>CM046337.1:7500-1429245 GCA_025403435.1 Artocarpus heterophyllus
CTCAAACCCTCAACCCCAAACCCTCAACCCTCAACCTTCAAACCCTCAACCCTAAACCCTCAACCCTGAACCCTACAACCCTCAACCCTCAACCCTCAACCCTCAACCCTCAAACCCTCAAACCCTCAACCCTCAAACCCTCAACCCTCAACCCTCAACCCTACAACCCTCAACCCTAAACCCTAAACGAATCACCTTAAATAGCCTGGCCGTGATAGTCCACTTATGAGAGGTATAATAATAGTCCACTTTAATGTCTTCGTTGAGACTATCCTGTCAAACATTAATCTATAATAATCATGTATACAAAATAGAAAACAGGATATATCGAGGACATAATAAGTGAGCTCAAGTGTCATATCATTAAAATGAAATAAAACATAATACATAATCATTAATGACCTCTAATAACACCCATTCGTTCAACATGTTCAATAAATGTCTTGGGCGGTAATCCTTTTGTTAAAGGATCTGCAATCATAAGATTGGTGCTAATTTGTTCAATTGACACTTTACGTTCTCGAACTTCTTGCTTAACGACTAAGTACTTAATATCCATACATTTTGCACCATCAGAATACTTGTCATTCTTGGCAAAGAAGACTGCTGCGGCATTATCACAATAAATTTTCAGCGGCCTGGCTATACTGTCGACAACTCCAAGTCCCGAAATAAAATTTCGCAACCATAAACCATGACTTGTGGCCTCAAAGCATGCCACAAACTCGGCCTCCATAGTGGATGCAGCAATGACGGACTGCTTCGCACTCTTCTATGAAATTGCTCCTCTGGCCAAAAGGAACATATAACCAAATGTAGACTTTCTACTATCAGCACATCCGGCAAAGTCTGAATCTGAGTAACCAACAACTTCAAAATGATCACATCTTCTATAAGTGAGCATATGGTCCTTTGTTCCTTGCAAATACCTGAGAACTTTCTTTGCGGCTTTCCAATGATCTATTCCTGGATTATTTTGATATCTTCCCAACATCCCAATAGCAAAGCTAATATCTGGTCTGGTGCAAGTTTGAGCATACAACAAGCTACCAACAACAGATGCATAAGGAATGTTTTTCATTTGCGCTCGTTCCAATTCATTCTTTGGACATTGCATATGACTAAATTTGTCCCCTTCTGAATAGGAACTATACATGCTGAGCATTTGTTCATCTTAAATTTCTCTAAAACTTTGTTAATATAGCCTTTCTGAGACAATCCCGACAATCCTTGTGATCTATCATAGAATATTTCAATTCCTATCACATATGTTGCCTCACCCATGTATTTCATTTCAAAGTTCTTAGAGAGGAATTTCTTAGTTTCATGTAATAAACCAAGATTGTTAGCAGCAAGCAAAATATCATCAACATATAGGACCAAGAAAATAAACTTGCTCCCGGTGACCTTCATATATATACACCGATCAACAGTGTTCTCTTTAAATCCAAACGAAGTAATGATATCATTAAACTTAAGATACCATTGTTGGGAAGCTTGTTTAAGTCCATATATTGACTTCTTTAATTTACACGCCATGTGTTCCTTTCCTTTAATTGAAAAGCCTTCAGGTTGGTCCATATAGACTTCTTCTTCTAAATTTTCATTGAGAAAGGTGGTTTTCACATCCATTTTGTGTAACTCTAAATCAAAATGAGCCACCAATGCCATAATAATTATGAGTGAATCTTTCTTAGAGACCGGTGAAAAAGTCTCTTTGTAGTCAATGCCTTCTTTCTGAGTAAAACCTTTGGCAACAAGTCTAGCTATGTACCGTTCAATATTGCCTTTAGAGTCGTGCTTGGTCTTAAAGACCCATTTACACCCGACTCTCTTGCAACCTTCAGGCAACTCAACAAGGTCCCAAACTTGATTTTGATCCATAGATTTTAACTCATCTTTCATAGTATTGAGCCACTTGTCAGAATCCATACTTTTCATGGCTTGTGAAAACGAAATTGGATCTGAAATCGGATCATTATCGATTTTCAAGTCAATTTCAGACTCTTGTAGATAAACCATATAATCATCAGGAACAGCAAATCGTTTTTCTCTTTGAGATCTTCTTAATACTGTTTCTTGTGGTTCAGCTACTATTGGTTCCTCGAGTACAACTTCATTGTGAAGTGGTTGGCCATTCACTTATTTTTCTTGAACATTTTTAGGTTGTACAACAATGTTAGGAACAATCTTGGAAGTTACAGGTAGAGGTACTTCTACCCTAACTTCTTCAATGACCACATTACGTGGTTCTCCACTCCCACTAATTTCACCATTCTCGATGAACCTAGCATTTCCATATTCAACTATTCTCATACTATGGGTAGGACAATAAAATTTATACCCTTTAGATTTTTCAGAATAACCAATGAAATAACCTCTAGTTATCTTAAAATCCAATTTCTTTTCATGTGGATTGTAAATTTTCACTTCCGCCGGGTAGCCCCAAACATGCAGATGCCTTAAACTAGGTTTCCTTCCCGTCCACATCTCAAAGGAGTTTTTGGGACTACCTTACTAGGAACCCTATTCACTATATACATGGTGGTCATTAATGCATGCATCCACAAAGATAAATGTAAAGATGAATAACTTAACATGCTCCTAACCATATCCATTAATGTACGATTACGCCTTTCTGCTACACCATTTTGTTGTGGTGTACCTGGCATAGTGTATTGCGCACATATGCCTTGCTTTTCTAGGAATTTAGCAAATGGACCTAGACATTGCCCTGACTCATCATACTTTCCATAGTATTCACCACCTCTATCTAATCTTACAATTTTCACCTTTTTATCTAATTGCCTCTCAACCTCATTAATAAATACCTCAAGGGCTTCAACAGATTGAGATTTTTCATGCAATAGATAAAGATAACCATAACGTGAAAAATCATCGATAAAAGTGATAAAGTACTTTTCTCCACTAAAGGATGGAGTATCAAAAGGTCCACATATGTCGGTATGTATGAGTTCAAGAGCTGTGCACTTCTTGTAGCCCCTTTCTTAATGTGTTTAATTTGCTTTCCTTTAATACAATCAATACACACACCGAGATCAGTAAAATCTAAATTCGAAAGAATTTCATTCTTTACTAATCTCTCTATTCTTTCCTTGGATATATGACCCAAGCGTTTATGCCACAAGTAAGCAGAACTTTCATCAACTAAACTCCGTTTAGTTCCAATACTTCGATGCATGGTTAGCAAAGTTTCAGCAAAAAGATTATCAAACTTTAACTTATATAAACCATCATAAAGGATTCCAGAGCCAATAAAATTATTATTTTTATATAAACTGAAAGATCCAAATCCAAACTTACAATAAAATCCCGCTACATCAAGTTTTGATAAAGAAACTAAATTGCGAAAAAAAGTAGGTACATAAAGAGTTTGGTATAAATCAAGATAATATCCAGTATCTAATGTCAAGCGATAAGTGCCAATTTCTTCCACTGAAGCTTTATCTCGATTCCCCATGTAAATAAAACTTTCATTTGCTCTTATGGGTTGGATCGTAAGGAATCCCTGCATCGTATTAGAAATGTGAGTAGTTGAACATGAATCAATCCACCAAGTATTATAAGGAACTTCAGTTAAATTTGATTCGAAACAAACTAAAGCACAAGGCTTACCTTTCTTTTCGAACCAAGCCTTACGTTTTTGACAATCTTTCTTTAAGTGCCCAAATTTGTTACAAAAATAGCACTTAACATTGTGTTCCTTCTTGTGGATTTGAGTTGACTCATTCAGGTTATGCAACTCCTTCCTGAACCCTTTCTTCTTGTTCTTTCCAGGCTTCTTTTTAGTGCTCTTTTCAGCCTTTTGATTCACAAGATGATCGGAATGAGGTTTCTGATTCTTCAATCTCGTCTCCTCTTAGATAAGCATACTGGTCAATTCATTAATATTCCATTTATCTTTAATTGTGTTATAGCTCATCTGGAATGGACCATATTGTTCAGGAGGAAGCGAGTTGAGAATGAACTGTACTAGAAAGTACTCATCCACAGACATCCCCAAAGACTTTAATTTTGCTGCTATATTTGTCATTTCAAGGACATGCTCATGCATAGTATAAGAACCATCAAATTTCATGTTGGTTAATTTAGCCATTAATGTACCAGCAAGAGACTTATCAACAGTTTGAGAGCACTCTTCCACTAGTTTCATAAATTCCTTAGCACTTTTAGTCTTGGAAAGAGTACTTTTAATGTTGTTTGCTACTGTCATTCGCATGAACATTAAGCTTAATCTATTAGACCTTTCCCATAATTTATGAAAAGTTTTCTCCTCCTCACTACTAGCATCAGTAATAGTAGTGGGTTCCTTATCTTGAAGTGCTAAATCAAGATCCAAGACACCTAAGTGATATTGGACTTGTTCGCACCAATCAGAGAAATTCAATCCATTAAATAAGGGAACGGATGAAGCATGCGAATGCAGAGAAACAGAAACATATACTACAAATATGCAAGAAACATTCATACATTAATGCTTTGAGATGATCACATAATTAGATTTAAACTAAGACAGTAATTATATATCCTAGTTCTCCTTTGGGTGATACTAAGACATACAAACTATAAATGATGCTAATTTAAAAGTAAAAATTTAATTTGGTAATCATAAATAGCCTAGTAAAAATGCTTGCTATCTTTGGATAAACAAACAAAAATAATAGGACATATTAATTACCAACTATTATATTCATCAATTATAAAGAAAGCTAATCAACCTTTGGGCGATTCCTAAGTTCTTATAATAGATGAAATTCAATGACCCATGATCTATAAATGTCATCTTAATCATAAGCATCAAAATTCATGAGTAATTGAACTTTTGTTTCTCAATTTGAAAATTACTAAACTTTAAAGTTTGGCCACTTTGGTGACTAACAAACTATAATAATGTAATTTCAAAATTGGAAACAATACTTTTACTTGTTCCATAAAATAAATAAACGTATAGTTAACCATAAACCAACATGCAATATATAAATACTTTCTTTTCGGCTTTGGCAAGCCCATTACTTATGTTGCCACAATACATATTCCTTCCATAACTCGTCTCAGAAAAGCATTTATTGAAAAGAAAAGAAAAAAAAAAGTGTCTTCACTTTGACGTACAGGAACAATAAATGCAATTGAAGAGCAGTTATCTATGAATTACTATTATACGTGTTTGTTCTTTAATTTTGCTGCTTTTCTTTATATACATGCGCCATTTTTTTTTAATAAACAATTAGTGGCCATAAGCGTTAAACATGCATATCCAGGGAGACAAAGAAACGACGAAAAGAAAAGAAAACTTTTACTTTTCCTTGTTTTCTTTGCATGCCCAGTGTCTGCCCTTAAACCCTTTAGCCCTAAGCCCTAAACCCTAAACCCTAGGACTAAGAGGGGGAGAGATTCTGTATTTGTGGTAGTTTGTAGGTTTCTAAGATGGCCCACTTCATTGCATGTCATAAAATCGATGATGCGTCACATATAGCCGATTTGTTTTTCAAAGAGATTGTTAGGTTGCATGGCATGCCTAGTAGTATTGTTTCTAATAGAGATGCAAAGTTCTTGAGTTACTTTTCGAAGACCTAGTGGGCAAAGCTTGAGACTAAGCTGTTATTTTCTACTACTTGTCATCCGTAGACTGACGGTCAAACTAAAGTTGTGAACAGGACTTTATCTACTCTATTACGTGCTATCATTCAAAAGAATTTGAAAACTTAGGAAGATTGTTTGCCGCATGTTGAATTTGCTTAAAATAGATGTGTTCATTCTGCAACTAAGTTTTTACCATTTGAAGTTGTTTATGGTTTTAATCCATTGACTCCTTTGGATTTAGCTCCTTTACCTTTGAAGGAACGAGTTAACTTAGATGGCAAGAAGAAAGCTGATTTTGTTAGGCAAATTCTTGAGAAGGCAAGACAGAACATAGAGAGGCGTACCGAGCAATATGCAAGACAAGCCAATAAGGACCGCTAGCAGGTGGTGTTTGAACCGGGAGATTAGGTGTGGCTGCATACAAGAAAGGAACGTTTCCCCAAACAAAGGCATTCTAAACTCCTTCCAAGGGGTGATGGATCATTTCAGGTGGTGGAATGCATTAATGACAATGCCTACAAGCTTGATTTACCAGGTGAGTATGATGTTAGTGCTAGTTTTAATATTTCTGACTTAACTCCTTTTGATGCAGATGACGATTTGAGGACAAATCCTTTTCAAGGGGGGAGAGTGATGCAAGTAATGGAGCTGCACAAGTTAGGAGTCATGTTCATGATCCATCAAGCCGTTCAAGTGGTCTAATCATAAGATTTAAGGCCAATCGTTTCAAGAAAGCATTGAACGAGCTCATGCAACAAGTTTGGACGTGTCACATAAATGAAGCCCTGGCATAAGCCCAAATCAGTCTCAAGAGAGCCTAGTCACTATGATTAAGGTTCTAGAAGATTCATATTGATGATGGCGCACAATTCAAGTAAATTGTGGGGCCAATTTGTTAGATTTGTAATTTTGGGACACTTTCCAATTTTGGATCGACACGTGAGCACCATGTCATTAAGTTCAAGCCTCGTCAACAATTTATTTTTTTATGTAATTTTCCTATTTTCTTAGTTGTCAAATACGGTTTTGTTAGGCATGAAACAAACCAGATACTTTCCCTCTTCTAGAATATGTTAGGTGCATTTTAAGGGAAAAATTAACTACTTTCCTTTTTTGTTATTTCTGTTGGATTATAGCCAGCAAAGTTCAGATTTTAGGGCTTAATTTCACATGGGAAAAACACCAATTAAGGGATTTCCAAGTCAGCATTCACTTAGGGGGTTTTTGGGTTGAAAATCGTCTCTCATATATTTGTAAACACTTTGTTATTTTAAAAGAAAAGGAAAATCAGATTATCATTCATGAATTTGGTGAGGTAGATTATCATTCATGAATTTGGTGAGGTTTTCTTGTGTTCTTCTTATTTTCTTGAGAAGACTCTTCAAACTTATGAAGATTAAACTTGTTGACTTATCATCTAGAGTTTTAAGTGTTCTTGCAATTCTAAGTGTGGCGTCTTACTATCCATGGTTCTCAGTTCGTGTCTTACTAAATTACGGGTCAAAGCTCAACAAATGTGTGTCTTAAGGGATTAGGGTTCAATTCTAGATTTGGTGTCGGGTCTCGTTGCGTTAGTCAGGGGGGTTCATATCAGTGTGTCTCCATCCTTTTTTCTCATTTTTTTGGGTTTTTATAATCCTTTTTGCTCTTTTTCTTTTCTCCCTTATGTTTTTTCTCCCTTCTTTTTAATTTGCACATTGTACTTTTTTTGTTGCTTTCTCTACCATATTATCCATTGTATTTTCAAAAAAAAATTTCAACTATTTTCTAATGTGTGTCATTGAAGTACTTTTTCCTTCTAATTTATCCTCATTCCACATTCTTTGAGATCTACTAAACTATTGTTTGTCAAGTGTAACCTCTAACTTTTGTTTATGTTTCTTCTTATTTTCAACTTCCCTTCATTTTGTCATTTTGGTTCTCAAATATTTCCCTACGTATATTTTTTTTCTAGTAACACTTTTAACTACAATTTGTCTTATAAATGTCATTCCTCAAATTTGCCCATTGAAATAATTTCTCTCACATATGTCCTTACTCAATTATTTTTTAATGTGGTCTTCTCAATTGTTGTTTTCTCGTCATAACCCCTGATTAATTTTCTCTATGATTACTATATTATTTAAGACATTATTTTCTATGCGCATTAACATGTTCTCCCTCACACAAACATTTAGCATGTTTTTGAAAATTTTGTTCGAACCAAAAAAATTCCACTTCAAATTGGTTTTGCTATAGTTTTCTTCCATAGAATTTGAATTGTTATAGTCTTTTTGTTCAAATTGACAATTCAAACTAACAAAACATGTATTTGATCTTTTTTTCTGTTTATTCTCAAATCTTATGTCTTTAAATGAATCTAATTGAACTTTTCCTCCTTTAATATATTTTTATTCAATATTCACTAGTAGATAATAAAAGTCTAAAAAAAAAGCATTTGGTGTCGGTGTAAGTAAATCTTTTAGGAAATATGGTTATAACTAAAACTTTTAAACTAAAAACTGTAGCATGTAATAGCTTTACATTGTAGCTTACTTTTTTTTAACATTGTAACATGTGAAAGCTTATACTATAGCAATCAAAAATTTAATTAAAAGTTTGAATTGGTTTTGCCAAGTACCCAAGTAATGTCATTATCATTAGCCTAATAAAATCAAACACCCTAGGGTGTTTGGCAAAATAAGTTAAAACTCATAAGTTTTAACTTAAATAGTAAAAATCAAAAAGTGAAAAATTATTACAAGATAAAGCTCTTATATGTTGTAGTGGTTTTAACCAAAATTGGTTCCAAATATGGTTCAACTCACTTTACCAAACACTGGGGCACAAATCAGGCCCCGAATTACCTATTCTATTCCGCATCTAACAGCCCTAAATCAATCTCGCCCAAAAATTAAAAAAAAAAAAGAAAAAAAAAAGAAGAAGAAACAAATCTAGAATTGCCAAATAAGCAAGAAGGAAATAATGAATGAAATAGGTTGCATCAATAAGTAGGTACGAATATTAATGAACTAGGATGCATCAACAAGTCTCTTTATCCCTTGCATAAAGTATTCTTCTCCGCTCCTTCTTGTAGCAGTAGTAATAATAGTAATAATAATAATAATAATTAATTAATAAAAAAGCAACAACTATTAAAGCAGTTTTTTTTTTCCCTCTTCAGATTCAGAAAATGGCGAAAAAGAAAGAAGAAGAAGAAGAAGAAGAAGGTTAGACTGACACAGTAGGATGCGATTGTGGATTAGGATAGATGAAGTCCCTGAGTTGAGTGAGGAGGTGAGTCGAGTCGGGCAACTCGGGAAAGATGTAGAAAGCGTGGATCATGGTTGGATACTCCCAAAGCCTGGCATCCTTTCCTGATCTCCTCAACCAGTGGTAGTACCTCCTCTGCCAATCCTGAAGAGGATCAAGTCCTCCAACTATCACCACCGTCCGATTAGGGAATTCCTCCAATCCTGATATGTCTTCCGCATGGGGCCCACTCACGTTGCAAACCGGGTGGTCCCTATTCGCCCCTTCTGGCAAGAACGCCTTCCACATCCAGTCACTTCTCTCCACCGTCACCACTGGGCCCCGCGGGAGTCTAATCTCCGACTCCGTCCTCTCCTCTCCGCCGAAGAATGGCTGTATCGATATCAGACCCTCTATTCTGACTGCCTTCCATGATGACGTTGACGATGATGATGATCTAATATTCCTCGCCACACGCACAGCCACGTGGTGGGCCATGTTGGCACCGGCGCTATCGCCCACCAGGTAGCACCTCGATAAGTCCGCCGCCCTGGGAAGCACGGCCTCGTGATTTCCGTCGAGGAAGTTGAGGACGTCAAATCCGTCGTCGTATTGACAGGGATAGCGGTGCTCCGGAGAAAGCCGATAGTTGACGGACGCCACAACAGCCGGGATTTTGCGAGCCATCCTGCGACAAACGGCGTCGTAGGCAAAAGAATCGGGACTGAGAAAGGCAAAGCCACCGCCGTGGAAGAAGACGAGCAGTGGAAGGGAATTGGGAGCGGCTGAGGCGGAGGCTGAGGCTGAGGCCGAGGCAGGAACGAAGAGGCGGAACCAGAGATTTCGAGAAGAGTCGACGGTGATGTCAGAAGTAGAGACAGATCGAGAGCCAGTGGTGTATTTGGGATTGGGAGTGAGAGGAGATCGGAAGTCGCAGAGACGGAGGAAGCGTCGATTGACGGTGCCGTTAGAGCGACGAGAAGTGTCGGTAACGAAGGCGAGGAATGCGATGGTCATACGGGTCGCCCACGGTAGAGAATTTCCGTTTCCCACGCCACCGTAGGACTTGGAGTTGGAGCTCGTCGACGACATGTTGACGATGAATGATGTTGATGAGGATGATACTTTTGATAAAAAAACGATAACGAAATCTAATTCAATTTCAATATTTGGTGTGGTGGTTCATGGTTGATATGGTTAGTTGTTGGTTGTTGGTTTATACATGTACAGCTGTAACCCTATCAATTAAGGCTAAATCTCCTGACAAATCAACTACTGCTACGTGTATCGCTGATTGGGAAAGGAAAGCAAATCTAATGGAATAGCATTAATACACAGAACGTGGCATTAATATCTCAAAGGGCCTATACTCTGACACTCATTCTGCGCCCTTGGGCCCACGGGAGAGCGCAACCAATTCAATTCTGTTTAGTTTTGTAGGTAAAAAGGGCGTTCGATAAATATGCTTAGAAGTAATTTTTTAATTATCAAATAATATAAAGTTTTTAAATTTTTTATAGTATAAAATTTTTATATGTTATAGTATTTTAAACTAAAAAAATAGTTATAATTATATTTGTTAAACATTTTATAACCTGACTTTTTAGACTTAGAATTTTGATTGGATTTAAAGACACATGTGATGGCATCAATGTTCAAATCAATTTGAATCTCAATTGAATTTTAAGTGCAAAATTCAAGTTTTGGTCCGTTAAATTTACAAGATTTGAGTCCAAATGCTATAAAATTACATTTTTTTAGATTTTCTTTCTCTTATATTTGAAAAAAATTATGATAACTTCTTTATTTGGTATCCGATTGAGATAATTCTTCTTTCGTTGCATTCGTAATGAAGAGAGAAATAAATCAGTATCTATATTTTTTTGTTTTTCAATATCATGAACATTAATATTTTGTTAGATTTATTAGTAAATCAAAAACTTTTTGCACTATTTATCTAAACACAAATTTCAATTTCATTCCTCATTCAGATTAACATTTAACTCATAAAAACATCAATTCATATAACAATTCAAAACATATAACTCAAATCAAAATATTTTTAAGACCATATGGCTTTCACTCCTTCATCATTTTTTTTCTTTTTTCTTTTCCTAAAGGTTGGTCAATCTCTATCCGTTAGTTTTTTTCCTTTTAAGTTGGTATCCATTATTTGTTGTAGATGTGAATTGGTTAAATATTTAGGTTAATTTCACTTTTGGTCCATAAACTATGCAACTTCTCTTATTTTGGCCCTTGAACTTTAAAACTAAGCAAATTCCACCCATAAACTACTCAACTTGTCTGATTTTGGTCCTTCCATTATTAAATATATTAAATTTTACTTTTGCCCTTTAAACTATGCAACTTAACCTATAAACTTTAGACTATAATAAATCACACCCTTGAACTATGAAACTTATCTTACTTTGGCCTTCTAATTACTAAAGACGTTAAATATTGACGAATTAACCCACATATATATATATGCACTTGATTGATTAATTATAAATCATCGATCGAGATTAAATCATTTGTAATCAAATTTCACACATCTCACACCTGCAAATAGGGAATTTCATAAGCAAATTAATATACATTTTTGTTGACTTAAAATTAATTCAAATTTTGCGGTTTCTTTATGACTATTAAGTTCAATTAAGCGAAGTATTCATTATTATATCATTTATGTAATTTTCAACTCCAAAATTTAATTGTAAAAATGACAAGTAGATTGTATTATAGTATCTATGTGTCGTTTCCGTTAGGTACCATATATTTAAGTGTTTTTTGCTTCTCGTTTGTTCATATTTTCTTTATTATAGATCATATAGTGGAGAAAATTTGTTAAAACTTCTTGAGCAAAAAAAGAATAAAACTTTTATCAACAAAATTATAAAAAAGAAAAAAAATAGTAAAACTTATATAATAGATAAACAAAATTTAAATATTTTGACTTCAAAATATATGTTGAAAACATACATAGAACCAAAAGGTCAAAATGTTCATTTGTTTTAATCCGTCAATATTTAACAGATTTAGTGGTAAAATGGTCAAAATGGGACAAATTTCATGTTGGAAACACGGTGCGTGGCAGAATTTTAAAAATTTTCATCAGAGTAATTTTCAAAAACACAAGTTTGACATGTTATATGTATAAATTAGACAGATCTTACTAACCTTTGTGTGAAGAACCTCTGCAGCCTGTGAAGAGAAGTAACGTTCCAGAAGAGCCTCAACCAATTAGTCTTTCTTGCTATTCTCTATCCACAACAGGAGTGAGTGTGGGCTCACACGTACAGCTTTTCCACCGGTGACTCTCCTTCCAACCAAGAGAGAGAACCCAAAGCTAGTGTTTGTGATTTGTGAACAAAAGCTCTCAGGGAGTTTTCAGATGCTCACTAGAAGAGTATCACTCTTAATCTCTCAATTGATCTAAGTAAATCATGAGACTCACTCCCCTTTTATAGCCCTTGGTCCTGGGGTCAGTCATTATCAGATTAGGTCTCAAAAACTCGAAACAGAATCAAGTTCAGATCAATATCTAATAAGATCCGCGTGAAAACGAGTAATCTTATCTCCCGCTGATCGGCAGGCCGAACAGGCCAGTTCGGCAGGCCGACCACGTCATTCGGCAGGCCGAACTCCCGAGAAAAATCTCCGTGAATCTTTTATTTTCTACCCGAGATTCTAAAGGATAGAGTCTCAGTTTTGATTCAAATAACCCAATAGAGAAGATATCTAATCAAAACAAACTTTATCAAAATAATCTCTAAGAAAATAAATCAATTCACAATAATTCTACAAGTTTATCTTGATCTAATTTATCCAAAATTAAATCAACCGATAAACAGACAAGAATTATCTGATCCAATAATTCAACAAGTTTATCTTGAACTAATCTCTTACAAAATTAATTCAACCAATAAACAGACATGAATTATTTGATTCTTACAAATTTGAAACCAATCCGAGAAATCCGACATAAGTCACCAATTATTGAAAAAGCACGCCGTGTCGTTATAGGATTTTGTGAGCTAGCAAAGGGGCCCAAAATGGACCTATAAAGTTCAAGCTCATGATAATTATGAAACTCAATATCCCATATATATATTTTACAATTATCAACTCCAACGCTACTCCACTAAAAGCTTGGAGCTGCACTCTCGAACTTTATAGAATTACGAAGCTCGTGTAGCTAAGTCTCCATGACATATCAAAGTGTATCGTATCCCCATATGATAATCCATAATCGGCTTAAGGACAAGTTCTGTCTTACCTTCCCGATTATTTTTATCTTACGTTCCATTGTCTCACCAGTACAAAACTTACCATCCAAAGATAGTATACCATTCGGTTACACCTATGTATCCAAATGGTTGAGCGCTTCAGTTTTTCAATTACAGGACAACGCATAGAAGAGGATATCATTACTCCTAAAGAGGAGCTATAGATTCCATATCTATGAATAACAAGTCTACACTATCAAGAGTCATGCCTCCAACGTACCGGCATGCATACCACCATAGAGATGTGGGAGTCACCCATTGGTACATCAAAAGACATAAGTCGAGACAACGGGCCCACTATTCATCTCAGGATTAAGATACAATACAATTGATTGTCTAAAGTGAATTGATTTGCCAAGACAGAATTATTAATCTAAATCAATTCACTCTATGTCCCGATCCAACACATCGTCACCTATGACAACGCGCCAATGTTTCTATTCACGAAGTCCAATTTCGATGGCCAAGACAAACCATCTCCCAAAAGGGATATAGACAACGTAACAATCTTTAGATGAATAAAGCGTCCAACTTTATTCCATCGATTGCGGATCATATGTTTTAGACCGTCACCTTAAGATTCGTGTCTTCTGCATAATCAGTCCATCATATGCCCAATTCTTAAGGTTTAGACTGACAGTCTCAGACTACTGTTTGCTTATCATACATTCAACAAACATGAACGTAAAGAGGACAAGATTTGGTATATATATACAAATGAATAAATTCTTTATTGATAAAAATGTCTCCAAAAACGTATTACATTTTTCCTCCTTAGGGCATACATGTCTAACATTTCATAGCTCAAGGGTGTGATTTGTTAATGTTTAAAGTTAAAGGCCAAAATATAACAAGTTATATAGTTTAAGGCCAAAAGTAAAATTATTGGCTCAATTCTAGTAATATTTAAGGGATTTGGTAACGGAAGGACCAAAATAGGATAAGTTGAATAGTATAAAGATGTGATTTACTACGTTTTAAAGTTCATAGGCTAAAACAGGACAAGTTACATAGTTCAAGGGCCAAAAATAAAATTAATCCTAAATCTTTTTTTTAGGGATTAAATAATATTCCCTTAAAAAAACACATAAATATACAATATACATAAACAAGAAATAATACAATTATATAAAATTTGAAGAATTTTATAATTCTAAAGGGCATTTGGGAAGTTAGATTAGATTGGAAGATTATGAAATGAAACAAATTAGGATCAAATTGAGTACCTTGAGTTGAGATTCTCAATTCAAACTGGACTTAAACTGTAACGAGTTAAATTGAGGTTTCAGATGGATGCTGAAAACATTGGTTTAAATCGACATTATTTTCTAACAAATCTATGGATTCCATATCTATGAATAACAAGTCTACGCTATCAAGAGTCATGCCTCCAACGTATCGGCATGCATATCACTATTAAGATGTGGGTATCACCCTTTGGTACATCAAAAGACACAAGTCAAGACAACGGTCTCACTATTCATCTCAGGACTAAGATACAACACAAATGATTGTCTAAAGTGAATCGATTTGTCAAGACAGAATTATTAATCCAAATCAATTTACTTTATGTCCCGATCCAACACATCGTCACTTATGACAACGTGCCAATGTTTCTATTCACAGAGTCCACCTTCGATGGTCAAGACAAACTATCTCCCAAAAGGGATATAGACAACATAACAATCTTTGCATGAATAAAGCGCCCGGCTTTATTCCCTCGATTGCGGATCGTATGATTTAGACCATCACCTTAAGAATCATGTCTTCCGTATAATCCGTCCATCATATGCTCAATTCTTAAGGTTTAGACCAACAGTCTCAGATTATTGTTTGCTTAACATACATTCAACAAATATGAACGTAAAGAGGACAAGATTTGGTATATAAATAATGAATAAATTCTTTATTGATAAAAATGTCTCCAAAAACTTACTACATTTTTACTCCTTAGGGCATACATGTCTAACAAAACCCTAAACCCTAAACCCTAAACCCTAAGCCCTAAAGCCCTAACCCCTAACCCCTAAACCCTAAAACCCTAAACCCTAAGCCCTAAGCCCTAAACCCTAAACCTTAGGACTAAGAGGGGGAAAGATTCTGTATTTGTGGTAGTTTGTAGGTTTTCTAAGATGGCCCACTTCATTACATGTCATAAAACCGATGATGCATCACATATAGCCAATTTGTTTTTCAAAGAGATTGTTAGGTTGCATGGCATGCCTAGTAGTATTGTTTCTAATAGAGACACAAAGTTATTGAGTTACTTTTGGAAGACCTTGTGGGCAAAGTTTGAGACTGAGCTATTATTTTCTACTACTTGTCATCCGCAGACTGACAGTCAAACTAAAGTTATGAACAGGACTTTATCTTCATAATATTTATAGTATTTCTTATCAACACAAGTAATACTTCAAACTTTCTAACAAAAAAAAAATGTAGTACTTTTTTAATGAAAGAGAATAGCGATGGACTAATAGTAAGGTGCTAAAAGGACGTCCAAAATGAGGGATCGATTGTCTTGTTTGCATTATCTAATCTAATCCGTTGAATTCCTTGTATTTCTTAATGAAACAAAGAAAAAGTTATACAAAAAATAGCATTTTCTAGGTAAATTCTAGTTGTTGATTTGTCAAAATCAAGTGTTTTCTACAAAGGATAGACTTGTCAATTCAAAGATGAAAATTGGATATTGAGTAACAAAGCTAATAGGGATTTGAAATTCAATGTATAGTTTTGCATGTAACATGTGAGAGTTTTATACTGTAGCAACTATTTTATTATTATTGTAGCATGTGAGAGCTTTACACAGTTCATAACCGAGATAGTGACCCGGACCGTGGTCCAGACTGACTTGCCAAATACGGCATAAATCAAAATAAAAGGTGATTATTTGTGATAAACTCAAAAAAAAAAAGAGAGTAAAAATCGTAAGGAGAAAAGGGGTTGGGACCCTAAAAAGGGAGTGATTTTAATTATCTAAGTGTCTAATTACAAGACATTGAACCTAAAACTGTCTACAAACTAATTCGATTATAAAATTGTCCCTTAGATTACATGTAAGACCATTATATCCTTGAATTATAACAGGAAATAATCAACCCCATAATTTAACAACTTTTTTTTTTTTTTACATTTTGATGTGGGTCATTAATGTTTTCATTATTAACGAAAAAAGGATTGATTAGAGTACTAAAGCAAAGGAAAAAAAAAACCACGTTACACGGGCTAAGGTATTTTGAAAACGTAATCACTGATATCAAAAAAAAAAAAAGTCAATGAGCATAAGAAAGCCAACAAAAAAGTTTAAAAAAAAAGCCAAAAACAAACCGTAATTAATGAAAGTTAAAACGTAATTACTTCCAAATTTCTCCATTTAAAAAAAAACTCATTATTAACACTGAATCTTTGTCAAAAAAAAAAAAAAACTGATTCGGTAAACTGAATAATATGTATATAATTTATGCGTTGAGAAATTTAGGTAAAAAACAAATATCTATTAGGAAGAAATTATAAAGTCTATGAAAAGTATTCTTTATATTCATCATTACTATAATTTATATATTATTTTTTTATATTCACAATTACTATAATTTATATATCATTATAGTAATTGTGAATATAAAAAAATAATCTTATATTATATTTTTATCATTGTCGTAATTTATATATCATTTTAGTAATAACCATAATCGTTTTGTACACATGACAACTATAATTTATTTGGGCATAATTATTTTCTTAGTTTTTTTCCTTTTTGGAGTTAGAAAACCGAATGTATGTACAATTTATTCACAAGAGAAACTCAAGTAATAAACAAATATCTATTAAGGAGAAATCATAAATACTATGAAAAGTATTCTTTATATTCATCATTACAATAATTTTATGTAAATACCGTTTTATGTCATTATGGTAATTTATATAAAAATAATTTATATATTATAGTAACGACCACATATAACTTATTTGGGCATAATTATCAGTATATAATTACTGTTTTAGTAAAACAAGTTTGCATCTTAAGCCATACAAATCATAATCATAATGAAGCCATCATTATCGGAGTAGACAAGATGCCGATGCTTGGAATAAAAATGACAGCGTAAAGACAAAAACAATTATCTAAAGAAAACAAAAAAGTTGGATCACTAAAATATCATTTTGATGTGTTTAAGTCATATACGTTCTTCAACGTGAATAACCCACACAACGTTAACAAATCAGCATTTAATATAAAAAAATTAACTCGCCATTACAAGAATAAATGTTAAAAATTAGCCTGAATAATGCAGCCGATAACCAATAAATACAAAGTCAAATCTGGGTTGTATGTTTTGTACAAAGTCAACGTGGAACAAATGCACCCACAAAAGAAAAAAAAAAAAATCAGACGTGCAAAAAAATGGAAAAAATGAAACGTGCAGAAAAAGAAGGCATACACCCAGAATCAAACATTAAGGCAAAATAGGCAAATTAAATCATTAGTTGTTGAAAAAAAAAATACAATATTATAATATTGTATAAAAATAGACAATTTTATCTTTTATTTAGCTAAACGTGGTTCATACTATAAATTTAATTATGAACAATATAAAATTTTTACATAATACAATAAAAAAAAATTATTAAAATATAAACTTCTATAATACATAGCAACAGTTTTCGTTAACAATTTCCGTTACCAGCGAAACACCTTTACTTAAGAAGCATACAATGAACACTTTGTGCGGTCACTCAACAGGGAAAAAAAGAAGAGGGGGTGGGGATCAGGAATGGGCCTGGGAAAGCGGAGTACATATGTAGACCCCGTGTAGAGTAGGAGAAGCCCAGTAGGGTTAAGGCTTGAGCCTTGAGAGAGTGGGAGAGTGGGAGGGACGAGCAGAGAATACGAAGGAGGAGGAGGAGAAGAGGGACTCGAGAGATTCGAGAGAATTGAGAATGAACAACAACAGCAATAGTACTATTAATATGAATAATAACAATAATAGGAGGAAGAAGACGACGAGGCTGAGATGGGATGAATCTGAAAAGCTTTTCAATCTTCTGAAAGGAGCAGACCACCGCCCTCTTATCGAAGTCATCTCTGACTTCGATTCAGCATTCCCACCTCTCTCTCTTTACCAATTCATCGCTTCCTTTTCTCTTTCCACCCTCTTACAGGTAATAAACCCCCTATATCTAATCTATTTTCATTACAATTTTCTCTCTTTTTTTCTTCCTTCTCAATTTTTCTTCTCCAATTTGTGTGATTATAAATTTAGTAAAATCATTGCTATGAATTTTTACGATGACACGCACAGGACAACAAGTTGCTTAACTCTACACAGCGTTTGGTTGGTTTCGCAATTCTGCATCAGGCTTATTCTTCCCCCAAATCTTCTTCCTCTTCCAATAGTAATTACAATAATCCTTTCCTTTCTCTATTAATTGCTGTAAGTCTGACTTCTTTCCCTCTCTTTCTGTGCGAATTTCCTCAATTTTTTCTTTTCCCTGAGAAAATATCGTACAATCCTTTGATATCGTACACATACAAATGTATATATAATCTCAGGGTGCGTGTAATGAAGAAGGCGAAAAATATGAGAGAGCATTTATTCTGCAGCTGTTAGGCTCTGATTCCTCTCCCTCTCCCAACGCCAAGGAGGTCTTTCCTAATGCTTTCCTCTTTCATAATTATCTGTTTCTTTTCTTTGGATTCGATTTGATTTTTATAGATAAAATAATTCGAATTTATCATCTCCATAGAGCTCTTGTTTCTTTTGTTGTTGCAGCTTCTTAAGCAATCCGCTGCCGATTACATCAAAACTTTTGATCCTTCACACTCACTGCATGTGTGTAAAACATACCTTTTCCTTTTCGGTGACATGTTCTTTGAATGTCCTTTCGTTCATTTTTTCCTTGTTTTCTTATCAGGTGTTCCCTAATCGAGAACAGTTGGAACAACAGTACAGCGACAAAGCTTATCTGGAATCCTTTACTTGCCCATTTAAGGATGCCTCGCTTCGAAATGCACTTCCCGACCCCGATGTTCCCCGTGGTTCTGATCCTAACTCTTCAGAGTATAAAGCCCCTCTCATTTTCACTCTGAATTTTTTAAACCTTTTCTTTTCAAGTTTACTCTTTTTCGCTTTCCCTTTGACATTAAGGATCTTGTTCTAGGTTTGATTTACAGCGTGGAGCCAAACCTAAGCTTGGATCTGGTGATAGAGATGAGACCGTTATTGGATTGTTGTCAAGTTTGTCTCTGGAAGGCTTTGGTCCTCAATGGACCCGCCCTATTCCACCATCTCTTCCTGTTCAAGATGGTGAAGTAAGTTTTCTTTCTTTCATTTTTTGGGATCAATTTTCAGAGTATGATTTAGTATTTTGATTAATCATCCTAATCATCTTTCAGCTGGTATGGCTAAACCCTGGTGATAACCACGAACTTTTATGGGACTATGGTATGTGTGTTGATACCAGCAGAGGAACAGCGGTGAGAGACTTAATTACAAAAGCCTTGAAGGGACCACTTGCTCCTGCACAACAAGAGGTTGCATGATATGTCACTTATAGAGAATTTATAAAATCTAACTTAGAATTCATATCAAGTCGTTTGCTAATATTGAATTCAAAGTCAAAATTTTTTAGATACAAAAAATAATAACTAAGAAAAAGGTACAACATAACTGAGTTTTGGGTTCTGGCTTCACATGATATGCAATATGCAATAATCTTTATCCTGTCCCTAATGTTCGTCAGGTGCTTTTCCTCTTTCTGGTTTTTAGGACAACATGACACTGAAAAGGCAGTTTTTCAAAACATTATAAGTTTCTTTATGTGTAAAGCACTTATAGTTTAGACAGTATGTCTGATGTGCCATTTATTTGCATTGTGCATGAAAGAAACAAAATGCTATCAATACTCTGGTTTTAGTATAATGGATAAGATATCAGGATATATTATGGCACTGCTAATGAAATACTGTATTATTCAGAAGGCTACGTTCCACTAGGTTGTAAGTTGTATTAAATATCCGATGTTTCATTAGCACTTAGGACTATTGTTGGCATGCGACTTTCTGCTCATTTTTGACTATGAGTGAGCAAACTAGAAGTATTTGCACCCCAACGCTATTAGTTGTGGTGGTGTTCTGATTTGTATTATTGTGTGTGTATGTGTGTTTCTGGGGGAGTTTAGGGAGACGACGGGAATTGTTTACTCATGCCAGCCGGGTGGCATGTGAGTGTGATTTGAGAACACAAGTCAAGAGCGTGCTCTCAGAAATTTTGGGAATAATGGAATTCTAAATTGGACATTTTGAGGAAAATATGCGTCACTAGTGATAGGAAGAGGAGGTAGATTATATTAAATCTGAAGAGTAACTATAAATGAGATTATGTTTTTGAAAGAATAATGAAGAGATCATATTGTTTATTTGTTATTATTACTTCTCCCGTTTGGAGCAATAGTTGACCCTGCGTTTTTCCTTACCGTTGTCCAGCAAGTTTTGTTGGAATTGGCAAATGACCCGAAACTTGTATATCATTGCGGGCTCACACCAAGAAAGCTACCAGTATGTGTTTCTGTAACCTAACTGTTCATATGCATTGCAACCTTGGGATTTGTCATCATAATTCTTCATATCCATTTCAGGAATTGGTGGAAAATAATCCCCTTATTGCCGTTGAAGTTCTCACTAAATTGATAAACTCCCCTGAAATTGCAGAGTATGTGTTTGGTAGTGCTATGGTTTACTTTGTTTTAATTCTGCTGTAGCAATATAATTTCTGACTTTCTAATTCTGGCATCTCTTCTTTAACATAGCTACTTTACAGTGCTTGTCAATATGGACATGAGCCTGCACTCAATGGAGGTTGTGAATAGACTTACAACTGCGGTGGAACTTCCTTCTGAGTTCATACGAATGTACATAACTAACTGTATATCGTCCTGCGAGAACATCAAGGTAAGTCACCTCGCCACTTTGCAATCAGGATACCACTTTTACTTTTGTTATCTTTTATTGTCTGATGCCATGGGCACCGCCTATCGATAATGATAGTAATGCAAAAATTTATCCAAGCTTGTTAAGCTGTGATCCATGTCGCATTGGCTTGGTTGGTTCTTGTCTGGAGAAGCATTTTTAAGTCCAAAGACTTCCAACAGTTTTGAGGCATTAAAAGTACCTTATGATTATCCATAGTTTAGTTGGACGAGGTGCTGAGGGATCTTATGGTTATATCCATCCAACATTGACTTGTGTATTTTGAAAAATCATTTCACACAGGACAAGTACATGCAGAATAGACTTGTGCGGCTCGTATGCGTTTTCTTGCAAAGCCTTATCCGAAATAACATTATCAATGGTGAGTTCCCTTTGCGATCTTGGAGCAACTGTTTCTTTTGATATCTTCGTTTTTGGAATGTTCAACTCAGTTTGGCACCCCTGTTGTGCCGTGGGATTTACCTCTTTCCTATGAGCGCTAATTGTTGATTTTTAATGAAATCTGTTGCCTGCCCTCGACTAGTCGCATTTCCATGAATGTGAATATGGTTGGATGTATTTATTGGTTGACCTTGCAGTTAAGGATCTCTTTATTGAAGTTCAAGCCTTCTGTATCGAGTTCTCGCGGATTAGAGAAGCAGCAGCTTTGTTTAGGCTTCTCAAGTCATTGGAATGATTTTAATAAACAAACCTTGATCTTTTCACGATTGCCTGTTTTGAAGCATCTCTTTGTCATTTTGTAGATAGCAATGTTTTTGGTTTAGTGAATATTTCGTCTCCATGCTACTTTTATAGTTCTCTTAGGATCAGTACAAGTCTGAAGCTAAGAAGTTATTTTGAAGATTTTTGAATATCTATAGAATAATGAATGGGACGTTTCGTTGTAAATTGTATCTCTTTGGCGGTTTTGAAGTGCCAATTATCACCCAAGGATTTTCACTAGTTTTAGGTCTCTAAAAACGAATCGTTCCAACTCCAAATGCGGTGGTTAGATTTTGCCCTGAAAAATGATTGGTAACCAAAAAAGTATTCAGTTTCCTTTTCTTCTTTTTTTGTTGAATAAATTATTTAGGATCTGTTTGGTTGGATATTCGAATCACAATTCGAATCATTTTTGCTACAGTATTTTCTCTCAAAAAATTTAAATTTTCATTCATATACTTTACTTAAATACTTGAACCAAACGGACCCTTAGTGTCCATTTAGCACCGCAGTTTCAACTTATCAGTTTTGTTCTAGCTATAAACAGTGTAAAGTTCTCAATAGTTATAGTAAAAAGTAAAAAAGTTAGAGTCACATTAAACTTAAAACTTCAGTGACAATTGAAATACCAAACGCACTATTAATGTACCCTCCAAATTCTTGGTGAAAGTCTCCATTGATTTTAAACCGGGTATTTTGTGAGGGTATAGTTAAACCACCTGCTATTCCATTAAAATAGCAAAAATTATTTTAATGGAACAATTTTAAGAGAGGAACAATTTTATAATTTTCTTTGAACTAGTGTCAACATGCCCTTGCGTTTGTAAAAGTAAATAAGCGATGATTCTTTGTTACATGTCAAGGTTGGCGGACGGAGATGATGTAGCAAACCGATGGTTGAAAAACCAACTCCGCTACTCCAAGTGCCAAACCAAGTAATGATCTTCACCGATCATCATGTTGACGCGGGAGTTTTACACTTAATAAAGTGATCTTCACCATGTTGTATGATATAATGATCTTCAAATTATTACCAAGTTCAAAGTAGATTGAAAAAAAAATAAAAAAAAGACTTTTAAATATTTTTTATACCATGTATTCACATTTATTCATTTTTACATTCAGATTGAGATTATAAAAACCTTTAACTTTGTAAGGATAATATGAGAATTTAATTTTTTTTTTCCAGTCAAACTAGGTCATTGCAACAGTTCAAAATATATCACGTAAAAAAGATAGGCAAAAAAACTAAGTAAAAAACCTCCTTTTTTTTTTTTGAAGATGATGGTCTTTTTAACAGTGATGCCCTACACTGGCAGTGCACTTGTTAGTTTTTTAAAATTATACCAAAAATAAAAAATATATATATGTAAAATTAATTGTTTATGATGCAAATCTAATGGTTGAAAACTGGTCCAAGCGAGATGGTATATTTTTCAAGCTCAAAAACCTCTGGAAATAAAACTATAGCGCATTTTTTTAAGGTTTTGCTGTCACCAAAAAAAAAAAATCTTTTGAAAGAAAGAAAAATTCACTGCCTCTCAAATTATAAATTACAATTCAAGTTTTTTTTTTTAAACGTTGTCTTCCCTTAGAAAACAAAATTGTTCAAAATTTTGAATCACATTCTTCTGGTTTCTTTATTGGAAAAGGAAAAAAAAATCTAAAATAAAATATACCGATCCTCTCGGTCCTCTCTTTTTTTTTTGGGGGTCGGGGGAGGTTTCGGTGAAAAAAAAAGAAAGAAGAAACCCTAAACCACAATTGGGAGAAGAGAAGTGAAGAACAAGAATTAGAACACAACAGAAGCAGAAACGATCAGAGGACAAAGTGCAATTGCTGAGCTGTGAGTTTGGTTTTTTCCCTCTTCATTTCTTCTCTTTTTCTTTTCTATTTTCTCTACCAAATTCCAAACTTGGTACCATTTTCGCCTTATTTTTTGTTTGTTTTGTTTCGTTTCGTTTCTGAGAACGATGAGTCTCTTTTTTGTTTTTGGTTTCTTTGGTGTTAATAATCCCTGTTTTTGTGTGTTTCTGGGCGACTTTTTCTTAGAAAGAGTGTGATCGCTTTTAGAAGTGGGGAAATTTTTCTACTGTAAACTTAAAAATGTAACCTTGAATCTGTTCTAACATTATTCATTGAAAAATTCTCATTCTCCTTGTTATTCTTCGCTTCTACAATGTTGGTTATGAAATTTGAATTTATAAAAACACAAAAAAGAATATGAGTTGTTTGTAATTGCAAAAAACAAAAATAAAAACCATCGTAAAGGGTGAACAGTTTAAATGCTAAATTAAAGCATTTGCAGACAGTTTATGGCACGAAACATATTAAGAATGCCCTCATATTTTGCAGGTTTTTTTTTTTTTGGAAAAAAATAAATATAAAGTGGTAGTAGTAGAATTATCATCCTTTCATATTGATTATTGAATAGCGATTTTTTTGAAACTGGTGCTTTTACATTCTTTCTTATGTGACTGATTTATGGCTCTTGCTTCTATTCTCTCTGTATTTTGCCTGCATTGTCCTTTTCTTTTCTTTTCTTTTCTTTTTGCCTTAAATATGTAGAAAACTAGGAGTGTTATGTTATAATTGTAGTAGTAAGTAGAAAGATTTTGGACCTTATTCTCATTGTTTTGAAAACAGTTGGAAGGAAGCGGAAAAAAAGTGACGTGTTGTTGATGTGTTAATAGTCTTAAGTATGTCGGCTGATCCTCGTGCGCCAATGCCTTTTATGGATGAGGATGCTTCTTCGGGCTCTGGAGATGATGCGAACATGTTGGACGGGAACAAGCGCCAGTCAGGAATGCCATCAAGTTCAGGTCGTCGAAAGAGAAGCCGCAAGGCCACTGGCGATGCCATAGTTGATGCCATGCTAGAAATAGCTGCTGCTTCGAAGATGAGGGCAGCGGCCATCATGAAAAATGAGGAACGGTTTTCTATTAGCAAATGCATTAAGGTGTTGGATGAGATGCAAGGTGTCGATCAAAGGATCTACTTTTTCGCTTTGGATTTGTTTGAAAACCCCAACGCCAGAGAAATTTTCATATCCCTTAAAAGCGAGAGACGCTTACCATGGTTGCAAGGAAAGTCTGGCGCTTCCTCTAGTTGAATTAGGCCGAGAGTTATGCTTTTTTTTTGTGTTTTTTTTTTTTTTGGGGGGGGGGGGGGGGGGGGGGGGTGTGTTGTACAATTGAGTAGACTTGAGAACTTTAATTTTTGTATCTAGTACGACTTTATGGCCTTGTCTTTTTCCTTCATAATTTAGATGATAGTTCGCAGATATAGCCTTCATTAATTGATTTGAAATGGCCAGTTATTGAAGCCATGACAAGCTGCAATGCTTTTAAAAGTTCAACTGTTACTGTTTCTTGTACAACATTTAATTCTTTTTATGCAGATACGTGAGCTGGAATGCATGATTTTGACCTAGAACTGGATGAGATGGAATTGATTGCAGTTGCTGTCGGCTACAGTTACTATAACAATGTCATGAGCTAACCTTGTCATAGCTTGTCACCCAAACGAGGATGTGGTTTTATGAGTGAAGTGCTGAATGGTAATGACGATGTTTGTCGGGAGATGTTTCGGATGGACAAACATGTATTTCACAAGCTGTGCGGCATTCTGCCACAAAGAGCCATGTTGCGAGATACTGCTGGTGTTATGATAGAGCAACTGGGAATTTCCCTCAACATTATAGGTCATAACGAGCGCAACAGAGTAATCCAAGAGCGATTCCAACACTCGGGTGAAACTATTAGCCAGCATTTTAATAATGTACTGAAGGCAATCAAGTCATTGTCGCGTGAATTTTTACAGCCACCAGCTCTCACCATTCCTGCTGAAATCCTTTCAAATCAAAGATTCTATCCATACTTCCAGGTTCATATTCAAGCACATATATTTCTCGTCTGTGTTGTAATTGGCCAGTCATCTATTAACTTGTTTCTTATTGTTATTTCAGGATTGCATTGGAGTCATTGATGGAATGCACATTCCTGCCCATGTCCCAGCCAAAGATCAATCTGGTTTCCATGACCGAAAAGGAGTTCTTTCACAAAATGTGTTGGGAGCTTGCACATTTGACCTGAAATTTATTTTCATTTATCCCGGTTGGGAAGGCTCTGCTGCAGATTCCCGCGCATTAAGAGCAGTTCTCAATGACCCAGATCAAAATTTCCCCCAGATTCCAGAAGGTTTGAGCAGTCAGACAGTACCATATTAGAATCATCCTACTTATAAATTATATCCCTTGAAGTATTTTTAAACAAGTGCTTTTTCTTTTTTTTTATAACAATGTGTTAGGCAAATATTACTTTGTGGACTCAGGATACTCGAATATGGAAGGATTTATTGCTCCATATGAGGGAGTCCGGCATCACCTTCATGAATTTAGAGGTGCTAATCAGTTAACTAGAAATGCAATGAAACTATTCAATCACAGGCATTCATCTCTAAGGAATGCCATTCAGAGGTCTTTTCACGTGTTGAAGACTCGCTTTCCTATTCTCAAACTTGCTCCTCAATATGCCTTTCACATTCAGAGGGGCATAGTTATTGCTGCGTGTGTTGTGCATAATTACATCCGCTATGTGGAAGACAAGGATTGGTTGTTCTCTAGTGTGGAAGGGATTAAAGCGGACGAATTGCCTGAGCTAGATGAACAGCCCGAAATCCAGTTAGTTTCTTTAATACAAGAACAACTTGCCTTTTCAATGAGAGATTCGATTGCCGCTGCAATGTGGGATAACTTCATAAATGAATGGGATGACTGGTGATAGCTTTCTTGGGAACGTACGACTGCTAACTTGTTACTTCGTAATTCTAGATTAAAACGACCATTTTCTTCTTTGCGCTTGTTTTATGATTAAGTTTGTGCTAACTTTGCGCTGGTCATTCTCCTGATATCTATTGCGTACATTCATGCCTTCCGTATTCTGCATGTAAAGCTCTCAATTCATTGACCGTTTTTGTTCTGTCTTTTAGTTTTGGAATTGTCAGGATGATGGATACTACTTTAGAAAATCTTAGCCTACGGTCTGGTCGTCCCATCAGAGACACGGATGAAATCCATATATAATATATAATATATATCTAAACTATACCAGTTCACTAATTTAGCTGATTCATGTCTAACAGTTTCAGAAATAATTTTAAACAAACAAGCGATCGGGAGAGCGTATGTCATTGCTGAACGTGTTTGCCATTTTTGCCATTTGGGATGTTTTGGCCCACAGCAATATCCAGCCGGATTACCAATTGTAAGATGTTGTGCTATTTTTATTTTGGGAATTGACATACAGGCCTACGGGCAATATTATTTAATGTTCTATACCTTTTATTTTAGGTTAATTTAAAAACTATACTTTTAGTTTTTGATCTCATCGAATATATACTTTTATATTAAATTTAATACACAAATTTGTACATTAACTCAGTCAATAGTTGTTTTTGACCTTCAAATGACTAAATTATCCTTAAGTAAAATATTAAAAAAAAGACCTAAAACTTTTAAAAAAGAGAAGAAAAGAAAATTAAAGCCACACAAAACATTTATTTTTGAATGTATTTTATGTATTTTTTAAGGCAAAAAACTCAAGTATAAAGTTTTTTTAAGTTTTTGATCTTATCTTATTTTTTTAATTTGAGGGTATTTTGATAATTTTATATGCTAAAAATAAAGATTGATTAAACAAATGTATAAATGTGTGTATTAAATCTAATCTGAATGTATAAATTTGATGAGACCAAAAATTAAAAATATATGGTTTGAATAAACCTAAAATGTAGAATATAGAAAGGTAAATAACCATTGTTTTATTGATCGTACTTTACTGTGACCACATCACTAATGGTATCGTGCATTGTGACTTATTGTCGTGGCATTGGTGGTAACTTGTGAGGATGTCAAAAGGACTCGAAAGATATCATTTGCAACATAAGAATTACGATGAACAGAACAAATTTCGCTGAGCCGCCTCACGGGCACAACGCTTGCACACAACAGATGCAGGAAGCGCATGCTTTGCTAGTTGCCTGGTTAAGAAAATCTCCAGCAACCTTCGATTAGCCAGATTTGGCCATATCCGACCGAGAGCGCTCCCGTTGCTGATGCATTTAGCCAAGAGCGGTTGCATCGGCACCATGCCATTCATGCAAGTGTGGATAAATGAGAAATATGAGAAATTTTGATGGAAAATTTTACATGAACATTGGAGGTTTTGATTTGCGCTGCATCAATGAACTAGTCAAAAGTCAATAAAACATGGTATAAATCTACTCCACAAAGTGGAAGAAATCCAAATACACCTTATTTTCTCCAAATAAATATGTACAAAATTCCTAGCCCAACAAAAGTGGATAACCCTTCCTCATTCTTCACGGACAAATTTGCTACACAACCAAAAAAAAAAAAAAAAAAGGAAAAAAAGGGAGAGAGAGAGAGAGAGAGAGTTACATGTTATGCCATATTTTTAGAAATTGTATGTATTGATGCCACACTTAAAAAGTTATATCACACTATTATTTATATTTTGTATTAAGTTGTGTCATAAATAAACATATATAATATTACTATCTTGAAATATGGCATTTAAAAAACCCCCAAAAAAAAACACCGTTTCTATTATAGTCAGTAAAAGCCCGAGGCCGTAGGATTAACTTGATTGCCATTTAGTTTGAAACATATTATGGGAAATTGTAGAAAATATCACTTTTTCAAAACTAATTGTAGTAAGTGTCAAGTTTTAAATATATTAGTAGTAAATGTTAAGTTTATGATGTAAATAATTTATCTACTTCATTATTTATAATGTCAATAATTCTTATTTACATTATAAACACATTTATGGTACAAATAATATATTTAACTCCTCATTTATAATATAAATATTTCTTATTTACATAGCATATAAGTTGTTTATATTATAAATCTGATATTTACTGCATATATTTTTAAAACCTAACACTTCCGTCAAAAAGTTTCAAAAATTTGACCTTTCCCTCACTCTCCTAAAAATTATTTACTTGTAGAGAAAATCACATGTTGTGCCGTACTTTTAAAAGTTGTGTTTATTTAGTCACACTTAAAAAAGTTTATGACATATTATCATACATATTACATATTAAGTTGTATCACAAATAAACATGAGTGGCATTTATAAAAAAAATAAAAATAAATAATAAATAAAAATTTGCATTTATGAAAATTTCCCTTACTTGCAAGTATAAATAAAGTTATGCTAGATCAAATAATGAAAAGGGGAAATATATTAAATTAAAACAAGTTTTGTTTATTCCATACATCAAATCCGGGCACATGCTTGTGTGGATAAACAAAATAAGATTAAAAAAGAAGAAGAAGATAGTTTGAGCACAATTAATTCATAGAAAGAAAATGCACCCGAGCAAGTATGTATTCCTTTCCAGCAATCCAAACGCCAGTTTGTGACCATTGCACATCCTCCCACTCGAGATTCTCCTCCAACACCTATCCATACAAAACATACAATAATTTAATAGCAAGCATGACTGAAGAAGGGGATCCAATAAAGCCTCTTTTTTTTTTTTTTCTAATCATTATTTTGGCCAGACAAGCAAGAGAAAGGATGGTAGTAGTACCTCGACATGTTCAAGGGGCAGCGGAATCCCAACCGAACGCATCACTTTCTGGGGAAGAGGCTTCTTACAACGTGACCATCGGAATCCATCAACCACAACATTCTCACACTCGCCGTTTGCAGAATGTGAATGATGATTTTGCAATTTCTCTGATTCAACTTCATGCACATGAGATGATTGCTGAATAGCTTTCACCACCTTCTCTCCGCTAAAACAGAGCTCATACCTTCAGATGATAGATAACTCGGCAATCAGAACCAACCAAGGAAAGAAAACAACCCATAATTTAATGAAATGAATGTATAACAAGTAAAATACCTGCACGAATGTGTCTCCAAGTACAACACTTCTCCCTTCTTCAAACGCGCTGATGTATACAGTGGTTTCTTCAGACCCTTGTCAGCAACTATGCTTATACTGTACTTAATCCTAACGAAAACGAAACAAAAACTGAGAAAACAGGCTAATTGCGGTAAACCAAAATAGAATTGAAGGCAATCCAAAGATCAAAATTTTAGTATCATGGATGCCTTGAAGCTGAACGATCAAAACAAGATTTATTTACCAAGGTTCATTACAGAGGTTGTATTGTATTGTGACTTCTCGTACAAATCTCTGTTGCCGTAAAGCGTTCTACGAAATCAAAATCATCATGCAAGTTAATGGATATAGGAAACATGGTGGTGGTTAAAGTAAACAATAAGCACAAAATAAATAATAGTGTTCAATATATAAACAGTTAAAAGTAAGGTCAACATGCACTGATAATATGAAAAGCATAAACCAATTTTTCCAGCACAAAAAGAAAACTACACACACAACACAGCGTTCAAAATATGGGGGGAAAAAAAAAGGAAAAATATAAACTGTAGTATTAAGGAAAAGTGGAGCAAGCAATGGGCATATTAACAAAGACCAAGCTGAAACAGAAGCGTGGACTTGAGCTGAGCATTAGATGCGAAGTAATACCGAAGCTGCAGCCCTTGTAGTCATAGTCCGCTCTACAGCCACAGGAGCAAGCGTAGGCTCCACTGTGGATGTATGTGTAAGACAGGGCTCCAAATCAATGGTTCCGCCACCTTTCTGCAAAAGAAAATCGTAATGTAGGGGAAGTATCAAGATTTAAAGCCCAGTGGTACCATAATAAATACACAGTCAAGGATTTAAGTATCTTAGAAATCAATAAAATAGAGATTAAAAGAAACAATTGATAAATCTCAAGACTGGCCTCATAATCTTATATAAAAATCACCAAAACAAATTTGTACACACACATATATATAAAAAATTAGGACGTTCAAAACTACTCAACAATTCAGACTAAAAATTTAGCTTCACACTTTTAATACCTTCATGATGCAGCAGCGTTCAACACGGTAACTGCAGCCAATTGCAGCCCCCCAGGCACGTGAACGGACATTGTTTCTCAGTGTAGAGATATAACCTGATATAGATGTTAAATTTAGATTAAACAAAGAATGTATACGTTTATATGTAACAACAACGGCATCGACAGGAAGAACATAAAAAGATAATCAAGTAATTGAATAACTATAAAAATTCAATTTTCCATAATCCAAATTTTCAAGATCATGATAGTGGAATAGATTGGATATAAAACTAAGACTTGTGCCAATGACGATTTAAAAAGCCCATGAACAATAAAAAGCCTTCGGATAAAAATTATTCCAACAGATTGAAATTGAGATCCAGTGTATAGTTCTCTCCATTATGCTACAGATATTAGGAAATCAGCACAAAAGGTGACCATGCTACCCCAATACAAACTAGTAGAGAGAGTAAGTATAAAGGATAGATACATTGTATGTAAATATAAGCAACAAAATGAAGTGCAATGAATCCTTCTTACAATCTTGTGGAGGTAGCACTCGAATCGTAGCACGTAACTCCTGTATAGCAGCAGGAGGAGGAGAAGCCGTAGGGCGGCAGTAGCCTGTATGCATGAGAACTGCAAGGCAAAATTGGGACATTAATATTTGTTTAAACTATATCACCGAGTTTTTATACACCACCTAAAACCACGAGTCAATCATTACACTAAAATACCAGCAACAAGATCTGAATCGTCCGTGTATATATCTGTACCCCATAGCTGGCCACCTCTAACCTGCACATGATTGCATACGGAATTTTCATATAGACATACTGCAAATTAGAAATAATGTTGTCAAGAGACTTCCTATTAACGTGACACAGATCTTTACTTGGCGATTTGTGGCAGTAACATGCTCTGCCGGTATCCGAATTTCAAGAGTGGGCCCATTACTTGAGCTTTCACTGTTCTTTTCAGCCTGTGATGCTTCATACTCCTTCCACAATTTTGTCAACTCTTGCATGCATTCACCGACTTTATAGACAACAGAGGACACTTCTGCTTTTCCTGTAACTGTGAGCAGCTTAAGAGAAACGTAAAAGGAAACTAACACCTAAAATACAAGACAGAACCAATTTTGCTGTTCCAATAAGCAGAAATTATAAAGGTGTTAAATAACTTATTATTGCAAGGACTCAATCACCCTAAATAATACCGATACAATTCTTAGACATTCAGCCATGTTAATTGCCTTCTTTAATTTAATATTATCAAACTCAAACTGAGCTCAAAAGTGACGGATTGTTAATTTACAGTAGACAGGAACGTACAAGTTGCATTTGTTGTCTTTCTGCATTGGAACTGCCACAAGGGGCAAAGGTTTTTCCTAGTCTAAGGACCTTCTACTTCCTGATGCAAAAGTACTCAAAATTTGGAGACTGTTATTATCTGAGTAAGCAAAACATTGCATTTTAAAGTAGATGATATTAAACTCCACCTATATTTTTCGATCGGTTGTATTTTGCAACCAGATGACACCCGGACAGAACATGGCAAGTCTTAGAGAATAATATTTTGGACCCCCATTAATCTTGTACCACTAATGAACTAGTCCGGATGTTTCACATTCTTTATTCTTCGCTAGGTTTCTATCCAGGTGCAGTACGACACAAACATATTGCAAGGTAAAACAGGGACTTCACCAAGGCTGAAGTTATCGCAAACTTAAGAATCTCCAAATAATATGATTGAATATGACGGCTCACCTTGAGATCTGCAAAATTTCAAACACAAAAAAAAAAAATTTAAATAATGTACTGAACCCAGTTGGGGGGGATGCAACAGAAGTAGTTTCAGCAACAAAATCAATAATAAACTGTAAATTAACCTGTGTACCAAACAGAATGGGAACATGTGCCAAAATTCCACAATTATGAAAAAAAAAATATTAGTATTGAATTTATGTCAATATATAAAATCCACAAAATGGTGACTGAAACCTTAAACTCTGGAAAATATGAAATACAGATAAACCCTAGACTAGCACTAATCCCTAATAACTTGAACAGATTTCTGCAATGAATCAACCGCTAAAAAATCCAAATCTTATTCATTAACAAGATGTTGTTTTTCAACTGACCCATCAAGATAACTCACAAAAACAAATCATTGTTAGTTAGTCTAACTCTTCCTTTCCTGCTTTCACAGCTACTAATATGACCTTGGCCATGGAAGAGTTAATGCCATTGATATTCTCTAGAACCTCTAAAATGGACAACTTATCCAACAGAACTTCCATCTCCTGCTCAGCCCTATTACTACTGCATCTCATACTAATCAAGGAGATGACGGATAATTGTTGTCCTTGTTCAAAGATGGCGATAAATATGCCGTTAAAATGTATTTAAACATTAACTTCAGTGTTTGTAAATAATTTGCACACAAAAGGACTGCGAAATATATCGCCACATATAAGAAATGATTTATAAGATATAGAGAGACCAGAATAAGAATCCAGCAAATTTCCATATGCTCCATAAAGAATACAAAATCAAAACAAACCTAATCATACTTTAATCTATATAAGGTAATTAAAAAAAAAAAAAAGGAAGTATGACAGACCCTTCATTTTCTTGAGTACGAGTCCTAAAACGGGGCTCACGGCCGGCCACTTGAGGGCTACCCCTAGACCTTTGCATCCTTTTACGCTGTTGAACATTGTAATTATAAACTTCCCTTTCCCGCTCCATACCCCCTTCAGCATCTGCTGCACATCCATCATCTGATTCTTTCTCAAATCCCCGGCTGCGCTTTTCATTCCTATCTACATCTCCATCAACATCCCGTTCCTTCCTCCTATCTCTAGATTCCTTATCAACAGTTTTCCAGCTCTCGGATTCTTTCTGCTGCTTATTATCTGAGATCACATTCTCTTGCTCATGCAATCTGTTTGATCCATCCCCCAAATCCTTCTCATTGCTCTCTTTGTCAGCTCCATTCCACAATTGCCTTTTGGTATGGTCCTTTTCCCTCTCTTTAACTCTTTCCTTATCTTTCATGGGATCCCTCCTCTCCCTTTCCCACCTCTCCGCATCTCTTTCTTCCTTGGTCGATTCTTTGCCATCGCCAACTTGCAAATTGCTCCTACGATCAAGCTTTTCCTTCTCCCTTTCTCCCCAATCCCGATGCTTCACATCTTTCCTTTTCCTATCCTTGTCTTTAAATTTATCATCTCCTTTCAAATCAAATCTGTTCTCCCCAACAGCCTCATGTGCTTCAACACGATCCCTCTCCTCAGTCGTTGAAGCTTCCTTTCCAGCCTCAGCATGGCCTTGAGAGCTACCGCGTGAAATCCACGCCTCCATACTTCCAGGAGGAGCATCTGAATATCTCTTTCCCTTGTGATATTCCTTAAAATCTTTCCAATTCAAGTGACTTGTTGGCACACCATAACCGTCCTTTTCATTCTTAACTTCACCCTTTGGATCATTATGACTCTCCCTTTCGTATTTTGCATCGTTATTGTCTTCCCCTCTACTCTCATGTCTTGAATCCTTTTCTAGGCCCTTGGCATTTTGAGAATCCCTCCTCATGTCGGCATACAACTCCCTAGACTCCCGGTTCTCAAAACGGTGGTGATCCTTGGGATCCCTTGACTCCTCAGGAGCAACAGGATTGGTATCTACATGAGAATCGGTGGGCATTCTGTGGAACATTGTTGCGGGGAGAATTTTCCTGTCAACGACATCGCGTGATTCGGTGCGGGGAATCTTGGGCAATGGAGCATCGGGAGCGACGTCATAGGGGGGATGGTAGTCAGAAGAGAACTTAGAGAATGAAGGGGAATCTTCGTGAGGATATTTAGAAGAGGAGTGGGCACTCTCTTCATGAGATCTTTTAGGTGCGCTGCTCATCCCGTCGTATAATTAAATTGAATACAGAAGTCGATACGATTCACGATTTTACAATACGCATACAAGAAATGAATGTTCTGTGTTCTCTAATTCCTTGAATGATTGAAGCATTTGAAATCTGAAACCTGGGAAAAGCACAAACTAATTTTCACATTTAGGTTGAACTGAAGCGGCTAAAACCATTATAACAAAACAATATCGCAGGCATTAATTTCAAAACAAAAAAGAGAGCGAGATAGAGAGAGATTTAACCAAATAGATAAGTGAAAGTGAGAGTAAATTTTGAAGAACAAAACAGAAATAGAATACTAGAGAGAGAAGGATCAAATCAATGGCTGTGCGTCAACAAACGAATAATGAAAGAAAGACAAGAGCAAGTAGTAATGAAATTCAAAAGTATGAATCTTGAATAAAGAAAGAGAAAGAAAGGCTATATATTTTAATCGAAGAAAAAGGGAGAAGCTTTAAAGCAAAAATTAACTAAATTCAATTGAAAATGAAATGTTAGAAAAGAAAAACCCTCAGCAAAAAAGTGCGAGAGAGAGAGAGAGAGAGAGAGAGAGAGCTCACCGTCACAGGTAAGACCAGCAACATCGTAATTCATTAGTAATTTCCGCAGTGAAGAGAAGAGAAGAGAAAGGAATTTAATTTATCAGCGAAACAAACCCTTTTTCTTTGCGGTTTCTTTTCCTTCCTTTTCGTTTCTGCTTCTCAGTTATATTTCTTTCCCACTTTTTATTCGACATGGGCTGGGGCTGGCCCATTTGCACATTTCTAACTCTTTCGTCTTACCCAGAATTCACCACACGCTCTCAGGTCGTTTGACCCACTCCCATGGTAAAAAACAAAAACAAGAGTTGAAACACAGTAATTTCTTTGGTAATTTTTATAATTTTGTACTACCAAATTACATAAAATTTACTTAAATTCATTTTTTGATATTTTGCTATTTGTAAAATATTCTAAAATCTTTTGCTATATTTCAACATGACTAGTAAAACTTTGCTACGTGTCTAACCTTATAACATAATTTTAAATTGTCAAATTATTTTATTATCAAATGCCATATGATCGGAGGATTTAAATCCGTTTAGTTTTTAATCTTACTATAAAATTTGACAGGGAAGAAGAATACGATTTGCCATATATGTACAATAAATATTGCAAGCAATCCCATGATTCGGGGTTGAAGTTAGAAGTGTTTTGTCATCTGTGCTACCTTTCTATGTTTGTCATTTCTTGCGTTTTGTATTGTAATGTTGTATTTGGAAAGCCATCAGACTTAGGTCTTAAGGTTGTTAATGGATGGGATTCCATATCCATCACGTGGAAATGAAACAACAAGTGTTTTGTATTAAATTACATGACATTTTGTAGCTGAATCGATGTATTAAATTACTAATCAAAGTCATTGTTGAGATGTTGAAAATTGGACAAGAGAGGAAGAAGAAGAAAGGGGATTTACATCTACATTTACTTTTCACTTCAAAAGATAACAAAACTATGGACGAAATTTGGACAAAGGAACAAGAAAGAAACATGGTCAACTTGAATAAAGTTGTTGATGACTTCATTTGCCTAGAAATCAGAGACGAGACTATGTAATTAATTACCAGATCAAAGCACCAAACTCTTGGATGATGGGATCGAAAGAGAATAGTTGAGAAGATCAAGATCCAGTGAGAGGGCAGAGAACAAGGCAATAATGATATCATCGTAAGCTGACGTTGTGGGTCCTATCAGGAACGCCAAATCAAACCATATTCCCCATCGTCAATGTGATTCCCAAATAGAATAGAAATAGGAAATATTCTCAATATGATATAATCACATTCCCCAGCGTCAATGTCAATCCAGCACACAAGCCGTACAACCTCTGTTGTTTTTAAAGATTTGAGTTGGATTACAAAATTAAATTGATATTACGGCAAATGAGATCAGATCTAGCTTGTCAAGTTAAATTTTTAATTAATAATAAAAAAAAAAACCTGCTTGGTGGGATATAATAAGAAAGATTATGGAATCAAAGTGAAAAGTAACTAAAATAGTGACGAAAATCATTAATCTCTTTCCTATTCATATTTACTTGTACTGTTGATATTGTACGTAATGTGGGACAGTCCATTTTTTTTTTATGGTGTTTACCAAATAAAAATAGAAATATTCTCAAAGTAATTATTAACATATATCACATTTGCTACGTACCATGTAAATGTAAGATTTCTAAATAAATCTAGCTATGTACATAAACTAAAGTGCACATAAAAGATCAAATGCGAAAAAAATAAATTAAGACCAAGAACTAACCTCCAGCCATTGAAGATGAAGAGATGTGTGATAGGTATTTTTTATGAATGAAAATTAAGTTAAGAAGCTCTTCTAAACCTTAAGCAACTATAAAATATGGTGTATTATTCTAGATAATTGCTAGGCATAAGGACCCTTTATCACTCTTCTATAATATATATAGACCTGCCATTAAGGTTCAAAAACGAGATGAACATTACCTTAAAGTGGTTAGTTAGTTATAGAACGTGCCCTTTAATTCTCAAAAGTGAGTTAAACCCAATATCCCACCCTTTTTCAGTCGAGCATACCTTAAAATTAGACAACACAATATGGACCATTTCAAGTTCTATTTATTTATTTACAAATATGAAAACATAAATAAATAAACAAAATAACATTCTCTCATTTAGTCCATATATATTACCATGTCTAGGTGAGTAAAACCAACCAAACTCATACTTAAGAAACAAATACACGAATCATGCCAATAGGACCTCTAAGAACGAGTATTTTATTCTCTGTATTACAATGCATTATGTCCCTTAATACAAACTCATATATGGTAACACAACTTAATGGATAAACCTATGTTTATTCTAGGTCAAACTTAATTTATTTTTTCTCAAAATAACTGAATATGAAAAAACATCACAACTAAATAAGAGTTTCATTAGAATAACAAATGTACATACAATGAAATTCATATCATGGAACCAAGCTTAGTGCTAACATGCTCAACGACCACTTTCTTCTCCTTAACACGTTCTCTTATAGCCAAGTACTTAATGTCGATATGCTTACTTTAACTACCGCTCTTGTTGTTTTTAGCCATAAACATCGCAGCTGAATTGTCACAATACAACATCAATAGCCTAGAGTTAGAATCCATAATTCTAACCCCCGATATAAAACTCTTCAACCATACAACATGTGAAGTAGCTTCAAAACAAGAAACGAACTCAACCTCTATAGTGAAGGTAGTAATCAAAGTTTGCTTCGCACTCCTCCGAGACGTAGCTCCACCTGCAAATATGAAAACATGACCAAATGTTGATTTTCATGAATCAACACAGCCAGCAATGTCTGGATCGGATTATCCGATCACTTCTAGAATGTTAGTCCGTCTATATATAAGCACGTAATTCTTAGTCCCTCGTGTTAGACATGTATGCCCTAAGGAGTAAAAATGTAATACATTTTTGGAAACATTTTTATCAATAAAGAATTTATTCATTTATATATACCAAATCTTGTCCTCTTTACGTTCATATTTGTTGAATGTATGTTAAGCAAACAATAGTCTGAGACTGTCGGTCTAAACATTAAGAATTGGGCGTATGATGGGATGATTATGCGAAAGACACGATTCTTAAGATGATGGTCTACAACATATGATCCGCAATCGAGGGAATAAAGTTGGGCGCTTTATTCATGTAAAGATTATTATGTTGTCTATATCCCCTTTGGGAGATGGTTTGTCTTGGCCATCAGAGTTGGACTCCATGAATAGAAACATTGGCACGTTGTCATAGGTGACGATGTGTTGAATTGGGACATAAAGTGAATTGATTTGGATTAATAATTCTGTCTTGACAAATCGATTCACTTTAGACAATCACTTGTATTGTATCTTAATCCAAAGATGAATAGTGGACCTGTTGTCTTGACTTGTGTCTTTTGATGTACCAATGGCTGACTCCCACGTCTCTATAGTGGTATGCATGCCGGTACGTTGGAGGCATGACTCTTGATAGCGTAGACTTGTTATTCATAGATATGGAATCCATAGCTCCTTTTTAGGAGTAATGATATCCTCTTATATGCGTTGTCCTGTAATTGAAAAACTGGAGTGCTCAACCATTTGGATACATAGGTGTAACCAAATGGTATACTATCTTTGGATGGTAAGTTTTATAATGGTGAGACAATGGAACGTAAGATAAAAATAATCGGGAATGTAAGATAGAACTTGTCCTTAAGCCGATTATGGATTATCATATGGGGATACGATACACTTTGATATGTCATGGAGACTTAGCTACACGAGCTTCGTAATTCTATAAAGTTCGAGAGTGCAGCTTCAAGCTTTTAGTGGAGTAGCGTTGGAGTTGATAATTGTGAAATATATATCTAGGATATTGGGTTTCATAATTATCATGAGCTTGAACTTTATAGGTCCATTTTGGTCCCCTTTGCTAGCTCACAAAATCCTGTAACGATACGGCATGCTTTTTCAATAATTGATGACTTATGTCGGATTTATCAGATTGGTTTAAAATTTGTAAGAATCAAATAATTCATGTCTGTTTATTGGTTGAATTAATTTTGTAATAAAATTAATTTAAGATAAACTTGTTGAATTATTGGATCAGATAATTCTTGTCTGTTTATCGGTTGATTTAATTTTGGATAAATTAGATCAAGATAAACTTGTAGAATTATTGTGAATTGATTTATTTTCTCAGAGATTATCTTGATAAAGTTTATTTTGATCAGATATCTTCTCTATTGGGTTATTTGAATCAAAACTAAGACTTTATCCTTTAGAATCTTGAGTGGAAAATAAAAGATTCGCGGAGATTTTTTCTCGAGAGTTCGGCCTGCCGAATGACATGGTCGGCCTGCCAAACTGGCCTGTTCGGCCTGCCGATCAGCAGGAGATAAGATTACGCGTTTTCACGCGGATCTTATCAGATATTGATCCGAACTTGATTCTGTTTTGAAGTTTTGAGACCTAATCTAATAAGGACTGACCCCAGGACCAAGGGCTATAAAAAGGGAGTGAGTCTCATGATTTACTTAGATCAATTGAGAGATTAAGAGTGATACTCTTCTAGTGTGCATCTGAAAAACTCCCTGAGAGCTTTTGTTCACAAATCACGAACACTAGCTTTGGGTTCTCTCTCTTGGTTGGAAGGAGAGTCACCGGTGAAAGAGCTGAACGTGTGAGCCCACACTCACTTCGGTTGTGGATAGAGAATAGCAAAGAAGACCAGTTGGTTAAGGCTCTTCTGGAACGTTACTTCTCTTCACAAGCTGTGGAGGTTCTTCACACAAAGGTTAATAAGATCTGTCTAATTTATACATATAACATGTCAAACTTGTGTTTTAGAAATTACTCTGATGAAAATTTTTAAAATTCCGTTGCGCACCATGTTTCCAACACCTCGAAGGTACCTTATCACCTTCTTTACAATTCTCCAGTAGTCAACATCTGGGTTACTCTGATATCTACCCAACATTCTAATAGCAAATGCAATGTCAGGTCTTGTGCAGACTTAAGCATACATTAGGCTTCCAACGGCTGAAGCATATGGAATGTTTTTCATTTGGTCCCGCTCAAGCTCATTTTTTGGGCACTGGTTCAAATTGAACATGTCACTCCTCACAATGGGTGCCACACTTAGTGAACAATCCTTCATCCAAAACCTCTCTAGACCCTTGTTGATATAGGTTTCTTGAGACAAATCCAAAATGTCTTGAGATCTGTCCTTATGGATCTTAATACCAATAATATAAGATGCATCATCCATATCCTTCATATCAAAGTTCTTTGAGAGAAATTGCTTCATCTCATATAGCAACCCCTTATCATTAGTTGCAAGTAATATGTCATGCACATATATCACAAAGAAACAAATCTTATGTAACACATTTTTATTACATTAAAAATGCAATAATTTAAGGATTATATGAGATAAAAATACAGTTTAAGGAGAAAAATACTACATAATAATATAAAAAATTTTACGGTATTAGAATAATGCAGTGTAAGAAAGTACACTAATAAAGTTATACAGTATAAAAATTACACTGCAAAAGTAACGCAGTTTAGGAATTAGACTGTTTAATATCATGCAGTACAAAAATTAGACTGTTTAAGTTAAAGTAGTATAGGAACATATATTGTTTGGAGAATATAGATGCATAAGGAATGCTGTAACAATATAAAGAATGTACCGACAGTATAAAAAAAATACTGTCAATATAAATTTAGACAGTACAAAGTGAGATAATATTGGAATTACATTATATGATAGATGTGGATAAGTATTGGAGGTTATGGGACCTCATGAACTGTATAGAAAAGAATACCGATAGTATAGAAAAAATACTATCAGTATAAACTTAGATTGCGTAAAAAGTTAGTGAGACACTTTGAAAGTTTTGATTGGGCCACCACATCCACTAATGTGGCCCAATCACATTTGGCCACCCAAAGGAACCTAATTGATTACCAAGGTGATGACTCATCACCTTTTTATTTAAAAAAAAGAAAAGAAAAGAAAAAAAAGGGTGAATTTACTCATTATATAAGAGACCATTTGGTCTCCATGGTGGAAGAAAAAAAGGAAAGAAACATGAAAGAAGGAAAGAAAGGAAAGAAAAGAAAGAAAGAAAGAAAGAAAAATGCTTTATATGCCTCCCAAGAAAAACCGTCCCTCTCTAGGCCTCTCTTTCTCAAGATTTCGATAAAATTCAAGCCTCCAAAGCATGCAAAGAAACAAAAGCAAGTGTTCTTGAGGAGTTTTTAAGGTAAAAATTCCAACCTTTTCCTTTAGGATTTTAATGGTTTTCTTCCAAATTATGGATGGGTTTTTGAGGGAGTTTTGCTATGATTATGTTAAGGAATTTAAGCCAAGAACAAGCACCAAAGAGGAGGTGTAAAAGCTTGAGAAATACCTTAGTAAAATTCTAAACTCAAGCCTTGAAAAGTTCATGTTTTTATGTATACAAAGTGTTATGTATACAACGTGTTTGATGAAATGTTTAAGCCATGGCATGTAATATGGACATTATGGCATGATTATTTTATGTTATATGATGATGGTGATGATGATGGAAAGAAGAAAGCAAGGGTTTTGATGAAATTCCAAAAGGGACTAAATTGCAAAGAAAAAAGAATTATCGACAAATTTGAAATCAGCCAAAAAGTCTCCCTAAACGTTAGAATTTTAAAAAAGTTACAACACAAAAGTTGTAGAACTTGTCGAAACTATTAGGACAAAGCAGACAATTTTCCAAGATTCTACTCGATTTAGGAGTTATGAATTTTACAAAATTTGTTAAAGTTGAAAAGAAATCTTTAAGGAGCAAAAACGTCCTTTTACAAGAGGAATTTGGGTAGGGTACTTTAAGAAATTTGATCCTCTTGAAAAATGGGGACTAATAGTTTAAAAAGATTATTTTTGGTTTTGGGGGCAAAAATGTAAATATCTTTTATGTTTTGGGCCAAAACCATAAAATTGTGTGAAAACTAAGTTTTCACTAGGGAACATTGATTTCTTACACTACTGAAGGCATTGGGTAACCATAGTTGCCAAGTCTTTAAGGATTTAAAGTTTAGTCAAGGATTGAAAGAAAAGAAACAAACTTAAGGGCAAAATGGTCATTTTATGAAAAATGTTAAAATGGACCCGAAACGCCTGATGTCGGGAAACGTTCCTTAGTAGAAATTTTTTCGTAATATGTAGGTAATGGAACGGTGAAGTTAAGCAATGAGTTGTATAAAGTTGCAAAATGGACAAAAAACCCGTTAGGGGTAAAATCATAATTTTTAAGAAAACGGCTATAACAGAGTCGAGCACTCCTATTTAGCATAACATTCTTAGATGGAAAATGATTCGTAACATGTTAGGTAACAAAACCGTCATGTGAGATGTGAGATTTAACAAGGGATGTTTAAGTAAACGAGAGGTAACCCGGTGGGTTGCAAAATTATAAGTTATAGAGATAAGTAAAAAGAGGGATAACCCGATAGGTTACGAAATTAAGTAAGAGGTACGATAACCTGATGGGTTACAAAGTTAAAAGCAACAAGGTACAAAGTAAAGAAAGGTTAACCGATAGTATACCAAGTTATGAAAAAAGGAATTAATGTTTAATGTTTACGTTTTATTATCAATCGAGTAGATTGATAAAGAGAAAGTTAATTAATGAGTCGGCTATCGTTTGATCAGGACATAGAAGCCGACAATGGAAGGAACGAGATAAGAACGGAATAGGGAATGCTAGAGCGTTATCTAAGTAAGTTTCAACCTCACCTACAGCATGAAGTAAATGATTTTTAAATGCTTATATACATTTTTGCAATTGTTATGCAAGTAATTTTTAAAGTATGATTGCATCTTTTATGCAAAAGGTTTTAAAGTTTAAATCATGATTTACAACGTATTTTGAAAGCATGATTGCATATAATATGCATAAATTTTTTAAAGATCAAGTAAAAGTTGCAATGTAATTGCAATAATTATATTTAAAGTATGTTTTGCATTTTATTAATGTATAATGTTTTACAGTATAAGTTATAAATGTTATGTTGCATTTGTTATGCAATAAGTTTTAGAGTACAAGTTATGATTTGCAAAACGTGTTTGCATTTTATGTTGCATTTGTTATGCAATAGGTTTTACAGTACAAGTTATGATTTGCAAATGTGTTTGCATATAACGTGACTGCATGTGATATGCTCACTAAAGTTAATAAAAAGGTAAAGCAAAGATAATAAAAAGAAAGTGTCGTACCAGCTTCTTTGTTGTAAGGTACTAAAAGTAAAGTTAAAGTTGCGACCTCCTAGATGTGAGGTACACAAGTAAAGTTAAAGTTTGACCTCCTAGATGTGAGGTGCATGACCTCGATGTTCGATGGTCTTAAGTCTTCCGCAAGGGAAGCATCATGTTTATGATCTCATGATTTATGATGTTGTACGAACACTAAAGTAAGATAGGGAAAATTAAGGAGGATGGAAAGTTAAAGTAAGATAAGGAAAGTTAAGGGACAAAGATAGAAAATTAAAGTAAAAAAAAAAAAAGAATGTTAATAAGATGCTCATAAATGAAAGTTTATAATTGAGCATAAATGTAATCATGTATTTTGATTTTGCTTGAATTCTTTTTTATGAAATATTTATATGTTACGTTATGAAAGACATTTTGAGAGATGTTTTACGTTAAATGTTTATGAAAAACATTTTTATGTTTTGAAGAAAAGGTTTATGAAGGACGTTTTAAGAAAAACGTTCAAGAAATGTTTTACGAAAAACATTTATGCAAAACGCTTTAGAAATGTTTAAGAAAAACATTTATGTAAAACGCTTTCAGAAATGCTTTATGAAAAACGTTTTAAGAGAAAGGTATTTATGAGAAGAGTTTTTATAGCATGTTTTAAATGATTTATGAGAATATGTTTGAACTTACTGAGCGTAAGCTCATAAAAAGTTCCTTCATGCTGTAGGTAGTTTTATGGACGACCAGTAGGACCCATTAGAAGAGTTGGGTGCTACGGAGGGCAAATGCAAAGATTTAGGCATGGATACCACCACAGTAAGTTTCCGCTATACAAAGAAAATGTTTTCCCACTATTTGATACAATGTTTTCAAAGTTCCAAAAAAAGTCAAGGTTTTGATAAAGTCAAAGTATTAAGAAATGTTTTCAAAGTTTTAAAATACAGTTTACGAAGTATTTTATATAATTATAAAATGAAGTTTTAAGCTATGATTTAATAAATGTTTCTTATTAAGTTTTAAAAAATGATTTAAAATAGTTTTAAAGGCAAGTGTTTAGCGAGGTATCAACTTGAATGGCGACAGAGGTCGCAACAGTTTTTTTAAATACTTTTTTCAAGGATGTTAAAAGGAAGAAAAAAATTATTTCAATATTTTTCTTACTAAGTAAGTAAGATTACTATTTAAGTAATGATGTTTTAAGTAAGTTAAGTGATTACCTGAAAAGGTCGGTCGTCACATCTTACTCCCACTAACCTTCTAGTATATATATTGATCCATGATATTCTCTTCAAAACCAAATGAAGAGATAACGTCATGGAACTTTAGATACCACTGACGAGAGGCTTGTTTCAATCCATATATGGATTTCTTAAGGTTGCAGATTAAATACTCACCATCACTAGAGGAGAATCCTTCTGATTGTTTCATGTAAACCTCTTCCTTTAGATCACCATTGAGAAACGTCGTTTTCACATCCATTTGATGTAAATCCAAATCTAATGGGCAACCAATGCCACAATAACTCGAAGAGAATCCTTTTTAGATATAGGAGAAAAAGTCTCCATGTAGTCGATTCTTTCCTTTTGAGTGAATCATTTGGCAATGAGTCTTGCTTATGTCTCTCAGTGTTGCCCAATAAGTCTTTCTTTGTCTTAAAGACCCATTTATATCTAATGGTTTTTACATTATCAGGCAACTCAATGAGATCCCAGACTCCGTTAGATGCCATAGAATCCACCTTAACTTTTATGACACTATACCATAAATCAAATTCCTTAGAACTTATGGCCTGTGAAAATGTTTCAGGATCATTTGTGTGACACCTGAGCATTTTTAGTATATTAAAAATGCAATAACTTAAGGATTATGTTAAGCAAAATATGTGTCATAAGGATTATTATTTAATCCAAATTTTATGATAAAGTCCATAGAAGTAAAAATGGGATTTTTAAGGATAAAAATCATGCTATAGTCTTAAATAAAGAAGGAATGATATGGAAATAAATTGAAAAACCTATTTGTTACAAAATATGTTGTAATACATGCTAAGACAAAAATACAGTTTAATAAAAATATTGTATAATAATATAAAAAATTATACAGTATTAGAATAATGTAGTATAAGAAAGTACACTGATAAAGTTATATTGTATAGAAATTACACTGTAAGAGTAATATAGTGTAAGAATTTGACTGTTTAAGTTTAAGCAATACAAAAATCAGATTGTTTAAAGTTAAAGCAGTATAGAAATAATATTGTTTGGATGACATAAATGAGTAAGGAATGCTCTATAAACTCATAACACTATAGAGGATATACCGACACTATAAGAAAAATACTGTTAATATAAATTTAGACTGTTTAAAGTTAAAACAATATAGGAATTACATTAAGTGGTGGACGTAAATAAGTATAGGAGGTTGTGGGACCTTATGAATTGTATAAAAAGGAATACCGACAGTATAAAAAAAATACTTTTAGTATAAATATGGACTATATAAAGTTAAGCAGTATAAATTTAGACTGTATAAAGTAAGGGGCCCATTAAGGGGACACCCAAAGGGTTTAGATTGGGCCACCACATCCCTTGATGTGGTCCAACCCCTTAATGCTAAATTAACCCTAATCATGATTAAGGTGGTTAGTTACCAAAAAAAGGGGAAAAAAAGAGAAAAGAAGAAAAAAGAAGAAAAAAGGGGTGACACTCCAAGGGTGGAAAATGTGTCACATCTCCCTTGGTGGAATTGACAAGTATTGTGGGAAATTTTTCCTTTGCAAACAAGTCCCTAGGGTGATGCCTATATATAGCCAATGACTTGTTGGAAAAAAAAGTTGGATTTTATGAAATTTTTCTCATTTTTTCCTCCCAAAGAAAACCGACCACTCCCATGGAATCTCCTCAAAATTTTTCCATGCACAAGCCTCTAAATTATGTTTGAAGCAAGTCTAAGTATTGAAGATCAAGGATAAGCAATTGTGGATGTAAAAATCCAAACTTTACTATGGGGTTTTTAGTTTATTTTATTCGGTTTTGGATAGGGTTTTCATGGTTGTGTTATAGATTTTTGTCCAGGGAACTTTGAAGGGTTTCAAGTAATGAAAAGAAAGGATAAACACCTTGCAAGGATTAGGTAGAATCCTAGTCTTTTTAATTAAGCTAAAGTTTATGTTTTATTATGCATACCAAGTGTTTGATATACATTAGGAGCTATGGTATGTAAGATGGACACTATAGCATGATTGTTTTATGTTTTAAATTGATGGCGATGATGATAGAAAGAAAGAAAGAAAGTAGGGGTGTTGGTATTTAAAAGTAGAAAATTGTTAAACTTTGTATTTTAAACAAAGTTTAACTAGTTTTAAAGGAATGGGGTTTTGAGGGCCTTAGAGGCAAAATTATGTTCTAAGTAAGGACTGGAATCTACCAAAATAGTGAGGGAAACAACTTTTGTGAACAAAGTTTTGCAAAATTCCAAAAGGACTGAATTGCAAAGTTTTGTAAAAAAATTCAACAGATTCAAAAATCAGCCAAAAAGTCTACCTTAATGTTGGAATTTCAGGACAGTTAAAACACAAAAGTTGTAGACCTCATCAAACCTATTAAGACTACATGGACAGTTTGTCAAAATTCTGCTCAGTTGAGGAGTTATAAATTTTACGAAATTTTGAGTATAAAATTTCATGAAATGATAATGTTATGAAATGTTTAGAATTTAACCAAGGCGCTTTTGTAAGTTTTATTCCTTGCAAAAAAAACTGAATGTTTTGGTATGAAGTGATTGTCTTTGGTTTTGGGGGCAAAAATGTCAAGATTTTTTGTGTTTTGGACTAAAACCATAAAATCGTGTAAAAACTGGGTTTTCACAAGGAAACGTTGGTTTTTTGCACTGTTGTAGGTAGTGAGTACTCATAGATGCTAAGTTTTAAAGGATTTAAAGTTTAGTCAAGGAATAAATGAAAGAAACGAACGTTAAGGACAAAAATGTAAAGATTTTCGTATTACAGATCAAAACTATAAAGTTTTGACACAATAGATTTTAACAAAGAAAAACTATTTTTTAGTTCTCTGCAATGTTATGAGAAGTAAAGAAATGAAAGTGATGTTTTAAAAAACGAGTTCCAAAAGTTTTTTAAGACACGATAAGGGCAAAATGGTCATTTTGTAAAAAAGGCCAAAATGGACTCGAAACGCCTAATGTTTGAAAAGCTTCTTAGCGGGAATTTTTCCATTACATGTAAGAAATGAAAGGAAAAGTTAATCAAAAAGTTTAATAAGTTATGAACTTTACGAAAAACCCGTCAAGGATAAAATCATCATTTTTGAGAAAACGGCTAGAACGGAGTGAACACTTCGAATTAGCAAAACGTTCTTAGACAGAAAATGTTTCATATCTTGTTAGGTAAATAAAGCGTCGAATGAGATGCGAGATTTAACTAAGGGACGTTTAAGTTAAGTTAAAATAATGATAACTCGATGGGTTACGGAGTTAAGTAAAGGGAAAGATAACCCCAGTGGGTTACAAAGCTAAGTAGAAGAAAGGTAAACCAATGGGATATAAAGTAAAAGAAAGTAAACCGATAGTATACAAGTTAAGTAAAAAGGAATAAACGATTAATAATTAAGTTCTATTATCAATCAAGCAGATTAATAATATGAAAAGTTAACTAATAAGTCAGGTGTCGTTTAATCAGGACATAGAAGTCGATTAATGAAAAAAAAGCAATGAGACAGGAATGTTAGAGCTATAGACAAGTAAGTTCAAACCTCACCTATAGCATGAAGAAAATGATTTTCAAATGTTTATGTATATGCTTGCAAATGTATGTGCAATTGTTATACCAGTTGTTTTTGAAGTATATTTTCACTAGTTATGCATAAAGTTTTAAAGATTAAGTAAAAGTTTGCAATGTATTTGCAACAATTATGTTTAAAGTTTGCATTTTGTTAATACATAACGTTTTATGGTCTAAGTTATAAGTTTTATGTTGCATTTGTTATGCAATAAGTTATAGAGATCAAGTTATGGTTTGCGTTATGATTACATTTGATATACTTAATACTTATATGCTAAAGATATAGCATTTGATATCCTCACTAAAGTTAATAAGAAGGTAAAGTAAAGATAAAAAGAAAGCATCGTACCAGCCTCTTTGATGTGAGGTATACAAGTAAAGATAAAGTTTTAACCTCCTTGATGTGAGGTATACAAGTAAAGTTAAAGTTATGACCACGGTGTGAGATGGTCTCAAGTCTTCCACAAGGGAGGCATCATATTTATGATCTCATGATTAATGATGTTGGTACAAACACTAAAGTTTATATGATAAGGAAAGTTAAGGAACAAAGATAAAAAGTTAAAGTAAAAAATGAATGTTTATAGGATACGCATAATTGAAAGTTCATAATTGAGTATAAATAGAATCAAGCATTTTAATTTTGCTTGTATTCCTTGTTATGAAATATTTATGTATTATGTTTATGAAAAACATTTTTAGGTTTACAAGAAAAGGTTTATGAAGGACGTTTTAAGAAAAAACGTTTAAGAAATGTTTTATGAAAAATGTTTTAAGAGAAAAATTTTTATGAGAAAAGCTTATAAAGCATGTTAAAATGATTTGTGAGTTTATGTTTGAACTTACTAAGCGAAAGCTCATTAAAAGTTCCTTCATGCTATAGGTAGTCCCTATGGGTGTCCAGTAGGACCTGTTTGAAGAGCTCGGTCCTGCAGAGGACAAATGTGAAGATTTGGGTATGGATATCACTACAGTATGTTTCCACTGCTTAAAGAAAAATTTTTCCCACTACTTGATATAGTGTTTTCAAAGTTTTAAGAAAATCGAAGGTTTAAGAAATGTTTTCAAAGCTTTAAGATATATTTACGAAATGTTTTACATAATTATAAAGTTAAGTTTTAAGTTATGATTCAGTTAATGTTTCTTATTTAGTATTAAGAAACAATTTGAAATGCTTTTAAAGTCAAATGTTGAGTGATGTCTCAATTTAAGTTGCAACAGCTTTTAAGTATGTTAAAAAGGAACGGAAAAAAAATTTATTCAGTATTTTTCTTACTAAATAAGTAAGATTAATGATTAAGAAATGATGTCAAAGAAAGTTAAGTGACGACCCGAAAAGGCAAGGCGTCAAAAGTTATGGCTCCAAAGTTATAGTCAGACTCTTGTAGATACACAATACAGTCACCAAGAATCACCGATCGCTTTACTTTAGTAGATCTCCTTAATGTCGGTTCAACATTCTCTTAGGGAACATACTATTCAACAGGCTATTCAACTGGTTCCTGTATCTATTGTTCAGCTGGATCTACTACTTCTTGATCAGTAGTGTAATGACTAGGGAAATTCATTAATAAAATCTAATATTTAAATTGGGTTTAATTAATGAATTTACCCTTAAAAATTGTAATTTTTGTAAAAATTGTGACAAGGTACAAATAAGCGGTATTAACTAGATGTTTCACTGCGAATGTGATACAATGTTGGATATTTTTAATACAGATTTTATGAGTTTGATTACTCAAAAATTTGTAAATAATATCCATAAAATGAATTTTATATCACAATTAATTATAAAATTGTGATACAGACGAACAGGTACTTGGTATACGAATAAGACATAGAGTCCATCGAAACCCAACTTAGTGTAAAAACGAGGCCGATGCAGTATAAGTATACTGCTAAGTGAAAACGCAGATATGAAAAACTGTGACACCCGTTATTCTCCTAACGGGTATTGAGGTAATTAAATTAATTTTTAATGTATAAAAAAAATTGCTTCATTTAAATTTATTTTATAATATTTATTTTTATCTATTTTTAAATTTTCTAAAATTCTCCTATATTTATTTAGTATGATTACTAAAAAGCCTTAGAACTTCTAATAAATCTCAAAAATGTCATATTGGCATTATGTGTGTTAAAGTCTTTAGATGAGACATAAGGATATCTTTTCCAACTACTCTTGACCCTCATTTTCTTTATTTCCTCCGTGACATGCTTCAACATGTCTCCTCTATAATTGTTTCTATCACTTCTTTTCAAAGACTTCATCTTTTCTTCCTTTCTCTTCCACGGTTCCCACACTCTTCTTCTCATTTCTTTGCTGAAGCAAAATACTTAGAGAACTTCTTCAAGGCAGCCATAAAAATCAGCCATCATCACCTCCATTTGAGCAAGAATTTCAGTCATACCGAAGTAAAGGAACCTGTTTTGAAGCCATTTCAAGCTTCCAACTAACCATAATCCGAGGTTAGAATCTTATGAACAAATTTAGTCTTTCATTTATAAATTTTCTTTTATACTAAAGGATTATTCAAATTTGCGTTCTTAAACCTAAGTATATGTTTGTTGCTATTTTGGAGCATATGTATGAAGTCTAAGTGTATATGCCCTAGACAGAAAATTTATATTGTTAAACTTTGTAATACCTCTATGGGCAGTGGTTATTTCTTGAAATTCTAAGATTAAATTAAAATGAATTTTATGAATTGGTTTGCATATTTGAAAAGTAGCATCCTAGGCTTTCTAACGAGCTATCATAAACCTAAATCGGAGTTGTATTTTATTTTCTAAGAATTATTTAATTTTTGTATTGGAAACTAGTAAATCTACCAGTTTGTTATGGTATACCAGCTGCTAACCTGAACCAAGAACCCATCTTTGCTCACCACCTAATTCTTTAATGTCTTGCAACCTTTCCAATATTATCCTAAGTGATTGATGAATCTTATTAGGGACTAAAACATATAGATTACTTGTTCACATTTTATATTGTGTTAAGACAAAAATTGTTTACTGTGGTATTCAAAAGAGATTTATATAAAAGCTTTAATGGCATACTAGTAAGATAAGTTTACACATGATTTATTTATGAATGTAGTTGTATGTTGTGCTTTAGTTTTAATTGTCCTTATGCACGCCTTAGGATCAAGGGAGTATGGAGCTAACGTTAACTGATTCCAGGATTAAAAGATTGTTGATAAGCTTAAAAGGTAGGGATTCTATTACTCATCTTTTGTGAGGTTTTTATAGAATTAAAATTGATTGTTTTGCCGCAATATATATATATCTATGTTGAACTGATATTATATGATTATCACATATGAAACTATGACATAGACTCGTCTTGTATTGTACGGCGAGGAACATAATGAATTGACACATGTTATAAATTGAGAAGCATGGTTAGGAAAACTAACTCTATTGATAATGATTCAATATAGAGAAATTGTGAGACATGAAGAGGGCGACGGTTACGTCCTTGGGCATGAATACCCTAAAAGGTAAAATAGGGGGAAGGCGATGACGCTTCCTTGGGTTGAAAGTCCCAGAACACACTGTACAGGAATCGATTTGGTGAGGACTCGGGGCTTGATGTCCCCTCACCGGAACACCCTTGGAATGTTTATAGGGTGATCAAGTGCGCCCATTTGGGTTTCGATGAGTTGAGTGATACTCAATTTAACATGGATACCTAGGAACAATGATGATTGGTAATATTTGTATAAATGTGTAATTATGACACTTGGTAATGATTAATTACGGTATCCATAAGATGTGATCATAATAAACCTTATAATCTGGAATATGATGTAACCTACTAATCATGCAGATTTTAATGTGGTAATGATAGAGGTGAGTAATAGCTTTCTCTACTGAGCATAGTGTTGCTCATTCCCTTATGTTTATATCTTTTCAGGACTCACTAAGTGTGAGGTGGCTACGAGAAATATAGTTGAGGAAGTGATCTAGCTATATTACATTGGGACTGCTTCAATTGTTGAGAATGTTCTTCATGATAATGTAAGCATCAATTGTTACTTTCTGTGACTGTATTATAATGTGTTGAGGGTTAAAATGATGATGACAACAGTTTATTTTATTAAATTTAAGGTGCTACATTAAAACTGTGGTTTATTTATCGTTTATATTTTTATTTTTGAGTTGAGAGTTTTCATTTAAGTCCCGGGAAAATTTTAATCTTTAAGGTTTTACTTTTATTATTTATTTTTATTTTATCTCATTAAAAACTGTTAACCCCCATATAGGGGCGTTACAGAATTTTTGGTATCAGAGCCTAGGTTCGGTTAACCTAGGGAGTGTAGCACCACTTTAAAAAATATATTTTTGAGATGGTTTTGAAGCTGAATTTTCAGTGTCATCATCAAAATGAACCTTCACATTGATTTATACAGTCTAGAAGGATGTAACATGGAAAGGCCATAGAATGAAAATATCAATAGTTATATGAGTACAATAATTATATAGAAGGAAAGTATTAATAGTTATAAGGGAATGATAATTATATGGAATGAGTTTATAAGTAGAATGCTTATGAGAGATTCGTATAATATTTGGATCTATAAGCATATCTAATTCGTATAAACGATGAGAAATTCGTATAGATACGAGGATTTAAAAGCCTTTTGTCTCGTGAAAAACAATAAGAAATATAAGGTTTGATTTATTGATTTTAAAGTTTGACATAGATATGCCAAATTTTTCGTAATTGATTCAAACCTAAGTAATGATTATGTGTGGATTCGATGGAGCACATAAGTGTCAATGTCTTTTCTTAAAAGTTCTATATATTTGAGGAATATGATATAAGTTGGGAATCATGGTATTGAATCTTGAGAGAAATAAATGTTAGACTTTTGGTCTGTTGAGACTGTGTAAAGTCTAGAATGCATGAATCTCAAAATTGGAATATTTCGTTACGTACATTGTATTTAAGTGTATCAGTGAATCTTTTGGTTACCTAAGGTTTTGTTATATGAGGAAATTATATATTGTATGAGTAGAATTATGGGGATTGTAGATGTTCTTAAGTAGTAACATCAAGTGTCTTTGTTCATTGATATGGTCTACGTTGAAAGACGTAAATCGTATTGATTTCAAGGTTAGTCACATTCTAAACCCTTGGTAGCAATGATGATGAATCCATTGATAGATGTTAAGTATTAGGAATAACATATGGGTGTATGCATTGTTCAATAAGGTTTTGATTAAAACAAAATTATTTGAGTTGCTGGAAGATTATGTTGTTATGAAATGATTTTAAATATCATTCAGGAAGATCCTTGTTGTCGTTAAATTAGATTTGTTGTTTATAGTTAACTTTATCTATAGTGGACTTTGAATTGGGTTTAAGATTTATACAAATTGGTTTTCAATTTTATGTTTGTTATTTAACTCGTTCCAAATGTGTTAAGGCCCGAAACAACCTGACCATTTTCAACTTAGAACATTTGGGCCTAGTTCAAATCTTAAATCAGTTTGATTCACACTGTCTCTCCCACGTGGTCTCTATACGTGTCATATACAGTGGTTTAATTAATGTTTACAAATACGTTTACTGTGTATAGGAGCTTATTTCTCCGAGTTCACTTTTTCTCTCTTAATTTGTTATTTTTTCTCTAAATCGCAAATCCTCTTCTTTTTCATTAGAAATTCTTCTTTTCCTCTAAAAGAAGAAGGAATTCTAGGATTCTGCAATTTACTATCTTAATTTTTCCTTTCTATTTACTCTTCTTTCATCTCATCATGGACCCAAAGTACCAACACCTGAGAAAGTATTTCCCATCACTCTCCCAAAAGATTCTCAGAAAGAAATACAAGGCTAGAATTACTCGGTTGTGGATTCTTATGCGTTTTGGTATCCCTTGTGATGTGAGAATGTTGATAGAGGGGAAAATCCGTCCGAGTGACTTTAGTCAAGATGTCGGTTTACCAGGAACAGGTACCAGTCGTAGTGCAATGAAAAGAAGAGCTCGTGCCATCGTGGTCACTTGTAACAAATGTGGAAGACAAAATTGTAACGGTAAATGTACTTCACCTGGTTATATGTCTACGAATAGAGAGGATAAAATAAGGTTTTGTAGGGATGGACTTTCAAAGGAGAACTTGGATAGCATCCATCCTCCTCTCCACGGTCACCCTAGTAGATATGTTCAAGGAGCTATTTTTAAACTCTGGCCTAAATTTTATACAGAAAGACAACGCCTCAGGAATATGGTATTTCTAGATCCTGTTTGCCAAGCCATAAGAAAACTGGATGGGGAATAAGTCATCGCTCTATAAAGGTTATTTAGTCTTTACTTATTTGAAGCAGTTTTAGCTGATGTTCAACAGTTTGTGTTTTTCTTTTACTCAGAATATTTGCTTTTGTGTTTGAAATAATTGTGATTATTAGATTGATACAGTAAGTGTTAATATCTTATTTAATTTATGATTTTCTTAAATATATATATATAATAAACTATATTATCTTATCAGACACGTTACATACGGTACAGTAATATGTTTGAATTTTGAAAAGCTTATCTAGATATTTCAAGATTTGTGTCTCAAATTTCAAAAGTTCTACAGTATTTGTCGTTTATATTAAATTTCTCGACTTGGTGTATATTTGTCAAAAAGTCTACAGTTGTGTCATGAGGGTCTTCTGTCGAATTGTTCTCAATTGTCAAAAGTTATACAATTAGAGTCTAATCTTTTTCAAAAAGTGAATCAGATTTTCTGAAAACTATCAATCACCTTATCTTACTTTCTTATCCGCACAATATTTTGTTTAAATCTTTGGATTACCTTTTCATTACCTACTCGTCTATCTCTTTAGCCCTTTTTGTATATTTCTCATCTTTAAAATCTCATATAGAACCCGAAGTCTAAGTGGAGCAGACATTAAACAACCACTTCTATAAACCAAATATGTCTACCTCCCAGTCCACGAAGAAAATAAAGAATGTCTGTGTCTTTTGTGGTTCCAGCCTTGGAAAAGATAAAGCTTATTTAGAAGCTGCAAATCACTTAGGGCAAGTCCTAGCACACAAGAAGATTAACATAATCTATGGGGGTGGTAGTATAAAAATGATGGTAAATATGGCACTAGCAGCTAGGTCTAGCGACGCTACTGATGTAAAAATTTGGCCTCATATTCCAGTTGAAGGAAACCTTTGTAAGGAAGCCATAGGTAAGGGAGAAGGAGTCAGGAGTATCCCTAAAAATTTTAAAGACATAATCTATAATTCTGATGCTTTTATAGCATTACCTGGTGGTCTAGGTACTCTTGAGGAAATATTTATAGTTGCTTGTGGGCAATTGTTGGGCTTTTATTCCAAACCTTTGGGACTGCTGAACGTAAAGGGTTTTTATGACGGTCTTTTAAAATTTCTAGATTACGCTGTGGAAGAAAACATCACTACAGAATCGGAGAGACAAATCTTTGTCACTGCTTCAACAGCTGAGGAATTGATAGATAAAATGCAAATCATACATCCAGAATCCGACACTGCAACATCCAAGCTTGAATGGGAAAGGGAAAGCCGGGAGCGGCCAATTGATTTGAATCTCCATCTGTAATCTTTTTGTTTTATCTTTGGCATGTAGGCATGTGTGTCCGTATTTCGTGTGTTACGAATAACCGTTTACCTTGTATTCTGTGTTTCTTGTGGTACGTCGTTGTTCAATCTTTTAGATTCATTGAGCCTAATGCCGGGATGGCTGGATACGGAGTACTTGATGCTCTCGAAACGCATCCTTCTTAAGGTCCGATCTTTTGTTTATCGATGTTTTTGTATCCTCTAAGCATGCATGATATGGATAGCTGGTATACGGAGTGCCTTGTACTCTCGAAACGTATCCGTATTATGTTTGTAATGTGTAATATTCTGTTAATATTATGTGGAAGTACCAAAGTCAGTTATGGGGATATTCCATATGAAATATGAGTATATTATTTGGATTGAATGTTTGTGTCATGAGGATAGCTGTTTAATGAAAAATATGTCGGGTATGTTTGCAACCAGAGATTTCGTTTAATATCTCTATGAATAAGTTTAATGTATGGTTTTGAATATAAGTGTTTGTGATATATGTTTTATGATTATGTTTTAGTTTATTAGTTGAGGTATGAAATCAAATATATTTGACTTTTCCTTACTCAAAAAGGAAAAGGAACCTAAAGATGAAGTATATAAAATTTCTCTGGCAATCTCCTTAAATGTGATTGTAATCACAGTCCATGGACAATGAAGGACTGGAATCATGATACGGTCAATATGTATGCCTGATCAGATTCTTAGACTATTATACGGTGTTACAAGTTGAAACTTGTCAGAAATACTCTCATTGAGGGATTTAGGAGTAAGATTTATTATGCAAGTAAATAAGTGGAGATACGATGACTTAAATTTGGAGGACAAACAACATTAACGGTTTAGACTCGGAATTGGAATCATAATGGAATTAAAATTTTTACTAGTATTGCTAGAATTGAAATTTCGAGGACGAAATTTCTTTAAGGGGGGTAGAGCTGTGACACCCGTTATTCTCCTAACGGGTATTGAGGTAATTAAATTAATTTTTAATGTATAAAAAAAATTGCTTCATTTAAATTTATTTTATAATATTTATTTTTATCTATTTTTAAATTTTCTAAAATTCTCCTATATTTATTTAGTATGATTACTAAAAAGCCTTAGAACTTCTAATAAATCTCAAAAATGTCATATTGGCATTATGTGTGTTAAAGTCTTTAGATGAGACATAAGGATATCTTTTCCAACTACTCTTGACCCTCATTTTCTTTATTTCCTCCGTGACATGCTTCAACATGTCTCCTCTATAATTGTTTCTATCACTTCTTTTCAAAGACTTCATCTTTTCTTCCTTTCTCTTCCACGGTTCCCACACTCTTCTTCTCATTTCTTTGCTGAAGCAAAATACTTAGAGAACTTCTTCAAGGCAGCCATAAAAATCAGCCATCATCACCTCCATTTGAGCAAGAATTTCAGTCATACCGAAGTAAAGGAACCTGTTTTGAAGCCATTTCAAGCTTCCAACTAACCATAATCCGAGGTTAGAATCTTATGAACAAATTTAGTCTTTCATTTATAAATTTTCTTTTATACTAAAGGATTATTCAAATTTGCGTTCTTAAACCTAAGTATATGTTTGTTGCTATTTTGGAGCATATGTATGAAGTCTAAGTGTATATGCCCTAGACAGAAAATTTATATTGTTAAACTTTGTAATACCTCTATGGGCAGTGGTTATTTCTTGAAATTCTAAGATTAAATTAAAATGAATTTTATGAATTGGTTTGCATATTTGAAAAGTAGCATCCTAGGCTTTCTAACGAGCTATCATAAACCTAAATCGGAGTTGTATTTTATTTTCTAAGAATTATTTAATTTTTGTATTGGAAACTAGTAAATCTACCAGTTTGTTATGGTATACCAGCTGCTAACCTGAACCAAGAACCCATCTTTGCTCACCACCTAATTCTTTAATGTCTTGCAACCTTTCCAATATTATCCTAAGTGATTGATGAATCTTATTAGGGACTAAAACATATAGATTACTTGTTCACATTTTATATTGTGTTAAGACAAAAATTGTTTACTGTGGTATTCAAAAGAGATTTATATAAAAGCTTTAATGGCATACTAGTAAGATAAGTTTACACATGATTTATTTATGAATGTAGTTGTATGTTGTGCTTTAGTTTTAATTGTCCTTATGCACGCCTTAGGATCAAGGGAGTATGGAGCTAACGTTAACTGATTCCAGGATTAAAAGATTGTTGATAAGCTTAAAAGGTAGGGATTCTATTACTCATCTTTTGTGAGGTTTTTATAGAATTAAAATTGATTGTTTTGCCGCAATATATATATATATCTATGTTGAACTGATATTATATGATTATCACATATGAAACTATGACATAGACTCGTCTTGTATTGTACGGCGAGGAACATAATGAATTGACACATGTTATAAATTGAGAAGCATGGTTAGGAAAACTAACTCTATTGATAATGATTCAATATAGAGAAATTGTGAGACATGAAGAGGGCGACGGTTACGTCCTTGGGCATGAATACCCTAAAAGGTAAAATAGGGGGAAGGCGATGACGCTTCCTTGGGTTGAAAGTCCCAGAACACACTGTACAGGAATCGATTTGGTGAGGACTCGGGGCTTGATGTCCCCTCACCGGAACACCCTTGGAATGTTTATAGGGTGATCAAGTGCGCCCATTTGGGTTTCGATGAGTTGAGTGATACTCAATTTAACATGGATACCTAGGAACAATGATGATTGGTAATATTTGTATAAATGTGTAATTATGACACTTGGTAATGATTAACTACGGTATCCATAAGATGTGATCATAATAAACCTTATAATCTGGAATATGATGTAACCTACTAATCATGCAGATTTTAATGTGGTAATGATAGAGGTGAGTAATAGCTTTCTCTACTGAGCATAGTGTTGCTCATTCCCTTATGTTTATATCTTTTCAGGACTCACTAAGTGTGAGGTGGCTACGAGAAATATAGTTGAGGAAGTGATCTAGCTATATTACATTGGGACTGCTTCAATTGTTGAGAATGTTCTTCATGATAATGTAAGCATCAATTGTTACTTTCTGTGACTGTATTATAATGTGTTGAGGGTTAAAATGATGATGACAACAGTTTATTTTATTAAATTTAAGGTGCTACATTAAAACTGTGGTTTATTTATCGTTTATATTTTTATTTTTGAGTTGAGAGTTTTCATTTAAGTCCCGGGAAAATTTTAATCTTTAAGGTTTTACTTTTATTATTTATTTTTATTTTATCTCATTAAAAACTGTTAACCCCCATATAGGGGCGTTACAAAAACATTACGTTTGGCCTCCAATGGTAAACCGAAAGTAAGTAAAATAGTTTATACAGTCTAAGCTTACAAGTTTGTACTGATTTGACCATGGCAATGTAGGAAAAATACTGTGTGGTGAGAAATTATACAGTGTAAATTTTTGGGCCCCCACAAAGTGGACACCCATTAGCTTTTTATTGGGCCACCAAGCCATGAAAGATGGCCCAATCCTATGGTGACACTTGGTAACCCAAGGGGTTACTTGTTGAGTAACCAAAGTGGATAAGAAGCATTAGATGCAAGCTTATCACAAAAAAATTTTCTTTCTTCTTCTTCCTCAAGCCACGACAGCCATTAGAGAAGGTTTTCAAAAAAAATTTCAACCCCAAAACTTTGCAAAAACAACCCCACTTAAGTTCAAGAGGTGAGATTCAAGGAATTTCCACAAGTTTAAGGTAAAAACCTAAACTTTTTCAAGAGTTCTAGGGTTTTTCTTGGGGAAAAAGAAAGGAAGCTAATCTATGGTGTTTTTGCATGAAAATAGTGTTTTAAAAGGAGATCTAAAGGAGCCTTGGAAGGCTAGATATCAAAAGTGCTATTTGGGGTAAGTTTTAATTTTAAAGTTTTGAAATTTTTTTTGTTTTCTCTAAAGTATATGGGTTCTTGAGCTAGTTTTTGGGTTGAACCCCTAGAAATATGAAGTATAACATGTTGATGTTGTGAAATTAAGGTTTAAATGTTGAAAAATGGTAGTTTGTGTAAATTATTTTTGCAATTTTAGTGTTAGTTTTTCAAAAGTGATGCTAGATATGATAAATGATTCCAACAAAGGTTGAAACTACATATACAGGGATAGATTTTCACCAAAATACCCTAAGGACTAAATTGAAAGAAAAAGTTTTCCCTTGGTAGATTTAAAAAATGCCCAAAAACACCCCTGTACAGTGAGAATTTAGGAAAAGTTAAAACACAAAAGTTGTAGATCTCGATGAAACTGTTAGGCATAATAGACGGTTCATCAAAAAACTCAACCGTTTGTGAGATTTTGATTTTTTTCAAGAATTTGTTAAAAGTGAAAAAAATGTTAAAATGACAAAAATGTCATTTTTCAAAATGATTTAAGGTATGGTACTTTGAGTAAAAATGGTCCTTATGAAAAATAGGAAATTTGGTTTAAAGAGATAAAATTTAGCCTTGGGGGCAAAATTGTCAAAATTTTCAGTTTAAGGACTAAATTGTAAAGTTTTATGAAAATGGGGCATAGATGAGAAATATGGAGATCCGACCCACTAGGGTGTTATTTTAAAATTAGTATGTGGATATTTTTGTAAGAATAACGAAATTGAGCTCGGGTAGGTTAGTAGACTCATGGAGGACAAAATCGTCATTTTTGTCCGAATAACCTGAATCACTCCGAAATGTTACAAATAGGGAAAAGAAAATGATTAGAAAGATTTTCGCCCTTCGTTAGTGACGATAAGGTAGAGTTAGATAGAAATAAGAAAACTAGTGGTTTTCGGAGTTGTATACAGTCATGCAACTCAATTTAATAATTAACGAACGTTTTGTATTGAAACATAATAGAATATTGACTAATGGCTTTGAAATTGGTCAACAGGATCCTAGAAGTCTAGGACAGAGGAAAATCAAGGTTGATTTACGCGGTACACAAAATCAAGTAAGTACCATCCCACCTACAGTATGGAATTGTAGGTATAGAATGTGACATGTGTATATGTATACCTGTGTGTAAATCAAAGTGTATACCTATGTGTATGTTATGATATGAGTATCTATAAGTATGTTGATGTATACTTGTGAGTATATTATATTGTATACCAGTGTGTATATTAATGTATGCCTGAGAGTATAAAAGTGTGTACCTGTGTGTACAGTATTGTACAAAAACATTTATGTTTTGCGTATAACATGTGATTATTGCTTCATGCATGGTATGATAACCATAATAAATAGACTGGTAATTATATCACCAGAAATTGAGAAAAGTGTCGTACTGACTCCTGACTCAAGAGGAATTTAAGGATACAATATGGTCACGGTGTTACGTAGACCTAAGTGCGCAATGGTACGAACACTTGGGCCCTAGTTAAAGATAAGAAATGAAAATGATAAAGGAGGTTTATAAGAAAGCATAAATGGATCATGCATTTTATTGAATGTGCATGTGGGTTATATGGGACTTACTGGGCATAAGCTCATTAAGTATTTCATGCTGTAGGTATTCCGATGAAAAGATCAGAATAATTTTATTGATGAGCTGGCAGAGGGATGATTGGTGTGCAGATTGGGTATGAGATTCCGCCGCTATTAAGTTTCCGCTGTATCGTGTTTTTATTATTTTGAAATGCAAGGTTTAGAAAATGGTATTGTATAAGAAAAGTTGTTATGTAAGTACAAGTATAAACTTGTGTTTTCAAAGTTACTAAAACTAGTAATGTACGAACGAGTGAGTTAAGTAAATATATGTAAATATTTATGTTTCCAAAGGTATTAATTCTTGTCTGTGAAAAAAAAATTTTGCTAAATTTTCTCCTTTCTCCTATACGCAAGTAAGAAAAGTTTTATCACAGCCCAAAAAAGGCAGGTTGTGACAAGCAGTCTATGGAATTTAAACGATTGGTTGTTGTTCATCATGCATTTGAACTCTAGGCGTGTTGTGTGCAACAATCACTCTATCACATGAGGTGGAAGCTTGAGCATTTATATGATCTTTCTCAAGAATGGTGTTCTAGAAATGATTGCTCCCACTAATCAAGTCGTTCTCGAGAAATTTTGTGTTCCTTGATTCCACAAACCTAGTAGTATGTGATGGACAATAAAATCTATATTCTTTAAACCATTTAGCATATCCAGCGAAATACCCACTAATGGTCCTTAGGTCCAACTTTTTTTCTTGTGGATTATAAACTCTTACCTCATACGGGCATACCTAAATGTGTACATATTGCAAACTCAGCTTCCAACCTTTAAATAACTCAAAAGGCGTCTTTGGGACAGCCTTAATTGGAACTCGGTTTAATATGTACGCTGATGTTTTAAGAGCTTTAGTCTACAAGGACTCAGGAAGTTTGAAGCAAGCAAGCATACTCTGCACCATGTCCAACAATGTTTGGTTTCTTCTTTCAGCTACTCCATTCTGGTTTAGAGGACTAGTCATAGTGTATTGGGCAACAATCCCATGCTCGTAAAGAAACTTTGCAAATGGACCAGGTGATTGTCCATGCTCAATGTATCTACCATAGTACTTGTTCGGTGGTAACGCCCCAAATGAAATGTTTATCTTCTTAATAATAAACGGCGGACGTATGTAGTATAGAAAGATTGTCGTATCCACAGGGAGGTGAAAATTTTTAACTCGAGAGATTGTTAAAAATAAACGGTCAAAAAGGCAAGCGGTTTTTCAGATCAAAGTTTAAAATGAAAGAAATATTTTTGTGGTTTTTATTTTATTTAATTCAAAATTTAAAGCATAAAATTAAAATGGTGAAGCTTTGAGAATCCCTTGTATGTTTTGCAACTGATATGAAATTTTAATTCTAATTAATAATTATCTAAAGCATTTGATTTATTATATCTTTTCTCATTAATTGCAAGCACATTTTACTAATTATATAGGTCAACCTAAATCGACAATATAGCAAGCCATAATGCAGTAAGGGTTTTCCTATAAAAACTAGCAAAATAATCATCTGTCACTAATGATTTGGTGTACTAATTATGAAAATTATAACCGTTGTCACTCAATTATAATTAACATAATTTTAAGATAGAAAAGATAATAACAAATCAAAATTAATATATTTTTATGGAATAAATTATTGCGTTAATTTCGGCAGCACCCCGACTTATTAATTGGTCTAAGAATACACTATGCCATCCTCTGTCTACAATAAATCAAGAATTACCAAGCATTTACTGTGCCAGTCTATGTCTATAATGCAGCAGAAACTCAACTTAATAAATGAGCATGACTTTAGTATTATTAATATTAATTATGCAACACAATTAAATTACATAAAGAAAGCATGACTGAATTTATGTAAAAATTGACAGCATAACAATAGTAACAATAATTATTAAAAACATAAAGATATAATTTATTCCACAAAATATAAGCATTAACACACAAATATAGAGTTAAAACCCATACCAGAGTACTACGCATACAAGATCATCTCTCTGCCTCACCAGACTCTCTACACTAATTTAAGTATTATTTTATTTTATATATATATATATATATATATATATTTTTACCTAAGAGATAAAAAAGGGGAAAAGGGAAAAATGGGGAAAGGGGAAAGGGAGGCCCGAAGGCCTTAAGGGGGTGTGTCCTGAATGAGGGGGGAAAGCCCCCTATTTATAGTGAAAAAATTTCACTATTTCAGATTTTTTTATTATTATTTTTTTCTTTTCTTCTCTTTTCTTTGGCAGGAGCGGGCCCAACTTGCACTGAGATTCATGTGAACATAAAAATTTTCTTCGCTTCTGTGCTAATCCGCGTTCTTTGATATGCGAATTTTAGTTTGGAATCTTGTACTTCGCAGGTCATGGCAGCACGAAACAGGCGCAATCTGACCCGTTGAACGATCGATCCAATGGCTGGCAGAGGCGTTCGAGAATGGGCCTAGGTGGGACCAGTGGGACAGCAATTTTGGACCGTCAGATTGGAAGAACAGCTGCACATGGACTCACCCACACGCAAGCAGACACAGCCTGCGACTCCCCTCTGACGCGTCTGCAGCTTGTCGGCGCGTGAATCACACGCGCTAATCGTTCTTCGACACGTGGACTGTACCCTGAGATTCCGCTGAAGCACCAGATGACGCGTTGACACGCGTCTCTTCCTCGAATGGCTGAGATTGATTTGGCAGTGAATCCAGCGGCTCTCATGATGCCACGTGTCCCATTTAATTTAAATTTGAATTCTCTTTATCTTTTTGATGCATTTGATATCCGATTTTATCCATTTTGGTGTCGTTTTGCTCTGTTTTTCCTCCAAATTTCAAATCTAAAAATCACAAACACACTAATATTATTATTTTACAAACATAATATTTACAAAAATATTTATTTTATATTAAAACACACAAAAATAAATAAAAACTCTTAAAAATTTCCAGTCTCTTACGGTTTGGCACAGATATAATTTTTATGACTTGAAAATATTTTTAGAAATTACTAAAAATATAATAGAACATATTTACAAACTTAAAACACACTATCAAATACATTAGGACTCAAAATAAAATAACCGCATTTCTTTTACGGTTTTAACTATTTACATACTAGACACATATTTAACACACCAAAATGACTCTAAAAATTACTAAAAATTCTTTTAAACATAAAAAAACATTAAAAATACATTTTTAAACATATTTACACACTAAGACACAAAAACACTTATTAACACAAAATGCTACTAATTAGAGGATTTAATGAGAAATAAAAGCATAAATAAATGATTTAAGCCTTAGAAAATGTATACTTTTACGGTCTCATCAGTACTCCCTACCTCTATCTGATCTCACGATCTTAATTTGCTTTCCGCATTGTTTCTCTGCTTCCGCTTTAAAGACCTTAAAGTATCTAGTGTGTTGTTTTTATTGTTAAGCAAGTAGAGATACATGTATCGTGAGTAGTCATCTATGAAAAAGACAAAGTACCTTTGACAGTATGCGTCTATATCTGGACTACAAATATCCGTATGTATGATTTCCAATATATCAGAACTCCTCTTAGCATCCTTCATTGACTTGTTGGTCTGCTTGCCCTTAATATAGTCCATATAAGTATCAAAATCAGTAAAATCTGAAGTATCAAGTACTCCATCATTTACTAATCTCTTAATTCACTTAATGGAGATATGTCACAATCTCCAATGCTACAACATAGAGGACTCATTATTTACAATACATCGCTTTATACCAATATTTTCATGAACAAGCATGGTAGTATAATTGGCACCATTTTGCAAGTTAAGATAAAAGAGACCATCAGGCAAAGTACTATTTTCAATAAGATCAGATTTATAAAATAAATTAAAGGAAGAATCTGAAAAATTAAAAGAGTATCTAAACTAAAATTAAATTTCTAGAAAAACTAGGAATATAGAAGGTCTTTTCCAAACACAAAATAAAACAATTATTTAAAACTAGCTTGCACATTCCTATAGCCTCTACATGTGAGTGCATCTTATTTTTAAAGTAGATATTTTGCTCACTTCCTGCTGGCTTCCGTATGTCTTGCAATCCCTACAAAGAATTGCTAACATGGACTATAGAACCGAAGTCAATCCACCATGTATCAATTAACATCAATCACATTGGATTCATAACAGCCAACTGAGAGTTAAATACCTTTCTTCTTAAGCCACTCCTAGAATTTAAGGCAATCTTTCTTTAAATGCCCATTCTTCTTGTAAAAGAAGCACTTAAACTCCTTCTTAATTTTCGGTTGAGCAACAACCTTGCCTTTCCCTTTCTGCTTGGCCTAATATTTCTTCTTATTTTCTTGTGTTGCCACATTTACTTTTTCTCCCTCTTCCATAACGAGTCTTTTCTCTTTCTAAACACGTATGGTCAACAGCTCAATAATTGACCACTTGTCCTTACGTGTGTTGTAGGATATCTTAAAAGGACCATACTCCAGGGTAGAGTGTTCAGAATGTAATAAACCAGGAAGGAATCGAACATCTCAGCCTTAAGCATCTTTGATTAAGCCACAATGTCCCTCACGCGCATGATATGCTCACACACGCCTCTAATACCAATAAGCTTCATAGATAAGAACTGCATAATAAGGGTTATTGCCAATACTTTATCCGACGACTTAAATTGTTCATCAATAGCCTTCAGTAGTGCTCAGACATTGTTATATTGATCGACTGAACCCCTAATCTCAGCAGAGATTTTGGTCTTTGTGAACATAACTGGGCGGTGATTAGATCGCTCCCACTTTGCATATCGATCAACATCATCTGGAATGCTGGTTTCAGTGATAGGGGCGGTTTGTCTTTCTTGATAGTGTAGTCAATGTCCATCCACCCCAAACGAAGGAGAATCATTTTCTTCCAGACCTTATAGTTATCACCCTTAAGCTCGAGAATATCACATTTCATATCAAATAAAATTAATAGGTTGAATTACTGCAATAAATCAAACATACATGCTTATGTAACAAAATTTGAAGCTAACAACTATATGTCATGTTATATTGATCGACTGAACCCCTAAGCTCAGCAGAGATTTTGGTCTTTATGAACATAACTGGGCGGTGATTAGATCGCTCCCACTTTGCATATCAATCAACATCATCTGGAATGTTGGTTTCAGTGATAGGGGTGGTTTGTCTTTCTTGATAGTGTGGTCAATGTCCATCCACCCCAAACAAAGGAGAATCCTCTTCTTCCAGACATTATAGTTATCACCCTTAAACTCGGGAATATCACATTTTATATCAAATAAAATTAATAGGTTGAATTACTGCAATAAATCAAACATACATGCTTATGTTACAAAATTTGAAGCTAACAACTATCTGTCATGTTTTACCAATGTAAATCATACTACAAAATTATTAATCAAATGACATATAAAAACTACCTGTGGGCTAAGTTTCTAATTCAAATAGATTTACACACAACCTTGTGATAAGACTATTAAATTACATTCCATTTCTTAATTCCCGTGGTCAAATTAAGAAAATATTTTAACATTTCATCCTTACCAATCATGTTTAATATAATAAAATTTTTTGTGGGATAAATTTCATTATGCTAAACATAATTAGTTATAATTAGTGTCTGTTTAACTACATGTGAATCAAAACATTTAATGTATAATTTCAATATAATCAAAGATATTGTGGCTATTCTCTAATCAATTAAAATTATACGAATCACTTAAGACATTTAATTTTATGCATAAAATTACATGCATCAGAATATAGCAACTGAAGAATACACAAAAAATTAATTATGCATAAAATTCAAGCAAATCTCAAATATGTCCAAAGATATAAATAATTAAATCATTTATGCACAATATTCACATAAAATTGTATGCATCAAAATATAACAACTAAAGGACACATACAAAATAAATTATGTATAAATTCATAAGCATATCTAAAATAAATTTTCAAAATTTTATTTAAACATAAATAATAAAATCTTGGGTTTCATAAAATTCATTTTAGAACTGTTAAAACTAACTTTTAAAATACCCAAACAATAAATTTTGTAAAAAAAAAATCAAAACAGAAGTTTTTTAATGTCAAAAACACCCAGAAAAACGACTTGTCGTTTTCCAAAATTACAAAAATGACACCTGTGCAAAGGAACAAAAACCACAGCCAACCCCATAGAAAACTACATGTTGTTTTCTCTAACAAAAAAGAAAACGACATGTTGTTTAAACCAAACGACTACAAGCCATGCTTCAACAAAACGATGTGTCGTTTTGTACTGCTTAAAATGACGTCGTTTTGTAACAAAAATCAGCCCCCCGAGGTCAAAATAACACGTCGTTTTTTACCGTCTTCAACCTTAAACCGGGTCTGTTTGACCCAAAACGAACTCTGTTGACCCGTTTTGCTGACCCGACTGTTTCTTGACCTTCCTGACATTAAAATTGACGTTTTAAAACCTCGAAATGTTAGGAAATCATTTCTTAATGATTTCTAACATTAGTTTTCATCAAAAATTATCAAAAAGATTTATTGAAAAATAAAAGTTTGGATATTTTGCAAACTCCATTAACAATGAAGAACCCAATCAAGCATATCAAGGCAGAAATAAAACAAGGCTCTGAGACCAAATGCAAGAATTCTAAATATATCTAACTATGTACATAAACTAAATTGCACATAAAAGATCAAATGCGGAAAAAATAAATTAGGACCAAGAACTAACCTCCAGCCGTTAAAGATGCAGAGACGAGTGAGAGGTATTTTTTTATGAATGAAAATTAAGTGAATAGGCTCTTTTAAACTTTAAGCAATTAGAAAAAATGGTATATTTCTCTAAATAATGGCTAGGCTTAGGGACCCTTTATCACTCTTCTACAATATTTATAGACCCACCATCAGGGTTCACAAAAGAGATGAACGTTACCTTGAAAGTTGTTAGTTATCGAACGTGCCCTCATCCTTTTTTAGTTGAGAATCCCTTAAAATTAGGCAACACGGACCATTTCAAGTTTTATTTATTTATTTAAAAAATCTGAAGAAAATAAATAAATAAAATAACAGTAAACTCATTATAAATTCATTCCTTTTATTACCAAGGGAAATGAGGAACTCTTTTATCTCATTTTTCATACAGTGTGGGGCTCACTAAACTTTAAGTAGAAATGTTAAAGTTGTTACAAGAGCAGCTATATACTAATTAATTAGTAAATAAACATGCTATACGTACATATAATATTTGTAGAACAAACAACAGACATTATTATTTTTATTTGTAGGACAGCCACATACACAAAAGAAAAAGGAAATTAAGGAGTAGCTATGACATTAATAATAATTTAATATTAGCTAGTTAATGGAACGGCAGTTGACACGCACTTCTCCATTAATATTGTTGTCTAATTTGAGGTCGAGAGAACCCATCTTACGCATGGCTTGTTGGAAGTCGAAGAAGAACATGGCTTGGTTGAGTGCGTAAGAATTGACAAAGCCACGTGTCCTTGGAGAGGTAAAAAGAGTTTGGTCGGAGGTTAGAAGGCCGGTCTTTCTTTGGAGAGCATTGAAATAGAGATTGTCAAAATCATTTCTTGTTGCGTCAAACGCCTGCTCTGCATTATCTCCGCCACTGCATGTTTTGGAAAGCGTCTTTGCAAAGTTTGCGTCTATAACGTCTCCTCCTGCATTACTATTGTCTCCTTGCACTCTGTTCTTGAATGACGAGCACCGAGCTACTCCTAGGGTGTGCGCTCCTATATATTGCATCATGTGATATATGTTATATGTATATCATCATCATAAAAAATTAGTTAAGGGAAGTAAATGAAGAGACACAAAAGTTTACTAAGAGACGGAATAAAATTTCAGAAAAATGAAATACTAGTTTTATTACCCTTATTTGAAAAAAAAAACAAAAACGAAAGTTCAGGGTGTATATATATATACACACATAATAAACATCAATTAGTAAAACCAAATTAAGAATTAAGTTTACCAGATAGAGCGACCATCTCCTGGGCAGTGAAACCATGCTGAGAAAACATAGAGATGAGTTGGGAGGCATTGAAGGTAGGAGATGGGAGATTGATGGTGTCCGCTATTTTAGACCTCCTTCCATCTTTTCTTCCATTTGGTATGTCGTATACTGGCCCTCCTGCCTGAATGCAACAATTTATGAATACTATATATGATTATATATGTACATAAATTAGACACAAGAAGTCTTATATATTACAAAGATAATAGCGTCTCTGGCAGCCATGGCGAGAATATCAGCGCAAGAAACGACACCAGGGCATTGCTGCTCGAGCTGGTCTTTGGCATCATCAATGATTTCGTAACCACGAAGGCTGAGATTGGCAGGAGAGTCCTTCTCAGCAGTGTTGTCTTTGGTTGAATCAATAAGAATAGAAGCATCACATCCTTGAATGAAACAATCGTGGAAATGCATTCTCACAAGTCCAGCTGCCAGAGTTGGATCTGCTTGGAGTGCTGCGTTGACGGTGTTCTTCACAATGAATTCGGCCATTGGACAACTCAATGTGTAGTAATTCATACTCAAACCGCTTACTCCAAATCCATACGAATATGAATTGCCCCCACTCATTATTGTTATGATCAACTGCATCACCAACATCACACTCACTATTCTAATCCCCATCCTCATCACCATTCTAACTTGCAATTGATTAATGTCCTAATACGTACTACCAGCTATCTAATGTTCATGTGTATAAGTGAGAGAGAGAGAGAGAGAGAGAGAGAGAGAGAGAGAGAATATATATAAATATATAATTAGTGTACTGTGAATTAAGTGATGGCCTCGAAGACCCTGAATTGGTGTGTATATATAGCTAGGAAGGGATCTGGGACAAGAGGCTAGTGTTCATTTATTTATTTATTTACATGATAATTTGATTATAGGTTGAGCACATATAATTTCTTTCTACAAAGACATAAAACAACAAGGAATATTTATAAACAGGCAATTATGAAGGAAATGATAATAAAAGGGAAAGTGGGCGCGGATGGGATGAGTCATGAGATAGATAGTGCGTTTAATTATTATAGTCCACTCATGTCCAGTGTCTACCGATCGAGTAGGCTACCTAGTGCTCCCAAACCATAATTTAATAATTTATTCCTAGCTAGCGTAGCGGCTTGATTTTATGATAAGTTAAATTTTAATTATTTGCATGTACTCAGTCGACACGTAACAATTCATTATTCATTACCACTATCAAAATTAATTTATCATGATTCATACCCACTGCCCAATTACTCCTCATCACTTAGATTAGTTTTGTATGGATTTGACTTTTTCTGCATGCACATATATATTTGACTTTTGAACACACACGATCGATCGAGGGCCTAATTAATTAATTAAGGAAAGATTTATACATACATATATACATAGTTGATATATAATCAGCTGTCAGGTAATATATGGCGCTCTCCATTAACAGTTGGGCATGAAAGATAATGAACAAGTCTCTTCCTCATAATTGATCCACTACACAATAATATTTGTTATTAATATAATTAATATTAATATGGCGTGCCATGCAAAGTCAAAATTGCAATTCAGCTGGCTTCCATTCTCAACAAGTCCACCTACTTTCGGTCATTTGAGACCCATATCCCCTCACCTCATTTTTCTTTTCTTTCTTTTCTTTTTTTCCATGAAAAAGTGGATATGACTTGGCCTAGAACAAAAAAAGTGGACATCAGTAACTTGTTTGGCAAACGAAAGATTTGAGGCACGCGTGAGAAGAGACTGATCATCAACTGGCTGCTTGGCCTGTAGTGTTGTTCTCTTTGGATCATCTTACCTACTCAATTTTTTGTGTCTTAAATAGTGTTTAACTGACCATATATATTTTTTTTAATTTAACTGACCGCATTTTGATCTGTTATTTAATGTGTTAAAACCAATTAAAACGCATTTTAAATCTTTGTCTTATAATCATATTTCCATGTGTGATTTTTAGTATCTAACCTTACAGCACATTCTGTAACCGTCCACGATAGCTCATCTTCCTAGCCAAGTGAGTTTGCAGATCCCACCTTCTATCAAATAGCAACCCTTCGTAAGTCACCCCTTCTGTAGGAAATGGTCACAAAGCTGAAGCCCCCACTACATCCGATCCCATACTCAATATGGTGATTTTGTAACATTACATCACTCTTTGGGCACAAATCAACCGTACTCCACATTATTAACACGACTGGCGGTCTTTTTTTCCTCTTTGGCGGCTTCACTACACTTCCAGCCTATAATGCCACTCCGATAACAATTGCTACAAATTCATTGAGTATAATTTTTACGTATAATCATTTCATTTGAATCTTTTATTTTCTAACAATGTCATCAGTCACACATATTCACTTATAATATTAAATTTCGACAAAAAAATTGAATCCATTTTCTTTAGTGGTATGCACACGTCTCTTCAGTACATGTGGTTGTGTTGTGGCTACATTATTTAATACTTATAATTTTTTTCTCCGATGGATATGGATGATGATCACATGTGGCTTTGAGGGAAAGGGAAAATGGGACAAATACACATGCTTTCTTCTATTTTACTTCCAATAATTGCTTTACGTTCCTCCGGCAGTGGTTTCCAGGTTTCTTTGTCTTCTTCTTTATCTGTCCCTCTTTTTCTTAGAAGATCAAATCTTTGGTGTATATATGGCGCACAAAAATAGTATTCACGGCCTATTTGGGTCTATTTAGGAGAGCTTTTTAAAAGCTATTTTTGACTTTTTAAGTTCAAAAGCTGCTTCTAAAAGTGTTTGGATGAACTGTCAGAAGAGCATTTGCTCTCCAAAAGTGCTTCCTGTCAAAGCCACAAGATATAACTTATCAAAAAAATACTTCTGAAATAAACTTGAAACTTATACCAGAGTATCAATAATACATTATAATCTTACATATAACATTTTTGTAACTTTTAAAAATAATTGAAATCATTTTGATCCATTAAAGCTCTTTTAAAATATGATTTTACTGACTAAAAGTACAAGCAAAAGCTGGGTCAAACGACCCTCAGCCTAGTGTTCAACCGAATGGCTGTTGAATTTTTGCGAAATGAGTGTTATTTATGTACCCTTTGAATTGTTACCACTATGATATGATGTGATTATTTTAAAAATCGTGTAGTTTTTTCTTTTAAACAGTAATTGTATTCTAAACTAGAATAACACAAGCATTAATTTATAGAGTGTAAGGTGTTTGACAAACCTTATGATAAGAGTTAGGGAAGAGGTGATCGCCTATTAGCACGCACATCCACGTTGAGAAATTTCATTATGACTTCATATTGAGCTGATAGCCTGAAAATCAACTCAAATTTAAGAATTCCAAACGACAATATAGGGGATTGAACTTCCCCATCTAGTGTTTTTTTTTTTTTTTTAAATAGGGAAAATCTAGGGTAGCGCGCGTGTTTGGCGCACTACCTGTAGTGTTACACGATGATGATTTAGTTGTGTGTGTGGTATTGGTTTCACGCAATCTCTTTCACTCAACTCAGTAAACGATACAGGTCAACTCTTTTTAATTAAAAAGTAAAACAATACTACTGCCAACCTCTTTTTTTTTTTGGCCTGCCCTTTTTCCTCTGCCCTGTTAATTGTCTTTGCCATCCTCCTCAAACACGGATTTCTTGCAAGCCAAATTACCTCGTTCATTCTCTCCAATTTGTCAATTTTGGAACTATATATATAGAAAGATCTTGCCATTCCTGCACCACAATTGTTGAAAGTTGCACTAAAACTTATTGTTTACAGACATTGAAGACAATTGATGGAAATAGAATTAAAAAAAAAGAATTTTTGGGTATGTGTTAATGCTCGAGTTTTTTTTTTAAAATTTTATTTTATTTCAACGCACTTCATTTGGACTTCCAAGATATTTAGCTGGGTTATTTGCTTCCATCGAATTATAATCTCATATAGTTCAAAGTCTTCAGAGATACATGGAACCTAGATTCAACAAGAGAAGAATAGCAGTTTCAAAAAAAAAAAAAAAAAGAAGAAGAATAGAGCATTTATAGACCAACTAAATTCATATTTTAAATATTTATTAGGAGTTGAGACATGGTGAAAACACAAAGTGGAAAAAAGATTATCACATCCAAAACATGCCCAGTTAAAGAGCGAGTTGCAGCAACAAAGGGAAGAAAATGATAGCATTTTCGTAATATATTATTTTTTTATCTAAAAAGTAGAAAAGAACTATCATTTATCAGCCCAAAAAAAGTGCATTGAAAAACGTTTGACGCGTGTCATAAGGAAGGGCGTGAACTGGTATTATAAGTAGAGCCTAGGGTGCTTTGTGACTTGACGAATTGCATTTTAAAATTTCGACTCTTTGCAAATGTGTGCACCATATTTCGAGTGCAACTTCTTCACATTCCCCATTTGATTTAATCGCTAGGAGGGAAAATGAGCACTACAAATAGTGCGCTAGAAGGGCACCCTACTACAGACGTTCCCAATTTTAAAACTACAAAGTTCTTCTTTTGCACTTTTCATATTTATCCCCGTTAAAACTAAGTTTATATATATATATATATCGGAGTAGAGTAGTCCTCCCTTGAAAAGCTCCACCGATGACAAACAACATTTTTTCTTATCATTTAAGATGTCACCATGCATTAAACATGTTATGCCACTTGAACGATCTTAAAAAGAAAGGAATCTTCAAGCGAATTTAAGCACGCAATCATCTCTTAAAAAGAAAAAGAAAAAGAAAATCAATCTACACATGTCATTTCCGTTAGTTTTCTGTGCTTTTTACATTTGGTTCAATGAGTTATGCCATCAACCATCACTAGGTAAATATTTACAAATGGGGGATAAAAGGTCGTCTCAGAGAACAAAGGTCAACCATTGTTCAAAGGCCAGCTTCTTATGTACAAAGTCTACTCGGGCCCTACCGAAACTCTCTTCCCTCCCAGACCTCAAAAGCATCTAATTTAATCTAATCTAACGCGTTCAATATTCTTTCGCCCCGGTATTCCTACGTATTTCTGACATGAGATTCCATCACAAAAGTACTTGAATTAAAAAAGTATGTAACGAAGATAAAGTCCAAGACAACGCGGTGCCGGAAGGGCTGTTTTTTCATACCTACCAGGCTTCTCCGTATTCTTTTTCACATTCAGAGCCCAACATCGGGAGCAGTCAAACCCTTGTCAATGCAGCAGCTGGTACTACCGCCCACCTTAGTCGCTGCAGAATCCTTGCACAACGCGCCTGTTTTGGCTGTCTGGAGGGCACTTCTGCATCTGCGGCAAACAAATCTTGCAGGCACCAACTGAGAGTCAGAAATTCCAGAACATCTAGTGTGCTGCCATACGCTACAAATATCACACGCCAGCATCCTCTCTCCATCATCATCCTTCGCACCACAGCTGCAGTCCACTGTCCACCTCTCAACCCCCCCTCCATCCTAAATCTGTTCAAACCGTGTTTCACATGGCATCTCCCTCTCAAGCGAACAAACCCCCTCGAACCTAACAAGTATTTGACCAGGGTGGATTCATCAACACTGCCATAGTCAAGTACTCATCAACACGAAATCTTTTAAACATCAAATACACATCTTGGTAAGCTTTCGACGCTTCAAGCTTCAGATCAGATACAGTAGCGTTTGCAGGGAGTATCATAAGTTCTGGAGGTGGCATTGTAGAAAGTTCTTCTATCTCATCTATGAGTTCAACTTGGCATGAAAGGCGTGTAAAAGAATGCTTGTTATTTGACATCTTTTTAGCCTCGTATTCTTTGACAAACTGATTGCAGTCGAGGAGCTTCTCAGCTGAACTAATTGCAACATCCCTTGTCGCTTGAGGTATGTAGTCCATCATGGTTCGGGGGTGGAGCATGCCTTCGTACAAGTACTTGAGGTCCTGCTGGAGACTCTCTTCAGCCCTGGTACTAGAAATAGAAGCCTCGAGGCAATCAGTGTTTCCTTTCATGGAAACTCTTCCGGCTCCAGTCAGTTAAAACAGGAAGTACAACGTATTACAAACTTGTGAAACAGAAAGAACGCATATAAAGACAATGAACAAGTTTCAGCTTCACACGGGCAAACAAGAAAAGTAAATTAAAAGGTAATTTGGCACATACCTTCAATGTTAAGGTCTAGAGTACAAATGATGTACCTAATGTTAATTGAAAAATAATAATATATATCTATATATATATATATGTAAAACAGAAGAAAGCTGAATGTGCTTAAAATGAAAATTTTCCCAGCGCTAGCTCTACCATGCTACAGTGTTTAAGTTCCAATTTGGTTTCCAAACACCGTCTGACATTAAGCCAGATTTCTATAAGACGCCCAACTTCATAAAATAGACCAAGCATAATTCACCGATAGAAGTTGTTGATTATGAGAATGAATACTAACCGGTACTCAAAGGCTCCAGTGTCAGCATTCAACCTAGCATCAACAGCCATCCCATCAACTGTGGTTTTCCCTCCAAGCTCCTTGAGGCAGTAATCAAGAAGCTCGGGAGGGGCCACCTTACAGACAACACCCTTGAGAGCACGCCAACTGACCCAGTTGGTCCCAGAAACTGCACGCAGCACTCTGAGCATGGCGTCTTCGACTCGCTCAATATCATTGTCTGTCCATGAAGACAAAGGCCCAAAGGTGCGAGCATGGTGTTTGATGCGGGCAGCACCATCCGTCCTTGAGTTGTTACGAGCATCGTGTAGCCAATTCAAGAGAAAACAAAAGAGGTCTTTGACGGTGAAAAGGACTGGTAATAGGAGATGAGGTGGAGGAGGCGGGAACATTGAGAGAAAAAGAGGGACAAAGGTAGAGCAGAGAGGGTTTGTTACGCCTCTGTGTGGGGTTGACAGTATTAAATAAATAAAAATAATTTTAAATTTTATATTATTTAAATCAATTAAACAATGCCCATGAGTCTTTAAACAAAAATAAAAATAAACGTTTTAAATACAAACCACAATTTTTAGTATAGCACCAAATATATATATTACAGTCATCATCACTATAGTACAATTCTCAAATAACTTAACACAGCCATCATAAAAAAAATAATACAACTCTTACATGTTGTAAATAAGTTACAAATAAACAAGGTCTTCTAACACGAAAACAGCAGGGTTATTTTCGCTTATTCCTCTTCCGATATGTTGCACTGAGTTTCACCTGAGAGATAAAGATATGATAGGGATGGGCATCGACATGCCCAGTAGGAAAATCATGACTCACCTTATGGTTCATCCATTACCACATTAAAACTGCATGGTTTGTAAGTTATATCATATTCCAGATTATGAGGTTTATTATGATCACATCCCGTGGACACCATAGTTAATCATTACCAAGTTTCATAATTACACATTTATACAAATATTATCAATCATCATTGTTCCTAGGTATCCATGTTAAATAGAGTATCACTCAACTCATCGAAACCCAAATGGGCGCGCTTGATCACCCTGTAAACATTCCAAGAGTGTTCCGGTGAGGGGACATCAAGCCCCGAGCCCTCACCAAGTCGATTCCTATACAGTGCATTCTGGGACTTTCAACCCAATGAAGCGTCATCACCTTCCCCTTATTTTACCTTTTAGGGTATTCGTGCCCAAGGACGTAACCGCCACCCTTTTTGCATCTCACTATTCCTTTGTATTTAATTTTTATTTATAGAGTCAATTTTCTAACAATGCTTCTCAATTTATAACATATGTCAAATTATTATATTCCTCGCTATACAATATACATTATTTACAACATAAAACAACCAAATTTAATTTACCAAAAACCTCACAAAAGATGAGTAATAGAATCCCTACCTTCAAAGCTTAACAATAAACTTTTAATCTTGGAATTAATTAACGTTAGCTTCACACATCCTTGACCCTAAGGCATGCATAAGGACAATTTAAACTAAAGCACAATGTATAATCACATTCATAAGTGAATTATGTGTAAACCCATCTACTAGTGCCATTAAAGATTTTTTATTTTTATTTTTATTTTTTATGCAATTGTTCTTTAAATACCAAGTAAACAATTTTTATCTTAAACACAATACAACATCCATACAAGTAATTTACATGTTTTAGTCTCTAATAAGAATTCATAAATCATTTAGGATAGTATTGGAAAGGTTGCAAGACATTAAGGGACTATAAGGTGAGCAAAGTTGAGTTTTTGGTTCAAGTTAACAGCTGGTATACCATGACAAATTGGTGATATACTTTTGCAAAAAGGCGGGTTCACTATCTACATTCTACATACGGGTTAACAAGTGGTTTACTTAAGGTAGACGGGTGGTTTACTACCATTGGTGGGTTTACTAGTTTATAATCTGAAAATTGAAAAATTCATAGAAATTAAAATACAACTCCGATTTAGGGTCATGATAGCTCGTTGGAAAGCTTAGGATGTCTACTTTTTAAATATACAAACCAATTTACAAAATTCATTTTCATTTAACTCCAGAATTTTAAGGAAGAGCCACTGCCTGTAGAGGTATTACAAAGTTCATAGAATGTCAAGTTTTTCTTTAACTCAAAGCATATTATCCTTGTACAAAATCTCAAAACCATTCTAAAATATGCAACATGCATTATATAATCACAATAAATATATTCTCATGAGTTTTATACCAAAATCATTATCAAATTATATCTCTGGCCTTTCTTATAACTAATGATGAAAACATGTTTAAGTTTGCTCTTTAAGCTCAAAACATTAGAACGTCAATCTTAAAGTTATGAAAACCGGTTTTAAACATTCCTAACATGTTTCTAACATTGTTATCAAACCAAAATAAAGGTTGGTTGTAGGTTGTAACTCAAGACTCAAGTTTTTGTTCATAAATGTTCAAGGATGCATGTTAACATAACTAGAAATTTGCATGAATTTTGAATACGAAATTACGCATTAAACATATAGAAAACACATACTAAAAACTAAGTTTAGATTAAAGAAACCTACCTCAAAACTCCTTTGAAAAGCACCAAAGTTCGGGTTAAAAATCAAGCTTGAATTAAGTCTAAAACCGCCTTGACCATGGTTGGGAATTATAATTGTCTTGGCCACAAAGAGAGCTTTGTGCTCTATGTCTTTAGTTAGAAATTAAAGTGAGAAAGAGAGAGAATGAGAAACTAGAGAAGAAGGTGGTGATGGTTAAATAAAAATATATCAAAATGCTTGAGAGGAAGGGAAAGTTTACTGGGAAAGTTGTAAGAAGAAACAAAAGAGTATTAAAAGAAAATATCATCGTGTCTCCCATGGAGACTTTTAGCAATTAATGCCAACATAATTGAGGGTACAATTGGAGTGAGTTATGGAAGGAGATAAAGAAAAAATTAAATAGGTGGTTAAGAAAATATCTCCATGTCTTTTATTAATTGAGGGAAAATTAATTCTATGTCTCCTTCGGAGACTTTAGCAAAATGAGAAAAAGGCTACATAATTGAGCATTAATTTAAAGAGACAAGATTGATAGAAGTGAGTATTGGTAAATTTTGAATGTTTCTTATGAAGACTTGGTAAGAAAAAACTAAAATGACATTTTTTTTTTATTGAAACAACGTAGACAAACTTGATAATTTTAAATACTATAAAATTTTAAATTGTCATATTTTATTCATCAAATTTTACAAAATTATGCTCGTTATAATACGGGTGTTACAGGGTTTGAACAGCAGAGTCATAAGCATGGGGGGTGAGAGCAAAGCTTCCAGCACCAAAATGATAACCCCAGTGGACAAACCAGGGATGGCCTCTGGTAACGGAATGAAGAAGGCGATACTCCAAGCCATACTTGTTTGAAACACCCATGACACTAACTTTCCTGGCAGGCAGTGCATTACAAAGACGATCCCAGAAGTCCACGATTCTCTGCCATTCACCCTAAGAAGATGCCCAAAACCATTTGAATGGACAACACCGTGAAGAAGATGTGTCGTATTCTCTTACTGGCTATACACCCAATCTTCTACATCATCTGTGCTTGTTTCAAGGTTGCAAGACTTGCATCTGGAACAAACAATTAATTGTTTATAATCATGATCAAACTTCTGATGAATAAAAATAAATAAATGAACTCACTTGGATTCAGACAAATGGAGGACATCACCGCAGCAGATACAGGGTTTGTGATAGCCGCCAATGGAATTTCCATCTGACTTTATTATAAAATGATGACGTTTCCCACACACCATCCTATAAACATAAAAAAAAGCCATCATAAACTCACTTACGTTTCTTGTTTTCTTTTCTAACGCCTAAATCGATCACCTTCTGGGGAACCAACCTAAGCCCCTAGTGCCACTCCACAATTAAATTAAATTTTAAGAAAGAAAAAAACACTTTAGAAAATAATTAAACAAGCAAAACAAATACTGATAAATATGCCTGCCACGTGGGAGTGAATAATGCATGGCCTCCGAGTCCCACGTGATATAACAGCGTACGTCTTACGTGAATCCCACATGTAAGTCAAGTCAAAACACAGACATATTCACAAATGCATTTTCCTCTTTCTTTTTCTTATCTAAACATTAATAAATTAAAAAAATAATAATGCTGATTGCCGATTGGAAGTTTGGAAGGTGGGGTCGGAAAAGCTGTCACGCAACGCAAAAAGCTTAAAAAGCTTACGTCAGCAGGTGCCATTTGTCTTACTCCCACAAAAAACCGACTTCCATCATCCACGTGGTCCCCGACCCCACATCTTCTGATCATTTTCTCTTTTTCTCTCCATATCTTCTCGCGATAATATAGTCATATTACGATACATGTTTGTTCCTTCCATGTTATCGTTCATTCATTGATTTTTTCATCACCATACGAGATCAGATAGCGTTAGAAAATAGTTTTATCTCGCGATTTTATGACAACTTCCTTCCCAAGAAATTTACTAAAAAAACCAAAAAATTCAGTAGTAAGTAAAGGAACTGCTGGCTACCACCGGCAACCGGCAGAAAACCGGAGAGGACGTCCCGAAATCGGTTGCGGCATATAGATCGTTCGATGGAAGAGAGCAGAGACAATCAAAACGCGGCCCAGTGAGTCAACTCACCAACAAGCCGGCACTGGTCGCAGTAGATAGATCTGGATCCAGCCACGTCCTCCTCCACGACGTCGAGACAGACGACGGCCGGAGGGAGGAGGGAATCATCTCCGGCGGCGGCCCTTCGGAGTTGTCGTCAGCGCCGCCAACGCGGAAGAGGATCTGCCACGTCATGAGGTGGGGAAGAGCGACGACGGCGGCGGAAGCATGGCTTGCTTCGGGTGGAACGTCCGTACGTTGTCCCTGAAGGCTCCGTCGGCAACCAATTCGGTAAGAGATGGGAAGGTGAGGAAGTTGTAGAGATCCGCGGTGAGACGGCTCTTCATCCGCTTGAGAGGTCGTGCGCTCACTACCATGACGACGACGGCGCGTGAGATAGAGTTCTCGTCGTGAATCGAACCGAACAGAACAGATCTGATCTGATATGAGAGAAGAGGAGGTAGAAGGAGAAGAAGGTTTTCTTTTCTGAGAGAGAGAGAGAATGTCTGGATTGGTAAGGGCGGGCTAGGGTTCTTTTTCGGTTGTCGTCTGGGTTTGGGGTGGGTGATATTATCTATATTGTTATGAATAAATTAGTTTAATAGTGTGGATGTTTATATTTCTAACACTCTCATAAATTATATTATTTTTACCTTAATGATCATTAGTGTTGGTATTTTATAACTTTCATAACCTTTTAATTACCCCTCTATATATATTATTTTGTTATTGTAACTCTTGTCCTTTGGTCTCTCGTACTTTATGATCTTTGACCTATATATATGACATTTAAGAGCTTATATTTAGACATGAGATGAGATGATGAATAACAAAAATTGTTTCTCTTTATTTTTCTTGTGTCTCTCTATTTTATGTTTTGCTATTTAGTTCTTTGCATTTGTTTTATAACACGTTATCAGTACGAGTCTCTAGCTATTTTTATTATAGGGGCATTTAAAATTCTATAAAATTTGAAGATCATCTCGGATGTTAGTACCTTGTCTTCGACGTGTGTTAAGTATTCTTCATGATATCCCAACTATATCTTGGGGATGAACAGGTAATCCATACTTCGTATGATTATTGTGTCTATTATCTAATACAACTCTATATACTATTATTTGAAGATAAAAATATTTAATCGGATTCTACGATTTCAAGCTTGAATACACGTTGCAAATAGAAGGTCTTGAATGTTAGTTATTATCACTCTCTAGATGGTATATTGTAATTATATATATTTATATTTGCATATATTGTTATGGAAGAAATTTGTAGAGATTTTAAAACATTCTTTTATATTATATCTACACAACTCTTGTTTGACTATGCTCTTTATGCATTCACTTTGACTAGTAAACAATATATATTTTTTTTATTACGTTTGAGAGCACATCTTGTATTGCTTATGAAAATCTTTTCTTATTATATTATTATTTTTATATTTTTGCAAACCATATTAGTTTATAAAATTTCTTTATCATTATTTATTTTGATTTAATGATCATGAAAATATAATCATCATTGTTTTTGTTTGGTTATTTTAAAGTCAAGAAATTGATGGTACTTTATAATCATAAATGACAATTCATCTATTATATTGCACAAGTGTGTTTTGAATGTTATAATTGTATAAATAAACATGCCATGCTGTTACTATTAAATTTTTTTTTAGTACCAAAACCTTTATGCCATCATCTTAATATCAAATGGTATTGTTTGGTTCAAGATTTCTTTTGTTATATTAGCACAATATTTGTCCAATTTGTACTCATTTATAATATGTTTTTATGTTTGTATTTGTTTATATTACTTGCAAGAAGCTAAAAATACTCTCTAGCTAATATTTGAAACTTACATTAACATAAGTATAAATTGTATTAGCACTTAATTTTTGAGCCCATAATTAAAGAGCCATTAATTTTAGCTAATTGGCTCCACATGTTCCATGAAATGAATATATATTATTGCAATTATTGGTGCAATTATGATGAGATACTAAAAAGGTCATTTATATTATAGATGGTCTTTTAGTATCGACAACATAATATAAAATGACCATATTGTTTGTCTAATTATTTTTGCATATTCCAAGTGAATGCAAATCCAATGGCTATTAGATTTTTGAAATTTCTCAACATCCCGGTCGTCAAAGAAAGCCATAAGCTACGGTTGAAAAGTGAAAAAAAATGTATTGATAAGAGAAATTAAAAAGTTTTTAATATTGCTCCCATGAATAATCAAATTTGGTCACTTGGCATGTGATATAGAAAGGCTTTGGTAGGTACTCGTTGTACGTCTAAATGTCAATACCAAGCCTAAATTAAGGGAGAAATTTTCATCCATTTGTTATAAGAATATTATTATGACATATGAAAAGGCTATAGTGGTGCCTCCATGAAGGATATACCTATAGAGCATTCAAAATAAAAATGTGATCTTATAAAGCCTAAATGGAAAAAAAAAGCTAGAGAAAGAGTTGAGCTATTGATTGTCTCCTCTTTATTTGATCGAAGTTTATTTGATCGAGTGTAATATGATATTATAATGCAAAGCATCTTCTATGTTTGAAAAAGTAACATATAATTATCGAAAGTAGAAATGTGACAAGAAAGGAAAATTAAAAGGCTTGTGAGACAAAATTTATGGAAAGATCACATACATGCAATACATTAAAGTAATAATGGTGTTTTATTATTACATAGCCTAGTGATTAATAAGAAATTGATTATGATATTTAATTTGTTGGGTACACAAATTAAATGTTTATTATTGACGGTGTAAATTCCCATGGTATTATCATTATATTAATAAAAACAAAAAAAAAGATCATTGTGACACCCGTTATTCTCCTAACGGGTATTGAGGTAATTAAATTAATTTTTAATGTATAAAAAAAAATTGCTTCATTTAAATTTATTTTATAATATTTATTTTTATCTATTTTTAAATTTTCTAAAATTCTCCTATATTTATTTAGTATGATTACTAAAAAGCCTTAGAACTTCTAATAAATCTCAAAAATGTCATATTGGCATTATGTGTGTTAAAGTCTTTAGATGAGACATAAGGATATCTTTTCCAACTACTCTTGACCCTCATTTTCTTTATTTCCTCCGTGACATGCTTCAACATGTCTCCTCTATAATTGTTTCCATCACTTCTCTTCAAAGACTTCATCTTTTCTTCCTTTCTCTTCCACGGTTCCCACACTCTTCTTCTCATTTCTTTGCTGAAGCAAAATACTTAGAGAACTTCTTCAAGGCAGCCATAAAAATCAGCCACCATCACCTCCATTTGAGCAAGAATTTCAGTCATACCGAAGTAAAGGAACCTGTTTTGAAGCCATTTCAAGCTTCCAACTAACCATAATCCGAGGTTAGAATCTTATGAACAAATTTAGTCTTTCATTTATAAATTTTCTTTTATACTAAAGGATTATTCAAATTTGCGTTCTTAAACCTAAGTATATGTTTGTTGCTATTTTGGAGCATATGTATGAAGTCTAAGTGTATATGCCCTAGACAGAAAATTTATATTGTTAAACTTTGTAATACCTCTATGGGCAGTGGTTATTTCTTGAAATTCTAAGATTAAATTAAAATAAATTTTATGAATGTAGTTGTATGTTGTGCTTTAGTTTTAATTGTCCTTATGCACGCCTTAGGATCAAGGGAGTATGGAGCTAACGTTAATTGATTCCAGGATTAAGAGACTGTTGATAAGCTTAAAAGGTAGGGATTCTATTACTCATCTTTTGTAAGGTTTTTATAGAATTAAAATTGATTGTTTTGCCGCAATATATATATATCTATGTTGAACTGATATTATATGTGTATCACATATGAAACTATGACATGGACTCGTCTTGTATTGTACGGCGAGGAACATAATGAATTGACACATGTTATAAATTGAGAAGCATGGTTAGGAAAACTAACTCTATTAATAATGATTTAATATAGAGAAATTGTGAGACATGAAAAGGGCGACGGTTACGTCCTTGGGCATGAAGACCCTAAAAGGTAAAATAGGGGGAAGGTGATGACGCTTCCTTGGGTTGAAAGTCCCAGAACACACTGTACAGGAATCGATTTGGTGAGGACTCGGGGCTTGATGTCCCCTCACCGGAACACCCTTGGAATGTTTATAGGGTGATCAAGTGCGCCCATTTGGGTCTCGATGAGTTGAGTGATACTCTATTTAACATGGATACCTAGGAACAATGATGATTGGTAATATTTGTATAAATGTGTAATTATGACACTTGGTAATGATTAACTACGGTATCCATAAGATGTGATCATAATAAACCTCATAATCTGAAATATGATGTGACTTACTAACCATGCAGATTTTAATGTGGTAATGATAAAAACCCAAAGGTGAGTAATGGCTTTCTCTACTGAGCATAGTGTTGCTCATTCCCTTATGTTTATATCTTTTCAGGACTCACTAAGTGTGAGGTGGCTACGAGAAATATAGTTGAGGAAGTGATGTAGCTATATTACATTGGGACTGCTTCAATCGTTGAGAATGTTCTTCATGATAATGTAAGCATCAATTGTTACTTTCTGTGACTGTATTACAATGTGTTAAGGGTTAAAATGATGATGACAACAATTTATATTATTAAATTTAAGGTGCTACATTAAAACTGTGGTTTATTTATCGTTTATATTTTTATTTTTGAGTTGAGAGTTTTCATTTAAGTCCCGGGCAAATTTTAATCTTTAAGGTTTTACTTTTATTATTTATTTTTATTTTATCTCATTAAAAACTGTTAACCCCCATATAGGGGCGTTACAGAATTTTTGGTATCAGAGCCTAGGTTCGGTTAACCTAGGGAGTGTAGCACCACTTTAAAAAATATATTTTTGAGATGGTTTTGAAGCTGAATTTTTATTGTCATCATCAAAATGAACCTTCACATTGATTTATACAGTCTAAAAGGATGTAATATGGAAAGGCCATAGAATGAAAATATCAATAGTTATATGAGTACAATAATTATATAGAAGGAAAGTATTAATAGTTATGAGGGAATGATAATTATATGGAATGAGTTTATAAGTAGATTGCTTATGAGAGATTCGTATAATATTTGGATCTATAAGCATATTTAATTCGTATAAACGATGAGAAATTCGTATAGATACGAGGATTTAAGAGCCTTTTGTCTCGTGAAAAACAATAAGAAATATAAGGCTTGATTTATTGATTTTAAAGTTTGGCATAGATATGCCAAATTTTTCGTAATTGATTCAAACCTAAGTAATGATTATGTGTGGATTCGATGGAGCACATAAGTGTCAATGTCTTTTCTTAAAAGTTCTATATATTCGAGGAATATGATATAAGTTGGGAATCATGGTATTGAATCTTGAGAGAGATAAATGTTAGACTTTTGGTCTGTTGAGACTGTGTAAAGTCTAGAATGCATGAATCTCAAAATTGGAATATTTCGTTACGTACATTGTATTTAAGTGTATCAGTGAATCTTTTGGTTACCTAAGGTTTTGTTATATGAGGAAATTATATATTGTATAAGTAGAATTGTGGGGATTGTAGATGTTCTTAAGTAGTAACATCAAGTGTCTTTGTTCGTTGATATGGTCTACGTTGAAAGACGTAAATCGTATTGATTTCAAGGTTAGTCACATTCTAAACCCTTGGTAGTAATGATGATGAATCCATTGATAGATGTTGAGTATTAGGAATAACATATGGGTGTATGTATTGTTCAATAAGGTTTTGATTAAAACAAAATTATTTGAGTTGCTGGAGGATTATGTTGTTATGAAATGATTTTAAATATCATTCAGGAAGATCCTTGTTGTCGTTAAATTAGATTTGTTGTTTATAGTTAACTTTATCTATAGTGGACTTTGAATTGGGTTTAAGATTCATACGAATTGGTTTTCAATTTTATGTTTGTTATTTAACTCGTTCTAAATGTGTTAAGGCCCGAAACAACCTGACCATTTTCAACTAAGAACATTTGGGCCTAGTTCAAATCTTAAATCAGTTTGATTCACACTGTCTCTCCCACGTGGTTTCTATACGTGTCATATACAGTGGTTTAATCATTGTTTACATATACGTTTACTGTGCATAGGAGCTTATTTCTCCGAGTTCACTTTTTCTCTCTTAATTTGTTATTTTCTCTCTAAATCGCAAATCCTCTTCTTTTTCATTAAAAATTCTTCTTTTTCTCTAAAAGAAGAAGGAATTCTAGGATTCTGCAATTTACTATCTTAATTTTTCCTTTCTATTTACTCTTCTTTCATCTCATCATGGACCCAAAGTACCAACATCTGAGAAAGTATTTCCCATCACTCTCCCAAAAGATTCTCAGAAAGAAATACAAGGCTAGAATTACTCGGTTGTGGATTCTTATGCGTTTTGGTATCCCTTGTGATGTGAGAATGTTGATAGAGGGGAAAATCCGTCCGAGTGACTTTAGTCAAGATGTCGATTTACCAGGAACGGGTACCAGTCGTAGTGCAATGAAAAGAAGAGCTCGTGCCATCGTGGTCACTTGTAACAAATGTGGAAGACAAAATTGTAACGGTAAATGTACTTCACCTGGTTATATGTCTACGAATAGAGAGGATAAAATAAGGTTTTGTAGGGATGGACTTTCAAAGGAGAACTTGGATAGCATCCATCCTCCTCTCCACGGTCACCCTAGTGGATATGTTCAAGGAGCTATTTTTAAACTCTGGCCTAAATTTTATACAGAAAGACAACGCCTCAGGAATATGGTATTTCTAGATCCTGTTTGCCAAGCCATAAGAAAACTGGATGGGAAATAAGTCATCGCTCTATAAAGGTTATTTAGTCTTTACTTATTTGAAGCAGTTTTAGCTGATGTTCAACAGTTTGTGTTTTTCTTTTACTCAGAATATTTGCTTTTGTGTTTGAAATAATTGTGATTATTAGATTGATACAGTAAGTGTTAATATCTTATTTAATTTATGATTTTCTTAAATATATATATAATAAAATATATTATCTTATCAGACACGTTACATACGGTACAGTAATATGTTTGAATTTTCAAAAGCTTATCCAGATATTTCAAGATTTGTCTCTCAAATTTCAAAAGTTCTACAGTATTTGTCGTTTATATTAAATTTCTAGACTTGGTGTATATTTGTCAAAAAGTCTACAGTTGTGTCATGAGGGTCTTTTGTCGAATTGTTCTCAATTGTCCAAAGTTATACAATTAGAGTCTAATCTTTTTCAAAAAGTGAATCAGATTTTCTGTAAACTATCAATCACCTTATCTTACTTTCTTATCCGCACAAGATTTTGTTTAAATCTTTGGATTACCTTTTCATTACCTACTCGTCTATCTCTTTAGCCCTTTTTGTATATTTCTCATCTTTAAAATCTCATGTAGAACCCGAAGTCTAAGTGGAGCAGACATTAAGCAACCACTTCTATAAACCAAATATGTCTACCTCCCAGTCCACGAAGAAAATAAAGAATGTCTGTGTCTTTTGTGGTTTCAGCTTTGGAAAAGATAAAGCTTATTTAGAAGCTGCAAATCACTTAGGGCAAGTCCTAGCACGCAAAAAGATTAACATAATCTATGGGGGTGGTAGTATAAAAATGATGGTAAATATGGCACTAGCAGCTAGGTCTAGCGACGCTACTGATGTAAGAATTTGGCCTCATATTCCAGTTGAAGGAAACCTTTGTAAGGAAGCCATAGGTAAGGGAGAAGGAGTCAGGAGTATCCCTAAAAATTTTAAAGACATAATCTATAATTCTGATGCTTTTATAGCATTACCTGGTGGTCTAGGTACTCTTGAGGAAATATTTATAGTTGCTTGTGGGCAATTGTTGGGTTTTTATTCCAAACCTTTGGGACTGTTGAACGTAAAGGGTTTTTATGACGGTCTTTTGAAATTTCTAGATTACGCTGTGGAAGAAAACATCACTACAGAATCGGAGAGACAAATCTTTGTCACTGCTTCAACAGCTGAGGAATTGATAGATAAAATGCAAATCATACATCCAGAATCCGACACTGCAACATCCAAGCTTGAATGGGAAAGGGAAAGCCGGGAGCGGCCAATTGATTTGAATCTCCATCTGTAATCTTTTTGTTTTATCTTTGGCATGTAGGCATGTGTGTCCGTATTTCGTGTGTTACGAATAACCGTTTACCTTGTATTCTGTGTTTCTTGTGGTACGTCGTTGTTCAATCTTTTAGATTCATTGAGCCTAATGCCGGGATGGCTGGATACGGAGTACTTGATGCTCTCGAAACGCATCCTTCTTAAGGTCCGATCTTTTGTTTATCGATGTTTTTGTATCCTCTAAGCATGCATGATATGGATAGCTGGGTACGGAGTGCCTTGTACTCTCGAAACGTATCCGTATCATGTTTGTAATGTGTAATATTCTGTTAATATTATGTGGAAGTACCAGAGTCAGTTATGGGGATATTCCATATGAAATATGAGTATATTATTTGGGTTGAATGTTTGTGTCATGAGGATAGCTGTTTAATGAAAAATATGTCGGGTTTGTCTGCAACTCTGAGATTCCGTTTAATATCTCTATGAATAAGTTTAATGTATGGTTTTGAATATAAGTGTTTGTGATATATGTTTTATGATTATGTTTTAGTTTATTAGTTGAGGTATGAAATCAAATATATTTGACTTTTCCTTACTAAAAAAGGAAAAGGAACCTAAAGATGAAGTATATAAAATTTCTCTGGCAATCTCCTTAAATGTGATTGTAAATCACAGTCCATGGACAATGAAGGACTGGAATCATGGTATGGTCAATATGTATGCCTAATCAGATTCTTAGACTATTATACGGTGTTACAAGTTAAAACTTGTCAGAAATACTCTTATTGAGGGATTTAGGAGTAAGATTTATTATGCAAGTAAATAAGTGGAAATACGATGACTTAAATTTGGAGGACAAACAACATTAACGGTTTAGACTCGGAATTGGAATCATAATGGAATTAAAATTTTTACTAGTATTGCTAGAATTGAAATTTCGAGGACGAAATTTCTTTAAGGGGGTAGAGCTGTGACACCCGTTATTCTCCTAACGGGTATTGAGGTAATTAAATTAATTTTTAATGTATAAAAAAAAATTGCTTCATTTAAATTTATTTTATAATATTTATTTTTATCTATTTTTAAATTTTCTAAAATTCTCCTATATTTATTTAGTATGATTACTAAAAAGCCTTAGAACTTCTAATAAATCTCAAAAATGTCATATTGGCATTATGTGTGTTAAAGTCTTTAGATGAGACATAAGGATATCTTTTCCAACTACTCTTGACCCTCATTTTCTTTATTTCCTCCGTGACATGCTTCAACATGTCTCCTCTATAATTGTTTCCATCACTTCTCTTCAAAGACTTCATCTTTTCTTCCTTTCTCTTCCACGGTTCCCACACTCTTCTTCTCATTTCTTTGCTGAAGCAAAATACTTAGAGAACTTCTTCAAGGCAGCCATAAAAATCAGCCACCATCACCTCCATTTGAGCAAGAATTTCAGTCATACCGAAGTAAAGGAACCTGTTTTGAAGCCATTTCAAGCTTCCAACTAACCATAATCCGAGGTTAGAATCTTATGAACAAATTTAGTCTTTCATTTATAAATTTTCTTTTATACTAAAGGATTATTCAAATTTGCGTTCTTAAACCTAAGTATATGTTTGTTGCTATTTTGGAGCATATGTATGAAGTCTAAGTGTATATGCCCTAGACAGAAAATTTATATTGTTAAACTTTGTAATACCTCTATGGGCAGTGGTTATTTCTTGAAATTCTAAGATTAAATTAAAATAAATTTTATGAATGTAGTTGTATGTTGTGCTTTAGTTTTAATTGTCCTTATGCACGCCTTAGGATCAAGGGAGTATGGAGCTAACGTTAATTGATTCCAGGATTAAGAGACTGTTGATAAGCTTAAAAGGTAGGGATTCTATTACTCATCTTTTGTAAGGTTTTTATAGAATTAAAATTGATTGTTTTGCCGCAATATATATATATCTATGTTGAACTGATATTATATGTGTATCACATATGAAACTATGACATGGACTCGTCTTGTATTGTACGGCGAGGAACATAATGAATTGACACATGTTATAAATTGAGAAGCATGGTTAGGAAAACTAACTCTATTAATAATGATTTAATATAGAGAAATTGTGAGACATGAAAAGGGCGACGGTTACGTCCTTGGGCATGAATACCCTAAAAGGTAAAATAGGGGGAAGGTGATGACGCTTCCTTGGGTTGAAAGTCCCAGAACACACTGTACAGGAATCGATTTGGTGAGGACTCGGGGCTTGATGTCCCCTCACCGGAACACCCTTGGAATGTTTATAGGGTGATCAAGTGCGCCCATTTGGGTCTCGATGAGTTGAGTGATACTCTATTTAACATGGATACCTAGGAACAATGATGATTGGTAATATTTGTATAAATGTGTAATTATGACACTTGGTAATGATTAACTACGGTATCCATAAGATGTGATCATAATAAACCTCATAATCTGAAATATGATGTGACTTACTAACCATGCAGATTTTAATGTGGTAATGATAAAAACCCAAAGGTGAGTAATGGCTTTCTCTACTGAGCATAGTGTTGCTCATTCCCTTATGTTTATATCTTTTCAGGACTCACTAAGTGTGAGGTGGCTACGAGAAATATAGTTGAGGAAGTGATGTAGCTATATTACATTGGGACTGCTTCAATCGTTGAGAATGTTCTTCATGATAATGTAAGCATCAATTGTTACTTTCTGTGACTGTATTACAATGTGTTAAGGGTTAAAATGATGATGACAACAATTTATATTATTAAATTTAAGGTGCTACATTAAAACTGTGGTTTATTTATCGTTTATATTTTTATTTTTGAGTTGAGAGTTTTCATTTAAGTCCCGGGCAAATTTTAATCTTTAAGGTTTTACTTTTATTATTTATTTTTATTTTATCTCATTAAAAACTGTTAACCCCCATATAGGGGCGTTACAATCATAGTAGCTATAAAGGATATAAGTTGTTTCTACATTATGCTTGATTTTATGTACAGAGAGACATACATGGGCGTATTGTTATTACTTATATGGATATATTGGAAACTTATTTCCACTTTCTCTTCCAAGTTGCAATAAGACAACTATGAAAAATTGTTATGACGAACTAGAAGTTCGCTAACCCAAAAGGCATATTGGGTATGAACATATGTAGTTCAAAATCCCTACAGGTAATATCATTTGAAAAATATTCCCACCATCAGGGGGAGAGAATTTGCAGTTAGATATTATTGATCCTCACATAGATTGATTGATTGAGCATTGCAATACAGTATAAAATTGTTAATTAATATAATAAAGAAAGTGACTGAATCACTTCTCCAGCTACTAATTTAATAGCTTGGATTGAGGTCTCTAAATGATAATTTGTTATCTTATGAGTTTAAGAAATACTTAAAGCACTGCAGACTTGTCTAGTCTAAAGTACCACACTTGTTGGAAGAGAAAGAAACTTATAAATAAGTTGGTATTATGAAGAGACCATATTCTTAAAGAGTATGTATTCAGAAAAGGTTATTGATATGACAATTTGATATATTTATTAAATATCAAACTTCTTGAAATCATTGAGCTCCCGAAGTAGTTCAAAGAGTATACCTGAAATTTAGAAATAGTAAAGAAAAGAGGAAGATCTCGACAAGTCATGTCAATATAAAAATAAATTTAAATTGCAATAAAAGTTATTGTCGACAATTACAAAAAGCATGAATTATTATTATATTAAAAAAAGTGAGGATCTTGAAAAATATTTGAAATCTGTCGAAAGTGATTGGCGTGAAAAAATGGCCTATAAGTAAAAGACGCAAAGTCCAGGCAAGTACATATGCTAGTGCAAAGTATGAAGGACCAATAGTTCAAAATATTTCAAATATTAAAGCCAGTAGGATGGAAGTGAATATTCATATGAAATAGTGCATATGAAAAAGTATGAGGTTATAAAATAAGTTATGAGTTATAATAATAAGTTTTTTGTAGAAAATTTATAAAAATATATATATATGAGTAACGGTGCTCATATATGATGGATAAGCAATTATATTTTGATAGCCTTGCAAAATATATATAATAAGTTCATGTGCGTCTGAAAAGCATGTTGCAACAATCTATTGATATTTATAAAAAGTCCAAAAGGGGCTTCAAAGGTCTGAACAATAAAAGTTGAAATTGCACGCTTAATTATGAATGTCACAAAGATGTTTGTGTAAATAAATGCAATCCAAATATGAATGGTACCACTATATTTTTATGATATAAAGAATGGAAGTGCTAGCAAATTTATATCTCCATTGTTTTATAATGAGCTCAAACATATTGGACTTGCTGTTATTTGTAAAAATTTTTGAGGAGATCATAAGATAAATTTAAGAAGACAAATCTCACAGAATAAAGTTTATTTAGACCTGAAGATTGAGATTTGCTTAAAAGAATGCTTATCCATAATTTCTCTTACATATAAGAAAATTGTTCTAATAAACTTTCAGGGATATAGTGTATTTTTGTCATTTATTTGATGATTATATATTTTGAGGACATACCAAAATAATTCCAAATCTTGAATTTTTATATAGTGTTTTGTATAGCATCTTAGTATTTAAATTTAGTATATTACAGTATGAAATATTATCTAAATGATTAAGTAGAATGACAAGTATTTGGCTATAAGGTGCACAATCTTTTATACTCACTTGGAGATGATTTTATGTGAAAATAATTGTTGCATCATTGTTCAACCAATTAGAAAATAAATATGGATAAAGGTTCATTCATGTATACCCATAGAGATAGCTAATACTTTTATGAAATTCTTTATGCTAAATGGGCTCTTAAAGAGCGATAGTTGAAATATTAGCAAAAGTACTAAGGGTAACAAGTTCAGATAGTCGATTGCAAATATCTTGAATTTGTTTACAATAGTATGCATCAACTCAATTATTTTCTATCAAATCAATTGTTATTGATAGAACTATGATAGCAGTATAGGGAGACACAAATACGCACTGTACTCTTTTCCCCTTGGTCAAGGTTTTTTCCCATTGGGTTTTTCTGACGAGGTTTTTAATGAGGTAGTTTACAGCGAATAAAAAGAATGATGTACTCTTTTTCCTTCACTAGAATTTTTGTCCCATTGGGTTTTATCTAGTAAGGTTTTAATGAGGCACATTTTAAAGTGCTGAACATCTAACAAAGAGTCTTATAAATTAAATTGACTTATTATTATCATTGATGTTCACCTTCTAACACCATAATGTGTTCTCCAATGGTTGTTTGATCCCTTGAACAAGGATGTTCTTGATCTCTTGAAGTGAGAAATTATCATCATGTGATATTGAAAAAAAATTATTGGTCCAAATAATACTATTAGTACAGTAATGTATTTGCTAATGGCATATGACCTCACACGTCAATCTTTGCAATTATACTAGCAAGATATAGTTCTCAAAGACATTGAAAAGATGTCGAACAAGTATTTCATTTTCATTGTGAAACATTTGATATGGATATTAAAAGTGATTGGATGTTGAATATTTTTCAATCCATATAAAAGCATGATTACACGCATACTACTTGTTTACATATGATGGTATTACTATATCTTGGCAATCTATAAGGCAAACTATTGTCGTTGCATTTTTGAATCATGTTGAAATGTTGGCAATTTATGAGATTGTCATCTTATGTGCATTATTTTGTTGAGATTTACACTCTAATATATCCAAGCAACATGTGACCTTTTATTTAGCAAAGAAAGTCCGACGGCTTTATACGGGGAGAATGTAAAGTTTATCGCCCAAGTTAAGAAGACATAATAAAACAAGTTTCCTAACAGTTCTTTTTCATGCACAAGCTTCTACAGGATGGCATTCATCGAATTTGTTCAAGTGACAACTTGAAAAATTTATATAAAGATACTTCCTACAACTACATTTGAGAAATTACTATGCAAGATTAGAATGTGTCGACTCGAAGATCTTTGCATTTGATTTTGTTGAAGAAGACATGTTGACATGAGGGGGAGGTTATTGGCTACTGTACTCTTTTTTCCATTGCATAGGTTTTGTCCCATCGGGTTTTCCTAGCAAGGTTTTTAACGAGGCAGTTTTAAGCTAAATCTTAAGATTATAATGTACTCTTTTTTCCTTCACTAGGACTTTTTCCCACAGGGTTTTTCCTGGTAAGGTTTTTAACGAAGCATATATTCTTAAATGGTGAACATCCAAGGGGGAGTGTTATGAATAAATTAGTTTAATAGTGTGGATGTTCATATTTCTAACACCCTCATGAATTGCATTATTTTCACCTTAATGACCATTAGTGTTGGTATTTTATAACTTTCATAACCTCCTAATTACCACTCTATTTATATTATTTTGTTGTTGTAACTCTTGTCCTTTGGTCTCTCCTACTTTATGATCTTTGGCCTATATATATGGCCTTTGAGAGCTTATATTTGGACATGAGATGAGATGATGAATAACAAAAATTATTTCTCTTTATTTTTCTTGTGTCTCTCTATTTTATGTTTTGCAATTTAGTTCTTTGCATTTGTTTTATAACATATATATATATTTCTTTCTTTCTTTCTTTTTCCTTTCTAGCAGCGTTCGTAAATCGTAGCTGTATTTAACTTTTTATTGTGTGGACAATTGGATAAAATGTCCACTTAAAAAAAGTTTGTTTTCTTCTAAAAAAAACTAAAAACAAAATTATAGCAAATATCGTACAATATTTTCTTTAAAATGAAGAATAATATATCAAGTAAGTATTTTTATGGACGTTGAACCTATAATTTAATATAAACATGTTAAGATTTAATTTAATATTTGATATTTATAAATTTAGACTTTTAAATTGTCGTTATTAGGATTTACTTAGCTTTTAAAAATAGAATGAAATTTAAAGATAGAATGAAAATAACGACGGAATAAAAATTGCATTAAAACCATAAATAGCCAAATAATATTGTAAAATAAAAGATACCACATGCCAAGATTTATAATGATTTACCCTATAACGAGAGCTACATCTGTTGTTCTTCACTATAGATGAATAAATGAGGACAAATTACAAAGTGTTTGAAAGAAATGATTCATTGATGAGAGAGTATTTCTGCAGAGTGTCTGTAGAATTCTTCATGTGTCTCAAATAAAGTTGTTGATGCCTTTATATAGAGTATAGCATGAGATCTTAACCCCAAACTGATGGAATGAGTAGGAGCAGTAATGCACATGATAGTGGGACACATGTATATCTGTGTTAGGGCTTAAGAATCAAGCTTTTCCCACGCCTCAGTTCGTGGCTTGGCACATTTCCTCTTGTAACTGTCAGGTTGTGTACATCGATTCCATCGAACCGACACTTGACAAATCTATAATGATAAAAAATGTTTAGATTTAAATGATAAAATAAGTACAGTCGTAATAATATATTATGTTGAGGGTGAGCTCGACGCCACCGTCGAGGACACTAACTTCGGTGGTCGGTTATTAAGCTCGGCAGAACTACCAAGAAGCTTGCTATCGGCCCCTGATGCTTTTATACTTCTTTTCAAGGTGCCTCTCAGGCATCCAAGGCTGCGCCCTAAGAAGGCTGCCACCTCGAAATACACAGTAACTCAAGTCGGACCAACTTTACTCGCAAGCAGGCTGCTACTCGCCATTATAGGCCAACACAAGGCACATAACTTGCCGTCCGATAGAGTCCAATCCGTTGGACGAGGGGCGCAACACTTGTCACCTATTGCCTGACATGCCTTGATGTGACACCTAAATAGTGGGTAAAAACCCGCCTTACACCCGATCCAAGTGGTGACCTATAAATAGGATGCATTTATGGCATTCTAGAGAGACTTCTTCTACACACCTAACTAGCTGCCGACCTCTGCCGAGCAATACCTGCCTTGAGCATCGGAGAGCCCTTGTCTGTTGACTGACCCTTTTATCTCCTCTTGTAGGTGTGTATGCCCGGGCAGAGACGAATCCAAGGAGAGGTCAGACCGTGCGCAGCCGCACGTGGGTGTTGATCCGACGCCGGACCATGGTAAGAATCAACATTTTAGTGCTAAAAGAAGGGCCCCTACGCCTTCATCCAAACTTCAGCTACATTACCTCTGACGCCCGAGATGACGACTCGAGGAAACGCTAGAGACGACACAGCCCGACAGGAGAGGTCAGGCGACACAAGAAATAGGCAATTGAACACCGGTAGGCCTAGGGGCCGTCTTTAGACCGCGAGGTCCCGGTCCGGGGGGCAAGGAAGCACAGCAAGGGCTGAGCCGGTGGATGTCCCGGCCGCCTAGGACCCGATCCGAGAACTTACAGATGCAATCCGGATCCTGACTCAACAGCTCGCGCAACAAGCTTAGCGCCAAGCTGCACCAACTCTGCCTCCCCCGGCCCAGGTTGACCAGGCTGGAGGTCGGGTAGAGCGAAGTGCAGCCGACCTCGAAGAAGCCCATTCCGAGCAGTATGGAGGATCCACCTGTGGAATCTCGGCCAACAATAGGTTGGTCCAGGAAGGTCATCTTCGACATCAAGCAGCTCGTGCCCCCTCGCCGCAAGGTTCTCGAGCCTCGGTATTCGACCGGCTCGGGTCTCAGGGGACAAACCGGAACCGCCAGTCGGGAGCTGGGGGCCGTGTTGAGGGCAGAGTACCCTATAGGGTTGAACTGCCCGAGGACACTAATAGCCGCCATTTCTGGGCACTGCAGAGCCAAATGGACGAGATCCGAAATTGCAGATTTGGCCTAAATGATATAGGAGCTTAGGACCCACCTTTCCCAGATGGCATAATACGGGCCCCTATGCCACCAAAGTTCAAGGTACTGCAGATTAAGTCCTCCGATGGGACCACAGATGCTGATGAGCATGTCGAACTCTTCTGAGGGCACATGCTACTACAGAACGCCAGTGACGCGGTGATGTGTAAAGCTTTTTCACTCACTCTTACGGGCCCTGCTCGGTAGTGGTTTCGACGACTCGAACCCGGCTCAATTTTTTCTTTTTGACAGCTGGCTGATGCCTTCTCCTCGGCATTTTCCACGACCAAAACACAGAGGAAAGAAATAACATACTTGTATGCTGTTAAGCAGGGAGACGGCAGCATCAGGGATTACATTAACCGGTTTACCTAGGCAGCTCTCGAGGTCAAGCACGTCGAAGACGAGACCCTCAAACACATTTTTGTAGGGGGTCTCCGAGACGAAAAGCTGACCTAGTCCCTGGCCTTTGAGCAGCTGAGCACGTTTTCCCAAATGCTCGGATATGCCCAAAGACATGCAGACGCTACTGAATATATGAAAAGCCGTCGGGAAGAGGCTGGCCCAAGCTAAACAAAGAAGCAGAAGAAAGCACCAGAATAGAGCAGCACCGAGCATAGCAAGAAGCAGAAGAAAGAGAAATCCGAGAAGCAAAAGGGGCCGACCAGTAAGTTTCAAAGCTACACGCCATTAGTGGCGACCATCGACGAGGTGCTCGCCCAGTTTAGTGGCAAGAATTTGCTAACACCACCACCCAAGCTCCGAGGGAGCAAGGTGAAGCGAAATTAGTCAAAGTTTTGCGAGTTCCATAAGGATGTGGGGCACAGTACTTGGGAATGCATCCAGCTAAAGGACCAAATAGAAAGACTGATCCGAGAAGGTCATTTGTAGGAATTTGTTGAGCAGGTTATAACCCCGAGGTTCACCTCGGGAAGGAATGATTCGTCGGGCCGAGACATATAGAACCGACGATGGGAACACCTCGGATCCCTCGAATATTGTTCACACGATATTCGGCGGGCCTGTTACCGGGGACATGTCGAGTGGGCGGCGATTGTACGTCAGAGAGGCTCAGTGAATCGAGCGGGGTGAATTCGTAAATATATCCGAGCACATCAACAAGGTATGCCGTCAAGAAGACACCCCAATCACGTTCACCGAGGAGGAAGCAGATCGATTGATGCACCCCCACAACGATGCCTTGGTATGCGAACTACCCATCACCAACAACGTAGTACGGCGTGTCTTAATCGACAACGACAGTTCAATCGACATCCTCTTCAAACAGGCTTTTGACAGATTGAGGATAAGCAACGCCCCTTTGGTCCCGGTTTGGACCCCGTTTTATGGCTTTGCGGGGGAATGTGTCCGAGTTATTGGGAAGGTAGGTTTGCCCGTGACCTTAGGAGAAGGAGTGGCTCAGGTCACTCGGGTTGTTGACTTTCTAGTCGTCAACAAACCCTCCCAGTACAATATCATCATCGGCCTACCAACGCTAAACGCTTTGAAGGCCATAGTGTCTACATATCACCTGGCCATAAAGTTCCCAACAGATGGCAGTGTCGGGGTGATTCGTTCGTCCCAAGTGGATTCCCGAGCTTGTTACGCCAGTGCCGTAAGAGCAGCCTCAGCCTTACATAAAGGCATCTCGGCCATCTATTCGGTAGACGAGACAGATTTCCTAATTGACCCAACACCAAAGATGCTGGCAGACTTGGACCCTAGATTGCCCGAAGAAGAAGTAAGAGCCACCCCGGTCGAAGACTTGATGCCGTTCTCCCTAGATCCTGAAAGGCCTGAACGCACAGTCCAACTCGGATCACAGCTTAGACCTGAGATCCAGGCCGACCTGGAAAGGCTCCTTCCCGAATATCAGGACGTTTTTGTGTGGTCCCATGAAGACATGCCCGGCATTGACCCGAGCATTATTAGCCATCGGCTCAACATCTAACCTGGCCACAGGCCAGTGATACAAAAGAGAAGGGCCTTTAACCCGAAGAGGTACGCTGCAATTAACGATGAAGTCCAGAAACTCCTCAATGCTGGATTCATCAGAGAAGTTAAATACCCAGAATGGTTAGCAAATGTCGTCCTCGTCAAGAAGGCAAACGGCAAATGGCGGGTCTGCATTGACTATATCAATATCAACAAGGCCTGCCCGAAAGATTGCTTTCCACTTTCTCGGATAGATCAGCTCATCGACGCCACTGCCGACCACGCGCTTCTTAGCTTTATGGACGCATACTCCGGGTACAATCAAATAAAGATGGCCGAGGAAGACCAAGTCAAAACTGCCTTTGTTATCGACCAGGGCTTGTACTACTACGTGGTGATGCCTTTCGGCTTGAAGAACGTCGAAGCTACATACCAACGCCTCGTCAATAAGATGTTTGCTCGGTTGATCGAAAAAACTATGGAGGTCTACGTGGACGACATGCTAGTAAAATCTGTCCGAGTAGAAGACCACATGGCCGACATCCGAGCTAGCTTCGACATTCTCCGAGAATATGGGATGAAACTCAACCCGGTGAAATGTGCGTTCGACGTAAGCTCAGGCAAATTCCTTGGATTTTTGGTCAATCAATGAGGAATCGAGGTCAACTCGGTGAAGGCCCAAGAGATTATCGACATGCATTCTCCTCGGACAACAAAAGTCGTACAACAGCTCACTGGCATGGTGGTAGCCCTATCAAGGTTTGTCTCCTGGGCTATCGACAAGTGCCACTTATTTTTTAAGGCACTTAAGGGGAGGTTTGAGTGGCGTAGAGAGTGTGAAGAAGCTTTTCAAAGCCTGAAGACTTACTTGGCTACGCCCCCGCTCCTATCCAAACCTCTGCTTGGTGAAGCTTTAACTGCCTATTTAGCCGTGTCAGAGAAAGCTATCAGCTCAGTCTTGGTCCGAGACAATGACAGGGTCCAAAGGCCCGTTTATTACACCAGCCACCCATTCCAAGGTGTCGAGGAGCGGTACCCGCCACTGGAGAAGCTGGCTTTCGCCTTAATTACATCGGTCCAGAAGTTGAGACCATACTACCAAGGCCACACCATCAAAGTCCCGACCAAGTTTCATCTTCGGTAGGTTTTTCAAAGTTCGAAGATATTAGGCCGTATGGCCAAGTGGTCGGTAGAACTCAGCCAGTACGATGTATATTTCGTGCTGAGAATGGCCATAAAAGCTCAAGTCCTAGCGGATTTCATCGCCGAATTCACGGACGCCGGACAGGTGACTCCACTCGTTGGGAAGTCACCCATTGAAGAGCCCATTACACCCAGCTGTAGTGAAGACAGCCTTTCCCCGAAGCCGGACTGGAAACTGCACGTCGATGGCTCTTCTTGCATCGACGGATCGGGCGCCTGGCTGATCTTAACAAGCCTAGACGGGTATAAGGTCATCTATGTCCTTCGGTTCGACTTCAAGGCCTCTAACAATGAGGCGGAGTACAAACCTCTACTAGCCGGACTTCGAATCGCCTGAGATCTCAGGGTAAACTGCATCATCATCCACAGTGACTCAATGCTGGTGGTACAGCAGGTCACTGGAGGATTTTAGGCCCGAGCACACTCCATGGCGGTATATTTGCAAGAGGTGAAACAACTGCTCAGACAATTTAAGTCTTATTCTTTTAAGCAGATCCCTCGGTCGAAGAACGTGGAAGCCGACGCCCTTGCCCGACTAGCCTCCGGCTTGGGCAAAAGTGATTTAACGTCGGTCCCCATTGAAAGACTGGCCGAGCCGAGCATCGTTAAGGAAGTCATAAGTGTAGTCGAAGAGCTGATGACTACCTGGATGGACCCGATCATCTGATACCTGACCACAGCCGAATTACCCGACGACTGAGATAAAGCACGTCGGGTACGTAATGGCTCGGCCCGATATTCAATGATCAACGAAAAATTATACCGACGAGGCTACACTACACCATGCTTGAGATGCTTAGATCCCAAAGAGGCCGAATACCTAATAAGAGAGATTCACAAAGGCCTATGCAGCAACCATTCCGGAGGACGTTCTTTGGCCTAAAAGTGCCTCCGACAGGGATACTACTGGCCCACCATGCAGCAAGACTGTGAAAATTTTGCTCGAAAATGCCTCAAATGCCAGCAATTCGCTAGAATTCTCGGCTCCCACGCCGAGTCGCTCAATCCAGTGACCTCGGCATGGCCATTCGCAAAGTGGGCCATCGACTTGATCGGACCCTTCCCGCCGGCCCAATCGTAGTTCAGGTACTGCATCGTGGCCATAGATTATCTTACGAAGTGGATCGAGGTTGAACCCTGTACCAACATGACCGAAGCCAAGTGCACCAACTTCGTGTGGGAGAACATCATTTGTCGGTTCAAAATCCCACACACTATTGTGACCGACAACGCCAAACAGTTTGAATCTTCAGGTCTACATCGTCTATGTGAGAGGCTCAGCATTAAGAAGGTCTTCTCCTCCCCGAACTATCCATAGAGTAACGGCCAGGTTGAGGCCGTGAACAAGACAATCAAAAACAACCTAAAGAAAAAACTCAAGGGGCTTAAGGGTACGTGGATTGACGAACTCCCCTAAGTGCTCTGGGCATACCGAACAACTGCCCAAACAACGACCGGTGAAACACCGTTCTCCCTCATGTACGGGGCAGAGGCTGTCATTCCGGCTGAAGTAGGGTTGCCGAGCTTTAGAATTGAACAATACGAGGAGACTCTGAACGCGGAGCTGATGATGACCGAGCTCGACCTACCCGAAGAAAAAAAAAATCGAGCAGCGATTCGTAACGCAGCTCAGAATTAGGTGGTGGCTAGGTATTACAACAAAACGATCCAGCCTAGAAGCTTTAAGGTTTGCGACTTGGTCTTGAAGAAGGTCACGGCTCAATAGCCTAGCCTCGGGTCTTTCAGTCCAAAGTGGGAAGGTCCGTTTAGGGTCGAAGACATCATACGACCGGTCACGTACAAATTATTCGACATGGAAGGGAATTAGCTCGGACATCCTTGGAATGCCGAACTCCTAAAAAGATTATTTCATTAAATTCAGAGCCAGAAACTCCTTTTTTGACTTCTGGCCGAAATTCTTTTGTAACTAGACCTGCCGAATAGGACTAAAAAAATCCATGTACATATCACATTAATGGAATACAATTTTCCTATACCATTCTACCTGAGCAATGTGTTTAAAGGAAATGTGGATCCAAAATACCGCAACTCTAGCTCGGAGGACAAGACAAAAACTCCCGACAAGGGAGAGTCATCCTCATTAAACCGCGCTGGGGGGCTGGTTGGTATACCGACCATAGGTCTGTCGCCATACAGATAACCCGGTAAGTTGCTTGGCACAGTGGTGTGCCCGATGAGTCCTACATTTGTAAAGCTTCTTTAAAACTTAAGCAAGTCTAGAGGGCAACAGGGTAAGGGTAGTCATACGCCGTCTGTGCTCTACCCGACCGAGATTAGAAACCTAAACCTGCTCGGATTAACCAAGCGGATAAGGATAACTACTCGGATTAACTGAGAGAACAGAGGTGCTATTCACCTCTACTCAGACAACTCGACAGCCAAGCCGAGATTAGAAACCTAAAACCCGCTCGGATTAACTGAGCGGACAAGGAAAACTACTCGCACTAACTGAGAAAACGGGGGATATCACCCTTGCTCGGGTACTTGATAACTATCAAGATGGTTGGTTTTCAGCCTGGGATCCTCTCCGAGGAGCATCTAACTTAGAAAATAATGGTTACTTGACAGTTCATAACAGTAACCGGATGTTCGAGGAATTCCTCACAATCGTGGAGCATCTAAAGCTAAGACTATTAACCCGAGGATACTCGCACTTGGAAAATAATGTGGAAAATAATGTAAAGCAAAACTGCATACAACAATCCAAGAAGAGTAAAATGGGAAGTCTTTATTTATCAGGGAGGTACAAAGAACCGGGCACCTCCCGAGCCCAGACAAAAAAAAAGAAAAGAAACAACAACAAAAAAATAGTCAGTGAGCCTGGGTCTCGCCCCCAGCCATGTCCTCACCTCCGCCTCCGACTGTGCTCTGCCAATCCCCGTCGTCATCATCATCTACCACGACGACCTCGTCCTCTTCACCCCGCTGATGCTCGGCATCGCCTTGGTCAGGCTCAACGATGACCGAACAATCAAAGCCCGCTGCCTCGGGGTGCTTATCGATCAGGTGCTCGGGGAGGTCTGCACAAAGTGCTGGTGCTGGGTCTGGAGGGACGTCAGTTGTCCCTTTAGCCGTGCAGCCTCATCCCTCGCTTCCCTGGCCTTCCTCAACGCCTCCTCAGCCTCCCGGGCTTCCTCTTGGGCCTAAGAAAGAGCCTCCTTGGCTTGGTCGAGCTCAGTGTTCTTGGCATCGAGCTCCTTGTCGGCCTCCACCTTCCTAAGGAAGGTCTTATTGTACATTTCCTTCTCCTTATGGATGTCTTTCATCCCGAAGGAGTGCACCATATGCAGAACGGCACTCATCTGCAAGCATCAAAGGCGTTAGTCCTCGGCAGCATGATAAAGGAGGAATCTAAACGATCGGTTAGGTTGAATGCTTACAGAGGCGGCGGCTTGGAAGGCCGTATTGTAGAGACTATGGAAGTCCTCCCCCCGGATATTCATGAAGAAGTCGTCCTAAGGAAGCGCATCCCTGAGGCGTTCGAGAACGATGCCACGGTAATTCGGACGCCTTCTCTGCAAATCCTCGGACGACCCTCTGGCAGCCTCATCGGCTGGGGTGACCACCTGAGCGTCACGGGACATCTGCGGTAGAGGTGGCAGTACTTGGACTGATGTGGAGACCTGCCCGGTGTGGGGTGGAAGCTCGGGCCTCGGCGTCCGCTTACGCTTCCTCCCGGTGTCAACAACCTTGCCCTTATGCTTTCTTAGGCTCGCCATCAGAGCCCGTCTATCAGCATGGGAGCTTGGCGCCGACGACATCTCTGCACAAGAAAACCTGAAGTTAAAGCGAGGTCGGGAAAAGAAAAAAAGGGACAATAAAAATAAAACCCGGGGTTGACCTCCGATCCGGAGCTGGCGAGACGGGTATAGGAGCCTAATTACGTCATCGAGGTCCTCGTCGGCTATGGGTCGCCCCGCATCGAAGAAGCCACTGGACAAGTCCTTAAAACTAGACGAAGAAGGCTCCCTCATCGGCCACCCGGACCGAGAAGTGCTTGGTCCCGGAACGTCTGCGGCGCCAGGCCGAGCAATTGTAACCTGCCCGGCACCCCTGGCAGGACGGACAGCCTGGGGATTTATTCTGCTGGACTCCCCGAACCAACCATAACCGGATAAAATATCCTTCCTTAAAAGGAAGGACTGTTGTCTGGTCGACTCTGGCTTTTCGAACAGTTCATCAACCGCCCTGATGACGTGGCTCGGAGCCTAGGGACGCTTGGTCCACACATGCCCCTGCTCGAACGACCTCAGCACTTGTTGATTCTCAGGGACGGTCTCACCGGCTCGGGCTAGAAAATTTCCCCCGACGTAGAACCACTCGTGTTTCCATAATTTATCTGAGTCGGGATTGCCCAGGATGAAATCCTTTCGGAAGCCGGTGACGTAGTACCAACTGGACTATCGAGGAAGCTTCTTCATCTTGTACACTTGCTTGAAACCTTCCAGCGGCATCTCAGTGCTCCGGTGGTACTTCCATAAAATTTACATCCCGATCAGCGACCTGTAGCTGTTCGGGTTCAGTTGGGCCAGACACACATTGAAATCGTTAAGTGCTCGACGGAGGAAGGGGTGAAACGACAGACGCAGCCCAGCCCTGAAGAACTCGGCATAGAGCGTGATGCATGCCTCCGGCGCGTCTAAGGGTGAATCTCCCTCGCCGGGAATGGTGAGGATCACGTCGTCTGGGATGCCGTACTCGGCGCATAGGTTCTCCAGCCGTAACTCCGTGATGGCACTTGTGTAACCCGTCGCTGAGGTTTGCCCAGGCCGGGTTACCCAATACGCCGTCACTCCTCAGACGTGGGTGACCTGGACCTCCTACTCCTCCATCTCCGGTTGCTCCACCTCCGCTTCCTCGGCTGCATGTTCCTCGTCGGAGACGTCAACTGTAATCACCCCCGCAACTTGGACCAGGGCCCCAACATTCCGACCGGACATGCTTGGAGCATCCTCGCGCGTCTGGAGCTCAGCCCTCTCCCTTGAAAAAACTCGGGATGAGCTCGCGGTAGCCAACCTGACATAAGGGTCTTGCTCCCTAATGGCCTAATTAGCCTTCGCCCGTCTAGCATGTTCAAAAACTCCTGCTCGGGTACCATTTGGGAGTCAACCCTTAGAATTTGCTCCAGCCGGCCAGCCCCGTCCTGTCCTGGAAACGCTCCTTTGGCGTCGAACTGGGTGGTAGAGGAACTACTACTCTCTGCATTACTCTCCGACCAGGAGACCTCTACATTCTGAGAGTCAAACAAATCACTCATTTTCACTTAACGGAAATTAACTACTAGGGTTCTCGGAAGCTCGGGGAAATACAATCCTCGGCTATATAACTGGAGCTCGGCAGCTAAAACTCTTCGGGTATTAAATTTCTGAAAATGAAGTGCAAATTACAGAGAGGGTGGCCCTATTTATAGCCATTTTAGGCTAAAAACTTGGGCGCGAAAAACCAGGACGTGCGATCATTACGCCTGTCAGGCGGAGCAGACGGCCACAACGCGACACGCGTCCCTCGTCCGATCCGTGCGTCTTTTCGCCTCACCCCCCTTCGAAGTGTCGTTGGGCCTTCCTCCTTTAAGCCTACCTCACCCACTCGACATAGTCCACCCGGCCGGACATCGACCAAGTGAACTGGAGGGCTAATGTTGAGGGTGATCTCGGCGCCACCGCCGAGGACACTAACTTCGGTGGTCGGCTAATAAGCTCAGCAGAACTACCGAGAAGCTTGCTATTAGCCCCCGATGCTTTTATACTTCTTTCCGAGGTGCTTCTCAGGCATCCAAGGCTGCGCCCTAAGAAGGCTGCCACCTCGAAATACACAGTAGCTCGGGTCGGACCAACTTTACTTGCAAGCAGGCTGCTACTCGCCGTTATAGGCCAACACAAGGCACATAACTTGCCGTCCGATAGAGTCCAATCCGTTGAACGAGGGGCGCAACACTTGTCACCTACTGCTTGACACGCCTTGATGTGACACCCAGGTAGTGGGTAAAAACCCGCCTTACACCCGATCCAAGTGGTGGCCTATAAATAGGATGCATTTATGGCATTCTGGAGAGACTTCTTCTACACAACTAACTAGCTGCCGACCTCTGCCGAGCAATACCTGCCTTGAGCATCGGAGAGCCCTTGTCTGTTGACTAACCCTTTTATCTTCTCCGAAGCTTCCCTCCTCTTGCAGGTGTGTACGCCTGGGCAGAGGCGAATCCAAGGAGAGGTCAGACCGTGCGCAGCCGCACGTGGGTGTTGATCCGACGCTGAACCACGGTAAGCATAAACATATTACATGTATAATCCTTTCTCCTTATAAACTATACCAAAGTCTTAAAATGATAGAATGAAACTATGGAAATTTTTGACGAGTGAAAACAGCCTAGTTGGTTGTAAGCCCTTCACCCCAACCATCGGTTGATGGTTCGAGTTATGCTGAACCCTACTCAATAGTGATGGTATTACCTTCCCCCTCCCCCTCCCCCTCCCCCTCCCCTTGTATATAAAAAAAAAAAAGTTACAGAAAATTTTCTAAATGAACAAGCAAAAAAAGTGTACATGAGATCAAGTTTGAAAAACCTACCTTTCTTCGTGCTTTATGCAATAAGATCCAATTTCCATTCAGCTTTTCAATTGCTTGTCTTGAAGAGAGAGAGAGAAGAGTAGTTTTTTGCTAATGTATTAGGAAATTAGTTTATTATTTGGCTTAGGATGAACAAGATAGAGAAAAAAGTGGAGAGTATAGAACATTGTTAGATAAAGATATGGAAAGATAGAGACGTGAATGATAGGGAAAGAGATTAACAAGTGTTTGAAAAGGTAGTAGGAACCATTGGTTAGAACCACTTTTATTGTAGCATGTGAAAACTTTACGTTATAGCGATTTTTTTTTGTTACTATAGTATGTGAGAGCTTTACACTGTTTATAACTGAAAAAGCTGTAGAAACCACGGTTCCCACTATCATTCCAAACACCCTCTAAAAGAATAGGTTTTTAATGATGTAATGAGACTATTTTTATTTTTTTAATTATCAATAAAAACTATTTTTATTATAATTATAATTTTATGGTTATTTTTATAACTAGAATATAGACATTTGTCAATTTTCTATTAAAATTTTAATAGAATGACCATGTTTGTTAAATGTTTATACTTTAAAAGGAGTAGATGTTACTTCTTAAAGTATAAGGGACAAATTGTTGTAGATGTTTATAATTTAAAAGGAATTTTTATAATTAATTTTACGTTTAATTATATATTAGAAAAAATAAAAAAAAATAGTTGCTGAAAAATGAGAAATAAAGAAAAAGGAAAAGACGGAGGAAAAAAAAAAGAAAAAGAAAAAAAGGGAGTGGAATTGGAATTCCACAATATAAAAGGAAGTGTCGTTCACGCAGCGTGCTTTCCACGCCATTTCTCATTTTCTCATGTTTGATTCTCTCTCTAAACAACACCCCCAACTCACTCTTTAGAAACTTGATTCTCACTCTCACTCTTACTCCTCCGTTTTCAGTGTTTGGATTTTAGTCTCTTTCTTCTTACTTCTTTCTCTGCGAAGATCAGATCAGATCAGCAGGTAATTTTTTCCCTTTTTATTACTATTTACTACTCCCTTCCTTTGTTTTCTCTCTCCGAAATTCTAGGGTTTTCTCTCCCTTTTCGTTTTTTCTTTTTTGCGCCGGAAATGTGTAGATTTTTACTATTTTATGGATTTCTAATACGTTTTGTGCCTATGATTTTTCTCAGAGATTGGGTTTCGGGGTTTAGGGTTTAGGCTTTCATTCTAATTAATATCAGTATTTTCTTTCTGCAACGAAATGTGTAGACAAGGGAAGGATTTTATTTTCTTAATAAATAAATGAACTATAAGTAATTAGTAAATAGCGTGTTGAACTTAGGTCTTAGGTCTACCTTTCCTTATTTTGTAAATGACGAAAGTGAAGAGCTGTTACAAAAACATTTCTTTTGTAAGTCTTGCTCCTACTTGTTTGTTTTCATTTCCGCCTATAAAATAAAATCAGTGGGCAATCTGGATATTCTGCGATGAGCCAGTTAATATGTTATTTTCTTAATAGGAAAAAAAATGAATTGAATTGCTGTTTATGTATAATCTATCTATCTATCTGCCTTAATGAATGCTGTTTGTTTGTTTTCGAAGACGGAGATGAGTTCAAGGAAGGGTAAAAATATTCCCTCCGTTGAACAGCTAAGCCATGGCGTGGCTAATGTTAGCCTCCCGTCCAAACAAGAACAAGATGATGGGGAGTGGGAAGTAATTTCCAGGAAGTCTAAGAACAAGGCTGGAAGCAATGCTGCTAAACAACCACAATGGGTTCCTCAAAATTCCAATTCCAATACGAAAACAACATGGGCCCACTCAGAAGCAACTCAGAAACAAGTAGGTGCGCGCAACAATTCCTGGTCGACAAAACCTGCATTTGATTCTAAGAGACCTGCTGGCACTGGCAGAGGAAATACAAGGCCCCCCCAGTCACCAACTGGTGATTTTGATAATGGTTATAAGGTCGCCCCAGCCACTCAGCCTCTTATTCGACCTCCACTGGAGCATGGATGGAACTGGCAAGCTAGGCAGGGGGCACAACAGCCTAAGACTACAGATGGTGTTAGCCCTCCAAAATTCCATCCTTCTGATGAGGTAGAGGACGATGACTTGGATGCTGCTGTCGATGACAGTGATGAGGATGATGAACTACTAAGTGATGAGTTTGATTCTGATTCAAGTGAAAAGAGCCATGATACTCTCAAGAAGAGTAAATGGTTTGTGAAATTTTTTAAAACCATAGATGAATTAAAAATTGATGATGTTACTAATCCTGAGAGGCAGTGGCATTGTCCAGCCTGCCAAGGTGGGCCTGGTGCCATTGATTGGTATCGGGGCCTGCAGCCACTGATGACTCATGCCAAAACAAAAGGCGGCGAAAGGATGAAGCTTCACAGAAAACTTGCAGATCTTTTGGAAGAGGATTTGAAGAGAAAAGGCACTTCTGTGGTACCACCTGGTGAATTGTTTGGAAGATGGAAAGGAGTGCAAGAGGAGGAAAAGGATTTTGAAATCGTGTGGCCTCCAATGGTCATTATTATGAATACAAGGCTGGAAGAGGATGAAAACCAGAAGGTAAAGTGTGTGAGCGGAGTGTCACTTTATTTTCATTTGACTTGATGTTCATGCTTCATACACAAATTATTATTATTATTATTATTATTATTATTATTATTATGTGTTTCAGTGGATTGGCATGGGAAACCAAGAGCTTCTTGAATACTTTAACTCTTATCATCCCATGAAGGCTCGACATTCTTATGGTCCACAAGGGCATCGTGGGATGAGTGTGTTGATCTTTGAGGCCTCAGCGCGGGGTTACCTTGAGGCTGAGCGTCTTCATAAGCATTTTGTGGATCAAGGAACAGACAGGAATGCTTGGAATAGTAGTCGTCACCGTCAGCTTTTTTATCAGGGTGGGAAGCGTCTGCTTTATGGTTTCTTGGCAGTGAAAGAAGATCTTGATGTGTTCAACCAGCATTCCCAAGGTCTCTCTCTCTATCTCTTGCTAGCTCTGTTGTTTGGATTTGTTTTTTTCAGGGGTTCTAATAGCGTATGTTTCTTTTAGATCAATTTAAATTTCAAGTCATATTAATAAATTATATCTTTAAATGCATTGAATTTTTATCCGTACTCAGCTAACTACCTTATAAAATGTGCAAATTTCTAACATGTTTTTAACTGGGTAGGCAAGTCTAAGCTAAAATATGATATGAGATCACACCATGAAATGGTCACAAGCCAAATTAGGCAAATGAGTGAGGATAATCAGCAGCTTGGCTGGTACAAGGACAAACTCTTTAAAAAAGACAGGCACGCTAAAGCTCTTGAAGAGTCTTTAGATATTGTTACTCAAAAGTGGCGCAAGACTGTGGAAGAAAATCGTATTGTAAGGCAGAGGACCAAGATGCAGCACGAAGAGAACAAAGAGGAGGTAATGGAACTCGATTATCGATTGCTGATGTATTATACGTCTCGCTGATAAATTTTACTATCAAGCAATAGTTACTACATGCTGCTTTTGTCAGCCGATTTATATAAGCATCAAGACAATACCGCTTTCAGTTCTGCTAATGTTTTTTTTAGAGGGATGCGAACGTTTTAATTATTGTTATTATTATTATAATTATATGGTTAAAGGGTCAAGAGGTTATGCACTTCATCTGTTTTTGTTCCGATAGAAATACTGCCGTGTGCCTTCTTGTTTCACTCCATTTGTTTGTTTGTATTTTCTGCTCACCTTGTGGCTCCAGAACGTTTTGTATTTCTTATTGTTGTTTAACTTTGGCTGATATCACTTTTTATTGGTTATCCAAAAATAGATGTACTTGCAAGAACAGTTCTACAATGAACAAATGAAGATAATTCAGGAATCAAGGGATGAAAAGGAAGAAAACTTTGAGAGGGTTCAACAGGAAGAACGTGAGAAGGTGAAGCTGTCAAACGCTGCTAACACTTCAAATGCTGAGGAGCTTCGCGAGAGGTAACTACAAGTCTTTGCGAGTTACTGCATTAGAAAACTTTATTATATGCCGTCCCTTGAAAAAAACAATACAAGTGTGCCTTTTTATTTAAAAAATGAACACATGCATTGGGTACAGATTATATTTTAGGAGGTAACATGATAATATCTGTTTATATTGGCTGTACTGTAGGACTGAGGAAATTTCTAAGTTCATCGAATTCCAAGATAAAGAAATGGAGGAGTACGTGGAGAAGAGGGAGGCACTTATAAAAGCTCATGAAGAGGAGATAAACGCGGTGAAGAAGTACTGCTGGGAAAAACAGGTTGAGCTGGAGAAGAAGTTGAATGCTGCATTAACCAGTCTCATGGAGGAATACTCCCCAGTTCACTCAAAAGACGCCGCCAAAGACAGTTGACATGTTTTCTTGGACTAGCTATTAGTCAGCACCATCCGCTATGCCCACAAAAGTAGAGAGGACCTTTTGACTCGCTGTTGTGTTGAAACGTTTGAATCTCTCGTTTGTTCCTTTTGTTTTTGTTTTTGTTTTTGTTTTTTGCTGTTATATCAAGTATGGTCGAGAAACAGCAAGCATGATAGCTTCTCTTGGGTTTGCCAGTATTGCTTTTATGCAAATACGAGAGTATCGAACATTTCATCGTTGCTTCCCAAATGCCTGTAATGGAAAAAGCAATGGTTGAGCCAAGCGTTGGACTTGTTCTCGCAGTTGCCAAGGTGCAAGTCAACCGGAAAACCACTGGCATGGGGCAATATTGCTATTGCCCCTCCCTCACGCCTCAGCCTTGTGTTTGGCAAAAAGGGCAATCATAGACTTTGTACACTTGTTTGGCTTTGTTACTCGCCATGCCCGTGGTCAGACTCAGAGCCGTTGCTTGTCAAACAATGGGCAAAAAGAAAGCTTTTTGGATTTTTGAGGTTATTTTGGCCTCTCACTGTCTATTGAAAGAGTGTTTTCAAAATAGACAAGGATACAGAAGTTATGTCTCAAAAACACTGCAGAAAAATGTAATAGATTAATTCAGACCCAAAAATCTAGATGGTATTACCGGCAACGTTTCTGATAAATAGTTATCAGAAAGACAAAATTTAAGTTGTCCAGGACCAACTTGTAACCTAAAAACATAAAAACTTTGGATAAACCATCGTTGTAGATCACGTCCACCTGCTGATCCATATATGATTTAATTTACGTTTAACGAAAACAAACACCTAATGTGAAAAGTAGAACGAGGAAAGCAGAAATAATTAAAAGCTAACTAGGTTTTCCATTATGCTGTCAGAAACTTCCAAGTGATCCGAAATGTGAATAATCAGATCAGTTGGTTTTCTTCTCATCTTCCTTGGCGGCCACGGCATCTGCCCCATTGGTCAGCTGATCATCCTCACCGCCGAAACCAAATTCATTCACACGCTTTCTGTCCACCGGATAGATCCACCGTTGGTACAGATATATCAGAAAGATAACATCTGCACGCGAAAAAGAACAGGAAAAAAAATGCGGGTAAACATTATCATCCGGGCAGAGTTGACAGCTAGCTGGTGCTACCAAGTGAAATAACACATTGGATAAACAAGCAAAACACTTTATTATCTCACCATCACGGAAGACTGAAAGGCGATGTAGTGTTGGCATTTTTATGACAAAAGCAAATAGATCATCAATGATTGTGTTGAGGAACTTGTACGTCATCTGCCTCCAGGGAAGATGAGCTACAGACTTGAGTTTATAGTTTATAAACAGTTGGGGACACATCATTATGAAGCCTGCAGAAACCACGCGCATCAAAAAAAAAAAAAAAAAAAATTTGTCAAAACCAAGCAATGGTTCTCAGGTGACAGCTTTTAGATCTTGGAAAAAAAAAGGTATTTGCACTCACGAATTATGAACAAGAATATCCAAGTTGTTGAAACAAATTCAGAAATATAACAAGCAGGCAGAGGAGATAGAGAAAGAGAGAGCCTACCAAACATATATACACAGCTTGTGAGAGACGAGAGAATCCAAGAATACCAACTCTTGTGGCGCTCATACTTAAGTGAGTAAACAGAAGAACATGCGACGAGGAAAAAGAGCACATAGGACAAGTACTTCATTGCGATGTCATCGTATTCCTTCGTCTTATTACCGGCATATGACTCACGGTCTCGGAATCTCAACATAGGAATCTTCCTAGATCTATCAATCTGCACATGCGGAAAAACAATAAAAAAATATACCCTAATCTCCTACACAAAGCAAGTTGGATAAATCTGTTCCGCTGCATTTTAAACGTTTTGCATTGGACTGATATTAGCTAGTGTCAAACATGCAGAGCTTTGAGGATAAGTAAGTGGGGCCACCTGTGAAAACTGGGCAGACTCAGATGCATACAGATTAATTACAATAGCTTCACTCACACATGCACTCAACCCTATATAGCTACGTGGCAAGGATACTTCTAGCTGATTGCCTTTGCCACCTCATGAACATACAAAAATATTCAATATAAAATTTCCTGATTTGGAGAGATCGTTGTCTCAAACGTCAGACAAGGAAACAAGATGACCGTAGTAAATTTGATACCTCAATGTGCATGGCTTTCCCAATCTTCCAAAACTCAATACAGCAGCCGATTCCAGAGCTTGCAAGTATCATCCAAGATGTATCATTGTCAAGCAGATAGAGGAACACTATGAGCTGACTTATGAAGCTCACAATAACAGACTTTGCGGAGAGTCCTTCCATTGACTTATTTTTGTTCCAAAACTGTATATCTGTCGGAACATGAGACCTGTTAGCTATTGCAATATCTCTACACTCTTATAAAAAGTTTGATCTCAAGGGTATAAAAACCCACCATTCTTGAAAGCTAGGAAGTCAAACACTGAATGAAGAAGGGAGACCACCATTGTGATTGCCAGGAGGTAAGGATTCCCTTCCAAGAATACTCTCTGAATCAATAACAGTTAATCAGATTTTTTTTCTTTTTTTTTTCTGTGGTATTTGGAGTCTTTAGCTATTGAAAAAATGGAAAGCAGTGATCATGTGGTGAAATTCCTTAAATTGAAACAAAAAAAAAGCGGTGGAATTCTAGTGGTTAATATATCAAAGAAATAAAGGTAATTCTTATTTCTAATACTGAGACCGAAGCCAAAGATTATACATAGCATAAACCAAAAACAAATATTATGACTCTACATATATGTCATCAGCACCAACAGAAAACTAGAATCTCCCAGTTAGTAACTTGCATATTACGTGCCATAGGCAGCTAGGAGAAGAATCAGAAACAAAAGTACGATGCCTAGACAGGAAGACTGTCCAGAAATTTAAGAGTCCAAATTTTCACAGAAAAGAATAGCATGTACCTTCAGTTCATCAGCCTCTCCTTCAAGCATGCTTCCATAACTACGATGAATCTGAAAAGACTGATCAATCTGCAAAAATAGCTGCCACTTGGTCATGCTTATGGGACCCACCTCCAGATTAAGTGGTAGCTCTGTGACCGTTTCATTTAACTGTATTAATTTATCTCGGAGTAACCAAAACTCGTTGAAAAAAACGGTCGGGTAGTAGTTCCCTGAACTAGGCTCAACATTCAAGTCTACAAATCCAAAATTAAGGAACTCAAAAGTCATGAGCACCGTGACCGGACAAACTTCTTTCACCACCAGAACTGAAAACAACATTTCAAGTCAATCTAGATGACCAAAAAATGAAAGATCAAGGATACAAGGAGCAATATTAGGTGGTACAGCATTAGGAGGATATCTGCAAAACGGGAAGGGAGGAAAAAATCAGGTACTGGTGAAATCAGCAATAAATTATGAGTAAGCATGATTCTTCTTAGACAGCCACAATTTAATGATTAGAATCACGCCTCATAAGTGCAACACAAAATCTCATAAAGCTATCAAGAAAAAAAAATTGCAATCATAAATAAATAGGGAAAAAAAGAAGAAGCAAGGTTTCCCATCACACTAGATAAATTGCTAATCGCAATAATAACATAGCTCAAACAATAATCGCAGTAGCACTTAAGTTTCTACAACAGTAATTTCTGTCTGAATTACTTTAATGAAGAAGAGAATTATTACAGAAGAAGTTATTATATCCGGAATACCTATGTCTCACTAAATTTTTTTTTTTTTTTCCTTTTTTGATAGTTAAGCGTACCCCAGGGGAGCAGGGGGCTTGAACCTTGGACCTTGGAACTCTCCCTTGAGAGTGTAGGGCCAAGCGCACAACCACTCCATCTACCCCTTTGGGACAGAACACCGACGTCTCACTAAATAAGCGCCCTAGAATAGATGTAAGAGTTAAAAAAAACTATATGCGGGAAACAAATGTTGATCATCCATAGACCAGTCATTCTTAACAATTTGAGAAAACTTGTTGACTAGTCATGGGGAAAAAAAGAAAGAAAAAGAAAAAACCTTGTGAAATCATCAACCAAATTGATTGTAATATTTGGCTTCCAATATGAAACCCACTCGACAGGGCCATCGTCTTCTTCGGTGTGATCGGCAACCTAAAGCAAGCAAACCACCACATTAAAATTTCACTCAACTATACCAATTACCAACTACCAACTACCAACCTAGTAAAGGATCTTAAAATTAGTGAAAGGCACATGACATGAATCAAGATTTTAAGGTGTCCTAGTGATTGAGAAAAAAATGAATAAGAAGAAGAGGTTTTTGATGACTAAAAATATTAGTCATAGTTCACGAACAAAAGTTATAGAGCAATGATGCTGTGCAGAAATTAATTTTGTACAAGGATGACACGAACGTACATGATAACAAGTAGGTTTGATATTAAATTTTTAATTTTTAAAAATAAAAAAGAAAAAAGAAAAAAGTGATTGCCTGAGACTGAGAGTGATGATCATCAGAGGAATCTCCCAATAAACTCCTTCTCTTATCAGATTTGGACTTGGGAAGGTAAGTCACGACAGCTGAAATCAACAAAATTTTTTAAAAAGAAAACAAAACCAAGCAGAATTGATTGATAATATATTAACATGAAAGAGAGGGAAGAATGAAACCGACGATGAGTCCTTCGAAAAGTGGTAAGAGGAAGATATTCAGGATCATTGGGATCAGGAGAGTAACCGGAGCGAGCAAAGAAGACGTGACCGTACAGGCTTCCATTATGCTTCAGAGCCTGCGAGGGATGATATTTGATGGAGAGACTTCTGGTAGACTGAGGTCCCCAAACGGCGTAAGGAATATTGGTCTGATGCCAAACAAGAGCAGATTCATTGGAGAAGTCGGTGAAGTTGGGATTCTCAGAAACATAAAGCCACATATCCAAAGCCTCGCCTTTTTGGAAGAGATTGGACATCAGAAGAGAAGGATCCGAAGGGCGTCCTTTCGAATTTGGAGAGAAGAATTTCGATGCGAAATACCAGAACACCGCCATCCTTATAATTCCGGTGATGCTCTTTCCAAATCCGCCGCCGCCTTGGCCTTGGCCTTGGCCTTGTTCTCTTCGTTCTGCCGCCGGCGGCGCCATTCTTCTTCGATTCGATCTCCGATTTTTCGATCCAAATCTACAACCGGAAAAACAAACTGCTTTGTTTTGCTTTTTTGCTTCGCTTCGCCCTCCCTCCGCCTAGGGTTGAGGATTCCCCTTTTTTTTTTTAATTCTTATTCTTATTTAATTCTTTTATTAAAGTAAATTAAAAATAATTTGCAGTAATGTGATGTGATGTGATAAAGGAAGGCCGGAGGGGAAAGCAAAAGCTAAAGGCAGCACAATGAAAAAAAATAAACCACGCACTCTTACTCTTTGCTAACATCGAAATTTTTGGCCATATTCCAATTTGTATCTACTCTTTTTTTTTAGCTTAATAATTTTATCAATATCCAAAGAGAATTTTTTTAAAAATATCCAAAACCTTTTCCAAAAAAAAAGAAAACCCACTTCAAAATAGACTCCCAAGTAATTGTATTTAATTGTTAATATTTAATTTATGAAATACCCGAATTATTAACCGTGTCATGTATTGGTGGAACAACTAATGAGCTTATTAAAATTTTAATAAAATAATTGAAAAAATCACATTACATGAGATGGATAGCATTTCTTTAATGGACATGGTTAGAACTTAGAAGAGTAGAATGAAAATATTACAATTTTTTAAAACTAATTTAAGAATAGTTAGAACTGTTACTTTGGGTTTGGCCAAATGGGCAGGTCGTTGGCGGCCTTTTGGGCTCAGAGCAAGGTGCCCCGTTGGGTTTAGATTTTCAGCCTGCATTAAATACTTGTGGCCCGTTGCCAACCCAACTTGATCATTTTTTTTAACTTAAAAAAATAAAATTACGCATAATGTGGCCGAGTGAGCGAGTGTTTAAAATTACGATATTTTCTTTCTTAATACCTTGACTATTTTGCCCATTCCTTCAACTAATTGTTTTGCCCATCCCCCACACTTCCACCAATATTTTCCACACTCTCTCTCTCTCCTCTCTCGTTCTTTTCCACCCACCACTCTCTTCTGCCACCATTGTGGAGATCAAAGATGGCGAGCACGTCAACGAGAACATCAGGGATCGTACGGATCGTCACCTCTCTCTTTTCTTACGAATTGGATTGTTTCTGTCCTCGAGTGCGATTGACGAAGGTCTTTTGAGGATCAAAAAAAATCAAAGATTGATGCAAGGACGCTGGAAGGATTGAAGCTCGTTGTCGATGGCACGTCACATCGCCGTCCGGGGTTTCGTTCTTGAGGTTCTTCTCGTTGCTGGGATCTAGCTCTGTCCAACTCTTTGATTTGGTTTTGAATCTGCAGATTTTCAATGTCACAAGGATACCTATATCTGAAGGTTTTGTTTATGTTCTTTTTTTTTAATGCTTGTTGATGCCTGAGTTCGGCACAACCCCACACACGGGCGTTTTTTTCTCGCTTATTTTGTCTTTTTTTTTGGCTTTTTTTCATCAAAACATTGACTTGAGTGTTTGAATGTCCTTGACAGGCATCAAACTAGTGTCCTTTTACTTCGAGACTTTCTTTCTTCTTGCAAATCAGAGCAGATTAAGCCAAGTCAAACAGAACAGAAGACCTCGCCACTGTACGCCCTTGCACGTGGTGTTGTACCAAAATGCCCGTGCGCTCCACACGCAGTGTTGAATGCTGATTCAGTGTCTTGTTCAACTTGTCATTTAAATTTTATGTTTTGTTACGTGGTTAAATCTTGTTGACGATTAGCCATTGAAGATTCGAAGAGGCTCTGTTGGACTAATATGTGTTTTGGGTGGGAACTGTAGGATTCCGCTCCAGAATCTGATGGTTCCGCGCGGAGCACCTGATGGGTTCCATTGTCTCTCATCTACCACATGTGGACGAGGGACTGAAAAAGATGTAATCTGCGATGTCTGGGGATTAAAAAAATAAGGGTAATTCAATAAATTATTTATTTTTTTAAAAAAAAATTTGACTTATTTACGCCACGCCGGACTATCAGGATTGATAAGTTTAAGTCAATGACAATGTAATAATTATTATTTATGTTAATAATTGTAAAAGTAAGCTACACAATTGGCAAAGAATACAGGGAGAAATAGAGTGAGTGAGGTTCAGGGTTTAGGAGTTTCCGTATGCATTTGCGTTTGCCAAAATCTAATTGGCTGAAGAAAACTGCAGTCTGCTCTGCCACGAAGGGATTGCTTCTCTTTTTTTTTTTGCAGTTTTTGTAAAAAAAGAAAAACAAAAAAAGCAAATCAAATGCTGCCTCTGAGTCTCTATTTTCATTTTCATTTGCGTTTGCATTTGCATTTGGCGCTCCACCGTTACCGCCCTTGCTCCTTGAGGCCAAAGGGAAGGGACCCCGCAGCCCTGAACCAAATATCAAGGTCACAACCATCTCTCTCTGTCTCTGTTCTCCGCTCTTTTTCTCTCTTTTATTTGATAATATCTACTATTTGCTTCCTTATTTTTATTTTTATTTTTTCCTTTTTTGCTTCAAAAAATAATTTTTAGGGATTACGCCGCTGTCAACGCTCTTCAGAATCAGATTTTGGTTCAACTCTCTCTCTCTCTCTCTCTTTTAGGGTTTTCTTCTTGTTTTTGCCTTCTCTCTCTGTCAGGTCCCTCCTTTGCTTCTCTCTCATTGACAACGGCATTGCTTTTATTTCCCAAAAACAATCATAATTTTCTTCTTAACATTTCTCTTTCACCTTTCACTTTGTGATTTTCGATTGACTGCCTTTCTTGAGCCTTCCTTCCTGCATCAAATTCGAAAGAGGGTTTTAGCATTTTGGGGTTGGGCGTTAACTTATTGGACAAGCCAAACGATACTTGTCTCTTATGACTTGGCAATCATTTGGTTTAGGCGTTTAGGCAATAAATTATATATCATTCATACATACATTAACATTAGTACGTGACCATAATGTTAAATTTATAATTAGTCTTTTCGTTTTCAGCAAATTTAAAATGGCTTGGTTTTCATACAGAATATGGCCGAGCGGGGTGTTAAGCGTACCACTGTTGCGATGCATAGCCAGGCTCAGCAGCACCATCAATGTCATGAATACGATGACACTGATGATGATAAGAAACCTTCACTTTCATCCACCATTGCACATGAAGAACCAGCAGCTCGGCTCCTGAGAACCGAGCCTCATCAAACACCCGCAATTTCAAAGAGGAAGCGCCTCAAACCAACTCAACTTAAAGAGGTCAAGGCAGCAGCACTTCACGCTAAGGGGAGTTTGAGTAGTTGCAAGCGCCGCTCAAACAACCTAGACAGATGGTCTAACCAGAGGTAGCATTAGAGCTTTTCTATTAATTTCTTTTTCCATGTCCATATGATGGTTTCTGGTGATGCTCATAGATTTATTAGTATGCAGGTATAGGCTGGCGGAGCAAAGCATGTTGGAGATTTTGAAGGCTGAAGGAGCAACATTTAAGAAACCAATTTCGAGACCAGCACTGAGAACGGCAGCGCGTAAATGCATTGGTGACACTGGTCTGCTAGACCATCTATTGAAGCACATTGATGGTAAAGTGGCACCGGGTGGGGCTGAGCGTTTTCGGCGCTGGTTCAACCCTAAAGGCATCATGGAGTACTGGCTTGAGAATGCTGACCTCGATAGCGTACGACGGCAGGCTGGGGTGCAGGATCCGTACTGGATTCCACCCTCAGGCTCAGGGTCAAGCCCATATGACGATTCTGTTTTGGCTGAAGAACGGAAGCTGCTTAAGGCAGAGTTGAACAAAATGAAGAGGTAGTTCAACAGCAATGATTTTTCAGTCTCTAGAAAAATTATAGTAATAATACCTAATGCCTTTTTCTAAGTTACTTGTTCTGCATGTAAAGTGATATCCAGGAGCTGTTGTCTAAGAGGAAAGAGCAATCTGAGGGCAATCAAGTTGGGGTAAGCTTTAAACAATAATCTTTTGGAAAACATGATTTGGAATCATTCCTCCTTTCTTACCCCAATATATATATATATATATATATATACACATATATATATATATATATGCGCACATTGGCAGGAAATGTTAAAGGAAATTGTCAAGTGGAAAGTTGAGGTTGATCAAAACATGAAAGTGATTTTAACTTCTTGGAAGAGCATGCAGGTTTATAATTTTTCCCCCCTGTTGAACAGAAACGCATTGTGTGTTTGAATGCTGTCCCATTTGAATCCTCTCTCTCTCTCTCTAACAGGACATGTACGAGGAATTACTTGCTTGGAAAGCCGAACTTGAGCGACAGCTGGCAGATATCAGAAGTTTGTTAAGTAGCATGCAAGAATGCAAGCAATGTCCTGCCTCCAGCACCTTAGTTTCTGAAGGATGGGAAGATTGGTTAGAAAGCACCAAGCTAGATGATGTTGTTCAGGGAAATGAACTTATACCTTGGCTTGATAGTTCCGACAACCCTGTTAATGTCGAACAAGTGGTTGTGATGCAAGATGTCCACTCGTTGCTGCCCCTTCCATTTCAGCCTGGCGATACTCCATCTTGGAGTTTGGATTTTGCAAGAGAGCTTGAGCAAGAACGACTCAACGTAGAAATGATGAATTCAACTAAGTAAGAAAACTGGTAACCTTAATCTTTTCAAAAGTTTTTAGTTGAAAATTGTTTGTTGTTAATAACTTGTAAGCCCTCCATTGCAACAGCAGATATGCCCAGGAACCTGTACCTAATAATCAGAGGGAAGATCATGTTGCTATGAATGTCACCCCAGATTCGTCTACAACTGCTAATTCATCGTCGGATAAGTCATCTTTTATGTGTCAGGTAATAGTATCGCCTAGCGGTTTTTTCACTCATGATAAACAATTTCTGTGGTCTTATTTGGGATTTTCTTGTTGTGGCAGGAAATGTTTCTAGAGCTGTTTAATTGGAAGGCTAAAATGGAACAGAAGCTGAATGAGTTATCTAAATCTATTAATTTCATTAGGCAGTCATCAAAACCTTAAAACCCCTTTGACGCTTCTATCTTTTACTAGAAAGCGGTTGCTAATCGGGATATAGGATTTGTTTTTGTTTTTGTTTTGTTCCCAGTTTAGAGAACCTCAGCCACCTTAAGTAGTGTAGCCTAGGATTCAGATCTAAGAAGTTTTCTTTATCTTTCGTTTTTTTTTCCTACTTAAAACATGATGACCACTAACTAGCAGGACTGAATGGTTTATAACAAAGTTAAATTATCAACCATCTGAGATTATGACGTTATATGGTTTACTTATTAACTAACTAAAAGCTGAATTATGTTTGGCAAGACTCTGGATAAACTCTTGGTGAATGGTTTAGAACAAAGTTTGTTGGGTCATATTGACCTCGTTGAATGGTTTTTTTACTTTTTTTATGTTCAGTTGGAGAATGTGGTTTTGGGAACCATCATTGCCTTGGAGACGTCCTTGTGTCATTAATGATTTTGACAGTTAAAGTTGCTGAAAACTGGTCATTGTTAGATTTATCTTCTTTTTTTTCATCCAGATTTTTCTCTACTGTCATTTTTTTTTTCTTTCACTTAATTCTTCTAATGAATTTGGGATGGGAGGGTTTGAATTTTTTTTGTTAAATGTTTTCTGCGAAGGGCTTATTAGCACTATTAGTTTTAGTTTTTTTTTTTTTTTTTTTGGAATTATGTGTGTTGTATCACTTTAGCGAATGAATTTTTGTCTTTGAAAAATTACTTGATGAAGTTTTGATTTTTGAGCACACTAAAATTGATAATGAATTTTGAAATCTTACAAACTAATGTCTCAAATGCCTAATAAGTGAAATTTTTCAGTGAATAGTTGAATTACGTGCTAAATACTGTTTTCATTGATATTATAAACCATAAAAATAGAATAATTTGCTTTTAATGTAACAATTTCTTTGACAATATCAGTTATTATGTGCAAAAGTTAGATTTGTATTAAAGTCAATATGTATATGTATACATAAGTTGTGTGTGATTTTTAGAAATACACAATAGTGGAGGGTGAAGGGGATTATGAAAGGCTCGTAAGTAGTATTTAACTAGTATCAACTTGTTGGTCACGGGGGTCCCTCGCTGCTTGCAGATTCGTGTATGATCACGTGCGTTTAGGGTTTTTTATTTTATTTTTATTTTTTTGAGCAGTAATTTCTATATAATTAAAATTAAACAGTAGTTTTATAATCTGTGTATTCATTGTGGTTGTACTTGTGGAAACCTCTCTTGTTAATCTGTGTGCTCTTATTATGCTCGTTTTAATGACTGGGAAATGGGAACCTTAAGTAATTATATATATATATATATATTTTGTAGGGAAGTTGTGCGGAGAACGAAGTCTGGATTTGGATTTTATTAGGTGTTTGATTAATGGTGGGAATTATTGATAACAACCGTTGATTATAGCATTTTTTTTTATTGTAACATGTAAAAGTTTTACACTGTTTATAACTGAATTTATGATTTATATCATCTTTAATCAAACATTCTTTTAGTCAAACCGAATTTATCAGGCTTAGCCTTAGGTGACAGAAGTGTTGATTTATATTTAAAAAAAAGAAAAGAAAGGTTATTTAACAAAATAGTTGTGGTTCATTGATTTTAGAAACAGTGAAGTCGTATTCGTAATTAAAGATAAAGTTGAATCTTAAAAGAATCACAAAGGAGAAAGTGACTAGGAAAGAGCGAAATTAAGGTTCTGTTTGGTTGGATATTTAAATCGCAGTTTGAATCATTTTATTATAATATTATTTTTTATAAAAATTTAAATTTTTACTCAAATATTTTACTTAAATACTCGAACCAAATGGACCTAATATAATTGAATTTGATAATCCTCCATCAATCCACGAAAGAAAGAGAACAACAAAAAAAAAAGAAGAAAAGTAAATACTAAGCGATTTTAACCTCCATTTCACACCAATTAAATGAATAAGAAGAGTTACTAACTGGGGAGGGAGGGGAGCGACTAAAGACTGAAGACTAAAGACTAAAGACTAAAGACTAAAAGACTAAAGACCAAAAACCAGAGACTTTCATCATTCCTTCTTCTCTCCTGTAATATGAATATAATCTGATGAGATGCGATTAGATTAGAAGATCAAAACGTAAAGATCATCAATTAATCAATCAATCAATCAGATTGAGAGGCGAACAAAGAGAAAGTGTCAGCCATGAATTCATCATCATCAAATAGTAATTGGGTGCTCCCACACAGAACCAAAAATGTGAGGGAAAAGTACAGCCTTGGGAAGAAGCTAGGGCAAGGTCAGTTTGGCACCACCTTCCTCTGCACTGAGAACTCCACCGGTTCACGCTTCGCCTGCAAGTCCATCCCTAAGAGGAAACTTCTCTGCTCCGAAGATTACGACGACGTTTGGCGTGAGATTCAGATAATGCACCATCTCTCCGAGCATCCCCAAGTCGTTCGCATTCGTGGCGCCTTCGAGGACTCCATCGCCGTCCATCTTGTCATGGAGCTCTGCGATGGCGGAGAACTCTTCGACCGAATCCTCCAAAAGGGCCACTACAGCGAGAGGGAAGCCGCCAAGCTCATCAAGACTATTGTCGGAGTCGTCGAGGCCTGCCATTCCCTTGGAGTCTTCCATCGGGATCTCAAGCCCGAGAACTTCCTTTTCGATTCGGTCGAAGATGATGCAACTCTTAAAGCCACTGACTTTGGGCTGTCGGTTTTCTATAAGCCAGGTGAAACCTTTTCTGACGTTGTTGGGAGTCCCTACTATGTTGCGCCGGAGGTTCTCAGAAAACATTATGGACCTGAGGCAGACGTTTGGAGTGCTGGTGTCATCTTGTACATCTTGTTAAGTGGTGTCCCTCCTTTTTGGGCTGGTACTATGTTGCTTTGCTTTGCTTTGCTTGAAATTAAATTGAATTGATTTCTATTAGATTTGATTTGATTTGAATTGTTTTTTTCCTTAATCCAGAAACTGAAATGGGAATCTTCCGACAGATTCTTCAAGCAAACCTTGATTTTGAATCTGAACCCTGGCCCGGTGTCTCTGAAAGTGCCAAGGATCTCATTCGCAAAATGCTCGAGCGAAGCCCCAAGAAGAGGCTCACTGCCCACCAAGTCCTTTGTCAGTTCACTCCACTCCCTTCTCCTCTCTCTGTCATTCATTCCGACACTCCTCCTCCTCCTCCTCCTGTGGCCTAGGCTTGATTTATTTATTGATTGATTGATCAAGATTCATCGATTAACATCAGATCAAGTTTTATTTTGTTTTGTCTCAGGCCATCCCTGGATCTTAGATGACAGAATTGCGCCAGATAAACCTCTTGATTCTGCTGTGCTTTCACGCCTCAAGCAATTCTCCGCTATGAACAAACTTAAGAAAATGGCTTTGCGTGTAAGCATTCAATCTATTTGTAAATACTATTTATTCACTATGATTCTCGGCTTAAGCTTTAGAATACTTGATTGCAAGATATGTTAATGGCTTCTAACTAAGACTCTAACTTTCAATCATTTTATTGGTGAATATATGGTCTTAAACTTCTATGCATCATTTCTAATTTCTAGTACGGGCTGTGTATTTGCAATGGTGATCCCTTTTTTTCTTTAAAAAATAAATAAAAAAAAAAGAAGAAGAAATTATGATGCCCTTTTGATCAGTATGAGCACGAACCTTTTGTATGCAATTAGGTTATAGCTGAGAGGCTCTCTGAAGAAGAAATCGGCGGATTGAAAGAGTTGTTCAAGATGATAGACACGGACAATAGTGGGACCATAACATTTGATGAACTGAAAGAGGGTTTAAGAAGAGTGGGTTCTGAGCTGATGGAGTCTGAGATCAAGGACCTCATGGATGCAGTAAGACAGATTGTTCCCGTCTTTGATCTCGTTCTACTATGCCACGCTGACCCGTCTCCGGTATTTTACTTATAATAATGTTTGATACATTTCTGGTATCCTGAGTGCTGTGCAGGCAGACATTGACAACAGTGGGACGATTGACTATGGCGAATTTCTGGCTGCTACCGTGCACTTGAATAAGTTGGAGAGAGAAGAGAACTTATTGTCAGCCTTCTCCTTCTTTGACAAAGATGGTAGTGGTTTCATAACGATTGACGAGCTTCAACAAGCTTGCAAAGAGTTTGGTTTGAACGACATCCATCTTGATGAAATGATCAAAGAAATTGATCAAGATAATGTAAGTTACTAAAGTGTAACCGGTTGCTCTTGTCTCGAGGCCAACGACATCTCTCTTTATATTGTTTTTAGGTTGCATTCAATTTTCTAAGGTCATTGTTGTAATAAGGAATAGTTTCGTGTTATAGGATGGACAAATAGATTATGGTGAATTCGCGGCAATGATGAGGAAGGGCAATGGAGGAATGGGGAGGCGAACAATGAGAAGCCAGATAAACCTGGGAGATGCCCTAGGACTGTCTAACAATGGAGTCTCTGATCTTACTGATTAACAATATCTACCTTGAGTGACAATGAGCTTTTTGGTAATATCTCTTTGGGATTATTATATGGTGGAAAGAAACCTATATTGACTAAATCTTAATCTCCCTTTTTTTTCTGCTGGAAAAAAAATAAAATCACTTCTCTTCAGGCTGGTCTCTCTATCTCTCTCTTCACCTGAAATTTGTCTCTCCATGAATGTGTCTGCCGTCAAATAAACACATCAATTTCACAAAGGGTTATTTACCCTTTTATACCCCGTTAGATTTATTCAGACAATATAACCTTTGGTTTTTTATTTTATCAAATTTATATGTTCAGATTAGATTTTATACACAAATTTATACCTTTATCTAATTAATCTTCAATTTTAACCTTAAAAATTATCCAAAATACCCTCAAATTAAAAAGAAGATAACCTTAAAAATTTTTAAAAACTTAATACTAAGGTTTTTACCTTGAAACATGTATAAGATACCTTCAAAAATAGGTGTTTTGTACGTTTTTATTTTTGTTTTTTTTGTATTTTTTGAAAGTTTCAATTTTTTTTTTTTATCTTTTACTTGAGGGTACTTTGAACATTTTAAAGGTCAAAACCATTAATGCTTGAGGTAAAGTATAGATTTATGTATTAGACTTAATCTGAACATATATATTCGATGAGATAAAAAACCAAAAGCATAATTTTTAAATTAACCCAAAACAAAAGGTATAGAAAGATAAACATCCATTTCATCGAAAAGAAATGAAATGTAAAAGGAATCTAACGTTTTATTACTTTTTTTTTTTTTTTTCAGTATTAACTGATGTGAAAAGCGAGTTGGCATTGTTCAACTAGCAATATGCAATTTTATTTTTCTTATCAGTAGATTCGTTGAGAGTTAAAAACGAAAGGATGAAATGCACGTTGGAGAATTTTAAACCCACTCTTGATGGCAATACAATCAGCAAAATTTCCCCATTCCTTGCATTGCTGAATGTATTGCTATCAGCAGGGAGGGTTTCGAATTCTGTCCTGCAATCGAATGTTTAGGAGCTGTTGTGACTGTCCTTTATGCTAATCCTGTACGTAAGCTTATACGTTTCGACACGGGGAAATCGCCCCGCCCCATCCATGCACTTGGCCAAATTGCTGTTTCTCGTACTCTTTCTGATGTTGTTTGGTTAAAGGGAGTCGCCCATTTGCCCTCCTCTCCTGTTTGGGATTTGGCTTGGTCGAATGAAAGCATCCATTTTCGAAACACACACAAACACAAGTTTATGTGCAAGGATCTCCAATATTCCTCCACACGATTGTCACTTTGGCTTCCTAGAGTCTAGAGTGATTGCATGAAACTTGCATCCGGGTTGCTTTTAGTAATCAAAAGTAAATTAAGTAAACAAAAACAGCTTTCAAGTTTCATTTTGAGATGCTTATGCAATAATGCAGGTTCATCGTCACTGAAAAGATAAATGGTTTACGTTTTACAGCCAATCTTGTGTAGATTAACATTTGGTGGAAGACTGAATTGCAAATACTTGAGAGGCTATAAATAGGAAAGAAAACACACACACATACACATTAGCTGGTTTTTGGAGATCGAGAGAAGTAACTTTACAGTAAATATTTATTTGTTTGAAGTGAATCACATTTTACTGGGGAGAGCAAGGTACTTAGTATGACGCCCCTGAGCAACGATTTTTCCAGTTTTTTTGTTCCTCAACTCGACACTCACAACGCCGATTGCCTTCCCAACACGTAAAGACTTGGCCTCAACCTCAATTTCCTCCTGAAAACAATCAAAATGTTTGGTCAATTAAGAAACTGCAAGTTCATCAATAGGCCAAAAACCGTTTCCCATTCCATGCATCAAAACAATAAATACAAATTCAACTAATGCAATAAGCAAAGTCTACATATTTTATTCTTAGCTTCTAAGATTTAAGATTTAAGATATATGAATAATACCCTAGCAAAGCAGATACACAATCCTAATGAAAATACCAAATCATTCCTATGACCTATGCAGTGCCCCCATGAATTAATTATAATTAAGAATAATGATCGAAACCCATCATGGTTTTAAGTTTTTGGTTTCCCAAAAATAACAATAAATGACAAGTCACAAGTGACATACACCGGCAAAAGCAGCGTCCAAATAGGAAACATTGATCTCAACAGAGACGCCGGTGATGGGAGCTCCGAGAGTGTAGATTACGGCCGACCCCACCAAATCCACCAGAGTCGCCGTCGCCCCTCCGTGCAAGAAATTACCCGCGTTCTGTTGTTACATATTCATATCAATAAACAAAACTAATTTAATTAATCGATTTGATTTGATTGATTAATTGATTTAAAAAAAAAAAGAAGAAGAAGAAGAGGACAAACGAGGAGACGAGGAGGGACAGTGAAGGAGCAGATGAGACGGCCAGGTTCGATGAGGTCAACGCGAAGGTCTTTCATGACTAAACGCTCAAAGAATTTCTCCGGCAGAGACTCCACCGCTGAGGCCTTCTCTTCTCCTTTTTCCAACAACTTCTTCACCGCCTCCAATTCCATTTCTCGCTTCTCTCTTCTCTCTTCTCTATCCTCCCCACTCTTCTTCTTAATTCCTTCTCGTATACAAATATGCAATTATTTATGCCATTTTTTTCCTGCCCTTCTCGTTATAATATGATTTCTAATTTCATTTAATAAAGTACTATTTTATATCATTTTTTTTTTAAGGTTATCTATTTGTATTTTAGGTTTATTCAAATAATATATCTTTAATTTTTTATCGTATTAAATTTATATTTTTAGATTAAATTTAATACATAAATTTATGCTTTTATCTAATCAATTTTTAATTTTGACCTAAAAAATTACCAAAATACCTTCAAATTAACAAAATAAAATAACTTTAAAAATTTAAAAACACTCTATATTTAGGTTTTTGCTTTTAAAAATGTATAAAATACCTTTCAAAAATAGGTGTTTCATATGTTTTTATTTTTTTTCTTCTTATTTTTTGGAAGTTTTAAATTTTTTAATATTTTACTCAATGATAATTTGATCATTTTAAAAGTTAAAATCAACTATTGACTAACATATGGTATAGATTTATGTCTTAATCCATTCTAAAAGTATACATTTGTTGATATCAAAAACCGAATATATAATTTTAAACTAACCTAAAACAGATAGTATAGAAAGATAAATTTCCCTTTTGTTTAGTCCCACGAGGTATTCTTTTGCATCTCATTTCATATGCCTCTGTAACGCCCCTATATGGGGGTTAACAGTTTTTAATGAGATAAAATAAAAATAAATAATAAAAGTAAAACCTTAAAAATAAAATTTGCCCGGGACTTAAATGAAAACTCTCAACTCAAAAATAAAAATATAAACGATAAATAAACCACAGTTTTAATGTAGCACCTTAAATTTAATAATATAAACTGTTGTCATCATCATTTTAACCCTCAACACATTGTAATACAGTCACAGAAAGTAACAATTGATGCTTACATTATCATGAAGAACATTCTCAACAATTGAAGCAGTCCCAATGTAATATAGCTACATCACTTCCTCAACTATATTTCTCGTAGCCACCTCACACTTAGTGAGTCCTGAAAAGATAAAAATATAAGGGTATGAGCAACACTATGCTCAGTAGAGAAAGCCATTACTCACCTTTAGGTTTTTATCATTACCACATTAAAATCTGCATGGTCAATAAGTCACATCATATTCCAGATTATGAGGTTTATTATGATCACATCTTATGGATACCGTAGTTAATCATTACCAAGTGTCATAATTACACATTTATACAAATATTACCAATCATCATTGTTCCTAGGTATCCATGTTAAATTGAGTATCACTCAACTCATCGAAACCCAAATAGGCGCACTTGATCACCCTATAAACATTCCAAGGGTGTTCCGGTGAGGGGACATCAAGCCCCGAGTCCTCACCAAATCAATTCCTGTACAGTGTGTTCTGGGACTTTCAACCCAAGGAAGCGTCATCGCCTTCCCCCTACTTTACCTTTTAGGGTATTCATGCCCAAGGACGTAACCGTCGCCCTCTTCATGTCTCACAATTTCTCTATATTGAATCATTATCAATAGAGTTAGTTTTCCTAACCATGCTTCTCAATTTATAACATGTGTCAATTCATTATGTTCCTCGCCGTACAATACAAGACGAGTCCATGTCATAGTTTCATATGTGATAATCATATAATATCAGTTCAACATAGATATATATATATTGCGGCAAAACAATCAATTTTAATTCTATAAAAACCTCACAAAAGATGAGTAATAGAATCCCTACCTTTTAAGCTTATCAACAGTCTCTTAATCCTGGAATCAATTAACGTTAGCTCCATACTCCCTTGATCCTAAGGCGTGCATAAGGACAATTAAAACTAAAGCACAACATACAACTACATTCATAAATAAATCATGTGTAAACCTATCTTACTAGTATGCCATTAAAGCTTTTATATAAATCTCTTTTGAATACCACAGTAAACAATTTTTGTCTTAACACAATATAAAATGTGAACAAGTAATCTATATGTTTTAGTCCCTAATAAGATTCATCAATCACTTAGGATAATATTGGAAAGGTTGCAAGACATTAAAGAATTAGGTGGTGAGCAAAGATGGGTTCTTGGTTCAGGTTAGCAGCTGGTATACCATAACAAACTGGTAGATTTACTAGTTTCCAATACAAAAATTAAATAATTCTTAGAAAATAAAATACAACTCCGATTTAGGTTTATGATAGCTCGTTAGAAAGCCTAGGATGCTACTTTTCAAATATGCAAACCAATTCATAAAATTCATTTTAATTTAATCTTAGAATTTCAAGAAATAACCACTGCCCATAGAGGTATTACAAAGTTTAACAATATAAATTTTCTGTCTAGGGCATATACACTTAGACTTCATACATATGCTCCAAAATAGCAACAAACATATACTTAGGTTTAAGAACGTAAATTTGAATAATCCTTTAGTATAAAAGAAAATTTATAAATGAAAGACTAAATTTGTTCATAAGATTCTAACCTCGGATTATGGTTAGTTGGAAGCTTGAAATGGCTTCAAAACAGGTTCCTTTACTTCGGTATGACTGAAATTCTTGCTCAAATGGAGGTGATGGTGGCTGATTTTTATGGCAGCCTTGAAGAAGTTCTCTAAGTATTTTGCTTCAGCAAAGAAATGAGAAGAAGAGTGTGGGAACCGTGGAAGAGAAAGGAAGAAAATATGAAGTCTTTGAAGAGAAGTGATGGAAACAATTATAGAGGAGACATGTTGAAGCATGTCACGGAGGAAATAAAGAAAATGAGGGTCAAGAGTAGTTGGAAAAGATATCCTTATGTCTCATCTAAAGACTTTAACACACATAATGCCAATATGACATTTTTGAGATTTATTAGAAGTTCTAATGCTTTTTAGTAATCATACTAAATAAATATAGGAGAATTTTAGAAAATTTAAAAATAGATAAAAATAAATATTATAAAATAAATTTAAATGAAGCAATTTTTTTTTTATACACTAAAAATTAATTTAATTACCTCAATACCCGTTAGGAGAATAACGGGTGTCACAGCTCTACCCCCCTAAAGAAATTTCGTCCTCGAAATTTCAATTCTAGCAATACTAGTAAAAATTTTAATTCCATTATGATTCAATTTCGAGTCTAAACCGTTAATGTTGTTTGTCCTCCAATTTAAGTCATCGTATCTCCACTTATTTACTTGCATAATAAATCTTACTCCTAAATCCCTCAATGAGAGTATTTCTGACAAGTTTCAACTTATAACACCGTATAATAGTCTAAGAATCTGATCAGGCATACATATTGACCATATCATGATTCCAGTCCTTCATTGTCCATGGACTGTGATTTACAATCACATTTAAAGAGATTGCCAGAGAAATTTTATATACTTCATCTTTAGGTTCCTTTCCCTTTTTAAGTAAGGAAAAGTCAAATATATTTGATTTTATACCTCAACTAATAAACTAAAACATAATCATAAAACATATATCACAAACACTTTTATTCAAAACTATACATTAAACTTACTCATAGAGATATTAAACGGAATCTCAGAGTTGCAAACATACCCGACATATTTTTCATTAAACAGCTATCCTCATGACACAAACATTCAATCCAAATAATATACTCATATTTCATATGGAATATCCCCATAACTGACTCTGGTACTTCCACATAATATTAACAGAATATTACACATTACAAACATGATACGGATACGTTTCGAGAGTACAAGGCACTCCGTATACCAGCTATCCATATCATGCATGCTTAGAGGATACAAAAACATCGATAAACAAAAGATCGGACCTTAAGAAGGATGCGTTTCGAGAGCATCAAGTACTCCGTATCCAGCCATCCCGGCATTAGGCTCAATGAATCTAAAAGATTGAACAACAACGTACCACAAGAAACACAGAATACAAGGCAAACGGTTATTCGTCACACACGAAATACGGACACACATGCCTACATGCCAAAGATAAAACAAAAAGATTACAGATGGAGATTCAAATCAATTGGCCGCTCCCGGCTTTCCCTTTCCCATTCAAGCTTGGATGTTGCAGTGTCGGATTCTGGATGTATGATTTGCATTTTATCTATCAATTCCTCAGCTGTTGAAGCAGTGACAAAGATTTGTCTCTCCGATTCTGTAGTGATGTTTTCTTCCACAGCGTAATCTAGAAATTTCAAAAGACCGTCATAAAAACCCTTTACGTTCAGCCGTCCCAAAGGTTTGGAATAAAAGCCCAACAATTGCCCACAAGCAACTATAAATATTTCCTCAAGAGTACCTAGACCACCAGGTAATGCTATAAAAGCATCAGAATTATAGATTATGTCTTTAAAATTTTTAGGGATACTCCTGACTCCTTCTCCCTTACCTATGGCTTCCTTACAAAGGTTTCCTTCAACTGGAATATGAGGCCAAATTCTTACATCAGTAGCGTCGCTAGACCTAGCTGCTAGTGCCATATTTACCATCATTTTTATACTACCACCCCCATAGATTATGTTAATATTCTTGCGTGCTAGGACTTGCCCTAAGTGATTTGCAGCTTCTAAATAAGCTTTATCTTTTCCAAGGCTGGAACCACAAAAGACACAGACATTCTTTATTTTCTTCGTGGACTAGGAGGTAGACATATTTGGTTTATAGAAGTGGCTGCTTAATGTCTGCTCCACTTAGACTTCGGGTTCTACATGAGTTTTTAAAGATGAGAAATACACAAAAAGGGCTAAAGAGATAGACGAGTAGATAATGAAAAGGTAATCCAAAGATTTAAACAAAATCTTGTGCGGATAAGAAAGTAAGATAAGGTGATTGATAGTTTACAGAAAATCTGATTCACTTTTTGAAAAAGATTAGACTCTAATTGTATAACTTTTGACAATTGAGAACAATTCGACAGAAGACCCTCATGACACAACTGTAGACTTTTTGACAAATATACACCAAGTCTAGAAATTTAATATAAACGACAAATACTGTAGAACTTTTGAAATTTGAGACACAAATCTTGAAATATCCGGATAAGCTTTTCAAAATTCAAACATATTACTATACCGTATGTAACGTGTCTGATAAGATAATATATTTTATTATATATATATTTAAGAAAATCATAAATTAAATAAGATATTAACACTTACTGTATCAATCTAATAATCACAATTATTTCAAACACAAAAGCAAATATTCTGAGTAAAAGAAAAACACAAACTGTTGAACATCAGCTAAAACTGCTTCAAATAAGTAAAGACTAAATAACCTTTATAGAGCGATGACTTATTCCCCATCCAGTTTTCTTATGGCTTGGCAAACAGGATCTAGAAATACCATATTCCTGAGGCGTTGTCTTTCTGTATAAAATTTAGGCCAGAGTTTAAAAATAGCTCCTTGAACATATCCACTAGGGTGACCGTGAAGAGGAGGATGGATGCTATCCAAGTTCTCCTTTGAAAGTCCATCCCTACAAAACCTTATTTTATCCTCTCTATTCGTAGACATATAACCAGGTGAAGTACATTTACCATTACAATTTTGTCTTCCACATTTGTTACAAGTGACCACGATGGCACGAGCTCTTCTTTTCATTGCACTACGACTGGTACCTGTTCCTGGTAAACCGACATCTTGACTAAAGTCACTCGGACGGATTTTCCCCTCTATCAACATTCTCACATCACAAGGGATGCCAAAATGCATAAGAATCCACAACCGAGTAATTCTAGCCTTGTATTTCTTTCTGAGAATCTTTTGGGAGAGTGATGGGAAATACTTTCTCAGGTGTTGGTACTTTGGGTCCATGATGAGATGAAAGAAGAGTAAATAGAAATGAAAAATTAAGATAGTAAATTGCAGAATCCTAGAATTCCTTCTTCTTTTAGAGGAAAAGAAGAATTTCTAATGAAAAAGAAGAGGATTTGCGATTTAAAGAGAAAATAACAAATTAAGAGAGAAAAAGTGAACTCGGAGAAATAAGCTCCTATGCACAGTAAACGTATTTGTAAACAATAATTAAACCACTGTATATGACACGTATAGAAACCACGTGGGAGAGACAGTGTGAATCAAACTGATTTAAGATTTAAACTAGGCCCAAATGTTCTTAGTTGAAAATGGTCAGGTTGCTTCGGGCCTTAACACATTTAGAACGAGTTAAATAACAAACATAAAATTGAAAACCAATTTGTATAAATCTTAAACCCAATTCAAAGTCCACTATAGATAAAGTTAACTATAAACAACAAATCTAATTTAACGACAACAAGGATCTTCCTGAATGATCCAGCAACTCAAATAATTTTGTTTTAATCAAAACCTTATTGAACAATGCATACACCCATATATTATTCCTAATACTCAACATCTATCAATGGATTCATCATCATTGCTACCAAGGGTTTAAAATATGACTAACCTTGAAATCAATACGATTTACGCCTTTCAACGTAGACCATATCAATGAACAAAGACACTAGATGTTACTACTTAAGAACATCTACAATCCCCACAATTCTACTCATACAATATATAATTTCCTCATATAACAAAACCTTAGGTAACCAAAAGATTCACTGATACACTTAAATACAATGTACGTAACGAAATATTTCAATTTTGAGATTTATGCATTCTAGACTTTACACAGTCTCAACAGACCAAAAGTCTAACATTTATCTCTCTCAAGATTCAATACCATGATTCCCAACTTATATCATATTCCTCAAATAAATAGAACTTTTAAGAAAAGACATTGACACTTATGTGCTCCATCGAATCCACACATAATCATTACTTAGGTTTGAATCAATTACGAAAAATTTGGCATATCTATGTCAAACTTTAAAATCAATAAATCAAGCCTTATATTTCTTATTGTTTTTCACGAGACAAAAGGCTTTTAAATCCTCGTATCTATACGAATTTCTCATCGTTTATACGAATTAGATATGCTTATAGATCCAAATATTATACGAATCTCTCATAAGCATTCTACTTATAAACTCATTCCATATAATTATCATTCCCTTATAACTATTAATACTTTCCTTCTATATAATTATTGTACTCATATAACTATTGATATTTTCATTCTATGGCCTTTCCATGTTACATCCTTCTAGACTGTATAAATCAATGTGAAGGTTCATTTTGATGATGACAATGAAAATTCAGCTTCAAAACCATCTCAAAAATATATTTTTTAAAGTGGTGCTACACTCCCTAGGTTAACCGAACCTAGGCTCTGATACCAAAAATTCTGTAACGCCCCTATATGGGGGTTAACAGTTTTTAATGAGATAAAATAAAAATAAATAATAAAAGTAAAACCTTAAAAATAAAATTTGCCCGGGACTTAAATGAAAACTCTCAACTCAAAAATAAAAATATAAACGATAAATAAACCACAGTTTTAATGTAGCACCTTAAATTTAATAATATAAACTGTTGTCATCATCATTTTAACCCTCAACACATTGTAATACAGTCACAGAAAGTAACAATTGATGCTTACATTATCATGAAGAACATTCTCAACAATTGAAGCAGTCCCAATGTAATATAGCTACATCACTTCCTCAACTATATTTCTCGTAGCCACCTCACACTTAGTGAGTCCTGAAAAGATAAAAATATAAGGGTATGAGCAACACTATGCTCAGTAGAGAAAGCCATTACTCACCTTTAGGTTTTTATCATTACCACATTAAAATCTGCATGGTCAATAAGTCACATCATATTCCAGATTATGAGGTTTATTATGATCACATCTTATGGATACCGTAGTTAATCATTACCAAGTGTCATAATTACACATTTATACAAATATTACCAATCATCATTGTTCCTAGGTATCCATGTTAAATTGAGTATCACTCAACTCATCGAAACCCAAATAGGCGCACTTGATCACCCTATAAACATTCCAAGGGTGTTCCGGTGAGGGGACATCAAGCCCCGAGTCCTCACCAAATCAATTCCTGTACAGTGTGTTCTGGGACTTTCAACCCAAGGAAGCGTCATCGCCTTCCCCCTACTTTACCTTTTAGGGTATTCATGCCCAAGGACGTAACCGTCGCCCTCTTCATGTCTCACAATTTCTCTATATTGAATCATTATCAATAGAGTTAGTTTTCCTAACCATGCTTCTCAATTTATAACATGTGTCAATTCATTATGTTCCTCGCCGTACAATACAAGACGAGTCCATGTCATAGTTTCATATGTGATAATCATATAATATCAGTTCAACATAGATATATATATATTGCGGCAAAACAATCAATTTTAATTCTATAAAAACCTCACAAAAGATGAGTAATAGAATCCCTACCTTTTAAGCTTATCAACAGTCTCTTAATCCTGGAATCAATTAACGTTAGCTCCATACTCCCTTGATCCTAAGGCGTGCATAAGGACAATTAAAACTAAAGCACAACATACAACTACATTCATAAATAAATCATGTGTAAACCTATCTTACTAGTATGCCATTAAAGCTTTTATATAAATCTCTTTTGAATACCACAGTAAACAATTTTTGTCTTAACACAATATAAAATGTGAACAAGTAATCTATATGTTTTAGTCCCTAATAAGATTCATCAATCACTTAGGATAATATTGGAAAGGTTGCAAGACATTAAAGAATTAGGTGGTGAGCAAAGATGGGTTCTTGGTTCAGGTTAGCAGCTGGTATACCATAACAAACTGGTAGATTTACTAGTTTCCAATACAAAAATTAAATAATTCTTAGAAAATAAAATACAACTCCGATTTAGGTTTATGATAGCTCGTTAGAAAGCCTAGGATGCTACTTTTCAAATATGCAAACCAATTCATAAAATTCATTTTAATTTAATCTTAGAATTTCAAGAAATAACCACTGCCCATAGAGGTATTACAAAGTTTAACAATATAAATTTTCTGTCTAGGGCATATACACTTAGACTTCATACATATGCTCCAAAATAGCAACAAACATATACTTAGGTTTAAGAACGTAAATTTGAATAATCCTTTAGTATAAAAGAAAATTTATAAATGAAAGACTAAATTTGTTCATAAGATTCTAACCTCGGATTATGGTTAGTTGGAAGCTTGAAATGGCTTCAAAACAGGTTCCTTTACTTCGGTATGACTGAAATTCTTGCTCAAATGGAGGTGATGGTGGCTGATTTTTATGGCAGCCTTGAAGAAGTTCTCTAAGTATTTTGCTTCAGCAAAGAAATGAGAAGAAGAGTGTGGGAACCGTGGAAGAGAAAGGAAGAAAATATGAAGTCTTTGAAGAGAAGTGATGGAAACAATTATAGAGGAGACATGTTGAAGCATGTCACGGAGGAAATAAAGAAAATGAGGGTCAAGAGTAGTTGGAAAAGATATCCTTATGTCTCATCTAAAGACTTTAACACACATAATGCCAATATGACATTTTTGAGATTTATTAGAAGTTCTAAGGCTTTTTAGTAATCATACTAAATAAATATAGGAGAATTTTAGAAAATTTAAAAATAGATAAAAATAAATATTATAAAATAAATTTAAATGAAGCAATTTTTTTTTTATACACTAAAAATTAATTTAATTACCTCAATACCCGTTAGGAGAATAACGGGTGTCACAGCCTCCCACAAAAAAATGCAACACTAGAAAAAACGGTTAAAATTGAAATATTGATTTCAAAACTATAGCATACGATACTTCACACTTTAACAACTTTTTGTTTTTTAATATAAATGTTAAAAGTTTTATTTGTTGGTTCCAATCAAGATACTAAACAAAAACTATGTCAAATTTCATAAATCAAAGTAAGGAATACTACATTTTGAAAACCGACAGACACGTTCACTAGAACCATATTTGTTGGGGAATTTTTTGTAATTGACACCCTGTTAGTGGAAATGACCAAACCTACATGAGAAGTTCGGGAAATTTACTTGGTTAATATCCGTTAATAACGAATAAAAAAATTTGACTCTTGGATGATAGTGATGTCATCTTCACTTCATTTCATTTTATAAAAGTGGCACACTTTTATTTGAAAAGACAAAAGAAAAAACCTGAATCATTTGGATATCAATTAGCAATACTGGCAGGCAGTAGATAATCATAGTCGATGTCTACCAAACAAAATTCTCAAGAGCGATAGGCCTTTTTAAATTCCATGATTCCTGCAAGCCTTCGATTTCTTGCAAGTCTAAACAACCGAGTTACAACCAATCTCATCATATGTCCAAAAAGAACCTCCAAAATAACAATTCTTTTAGCAGGCAATACACCTTCTGCAAAAATTATACCAAGTTTTCCCCCCTAAAGAGGGCAAAGAATTTCAGAATCTGAACCTCTGTTTCTTCTCTTTTAAGCCGCTATGCATAAGCATTGTTATACGCTTCTCTTTTAAGCCTTTCTTGTATGACCTCTATTTCCCAACTCACTCAGACATGTTTCTTTTTCTCTAGATTAGCCGCAGCAAGGTGTTGTCGCTTCTGCCATGCGGGGATTTTACCTGGGAATGCCCAACGCAAGAATCTCTCCCACGAGTAACAAATTAGAAACATCACAAAAGCCCAAACCAATAACTTATTTCTCAATCCCACCGGCAAGGGCACCAGCTTCAAGCTGTCATTCAAGCTTCTAAACAGATCAGAAGTGATAACTACAAAGAACCCAACAGCAGACAAGAGGGCATACAAGAATGGCTTGTTTTCCGAGATGCTCTGGTTGAAAGGATGCCCCATGTAGTTGACAGCAAACGTAGCCACCTGAAGCATCATGTTCACCATGTATGAAACTGTATTCACTAGGTTGGGATGAAAATCCGAGTCTGGTTCGATGCATTCATCAGGCATGTATTTCTCTGCCTCTTGCACCGAAGAGATCAAGAAGAATAGATGGATCGCAAACTGTCCTAAGAGAGAGAGGAATACATAGGAGCAAAAAATATTGGGGTGTGGTCGTTCGGCTGAAAGGGTGGGAAGCGGGCGTGCATGTGAGATGAACAGAAAAAAGGCTGCTGTAAACACACCGCTAATGGTAGCCTGCACGTCACCAAGCTTTACGCCATCCAAATACATGACACTTAACACATATGCTGTAGCAAGGCAATTGAGCCCGAGTATTTTGAACATCTGGAGGGTAGTCACTAGAGTACTACGACCCTGGCGAATTATGTCTGTGGTGGGGGCGACTGATGCATGCTTTGCCGTAAACGGTGAGGCCATGGAGGCATCGCCAAGCTTGACAATGGGGGCACGACCATCACCTTCCTCATTTAGCTCATCCATCAATTTCTTTAGCTTTTGTTGCCTCTCCAATGCCATGGAGTGGCGGTTACTAGTCGAGTTGTTGGTAGAATCTAATCTTGTGACAAGTTTGCTTTTTGAAGACCCTTCAACATTTAGACCACTAGATTTACCCGCTGCTTCGGAAGCAGATTTTAATTTCTTCGTCTTTACAGCCTTCCCACTCTCATCCTTGGATGTTTCTGACTGTGAATTCCCCGTTTGAGCTGGAGGCACTGCGTTCAATAAGGCAACTCCTACATGTGCCTGAAAAAAGTGTTCAACTAATAAATTCAACCTGCGTCTGATAGTAATACAGGAATATAAGACTTGAATGTCCACTGAGTCGGTCCAAACCATTTTCTTGAGAATGCAGATGCAATTGAACTGAGACATAATTTCTTGAGAGTGCAGATGCAATTGAACCGAGACAGAATTTCCACAAAGACCTTTTAACAGTTACTTTCTCTTTACAACGGTGAAAGAGTTCACCATAGTTTAACAGTCGTAAAGAAATTCCATGAGATGCAGTGGACAAAATTCACATAAAAATTTAGCTTTCCATCATGTACATGCATGTACATGACTCCATACATTAGTATACAAAGATGTGTTCCAAAACATTTAGGGTCCGTTTGGTAAATGGATTCGAATTAGTGATTTGATTTGGGTCAGTGTGATTTGATTTAGGATTTGAGTTAGTGATTTGAATCGTTATCCGAATTGGCTTTTGGATGTGCATTTAAGTTTTAATCTGAGTATGGAATAAAATTGAAATTTGTGTTTGGAGAAGTAATGAAAATAGTTTTTGATTTATTAACAAATCTAATAAAATCTTAATGTTAATAGTCCTAAAAATATGCAATATGGATCTTAATTTATTTCTCTTCACTAGGAACATAATGAAAAAAGAATCCTCTCAATTGAATATCAAAGGAAAAAGTTATGATTTTTTTTCCTCAAATATAGGAGAGAGAATTTCAGTTTTTACTGTAGCAGAGATATCTGAGTATTAAAAGTTTAGGGGGAGTAGAATTCTGAAAACTTAGATTCTTGATACTCAAAGGATTTGGATTTTGAGAAAAACAAACACGTATCTAAAGGATTCTTAATACTCAAATCCAAATATGAGTCCATTGAGTATCAAGAATACCCAAAACAAACAACCCCTTAATGACTTCTAAGCAATGAGGCATAAAAGGTATAATCAGGGGATAACTAGTAAACCAGGAACCTTCCAATACTTGTACCTGCTTCAGAGCTCCGACGTCATTGGTTCCATCTCCGCACATCAAGGTTATTCGTCCCACAGTTTTAAAAGTGGTCATGATGAGTTCCTTTTGCTCTGGAGCAACTCTTGCAAATACCTGAAACATTGGTTCATATATGCCTCGTCAAAAGGGAAGCCGACATCATACCAGTTTTTATCTAAAAAAATATTTGCGTTGGAACCTTCACAAAAGGAATGACTCGTAGAGTAGCACCAGTCTGCTGCAACATTTCCATGCAGTCGCCTCCAATACAGAGATCATGGGTTTCTGTTAAAGCTTCAACCTCTTTCTCACTGCAAGTTAAATCCATGTTTGTCACTCCAATCACCCAGGGGAGAAAAGGCGAAGAAATAAAATGAAAGAAAATAGCAAAGGATACTATCCAACGAATGAAAAGAGAGATGAGTCATCATTAAAATAAATAAAAATAAATAAAAAAAGGAGAAAATTGGTGAAAGGATGTTGACCTTGTAAACTCAGAAGACATTTATAAAGCTACATTTACAATCTAGCAAATTGTAGAACATCCACAACTGAAAGTGAGTTTTCACTTGGTTAAGCAAAGGGCAATGTTTAGGCCGTAGCACAAGTTTTACCTGAAGGGAATCCTGTCTTTCTCATCTGGAGATACCCACTCATAGCCTTCAACAATCCTTCCTGGACAAAGAATCAATGCTGGTTTTGACACAATATGTACTTGGCTAGCAACATGACAAGCTGTCAAGGCTTGGTCACCAGTAATCATCACCTAGGGGCAGATATGGTCGTATTAGGCACAGATTGAAATAGAGAGGATCTATGTGTCATAATCTTCTAAAAAATTGTAGTTGTGAAGTCAATTGTGCCACAAAATCTTTTCAATGCTTCTTAAAATATTATAAAGACTATGTTACATAAATTGATAAGATGTTTTCACCAAACCCCAATCCTAAAGGTTATGGAAATTAAAACTTTTACCTTGTTTCCAAAGTTAAGATCTCATAAGAAAATACTTTTAGCATAAATTCTGAATCCAAAATATGTGTGCGCTTTCATGTCCGCATATGAGAGAGAGACAGAGAGAGAGCATGTGCTTATATGTCTGCGTGAGAAGAGAGGCGCTTACCAAGTCATGTGATGAACCCTTCAGCTCAGACAAGATAGTCCCTGAATCTGCTCTAATTGGACAATTAAATACCTGGAAAGCATAAACAATTATAATAATAATGTGTAACCATTCAAAGAGCTTTGAAACAACATTCAGCGATTACCGAAACATCTTTAAAAAAATGCACAAGGGTTTGTTGGTTACCGCAAAACCAGCAAATGTGAGACTGCTCTCTACTGCTTCCCTGTCCAAGCTTCTAGCTTCGCTAACCTTCATATAATCAACAGAGAATTAACAGTGCAGAAATTATTGAAGCAACCAATTGAGCCTTCAAAAGAGAGAGAAGAGCCAGATTATTGAACAAGAAACAACAGATATGTTATTTTACTTCAGATTCTATCTTAACTTCCAGGAAGAAAGGGGCTTAATATATGGTTAAGCTTGAAAACCATGTATTAGCTTAAAACGTTGCAAATTTATTTATACGGTAACACTGACTTAATCCTGCTGATATACACAGGTTGGGGACATCTGAAAGAAAGTCAAAATTCGAGGAAAAAGGGGGCCATTCTTATGATGCCAAAATAGTAAGCCCTATAAATGTTCCACTAAACTAGTAAACAGTACATATAACGCTTTAGTCTCTTTACACAAACATGTAAGTCCTAAATATCAAGATATCACAATAAAGATATGAGGTGGCATATGATCCAAGACCTGAAAATAAGAAGTTGTTCATTGAAGTGAAAGAAGACCTTAAGGATCGTATCTCAATTGCTTCAATAAAAATGATAGAAAGATCTTACTGTCATGTCTGGAAGGGACTTGAAAGCAAGGGCAAGAACACGGGATCCTTGCCGTGTATACTTCTTGTAGGTTTCCACATATGATGAAGGAATATCAGCAAGTCTATCCTGAATAGTTTCTGGGGCCCCCTGGAGAGAAAAGGGAAAAAATATTTATTTATTGGTACCTCTAGCGGGACAAATCAGATGCACAAGAAAAAAATAAGCAGTCATAAACTCAGGTCTTATCTGAGATGTTTAAAAAATTGAATCAAAGGTTTTCTCTCTATTTATAAGCAACAAGAATCCTGCTAACAGAAATAGGTGTTCGGATTCAGACGCAAGTCTTATGTTGGCTTCAGATGATGTAGTCCAGAGTATTAAAGGAGGACATGACTTCGACTTGTCATAGTAGGCAACAAAATATAAGGTAACTGAAATTCTTCTGAGCAATTATTTCTAACAAAGCTGCATGTGAAATGGAAAGGGACATATTTCTTCTACTATTTTTTTTTTATTTAACATAAATATAAAGGTCAGTGTTTCTTATAAGGATTCCAGGATTTAAAAACTTCATAGTCTACTAGGATGTTTGGAAGAGTAGTTAACTGTGAACAGTGTAAAGTTCTTACATGTTACAATAAAAAACTACAATGTAAAGCTTTCACATGCCACAATTTTCAAACCCAAACTAATGGTTTAAACTACTCTTCCAAACACCTAGTACATAATAAAATCAATATAGTGTAATTTCCCTCGTCGAGGTTCAAATATAATTCTCAAAATCCATATACTCTGGTGTTTCAACTCAAAATGAAAACCACCAACAGACCTTGACAAAGGCAAAAAATTCCTCCTCAATGCGAACGACAACTGCCATTCTTTTCAAGTGGGAAGCAAAATGGTGTCTCTGAACAATCTGAACAGCATGACCATTTCCCCTGCAGTCAATGACATAATACCAATTATCAGAATTTAACAAAAACTTATGTCGGTCAATATTTTACAAAAAAAGGGTTGCAGCCTACAACTTCCCTCCTGTTTCAACTATCTTACTTAGCAAACTACACAAGGCCTCAAGGAGTGTAGCACACTAGCCTGTTAAAGAGTACGCAAGAAATATTTCCCACGTTCTCATATCTAGGGAAATAATAATAATAATAATAATATCATCATCACCATCATCATCATCTTGCACCACTCCAACATGGATAAAAGCTCTATCTATTTGTGTCTAGAGTACCTCATCTAAACACCCCACTAGTATTTCCCTCTGCCAACTCAAAAAGTAGGAGAGAAAGAGAGAGAATAGTCAAATATCAAGAATTTAAAAAAAAAAAAAGTAAAAGAAAAGGCCAGTACGACCAGAATCAGCAAAAGAAATGCATGAGCTAGGAGGGACTAAAAAAGGAAAGACGCAACTTCAATGAAAGTTATTTTTTAAAATCTTCAAAAGCAACCATAAAATAATCCTTAAGAAAACAAAAGACTCATCAACTAGCTTTAACTTAAGATCCCACAAGCTTGCTTACTCCATGGAAGGAAAATATGATAGTTACCTCTTTGGCATGGCTTTCTCATCAGATTTGTACGACCAATCAATTCCCTTCAGTGCAGCCTTCTCAAGAGGATCACCTACCTGTTAGCCAATAGAGGAGTTATATAGCAAGATGCTAGCAGTTATTTAGTCTTGGATGGCAAAAATTTTGCTCTAGAAAATCAGTAACATGTAACCCTCTTTCAATTAAATTCTACATGAACCAACGAACTAATCTTGAGGTGCATTGCATTTCTGTCTATGAAAATATAATATTGCTCACATCTCAACACAGGCTTTATGAAGCATACCAGCTTGTTATCCACAAAAACTAACGCATGACAAGAAGCCAGGATCTCCACTGTACGAGCCGGCAATTTAGCCGTGTCTGATTCTAAGTCCATACTACCATTCGACCCAACAACTCCACTGAACTCCTGGAAAATAGGAAAACAAAGAGCTTATAAAATGCGATAAGAGCAAATCCACCTAACCACCTACTTAACGTGGGCATACCATGTCATCTGACGTAAGTGTTCCAGTTTTGTCAAAACAACAAATGTCAACCTGCAGATAAAATAAAAATAAAAAGAAAAGAAAGAAAAAAGAAAACATAAGAATAATGCACATCTGCAGCAGAATAGTAGCATGCATTTTCTAATATAACCTTTTTTTTGCCAACATAATTAAGAGAGGAAAAAAATATGCTATGTATGTAAAGTGTAAGGCTTTAGGATTGTAATAATTAATAAAGGACCAGATGTGCACCATTTACAAGGAAAGGCATGGATGCAAAAGCTACTTATAATCCCACTAATTTTTTTTGTCCACCATAGACAAAAAATACCCCAACCTATAAGTTCCACAAAATATGAACCTGTGAGCAAACTCCAACTCCCCCCGAGGTTTTTCTCCCCTACAAACAAAACTTAAATCAAAAGGAGCAAAAATTACAATCCCGAAGAAGACCCAACCCACCTTCCCAGCAAATGGAATACGGAAAGGTTCAGTACAGTATATTCCACGCCGCGCCAGTGCAATCAGAGATGTATTCACAGCTATAGATAATTCCATTGGCAGCTCAGGAGGGATCACAGAAGTAATAATGAGTGAACAACTAAGAAAAAGCTTGTACTTGCTTCTAGTTGGATCCTCTAGTCCCTACATCAATAATGTGTATCGTGAAACAGAGAAATCCAAAGTCATGTATAAGAAAACCATTAAGTACATTAAAGAACCACTCTACCTTTTTGAGCACATAACCAGCAGCTATTACTGCAAATACAACTAAGAATAAGATAAACAGCCCACTTTCCCAGCTATTAGCAGTAACCTGCAATATAAGTGATGAAAAAATCAATCCAAAAAGACAAGGACAATCAACCACTATTGTGATTACATGGTCATTGATAAATGAAAGATCGTAACAAATTACCCTCTCCGTAGAAAATAAGATTGTTCGCATTAGTTTTCCTTGACTAGTTTCAAAACCAGTTCTTAAAACAACCGCTACACAGCCGCCATCAGGAGTCTTAAGAGGGAAGCTCTAACTCGGATTTTATTTAGTAAGATACAGAAGCACATCAGTATTTGAACATAATAGATACTAAAGTGCTTTTCTTGCAAAAAGAAAAAGATGAAAAGATACTAAATACACGAATTGTTGTAGCTTGAACTACCTTGTCTGGTGTATGCTGCAAAATTTTTGTCCCACCAAATAAAACATGCCCTTTGTCACGCTTAACTGATAATTTCTCCTCAGTCCCTCTAGCAATAACTGAAACCTGAATTCATGGTCATGTTAAAGATACGTGGGATTAGGAAATTCATCCATCATCCAAATACAGGATTCTGGACTTCACCAGTTTCCACATGAAAGGCTATTGAGTACACTGCTAGGAAAATGTCATAAGATGAACTCTAATTATGATAATGAAGTAAATTCATGCAAACTGAAAGATACATAAGCATACAGCTTCATCAAATGTACACGAATACAAAAACACCCACGTGGATACAAATCAACATTATTAATTCTTATATAACCTCACTGATATTGAAACTATTTGGCATTTCAATGTATTGTTATTGTGTTCTTTTTGTTTTCTTCCGCAATACAAAGTCACTTTTTTCTTTTATTTAACCAATATGATATATGCAAATTACTATTGTTTTGTCATATAAAAAGCCATGATTCAAGTGTTAAGTTATAATCCTATTCCCAACTGCCAAAAACAAAAACAAAAACAAAATCAAAAGGGGAAAAAAAAAAAACATAGGCTTGGTTCTTCTAATCTCATTGCAAGAAAATTGTAAAACCTTCCAAAATAGTTTCATCAAACTTCAAACTTGACCAGCAGGCCCAACAGTGACACCCAAGTGAATCAGAAAAGGAGAACTACCTTCCACTGGGGCGTCGACTCTCCGGTGAGAATTGCTTCATTGACAATAGCAGTTCCAGCTAATATAAGCATATCTGCTGGTACTGACTTATCCTCTCCAGTTTGACCAGAAGAGCGGCCAATGGAAACCACGTCCCCAGGCAAAAGATCAGTCCCAGAGAGCTTCAACCACCTGAAAGTTTCAATGTTAGTCAACACATAGTCTGTTAACATAAAATTAATGCATACAAATGTGTTAACGGCATGACATACTTCCCACAACGATGCACCATTAGTGTCTGGTTATCTACCCTAACGCGTCTCAGCTCAGTTAGCGTCTTTAACCTACTTTTTGCCATTGTTGACTCGAACATAAACAACATGAATAGGGTGAACAAACTGTAATACCAATACTCGTCCAAACACCAGAGACCCACACAGAACACCTGTATCAGCATGAAAGTAGCAAAAGAGTGAAGAATTGAAAATTAAAAGAGAACTATATGGTCAGAAGAACCTCTAAGCATGCAACATTGCATGAGAGTTGAGAGAGAGCACCTGAAATACAAAGAAGGGTTCCATGCAGTGTTCTTTCATCAATTTTTGGAACGTAGGCTGTGGATACTCAAATCTGAATTGACAAGAAACACCACCATCAAAAGCTATACCTCAGAAAAATTAAACAAATAGAGCGTTTGAAATATGCAGGACAAGGAAACAAAAGCAAAACAGTAACCCACGCATTCCGTCCCCATTTATCAGTGGCTGCAACAACTTTAGCTTCAGTTCCATGGCCGGTGCTTTTGAGGTAGTACCCAAATGCTTCTTTTGTAGGATAAGGAAGCTTGCAAAACGTCTCCTTCTCTTTTGAATATATGAAACGTTGCTTTCTAAAATCAAAGTAAATTTCTTCTTGATCTGCAGAGGATGATGAACCTCCAAGCTGAGAAGGCGGAACACTAAGTTAAGAAGTAAATATAACTACCATATATATTGAGATGAGAAAAAGTGTCCATGGGATAACATGTTTCCCGTGCTTTATTGAGAAAAGTTTCTACCCTCTTCCATTTTTCTCAGGGATATCATTTGGTTTTACTTTTAGAAATTTAAATAAGCTCAATCGAATGCTCTACTACTTAATATTCATAGACTTTCTTTTGCAATCTCAAGTCGTTAACATTGATTCTACATTCTTCATTTTAGTCACACTGATAGTGATGTTTAAACTGTCTCCATTCTCCATTATGGTATGCAATTCTCACTTCTTAGGAATAAGAGACAAGAGATTTTGGGACCGTTTGGCGTTGTTTTCAAAATAGATGAAAATGTTTTTGTTTAGGAAAATGAGAATTTTTTTAGAATTGTGCTGAGGTTGTTTTTAAAATTTTTGCCTCGAAAAACATGCAAAAACATTTCCAAAAATTTTAAGAAAAAAACAAACAGGCCCTTTGTATATGAGAGTGAGACGTACTTGATTGCGGATATGAAGTGGCACAACTTCCTTAGAACCGGAAAATTTAGCCGGGATCACTTTGCAGGCATGAGCTTGATGAATTTCATTAACCTGCAAATGATCGTGATCAAAGTGGACAAAAAACAAAAAGATTAATAACACAAGCAAGTGAATGTAGAAAGTACAAAGCAACAAGTGAGAAAGTGTAAGGTTACCTTAGCATAGTGGACAAAACAATTGAAATCGACGGACCAAGCAGTGAAAAGAAAGACCAAAATGTGAAGAGAAAGAAAAGCACCAAAAACAATGAAAGCATCGACGAAGTCTAAGCTGGGAAGAATGGTGGTTAGCCAAACTCCGTAAATAATGGCGAAAGGCCACACATCCAAACGCCATCCCAACTGCTTCTTCCTCAGCAATTCAACTCTTTCCACCACTTTCCCCCCAACTTCGTATTTCAACATCTTTCCCTTTGCTTTTTCTGAAAACAAATTAATAATTTCAATTTCCAATGAATTCAATACGGATCTAATTTCTAATCATTTCGCTCTCGATAAATTCTTTCAAACTTTCTCGGCAACCAAACAGCAGTGTTTTGTTATCGAGTATCGAATGGAGAAATTTATCAGTCCCGCAAACAACACCAATTGCATACATCTAAAACGAATCAAGAAGAAAGTAACAAAGAGAAAGGAAAAGAAAATTACCTTGTGCGGTCTGAGGACTGAGTAAGAAACGAGGAAAGGCAACCAATTTGGAAAACTCAAGTTGAAGAAAGGGATCGTATTCCTCGTCCTGTCTCGTCGGGCCTTAGGGCCTGCTCGTCTGATCTTCTTCGCTTAGCCCGTTTTCAAACATTTTACCCTTCTTATGAAAGCCCGTGGACAAACAGCCCCTACTCCTTTGTAGAGCCAACTAAGTATTTTCTTCTTTTTTTTAATTTCTTTTGTTTTCCTGAGAAAGTAAAAAATAAATAAATCGGGCAGCCGAATTTTCTTCCTTTTTATTTTTACGGGAGAATGAAGAAATTAAGCCAAATTAAAGAAGCAATAAAAATTAATAAACTAAAATTAAGAAATAGTTAGTAAATAGACCATTAAGATGTAAATTACATTCACTTAGAATTCCAAAATTTAATAGACTAAAATTAAGAAATAGTTAGTAGATAGACTATTAAGATGTAAATTACGTTCAATTAGAATTCCAAAAGTGCCCCTGTTAAAAAGCTAAAACTTTTTTCTTCTATAACCATAAGTATTTTCTTCTTTCATAGCTCTCTTTCTCCTCCTCTTACTCACACGACTTTCTCTTTCATCCTCTCTCCCTTCCCCTCTCTCTTTCTCTCTCTTTCTTTCTGCTAGTCTCTCTCTTCCCCTCTCTTTCTCTATCCTTCAGTCCTCTCATCTGCTGATCTTCTACACTCAACATCAATCAAAAATCTAGCGACGACTTGGAGTCCAGTAGTGACGACTCCAGCGTTGTAATTTGATTTTCTTCTTCCTATCTCACTTCCCTCTCCATCTCCCCATCTCTCTATGTCCTCTTTCTCTTCTTCGGCGATGACCTTCCAAACCAACGAGGAGCACCACCGTTGCACACCAAGAAGTCGCTCCACGCTACTCTGGCGAGAGCTCCTCATTTGCATGACTCCAACGAGACCTGCTCCTTTGTGCGCTAGCGATCTCTAGGCGAATCCAACAGGATCTCCTCTGACGCTTCTCTCTCCACGTGAGGAAAGTTGAAGAGGTTGAAAGGGAGATCAGATAGAGACACGTTGAGGAGGAAAAAAAAGAAGAAGAATAAAGGGTAAAAATGGAAAACTAAATATGGTCTATTATTTTTTAATGTTTGAATTTTGTGCTATTTATTTCTAATAGTATAAGTAATTGGCTTATTCATTGCAATTTCCTTATTTTCACGCCTTCAATTATGATTGTCTAAAGGGTTATTCACCTTTTTATACTCTATATTTTAAATTTATTCAAATACTATACCTTTAGTTTTGGATCTCATTGAATTTGTATCTTCATATTAGATTTAATACACAAATTTATATATTTTCACAATTAATATTCAAAATTGATATAAAAAATTGTCCAATATACCTTCAAATTGAATAATAAGAGAATTTTACAAATTAAAAAAAAACTTTATACTTAGATTTTTGACTTTACAAATATACAAAATACCCTTAAAATAGGTGTTTTGTGTGTTTTTGTTTTTTTATTTTTTAATTTTTCTGTATTTTACTTAAGGGTAATTTGGTCATTTTAAAGGTTAAAATCAACTATTGACTTTATACTTAGATTTTACAAATTAAAAAAAAACTTTATACTTAGATTTTTGACTTTACAAATATACAAAATACCCTTAAAATAGGTGTTTTGTGTGTTTTTGTTTTTTTTTTTAAGTTTTAATTTTTCTGTATTTTACTTAAGGGTAATTTGGTCATTTTAAATATTAAAATCAACTATTGACTAAAGTAACATATAAATTTGTGTATTAAATATAATCAAAATGTATAAATTCACCAAGATTAAAAATCAAAGTTATAGGTTTTAAATTAACTTAAATTAGTGGTTATAAAAAGATAAATATCCATTGTCTAAATTATAAAAAAAAATTTATGGTTAAAGGAAACATGTCTCATTTTCAGGGAAACAATTAAAATGCCCCTTCATTGCCATTCTAAAGCTTTTGGTATCAGGATTAGTTTCAAAAATTCCCTCAAACTATAACCCTTGTAATGTTATGCTCCCAAAAGTTTAAAACGTAACATCCATATTAGTCTTTAATAAAAATAGTCATTCTGTTAGAATTTTAATGCAAAAGTGACAAATAATTTTAAATTAGAGATAAATTGGTAATCTATTAATAGAGGTATTTTGAATTTTAAAAACTATAAATGGCTATGAAAAAAAAGAATAATAACATAAATATATAACACAAATGTTTCGAAGAGAAAAAAAGCTTAGATAGTTTAATAAAATTTCTTTCATACTTTTGAAGTTTTCATTGATATTTATAACTTTTAAAATTTTAAAATACTTTTTAGGTGTGAAAAAAATTTAATAAAATTAAGAAAATTTTAGTATATAAAAAAAATTATCCAAATGGTATTATGGTTTCAATTTATTTTTTTGTCGTCAGTAAAGACTATGCTTATTATAGTTTTAATTTTTGTGGTTATTTTTATAAATAGATTACCAAAGTACTCTTAATTTCAAATTATTTGTTAATTTTTTATTAAATTTTTAACAGAATGACCATTTTTATTAACGGTTTATACTTTAATGGGAGCATATGTTAAGGATTAAAATTCACAAGGTAAAGTGTTACAAGGGCTATAATTTAGAGGGAATTTTTATAATTAATCCTTGGAATTATTATGGGAGAAAGAGGGAAATATATACTTTTAAAGGTTTAATTAAAATGTATAGCATATATCTTGAAAAAGTTTAGTAAATAATAATCCTAGAGTATTTGGCATTATTTCCCTTTGAATTTGTTGCACATTTGATACGAACCACGCTAACCACATGACGAAACCCGATATCAAATCTGAAATTTCGAAACCGAAGACCTCTCAAGTTGAGTGAAACCGTGACCCATTGCTTAGCAAAGCAAGAACCTTGGTATGATGGAGACGCCACAAACGGGTATGGAAAGTCCGTTTGATAAGTCAATTGAATACCACAAGGAATCCTTGATAAGTTCGGAAATGTTTCTTCAAGAACTCAAGAAGAATAACTCTCAATATGAATGAACATCAAAAACTGTATTGCATAATCTGAAAGAGGGCCTTATATGGCCGAAATTCACATAGGGTTTATCTTTAAATGTAAAATTTCTAATCTACCCTTAATAAAGCCCTGGGATTAAATTATTTAACTCAAGATTCCTTCCTCCTATTCACGCCTATAATAAAGTTGAACACAAAGATTCTAAATTTCAAATTCTGAAAGTAAAACTTAAACTAAAAGAAGATTACAAATAATTCAAATCTTGAACAAAGAATTCAAATCTTGAATCTTGAATCTTGAATCTTTGTTGGACACACCACTCCTACGTGTCTATATGTATGGAATGAATATGCAAGTTGGCTATGCAAGGACTCAATGTGCGTGTATGGCTGATTGGCTCCCTTCCGGCTCTACTTTGATAAGTAAAACCAGCCTTTGCTCACCCTCAGTAGTGAACACACTCTCTTCTTGTTGTAGAACTCTCTGGACCAGGTTATTCAGCTCTTCTTTGAATCTTTTAGCTCGAGCCCTCGTCACCGGACCAACTGGAACTTGAATCGGATCTTGAAAATTCCTTGCAGCCTTGATGTCCTCATCATTCCCCCCCTCTTGAGAAGGATTTGTCCTTAAATCAACACCTGCATCAAAAGGACTCAAGTCAGAAACATTGAAAGTAGCATTAACATTGTACTCACCTGGTAAGTCAAGTCTGTAGGCATTGTCATTGATCCGTTCTAGCACTTGAAAAGGACCATCTCCTCGGGGTAGCAACTTAGAACGTCTTTGTGCTGGAAATCGTTCTTTCCTCGTGTGTAACCACACCCAATCACCGGGCTCAAAAACCTACTGCTAACCTTCCTTGTTAGCTTGCTTGATGTATTGTTCGGTTCTCCTCTCTATGTTGAGTCGGGCCCTCTCATGGAGTTGCTTCACAATTCTGCCTTCTACTTACCATCTAAGTTCACATGCTCAGAAATAGGTAAAGGTGTTAAATCCAAAGGAGTTAAAGGATTAAAACCATAAACAATTTCAAATGGTGAAAACTTAGTAGTAGAATGAACGATACGATTATAAGCAAACTCAACATGTGGTAGACAATCCTCTCAGGTCTTAATGTTCTTACTAATGACAACCCTCAACAAAGTGGATAAAGTCCTATTAACTACTTCTGTCTGACCATCAGTTTGAGGATGACAAGTAGTAAAAAACAAAAGTTTCGTTCCTAGTTTTCCCCATAATGTCTTCCAAAAGTAACTCAAGAGCTCAAGAAGACCGCCCTCAAAAAAGCCGAGGTTGAGAAAGAGCTCGATGCCAAGAACATCGAGCTTGATCAAATCAAAGAGGCTCTTGCTCAGACCGAAGATGAGGCCAAGAAGGCAAAGGACGAGGCCAAGCAAGCCAAGGCAACGGCGGAGGAGACGAGGAAAGCGGCCAAAAAGGTGAGGAATGAAGCCAGCCAGTCCCGGGATGAGGTCGTCCTGCTCAGGGATCAACTGCAGGCCTCCCAAGACGAGCACCAGCGTTTCTGGGATGAGCTACACGGCCAACTCGCCCAGGCCGTGGAGGTCTTCAAGGCATCCCCGAAGTATGCCGACTACTACTACTTCGGCATGACCGACCTGTGGGACTACCTCATCAGGAAGCATCTTGAGGCGGCAGGCTTCGACTGGGCGCTCATTTTTTAGCCAAAACAGGGCCGAGTGCAGCAGCTCGAACAAGATGAGGTCGTCGAAGTAGACGACGAAAACGACAAGGACAACCAGGGCGGAGACGGTGATGCCAGGGACAGGGCCTATACCTAGTTTTTTTTTTTTCTTGTTTCTTTATCTGGGCTCGAGAGGTGCGCAGTTATTTGTACCTCCCTACCACTTCTTTTAATAAACTTTTATTTTAACCGAAGTTTATCACTTCTCGGCATTTTCTCTTAGTTTTGCTCTTTAAACTTTCTGTTTCAAGTGCGATTGTCCTCGGGTTAAAAATTTCGTTCTTTGAAAGCTTGTGAGGGGATCCTCGGGAACGAAGTTTAAACGTCCTTCCTCGAAGTTAAGTGCTTTTCGGGAGAGGAATTGAGTTGAAGATTTTCCAAGTTGGATGTTCCTCGGGAGAGAACATTTTTGAATCAGAGATTCTAAACTCACATCTTCTGAATTACATTCACGTCGAGTTCAGCATCTCTGTGACAAAGCGTCTTACTTTCCCAAGTTAAACGTTCCTCGAAAAGGAACATCCTGGAAAAAGTGATTACCGAGTTAGCCGAGCAGGGAAAGCCCATTTCTTAGTTGGGCAGAGCATAACAACGTGTGGTACCCTATGCCCTGTCACCCCCTTTAGACTTGTTTAAGTTCATTGAAACTTTTACAAGTTTAAGATTGGTCGGGCAGAGTTATGCTAGGGCGACTTTATCTGAGTAGTCCATACGATGACAGACCAATGGTTGGCATTATGCCGATCAGTTCCCCAGTCTGGTTAGTCAGGACGAATCTCCCTTTTCGGGAGTTATTGTCTAGTCCCTCGGTTTGGAGTTACGGGCCCCCTTAGGGAGTTGTATTTTTCTTAACATATATTGCTCAATGGAACAGTGTAAGAATTAAAATTTTTATTGATGTATAATATTTACATTCCAGTCCTGTTTAGTAGGCCTAGTTACAAAAAGAATATAGCCAAAAATCAAAAAGAGTTCTCTGGCGTCAGTTAGTGAAAGATTTTTTTTAGGAGCTCGGCGTTCCAAGGATGACCGAGTAGGTTGCCCTTCATGTCTGATAGCCTATAGGTGCCTGGTCCGACAATTTCGATGACTTTATATGGCCCATCCCACTTTGGACCAAAGGAACCTAGCCCGGGCTGCTGAATGGTGACCTTCTTTAGCACCAAATCTCTGACTTTGAAGCTCTTCGATTGGACACGTTTGTTATAGTACCTAGCAACGACTTGATTTCGCTCTGTGTTACGAATCGCTGCATGGTTCCTCTTCTTCTCGAGCAAGTCAAGTTCGAACGTCATTGCCTCAACATTTCAAACTCCTTCGTACTGTTCGACCTTGAAGCTTGGCAGTCCTACTTCCGTCGGGATGACAGCCTCGGCCCCGTATACAAGAGAGAATGGAGTCTCCCCAGTAGTAGTTCGGGCCGTTATTTGGTAAGCCTAGAGTACTTTCGGGAGCTCATCGATCCATGCCCCTTTAAGGCCCTCAAGCTTTTTCTTTAGGTTGTCCTTGATCGTTTTATTGATAGCTTCAACTTGCCTGTTGCTCTGAGGGTAGCTCGGAGAAGAGAAGACCTTCTTGATGCCGAGCTGCTCGCGCAGGCGAAGGAGAGTCGAGGATTTGAACTACTTTGTATTATCGGTCACAATGGTATGCGAGATCCCGAACCAACAAATGATATTTCTCCATACAAAGTTGGTGCATTTAGCTTCGATCATGTTGGTGCATGGCTCTACCTTGACCCATTTGATGAGGTAGTCGATGGCTAAAATGCAGTACTTAAATTGAGATCGGGCTTGGGGAAGGGGCCCGATAAGATCAATGACCCACTTAGCAAAAGGCCATGCTGATGTTACCGAGGTGAGTGGCTCGGCGTGGTGCCCAGACACCCTCGCGAACTGCTGACATTTTAGACATTTTCGGGTGAAGTCCTTACAGTCCTTCTCTATGGTCGGCCAGTAATAGCCCTACCGAAGGCATTTTTAGGCCAAGGATCGCCCCCCCTGCGGAGTGATTACCACATAGGCCATCGTGGATCTCCTTCATCAGATATTAAGCTTCTTTGGGCCCTACGCACTTTAGACACGGTGTAGCGTAGCCTCGTCAGTATAGCTTCTCGTCAATCATCGAATACTAGGCCGAGCTGTTGTGAATCTGGTGTGCCTCTTCTCGGTTGCCAGGTAATTTGGCTGTAGTTAAGTATCGAATGATCGGGTCCATCTAGGTGATCTCTTGTTCTTCGGCTACAAATGCCATTTCTTTATTAATACTTACCTCGACAATCTTTCAATGTGGACTGATGTTAACTCATTGCTGCCTGACCCAAGGCGAGTCAAGCAAGTGCATCGGCCTCGAAGTTTTTCGATCTGGGGATCTGCCTGAATGAGTAAGATTTAAACTACCCGAGCAATGCCCTGACCTCTTGTAAATACGCGGTCATGGATTCCGTCTGGTAACAAAGGCTATTTTTATTTGATCTTCCTTTGTCATCCGCATCTGGTTATAGCCAGAATAGGTATCCATGAAGCTGAGCAGCTCATGCTCGGCAGTTGCATCAATGAGCTGGTCTATTCGGGGTAATAGAAAGCAGTACTTCGGGCAGGCCTTATTTAGGTCGGTGTAGTCTATACAAACCCGCCATTTTCCAATCGCCTTCCTGACTAGAACCACATTTGCCAACCACTTGGATACTTTACTTCTCGGATGAATCCCGCCTTTAGCAACTTCTTGACTTCTTCATTAATAGCGGCATACTTTTCCGGGTTGAATGCCATTCTTTTCTGAATAACCAGCTTGTACTCTGATCGGACGTTAAGACGATGACAGATTATGTTTGGATTAATGTCGGGCATGTCCTCGTGAGACCATGCGAACACATCCCGATACTCTATAAGGAGCTTTTCAAGGTCGGCCTGGATCTCAGGTTTCAGCTGAGAGTCGAGTTGGACTGTGCAGTCAGGATGTGCTGGATCAAGGCTGAACGGCACCAGATCCTCTATGGGGGTGGCCCTCACCTCCTTCTCATACATACGTGGGTCAAGGTCGGAAAGCATCTTGGGTACTAACTCGACTGGGAATTGTATTTCATCAACCTTGTATATGGCCGAGACATTAAATTGCCCAGCAGAAGCAGCCTTGACAACATTAGCATAACAGGCTTGGGAATCTTTTCTGTAATGACTGGATTACTCCGACGCCGTTGTCCGTTGGGAACTTCATGGTCAGGTGGTAGGTGAAGACCATAGCCTTTAATGTGTTTAACGTCGGATCGCCGATAATAATATTGTATTGGGAGGGTTTGTCGACGACCAGAAAATCGACGACGCATGTCACCCGAATAGCTCCCTCACCAAAGGTGACCGGTAGGCCAACCTTTCTAACTGCTTGTACGCATTCACCTGTAAAGCCGTAAAGTGGCGTCTGAACCGGGATAAGGGTAGCATTGCTGATCTTCAGCTTATTGTACGCTTGGATGTCAGCTGAGCTACCATTGTCAATTAGCACACGTCGTACTATGTTATTGGCGATGTGCAACTCGCACACAGGAGCATCATTGTACGGATGGATTAATTTGTCCGCATTCTCTTCCATAAAGGTGATCGTCATGTCTTGTTGGCGGCAAATTTTATTGATATGCTCGGACATGTTAATGAGCTTGCCTCTTTCGACCAACCGAGCTTCTTGGATGTAAACCCACCACCCACTCGATGTGCCCTTGGTAATAGGCCCTCCAAAAATCGTGTGAACAATGTTTGGGGGTTTTGGGGCGTTCCCACCATCGTTGCATGAGCGGTTTGGCGCATCTCAGCTTGGTTGGTTGTCTCTCCCGGTTGTAGAGCCCGCAGTTAAAACTCGCTCTGCAAACTCCTGCAGATGTCCGTCTCGGACCAGTCTCTCAATCTAGTCCTTGAGCTGAATATAGTCACAGGTGTTATATCCCACGTCCTTATGAAAATTGCAGTACTTGCTTATCTCGCTTTGCTTTGCTGCCCTCGAGCTTGGGCGGGTCGACCAGTAGGTTTTTCCCGTTCACCTGGGCAAGTACCTTCTCTTTGCTCGCTATCAGGGGCGTGTAGCTTCGGAATTTCCTGGTCTACAGTTTCGGCTTCTCGGTCTTCTTGTCCTTCTTTTGCTTCTTGTTCTGCTCGGTGCCGGACTGTTCAGGCGCTTTCTTCTGCTTCTTATCCTTCTTCATGCCGCTATTGCTGGCTTCTTCTTTGCGGCTCTTTATATATTTAGCTGCGTCGGCATACCTTTGCGCGTAGCCGAGCATATGAGAAAACGTGCTTGGTTGCTCGAATGCCAGTGACTGGGTTAGCTTCTCGTCTCGGAGAGCCCCCATGAAGGCATGTTTTAAGGTCTCATCTTTGATGTGCTTAACTTCAAGCACAGCTCGGGTAAACCAGTTTATATAATCTCAGACATTGCCGTCTCCTTGCTTAACGGCATATGAATAGGTAATCTCCTTTCTCCTTGTTTTTATTGTGGAGAAGGCTGCCAAGAAGGCGTCAGAGAGCTGCCGAATATAAGTAATCGAAGCTAGTTTAAGTCGTCGGAACCATTGCCAAGCTGGTCCGATCAAGGTTAAAGAAAAAGCATTGCACATGGCTACGTCGTTGGCGTTCTGTAGGAGCATGTGTCCTCGGTATAATTAGACATGCTTGTCAGCGTCTGCGGTCCCATCGTAGGACTTGATTTGTAGGACTTTAAAATTTGGGTGGCATCGTTGTTCTCATGATGGCGTTGGTGAACGGCGGATCTAAGGCATCGATATCGTCCAAACCGAAACTGTTGTTGCAGATTTCATCAATTTGGCATTGCAATTCTTGGAACTAGTGACTATTGGTATCTCTGGGCATTTAAACCCTATTGAATGCTCTGCCCTCAACCCTGTCACCTGCTCCAGGGTGGTGATCCTACTGCGGCTCCCTTTGGCGCCCGAGCCAATCAAAAACAGATGCTCGGTAGCCTTATGGTGACGGAGCCCGTGCTTCCTGAGGGCCAAGGCGTCCCTCTCGGACGAGTCTGTTGTTTGCCAACATGCCATACGTTGATCTTCTAGAGCGCTCAGAGTTAGTTTCACTGGGGTCAGCGGCTTCCCGTCCTGCCAGACCCCTAGCTTGGTCAGCCAGAGCTGGAGGTAGGAGGCCAGGAGCCACCTGGCAGTGAGCCTGCTGTGCGAGCTACTGAGTAAGTATCCAAATTGTATTGGTCAGTTCCCGGATAGGGTTTTTGGACAATTGGATGTTGCATCTGTTCGGCCCTCACCACACTTCCTTGACCCCCATAATGGGATCTTGTGGCTCAAGGACGGCCCCTAGGTCTGGCCAGATTCTGGTTTCGATTTCAGGCTTCTCCCAACCACTCCTGTCGGGCAACCTTGTCCCGGGCGTTGCCTCGAGTTACCATCTCGGTTCACTGCCCTGTTGTGGCTAGTAATTTTGAGTGAAGGCGCAAGCACCCTCCTTCTAGCGCCAAAATATTGATGTTTACCAGAGTTTGGCAGCTTATCAACACCACGTTTGGCTACGTATGGTGGACTATTCTTCCTTATTTGGCTCTGCCTAATTGGGTGGACCTGCAACAAGAGGAGGGACGCTTCGAAGACAAGAAAAAGACAGGTCAATCAATAGACAAGGGCTCTCCGATGCTCAAGGCAAGGGTTGCTTCGTAGAGAACGGGAACTTGTTAGGTGGGAAGGTGCATGCATGCTGGATGCAATAAATGCACCCTACTTATAGGTTGTCACTTGGACCAAGTGTTAAGTGGGTTTTACTCACGACCCAAGTGTCACATCAAGGCTGTCAGATGCCAGAGGACAAGTGTTGTACCCTCCACCGATGGTTGTTTCCCATCCGACGTCAAGTTGTCTGCCATCTGTTGGCTAGTGATGGCGAGTAGCAATCCACTTAGAAGCGAAAAGAATCCGACCTAAGCTGATGTCTGACCCGAGGAGGCAACTAGTTACGGTGCGGCCCGAGGGACCCTGAAAGGCACCTCGGACAAACGATCCCAGCTCTTCAGGATCAGTTGTTAGTTTCCCGAAACTTTGCCGAGCTTCTTAGCCGACCACTAGGAGTAAGGCTCCTTGGCGGTGGCGCCAAGCCCACCCTCAACAACTTTAGTTTAAATGTAAATTTGGGTTGACATTTATATGAAAAAAAAACCTTTTATACTCTTATTTAACGACTTGTATGAAAATTACATATTAATTTGAGTCAAAAACTTAAAATTGCTATAAATAGGGGGTGATTTGCTATAAATTTATAAGTACAGGGGGCAATATGCTAAAATTAAAGTTCAAGAGATAAATTGTTAATACGCGACAAGTTTAGAGGCAACAATGTGAATGTTGACGTTACTTCACCTCTTGCGTTTACATTTTTGGCCTCTTCTTTTTTTCTTTCTAATTTATTTATTTTTCTTTATGTTATTGAAAAATTAAAGAGACGAGTACGTGTCGATCTTCACGGTCAAAAAGTAACCTCGTTAGAGAACTTGGTCTCTCCAATGAAGCCGAGGTAAAATTTCAAAATTAAATTACCCCTCTTTTAATTCACCAAAAAAAATTACCCCTCTTTTCTTTTAAATATTTTTAAAACAGTTGCATAATATTATTATATTCACCTAATTTTGTCACACGAAGACTACGCATGCGTGAGACTAAGAATGGCCTTTCAATATACTTACGGAAACAATTAAAAGTGAATAGCATATTATTAGTATAATACATACACATATATATATATGAGGGGAGGCAAGTCTCGTCAGAGTCAGAGCAGCTAAAATCACTCTTGCAATGGCAGATGTATATATAAATATGTGTGTGTGACTCGTAACTAACAACCCAATTCTGGCCTTCTATAATGAATTAAGTGCATGATGATGTTATTTACATTTCCGAATTATTATTATTGTTGTTGTTGTTTCATTCCAAGAACAGATTGATCACGTATGGTGCATGGGGCAGAAGTTGATGCATACACAGATATTGAAGCAAGCAAGGGATGGTGTGTGGCTGCCCAGATTGGCAGAATCTGCAAATTCAGCTGCTGCCTCTCTTGAGTTTGACGATGCACTTGCACTACAACATTAATTTTCCTCTCACCTTCTCAAAATCACCTCATTTCTTTGCATTGCGGAAGAAGCTGCGTACTAAACTAACAGGGTGTTAAGCAGGTGGTGAGAACCGTTAATTAGAATTGTTTTTACTGTAGCACGTTAGAGCTTTACACTGTAGAGATTTTTTTTTTAATTTTATTGTAACACGTAAGAGCTTTACATTGTTCATAACTGAAAAAGTGGTATGGATCACTTTTGCCAAACACAAGATAAGCTATATAGCACTTTTATATGTTATATTATAACGCAAGTGACAGAATATGTATATATATAAATTAATTCTTCCCATTTAAAGTATAAAACATGTTAATTTGTAACCAAGCACACAAGAGAGACAAAATTGAATTGATTATATACAAATTAATGTATAAATGATCTCTTGTAAGTTGTGTCTGATAAAAAGAGGTTTCTATTTGATCGGGTCAAATAGGCTGGCTGTGGCCCGTATCTTTTGCCATGGGCCGATTTTTTTTTTTTGTTTGTGTAGGTCAGGCTGGCTCGAAGAACCCAAAGCAACACATATGTGGTGAAGGATCTAAAACGCCACAACAATAAACTCAAACAAACTTAACAAACAAAACTTGTCTTTAGTAATTTGGAGTCCATATAATTTTTGATCATTGAAGTTTGAAGGGAGACGCACATGAACCAAAGCGTACGTGACTAACATTACAATAACTTTTTTTTTAGAATAACATTACAGTAATTTAGGAAAAGGGAAAAATAAATAAATAAGATTATAAAATAAATGGCAATGAATGGCATTCATTGCTTTTAAATAGGTTATGCGGAATTCGCAAGTAATGCTAAAATATTTTTCTCACATCACAACCATGAATACTAATCATGAATATATATATATATATATATATATATATATATATATATATATATGTATATGTGCATATTCTTGTTCAAATTCATGAGATTAAAACCTCGCTACTTATAAAACAATAGGTCTTAATTTAAGAAATATACTGTATACTAGACTAAGGCCTACCAGGATTTTAACTGATGAAAGGATTTTTCCATGCTATATGATACCAACTACTCGTTGCCCATCACAACTCCTCTAGCCCACCGGAAAAGGCCCGCTCTATCCTATTCCTTATTGGCACTTAACATTATTAAGCAACACACACATATACATCAAATGAAACATCTAGCCCTCAATTCAATATCACAAACAGAATATGGCGTTTCTGTGTCTTGATTATATACGCTCATAATGCTCTAAACAAATTAATGTTGTAAATTTGTTTCTCTTACATTTGAAAGTTAGTATTTGGAGGATTAAATCTTTGTAAAACTCTCAGCTCTCAATTATATATATAATAATATATGAAAAATCTCAGAAGCTTACGTACTATTTTAACTTTAATGTAGCTTTTCACCGAGATCATATTCCTATCTATTTTCTCACAAGTAAAGAAAAAGCGAAAAATGAAAAAAGACATATATTTATATGTTTTATATTGTTAGTGGGAGTGGTGGTCCATCTTTTTTGATTAGTCATGGACAGTTATTACCAGGCCTTGCACGCCTACTACTCTATCTCTCTCTTCCTTCCTTCTGTTTTCTCTTAGTATTATAATGTTTTATTTATTTTATTTTTGCGGGGCGTGACTGCATTTGCACTCATAAATGCATTATTTGCAATTGTATTAGGAGACTATATATAAACACACATTAATTAGCATTTAATTATCTCCTAGCATCAATGATCAGGACAACCAACACATAAACATTGTATCCGTATGTATACTTGATATTAATTCATCACAACTATACGGTCATGCTCTCTCTCTGTTTTCCAACAAAACCAAAACGCGCTTGTGAATTGTGAATGAAATTCTTTGTCTTTTGTGTATAAGATAGGAATTGTTGTTTTTACTATTTGCTTAATTTTTCAAATTGATACCAAATAGCATACAACTAGAAAAAAAAAAAATGACAATAAATGAATTGCTTGAAACATATGGCAGGAATCATTATTCAACTCCATGTTTGCGTTACCAATGATGAAAAAAGATACCATTTTTTTGCCTTTAAATTGTTGTAATTGATTATTGTTTTTCCCCTTTTTCTTCTGTAAATCATTTCATGACATGGACACTCAAAGCATGCCTACAATATTTAACACAATTAAACTAAGCATCGACATCGACAGATATATGAACAAAATAACTTGTCAATTTATATGTCAACATATGTATACGTAAAAAAAAGGTGTGGTTGCTGGTTTTTTTGGAAGTGCTCAATTAGTAGTTAATTTGAGAACCTAAATAAAACAACATTTTTTTTCCTGTCGAGAAAAAGTAATAAATGACAAAATTTTTCAGAGAGTTAGTAAATGCAATTAAAAATTCGGATTTATCGTATTCATTTACCCTATGATCAAGTTTGTAAAATTGAGATTTATTCATATTTAATTATTTATCTCGTGAGTAAATTTAGTATAGAATTTGATAGATTTAGTCTATGACCACAGAATTCACAATGCATCCTATGATTAGAATTTGGTTTGACCAAATTTACTCTTTGAATTATATATTTTTTAATTATTTTTTACCTTTTCATTTACATTATGTTTACTTTTTACTTTTTTCCTACTTAATAAACTCATTTACAAACATTCCTCTAAAATTAAAATAGTCTAAGAAGGAAACAATAGATCTGAATTGGAGACGTGAATGTCTGTGTAGGCTTGTATATAAAAATAGACAATTTATTAATTGACGGGGAACTATCTATATATATTTTTAAAAAAATCAAGATAATAAGATGTCTAAAAAGTAAATTAAAGTAAATATCAAGAGTCAGAAAAATTGCAAAAAATTATTGGAAAAAATGGTAGTGTGGAGTGGTGGAGCATGGCTGATGTTGTGAGTGGGGCCATCCTGAAAGGACCTAGCACAAACCATACAAAACTTTAAAAATATGTTTAAAAATTTAAAGTTAAAATTTAAAAATTATAATATATAAAAGTTTTATATTATAGTAAAATTTTTTATAATAGTTAAAATTTTTTAGTTCTGCTCAAATTTCTAAACAAAGCTAAAAGGGTTGGGGAAGGGAAGAGAGGAAAAGGCACCAATGTGTCTATTGTGTGTGTGGTCGTGGTCTTTCTTGAGAGAGGAGAGAGGAGAGAGGAGAGAGGAGAGAGAGAGGGGAATGAGAGGACAACCTCACTTGGGGTCTCTTTTTTTTGAGTAGCCTTTAGCTCTTGTCCCTGATCTTGCTTTGTTGGCACTCTTCCCATTTCTCCATTATTTATAATATTTATTTATTTATCTGCCAAGGCTGAGCCCAACATGAGATGAGATAGTAATAGTAATAATAATAATATAAAAATGGCCTTTTTTTTCCCCTCCTCTTGTGTCTTGCGTCTTGTGGCTGTTGGGTGACCTCCCCCAAACCAAAATGCCCTTCTTCTCTTGATTCCATTCTACTGCTACTTGGGCACTTGCAGAAGAAAAGCTACATTTTTGTAAGAAGAAGAGGAAGAAGAAAAACCCAGAATAAAGAGATTTTCTTTTGCCTTTGAAATGCTTCAAGATCTCTCCTTTTCAGCATCCATTTCCATTTTTATTCATAATCATTTGTGTTTTTTTCATCCTCTGCGCAATGACATTAACGATAACGATGGCTTCACATCATCACCATCATTATTCATTTGTGTTTGGAAGTCAAAAACATTCTTCTCTTTTTTGGAACGACAACAACAACAACAACGCCGTTAAGAATAACATCTCTCATTCTCACTGACCTACCCACCCATTTCCAATTCCTTCTATTCCTCCCTCTCACCATGAACTTATTACAAGGTAAGTCTCTGCCTCTCCCCGCCCACCATTTAGTTTTCATTTTTATTTCTTCTCTTGGATTATTATTGTTCTATTGCATTGGCAAAACGACAACTCACAGATTAATGAAGGAGATTAAAAAAATAAAGGACTTTAAAAATATGAACATTTTTAATTTTAGCCTTAAATACATTCTTCTGCACTTTTTTAGTTTGTTTTAGCTGGCTGAATTTGATTCTTAAATCTCAACGACTTTCCCATGATAATAAAAATAATATTACCAAGCATAAGGTTATTGGTTATGAGTGGGATAGTTTTGTAGCTCTACAAATAAACTTTGGCTGTCATCACCGTGATCTGGACTTCTCTTCTCCTGGGAGTGGCCATACTTTCAGCAATTTTACATTTGCTTTCCATACTAGTTTGTTTAATTTAACTGCTTGATTTACGTCTATTTCCTAGAGTATAAGTTTTTTAAAATCATGCTTCTCCTTTACTAGTTGAATGAAAATATCTCTAGTGTTTCTTTTTTCCATCAAATTTTGATTTGGAAACGGTTCCCATGCTCAATATTACAACTAACAACTAACAACTAACAACAACATGGATCAGGTGTCCCACTCGATGATGTGGACATATCTTCAGCGGAGCAAAGCTTGGACGGAAGTTTCAGGAAGTCAAAGAGTGGTTTGTAAATTATTTTGCTTCTGTTACTTTGAACCAAGAATATTGTCTCTTCTCTTACAAATGAGGCGCTGATAATCATTTTCATGAATAGCCATTTTCGAGAGAAGCATTGACAATGTCAATTTTTTTAATCAATGAACATTGGATTGGAAGCCTTTATCCATGAATAATGCAGATGTTGCTATGTCATGCAGTTATCTCCGCACATAGTATATCCACGGCTTCAGTTTCAAGCAAGTTTGTTCCTTCTTCTAGAAGAGTGTTTAAGGCGCTAAAGGACTATGGAAAGAAACTCGTGGATCTTGAAACGTTCGTAGAGAATCTTGACGAATGGGTTGTGGATAAATTATATACAGATTCAGACGACAAAGAAGAGTTATTCAGTTCTCTTTTTGTTATCGATGAATTGCGCAAGCTCGACATGGCATTGGAGGGGGTTCTTTTTCAGCAACTACTCCGTATGCCTTGCTCGCCTTGCGTCAATGATGATCTAAGAGAAGACGAGTACCTTGCAGTGGAAGACTTTCTGCATGCCATTGCCAATGGCTTGTGGCGCACATTTTGGCACAAAAAGGGACCACTGCCCTTCTTTTTGTCTTGCCCTCGCTATCCTGGCTCCAAGTTCTACACTGTAGAGAAGGCGATATCTAAAGGAAGGCTTCAAGATCTCTGTGGTTTTGCTTTGATGTCAAGACTTGGAAACGATCCACAAGTTCGCTGGGATCAAGTGATGGAGTTTATTCTATTCAAACAAGATATATTGTCTGGAAACGAGTTAAAAATGTCCAGTCGCGTGGTTTGTGAAGCCCTTTTTTATGGTTTTCATATACTTCTTTCTAGGTATTTGAGCAAGACTAGTACTATGGACAGTAACTCTGTCTTCCTTTTGGTTCTAGATTCTAGATATGGAGGAGTGGTGAGATTTGGAGGTGATCTTAGGAAACTCGAATTGCACTCGACTAACCCTTATCAGGCTGTGGCTGAATGGATGAGAAATCATGCCGAAATCAGAGTTTCTTCGGTGGATTTGATATGGAACAAACTAGGAAATCCAAACTGGGGGGACTTGGGAACTTTGCAACTACTTTTGGCGACCATGTACTCTATTGCCCAATGGAATGGACCGCCACGGAAGTCCATATCCTCGCTCGCCTCGGACCACAGCCTCCGACTTCAAAAGCGTTGGATGGAGTGTCGCCTTGTCGAGAACGAGAATGCATTGGTTCCCTCACAACTTTACCAACAAGGAGGAGAAATTGTTGAAGTTGACCAAGATGACTCTTTAGTTCTCGGTAAGAAAGGATCGCGGCTGAAGCTTAGGCAGGGAGAGATATTACTACTTGATGATCAACAACATGGGCAGAAAACTTTCCAAATACAAGAGGCTGTAGTGGGCGGAAACTACTTTCTCTACAGTGCCGTTTCTCTTGATTATCCTTTGAAGTTGTTTGCTTTATATGTTGGTGCCCATCCTTCTAGGCTAGAACCATCTTGGGAGGATATGAGTCTTTGGTATCAAGTGCAGAGACAAACAAAGGTACTAAACATATTGAAGCAGCTGCAGCAGGCAAGTTCAAACAAATACTTGCCAGAAATAGTTGCATCTGGCCGAGTTTTGCATTTGGGTCCCTGTGAAAAGCAGACCCCAGGTGGGCGATGTGATCATCCATGGTGTGGGACACCAATACTCGTGACGTCTCCGGTGGGCGAGCCACTCTCATCTATAGTAGCAAGGGATGGCTGTTTCTCTCCCGAGGAAGCAGTTCGCTGCTGCCGAGATTGCCTGGCAGCTCTAAGAAGTGCAGCAATGGCAAATGTTCAGCACGGTGACATTTGTCCAGAAAACATAATTCGTGTTGTGGACGTGCCTTGTGCAGCAAGGAACGGTTTCATGTATGTCCCAATATCTTGGGGACGTGCGGTTATAGAAGACAGGGACAGGCCGGCTATAAATTTGCAGTTCTCTTCATCTCATGGACTTGAGCATGGGAAGCTTTGTCCGTCGTCTGATGCTGAGAGCCTTGTTTACCTCATTCTTTTCATCTGTGGAGGAAGCATGGAGCAAGCAGATTCTATAGAGTCAGCTTTGCAATGGAGGGAGAGAATATGGGCAAAGCGTTTGATACAACAAAAGCTGGGGGAGGTTTCAGCAATACTAAAGGCATTTGCTGATTATGTGGATAGTCTGTGTGGAACACCATACCCTGTGGATTATGACATATGGTTGAAGAGATTGAGTAGGGCAGTGGATGGTTGTTCATCTGAAGCAGATAATAGGGGCAAGAAAATTATTCAAGAAGCAGCCATTACATTGGCATTGGAGGATGTAGCTGAATCCTCAGGAACATCTGGGGTTGGTTGCTAATTTTTTTTTTGACTTAAAATTACCAATTACAATTTCATGCATTTAATTTAATTTTGCTAGCTGCTTTTCCTTCGCTCAAGTAACATTTCATCCACTATTTGATTTTTTTTTTTGAACAATGATGCCCCTACTTAGGAGCCCGTTTGAACTAATTGGTTAAAAAAAATAGTTAAAACTATAATTTATGGCTGGAATTTATGTTTGGTGAGTTTGTTAAAATGTTGGTTTTAGTTTGTTTGAAGCAAAAAATTGAGCTCAAAAAAGGTTGAAACTAAAAGAAACAGTCGAAACTGAGAATGAGCTAAACAATAGTTTTTTATTGGAATAAAAAAAACAATTAGAACCGTAATTGCTAAATATGGCCGCAACTGTCTTTTGCTCTCTCACCAGCAAGTGGCTGTTTGGCTAAGTAGTGGGAACTCAGTTTTGAACAGTGTAAAGCTCTCATATGCTATAGAACTTAGGAGCCCGTTTGAATTAATTGGTTTAAAAAAATAGTTAAAACTATAATTTATGACTGAAATTTATGCTTGGTGAGTTTGTTAAAATATTGGTTTTAGTTTGTTTGAAGCAAAAAATTGAGCTCAAAAAAGGTTGAAACTAAAAGAAACAGTCGAAACTGAGAATGAGCTAAACAATAGTTTTTTATTGGAATAAAAAAAAACAATTAGAACCGTAATTGCTAAATATGGCCGCAACTGTCTTCTGCTCTCTCACCAGCAAGTGGCTGTTTGGCTAAATAGTGGGAACTCAGTTTTAAACAGTGTAAAGCTCTCACATGCTATAGTAACATTAAAAAAAATTGCTATAGTGTAAAGCTCTCACATGTTACAGTAAAAGTGGTTCTAATCAACAGTTCTCACCACCCTTCCAAATAAACTTCAAGGCATTCATTGCACAAGCCACTTCTTACGTTTGAGCCATAGACAGTTGAAAAATGTTTTAAATTGTTCAAAAGTGAAGTAGGAGCCAAAAAAATTTATAGAGTGTTTGGCAAGCATAGTTAGAACTAATGTTTTGGTTCAAAATATTTACCGTGTGAAGCTTTATATTATAACAACTTTTTATTTTTATAGTAACATGTGAGAGTTTTACGTTATTTGACAACAAAAAGTTGGTTCTAACTATACTTGCTAAACACACTATTAACACACTGTGTAGGTATAATTAAACCTAAAAAAAAGGGCTTTGAGGTAAATGGCTATTCTACAATTTTTTTTCAAAAAATGTCCAAAAATTATTAATTAGGGTGATTACAGGTCCTTTTAAATGGTCAATTAACAATGTATTAATGTTAATTAGTGATTAACTGATTTGTGTTTTTTCACTATTAATTGATGATTTATTATTGATTAATTAATATTAGCAAGTGATTAATTGTTTTTATTAAGAGTATGTTTGTTTCGGTTTTTAAATCACAATTTGAATTATTTTGTTACAGTATTTTCTCTTACAAAAATTTAAATCTTCATTTAAATACTCTACCTAAATACTCGTACCAAACGCACCTTAAGAATCTATCGGGTTATTAGTAATAAATTATAATTAATAGATAATTTATTGATAACAATATTTATGTTAATTACAATGTATTATTGTAAAGGAAAAGGGTCACTTTTCCTGATTTTTAAAAAGTACGGTCGGTACCCTACATTAAAAAAAAGGCCAAAATCGACCATCAATTGTCCAAAAAAAGGTAGTGAAAACCAAACCGAACTTCTTTCAGAGCACGCTTCGTTCCCCGTCTTTCTGGTTTTGATTGCTAGACACGCTTTTTTGCCCTTTCATTCTGTAAGTTTCAGTCTGTCTGTCCCTCTCTCTCTCTCTCTATATATATATATGTGTGTGTGTGTGTTTGTCTATGTATGGATATAATTACACTTACAGGCTAATTATTGTGTATAAACAAGGAGTTTTGCACTCTGTTATGGCGGAATTCGGAGAAAGCTCGGCCGCAAAATCCCCTCAAGAAATCTGGGCCAAGCTCGGTATTTCTAATCTTTCTTTTTCACTCTTTCTCTTTGGTATTAGTATGAGAACAACCCATAAACTTAAAAGTAATTCCCAAACACAAAAATGAAAAAAGATTACTACTTTTTCTTCGGACTGGATAACGTAGTTGAAAGATTGCCTTTTCTTTTTTTTTTTTCTCTCAGTTTTAGGAGTGGAACCCAATCAACGGAATGTGGGTAATGTTGTCGATCACAATGAATTCCTCACAAATTTTGCTTTTTCTCTAAATATTGAAACTTCAGTATCAATCACTCTACTTTTGCGTTTGTTAATTGTTCGTGAAATAGAACATCGCATATTTTAATTTTATAAAAGACCCAATTTTGCATTTTCATTTACATTCCCGCTTAAAAGCGTTCAGGTTCGACGTATCTATCTATAAATACGTATTTGAATAGACTTTCTTTATCTCAAGCTCGATGGGTTTGGCACAAGTTAAAGTTCTTAGTTTGTTTCCGTGTTTTTTTTTTTTTTAAGCCGAAGACTCTAGTAATTGTTGGTGTTGTTGTTTTTGTCTTTTTTTCTTTTTTCCTCGCAAAGTTAACAAAATGATTTTTTGTTCCGCTTTTTACTGTTTTCATGCTTACCCTTTTCTTTCGAGGCAATGGAAACTTCAAACAATCACCTTTTAAGGCCTTGTTTGGCAGGAGGGAAAAGTGGAACGAGCGATACAGGTGGGACTTTTAGTGGATGAATTTGAAAAGTCATTCTGTCATTGTTGTTTGGTGGTGGTGGTGGCCTTGCCTCTCCATTTCTTATCACCTCTTTCCTCTTTTTTTTTTTTCTTTTGGTTTTCCCTCGTACCAAACACGGTCTTTTAACCATTGTATACTGGTGCTTGCGCTCGTAGTTTGCTTCTCGTTAGAATTGAGAGATGTTGCCCTGTGGAGATTTTATGTAGTGATACTAAACGTGTCGAAAACACACAAAAACAAAAAGAATTACCTTTTAATCTTGAGACTTTTTCTTTGTCTAGTAGTTTCAGTGGCGTAACTACAGTTTTGTATAGCTCATTTTTTCCCATGTTGCAGTTCCGTCTGATTCAAGGCATTCAGACATCGAGATCAAGTCCGACAAGTTTGTCGTATGCTCAGTGATCAGGCCATCATCTTTTGATGAGCATGAATGGTGCACAATCAAAAGAAATTCAGATTTGTGTTCTGCCACTTTGCAAAATCAGAGGTTTGCTACCTTTTTAGTAAACCAACTTTCTTTGTTGGCTTTTATGTTTCAAGCTGAAAGCTTTTGTTAGTAAGTAACAATAAGCTTGTGGAGGTTTCTGTGATAGGATAAAAGAGACACCCAACTAATAATTCACAGTTTTGGACCATAGATCACATCAATTTCATATCAGTCCAAAAATGTAAATTTAACGGGACTTGATAGAGATCCAAGGCTCCAGAACAATCCACCTCTACTAAAGGAATCTCCCAAGCTTTTACGTTTTGCTTTTATCCTTCTTAATTTTAACTTCTTTTGGCGGGGTGTATAAGTATTGTTGTTTGCGTAGTTCAAGTACAATCCTTGCTGATGAGGCTGTTATTCAAAATGGGGAAACAATTGATATCAAGTGCGGAAGTGAAATTATTCCTGGTCCTGATAGAGAAGGTGAGCACATGTTTACATTGATAAATAACTATATAACCATGATGATGTAGTTTATGTAAAATATGCTTTGTTGAAACTTTTGGAATTAAGATTGTAGGTAGTCACATGCATAGATGTCTGTTTCTCTGGAATCCACGTTTCATATACTTTAGAAAATGATTAAACTGCCTAACATGTATAGGATAATCACGATAGAACTTATTTGTTTGGGATTTTATTTTAAATTACATCAAATGTTGGTGCTAATTCCTTCCAGCAAATGTTTTGATCGCTTCTCTTGATCACACTAGGGTATTTGAGATACAGATTCAAAGTAATGCCCAGACCTGAAACCAGTCAGAAGCAATTAAAGGTGAACACCCAGATTGCACCGATAACTTATTTAATTAAATTTAAAGCTATATATATGTATATTATATTTGTGAATGGGATTTAAATCTGTCTTTGTTTGGTTTATTCAGATATGCATAGACGTTGATCATGCAAAATGCAGCATTTGCTTAAGCGTATGGCATGACGTTGTTACTGTTGCACCGTGCTTTCATAACTTCTGGTCTACTACCCTTTTTTGGTTCAATCACAGTGCTTCTATTAAATAAACCTCACAGTTTCTCATTCGAGGTATCGTTTATCTACAGCAATGGATGTTTCTCGGAATGGTTAAGGAGATCACAGGAGAAACGTTCAAGTGTTCTCTGTCCTCAATGTAGAGCAGTTGTACAATTTGCTGGAAGAAACCACTTTTTGCATTATGTTGGAGAGGTTGGTTTATTCTTGAGCAACTTATGACCGTCGTCTAGATCTACAAGCATACTTATAACTACTGTTGTATAGAAGTACATAAAAAGAAAATAAGAGGTACTATCATTTGTGCTTCGTCCATCTTGTCCACTTCCCACATTGTCACTGCAATTTATAGTCACCAACTATGTACTTAAAAATTTGTAGTAGTGAAAACCTGATGATTCAAGAACTGTATAAATTATAAATTGTCATCATTGATAACCTTTTCCCCAAGTAACACTGTAGCCGGGCATTATACTTGTATCTTTAGGTATTGTACTGCATGGTTCTGACAATTAACAGGTGCAGCTCTTATTTCATGAAGGGAAAATTTTCAATTGTCGATGTGATTATTTATTTATTTATCTATTTTTTTTCTTGAATTGATGCGAATTTGTTTCATTTGCTTACTCCACTTTCCAGTGATGTGGGTGTGGAGCAGCCAATAATCATACCTTTGAGTGTTGTGTGTATCCTATGAAATGAGGGTTCTTTTGTTATTGAATACTCCTTTTTTTTTTTCCCAGTAAAAAGAAAAAGAAAAAGAAATTATTATCTCTTTTTTTTCTCGCCTGTGTTGAATTTGCTGCTTGTATTATTGTGTAGGATATATTGAAAGCGGATTCTTCTCTAAAACGCTCAGACGAAGAAGTTGCAACTTTAGATTCATGTGCATCAATACAATCAAATCTTGTGAGTAATCTTTCTACTTTTGTGCGAAGCTATGTGGAACTAGAATATGCTTGTGAATCTTGAACATAAGCCTGCTTGTTGGATCTTTTTCATTTCCTGGTTATTTTGAGTTAGATGCTGTAACACCCCTATGTGGGGGTTAACAGTTTTAAATAAATAAAAATAATTTTAAATTTTATATTATTTAAATCAATTAAACAATGCCCATGGGTCTTTAAACAACAAGAAAAATAAAAATAAACGTTTTAAATACAAACCACAGTTTTTAGTGTAGCACCAAATATATATAATTACAGTCATCATCACCATAGTACAATTCCCAAATAACTTAACACAGCCATAAAAAAAATAATACAACTCTTACATGTTGTAGATAAGTTGTAATTAAACAGGGTCTTCTAACACGAAAACAGCAAGATTGTTTTCGCTTATTCCTCTTCAAATATGTTGCACTGAGTTCCACCTGAGATATGAAGATATGATAGGGATGAGCATCGACATGCCCAGTAGGGAAATCATGACTCACCTTATGGTTTATCCATTACCACATTAAAAACTGCATGGTTAGTAGGTTACATCATATTCCAGATTATGAGGTTTATTATGATCACATCTTATGGATACCGTAGTTAATCATTACCAAGTGTCATAATTACACATTTATACAAATATTACCAATCATCATTGTTCCTAGGTATCCATGTTAAATTGAGTATCACTCAACTCATCGAAACCCAAATGGGCGTACTTGATCACCCTATAAACATTTCAAGGGTGTTCCGGTGAGGGGACATCAAGCCCCGAGTCCTCACCAAATCGATTCCTGTACAGTGTGTTCTGGGACTTTCAACCCAAGGAAGCGTCATCACCTTCCCCCTATTTTTCCTTTTAGGGTATTCGTGCCCAAGGACGTAACCGTCGCCCTTTTTACATCTCACTATTCCTTTGTATTCAATTTATATTTATAGAGTCAATTTCCTAACCATGCTTCTCAATTTATAACATATGTCAAATCATTATATTTATCGCTATACAATATACATATTTTACAATATAAAACAATCAAATTTAATTTACCAAAACCTCACAAAAGATGAGTAATAGAATCCCTACCTTCAAAGCTTAACAACAAACTTTTATTCTCGGAATTAATCAACGTTAGCTCCACACATCCTTGACCCTAAGGCATGCATAAGGACAATTAAAACTAAAGCACAACGTATAATCACATTCATAAGTGAATTATGTGTAAACCCGTCTACTAGTGCCATTAAAGTATTTTTATGCAATTGTTCTTTAAATACCAAGTAAACAATTTTTATCTTAAACGCAATATAAAATACATACAAGCAATTTTTTATGTTTTAGTCTCTAATAAGAATTCATAAATCATTTAGGGTAGTATTGGAAAGGTTGTAAGACATTAAGAGACTAGAAGGTGAGCAAAATTGGGTTTTTGGTTCAAGTTAACAGCTAGTATACCATGGCAACTTGGTGGTATACTTTTGTAAAAAGGCGGGTTCACTATCTACAATTAACACACGGGTTAACAGGTGGTTTACTTAAGATAGACGGGTGGTTTATTACCACTGGCAGGTTTACTAGTTTCTAATCCGAAAATTGAAAAATTCATAGAAATTAAAATACAACTCCGATTTAGGGTCATGATAGCTCATTGGAAAGCTTAGGATGTCTACTTTTTAAATATGCAAACCAATTTACAAAATTCATTTTCATTTAACTCCAGAATTTTAAGAAATAGCCACTGCCCATAGAGGTATTATAAAGTTTATGGGATGTCAAATTTTTCTTTAACTTAAAGCATATTATCCTTGTTTAAAATCTCAAAACCATTCCAAAATATGCAACATGCATTATATAATCAGAATAAACATATTCTCATGAGTTTTATACCAAAATCATTATCAAATTATATCTCTAGCCTTTCTTGTAAATAATGATGAAAACATGCTTAAATTTGCTCTTTAAGCTCAAAACATTAGAACATCAATCTTAAAGTTATGGAAACCGGTTTTAAACATTCCTAACATGTTTCTAACATTGTCATCAAACCAAAATAAAAGTTGGTTGTGGGTTGTAACTCAAGACTCAAGTTTTTGTTCATAAATGTTTAAGGATGCATGTTAACTTAACTAGAAATTTGCATGAATTTTGAACACGAAAATTATGCATTAAACATGGAGAAAATACATACTAAAAACTAAGTTTAGATTAAAGAAAACCTACCTCAAAACTTCTTTGAAAAGCACCAAAGTTCGGGTTAACAATCAAGCTTGAATTAACTCTAAAACCGCCTCGATCATGGTTGGGAATTATAATTGTCTTGGCCACAAAGAGAGCTTTGTGCTCTATGTCTTTAGTTAGAAATTTGAAGTGAGAAAAGGGAGAGAATGAGAACTAGAGAAGAAGGTGGTGATAGTTAAATAAAAAGATATCAAAATGCTTAAGAGGAATGGGATGTTTACGGGGGAAAGTTGTAAGAAGAAACAAAAGAGTCTTAAAGGAAAATATCATCTTGTCTCCCATGAAGATTTTTAGCAAATCATGCTAACATAATTGAGGGGACAATTGGAGTGAATTATAGAAGAAGATAAGGAAATAATTAAAGAGGTGGTTGAGAAAATATCTCCATGTCTTTTATGAATTGAGGGAAAATAATTCAATGTCCCCTTCGGATACCTTTAGCAAAATAAGAAGAAGGCTATATAATTGAGCAATAATTTAGGGAGACAAGATTGGTAGAAGTGTTGGTAAATTTTGAATGTTTCTTAGGAAGACTTGGTAAGAAAATACTAAAGTGGTATTTTTTTTTTTTTAATGATCGTAAACAACTTAGTAATTTTAAATAGTCACATTTTATTCATTAAATTTTACAAAATCATGCCCGTTAAAAATACGGGTGTTACAGCTCTCCCCTCCTATAAAAAATTTCGTCCTCGAAATTTCTTACACTGATTACAATGTTAAAACAAATGTGGATACTTTTCTCTCATTTCAGATTCAAGTTCCCATGTGGCTTCCTCCACATCATGGTGTTGCCACATCACTTTCACCAGAGGAATTTCACGACGACGTAATATTTTTATTTCATGATCCAGTATTTGAACTGGAATTTCTTCATAATTCGTATCTCCTTGAATCGGCACATCTGTCCACATGATCACATGTGAAGGGTCGGGTTCATACTTTCTCAACATCGATACATGAAACACATTATGTACATGAGACAATTGTGGTGGTAGGTCTAAACGGTATGCCAACGTTCCAATGCGTTCCACAATCTCAAACGGTCCTGTATACCTTGGTGCTAACTTTCCTTTAACACCAAATCGAGATACACCTCGTTTTGGTTTCACTTTTAAGAACACAAAGTCTCCAATCATGAACTCTAAAGGTCGCCTCCTCTTATCTGCATAACTCTTTTGTCGACTTTGAGCTGTCTGAAGACGTTCGCGAATAATCTGGATCTTGTCCGTTGTTTCTCTGATAAACTGAGGCCCAAGTTCAAGACGCTCTTCCTTTTCAGCCCAACACAATGGAGATCTACAAGGTCTACCATATAAGGCCTCATATGGAGCCATTCTAATACTTGCTTGGTAACTGTTGTTATATGCGAATTCAACATATGGCAGCTGTGCAGCCCAATTTGTTCCAAAGTCCAGCACACAAGCCCGAAGCATATCCTCGAGAATCTGAATGACACGTTCAGATTGTCCATCTGTTTGAGGATGAAAAGCTGTACTAAAATTCAATTGAGTTCCCAAGGCCCTCTGCAATCCTCTCCAAAATTTCGACGTGAAACGTGTATCTCTATCGGAAACTATTGACATTGGCACTCCATGCAATGTCACTACCTTTTCCACGTATAATTGACATAATTTTGAGACACTATAACTAGTTCTGATTGGGATGAAGTGGGCTGTCTTAGTTAAACGATCTACAATTACCCAAACGGCGTCATGCCCTATTTGAGTCTTAGGAAATCCAGTAACAAAGTCCATTGTCACATGATCCCACTTCCATTCTGGAATAGGTAAGCTCCTCAACTCGCCTCCAGGCTTTTGATGTTCCGCTTTAACCTGTTGGCACGTCATGCACTTAGAGACAAAGGTTGCTACATCTCGTTTCATTCCTCGCCACCAGTATTGTCGTTTTAGATCCATATACATTTTTGTGCTTCCAGGATGAATAGCAAACTTTGAACGGTGAGCCTCATCTAGCACCGCATGCCTGAGATATGGATCCTCTGGAACAACTAATCTTCCTTTGTAAAGTAAAAATCATTCTGGCTCAATCTGCCATCCATCCAGTTGTTCTCCATTTTGTATTTGCTCCCAAACCCTACGTAATCCTTCATCGTGCCATTGTCCTTGTTTTACTTTCTGAATTAACGTAGGAGTTGCTATCACATTGAATAGGAAAGCTCTCTCGTCATCTTCATAATATTGCAAGTTGAAGTCGGCGATGGTGACTCGTCTCCAATCTTCCAATGCTAAACTGGCTATACGTCCGTTGTTCTTACGACTTAGAGCATCTGCCACGGCATTTGCTTTTCCAGGATGATATTGGATACTAAAGTCATAGTCCACCATGTACTCAGTCCATCTTCGTTGCCTTAGATTGAGATCCTTTTGAGTAAACAAATATTTCAGACTTTGATGATCTGAATATAGCTCGAACTTTGCGCCATATAGATAACATCTCCAAATTTTGAGTGCGAAAACCACAGCAGCTAACTCAAGATCATGTGTGGGGTAGTTCCTCTCATGGGGTTTCAATTGGCGTGAGGCGTAGGCAACTACTCGTCCATGCTGCATTAACACACAACCCAAACCGTTTCCTGAGGCATCAGTGTATACTGTGTAAGGCTCCTCGTTGTTAGGTATGATTAGCACAGGTGCACTAGTGAGTCTTTGCTTCAGTTCCTCAAATGCTTCTTCACATTTATCATCCCACACGAACTTGACATTCTTCCTTGTGAGTTTTGTTAATGGAGAAGCAATCTTTGAAAAATTCTCTACGAAGCGTCGATAGTATCCAGCTAGTCCGAGGAAACTTCGAATCTCCGACACGTTCTTTGGTCGTTCCCAATTTAGCACTGCTTCAATTTTGGAGGGGTCCACTGAGATGCCTTCTTCAGAGACAACGTGTCCAAGGAACTTGACCTTCGTCATCCAGAAATCACATTTTTCTCTTTTTGCATAAAGACCATGTTCTCTCAACGTTTGTAGAGCGATCCTCAAATGCTCAGCATGTTCTTCTTCGTTTTTAGAATAGATCAAGATATCATCTATGAAGACAATGATAAATTGATCTAAGTACGGTCGAAAGACACGGTTCATCAAGTCCATGAAAGCCGCTGGTGCATTAGTCAACCCGAAAGGCATGACAAGAAACTCAAAATGACCGTAGCGAGTCCGAAAAGCTGTCTTTGGAATGTCCTCTTCTCTTATCTTCAGTTGGTGATATCCGGATCGTAAGTCAATCTTTGAGAAATAGCAAGATCCTCCTAACTGATCGAACAACTCATCAATTCGGGGTAGAGGGTACTTGTTCTTGATAGTCAATCGATTAAGCTGGCGATAATCGACACAGAGCCTCAACGATCCGTCATGTTTCTTCACAAAAAGTACTGGAGCTCCCCAAGGTGATGTACTTGGTCGAATAAATCCTTTTTCCAGTAATTCGTCCAACTGCTTCCTCAATTCCACTTTCTCAGCAGGTGCCATTCGATACGGAGCAATAGAAACAGGCGTTGCTCCTTGAGTTAGGTCGATGACAAACTCAATTTCTCTATTAGGCGGAAGTCCGGGCAATTCATCTGGAAAAACATCTGAAAATTCGTCCACCACAGGAGTGTGAGAGGATAGGTCACTCTTCTTTAGTTCTCCATTTGAAGCAAAGATCGTCCCAAGATTGGTGAAATTCCTTCGTCCTCCAATACAAGCCTTTAGCACCGGGGCTGGTGTCACTGTTCCTGTTTTTGCCTGAAATTCGACGACTTGTCCATTCTTGGTGAATAAAGAGACACGTTTCCTATGACAATCTACTATTGCCTGGTATTTAGTTAGCCAATCCATTCCTAAGATTACATCAAACTCTGTCATAGTTATTACATATAGGTCAGCCGATAGTTTATGTTCTCCTATAACAATACACACTGATTTACAAATTATGGATACTTCAGCTATCCCGCCCATTGGTGTACTAAGGGTTAATGATGAACTACATGTCTCAGTTTCTAATTGTAGTACGGAAGCAAATAACATAGATATAAATGAATGAGTGGCACCAGTGTCAAATAATACATGAGCCCAAGAATGAGACACGTGAATCATACCGTCTACAACTGAGTGATCAGCCTGTTTTGCTTGTCCAGCTGTAGCCGTAATTGCATAAGCTTGTGCTGGTGCTTTTCCTTTATCACTTTTTCCTCGGTTTCCTTGGCTACTACTAGCCTTATTATTATTTCTCCCAGAAAAATATGGCCTTTGATTCATTGAGCCTTGTGGAGTCGGTTGGAAGTTCTGATTAGCATAAAAATTGGAACCCTGTGGCCGCTGTTGATAGTTGTACTGAGGCTGGAACCCTCGAGGTTGAGTTACTGAGACTTGGGAAGCTGGAGTGTTTTGCTGAGGCGCTCCACGATTTTGACTCCCTCCCCAAACAGTGGAGCCAAAATGACTTTCTTGTGGCCTTGGTGCAAAGGATGATTGTGTAGGGTGGTTAGGGCAATTTCTCCTCAGATGTCCCACTTGTCCACAGTTATGACAAGCATACGGTTGGAAACGACCACTACCAGAAGATCCACCACCAATAGTCACTCCACTATGCTGAATGACTTGCCCTTGTGACTTCTCTTTCTTACTTATTTTCCTTTGACGCCCACCAGAACCCTTATACTCTCCATAGGAGTTATTTAGTTCTGTCTCTGCCCGCTGTGCCGCAGCTACAAGATCAAGAAAATCTGTTGATGGAACAGCAGCTATCATTTGTCTGATTTTCGGCCTCAGGTTATTTCTAAATTTTTCGCATCTCGCCATTGGATCCGATACAGCCCCGGGATTGTAGCGAGACAATTCTATAAATCGAGCATGGTATTCAGCAACTGTTGTATCTCCCTGCACCAGGTTTTCAAATTCTCGCATCATTGCTTGCCTATGGCTCTGAGGAATATAGGTGTTGCGAAAAATGGTTTCGAACTGCTCCCATGTAAGATTCGGCACGTCATAGTCGTCTTTCTGAAGATCCCACCATTCTTCGGCTTTACCCTCAAATATATATGTTGAAAAGCTAACCCAATACTCCCGTGGAATCCTCAAGGTGTCCAACTTCTTTTTGACTGCCTTTAGCCATTGTTCTGCTATGACCGGGTTAGGTTCTCCACTAAATGTGGGTGGTTTCTGCTTCATAAACTCCTTCAACAGAGTTAGATGTCGTTGTTCGGGATCACGAACCTCCACAGGTCTTTGCACATTTTGTAAAGCTTGAAGAATTTGTCCTAAATTATTTACTTCTGGTGCAGCTGGCGGGGATTGTGTTGCATGTTGTAGTTGCTCATCTTCTTGAGCTTGTTCCATCGGTTCCGGTTGCTCAACTTCTTGAGCATGTTCAACCGGTTGTGACAGCTCAGACGATTGCATTTGACGTCTTGGTGGCATAGTTTCTACTGGCTGCGAAAATTTAACTAGGATCAGTACCAAATGATGATGACATTAACACCTAACTTTAAAACCATTCCCAAAGATTAATTTTTAAGGTGGTGCTATACCCCCTAGGTTAATCGAACCTAGGCTCTGATACCAAAAATTCTGTAACACCCCTATGTGGGGGTTAACAGTTTTAAATAAATAAAAATAATTTTAAATTTTATATTATTTAAATCAATTAAACAATGCCCATGGGTCTTTAAACAACAAGAAAAATAAAAATAAACGTTTTAAATACAAACCACAGTTTTTAGTGTAGCACCAAATATATATAATTACAGTCATCATCACCATAGTACAATTCCCAAATAACTTAACACAGCCATAAAAAAAATAATACAACTCTTACATGTTGTAGATAAGTTGTAATTAAACAGGGTCTTCTAACACGAAAACAGCAAGATTGTTTTCGCTTATTCCTCTTCAAATATGTTGCACTGAGTTCCACCTGAGATATGAAGATATGATAGGGATGAGCATCGACATGCCCAGTAGGGAAATCATGACTCACCTTATGGTTTATCCATTACCACATTAAAAACTGCATGGTTAGTAGGTTACATCATATTCCAGATTATGAGGTTTATTATGATCACATCTTATGGATACCGTAGTTAATCATTACCAAGTGTCATAATTACACATTTATACAAATATTACCAATCATCATTGTTCTTAGGTATCCATGTTAAATTGAGTATCACTCAACTCATCGAAACCCAAATGGGCGTACTTGATCACCCTATAAACATTTCAAGGGTGTTCCGGTGAGGGGACATCAAGCCCCGAGTCCTCACCAAATCGATTCCTGTACAGTGTGTTCTGGGACTTTCAACCCAAGGAAGCGTCATCACCTTCCCCCTATTTTTCCTTTTAGGGTATTCGTGCCCAAGGACGTAACCGTCGCCCTTTTTACATCTCACTATTCCTTTGTATTCAATTTATATTTATAGAGTCAATTTCCTAACCATGCTTCTCAATTTATAACATATGTCAAATCATTATATTTATCGCTATACAATATACATATTTTACAATATAAAACAATCAAATTTAATTTACCAAAACCTCACAAAAGATGAGTAATAGAATCCCTACCTTCAAAGCTTAACAACAAACTTTTATTCTCGGAATTAATCAACGTTAGCTCCACACATCCTCGACCCTAAGGCATGCATAAGGACAATTAAAACTAAAGCACAACGTATAATCACATTCATAAGTGAATTATGTGTAAACCCGTCTACTAGTGCCATTAAAGTATTTTTATGCAATTGTTCTTTAAATACCAAGTAAACAATTTTTATCTTAAACGCAATATAAAATACATACAAGCAATTTTTTATGTTTTAGTCTCTAATAAGAATTCATAAATCATTTAGGGTAGTATTGGAAAGGTTGTAAGACATTAAGAGACTAGAAGGTGAGCAAAATTGGGTTTTTGGTTCAAGTTAACAGCTAGTATACCATGGCAACTTGGTGGTATACTTTTGTAAAAAGGCGGGTTCACTATCTACAATTAACACACGGGTTAACAGGTGATTTACTTAAGATAGACGGGTGGTTTATTACCACTGGCAGGCTTACTAGTTTCTAATCCGAAAATTGAAAAATTCATAGAAATTAAAATACAACTCCGATTTAGGGTCATGATAGCTCATTGGAAAGCTTAGGATGTCTACTTTTTAAATATGCAAACCAATTTACAAAATTCATTTTCATTTAACTCCAGAATTTTAAGAAATAGCCACTGCCCATAGAGGTATTATAAAGTTTATGGGATGTCAAATTTTTCTTTAACTTAAAGCATATTATCCTTGTTTAAAATCTCAAAACCATTCCAAAATATGCAACATGCATTATATAATCAGAATAAACATATTCTCATGAGTTTTATACCAAAATCATTATCAAATTATATCTCTAGCCTTTCTTGTAAATAATGATGAAAACATGCTTAAATTTGCTCTTTAAGCTCAAAACATTAGAACATCAATCTTAAAGTTATGGAAACCGGTTTTAAACATTCCTAACATGTTTCTAACATTGTCATCAAACCAAAATAAAAGTTGGTTGTGGGTTGTAACTCAAGACTCAAGTTTTTGTTCATAAATGTTTAAGGATGCATGTTAACTTAAGTAGAAATTTGCATGAATTTTGAACACGAAAATTATGCATTAAACATGGAGAAAATACATACTAAAAACTAAGTTTAGATTAAAGAAAACCTACCTCAAAACTTCTTTGAAAAGCACCAAAGTTCGGGTTAACAATCAAGCTTGAATTAACTCTAAAACCGCCTCGATCATGGTTGGGAATTATAATTGTCTTGGCCACAAAGAGAGCTTTGTGCTCTATGTCTTTAGTTAGAAATTTGAAGTGAGAAAAGGGAGAGAATGAGAACTAGAGAAGAAGGTGGTGATAGTTAAATAAAAAGATATCAAAATGCTTAAGAGGAATGGGATGTTTACGGGGGAAAGTTGTAAGAAGAAACAAAAGAGTCTTAAAGGAAAATATCATCTTGTCTCCCATGAAGATTTTTAGCAAATCATGCTAACATAATTGAGGGGACAATTGGAGTGAATTATAGAAGAAGATAAGGAAATAATTAAAGAGGCGGTTGAGAAAATATCTCCATGTCTTTTATGAATTGAGGGAAAATAATTCAATGTCCCCTTCGGATACCTTTAGCAAAATAAGAAGAAGGCTATATAATTGAGCAATAATTTAGGGAGACAAGATTGGTAGAAGTGTTGGTAAATTTTGAATGTTTCTTAGGAAGACTTGGTAAGAAAATACTAAAGTGGTATTTTTTTTTTTTTAATGATCGTAAACAACTTAGTAATTTTAAATAGTCACATTTTATTCATTAAATTTTACAAAATCATGCCCGTTAAAAATACGGGTGTTACAGATGCAATGTCTGTTTGAATTCAGTTTTATGCGTAATTAATATAGAAATTATACATGTTGGCATTTCATATGAAATTTAGGGTCCGTTTGGTAAATGGATTCGAAATAGTGATTTGATTTGAGTTAATGTGATTTGAATTAGAATTTGAGTTAGTGATTTGAATTGTTATCCGAATTAACGTTTGAATGTGCATTTAAGTTTTAATCTGAGTATGGAATGAAATTGGAATTTGTGTTTGGAGAGGTAGTGAAAATAGTTTTTGATTTATCAACAAATTTAATAAAACCTTAATGTTAATGATCCTAAAAAATATGCAATATGGATATTAATTTCTTCCTTTATTCACTAGAAACACAATGAAAAAAGAATCATCTCAATTGGATAACAAATGAAGAAGTTATGATTTTTTTTTCTCAAATATAAGAGAGAGAATTTTAGTTTTTACTGTAGCAGAGATATCTGAGTATCAAAAGTTTAAAAGGGAGTCAAAACTCTGAAAACTTGAATTCTTAATACTCAAAGGATTTGGATTTTGAGGGAAACAAACACGTATTTAAAGAATTTTTAATACTTGAATCCAAATTTGAGTCCAAAGAATTCAAAGAGTTCTCCAAACAAACGGGCCCTTAATTACTTTACTTTGTTCTTTTCAAAACTGATCTGTGTGTACTTTATTGGATATTTGATTGATCCACATATGTTCTTTATATGCACTTTAATCTTTTTTTTTTTTTGAATGTAATGTGTGATAGGTCATTAAAAGTGGAAAAAAGTTGAGCAGGAAAAGGTCTTATTCACCATTGGAGGAGGATAGTCATAGCGTAGATCTTCCATGCCCTCAATGCGGTAATCATGAATTCTTAACTTTCAAAATGACCTAAAGAATCACTACACGAATTTATACAATTCATAAAGCAGAACGTTTTATGAATGTTTAGTTGACATTATCAATCTGCACTTGCTCCTTGCTATAGCTATATTTGTAGTACCGTTTCTCCCCCCTATCCCTATCTTTATGTTGTATAGCTTCCTTGATATTTTTTATTTTTATTTTTTAATTTAAAGAGTTTCTGTTGACATCTTTTCAGGTACTGAATTTGGTGGTTTTCGCTGTAACGAGAACACTATCCATTTACAATGTCATGGATGTGGAGGAATGATGCCTTTCCGACCACCCACAACTACTGTACCACAACACTGTAAGATCTTGTTTTGTTTCTAATAAATCGCGATATTAATTATCATAAGTTCTATTTGAACAGCAGGCGTTACTATGTGTAATGCCTTTGTGTAGTGAATATTCTAAAGTATGTTTTAATGTAAAATGTTCTTGGACTGCTTCATACCATGGTTTACACAGCAAGTGTAATGAGCTATTAAAAGACAAACATTGGACCAAATTTTTCATGGTCTTGACTTGGATATGTTTTTCTTGTCTTTAAGCTTTTGAAAGTACTGAATGGTGAGGGAAAATTAAATATTTGATTAGGTCCTTTTTTTTTTTTTTCCCTCTTTTGGTTAAAAAGGAAACCTATAATCGAGCTTGTGTTAATTTACAATTAAGCATAACAAAAGACTAATATCTAAAATTTTCATGTGCTTGCAGGTTTAGGGTGTGATCGGGCATTTTGTGGTGCTTATTGGCATGCTCATAGAGTGACGGGAACAGGTTCACATGCTATGTGCAGTGGCGAGACTTTTCAACCAGTGTGTGGCATTTTTCTGTTCTCATCTCTTATTCATATTACTTTAACACTTTTGGTTATTCCAGATGCATATGCATGTTTCACGTGCCCGTGGAGTGTACCAGAACAAGCAATTGTATAGTTGTAAGTCGATTGAATTCAATGAATGCTATACTTTTTAATTCTTTGCAGATCTCAGAACGTACTCTCTCTCAAATTCCAATTTGGACGCATGGAAAGAATCGGCATGAGCAAGATGTATGAATTGTAAAAATGGTTTAACGGCAATAACAATTATTATCATTCTAATTATTATTATTATAGCCGAAGGATCAATATAACTACTTTCACTTTGGTTTGTAGATCACGGATAAGTGTATTAGACAGATGGGCCGAACATTGCAGGAGGTTATTGCAGAATGGATTACAAAGTTGAACAACAGAGAGATTGGTATATGAGTATTTTCTTTTGGTTCAGTTTGTCATCAAAATAGGAGTTTCTTGTATTCCTAAGTTGCCCATTTGCTTACTGTATGATTATCTTTTGATTTATCAAGTAGCTGGTAGCATTTCTCCTGCAATATGTTTTTGCTGATAGTTCTGTTAAAGGAATATTTTACCAATTTGATGACTTCTGAAGTTCCAAGTGAACTGTAGTCGTAACAACGGGGAAATAACAAATGACGTTGAATTTTAAGACTATGGCTACTCCTCGTCATGAGGCTTACAACGTCCATTCTGATGTAGATTTTGTTGTTATGGTTGTAAAACTCAACCCAACCAAAGGTCATATTAGGCTATTTGATCCATTCTCTCCATTGGGTTCTTGATTATCCTCTGATTGATTTTTCCTCATTTTAAGAAAATCTGTCTGTTTTGCAGATCGGACGAGGATGCCTCTTAATCATGCTGAGAGGATAACATCTGGAACTCATCTATGCAAGTATGTTTATACCAGGAAATTCTTGTTTAAAAAATAAGTTGATTTTATATTTTAAGTCACATGTTCAGCTAAGATATAGTTAGTCATGACACTTCCATCTAATTTTTAAAGGACATGGTATAATTAGTTTGAATCTGTTTTTGTTCTTTTAATGCAGTGAATGTTATGAGAAACTAGTCTCATTCCTCCTGTACTGGTACCGGATCTCAATACCCAAATATGTAAGACCTTCCACTTCAACTTCAAGTATCATTGAAGTAAAATTCTTTTTTTTTTTTTTTTTGCTTTTAATTACTAATCTTTATGGGTTGTTTTGTGTGGAAATCTTTTTTAGTTTGAAAGTGTAGGTCACTTGTGTGTACATGCATGTAAAAGTGACCGATATAGACCAATTTGTGCTTATAGTATTATAAATCTTCTTCTGCTGCTGCTGCTGCTGCTGCCATGGATATCTAGCTGCTTTGAAACGATGTAATAATACCTATAACTAGTTTGACATGGTGGTTCGTGTGAATGTGCATTTTGCTGTTGTAGCTTCTTCCACCGGATGCGTTGGCAAGAGAAGATTGCTGGTATGGATACGCATGTCGGACGCAGCATCACAACGAAGAACATGCTCGCAAAAGAAATCACGTTTGCCGTCCAACTCGGGGTTCTAACATCTAATAATAATATACATTCTTTGCATCTCTCTCTTTTCTTCTCTTTTTTTTCTTCCTTGTGCTGTGTATGGCAGATGTTTTCTTGATTCCCGTAGGCATTGTACAGCTGTCTTCTCAGCTCGTGCCTATCAAATGAAATGTTTCTTTTTAGGGGGGAAAAAGGGGAGAAAGTTGCTCTATGGTATTTATTTCTTTAATGTTCTTGTTGTTTTGTTTGTTGACTAATAGAATAAAGTTATTAGCATGAGTGATGATGGTCATTTCAACTAGTTTAGGTACAGATTCAGGTATGACATATGAGATCCGTTGATTATGATAATAATCAGGATCTTTCTGTTTATTGTCATTTTTGTTTTACATGAACTACAGAAGGGTATGAGTTTGACTTAATTATGAGTGAGTGAGAGAGATTATTTATATATATGTGTGTATATATATATATATTTTGATAGTAAAAGGGCAATGATAATCAATCAAGAGCCACCGAAAGGTTAGAATACAAAATAAATCCGGAGCTATACAAATGGGTATCACTCACATGACTAGTCAATACAAACGCTTTCTTAACAACAGAGAGATCTTCAATAAGTGGCACAATAACAAGATTTGGACATGCAAAAATGACTCAAGATGAGCCATATCTTAGTTCTAAAGTGGACCCAAATCACACACTACAGTGAGTGATGGGGAGGCTACCTTTTAGCTGAGACAAAACACTGGTAGATGGAGAAACCATAATCGTTATTACAAACTAACATAAGCACCAACATAAAAATTGTAAAAAGTTTATAAAAATCCCAAAAGATTAACCCAGTAAGGTGAAGCCCTTCAACGCCGAAAATATGTGAAGTGTGGTAGAAATGGTGCCGAAAACAAGCTCTTGAAATGGCGACGAAAGCGTAGGAAAAAATGGTGTATGGATCTCACATGATGTCGCCGGCAAGTAGTGACTGACACACGCTTTGGTCCACCTTCCTCATCTTCCTTCCGTGACCTAGTTTTTGTAGTTTCAACAGAATTTCGCGGCGAACGTGTCCTAGATCTACGGTAGAAGAACAACAACTTCTTTCCCTTGAACGGCTCTATTCCGGTGACTACCTACCCTTCTGACGGTACGAACTTGACATTGTTGAGCTCTACGATCTTTCCAAAGAACTTTGGAGGCCAATAGCCCGATTAGATGTCGGACCACCACCAAAATGCACCCTCTTTTTGTTTTTACGGAGCCTCTCTCTTAAGTTTCTATCTCTAGTCATAATAATGAGATTATTGATATTTTAATATGGTGCTTTGGGTTGTTAATTTATAATTATTATTTATATGCACTATTCTATTTCTATGTCCTTGTAGTTGTCTCTTTTCTTTCTCTCCAGCCTCCAGCATTCATTTATGAGATTCCACGCCCGGTTTCATAATTTTACCTACTTTCTCTTCTTTTAGTCCCTTTTTTTAAATATATAAACAACAACCAAAAACCAGCAGCGTCGAAACCCTATTATAACAAGGCAAACATTAACAAGTTGTTATTATTTTATTTTTGGGTAGAACATAGAATTTATGTTTGAACCAAGTAGCAAGGATATAATATTATCCCAAACAAAACAAGAGAAAGACACGTTTTGTTTTTAGCACACATGTACAATGTTCATATTCTTCTTCATATATTTATTATTTACATGGTGCTCAAGTCGATTGACTAACAACAACATTAGTTAGCGTTGTATCAATTATTTATGCATAAGATTATTGGGGATTAATTCTGTAGCATCTAATTCCTTTTTATCGTATTTAATTATCAAATGGAAGTCCATGACTAATTAGTTTTATTTTTGTTTTTATTCAGAATGTCATGTCCATTTATGTTTGTTTAATTATTTGTCATGTTTGGTACGTTGTTCGTGGGTTAGGTATACAACAAGTTTTGAATCCTTTGACCGTATAATCTTGGATTTATAGAATCACCTTTTTATTGGGATTTGCCGCAACACTTTTTATAAATTCAGGAATGCAAAAAGGTTCCTTTTTAATTTTTAATATATACATATAAAGTAGGTATGGTTTGTTTTTTTGGGAGAAAGCATTTATTCTCATCTTGACAAGTAAAACAGAACCAACTTTGATATAATCGCCGATTCAGGGGAGTGAAAGGACTAGTCATTGTTCATAAGAAATGCTTTGTGTTTAGTAAAGAGTTACTTCAAACTAATTGGTATATTATGTTATTAAGAGGATATATTGGAATATATTTATTCCGTATTTAACTTTGTTTATTTTATTACAAATTTAGGACTTACTAGGTGTCTATGACTTTATAGCATCGGTTCACCATGATCAAATACTAACAAGACACGAGTATATTCAGGGATTGACTTATTTTCTTTTTGGCTGAAATTTTACCTTGTTACTGACTGTAAGTCAGCCCTCAAATAAAAATGTCAGTATTCCTACCCACCTTACCTTACCTACTCTCTGGGTCTCCCCCTAATTTATATCATATGAAAAAGAATATTGTTAATTTGAAGTTAAAAAATGGAATGGGTAAAAACAAACATATTTATTTGTTTGCCAATGATATATGCATGGAAAAATTGTGAAGAAGAAAACAAAAGAGGTAGGTGCAATGTAACATGGAGAGAGAGGATTCTCAAACGTTCTAGAAAACCAATAATCGTAGGAAATAAAAAAATCTTAAAAAAAGAAAAACAGAGAAGAGCAGATAGGCAGTGAGATGAGAAGAGACAAAGGGAGTAGTTGACGACATCACCATCTATATCTACCAACCCACATGTTAAAACCCTAATTTATTCATCTCCCAATATCTTCTTTCTTTGAATTTCCACCAACACCCTCTACTCTCTCTCTCTCTCTCTCTCACGCATTTAATAAATTTCACACGCATATTTCGAATATTGCCTTCAAAATCTCTCTTTTTCACAAGTTAAGCTTACACATGCATGTCAACTCTCACGCGTCTCATGTGTCTTGATTCATTGGTTCATCCATATGATCTTTTGTGACTTAATTCCGCCTTATTTTTCGTTCCTTTTTTTGCCTCTTCCCCCCTAATCTTATTTTTAATTCAAATGACACACATATATAAATATACAATAAATATATATGGTTTTTCTACAGTTTTTTGGGGGTTAAAAAAAAAAAAAAACATAATATGATAGTTATTGGAGGTAATATTATTGTTAGAAAAGTATAATACCAAGAAATCTACATAAGAAAATGTAACAAATACCATGTTCAACCTCTTTAACATTCAATCTGTTATATTACATAAGAGTGATGATCAAAAAAGTCAGTAGAAAAGACATACATTATTTATATACGTTTAACTTTTTTTAGGTCTTTAAAGTAGGTATAGTTTGGGCGTATTTGCAATATTGATAGATGGTCGTGTGTACTTGTCAATCATATGTTTAATTACTCTCAAGCCTCATTAACCCTACGAATAGCTCTACATTGACTAGATGATTTGGTAGCTTCATAGCACAACATGCAGCAACAAGAAAATTATGAGAGTGTCAGTGTCACAACAACAACATCTACATCTCATGGGCAGTACTACTACTACGCACATATCTGTATGAATGAATTCATCGCCCACATTAATTTCTTCTATGGATGAATTGCCAATTGGGAGAAGTCGTTGTGTTTCTAGACAGTAATGGAAGCAATAATCCCCACCGTCGTAAAATTAGAGCGCCTGCCTCTGCCCATTCACAAAAACTTGATTCTATATCCAAACATCACATGCATGGGTACTCAAGACATGTGGATAGATAAGACTACTAGTTTTATTGCGAGCAAAACACGTTGATCCCCTTATAACATTTCCAGAAGGAAAAAAAATGCTTTTTTTTTTTTACTTGATATTGGGGAAAAGGAGAAACGAATTTGGAAAGCCAAATGTTCTAATTAACAAATTCATCAATTGGTATGTTGTGCATATTATGTGATTAATTGCATGCTCGTTGAAGGCACTCAGTGGTAATCCTAAATTCCAAATTGTTAATGTATATAATTATAGGGTTGTTCAGGAGGAGCCCGACATCGACTCCAACTGCCGAACCTACCAAGCCACGCACAATAAAAATTAAATTTGTTTGTTATAACTAAATTCATTGAGTTATGTTTCAATTGGTTTCGATTCCAGATTTCAGGGGTTGGTCCCAACCGAACCCCGAATCTTTGTACAATTAAACACAACTAATAATTATTAGGAGTTCTTATTTTGGAGATTCCTGACTTCTTACTCGCTCTGAATGATGTCATTTTAGAGCCCAAAGAAAAAACCTACACACTTGATTTGTTTCTTCTCACGCCTCCCCCTTCATTTCTTCATCTTCTAATATCAATGACCTTCACTCTCTCAACCTTAATTTATTGCTTGTAGCCAATGCCATGGCAGAGAAAAACTTGACTTAATTATATATATACATACATATACATATATATATATATATATAGTAGTAGCTAGGCAGAGCAGTATCCACTAGTTTTAATATGGCATACATATTCTGGAATATATACATATATAAGCAGTTAATCGGACATATACGTATAAATTTTCAATAATAAATACTTTGGAAACACAAATTTCTGTTGGAAGTAGAGTGTCCATGTGAAGTGTGTCTATATATATATATATATATAAAATTAATGTGCGTAACATGTGATCAGAAAAATATGAAGGGAGCTAGTAGGGGAAGTTAAGTGTCCTAATTCTACATAAAAGCATAGATAATACATCATACATGTAAGTTGGGTTCTGAAACATCTATACATAGAGATTGATATCAATGTCAGATGGTATTGCTGTAGTGAGTTGAGTGCAGCCGCAGGTACAAGGCTGGGTTTTCTGGAACCCTAGATGACAACACAAGCAAACATCATGATGATGGTGATTATATGCAGATGCGGATGTAGATGCAGTAGTAATAGTAAACTCATGATGATGTTTGAGCTTTTGCTGCGGCTGATCATCATCATCATCATCATCATCATCATGAGGTAGTAGTGGCTTTGAGTACATGGTAACATTACTATTATTATGATCAGCCAAAGAAATCAGATGATCAGCTGCTGCTGAGCGACGATGATCATGAGAAGTAGTAGCGGTGGTGGTGGTGATTAGGCCTATAGAAAGGTCGAGGTTGAGTTGTGAAAACATGACTTGGTCTGTGCCAGTACTAGTGCTAGTAGTAGCAGCGCTGCTATTTGAATATTCTTCAACCGACGTCTGATGAAGATGATCATAATCATGATATTCATGAGTAGTAGTAGTAGCAGCAGCAGCAGCAGCAGCGCTGGTAGAGGCGTTGGTGGTGGGAGTATTACTAGTAGTTTTGACGACGAGAGGGAGAGAGAGAGGACGATGAGTTTGTGGATCAATTCCACGGCTGTAGAGCTTTCTTTTGATGTGTGTGTTCCAATAATTCTTTATCTCGTTGTCTGTTCTTCCCGGTAACCGCGACGCTATTAGAGACCACCTTATCAAACATATATATATATATATATATAAGTACTGGAGATTAAAGATGATGAGAAATTAAGTAATTAAAGGGGTAGTGTTTAATTACTTGTTTCCTAGTAAGGTGTGAAGGTTGATAATGAGGTCGTCTTCTTCTGGAGTGAAGTTTCCTCTTTTAAGGTCAGGCCTCAAATAGTTTATCCACCGAAGTCTGCAACTTTTCCCGCAACGAAGAAGACCTATAAATTGATAAAATATTTTACCATTAATTCATTCAAAGTAATTCATTAATAACTAGTAAAAGTACCGGCCGCTTTGGGAAGAGATCTCCAGCAGCCATCGCCGTGGAGCTTGATGTAGTTGATGAGACGCTCATCTTCCTCTTTGGTCCATGCACCTTTGTTTGCGTGTTCTTTCTCACAACATGGAGATCTCCCCATTTCTTCTTCTTCTTCTTTTTTTGAATTGGCTCCCAGCTACTAGCTCTTCTACCTCAAAACGATTAATTGTCCTTGCAGACACCTATTATATATATATATATATATATATGCTATATAAGAGGAAATTGAGAAAGACGGATTTTAATTTACTTGGAAGCTGGTAAAGCTGCTATACATGTATATATCACTAGAGAGAAAGAGAGAGAGAATATTGAAGCAGGGTTTTGACCGATAGATCGAGTTGGTGAGGAACAACGGGCGGTTGTGAATAACTTATGGGGTTCAAGTTATTATAAAGAAATTCAAGTCATCACAAAACACTAAATACGTTGTACAAATATAATGATGCTCTCCTTTATAATTAGATATTGATGCATATACAAATGCATTATCTATAATATAATATGTTGTTTCAGTATTATCGCTTGCTTTTTTTCTTTTTTTCTTTTGCTTATAAAAAATGTTGTTGCAGTCAAGTCAAGGATACTAGAAAAATAAATCAGGAGGGCAAACACAAAATTTCAAATTTTAAAAGGGCTGAGTTACAAATTTTAAGAAAATGTAGTCGTGATGTTCTATGAAAAATTGTTACGAACAGAAACAAACAATCACTATTCGCTATTCCAAAAAAAACAAAAAACAAAAAAAAAAGATTTAGTAGGTAGTGACACTTTGGCTTTTAAATTTTAATTTCAATTAATTATTTTTTAAACTTGTATTTTTTTGATAGTTTGGGTCTTGACACCAAAATTTGATGCACAATTTAATTTACAATTTAATATAAATTAATGACATATTTATTGCTTAATACATAACTTAAAATTTTATAAAAATAATTACATTATGTACAAAATACTCTCTTCATTACCATTAAAATCCAATAAAAACAATATTATATGTTGCATTGGTTGTCACCGAGGATGTAATTATCTACATTAAATTTCAGGAATCTTTTTTATACATAATTCATGCATTAATAATACCAACAACCCTTAAATAATTAGGACAAAAATAATTTGGTTGATATATATATTAACCAAATTAATTAACCATAGACATGTTTTTTTTTTTCTTTTAAGGGGACCATCAAGAAAATTTTCATCGAAAAACACTAAACTGAGCAAATGTTATCCTCGTTGATGCATGAAAGGCCTAACTAAAAAGACCTTTGGGTGGAAGAAATCGGCAAATTATAACCTTCATTTGATATATATCGATGGAGAACATTTACCCAAAAAAAAAGCCTTCAATTGATATATACGTTTGTCATCACAGAATATTATATTGATAATTTTGACCGTGTGGAGCCCCTTTTAGTGATAACCCAAAAATCACGGGAACACATATAAAGAGTTGTTTATTAGGAGGAAATAATTTAGAAAATGAAGAAACAGAGACGAACGAAAAAAAAACGAAGGCTATTTTCTTTGGGAGGTCATTTCCTCGGCTACATGATGAGGCAACTCTGAAAACAGTTCAAAATAAATAGGTTTGAGTGACCTGTTTAATATTCATATCATTTTAAGATTGACATGTATCACACGTGTAATAAATAAGTGGGTTTTGAGTTAACATCTTAAACTTGAAATTGACACACATAATACGTATAAATTACACAAAATAGTTTAACATATGCTAGAGTGTTTAAAAACATAGTTTTGAACTAGAGGTTTGAAATTTTTTATTAATTTCAAATAATTAGATTAATTGGATCATAAATGGTTGATTTTTCATGTCAATCTCATAACCTAATTATTAAACGTGTTTATCTGTTGTGTCATGTTACAAGTGTAATAAACATTTAGAATTTGTGTTTAGATTTTTGACGTATTTAATAAACATGTGCGTTTGTGTCGAGACTCACCATATCTTGTTAAACTATTGTCAATCCAAACCTCTTAATTTTTCATGGTTAAAGCTACACTTGTCTAACGCACCATCCATCATCCATATTAATTCCCTCTAGGTACGTACTATTATAAATTTACAATCCTTGGATCATAAAAGCATGTTTACTTGGTCATCCTCGTTTCCAAAGGAAGTCTTTCTTGTATTTATTGGGTTTTCAAAATTCAAATGAAAAGTGAAAATGGTTCTAGAAGGAAGGCCAACTTACTCCACTTACTCTATCAACTTTTATCTTATTAGTTTTTCCCTTCCTCCTAATCATGATGAATCATACTGCTTTCTTGCTTTCGCACTAATTAATAAGTACTAATAAGCTCATCATCATCATCATCATGTATACATATACTACTCATACACATAACTATATGTATATGTATATGTGTATGCAGAAGGAAATCTGCGGGTCAAAAGAGAAGAATAAAAAGGAAGGGAACTAGTACTAACGAGTCTTAGTGGTCTATCACATCGTATATACTGTTCACCTTGTCTCATGTCTCCTCTCGGATGATCTTAAATATGTATAGAAATACACAATTAAAATAAAAAAAAAAATTGATGAACAAACATAAATGTTAAAACGAATTGAAAAAATAAATAAATAATAAATAAGAAACGATTTGTGACGTTTTCAGGATACAACCAATCCCGCTTATCCCACCCAGATTTCCAGAAGAGAATTATGTCAATATGAGCATATATTTTGAAGGCATGGTTGGCGAGGCACATCCTATCTATCTCCTATTCCTAACTTATTTTTTCTTTGAGCTTCTAGAAGGGTCTGAGAGTGTAAAAAATAAAAATAAAATTAAGAAAGGCAAGTAATAAGCAAGGTAAAGGAAGAATAATTGTAAATTATAACATGGAATCTTTTGAGGTTGGTAACCCACCTCATTTCCCATTAGATGGTGGGCCCAGTGGGGCTCTGTTTTGTATGCTCCCCTAATAATCTCAATTTGCTTTTTGAGCATCTTCTTGTGTTTCAATAATGATCTAAAGATTCTTTTGACTTCAATATATCAGCCTAGCAACATTTTTGTTACGCTTGAAAGATGTCTAGTTATGGCTCCAACACTTGTATTCAATTTAAGATTAGATTAGGTACACCGTACAACTTATGAAAAAAAACATATATGACCATCCAACTGGTTCTGATTGAGAGTCCTCGGTTGTTACCCCTTTTTTCCTTAATCAAAATCGTTTTGTCAAATCACTTTTAAAATTCAAATTAACATTGACATATAAAACATAAGGACAAAACCGTGTAAAAAAGGAAGCTTTTTATATTATATTTGGGAAATAACACCCGGTGAGGGGACAGTTCCTCTATGGGCCTTAAATGTTTTGGGCTTCTTCAAAACTAGTTAACATGGGCTCCAATAGAAGAATGTAATCCGTGACAGGCATTTAAAAGTAGAGACCCGTATTCACTGGCAAAAGCTAAGTCTGTAGATGTACTCCTCACCTCCGTTTCAAAGTTGTAAGTGTGCCCGGCATAAATCTCTCTCATCAGCTTCAACTACGGTTAAAAACTAAAAATTAACTATAATATAAAATTTTTATATATTATAATTTTTAAATTTAAATTTAAAATACCAGTTACAACTGATTTGAATTTTTCTCAATGGCCCAATAGTTGGAGTTGCAAAAGTGTGCTACTTAGAAGGGCTTGTTTGATTCTCGATTCCAATGATGAACAAGATTTTTTTCTTTCTTTTCTGGGGTTTATCGAAAGATACAGAATCTGAAAAGAGACGATTTAATTTTTATGTTTTCATCTTATTAAAAATCTTTTTGATCTCTAGCAATATTCTCTTATTATATACTACTAATTGAGTCTAATAATTATAAAGATATCTCTGGGGATGCCTGTTGGAATTAAAATATCACCTCTTGCTTTTAATCTTTTCCCAGAAGAATATAGCGAAGATTAGCTTCATTTGTAGAGTGTAACTATATATATATAATTAAGCAACAAGTTGATCTAAGTAACAGGGAATTATTGAATAACATTAACAGGAGATTTAGTTTAGCATAGCATTAACCTTGGTTTTATTTAATTATTTGATATTGATGAAAAGGAGAAGCTCCGATCCATATCCAGTACAAGTAGTTACATATGATATTGATTAACAAATGTGAGTGCAGAATGTAACGCCCCGAAATTAATTAAGTGGTTTTTAGTAGATAAAATAGTATATTAGCATGTCAAATTGTGATTTAACTTTAATTCAAATATTTAGTGATAATTTTCTAATCAATTTAATTTTAAATCATTTTTAAGTTATTTTTATTTTTATTTGTTATTTTGAATTTTTGGAACAAAACAATTTGCCAAATATCAAATACATCCTGTTTTGCAAAACCGTAGGTGGCAGACGGTTATTACACAATGAAACCACTCACTTTTCTTTCTATTTATTCCCTCTCTCCTCTCTATTCTCTCTCACTCTCATTCTCTCACTCTATCACTCTTTCATTGTCTTTCTCTCGTCTATCTCTGTGTCTCTCTCTTTCTCTCAAATTTTGATCACATAATCAAGCCCAAGCTTTGGTTTTCAGTAGATTAGAAGCTCGGGAACGCGATTGGACAATTACAAACTCGATTTAAAGCTTAAATTCAAGGTTAGTTTCAAAAATCTCAATTTTTTTCAAAATTTTTAATTTTCTTAGCATTTTGAAATCTAAGTTCATTTAAGCTTAGAAAACCTTTAATCCACGTTAAAGAAACTTAAAATAACTAGAATCCAAGCTCAGTTTGAAGAAAAACGAATTTAAATCAAGATTTTTCATTTTTTCTATTTTCAGATTTTCTTGGATTTTCTATGCAAAACTTGTTTAAACTAGTTTAGAAGTGTTCTAGTATATTTTTCTATCATCTATGAATGTTTTTCATGCCTGAGAATTGAGAAAAACTGTGACACTCGTTATTCTCCTAACGGGTATTGAGGTAATTAAATTAATTTTTAATGTATAAAAAAAAAATTGCTTCATTTAAATTTATTTTATAATATTTATTTTTATCTATTTTTAAGTTTTCTAAAATTCTCCTATATTTATTTAGTATGATTACTAAAAAGCCTTAGAACTTCTAATAAATCTCAAAAATGTCATATTGGCATTATGTGTGTTAAAGTCTTTAGATGAGACATAAGGATATCTTTTCCAACTACTCTTGACCCTCATTTTCTTTATTTCCTCCGTGACATGCTTCAACATGTCTCCTCTATAATTGTTTCCATCACTTCTCTTCAAAGACTTCATCTTTTCTTCCTTTCTCTTCCACGGTTCCCACACTCTTCTTCTCATTTCTTTGCTGAAGCAAAATACTTAGAGAACTTCTTCAAGGCTGCCATAAAAATCAGCCACCATCACCTCCATTTGAGCAAGAATTTCAGTCATACCGAAGTAAAGGAACCTGTTTTGAAGCCATTTCAAGCTTCCAACTAACCATAATCCGAGGTTAGAATCTTATGAACAAATTTAGTCTTTCATTTATAAATTTTCTTTTATACTAAAGGATTATTCAAATTTACGTTCTTAAACCTAAGTATATGTTTGTTGCTATTTTGGAGCATATGTATGCAGTCTAAGTGTATATGCCCTAGACAGAAAATTTATATTGTTAAACTTTGTAATACCCCTATGGGCAGTGGTTATTTCTTGAAATTCTAAGATTAAATTAAAATGAATTTTATGAATTGGTTTGCATATTTGAAAAGTAGCATCCTAGGCTTTCTAACGAGCTATCATAAACCTAAATCGGAGTTGTATTTTATTTTCTAAGAATTATTCAATTTTTGTATTGGAAACTAGTAAATCTGCCAGTTTGTTATGGTATACCAGCTGCTAACCTGAACCAAGAACCCATCTTTGCTCACCACCTAATTCTTTAATGTCTTGCAACCTTTCCAATATTATCCTAAGTGATTGATGAATCTTATTAGGGACTAAAACATATAGATTACTTGTTCACATTTTATATTGTGTTAAGACAAAAATTGTTTACTGTGGTATTCAAAAGAGATTTATATAAAAGCTTTAATGGCATACTAGTAAGATAGGTTTACACATGATTTATTTATGAATGTAGTTGTATGTTGTGCTTTAGTTTTAATTGTCCTTATGCACGCCTTAGGATCAAGGGAGTATGGAGCTAACGTTAATTGATTCCAGGATTAAGAGACTGTTGATAAGCTTAAAAGGTAGGGATTCTATTACTCATCTTTTGTGAGGTTTTTATAGAATTAAAATTGATTGTTTTGCCGCAATATATATATATCTATGTTGAACTGATATTATATGATTATCACATATGAAACTATGACATGGACTCGTCTTGTATTGTACGGCGAGGAACATAATGAATTGACACATGTTATAAATTGAGAAGCATGGTTAGGAAAACTGACTATATTTATAATGATTTAATATAGAGAAATGGTGAGACATGAAGAGGGCGACGGTTACGTCCTTGGGCATGAATACCCTAAAAGGTAAAATAAGGGGAAGGCGATGACGCTTCCTTGGGTTGAAAGTCCCAGAACACACTGTACAGGAATCGATTTGGTGAGGACTCGGGGCTTGATGTCCCCTCACCGGAACACCCTTGGAATGTTTATAGGGTGATCAAGTGCGCCCATTTGGGTTTCGATGAGTTGAGTGATACTCAATTTAACATGGATACCTAGGAACAATGATGATTGTTAATATTTGTATAAATGTGTAATTATGACACTTGGTAATGATTAACTACGGTATCCATAAGATGTGATCATAATAAACCTCATAATCTGGAATATGATGTAACTTACTAACCATGCAGATTTTAATGTGGTAATGATAAAAACCTAAAGGTGGGTAATGGTTTTCTCTACTGAGCATAGTGTTGCTCATACCCTTATGTTTATATCTTTTCAGGACTCACTAAGTGTGAGGTGGCTACGAGAAATATAGTTGAGGAAGTGATGTAGCTATATTACATTGGGACTGCTTCAATTGTTGAGAATGTTCTTCATGATAATGTAAGCATCAATTGTTACTTTCTGTGACTGTATTACAATGTGTTGAGGGTTAAAATGATGATGACAGCAGTTATTATTATTAAATTTAAGGTGCTACATTAAAACTGTGGTTTATTTGTCGTTTATATTTTTATTTTTGAGTTGAGAGTTTTCATTTAAGTCCCGGGCAAATTTTATTTTTAAGGTTTTACTTTTATTATTTATTTTTATTTTATCTCATTAAAAACTGTTAACCCCCATATAGGGGCGTTACAGAATTTTTGGTATCAGAGCCTAGGTTCGGTTAACCTAGGGAGTGTAGCACCACTTTAAAAAAATATATTTTTGAGATGGTTTTGAAGTTGAATTTTCATTGTCATCATCAAAATGAACCTTCACATTGATTTATACAGTCTAGAAGGATGTAACATGGAAAGGCCATAGAATGAAAATACTAATGGTTATATGAGTACAATAATTATATAGAAGGATAGTATTAATAGTTATGAGGGAATGATAATTATATGGAATGAGTTTATAAGTAGAATGCTTATGAGAGATTCGTATAATATTTGGATCTATAAGCATATCTAATTCGTATAAACGATGAGAAATTCGTATAGATACGAGGATTTAAAAGCCTTTTGTCTCATGAAAAACAATAAGAAATATAAGGCTTGATTTATTGATTTTAAAGTTTGACATAGATATGCCAAATTTTTCGTAATTGATTCAAACCTAAGTAATGATTATGTGTGGATTCGATGGAGCACATAAGTGTCAATGTCTTTTCTTAAAAGTTCTATATATTTGAGGAATATGATATAAGTTGGGAATCATGGTATTGAATCTTGAGAGAGATAAATGTTAGACTTTTGGTCTGTTGAGACTGTGTAAAGTCTAGAATGCATGAATCTCAAAATTGGAATATTTCGTTACGTACATTGTATTTAAGTGTATCAGTGAATCTTTTGGTTACCCAATATTTTGTTATATGAGGAAATTTGATATTGTATAAGTAGAATTGTGGAGATTGTAGATGTTCCTAAGTAGTAACATTTAGTGTCTTTGTTCATTGATATGGTCTATGTTGGAAGACGTAAATCGTATTGATTTCAAGGTTAGTCGCATTCTAAACCCTTGGTAGTAATAATGATGAATCCATTGATAAATGTTGAGTATTAGGAATAACATATAGGTGTATGTATTGTTCAATAAGGTTTTGATTAAAACAAAATTATTTGAGTTGCTGGATCATTCAAGAAGATCCTTGTTGTCGTTAAATTAGATTTGTTGTTTATAGTTAACTTTATCTATAGTGGGCTTTGAATTGGGTTTAAGATTCATACGAATTGGTTTTCAATTTTATGTTTGTTATTTAACTCGTTCTAAATGTGTTAAGGCCCGAAACAACCTGACCATTTTCAACTTAGAACATTTGGGCCTAGTTCAAATCTTAAATCAGTTTGATTCACACTGTCTCTCCCACGTGGTTTCTATACGTGTCATATACAGTGGTTTAATCATTGTTTACATATACGTTTACTGTGCATAGGAGCTTATTTCTCCGAGTTCACTTTTTCTCTCTTAATTTGTTATTTTCTCTCTAAATCGCAAATCCTCTTCTTTTTCATTAGAAATTCTTCTTTTCCTCTAAAAGAAGAAGGAATTCTAGGATTCTGCAATTTACTATCTTAATTTTTCCTTTCTATTTACTCTTCTTTCATCTCATCATGGACCCAAAGTACCAACACCTGAGAAAGTATTTCCCATCACTCTCCCAAAAGATTCTTAGAAAGAAATACAAGGCTAGAATTACTCGGTTGTGGATTCTTATGTGTTTTGGTATCCCTTGTGATGTGAGAATGTTGATAGAGGGGAAAATCCGTCCGAGTGACTTTAGTCAAGATGTCGGTTTACCAGGAACAGGTACCAGTCGTAGTGCAATGAAAAGAAGAGCTCGTGCCATCGTGGTCACTTGTAACAAATGTGGAAGACAAAATTGTAACGGTAAATGTACTTCACCTGGTTATATGTCTACGAATAGAGAGGATAAAATAAGGTTTTGTAGGGATGGACTTTCAAAGGAGAACTTGGATAGCATCCATCCTCCTCTCCACGGTCACCCTAGTGGATATGTTCAAGGAGCTATTTTTAAACTCTGGCCTAAATTTTATACAGAAAGACAACGCCTCAGGAATATGGTATTTCTAGATCCTGTTTGCCAAGCCATAAGAAAACTGGATGGGGAATAAGTCATCGCTCTATAAAGGTTATTTAGTCTTTGCTTATTTGAAGCAGTTTTAGCTGATGTTCAACAGTTTGTGTTTTTCTTTTACTCAAAATATTTGCTTTTGTGTTTGAAATAATTGTGATTATTAGATTGATACAGTAAGTGTTAATATCTTATTTAATTTATGATTTTCTTAAATATATATATAATAAAATATATTATCTTATCAGACACGTCACATACGGTACAGTAATATATTTGAATTTTGAAAAGCTTATCCAGATATTTCAAGATTTGTGTCTCAAATTTCAAAAGTTCTACAGTATTTGTCGTTTATATTAAATTTCTAGACTTGGTGTATATTTGTCAAAAAGTCTACAATTGTGTCAAGAGGGTCTTCTGTCGAATTGTTCTCAATTGTCAAAAGTTATACAATTAGAGTCTAATCTTTTTCAAAAAGTGAATCAGATTTTCTGTAAACTATCAATCACCTTATCTTACTTTCTTATCCGCACAAGATTTTGTTTAAATCTTTGGATTACTTTTTCATTACCTACTCGTCTATCTCTTTAGCCCTTTTTGTATATTTCTCATCTTTAAAATCTCATGTAGAACCCGAAGTCTAAGTGGAGCAGACATTAAGCAACCACTTCTATAAACCAAATATGTCTACCTCCCAGTCCACGAAAAAAATAAAGAATGTCTGTGTCTTTTGTGGTTCCAGCCTTGGAAAAGATAAAGCTTATTTAGAAGCTGCAAATCACTTAGGGCAAGTCCTAGCACGCAAGAAGATTAACATAATCTATGGGGGTGGTAGTATAAAAATGATGGTAAATATGGCACTAGCAGCTAGGTCTAGCGACGCTACTGATGTAAGAATTTGGCCTCATATTCCAGTTGAAGGAAACCTTTGTAAGGAAGCCATAGGTAAGGGAGAAGGAGTCAGGAGTATCCCTAAAAAATTTTAAAGACATAATCTATAATTCTGATGCTTTTATAGCATTACCTGGTGGTCTAGGTACTCTTGAGGAAATATTTATAGTTGCTTGTGGGCAATTGTTGGGCTTTTATTCCAAACCTTTGGGACTGCTGAACGTAAAGGGTTTTTATGACGATCTTTTGAAATTTCTAGATTACGCTGTGGAAGAAAACATCACTACAGAATCGGAGAGACAAATCTTTGTCACTGCTTCAACAGCTGAGGAATTGATAGATAAAATGCAAATCATACATCCAGAATCCGACACTGCAACATCCAAGCTTGAATGGGAAAGGGAAAGCCGGGAGCGGCCAATTGATTTGAATCTCCATCTGTAATCTTTTTGTTTTATCTTTGGCATGTAGGCATGTGTGTCCGTATTTCGTGTGTTACGAATAACCGTTTGCCTTGTATTCTGTGTTTCTTGTGGTACGTCGTTGTTAAATCTTTTATATTCATTGAGCCTAATGCCGGGATGGCTGGATACGGAGTACTTGATCGAAACGCATCCTTCTTAAGGTCCGATCTTTTGTTTATCGATGTTTTTGTATCCTCTAAGCATGCATGATATGGATAGCTGGTATACGGAGTGCCTTGTACTCTCGAAACGTATCCGTATTATGTTTGTAATGTGTAATATTCTGTTAATATTATGTGGAAGTACCAGAGTCAGTTATGAGGATATTCCATATGAAATATGAGTATATTATTTGGATTGAATGTTTGTGTCATGAGGATAGCTGTTTAATGAAAAATATGTCGGGTTTGTCTGCAACTCTGAGATTCCGTTTAATATCTCTATGAATAAGTTTAATGTATGGTTTTGAATATAAGTGTTTGTGATATATGTTTTATGATTATGTTTTAGTTTATTAGTTGAGGTATGAAATCAAATATATTTGACTTTTCCTTACTCAAAAAGGAAAAGGAACCTAAAGATGAAGTATATAAAATTTCTCTGGCAATCTCCTTAAATGTGATTGTAAATCACAGTCCATGGACAATGAAGGACTGGAATCATGATATGGTCAATATGTATGCCTGATCAGATTCTTAGACTATTATACGGTGTTATAAGTTGAAACTTGTCAGAAATACTCTTATTGAGGGATTTAGGAGTAAGATTTATTATGCAAGTAAATAAGTGGAAATACGATAACTTAAATTTGGAGGACAAACAACATTAACGGTTTAGACTCAGAATTGGAATCATAGTGGAATCATAATTTTTACTAGTATTGCTAGAATTGAAATTTCGAGGACGAAATTTCTTTAAGGGGGGTAGAGCTGTGACACTCGTTATTCTCCTAACGGGTATTGAGGTAATTAAATTAATTTTTAATGTATAAAAAAAAAATTGCTTCATTTAAATTTATTTTATAATATTTATTTTTATCTATTTTTAAGTTTTCTAAAATTCTCCTATATTTATTTAGTATGATTACTAAAAAGCCTTAGAACTTCTAATAAATCTCAAAAATGTCATATTGGCATTATGTGTGTTAAAGTCTTTAGATGAGACATAAGGATATCTTTTCCAACTACTCTTGACCCTCATTTTCTTTATTTCCTCCGTGACATGCTTCAACATGTCTCCTCTATAATTGTTTCCATCACTTCTCTTCAAAGACTTCATCTTTTCTTCCTTTCTCTTCCACGGTTCCCACACTCTTCTTCTCATTTCTTTGCTGAAGCAAAATACTTAGAGAACTTCTTCAAGGCTGCCATAAAAATCAGCCACCATCACCTCCATTTGAGCAAGAATTTCAGTCATACCGAAGTAAAGGAACCTGTTTTGAAGCCATTTCAAGCTTCCAACTAACCATAATCCGAGGTTAGAATCTTATGAACAAATTTAGTCTTTCATTTATAAATTTTCTTTTATACTAAAGGATTATTCAAATTTACGTTCTTAAACCTAAGTATATGTTTGTTGCTATTTTGGAGCATATGTATGCAGTCTAAGTGTATATGCCCTAGACAGAAAATTTATATTGTTAAACTTTGTAATACCCCTATGGGCAGTGGTTATTTCTTGAAATTCTAAGATTAAATTAAAATGAATTTTATGAATTGGTTTGCATATTTGAAAAGTAGCATCCTAGGCTTTCTAACGAGCTATCATAAACCTAAATCGGAGTTGTATTTTATTTTCTAAGAATTATTCAATTTTTGTATTGGAAACTAGTAAATCTGCCAGTTTGTTATGGTATACCAGCTGCTAACCTGAACCAAGAACCCATCTTTGCTCACCACCTAATTCTTTAATGTCTTGCAACCTTTCCAATATTATCCTAAGTGATTGATGAATCTTATTAGGGACTAAAACATATAGATTACTTGTTCACATTTTATATTGTGTTAAGACAAAAATTGTTTACTGTGGTATTCAAAAGAGATTTATATAAAAGCTTTAATGGCATACTAGTAAGATAGGTTTACACATGATTTATTTATGAATGTAGTTGTATGTTGTGCTTTAGTTTTAATTGTCCTTATGCACGCCTTAGGATCAAGGGAGTATGGAGCTAACGTTAATTGATTCCAGGATTAAGAGACTGTTGATAAGCTTAAAAGGTAGGGATTCTATTACTCATCTTTTGTGAGGTTTTTATAGAATTAAAATTGATTGTTTTGCCGCAATATATATATATCTATGTTGAACTGATATTATATGATTATCACATATGAAACTATGACATGGACTCGTCTTGTATTGTACGGCGAGGAACATAATGAATTGACACATGTTATAAATTGAGAAGCATGGTTAGGAAAACTGACTATATTTATAATGATTTAATATAGAGAAATGGTGAGACATGAAGAGGGCGACGGTTACGTCCTTGGGCATGAATACCCTAAAAGGTAAAATAAGGGGAAGGCGATGACGCTTCCTTGGGTTGAAAGTCCCAGAACACACTGTACAGGAATCGATTTGGTGAGGACTCGGGGCTTGATGTCCCCTCACCGGAACACCCTTGGAATGTTTATAGGGTGATCAAGTGCGCCCATTTGGGTTTCGATGAGTTGAGTGATACTCAATTTAACATGGATACCTAGGAACAATGATGATTGTTAATATTTGTATAAATGTGTAATTATGACACTTGGTAATGATTAACTACGGTATCCATAAGATGTGATCATAATAAACCTCATAATCTGGAATATGATGTAACTTACTAACCATGCAGATTTTAATGTGGTAATGATAAAAACCTAAAGGTGGGTAATGGTTTTCTCTACTGAGCATAGTGTTGCTCATACCCTTATGTTTATATCTTTTCAGGACTCACTAAGTGTGAGGTGGCTACGAGAAATATAGTTGAGGAAGTGATGTAGCTATATTACATTGGGACTGCTTCAATTGTTGAGAATGTTCTTCATGATAATGTAAGCATCAATTGTTACTTTCTGTGACTGTATTACAATGTGTTGAGGGTTAAAATGATGATGACAGCAGTTTATATTATTAAATTTAAGGTGCTACATTAAAACTGTGGTTTATTTGTCGTTTATATTTTTATTTTTGAGTTGAGAGTTTTCATTTAAGTCCCGGGCAAATTTTATTTTTAAGGTTTTACTTTTATTATTTATTTTTATTTTATCTCATTAAAAACTGTTAACCCCCATATAGGGGCGTTACAAAAACATGTGAAAATGAGGATTTGGGCTCGGGGAGGCCGAGACCCGTGCTTGGAAAATTCTAAAATTTTTCCAATTCAACAGGCCGAACTTCATGTTTGGCAGGTTGGACTTATACCTTCGGCAGGCCAAACCTAGAAATATTTGGCCGACCGGACTCAGATGGTTAGTAGGCTGAACTGCACAGTTCAGTAGGCCGAACCAAGGGGACTAGCAGGCCGACTGGACATAGTAAAAATTTGTCATATTTTACTTGTTTTCACCGTTTTGAACCCCGATTGAGATTTTAACATTACAGTATGATCTATAAACATGAATGGTACACTAGGATACCATGAGATAGCTTAGCAACATAGAATATCTTAAACTAGATACTGATAGACTTAGTTTGTATATTTAAGGTTGTTTGTGGTTTCGTGGAGCTAACGTATAGCGGATCAGGACTGCGATGTTGGATATCAGCACGGACATTGAGGTAGGAATTCTACCTTTTTTCTTGGTAGCCAAGTTTTAAAATGATTTTGGCCTCAAAGGAATTTTTATCAAAATGTTTTCAATGATTAACTGAAAAAGGATTTTATCGGTTATTTTCACAAATAGTGGATTATGATGAATTTCATAATGGACCACATAATGAATGTAAATGAAAATACTTAGTGAAAATGAGATTTTAATAACTGTAGAAATATATATACGGGCATGATGCCATTTCAGAGATCGAGTCGTGTAGGATGCGACCTTGGGGGCAGGTCCCGAAACCTAGCTAGGCCACTTTGGTGGTGAATATTATGGTTTGCCCAAGAAAGATAAAAGGTACTTTCTGGACGAAATGTTTTTAATAAGATCCATTTAAATGAATTTATTTATTTAACTCTATTTTCTATTTGTTTCTTTGAAAGGTAAATTTTGGATTTAAATTATTTATCTGTTTTCAAAATATATTCCTACTGAACCTTTCGTTCACATTTTATTTGTTTTCAAATCATCCCCCATAGGTGGAATACAGCTTAGGATTGACAAAGGGTCCGTAGACCGGACTTGTGAACAGTAAAAGACCTGAGTAGGTTATTTGTAAACATAAACGAGGAATGTATTATTTTAATTTTCTTTCTATTTTTGACTATCGTTGTAATTTAAATATTGTCGATACTATGTGTGTGTACAAGTTGTGGGTCAGTGGGACCCAACGCGTATTCTTTCTCTCTTTATTATTTTATTTTATTTTATTTACTTAATCATTAAAAATGTTTTCCTTAAAAGGGGATTCAAATTATCACATTTTTCTTAGATAATTTAATTCTTTAACTTATGTTTTAATTAAATTTTACTTAATTAACTGCCACGTTACCTCCTATACCCTGAGACATGATAGAATGGTATCAGAGCTTAAGATTATGAACCTTGAAAATTATGCACACGTAGGTACGATAGTGAAATACCACTGACAGTCTAAATTTTGTTTTCAGAAGTGAGAGAATGGCACTTATACGTCATTCGACAGCTGACGCTGACTCTGGAAATGATGAGGGCATGATGAGGGCCATGTTTGCTGCATTCAGACAGATGACAGCAAGGGCAAGACTGGAGGATTTCGAAGCTAGTCGTTGGCATGCGTACTTTAAGAAATTTTGACTTGGGTCTGTTCTGACCTTCGACAGAAATGAGGACCCGCAAGTAGCTGAATATTGGTTAGATTTGATTGTGAAGCACCTGGATACCCTTGGCGTGCCAGCAGAGTATCGTGTGGAGTTTGCAGCTTATAAATTTGAAAGTGGTGCTAATACTTGGTGGAAGCAAGCTAAACGCCTAAAGAACAACGAAAACATTAGCTGGGATAGGTTTGAAAAGCTGTTCTATAACTGTTACTTTCTGCAAGGATATAGAGACTAGAAGGAAGTCGAATTCTACATATTGCAGCAGAGTGATATGTCAGCTCAGGAGTACGAAGCAAAGTTTAATGAGTTGGCCAGGTTTGTTCCATCAGTAGTGGCGTCAGAGCGTGAGAAATGTATCAAATTTCAAGAAGGACTTAAGGCTTCTATTCGATGACAAATGGTTGCCTTACGACTTAGGAATTTTGGTGAGCTTGTGTCGTCAGCAATATTTGTAGAAAATAATTATATGCAATACTGTGATGATCAAGCAAGGATGTCAGGAGGACCACAAAGAAGCGGCAGGAGGAGCACCAGTAGCCATCCAACTCAAGGAAAGAACAAACCGGGTAGCATGAACAATGGTAGTAGCAATTCATCCAGCAGTAGGAGCAGCAATCCCTATAGCTTTCATTGCCACTATTGCCAACAGCCAGGACATATCAAGAGGAACTGCCCGATCAGGAATGCTCATTTAGGACTTCAGGCTGGAGAAGGAGCCAGTCGTCAGCCTCAGCCTCAGACTCTACCTCAGCTCTAGTTCCATCAGTTCTCTCCCCAGTAACTGCCATACCGAGCACAAGGACACCAGCCGTGGAACTTTCAGCGCAATACCCCTCAGTATCGAGCGCCGAGTACAGCTAGCGTGCAGTCACCTCCATCGTAGCAATATCGGCCGACTAATCCAGGACCTAACAATGTTGATAGAGGAAAAGGGAAAGCTCTAGTGTAGGTTCACACCATGACAACAGGGGGTTCGAATGCCCAAACCAGCAATGCGGTTATCGATGGTACGATTCTAGTTTCTCGGTCCTTAGCCCATGTTTTATTCGATACCAGTGTCACTCATTCTCTCATTTCAAGCTCTTTTGTGCATGCCTTGGGATTAGAGATAGAATAGTTTGACGAACCCTTAGTCATAGCCACGCCCTTGGGGTGTGTGTGTGAATTGTATATGTAAAGCTTGTAAAATAAAGATTGGGGATGTAATTTTGAAAAGTGATTTGATTATAATCCCCATGATTTCATATGATGTAATTCTAGGAATGGACTGGTTGTCCAAATACAGTACAGTAGTAGACTGTCAACTTAGGAAAGTGACTCTAGTGTCCGATGGGGGACGACGATCACTTACCAAGGTGGTAATGATTGGATAATGAGTGAGCGCCTTATGAAGACATGTCTCGGAGGATGGAAGAATCTAACTCATTATGCTTTCCTTACGAACCTTGAAGGAGAGCCTAGTGCATTAGGAAGAAATGCAGCAATACTAGTGGTGGATGAATTTGAAGATGTCTTTCGTGACGAGTTGCTAGGATTACCACCACATCGGGAGATTAAGTTTAATATCAAGTTACTTCCAAGAACATCATCGATTTCTGTAGCACCTTATTGGATGGCGCCAACAGAGATGAAAGAATTGAGAAAGCAACTTTAGGAGCACCGGTTTTGTTTGCTAAAAAGCATGATGGAACCCTCTGGCTATGCATAGATTATCGGTAACTAAATCAAGTCACCGTGAAAAATAAGTATCCTCTACCTAGGATCGACGAATTATTTGATCAGTTGGGAGGTTCACGGTATTTCTTAAAGATAGATTTACGATCGGGATACCACCAGCTCAAGATTAAAGAAGAGGACATTCCTAAAATAGCTTTCAGGACCCAGTATTGACACTTTGAGTTTTTGATGATGCCGTTTGGATTAACAAATGCTCTGGCAGCTTTCATGGACCTAATGAATAGGATATTTAGGCCCTATCTAGATCAGTTCGTGATCGTGTTCATTGATGATATTTTGGTCTATTCTAAGACTTGGGAGAAGCATGGGCAGCACCTCAGAATAGTACTTCAGACTCTGCAGGAGCACTAGCTATATGCTAAGAAAGAAAAGTGTGAGTTTTGGTTGACAAAAGTTAAGTTTATAGGACATGTTATTTCTGAGCAAGGTATCTCAGTGGACCCATCTAAGGTAGAAGCTATAATGGAGTAAGAATGACCGAGAAATGTAGCAGAAATCTGTAGTTTCTTGGGACTCGTAGGATACTATAGGAAATTTGTGAAGGATTTCTCGAAGATAGCAGCGTCATTGACAAGACTGATTAGGAAGAATGTCAGATTCGAGTAGGGTGAAGAGTGTGAATTTGCCTTCCAAGAGTTGAAGAATCGGTTGACTACAGCTCCAGTGTTGATTATCTCGAATAGTGAAGAGCCGTATGAAGTTTACACAAATGCCTCAGGACGTAGACTAAGATGCGTGTTGATACAACATGGATGCGTGGTGGCATATGGATCGAGACAACTATGACCTCAAGAGCGAAACTATCCTACTTATGACTTAGAGCTCGCGGCGGTGATTCATGCATTGAAGATCTCGAGATTTTATTTGTATGGGGCGACGTTTTAGGTTTTCTCCGACCACAAGAGTTTGAAGTATCTGTTCACTCAAAGGGATCTAAACTTGAGGCAGCGAAGGTGGATGGAATATATGGAAGACTATGATTTTGCGTTGCAGTGCCATCTCGGAAAAGCTAACATGATCGTGGATGCGTTCAGTCAAAAGTCTTCAGGGATTCTTGCTTGTCTAGCTCTCGAAGATTGAAAAAGGGACGCAACAATGAGTGAGTATAGGCTGCAGTACTATGAAGATTACGATTGAGTTTCAGTGTACCATATGGAGACGACCCCAACTCTTGTTTAGATGGTGAAATAGAATCAGTGGCGAGATCGACATCTATAGGGAATCTGGACGCGAATTTAGAATGAAGAGCAATTTGAGGAATGAAGGATACATGCCGATGGATCTCTGTAATTTAGGGAGCTCCTAGTAGTTTAAGCGATTGCAGAAGTGACAAAGGCCATAATGGATGAAGCCTACAAGTCTCAGTTTGCCATTCATCCGGGAAGCAAAAAGATGTATCGTGACCTGAAGAGGCAATGCTGGTGGAGAGGCATGAAGAAAGATGTCCGAGAATATGTGGCCAAGTGTGCGACTTGTCTTCAGGTAAAAGCCAAGCATCAAAATCCAGTAGGTCAGCTTCAACCGCTTCCTATTATAGGGTGGAAATAGGAACACATCACGATAGATTTCCTTACCGGTTTGCCAAGGACGGAGCAAAAGCGCAATGCAATTTGGGTTGTGGTCGACAGGTTAACAAAATCAGCGCATTTTATCCCTTTCAAGTCAACATGTTTGAGGGGAGCTCTCGGGGAGCTATACTTGTAGAATATAGTAAGGTTGCACAGAGTTCCTTTGCCTATCACATCTGATAGAGACACTAGATTCAACGCCAACTATTGGAGGAGCTTTCAAGAGGCTTTAGGTACGTATTTGAACTTCAGCACGGCATTTCATCCTCAGACCGATAGGTAATCCGAGCGGGTCATTTAGATTCTCGAAGACATGTTACGTGTGTGTGTTAGACTTTGGCAGAAACTAGAAAAAGTACTTGCATCTGGCAGTATTTGCGTGCAACAATAGCTATTAAGTGAGCATTGGCATGGCATCGTTCGAAGCGCCGTATGGACGACCGTGTCGGTCACTGGTGTATTGGGCTGAACCGAAAGATAGGATTATTCTCGGGGCTAGTTGAGATTCACGATAGCAACGAGAAGGTCACCATGATAGGAGATCGGTTGAAGGCAGCTTAGAGTCAGACAGGAGAGTTATGCGGACAAAAGACGTCGACCCTTGGAATTCAAGGTAGGAGATTTTGTTCTCTTGAAGGTGTCACCTCGTAAAGGTATCATGCGATTCGGAGTAAGTGGTAAGCTTGCACCGAGGTATGTTGGACCGTTCGAGATTACTCAGCATGTCGATGTAGTCGCTTATCGGCTCGATTTTCCTCCCGAGCTTTCTTATGTCTATGAAGTATTCCACGTGTCAATGCTTTGTAAATGCCCACTAGAGCAAAACAAGATTATTTCATTCCAGGACTTATAGATTTAAGAAGACACGACATACGAGGAAGTACGGTTCAGAATCGATCATGCGAGAGTTGTATCTGCATTTGTTTTGTTTCTGAATTGATTTGTAAATTTTGAGGGCAAAATTTTTTTTAAGGGTAGAGAGCTATAACGTCCTGAAATTAATTAAGTAGTTTTTAGTAGATAAAATGGTGTATTAGTGTGCTAAATTATGCTTTAACTTTAATCCGGATATTTAGTAATGATTTTCTAATCAATTTAATTTTAAATCATTTTTAAGTTATTTTTATTTTTATTTTGAATTTTTGGAACAAAACAATTTACCAAATGTCAAATACATTATGTTTTATAAAACCGTAGGTGGTATATGGTTTTCACACAGTGAAACCATCAACTTTTCTTTCTATTTATTCCCTCTCTCCCCTCCACTCTCCCTCGTTCTCGTTCTCTCACTCTTTCACTCTCTCACTCTTTTTCTCTCGTCTCTCTCTATGTCTATGTTTTTCTCCCTCTTTCTCTCAAATTTTGATAACAAAATCAAGCCCAAGCTTCAGTTTTCAGTGGATTGAAAGCTTAGGAACGAGATTGGATGATTACAAACTCGATTCAAAGCTTAAATTCAAGGTTAGTTTCCAAAATCTTAAACTTTTTCAAAATTTTCAATTTTCTTAGCATTTTGAAATCTATGTTTAAGCTTAGGAAACCTTTAATCCAAGTTAGAGAAACTTAAAATAACTAAAATCTAAGCTCAGTTTGAAGAAAAATAGATTTAAATCAAGATTTTCTATTTTTTCTTCATTTTTCCTATTTTTAGATTTTATTAGATTTTCTATGCAAAACTTGTTTAAACTAGTTTAGAAGTGTTCTAATATGTTTTTTCTATCATTTATGAATATTTTTCATACCTGGGAATTGAGAAAAACAGGTGACAATGAGGATTTGGGCTCAGGGAGGCTGAGACCAGTGCCTAGAAAATTCCAGAATTTTCCCAGTTTGGCAGGCCGAACTTAATGTTCGGTAGGCCGGATTCATGAATCTGGTAGGTCGGACTCATACCTTCGGCAGGCCGAACCTAGAAATGTTCAGTCGATCGGACCCAGATGGTCGGTAGGTCGAATTGCACAATTCGGCAAGCCGGACCAGGGGGACCGACAGGCCGACCGAGCATAGTGAAATTTGTGATATTTCACCCGTTTTCATCATTTTGAACCCTGATTGAGATTTTAACATTACAGTATGATTTTGTAAACATGAATGACACATTAAGACACCATAAGATAGCTTAACAATATAGAATATCTTAAGCTAGATACTGATAGACTTAGTTTGTATATTTAAGGTTGTTCGTGGTTTTGTGGAGCTAATGTATAGCGGATCAGGACTGCAGTGTTAGATATCGACACAAATATTAAGGTAGGACTTCTACCCTTTTCCTTGGTAGCCAAGTTTTAAAATGATTTTGGTCTCAAAAGAATTTTTATCAAAATGTTTTCAATGATTGACTGAAAAAGGTTTTTATCGGTTATTTTCACAAATAGTGGATTATGGTGAATTTCATAATGGACCACATAATGAATGTAAATGAAAATACTTGGTAAAAATGAGATTTTAATAACTATAGAAATATATATATGGGCATGATGTCATATTAGAGATCGGGTCGTGTAGCGTGCGACTTTGGGGGCAGGTTCCGAAACCCAGCTAGGCCACTTCGGTGGTGAATATTATGGTTTGCTCAAGAAAGGTAAAATATACTTTCTAGACGAACTGTTTTTAATAAGATCCATTTAAATAAATTTATTTATTTAACTCTGTTTTCTATTTGTTTTTTTGAAAGCTAAATTTTGGATTTAAATTATTTATCTGTTTTCAAAATATAGTCTTACTGAACCTTTCGTTCACATTTTATTTGTTTTCAAATCATCTCCTTAGGTGGAATACAGCTTAGGATTGACGAAGGGTTCGCATACTAGACTTATGACCAGTAGAAGACCTGAGTAGGTTATTTATAAACGCAAACAAGGCATGTATTATTTTAATTTTCTTCCTATTTTAGACTGTGGTTGTAATTTAAATATTGTTGATATTATGTGTGTGCACAAGTTGTGTGTCAGTGGGACCCAACATGTATTCTCTCTCTTTATTATTTTATTTTATTTTATTTGCTTAATCATTAAAAATGTTTACCTTAAAAAGGGATTCAAATTATCACATTTTTCTTAGATAATTAAATTCTTTTACTTATGTTTTAATTAAATTTTACTTAATTAATTTAATTAACAGCCACGTCACTTCCCGTACTCCGAAGTGTGACACAGAAACAACGGTGATGAAAACCACGGCATTTGCCACCAGTGAAGCCTTCAGTCTTGCAAACTGAGGCACAATTGTCGTCTCCCAAGCATGCTCCTTTGAACTTATGACTCTGCGATTCGCACCTCCTTCCCTCACTTGGCACCATCATCTCCTCTGCAATATTTATATTGCATTGCATTGCATTCATTTTATCAACATTACATCATATTATATATTAATATACCATTAATCTCAGTCAGTATATATATATAGAGAGAGAGAGACAAAAGCTTATATAAACATGCATCTACTATACATATAATGATATTTATGATCTTACGCGATGCCAAGAGAATGAAGAGCAACAGCACAACTCCAAAGTATTTCCTCTCCATCACCTGTATATTATTTCTAGATAATTAATATGTAGGTTTGATCGATCAGAAGTTGGATATATAATATGTGTACATATAGCCTCAGTGTATATATGTGTGTGTGTGTGTATTTATGTATATAAGCAACAGTAGTGCATGCAAGACTATATCCTGCTCCAGCTGGCGTCTGGTAAAGGATATATACATATATATATATATATATATGACACGTATGGCAACGCATGCATGAATCTGGTCGTGTCATGCACTGCAGCCAGCAGAAATCGCAACGCATGCAATGCATTCAGCACTGCCACACGTCAGCCACGTCAACTCACGCTCTCTTCGCTCTTGCATTGCATGCTGCTGCTAGCTAGCTATATATGATATATAATATGTATAATTTATGATCTGACTCCTCTTTTGGAGTTTTTGTGCATGTTCATCAGGCTTTGCCAGTTGGCCGACTGCCGCATATACCTCTTCAAGAAATTCCCGAATATCCATATTCACATCATGTTTATATACATTTTATATATAAATGTTCTTGTGTTGAGTGTCAACTAAATCTCAAATATATGCAATCCATATATTAATCGAATGATTATCACATGCTAAACAATAATTTGTCACGCTAACTAGGCTACATCTTTTGAAGCCTAGTTAATCGTACTTTTTAGCAATAATGTGTTTGTTTAGGATTTTCCCAAAGAAAAACAAAAAAAAAAAAGCTCTCCTATGTTTGTCATTTTGTAACAGCCTGCAGGACGATAACACGTGGCTCGATGCACATTTCATTTGCACGACTCGACTATGTACTCTTGACCACAATGTCTCATCAAACTCGACTACTTGAGTGATGTTGAGCTGATAATGCAGATGTTTTTGCAGAGCCAATATTACATCCGAACGAGAGAATTTTATGGTACTGTCGGATATTTTTGTCAATTGATTAATTAATTTACCCAGGTTTTATTTATTTCATAATCATGACATAGTTCTCTACTAAAAGCAGGAAAAAGGTCCTATATTTAGTGGAAATAAATAATATATATAGCTAGCGATACAAGTAGTAGAATGCTTTTAGAAATTATACATGGACAAGTCGTCAGTGATTTTGCTTTATTATTGTGATGATCCGTCATTTTTGAGGCCGTATTTTAAAATATTTCGTGCTTATATAGCTATGAAAATCTAGTATATTATTTTTTTAACAAAACACACATGCATGTACAACCTCTCCTTTATATATATACATATATGTATGTATACTTAATATAACCAATCTCAAAAGAATTTTGTCTTACTTGTACCATATTATAACTTACATCTAATACTTACCCTATTACAAGTTCTAAATTTATTTATTATACATATAGAGCGAAAATTTTTGAGTAGCAGTATTTATACCTTTGTTTACACATTGCTCATGTACTATCGCCAGTTCATCAATGAATTTACTCTGACCTTTTACCTGCATTACTTACAGCATGAAATAACTAAGTGAGCTAATGTTCAGTAAGTCTAAACATAACCCACATGTATAACATACTTGTATGCATGATCCATTCATGCTTGCTTATTAACATTCATTATTCTCTTTATCTTTCAATCTTAACTAAGGCCCGAGTGTTTGTATCATATGTGTACATGGGTCATCGTAACACCGAGACCAAAACATAACTTAGAACTCCTATTGAGTCGAGAGCTGGTACGACACTTTTCTCTTTGGTTGGTGATTCAATTACCAGTTTGTTAATTTAGGTTGTCATACCATGCACGATGATTCATTTACTTATAATAAGTGCACATCATACACATTTATTTAAATGTATTAAATACATAAATACATTTGCATATATATAGTTTTCCCAAAAACCCTTTATCCTATATTGTAAGTGGGGTTCAAACTTACTTGAGTATGCTACAGCGTAGACTGACTTTTGGTTCCTCTATTAATCGTCTAGTGTCCTGCCTGGCCAATTGTATTATGATTAGCCAAATTATCTCTATTCATCTATATGTTAATAAAATGTATTCGTCAATTACTAAATCGGGTTATTATTCGATTCACAACCTCCGATCACTAAGGGTTCGATCCCCCTTGGTTCATGTTGCCTTATCATTTCTAACGAAAGAGGAAAATTCTTATTAAAGGTGTTTTTTCCTATTTTAGACATTTCGGGGTCTATTCAAGTTGTTTTGCAAAAAATAACGTTTTTGCCCTCAATTGGCCTTTTTAAATTTCCCAAGCCCGATTTTGCTAATTCAACACAAAATGTTGCTTATTAGCAACGGAACTAAAATTCAAGGTATTTCTTATTCTGAAATTAAAAACCAAATTTAGCAAAACTTTGCAATTTTATCCTAAATATTGAAAATATCGACGATTTTGCCCCCAGGACCAAAAATGATCTTTTTATCCATTAGCCTCAATTTTTCGCAAGGGTTAAATTCTTATAAAGTCTCTTTCCCAAATTCCTTTTGTTTAAAAACGTTTTAATCCTTTAACTTTTATTGAAATTTTGTGATAAAAAATTGTACAATTCATATTTCATAAACCGTTGCGAATTTTGACAAACCATCCCTTTTGTGTTTTAACTTTTCTGAAATTTCCACTGCACAATAGTGTAACGTCCCGAAATTTATTTAATATTAATGTAATGTAAATGATGAATTAGTGTGCCATAATTAAAGTTTTAACTTTAATTAGATTATTTGGTTGGATTTTTAGTTTTTGGTTGTTTTGTTAAATTGATGTGTTCAAAAGATTTCTTATTGATTTAAAATGATGTTTTGAGTTTTAAAACACAACAATTGGTAAAATGTTAAAAATACTCCGTTTTACAAAACCGTGGGCGGCACATGGTTTTCGCACAGTAAAATCGCCCACCGATTTTCTCTATTTATTTCTCTTTTCTCTCTCTCTCCTCACTCACGTTTCAACTCTCTCTCTCTTCTCTCTCTCTCGGCAGCTCCCTCTCTCTCTCAATCTCTTTCAAAATTTTTGATTTCCATTCGAATCCAAGCTTCGGAACAGCAAGGAGGAAGCTCGGGGACGTGATTTGGCAACCGAGATCACGGATTGAAGCTTCGATTCGAGGTTAGATTCGAAATTTCTAAACTTTTTACAAAATTTTCGATTTTGTGTGTTTTTGAAATCTAAGTTTGTTTTAGCTTAGAAAACCGTGGATTTGTGTTAAATGAGCTTAAAACAACTAGAATCTAAACCTAGATTGAAGAAAAACGGATTGGATTCAAGATTTTCATTTTTCTCCTCTTTTTCTCATTTTCGGATTTTTGAGGATTTTGAGTTTAAATGTTGTTTAAATGATTCCAAACATGTTTTAGAATGTTTTTCTATCAAGTATAGTTGTTTTTCATGCCTGGGATTTGAGAAAAACAGGTTAGAAACAAGATTTGGATTTTGGGGATCGAGAAACCCGTGGCTGGGATTTCTGGATCTTCCCAGTTCGGCAGGCCGGAGTGATGATCGGCAGGCCGGTGTTCTTCCGACCGGCAGGCCGAATCTGGGGAAATGTTCGGCAGGCCGAACCTTGTTTCCGGCAGGCCGAACTGTACAGTTCGGCAGGCCGAAGCAGGGCGTCCGGCAGGCCGACCGAGGCATGGAAAATTTTGTGATTTTTACCCGATTTCACTGTTTTGAACCCTGATTTAAATCCCAACCTTATAGGATAATTTTAATGATACAAATGGCACACTAGGACATCATGAAATGATTTAGTAACATAGAATGTCTCGAACTAGATATTGATTGACTTAGTTTGTATCTAGGATCGTTCGTGGTTCCGTGGAGCTAACGTATAGCGGACCGGGATTACGGTGTGGGGTACCGGCACGAGTATTGAGGTAGGACTTCTATCCTATTTCTTTGATAGCCTGGTTTTGAAATGATTTGGCTTTAAAAAGGATTTCTATCAAAATGTTTTCAACGGTTATTTGAAAATGGTTTTATCGGTTATATTTTTATATACCGTGACATGAAATGAATTTCATAATGAATGTAATTGACAACATTCGGTAATTGGGTTTTGAATGATAATGATAATAAACACATGGGCATGATGCCATATCAGAGATCGGGTCGTGATCGACCTTGGGGGCAGGTCCCGAAACCCAGCTGGGCCACTACCGTGGTGATTTCATGGTTTGCCTAGGTAAATGTAAACTGGTGTTTTGATTTGACGAGTAGACTGTTCTGTGTCAGAACGGTTCTACTCAATTTATTTATTTATTTGTTCAAGTTTTCTTTTTGTATAACTCCTGATAATGTTATGTTTCTTTGTATTAAATTATTTTATAAAACTTAGTCCTACTGAGCCTTTCGCTCACGTTTTATCTGTTTTAAATTTCCCCCCCCTTCTAGGTGGTTTCCCATTTAGGTTTGGAGAAGATTCTTCGGACCGAACTCAGGAGCAATAGGAGAATTTATTTACATTCTGTATTTATTAAACAAGGCATGTAAGACTTAACTTTATTTGTGCTTGGACTGTAATTGTATTTATGATATTGTCAGATCCATGTGTGTGCACAAGTTGTGGGTTGTGGAACCCATCTTCGCGGTTTTTATTCAATTATTGTTATTTGTTTAATGATTTTAAATTCTTTTACAAAATGTGGTGGAAAATCTTCTTAATTTCTACTTAATTGGATTCTTAAACACTTAATTTTAATTAAATTCTCTTTTAATTAATCTAAATATTCTGCCACGTCACCTCCCGTACTCCGGGGCGCGACAGAATGGTATCAGAGCTCAAGGTTATGAACCTTGGGAATTGTGCATACATAAGTTTGACAATGAAATACCTCTGACAGTCCAAATTTTGTTTTCAGAAGTGAGAGAATGGCACCTAGACGTCGTTCGACAGCTGACGCCGAGTTCGGAAATGATGAGGGCCTGATGAGGTCTATGATTGCGGCTTTCCGGCAGATGGCAGCCAGGACTAGATCGGAAGACTCCAGTGTTGGTAGTCGGCATGCTTTCTTTAAGGAATTTCGACGGGCGTCTATTCCTACTTTTGATGGCAATGGGGATCCGCAGTTAGCAGAGTATTGGTTGGATTCGATCTTGAAGCATCTGGATACCCTTGGTGTGCCTGAGGAGTATCGTGTGGAATTCGCGGCGTATAAGCTCGAGGGTAGCGCTAACACCTGGTGGAAACAAACTAAGCGTCTGGAGCGCGGTGGCGATATCGGTTGGGACAAGTTCGAGGTTCTGTTCTATGATCGGTATTTTCTGCAGGGATATAGAGATCAGAAGGCAGTTGAGTTTTATAGATTGCAGCAGGGTGATATGTCAGTTCGGGAGTACGAGGCAAAGTTTAGCGAGTTGGCTAGGTTTACTCCATCAGCTGTGGCATTGGAGCGTGAGAAATGCATCAAGTTTCAGGAAGGACTCAAGGCTTCTATTCGGCGGCAGTTGGTTGCTCTACGGCTTAGGGGTTTCGGAGAGCTTGTGTCGTCGACGATCTCCGTAGAGAATGATTATGTGCAGTATTGTGAGGACCGAGCCAAGGCTTCAGAAGGACCGTAGAGGAGTGGTAGGAAGAGCATTAGTAGTCGTCTAGCTCCGAGGAAAGGCAAGCAAGGCGGTGCGACCAGTGGCAGCAGCAGTTCGTCTGGCAGCGGGCGCAGCAATCCCTACAGCTTCCATTGTCATTTCTGTCAGCAGCCCGGACACATCAAGAGGAATTGCCCGATCAGGAGTGCTCGTCTTGGATCGCAGACCGGGGAGGATGCTAGTCGTTCATCTTAGCCTCAACCTCAGACCCTACCTCCGCCTCCGCAGTACCCGCAGTTGCAGTATCTGCAGTTTTCTCCTCAGCAATTCTCATATCCGGCACGGGGGCAGCAGCCGCAGTATTTTCAGCGTAGTGTTCCTCAGTATAGAGCGCCGAGTACAGGTAGTGTGCAGTCGTCTCCATCTCAGCAGCATCGGCCGAGTAATCCAGGACCCAGTAATGTCGGTAGAGGAAAAGGAAAAGCGCCAGTACAGGTTCATGCAATGGTATCTGGAGGGTCAGATTCTCAGACTGGTAACGCGGTTGTCGATGGTATGATTTGGTTTCCAGATCTTTAGCTCGCGTTTTATTTGATACCGGTGCCTCTCATTCTCTCATTTCGAGTTCTTTTGTACATGCCTTGGGATTAGAAGTAGAAGAGTTTAATGAACCCCTAGTTATAACTTCTCCCTTGGGGCGGGTGTGTGTAAATTATGTGTGTAAATCTTGTAAAATAAAGATTGGGGATGAGATTTTGAAAAGTGATTTGATTATACTCCCCATGAGTTCCTATGATGTGATTTTAGGGATGGACTGGTTGTCCAGGTATAGTGCAGTTGTGGACTGCCAACTTAGAAAGGTGACCCTAGTGTCTAATAGGGGGACGGTAATCACTTACCAGGGTGGTGGTGATTAGCTAATGAGTGAGCGTCTCATGAAGTCGTGTTTAAGAGGGCGAAGGAATCTAGATTGTTTTGCTTTTCTTGCCAATCTAGATTGCGAGCCCTATGTTTCGAAAGGTAGTGCAGTGATTCCGGTGGTTGGTGAGTTCGAGGATGTCTTCCTCGACGAGTTATTAGGGTTACCACCGCATCGGGAGATTGAGTTTGGTATCGAGTTGTTTCCAGGGACATCACCGATTTCTATGGCACCTTATCGGATGGCGCCGGCAGAAATTAAGGAATTGAGGAAGCAACTTCAGGAGCTTGCTGATAAAGGGTATATTCGGAATAGCACATCTCCATGGGGAGCACCAGTTTTGTTCGCTAAGAAGCACGATGGGACTCTCAGGTTATGTGTGGATTATCGGCAGCTGAATCGTGTTACGGTGAAGAACAAGTATCCTTTGCCTAGGATTGATGAGCTATTTGATCAATTGGGAGGTTCGCGATACTTCTCGAAGATTGATTTGCGTTCAGGTTATCATCAGCTCAGGATCAAGGAAGAAGATATTCCCAAGACAGCTTTTAGGACTCGGTATGGGCACTTCGAGTTTCTGGTTATGTCTTTTGGGTTGACAAATGCTCCGGCAGCTTTTATGGATCTGATGAACAGGGTATTTAGGCCGTATCTAGATCAGTTTGTGATCGTGTTCATCGATGATATTCTTGTGTATTCTAAGACATGGGATGAGCATGAGCAGCATCTTCGGGTCGTGCTTCAGACTTTGCGGGAGCACCAGTTGTATGCTAAGAGGGAAAAGTGTGAGTTTTGGTTGACCGAGGTCAAGTTTCTGGGTCATGTCATCTCGGAGCATGGTATTTCAGTGGATCCATCCAAGATTGAAGCTATATTGGAGTGGGAACAACCAAGGAATGTAGCGGAGATTCGTAGCTTCTTAGGTCTTGCTGGATATTACGGAAAATTTGTGAAGGATTTTTCGAAGATTGCAGCTCCGTTGACGAGATTGATCAAGAAAAATGTCAGGTTTGAGTGGGATGAAGATTGTGAGTCTGCTTTTCAGGAATTGAAGAACCGGTTGACTTCAGCTCCAGTGTTGATTATTCCTAGCAGTGACGAGCCATATGAGGTTTATGCTGATGCTTCAGGGCGCGGACTTGGATGCGTGTTGATGCAGCATGGACGTGTGGTTGCGTACGGATCGAGACAGCTGCGACCTCACGAGCGGAATTATCCTACTCACGATTTAGAGCTTGCAGCGGTGATCTACGCGCTGAAGATTTGGAGATGTTACTTGTATGGAGCATCGTTTCAGGTCTTCTCCGATCATAAGAGTTTGAGGCATTTGTTCACTCAGAGGGATCTCAACTTGAGGCAGCGCAGATGGGTGGAGTACATGGAGGATTATGATTTCGCGTTGCAGTATCATCCCGGAAAAGCTAATGTGGTAGCGGACGCGCTTAGTAGAAAGTCTTCAGGGGTCCTCGCTTGTTTGATTTTTGAGGACTGGAGCAGGGATGCGACAGTGAGTGAGTATCGGCTACTGTATCGTGAAGATGGTGATCGAGTTTCGTTATATCATGTGGAAGCGACTCCAGCTCTTGTTCGGATGGTGAAGCAAGGTCAGTGGCAGGATCGACATTTGCAGGGGATTTGGTCGCGGATTCAGAACGGAGAGCAGTTCGAGGAATGGAGCGTGCATGCAAATGGATCGTTGTACTTCCGGGAGCGTCTTGCAGTTCCAGTTATCGCCGAGGTGACGAAAGCCGTTCTAGACGAAGCTCATAGGTCTCAGTTCGCTATTCATCCGGGAAGCACCAAGATGTATCGTGATTTGAAGAGGCACTATTGGTGGAGAGGCATGAAGAAAGATGTTCGAGAGTACGTGGCCAAGTGTTCGACGTGTCTTCAGGTGAAAGCTGAGCACCAGAAGCCTGCAGGTTAGCTTCAGTCGCTTCCTATTCCAGGGTGGAAATGGGAGCATGTGACGATGGATTTTCTCACAGGTTTACCGAGGACGGAGCAGCGGCACGATGCAGTTTGGGTTGTAGTCGACAGGTTGACGAAATCGGCGCATTTCATTCCGTTTAGGTCGACGTGTTCCAGGAAGATTCTCGGGGAGTTGTATATGCAGAACATTGTGAGGTTGCATGGAGTTCCTTTGTCCATCACCTCTGATCGAGATACCAGGTTTAATGCTAAGTACTGGAGGAGTTTTCAGGAGGCTTTAGGTACGGATTTGAACTTCAGTACGGCGTTTCATCCTCAAACGGATGGGTAGTCTGAGCGGGTTATTCAGGTTCTCGAGGATATGTTGCGTGCCTGTGCGTTGGACTTCAGCGGGAATTGGAAGCAATGTTTGCATTTGGCAGAGTTCGCGTACAACAATAGTTATCAGGCGAGTATCGGTATGGCACCATTTGAGGCATTGTATGGGCGACCGTGTCGGTCACCTGTGTGTTGGGCCGAGCCGAAAGATAGAGTTATTCTTGGGCCAGATGAGATTCGTGACAGCAACGAGAAAGTCGCGGTGATTCGGGATCGGTTGAGAGCAGCTCAGAGTCGGCAGAAGAGCTACGCAGATAGGAGACGTAGACCCTTAGAGTTCGCGGTTGGAGATTTTGTTCTCTTGAGGGTGTCGCCTCGTAAGGGAACTATGCGGTTCGGAGTGAGTGGGAAGCTCGCGCCGAGGTATATTGGGCCGTTCGAGATCACTCAGCGTGTTGGTGTGGTCGCTTATCGGCTTGATCTTCCGCCCGAACTTTCTCATGTGCACGATGTGTTTCATGTGTCTATGCTTAGGAAGTGTCCACCTGAGCAGGGTAAGATAGTATCGTTTCGCGATGTGCAGGTTCAGGAGGATACGACGTACGAAGAAGTGCCGATTCAGATCATCGACCGGAAAGTGATTAGCTTGCGTCGTCGTGAGATACCGTTGGTAAAGGTCGTGTGGCAGCATCACGGGGTTGATGAAGCCACTTGGGAACTAGAGTCGGGTATGCGGGAGTTATATCCGCATTTGTTTTGCTTTTGAGATGAGTTGTAAATTTCGAGGACGAAATTTCTTTTAGGGGTGGAGAGCTGTAACGTCCCGAAATTTATTTAATATTAATGTAATGTAAATGATGAATTAGTGTGCCATAATTAAAGTTTTAACTTTAATTAGATTATTTGGTTGGATTTTTAGTTTTTGGTTGTTTTGTTAAATTGATGTGTTCAAAAGATTTCTTATTGATTTAAAATGATGTTTTGAGTTTTAAAACACAACAATTTGTAAAATGTTAAAAATACTCCGTTTTACAAAACCGTGGGCGGCACATGGTTTTCGCACAGTAAAACCGCCCACCGATTTTCTCTATTTATTTCTCTTTTCTGTCTCTCTCCTCACTCACGTTTCAACTCTCTCTCTCTTCTCTCTCTCTCGGCAGCTCCCTCTCTCTCTCAATCTCTTTCAAAATTTTTGATTTCCATTCGAATCCAAGCTTCGGAACAGCAAGGAGGAAGCTCGGGGACGTGATTCGGCAACCGAGATCGCGGATTGAAGCTTCGATTCGAGGTTAGATTCGAAATTTCTAAACTTTTTACAAAATTTTCGATTTTGTGTGTTTTTGAAATCTAAGTTTGTTTTAGCTTAGAAAACCGTAGATTTGTGTTAAATGAGCTTAAAACAACTAGAATCTAAACCTAGATTGAAGAAAAACGGATTGGATTCAAGATTTTCATTTTTCTCCTCTTTTTCTCATTTTCGGATTTTTGAGGATTTTGAGTTTAAATGTTGTTTAAATGATTCCAAACATGTTTTAGAATGTTTTTCTATCAAGTATAGTTGTTTTTCATGCCTGGGATTTGAGAAAAACAGGTTAGAAACAAGATTTGGATTTTGGGGATCGAGAAACCCGTGGCTGGGATTTCTGGATCTTCCCAGTTCGGCAGGCCGAAGTTCATGTTCGGCAGGCCGGAGTGATGATCGGCAGGCCGGTGTTCTTCCGACCGGCAGGCCGAATCTGGGGAAATGTTCGGCAGGCCGAACTGTACAGTTCGGCAGGCCGAAGCAGGGCGTCCGGCAGGCCGACCGAGGCATGGAAAATTTTGTGATTTTTACCCGATTTCACTGTTTTGAACCCTGATTTAAATCCCAACCTTATAGGATAATTTTAATGATACAAATGGCACACTAGGACATCATGAAATGATTTAGTAACATAGAATGTCTCGAACTAGATATTGATTGACTTAGTTTGTATCTAGGATCGTTCGTGGTTCCGTGGAGCTAACGTATAGCGGACCGGGATTACGGTGTGGGGTACCGGTACGAGTATTGAGGTAGGACTTCTATCCTATTTCTTTGATAGCCTGGTTTTGAAATGATTTGGCTTTAAAAAGGATTTCTATCAAAATGTTTTCAACGGTTGTTTGAAACTGGTTTTATCGGTTATATTTTTATATACCGTGACATGAAATGAATTTCATAATGAATGTAATTGACAACACTCGGTAATTGGGTTTTGAATGATAATGATAATAAACACATGGGCATGATGCCATATCAGAGATCGGGTCGTGATCGACCTTGGGGGCAGGTCCCGAAACCCAGCTGGGCCACTACGGTGGTGATTTCATGGTTTGCCTAGGTAAATGTAAACTGGTGTTTTGATTTGACGAGTAGACTGTTCTGTGTCAGAACGGTTCTACTCAATTTATTTATTTATTTGTTCAAGTTTCCTTTTTGTATAACTCCTGATAATGTTATGTTTCTTTGTATTAAATTATTTTATAAAACTTAGTCCTACTGAGCCTTTCGCTCACGTTTTATCTGTTTTAAATTTCCCCCCCTTCTAGGTGGTTTCCCATTTAGGTTTGGAGAAGATTCTTCGGATCGAACTCAGGAGCAATAGGAGAATTTATTTACATTCTGTATTTATTAAACAAGGCATGTAAGACTTAACTTTATTTGTGCTTGGACTGTAATTGTATTTATGATATTGTCAGAACCATGTGTGTGCACAAGTTGTGGGTTGTGGAACCCATCTTCGCGGTTTTTATTCAATTATTGTTATTTGTTTAATGATTTTAAATTCTTTTACAAAATGTGGTGGAAAATCTTCTTAATTTCTACTTAATTGGATTCTTAAACACTTAATTTTAATTAAATTCTCTTTTAATTAATCTAAATATTCTGCCACGTCACCTCCCGTACTCCGGGGCGTGACAAATAGAGTTTTCAACAATTTTTCAAAACTGTCGAGTTTGTGTAAATCTTTTCAATTCACTCCTTTGCTAATTTTCACAAAAATCTTCTTTTGAACATTATGCACCCCACTATTTAGAGCAGGTTCCAAATCTTCCTTGGCAATAATTATGTTTAAACATGACAAAATTTCATTTTCTTCAAGATTACTTAATCTTTTCAAAGTTGTTTAATTTGCAAACCAAACTTAATCCCAAGCATACACCCTCTAATTTCTAACCATCATATACCATAAAATTACTTAAACACACCATAAGCCAACTTAGATTATTACATGCCACACTTTAAAAAAAATGAAAAACAAAACAAAACAACCATGAACTTAGAATTAGGAGGCTAAGCTTTTACCAAAGAAAATTGCTAAGCTTATGCACCTTCAACAACCTTGATTTTGTCAACCTTCCTAGACATGATTCATTGATAAAAAAAACCCTTATCAAATCACCCTTCAATCCCAAAGAAAATCCTAGAAAAACTTAAAAAAAGTTTAGATTTTACCTTAAAAGTTTGAAAAACCTTGATCTTGAAGCTTGATCCAAACTTGAAACTTGCTTGAAAAAGGTTATATGAAGAATTTGTTTTGAGAAAAGTTTGGGAGAAATGGAACTAAGGGCTGCCATGTAGGGTGGAGAGGAAAAATGAGAGAAAATTTTAGCCACTTAAGGTATTTAATCAAAATTTCTTTACTTAGGTTTTTTTTTTTTTTTTTGTAAACTAGATGACTCACCCCTTTTAATCATGACTAGAGTTAGTTTGGCATTAAGAGATTGGACCACATCAAGGGGTGTGGTGGCCTAATTTCAACCCTTAAAATGTCCCTCTTGGTAGATCCCTCCATTTTACATAGTGTAATTTTATATCGTACAGTATTTTTCTTATACTATTAGAATAAAACTGGATAAATATGTACTTAAACAATCTAAAATATTCTAATTTACTAATTGATTCACTTTCAAATCCTAAACACAATATTTCATATATCTGTATTTTTTCTTAAGCAATATACTTACACTGTATCATGCCCCTTTTTACATTGGTTTAGGTTATAGCATGTTTTTATACTTTATTTAATACTTTAATCATTTATTAGTTTATATCACAATACTATGATTAATTGTTATATAAAATTTATTTTTAAAGATATTATTCATAAATTTTTTAACATTTAAAGTTATAAAATTTGTATTTAATATTATCTAACGTTACATTAAATTTACAGTCAAATTTTCTATTAATATTTTTTATATATGCGTTATACCGGATCCTGAACATTGCAATTCTAACAAGCTGTACGACAATAGAGAAAAAAAAAAAAGCTAATTAGCCTGCCAACTGCCAACGAGGATATGAAAACTCGATCAGATGAAAAAAGGATAAGTGTGGTCAAAATGATGACCATCCATATTGAAAAAAAATGGCCTCTCTTCATGCCTAAAAAGTCTCAAAAGAAACAGATAGATAAAGAAACAAGGAAAAAGGAAAAGGTAACTAGTACAAATATACCAACAGTCCAAAGCAAAAGTCACAGAATGGGATCAGAGGAACATTTACAAAAGGCATAAACTTAAGTAAAAGTTGTTGGTGTTGGACACCAAAGCCCATGCGTCCCTGCTACCTACATGTATCCAGGTAACCCTTTTTCACTTTCAGCAGCCAAAAGAAAAAGAAAAAAGAAAAAGAGGGTTTCCTAATTCTAACGTAAAAATCTTTTTATAATCATATTGATCATAAAACTATACAACTATAATCATCAATCTAATGTATGATATATTTTTTAAATTATATAAGTCTTATTATTTTGTTAGTTGTAAAGTTATAACTATTATTTTATTATTATTGAAATTTTAACCCTGTCGGATTTTTTTTCCTTTGAGCAGTTCAAGAAATCAAAAAAATTGAGGTGTTAATTAAAAGTGATTTTTAATTTGTCAGGCAAGTGAGATCATCGAAAACGGTGCCTACAGTCGGTTTGATTCCGGGCAAAGCAAAATACTAAAAGAAGGAAAAGCACAAAAAGCATGCGAAGTGTTACGAGGATTAAGCACTATATTATCTCTGATCCTAGATGATGTATAATATAATAGGCGTGATGATAAGTTGAGACCTGTCCCATTTATGACCTGTATATTTATTTTTTAATTTTTTTCAATGCCAATTCATAGTTAATGATAAGAAAAATGAATGTTCAAAACTATCTTGGAAACATCTTTAGCAAAAGAATTGTCCTGTAACAAAATACTGAAAAGGTGCGAGTACACCTTGCAATTACTCGTTTTTATTTTACTTCTTTTATAGTTTAAAGTGAGAAAGGGCATGACATTTCATAAAAAGAAGCAGTAACACAATTGTTGAGAGTGCACGTATGACTCAGAAAGACATTTTAAGGAACGATTCAAACCAGACTCTCCCTCAAAGATTAGAAGAGAAGCAGACTGTATTTCTTCATTTATACACTCACCAGTAAAAAAAAAATAAAAATAGAGTGCTCAAAATTAGCAGTTAATAATTTAAGTTAAATAGAGAGGAAAAAAGAAAAAGGTGAACAAATTAGAACCGTGCTTTACATAAATCAATACTTAGGAGGCATAGTAAACATCATAACAAATTTGATTTGAAAGAACAAAAACCACCCTGGACATAAAATAGAATAACAAATAAAGAATCCCCCAATATATAGGAAAAAGCAAGAATGAAAAAGAAAAAAGAAAAAGATTTTTTTGTGATAAGGAATATAGGGATAGATATATATATGTGTGTGTGTGTGTGTGTGTGTGTGTGATCAGTGATCAGGCGCATTTGTATAGTGTTGCAGCAGGAGAGAAATCATCAAGAATGGTCTTAGAGCGGTAGAGGAGCTTCTTCTTCATGGAAGTTGGATTGTGAAGGGTGAGAACAACTTTGCCAGGTTCACCAATCTTGAAGCTATTGTAAACAACTAGTGGGTCTTGAGCTGATCTGCCAAGCTTTGTGGTTTTCTGAATGATGACTGTGTAGCTTTGTTCAGCACTTGGCACAAACTCTGCTCCATAACTAACATCCCATCCAACTACTCGAACCTCCCAATTCAGAACGCATGACTAACATCACACACGCATACAATATTATTATTATGCATCAATTGAAATTTCAATTGTTAATCACTCAATTCTAATTACCATTATACATATATAGTGTGCTTGTATACCTGAGTGGCTGGGAATTCTATAGTGTGCTTGGCTGCTGGCTTTAATGTAATCTCAGCGACGGCGTCAGTGGTGCCAAATTCACCAATATCGTCTTTGCTCAGTCCTCCATACTTGACTGGTATTTGCTCTGCACCAATATACCTGAACCACATCATCATTTAATGTCCGCTCAAAGCTTACAAAGTTAATTTGTTATAACTGTACATATAACCCAGCTTTTATATATATATATATATATATATCATGTATTTATATTTATATATTCAAAGAAAAACAAAAAAAAGGACAGAGAGAGATCTTAGTGAGACCTCAAGAGTGTGTGAGCAGATTTGGAAGGGCCAGCAAAGACAAACTTGCTCTTGGTCCTTTGAGTGAGGAATGGGCTTATCATCCTATTCACCGCCAGGTACCACCACGGCACATTGATGAATACCTACATGTGTATTTATTTTTATTTTTAGAAGCAGCCTTACACATATAAATATATATACAAATAGTAAATTGGTGATTATGGATCGCGATATATAGTGTACCTGTTGAGCAACAAATTCAGGATAGTTGTCCTGGAGCAAGTGGAGGGCCTGTTTGGTGGCATGACGGAGCTCCCACTTGGTAGGGCCAGGTGAGTCTTTGAGATCATTCACCTGAACTATTGTAGACACCCCTCCTGGCCTGAAATCCAGCTGCTTCCGAATGCTCCTCTCCAGGAACTCAATTCTCCACCTCAGGAACTTGTTCCTCTTCTCCTCGTCCGAGAATGTCTTTTGGTAAAGCTCCTTGTTCCGGAATTCTCCGTATACGTTGTAGCAGACCGGATGTCCTTCCTTGTCGTGTCCATGCATGAAAACAACCTTGTCTAGCTCACTACTATTCCCTTCTTCTTCCTCTTCTTTCTCTATTAATAATTGGTCGATTCCGAATTGTTTCCTCCAACGAATTGTGTTGTTGAGCATGGTAAAAGCGTCTCTGACATTCAAGTCCCTGGCTCGCAGAAACTTAAGAAGAATGACGTCGCTTCTCTCATCCGCCAAAAGTGGAACTCCCCAGATAAACACCTCTTGAGGCTGCAGAGGATGATCACCAGTCGCCGCAGCCAAAGCGTCGCCCTTGTTGGTGGTGGTCTTGTTCTGATGATCATCATCAGTTTGGTTCTCGAGATCCTGATCTGCCTCTTTTACTAATTTGGGCTGCTGCTCCGAAGATGACACAGCTACGATGGTCTCTTCAATGGCTTCTACAGTTTTTGCACCGTCGTCCTCTGTACAATCAGCAACAGCAACTTCAACTTCAACTTGAACTTGAGGGCTAATTTCTGCTGCTGCTGCTGCAGGTTCTTCGGCGTCTTCAGCTGGATTTTCCTTTTCCTTTTCCTTTTTCTTTTCGTTGGACTTGGGTTCTTCAACCTCATGAAGATGAGTATGAATATGATCTTTGCGGCTATTCTCCTCGGCTGCTGCAGCAACAGCAACAGATGGTTTAGGAGTAGAAGAAGAAGAGGAGAAGTCGTCGTAGCGGAAGTGGAAGTGGTGGTTGTTGAGAGCCTCCCGAACAAGTTGTCTAAGGTCGTCAAGTGCTTTCCTTTCGGGGTCGGAAAGATCGGAGATTCCATTGCTCTCTTCCTTGAAGGAACCAGAGTACTCGGCGGTTATATTGATCTTGTTGTTGTCGTTGTCGTCGTTAACAGAATTAGGTGTCTCTTTCTCATTCTCTTTGGCTTTCTCACCTGGAGGAGGAGGAGCAGGGGAAGCGTCTTGGCCGACAACTACATGATGGGCAACTACCACCACTTCCTCGGCCTCGCTTGTTGTTGTCTCTTTGGCTTCTGCTTGTGGGACTGTCTGTTGAGCTGTTTTTGGGACTTCTTCTCCCGCCATTTTGACTATTTCCTTCTATTATATATTTGTAATTCAGATGCTAATTTGGTTCGAAACAAGACAATATATATATATATATTCTTTTTGGTGGAAACCAAATAAGAGAGGAAAGGCTTGTGTTGTTGATTATCTATATATAGCTATTTAAGTATCCTCGGGGCTGAGTGTTTGATAGGAAAGAGAGAATAAGGAGTGGGGGAAATGGGAAGTGGTGGAGTGGAGGGGGAGATTTTAAAGGAGAGCGTGGAGGGTCTAATTGTATGCGATGTCTAGTTGTGTAGAGAAATGGGAATTTGCTTTTGCTTTTGAGAGTGGTGGTGGTGGTGGTGGTGGGGCTCTACTCCTAGTTGTCACTCGTATTACACAAACCTCAAACTCACAATCTCCAAACCAAAACCCACTTTCAACTCTACATATTCCGATGCCTCCGACTCTCTTTCAAAATCAATTTTTCCCCTTAGTTGGCTTCCCTTTTAAAAAAAAAAAAAATTGATATGGGATTTAGACATGAAATCATTACTTTTAGTAAGTGTTGAATAGATATTACCGTTGCAAAACTTGACTAGCATAAGTGGATTTAAGTTTAATGCAATGCTTCCGAAAAGTTTTGTAATATTACAGGTGTAGTCTAGTGATAATACCACACACGATAAAATATAAAGTTTAAATACACCATAAAATGTAGAGTTTGAATTCACTTACTCCTAATTACAAAAAGAAAAGAAGTTTAATGCAATGCTGATTTTATTTTATTTTTTGAGTGTTTTCTATTTTAGAATCTCGTAGATTTCAACATCGACTTCATTGCTTCCGTCAATAAAAAGAGAGAAAAATAATAATAATAACAAGGAAAGGAAACAGACAGGCCTACACACTCCATGGGAATGATAAGTAACGGGTGTTTTTATGGTAATCATAGGCGTGTTTGCCGGCCTTTCCATTCAAGAGAGAAAAAGTATTTGCCTATTGCTTATTGCTTATTGCTTATTGCTTATTGGGCCCGACCCAAATCATGCAACAGTCATCAACATTCATGATTCAACGTTCAACCTCTCAATATAAAAAATAAAAAATAAAAAACAAAATGCAAAATAAACTTTCAGGAAAACTGAGAACTGGCTTAAAAAAAGGTCGGTGTTGGGAAGAGACACCTAGGATATATTTGCTGGATGCTCATTCCTGTTTCGAACACGTGGGCTCCCCTTCTCCCCTTTTCCACTCACCGACTTCTACACCCAACTCACGCTGTCACCATGTTACCGAATCATATGACATGTCATCCTCAGCTGTTCACGAAACCGTCGATATGAAAGATCCGCCCATCTAACCTAAACCAATCCAATTTAAAAGTTTTAAATTAAAATAAAAAAAGTTTTTGATCAATTTTAAATTAAAAAAAATTAATCTAAAAATTTTAAATCAAATTACGAAGTAAGAATATTGTCAATCTAAACCTTTGATTTAAAAAGCCCGACCCTCTCTAAAACAGGACTCAGCCCAATAATCTCTTATAACACAATTCTTTTTTTCTTTGTAATTATTGCTGCTATTTTATTAGTTTGTTGTGGCTGCTTATGGTTTTTTTTAATGAAGTTCTTGTTTAGTAAATAAGAAAATTATTTTGAGTTTTTTTTAAATCATAGTAGACCTGTAAATTCAATCCGAAGGTTTTGGTTCGGGTCGTGGATTAAGATTTTTTCAATCCAAAGGTTTTGAATTGGATTGTAGATTGACTTTAAATCCACAAAATCCAATCCATGAACACCTCTAATCATCAACTTCATTCTTTCCTAGTTCCATTTGCAGTATTACCTATTATGCTTTGATGGTTAATTTCATAAATGGTCCATGATATTTACCCTTAGTTTCAGTCTAGTTTCTGACATTTGAAAAGTCCCATTTTTGGTCTCTGACCTTTTATTTTGTTGCAGTTTCGGTCCCTCCATTAATTAGACATTAAATATTTAACAAAAAACTTTTAAAATATCCATTTTTAGTCTATAATCTATTACTTTGTTTACTTTAAGTCCCTCTATAATAGCTAAGAGTTATTAGGAATTAAAATTTGAAAATCTAAAGTGAAAAACTAAATACAATGATTTTGATGCACATAATTAAAAATCAATTTTATCAGATACTAATACAAAGTAAAGATTGAGGACCAAAATAAGCTTTTGAAACGTTAGGGGCTAAATTGAGACTAAAGGTTAATTCAAAGACCATGAGTAAAATTAACCCATATTTGGATAATTTTATAGTATGACACGAAAAATTACTTGACAATTAATCAGACACGTTCCAACTAATTAGACATACAACTTTTAAAATACGGGATAACATGTAATTTTCTCAATTCATAACCGAATTGTGTCCGAGACAATAGTCGATCACAAATTGTCCAACTTAAGACTGATAGGGGTGTACAAACACCCGTTAAATAATGGGCCAAGTTACCTGTTAAACTCCCAAAACCCAAAAAAAATTCACTGAAGTTGAGGCGATAGGTAGTAGGGGGGCCATCTCTTGGACCAAGCCACCCAAGTTTTCTTGGATCATACCACAGGCTGTTGGACTGTCGAACACATGAATGAGATTTGAGAACGTTAGCGATTGAAAATTTTGTGAAATGCTTTCTAGCCAATGGAAAATCTTCGCTCTCTCTTTACTTATTTCTTGTTTGGCAAACATGCTTAGAATCATGTTTATAGTTTAAAATACTGTAATATGTGAGATCTTTACAATATAATATTTTTTTATTTTTTATTATAATATGTGAAAGTTTTATACAATTTAATAACTACAAATATGGTTTTAACCATGCTTGTGAAACACCTTATAGATATATAACTTTATTCAACCTCAACTCAACATTGAATTTGAAGGCCAATTAGATGCCATTATTTTTCCATGCAATCATGAAAATTGTTCTCTAGAGTGTTGAGTAATTGATATTTATTGGTCTACATTTATGTTTAATTTCATTTGACTTGTTTTTTACAACAACAACAATAATAATATAATTGGGATGTAGTTTTTTTTTTTTTTGCTAAATTAGTAAATTTATTGGTAAGTAGTTTGATAAGAGAGTAATTTAATTGGTGGGTGTGGGTCTTTTTCAAGCAGAACATGCCCACAAATTAATAATGAAAACTTCATTGACTGCCTGGACGCTAACTCTTGGCACGTGCAGCCCCCTGTCCCATCACATGCAGCTCCCCCATACTAAAATCCGCTGTTACTTCCAGACCCTTATCTTTCTGTCTTTATTTTTTATTTTTCGGTAGAAGAGTCTTCATCTTTCTCCCTTTGTTAATAACATAACATAATATAAAGTTTCTTTCTCTTCATCCTACTAAATAAATAGTTATATGATAATATTCCTTTAAAAAAAGAAATATTACAAAAAGGCATTTCGTAACGTCTGTACCGAATTTTTAATATGAATTGATGCATTGATGCAAAAAGTATAATTCCATCCTTCATAGTTAACTAATGGACATATTAATTTGTTTGAGTTCAAATGGGCACATTAATCAGTAATTGACAAATTCACAAGTATAAATATAGCTCAACACACTTAAATCCTCTTTTTTTTCCCTCACGCCCTGGTCTGCCGTTATTTATTCTTTGAAAAAAAAAAACACTAGTTAGTATTACGTATCAATTGACTAAATTATAGGGTATTTATAACTCAAACAGTATAAAGCTTGTAGTGCTACAGAAAAAAGCAAAAAAATACTACAATATAAATAGAATGTCTAACTTTTAGTTTCAATTTATTTTTTAAACTCTTGGTTGATGGTTAAAAAAGATAGTAGCTTGGGATACGGTTTACCGTAAACGGCGGAGCAAAGAAATTTGGCTTCTATAAAACGGCAAGAGAGGGGTACTCATCCAAAGGTCAAACCCCACTGTGTTCCCTACTTTCCTCCCCTCGCGCTACGCCGTTTTCGGAGATCCATAAATAATGCATTAAAATAATAATAATAATAACGAATAAATCAGCATAGTCTTATTATTATAGTGAGAATTTTGAAAATTATATGATGATTTTAAATTTATTAAAAACTTAGAAAAAAAGAATTTTTTAGAATGATATGGTGGTTTCCTTTGATAAGTTGAATAATTATTTGGATAAATTTCACAAACTTCTCTCAAATTATATCACTTATGTCAATATATCATCGAAATTATAAAATGTGCATGTTTTGCCCATGAACTATAATATTACTATACATTCACCCCTTGAACTTTGAAACGTATTTTTTTGGATAAAATAATATTTGTTATGCTCAATAAATTGATAAATTCATCAGTTTACTCAAAACCCTTAAAAGAACTAACTTGAATTCTAGTACACTACACATTTTTCCTCTGTTTTTTTTCTTTTAAGCAGGTACTCTAAAGACAGAATATACAAGAATTTAGTGTTCAACTAGTTCATTTTAAACGAAAAGAACATTCATACTAACTTTTAAGTATTATATCTAATCTTAAATCAAACAAAAATTCAACAATTCTATCCAAAAAATATATATGTTTTAAAGTTCAAGGGATGAATATGAAGAAACATTATAATTTAAGGACACAAAGTCAGTTTTAAAGTTCGAGAGGTGTATTAACATAAATAACATAATTTGAGAAAAAATTGTGAAATTTGTCCTAACTATTTTAAAAATTTTTGAGGCTGAAACGCATACAGAAGACAATTTCTTAAAAATTACGTATGTAAAAAATGTATTATTATTATTATTATTATATCACAGAAGAATTAACGGTAGCACAGCATAAAATAATAAAAATAAGAATTGTAACCGACGAGAGGATGAGGAGGCAGTGGTTGGATTGAAGCTGGAAGTCTGAATCATCACGTCAACCGAGAGACTTGAGAATCATCAGAGTCATGGATTCCCATACACTCCCACTGCCCACGGCCTTTCTCTCTTCTTTCCTTTTCTCTCTCTCTGTCTCTCTCTTAATTATATTATTATAATATTATGTTGTATGCAAGTTGGCCCACACATGACTGACAATTTTCTTAATTTTATGTCTCAAGTTCTGAGCTCTGCCCGTATATATACATGTATATATAAAGATCCGGGTGTGGGTGTATGGATCCAATCCAAAGTCGTGAGTTGTAAAGGTCCAGAGCGCGCTCCACTCACTCTTGTAGTCTTTAGTGTTTAGTCTTGCTTGGTTTGGTGTTTGCAGACAAAACATATACATAAATCAGAGGCTTGCTCTCCAAAGTCGAGAGATATTAATATGGAAAAGTACGAGGTGGTGAAGGATTTGGGGGCTGGCAATTTCGGAGTGGCCAGGCTATTGCGTCACAAAGACACCAAGGAGCTCGTCGCCATGAAATACATCGAGCGAGGCCACAAGGTTAATTAAAATTTCTTTGTCTTTTTTATGTTTCATTTAATCTAATTATTATAATATAATTGCAGATAGATGAGAATGTGGCGAGAGAGATCATAAACCACAGATCGCTTCGTCATCCCAACATCATCCGCTTCAAAGAGGTCTGTATTTTTTTTATTTTTATTTTTTAAGAAAGAATTGAATTGAATGAAAGGTTTGGGGAATCCGTAAATTGCGCAGGTGGTGTTGACACCGACGCATCTGGCAATAGTGATGGAGTACGCTGCTGGCGGTGAACTCTTTGACCGCATCTGCAATGCCGGCAGATTCAGTGAAGACGAGGTTCTCATTCCTCCATCTTCCAATTTACAAATTACTCTCTTCTATTCTTGGATACAAATTATATTCAAATTTTTTTTTTAAAAAAAAGTACCTTTAATTTATTTCTTTTAACTTTGATGCAAAGATTATACAATTTTAATTAGGAAGGAATAACTGGGTCAAGATTTACTTGAACTAGGAAGACTTACTTTTTGGAAAGCTCTCTCTCTACTTCATATTATTTTATTTATTTATTTTTAATTTGTACAGGCTAGATATTTCTTTCAGCAGCTTATCTCTGGAGTCAATTATTGCCATTCCATGGTAAAATCAAGCTCACACACAACTATAAAATGCATACTCTCTCTCTCTCTCTCTCTCACAATAAAGACTATGATTTATTATTATTATTTATTTATTTATTTACATCTGCAGCAAATATGCCATAGAGATCTGAAGCTGGAAAACACTCTTTTAGATGGAAGCCCTGCTCCACGCTTGAAAATTTGTGATTTTGGTTACTCCAAGGTTCGGCTTTTGGGAACTACAATTTATTTTAACTCCCTAGAAAAAAAAAGAAAAAAAAAGAAGCCAAGCTTGGGGAAATGGAGTGAACGTTTTAGTTAATAAATTAAAAAAAAAATAGGGGGGGTGACCATGTTATTCTTTTTGGTTTGGTCATGTAATATAAATGTTGTTTGCGTGCAGTCATCTTTGCTGCACTCAAAACCCAAGTCAACGGTTGGTACCCCTGCATACATTGCACCGGAGGTTTTGTCTCGCCGAGAGTATGATGGCAAAGTAATTTTCATCTCTTTCTTTCTATCCTTGTTTCTATATGTTCGCCTTCTAAAAAGTTAAGTAGAACCTAACAAGAACAAAAATTAAATGACTAATTTTATCTGAAAAAACATAGAGTTGAGGTTTTACTCATTTTTAAGTCATCTTCTTGCTGTCTATATTAAACCACTTTTGAGTTCTTTACTCTTTGGAAGGTGTAAGGCAAGGGTGGAGCCACTGATGGATCAAGCTAGGCGGTCGTCCCCTGAACTTTTATTTTTTTTTAAATTTGTATATAAAATTTAATAAAACTAATGTTTAACTCCTATTAAAATTGTATTTAGCCTCCTAAAATTTTACTCTCCCGTAAAATTCTCAATCTTTTTATTTTCTCCACTTCCGCCCTTAATGACTAATTTTTTTAGCTCCATCCTTGGTGTAAGGCATCTTACTTGCATCCTTGGTGTAAGGCATCTTACTTGCAGAAACTTCTTTTTATGGCTATATTGGCATATACAGATTGCCCTGTTGATGGACCCGCTAATTTCGAGCCCAGCACATGTTAGATCACATGTTCTTTTGGTACCAATAAAGTCGCCCCCTTGTCCATTGATTGTTTGCTGAATAATATTTGATAGTTTATGAGCGGCTTTCACTTGAAGAAATTCAACTCTCTTTTGTCCTTTTGGTTGACTGGGGGCCACATGCAAATTCACGAGCCTTTGCTTTCACCTTGCTATTTATATTGATTCGTGAATTTTCATTAAAATTGTTTACGCCTTTTGGCCTTTTCGTGGTGATGAGGGGGATGCTGACTTAAGTCTCATTTTATATATTACCCAGAAAAGAAAATAAATAAATAAATAACACTCAACCAATCTAGTATTGGCTATGAATGGCAATATCGATAGCCAAGATCCAGAATCTAGTATTGGATATCTGAGTCCACCTTTGAAATTAAGGATGTATAGATGTTGCCCTTTTGTACATGTTTAATCTCCCTGTTTTATTTTTTTTCTATATATCCGGTCGGCTACTAGAACAAGAACAAACTTCAAAAGCTCAAGGAAATCCGTCTTTAAACGCGTCTTATGTTAACCTAAGCAAGTGCATTTGTATTCTGACATATTTTCCTTATTTTTTGTTTTTTTGTTTTTTTCAATTATTATTGTAGTTGGCGGATGTTTGGTCATGTGGAGTGACTCTTTATGTAATGCTGGTTGGAGCTTACCCTTTTGAAGACCAAGATGATCCCAAGAATTTTAGAAAAACTATTCAGGTCCTTCAGCTTACTTTTTTTTTTCTTTTTCAATATATCCGAGTTCTTATATGTTCTCTCGTGGTTCTGCAGCGAATAATGGCTGTTCTGTACAAAATCCCCGACTATGTTCACATATCTCAAGACTGTAGGCATCTTCTTTCTCGCATATTTGTTGCAAGCCCATCTAGAGTAAGTATATTTATATATCAAAACGGCAAATAAAGTCTCTATTGCAGATTTCAAAAAAAGTTTTCTGATTTTCTTTGATATTCCACTTCATTGGCATATAATTTGGCTTCTTACGACGAATGTACTAGATACGTATCTTCCCAAAGTTAAAATTCTATCAGTGTCATTTTCATATAAAACAGAGTGTGCATTTTGGTCTGAATCATCAAAACCCTACATGGCGTGGTATTCTTTTGATAAATGAAGTGAGTGGTGTTTCAAATACAAGTGAATCTGGCTTAGTGCCTTTATTTTGTTTTTAGCACAAACAACTTGCGCTACTATGATATCAGAATGTTGATTTTCAATTTGTGCCTCATTCTGCAGAGGATTTCAATTAAAGAAATCAAGAACCATCCATGGTTCTTAAAGAATTTGCCGAGGGAACTAACAGATTCAGCTCAAGCCATGTATTACCAGAGGGAAAATCCGAGCTTTTCTCTCCAAAACGAGGACGAGATCATGAAGATTGTGGGGGAGGCAAGAACCCCACCTCCAGTTTCAAAGCCTGTCCGGGGCTTTGGCTGGGGAACAGAAGAAGATGATGAAGACAAGGATATAGATGAAGAAGTCGAAGAAGAGGAGGATGAGTATGACAAAAGGGTCAGAGAGGCTCATGCGAGTGGAGAATTCCAAATTAGTTAGTCTGCATCTTCCATATCGAGTTGTTTTTATGTATTTGCAGCCTTAAACGTCATAGTAGCAAGTAATATCACTATATTTGTGTCTGTGATTCGGACAATAATTGGTATAAAAAATGCATGTATTTCACTATTTACTTAACTCATTTTTAGAGTGTTGTGTTATTAATGAAAACTAAAGTGCTTGAATACTAGAGAGTTTGCGGAGTCCCTCCTAGCACCCTGCTAGAGAGAGCTTTAAAGTCTGTTTTCTCTTGGAGGCGGCCCTTTTTGGCTTCTTTTTTTTTTCCCTTGGCTGTCTCTATGGAAGAGGTGGCTGGAAGATGGCAGTCTCTGAAGTTATTGGTGTTTGTGATGAGATAGTAGTGAAGGGAAAAGATACTTTCTTCTTTCCTTTTGATGATAAGAAGTCGTAACCTTGGAACTAACCAAGTCTTTTATTCTCCTCAAAGAGATAGATGGTATCAACCTTGGAGTTTCGGCAGGATTTGATCTCAATTATCGCCCACACCTGACGTGTTACCCATTAACACTGATCAATTCATTGATTTTCAAGCTGCCATGCTCCTAATATGGGAATAATTCACATGAACGTGATGTGGATGTCCTTTTGCAAGACCATGCACATGTACAGAGCAAGGGGGTTCATAAATTCATAAACACTCCCCATGGGCCTTTCCACTTCACGGCTCACTCTGCTGCGAAGGCTGGGAGCGCCAAGCAATGTTACCAAAGCTTAATATTTTTAGAAGTTAATTTTCCTGCTTGCTAACAATTTTCACATTTTTTTCGTCAAGCAAAGCTCAAAGTTCTCGACTCTAAAAGGTGAAATGAAGGGAGCTGTGACACAGGGAGGGAGGAAGAGGATAAAGAATGTTACCAAACGTAAGAGTGATGACAACCTTAACCTTCAGCCAGCAGAAAGTGAATGGAATAAGCTGATTTTTGTCAATTGCTCCAACCTACTTATGAGTCTTTTAATATGGAACGCACGAGGGTTGGGAAATCCTCGTGCATTCCACAAACTCCGGATGTTTTTCCTTAGTTTCTCACCAAATTTAGTTTTCAATTTTGGAAACTAAACTTCAGGCAAATGGGCAGAAGGTGTTAAGGATGTGTTAGTCAATTTCTCTTAAACGACAACAAACAAAGAATTGAAATTATTCCTGAAGCCTCAACGACATGTTGTTTTGCTGGTATCTGTATAAACGGCAAGTGTTTCAAGAAGAACTCTAGGTTAAGAAGTTCTTATCATCAAAATCATACACGTGGACGATTACTCTTCTTTAGTAGCTAGTATAAATGTGTAATGTTAAGTTTTAGGGTTCTTTAGTTGTTTTTATCCTGCCTCCGTGAAGTTATAGAGAAAGAGAGTTATTTAGAATAGAAAAATATTGTAGAGTGAGAAAGAGGGTGATTGTGTTAGGGTTTAAGAGAATCTGGGTCTGTAGGATTGCACCCATTGGGTATTCTTCTCTGTAACACTGTTCTTTCTCGTTGATTTGTTTTCTGAGTGGTTAGGGTTATTTATTTTCTTTGTATCTTTGGTTTTTGTGGTGAGGATTGAGGGTGTAATTTTATTGTCTGATAGTGAAAGAGCATTCTGTGGAATAGCTCAATGAGAATGTAGGACAATTTGAGTCAGAACCTCGATAAAATTCTTCGGTGTTTATTCTCCTAATTGTTTTCTTGTTTTCATTGAATATTTGAGATTCTTACCTGTATTTCCAACAAGTGGTGCAGTAAGCGTGGATCTCAAGAAAGAATTTCAAAGATTTATATAAAGGAACCCTGAAAGATCGTTTTCTCATAAAGATGCCATGGGAATTGCAAAGTTTGAACTCGACAAGGTTAATGGCTTTGGAGACTTTGGTCTTTGGAGGAAAAAACTTAAAACGATTCTCGTGCAATAGAAGGTCGCCAAGACACTAGGAATCATGGCAAAGGTGATTGGGACAAAGGCAAAAAAAGCTGACATGCAGGAGATAGCATACTCGACAATCATTTGGTATCTTGTAGATAATGTTCTCTGCCAAGTTAATGACGAAGATACAGCGGCGAAGGTATGACTCGAACTCAAGTAGCTAAATATGACTAAATCTTTAACAAATAAGATTTATCTCAAAGAAAGCCTGTTTAGTTTTAAAATGGATCCTAACAAGGACTTAGAGAAAAATCTAGATGCATTCAATAAAATAGTTATTGATTTGGCCAATATTGGAGAAAAGATTGAGGAAGAAAATCAAGCAGTGATTCTCCTGATTTCTCTTCCTAATTTTTATAGAGATGTTAAGAGTGCTATTAAATATGTTAGAGAATCACTCTCTCTGAAAGATGTACTCTTAGCCTTAAGATCCAGAGAACTGGAACTGAAACCAGAAGGATCCCAAAGAAGGATATGCATGGTGATGAAGGCTTGTTCTCGAGAAGAAGACCACAAAGGAGAGATTTTAGCAAGTCAAAGTTTAGGCCGAATTTAAGGTCTAAATCAAGAACTAACAATAGAGAGTGCTATTACTACAATAAGATAGAGCACATTAAAAGGTTTTGTAAGGAATGGAAGAAGAAACTGGCTGAGCAGAAGTCTGGAGAAGAGGAAACTACCGTTGCAAATCAGGTTGATGGATATGACAATTCTGAAATGCTGATTGTGGGTACCAAGAAACAAGAAGATGAGTGGGTTTTGGATTCTAGGTGCACTTATCATATGTGTCAAAAGAAATCATGGTTCTTGAATTATAAGTCATTTAATGGTTGGAAAGTTCTGATGGGAAATGATTATTCATGCTTTGTAATTGGGATTGGCTCTGTCGTTCTAAAACTACAAGGTGGCACAACACATACCTTAAAGGATGTGAGACACATCCCAGAGTTAAGAATAGATCTTATTTCTTTAGGGGTTCTTGATGATTTTGGTTATGTCTACAAAGCCGAGAATGAAATCCTGAAAGTATCAAGGGGTTCCATGGTTGTAATGAAAAGAATCAAGCAACATGGTCTCTATGTCCTACAAGATCAAATTATCACAGGATCTACAACAACTACGTCTAAGGCAACAGCCACTATTGATGTGTGGCATAGAAGACTGAGCCATATTAATGAGAAGGGACTCCAAGAACTCAGCAAGTAAGGTCTTTTGGGAAAGGATAAGCTAGGAAATCTGGAATTCTATGAACAGTGCATCTTTGGAAAACAACACAGAATCAGTTTTTCATCGTCTATATATAGAGCAAAGGAACCATTGGAGTATGGACATGCAGATCTTTGAGGCCTAGAAAAAAACTCCTACATTTGGTGGTCACAGATGCTTTCTTTCTATTGTAGATGATTACTCAAAGAAAGTATGGTTATATTTGTTAAAAACTAAGAATGAGTGTTTTAATAAATTTAAACAATGGAAAGCCTTAGTAGAAAACCTTAAAAATATAAAATTAAAGGTGTTGAGGACTGATAATAGGTTGGAATTCCATCATGAGGATTTTACCAATTTTTGACTGTTTTGGGTATTTTAAGACATAGAATTCTTAAGAAAACACCGTAACAAAATAGGATAGCTGAAAGAATAAATAAAACTTTTATATGATGTATGTTATTTAATGCTGGCCTTAGTAAAAGTTTTAGGGGGAAGTTGCTAATACAACTTGCTATTTAATAAATAGAAGTCCATGTAAACCAATACGTTTAAAGATCCCAGAAGAAAATTGGACTGGTAAACCACCTAAGTTTTTAAACATTTGAGAATCTTTGGTTGTGCAGCTTATGCACACTAAAGAAAAGGCAAACTAGATCCTAGGTCCTTGAGGTGTATTTTTCTTGGCTATCCTGAGAGGGTAAAAGGATATAGGCTTTGTATTAAAGAGGGTCCTAAGTTTAAAATTATCATAAGCAGGGTTGTTATTTTCAATGAAAGTGACATGCGTTATATCAAAAAGGACAAAGATACTGCTATTTCTCATGATAATGTAGATGAGGAGCTAGAGGCACCACAACAAGTCCAGTTTGAGGTAGAGTAGCCTACTAATCCTGGAGGTCCACCTCAAAATGTGGTGGAAATTTCTGACGGTAACCAACCAACATTAGAAGTTTTGTCTAATGATAACAGTTAGGATCATCAAGATGCAGCAGTTCAAGTCTCATTGGTTACCAACTAGCAAAAGACTGACAAAAGAGAATGGTAAGACCTCCCAATAGGTATGAGGGAGGAAATTTAGTTACTTATGCACTTAACACTGCTGAGGTTTTATAGAATTCTGAACCTAAAACCTTTGAGGAAGCAATAAGGAGTATGAAATCTAAAGAATGGGTGCAAGATATGAAAGAAGAAATGGATTCATTAAAAAAATAATAATACATGAATTTTAGTTAATAGATCTAAGAATCGGAGGATAGCTGATTGTAAATGGATCTTTAAAATAAAAAAAAAGGATCTACTTTTAAAGAACTAGTTAGACATAAAGCTAGGTTAGTTGCTAGAAGTTTTACCTAAGTTAAAGGTATAGATTTTATTGAAATTTTCTCACCTTTTATAAAGTTTAAGACAATTAGAACTAGCCTATGTTAAGTAGTTCGATTTGATTGGGAGCCAGAACAAATGGATGTAAAAACAACTTTTTTACATGGTCATCTAGATGAAACTATTTACATGAATCAGCCCCTTGGTTTTGAAATTAAAGGTAGTGAAAAAAAAGTTTGTTTATTAAGAAAATCCTTGTATGGTTTAAAACAGTCACCACGTCAATGGTACAAGAGATTTGATTATTATGTTTCAAAACTTGGTCTTAAAAGAAGCAATTATGATTCCTGTTTAAATTATATGAACTCAAATTTAAACAAGACTATATATTTGTTACTTTATGTGAATGACACAAGCAAAGATGTAGGTGTTATAAAGGCTGTTAAAGGCATGCTATGTGCAGAATTTGAAATGAAAGATTTAAGAGCTGCGAAGAGAATCCTAGGCATAGATATTAAGAGAGACAGAAAATTAAAACTATGATGTCTGTCACAAGAAAAATATCTACAAAAGGTAGTACAAAGGTTTTATATGGATAAGTCAAAGCATGTCAAGGTTCCTCTGGCTGGTTATTTCAAACTATTTGCAATTCAGTGTCCTGTTACTAGTGAAGAGAAATTAAAAATGGTTAAGTGTCCTTTATTCAAGTGCTTTAGGGTCTTTTATGTATGCAATGATCTACACTAGGCCAAATCTAGCCTATGCAGTAAGTGTCTTAAATAAAAATATGTCAAATCTAGGTCAGAAACATTGGTTTGCTTTAAAATGGTTGTTAAATTATGTTAATAGCACTCTAAGTCTTGGATTAATCTACAAGGGAAATTCTAACGATATCACTTTAGATGGTTTTGTAAATTCTAACTTTGCAGGTGATAGAGATAAAAGGCGATCAACCTCGGCATATGTTATGGGAGGTAACTGTGTTAGCTAGAAATCATAGTTGCAGCCTATTGTAGCCTTCTCATCTATTAACGCTGAGTCTATAGCTAGAGTTGAAAGGCTCAAGGAAGCAATCTGGCTTCAAGGACTTCTTAAAGAGCTTCAAGTTGTAACACCTACTATTTTTCATGTAACGGTTAATAATAGACATTTAATGACGTTAAGTATTTTTCCTTATGAAATAATGTTACTGACCATTTTATTTTGCGTATTATGACAGGTGACAGTCACGTGAAATTGATGTGTTCAAGGTGTTCATGTCATTTATAATACATACATGGTATATGTTTAATGTTTTATTTATGTGTAATGTTGTAAGTGATACTTCGACAGGCCAAATTTTCTAATTCGGTAGGCTGGATTATTTTTCCAGAATGGCATGCTCATAAATTTCATCGGTAGGCCAAATCCCAAAACTTCAGCAAGTTGAAGTCTGGTGACGAGCAATCAGCAGTCAATGCCCGATAAAAGGGGAAATGTTGACTATTTGGCCTAGTATTATGTCTTTCCTGTTTTATTATCTCCTTAGTTGACTTATTTATAATCAACATGACATTTCCTGCTTTAGTTATTCATAGGCAGCCTTATTTGGAAATTAATTACAAGATTGGATAAGATGATATCTATTTGCCTCCATTAAATTATTTACTCTCCCAAATTTCTCTCCATTATACACGTGATTATCTACCACTTTTAATTTAAAAAATTTCTGCTCACTTATAGAGAAGATTTATTTTTTTTACTTTCACACCATTCCCATTTTGTTTCACGTATAACTTTCTCTCTCAAAAAATAAAAAATAAAAATCTCTCAGTACTTCTCTCTTTTTTCTTCACGTGTTCTTCCCCTTCTCTCCCTTATTTTTCCTGCAAATAATTGAATGAGATATTGGATTTTCTCTTGGATGAATTCAAGGAAAGCGTGAGAAGAATTGTTTTGAGGTAAGACACTTATTATAGGTTATTTCTGAAATTTTATTCACTGTTAAATCCAACCCCCATAACTCTGTCTACGAATACCCGTTTACTGTGAAATTTTAGTATGATATTTATGTATGTGCTATATGATATTCCTCAAACTTTCATGCCATTTGGTGTTTTCTATGCCGATATATAAAATTTTTATTCTCTGCCACTCATAGTTTAATGGTTGCTGATTAGTATGTTGCGCAAAAGAACAGTCTTTGTTCATAGGACAAATGAATGTTGATTTTCACTTAATTTTGCAAAAATATTCATGCATATGTTAGGTTATAAACTGAAAAATTTCGTGGTGATTTGATGAATATTTGATGGGTTATTGAATTTTCTTTAAGATAGGTCTTTATGGCTGTTAAATCAATGAATTTTAGAATTCTTATTTGTGTGACGTTTTGTGCGGCTAAATGAATGTATTTGTCAATGAAACTTTTTGTGGTATTGTATTTATAAGCTTATAGATTTTCATATAAATTTTAGGGTCTAAGTAATTTTATTGTAATTATTTGAGAATGATGATCATGTGTTACTCACTGTTTTTTATGTTTAGAGTATTTTTGGTCTCTGAATTCTAATGCATGTTTTGAATTACTTTGAATTTATTTGAAGCTAATTTTTGGGTACATTATAGTTTAGATGTCTATTATATGCAGGATTTTTATGAAATTATTTTAGGATATAGATAATTTATTATATGAATGTTTGTTAAGGCTACTCATTGTTTTGTTGTTGCTGGCAGTTTTTGAGTTGTGTGTTGTGTGACTTATTTTATTTGTCTAATGGAATCTTTATAGTTAATAAAAAAAATTAAGGTAATTTATATACATGTTAATTATGTCCTTGCAAAGTCTCATGCCTTAATTGTGTATGATTTGTGAACAATTGAGTTGTATTTCTTAATAGTCAGGATATTTTAATATTTCAGTTTTTCATGAATATTTGAAAGTTGGTATATGTACTTGTGTTTTTGTGTTTCTTAGGAAGGAAGTATGAACAATTTCTTATGGTATTGGATGATTTTATGAAAATGAAAATTAATTTTTATTTGTATATGAACGTATGACATGAACACTCCAAAAAGTAAACACATCGAAACCGCCACGACGTCATCTAAGAAAAATGTTTAGTAAGCAAGTCAAGTAAGTATATTTTCACCTGCAATATAATAAGGTTTATGAAAAGTTTGAAATTTATGTTCATGATGATCTCTATAATGATTTTATATAATGTTTTATTATGAAAGTTTTTATGTACAAGAGGGTTAAATGCATGTTTTTGATGATGAGGTATTTCAAAATTTAAAAGTATATATGTATATATGTATCACCTAATTCAGTGTTGCACTCCCTATGTTTATGTTTATATTTATGATGTCCAAAGTGTTGGAAACAAAGTGCGCAGCGGAATTTTAAAAATTTTTCATCAGAGTAATTTCCAAAACACAAGTTTGACATGTTATATGTATAAATTAAACAGATCTTACTAACCTCAGTATGCCGAAGAACCTCCGCGACCTGTGTAGAGAAGTAACGTTCCAGAAAAGCCTCAACCAACTGGTCTTCTTTGCTATTCTCTATCCACAACCGGAGTGAGTGTGGGCTCACACGTACAGCTCTTCCACCGGTGACTCTCCTTCCAACCAATAGAGAGAACCCAAAGCTAGTGTTCGTGATTTGTGAACAAAAGCTCTCAGGGAGTTTTCAGATGCTCACTAGAAGAGTATCACTCTTAATCTCTCAAATTGATCTGAGTAAATCATTAGACTCACTCCCTTTTTATACCTATTGGTCCTTGGGGTCAGTCCATATCAGATTAGGTCTCAAAAATCGAAACAGAATCAAGTTCGGATCAATATCTGATAAGATACGCGTGAAAAACGCGTAATCTTAACTGTCGCGGTCGGCATGCCGAACTGTGTGATAGGCAGGCCGAACTTTCTGATAGGCAGGCCGAACTGCCGAGAAAAAATCTCCGTGAATCTTTTATTTTCCACCCGAGATTCTAAAGGATAAAGTCTCAGTTTTGATTCAAATAGCCCAATAGAAAAGATATCTGATCAAAACAAACTTTATCAAGATAATCTCTAAGAAAATAAATCAATTCACAATAATTCTACAAGTTTATCTTGTTCTAATTGTCCAAAATTAAAACAACCGATAAACAGACAAGAATTATTCGAACGCCATAATTCAACAAGTTCATCTTGAACTAATTTCTTACATAATTAATTCAATCGATAAACAGACATGAATTATATGATTCTTATAAATTTTAAACCAATCTGATAAATCCGACATAAGTCACCAATTATTGGAAAAGCACGCCGTGTCGTTACAGGATTTTGTGAGCTAGCAAAGGGGACCAAAATGGACCTATAAAGTTCAAGCTCATGATAATTATGAAAACCAATATCCCAGATATACATTTCACAATTATCAACTCCAACGCTACTCCACTAAAAGCTTGGAGCTGCACTCTCGAACTTTATAGAATTACGAAGCTCGTGTAGCTAAGTCTCCATGACATATCATAGTGTATCGCATCCCCATATGATCATCCATAATCGGCTTAAGGACAAGTTCTGTCTTACCTTCCCGATTATTTTTATCTTACGTTCCATTGTCTCACCATTAGAAAACTTACCATCCAAAGATAGTATACCATTTGGTTACACCTATGTATCCAAATGGTTGAGCGCTCCAGTTTTCCAATTACAGGACAACGCATATAAGAGGATATCATTACTCCTAAAGAGGAGCTATGGATTCCATATCTATGAATAACAAGTCTACGCTACCAAGAGTCATGCCTCCAACGTACCGGCATGCATGCCACTATAGAGATGTGGGAGTCACCCATTGGTACATCAAAAGACACAAGTTGAGACAACGGGCCCATTATTCATCTCAGGATTAAGATACAATACAAATGATTGTCTAAAGTGAATCGATTTGCCAAGACAGAATTATTAATCCAAATCAATTCACTTTATGTCCCGATCCAACACATCGTCACCTATGACAACGCGCCAATGTTTCTATTCACGGAGTCCAACTCCGATGGCCAAGACAAACCATCTCCTAAAAGGGATATAGACAACATAACAATCTTTACATAAATAAAGCACCCAACTTTATTCCCTCGATTGCGGATCATATATTTTAGACCATCACCTTAAGAGTCGTGTCTACCGCATAATCATCCCATCATATGCCCAACTCTTAAGGTTTAGACTGACAGTCTCAGACTACTGTTTGCTTATCATACATTCAACAAATATGAACGTAAAGAGGACAATATTTGGTATATATAAATGAATAAATTCTTTATTGATAAAAATGTCTCCAAAAACGTATTACATTTTTACTCCTTAGAGCATACATGTCTAACAATCTCCCACTTGCACTAAGTGAGTAAATACTGTAAATTTCGCATCCCCATAGCTTCCACATGCCTCTCGAAGACTCTCCCAGTAAGTGTCTTCGTGAATGGATCAGCTAAATTGTCCTCTGACGCGATCTTGCATACCGTGACATGCCCGCTCTCAACGAAGTCCTTTATCACATGATACTTCCGATCAATATGCTTACTCTTCTTGTGAAATCTTGGTTCCTTAGCATTAGCTACCGCCGCACTGTTATCACAGTACAGTGATAGCGCTTTATCCATACCAGGAACTACCTCAAGATCCCCAAGGAACTTGCGGAGCCACACTGCTTCTTTCGAAGCATCACTAGCCGCCACATACTCGGCCTCCATCGTTGAATCCGAAGTGCAATCTTGCTTCGCACTTCTCCAACTGATGGCACCGCCACCCAGAGTAAACACAAACCCTGAAGTCGATTTCCTAGAATCCAGGCAGGATTGAAAATCCGAATCAGTGTATCCTAGAGGAGTTAAATCCTCACCCGAATACACAAGCATATACCCACGAGTTCTTCTCAGGTACTTGAAAATATGCTTTGCCGCAACCCAATGGTTCGGTCCTGGATCCGCCTGAAATCGACTCAAATCCCGACCGCATAGCTAATATCTGGTCGAGTGCAAAGCATGGCATACATGAGACTACCCACTGCCGAAGCATAAGGTGCCTTCTTCATGTATTCTCTTTCTTCATAAGACTTTGGAGAGTCTTTCTTAGAAAGAGTAATTCCAGACCTAGATGGTTGCCCACCTTTCTTGGAATCCTGTATTGCAAACCTCCTGAGAATTTTATCTATGTAGCTGGCCTGTAACAAAGCTATCATTTTGTTCTTCCTATCCCGAAAGATCTGGATACCGAGAACAAAATTAGCCTCACCCAAGTCCTTCATGTCAAACTGCTTGGTCAACCATAATTTGACCGATGACAACGCCCCAACGTCATTGCCAATTAGCAGAATGTCATCTACATAGAGTAGTAGAAAAACCACATTCCCATTCTTAATGTGTTTGTAAACACATGGTTCATCCACATTTTGTGAGAACCCATAAGTCTTGATCACTTGATCAAATCTTATGTTCCAAGAACGAGAAGCCTGCTTAAGTCCATAAATTGACTTTAGCAGCTTACAAACCTTACCCTCTTGACCCGTGACCTTGAACCCGTCTGGTTGTTCCATATAAATGGACTCATCAAGATAGCCATTCAGAAAAGCCGTCTTGACATCCATCTGCCAAATCTCGTAGTCGAGAGCGGCAGCTATGGACAAGAGAATCCGGATGGACTTAAGCATGGCTACAGGCGAAAAGGTTTCCTCATAATCGATTCCTTCCTTTTGCGTATAACCCTTAGCTACCAGTCTAGCCTTAAAGGTTTCGACCTTTCCATCCACTCCTCTTTTCCTCTTGTAGATCCACTTACTCCCTATGGGTTTTACCCCTTCGGGAAGATCCACAAGCTCCCAGACCCGATTAGTCTCCATAGACTTCATATCAATGTTCATGGCCTCTGTCCAGAGTCTTGAATCAACATCCTCCATAGCTTCTGCGTAAGTATAAGGATCCCTGTCATGTTCATCCGGTTCAGCCAAAAAGACCTCCCCATTGAACATATACCTCTCAGGTTGACGCCCGATCCTCCCACTACGCCGAAGCCCCTGAGGTTGTTGTTCAGGTTTGTTTGGTTTTTCTACACCGATCGGAATGGTTTCGTTCGGAACCTCCGGAGTAAACGGATTCCCCCTCAACTCCTCAAGCACCACTTTGCTTTGAGGTTTAAAGTCGTTCATGTAACTCTCCTCAAGGAAAGTTGCATTAGTTGAAACCACGACTTTATTTTCCTTTGGGTTATAAAAATAACCCCCTTTAGTCCCTTTTGGATATCCTACAAACACGCAAACTTCTGAACGTGCTTCCAACTTATTCGGATCCTTAAACAGGACATGAGCTGGACATCCCCATATGCGAATATGGTTTAAGGATGTCTTCCGTCTTGTCCACAACTCGTGAGGAGTTTTAGGGACCGATTTTGAAGGCACATTGTTCAAAAGATAACATGCGGTTTGTAGTGCATATCCCCAAAAGGATAAAGGCAATGATGAATAACTCATCATGGACCGAATCATGTCCAACAAAGTCCTATTCCTTCTCTCTGCTACGCCATTCTGCTGCGGAGTACCCGGCGCAGTCAAATGGGATAAAATCCCATTCTCTAACAAGTGTCCCAAGAACTCATCAGAAAGGTATTCCCCACCTCGATCAGATCGAAGTGCCTTTATAGGTCTACCCAATTGCTTTTCCACTTCAGCTCGAAACTCCCTGAACTTATCATAAGTTTCGCTTTTGTGGTGCATTAGGTACACATACCCATATCTTGAGTAATCGTCAATAAAAGTAACGAAGTACTCATACCCTCCTCGTGCCCGGATGTTCATCGGTCCGCAAACATCACTATGCACAAGTTCTAGAACCCCTTCGGCCCTATTGCCCTTAGACCCGTATGGTCTTTTGGTCATTTTACCCTCCAAACAAGACTCACATTGAGGTATAGATTCCACCTTTAAGTGATTTAAAGGTCCATCCCTTACCAACCTTTGAATCCTATTTAGGTTAATATGGCCAAGGCGCAAATGCCAAAGATAAGTCTTATTAGAGTGAGAAGTTTTAAGTCTTTTTGAGTCATTATCATTTATCTCAGCATTAAGCAATAGGTCCATCTTAGGTTTGATAAAATATAGATTATTTTGCTTCCATCCAGAACAGATAAAAGATTTGTTTTTACGAATCACCACTTTTTCATTAAAAGATACCACGTAGGAGTCTTTAAATAAAGAAGATACAGAAATTAAATTCCTTTTAAATTTAGGAACATAAAAACAATCTCGCAAGATTAAACTCCTATAATTATCAAAATAAAGATGGACATCTCCCACTGCTTCCGCTGAGACCAAGGATCCATCGCCCATCCGAAGCGTTAAGTCTTCACGAAGTAGACTTCTCGTTTCTTTGAATCCCTGCAGAGAAACACAAACATGATTAGTTGCACCGGAATCTATGACCCAAATGTCACTGGATTCCTCAACCAAACAAGTTTCTAAATATAGAAGATCACACCTACCTCCCTTGGAAAGGAAGTCCTTGCAATGCTTCTTTATATGCCCGACCTTACCACAAAAGAAGCACTTAAGCTTCTTTGGGTTCTTCTTCTTCTTCTTCTTGCTCTTGGTAGCAATAGGAATAGAAGACTTCCCACTTTTGGCCCGTTGCTTCTTTCCATTCCCAGAGTTAGGATTGGAACCAGAAGCAGCTACCATATTGGCCTCTCCACCAGCAGGAGACTCCCTGATCAGCAGTTCAAACTCTTGTAACTGTTTCATCAGTTCTGTCAAGGTCATATCCCGTCTATTGCTTAGATTAAAAGTAGCTCTAAACGGAATAAATTCCTTAGACAGAGTCTCAAAGACCATAGTCATCTGAGTTTCAGCATCGATGTCGGCTCCATTGGTTTGAGCCTCAGCGAGGTAACCCATGACCAACATCATGTGCTCCTTTACAGATGTCCCCGGTCTCTGTCTACAGTTTAAGAGTTTCTGAAGCGCCCCTTGCCGCTTTGTTATGGCCTGGCCTCCAAACATGTCCTCAAGATTATCCAAGATCTGCTTCGCAGTCTCATAATCCTGATGTTGAGCCTGCAGCACGTTATTCATGCTAGCCATAACATAGCAGCGGGCCTGATCATTAGCATCTTTCCAGCGGTCGTACGCTTGGAATTGCTCATTACTTGAGTCTCCCGTAGGCTCGGGAGGACAAGGAGTTGTCAGAACATATTTCAGTTTCTCAAAGGAAAGGACGATGTCTAGGTTCCGTTTCCAATCATTATAGTTCTCACCGGTTAATTGGTTTTTGTCAAGTATCGATGATAAAGCGTTTTTAGACATTTTCAATCTACAATAAAGAGTCATATACCAAACATAAGCAAACATATATAATAATTTAGTAAGATAACACAATCATGTAAAATCATACAAATGTGTTTATGTGTCAAAACCTTGAAAATATCACAACCTTACAACAATAATTCCCAACTCAGAATTCAACAAGCTCCTAGGGAAGTCATGCCAAATTCAATCAGGAACACGGATCCCCTCCTGATTAATATATGCCATCCAGGACCCGTATGATCCAGCATATACTAATAATCGTTTCTTTGGCCATTAATTTTATTAACAGAGCTCCTAGGGGAGGTTAATAATAAAATTAACGTGAGTGTATAACCACCGTTTTAATATTTTATCCATGATTTATAATCACCACCTAGGGGTGTGCAACCATAAATCATACTAAAATACCTTATCCTTTCAGAGATCCAATCTGGTACATGATAGAAATCCCTTCCTAGGGGTTGGGACCATCATGTTCTTTCTATGGACCAACGATGGAGGCCTTAGGTTCTGCCTTAGGTTCTCTCTTCGAAAACCTTCTCCCACTCAATCTTTTGAAGTCAAGGTTTTATTTTGAAATTATGCATGAACAAATTTAATATGAGCGGCACTCTCTATTCTATATGACATGTTATCAATATACATGGTAAATCATATTATAATGCAGACAAGCAACGCAATCAAGCAAAGCTACAAGCATAATAATAATAATAACCGTAATATTATGGTTCCACCCTAGAGAATAGAAAAACTAAGATTACAAGAGAATAATCGAGACATTTATCGATTCTTCATCCTTGAATCCTCAAGCTGTATCCTTCTTCATGTAATATCCATGTTCAAGTCCTCAATCCCGTATGAATCGAACACTTCATATTTCCGGTCATATCCAAATTTAATGTTTCTCAGAATCGTCCCAAAAATAAAATTAAAACTGCATTGGAAAAATCGCACCTTTTCTGGACACCTGGTAGCTCTCGGTCGGCAAGCCGATCTAGTTGATCGGCCTACCGATCATGGAGGTTCGGCCTGCCGAACATGAAGGTTCGGCCTGCCGGCAGAGCACCAAAATTTCTGCCCCACTGTCGGCCTGCCGGACCGTACGTCCGGCCTGCCGATCTGTGACCTTCGGCCTGCCGAACTGTGAGGTCCGGCATGCCGACCGAGCAGAAAACCCTCAATCCAGAAAATACAATTTTAATGCAATTCATCAATTTTATTTTCAACAATTCAAAAACATAAAATTAGAGACTCAGGAAATACCTGGAGGCGCCATCATCAATCTTTAAGTTCCGACTTCTCGTTCCGTCTTCTCCGAATAATTATTTAATTACAAAATTCTTACAAATTAAAAATTAAATAATAATTCATAGACGGAGATGATAGTCCGCCATCTAATTACATGAAAAACCTAGATACACATTCTAACATCTAAGGAACCATAACCGGTATTAATTAATTAATAAATAATTAAACAACAATTTAATCAACCATAATTAATTAATAAACATTCACCATATAATCCATGACAACATATATATTATATAGAAACCTAGAGTGCCATCTCTCTATAAAATTTAATTCAAGCATTGGAGAGATTAAGATCACAAAATTTATGCATATAACATGATCACAAACTTGCAAATTTATGTAAAAACCTCGGCTCTGATACCAATTGTTGGAAACAAAGTGCGCAGCGGAATTTTAAAAATTTTTCATCAGAGTAATTTCCAAAACACAAGTTTGACATGTTATATGTATAAATTAAACAGATCTTACTAACCTCAGTATGCCGAAGAACCTCCGCGACCTGTGTAGAGAAGTAACGTTCCAGAAGAGCCTCAACCAACTGGTCTTCTTTGCTATTCTCTATCCACAACCGGAGTGAGTGTGGGCTCACACGTACAGCTCTTCCACCGGTGACTCTCCTTCCAACCAATAGAGAGAACCCAAAGCTAGTGTTCGTGATTTGTGAACAAAAGCTCTCAGGGAGTTTTCAGATGCTCACTAGAAGAGTATCACTCTTAATCTCTCAAATTGATCTGAGTAAATCATTAGACTCACTCCCTTTTTATACCTATTGGTCCTTGGGGTCAGTCCATATCAGATTAGGTCTCAAAAATCGAAACAGAATCAAGTTCGGATCAATATCTGATAAGATACGCGTGAAAAACGCGTAATCTTAACTGTCGCGGTCGGCATGCCGAACTGTGTGATAGGCAGGCCGAACTTTCTGATAGGCAGGCCGAACTGCCGAGAAAAAATCTCCGCGAATCTTTTATTTTCCACCCGAGATTCTAAAGGATAAAGTCTCAGTTTTGATTCAAATAGCCCAATAGAAAAGATATCTGATCAAAACAAACTTTATCAAGATAATCTCTAAGAAAATAAATCAATTCACAATAATTCTACAAGTTTATCTTGTTCTAATTGTCCAAAATTAAAACAACCGATAAACAGACAAGAATTATTCGAACGCCATAATTCAACAAGTTCATCTTGAACTAATTTCTTACATAATTAATTCAACCGATAAACAGACATGAATTATTTGATTCTTATAAATTTTAAACCAATCTGATAAATCCGACATAAGTCACCAATTATTGGAAAAGCACGCCGTGTCGTTACAGGATTTTGTGAGCTAGCAAAGTGGACCAAAATGGACCTATAAAGTTCAAGCTCATGATAATTATGAAACCCAATATCCCAGATATACATTTCACAATTATCAACTCCAACGCTACTCCACTAAAAGCTTGGAGCTGCACTCTCGAACTTTATAGAATTACGAAGCTCGTGTAGCTAAGTCTCCATGACATATCATAGTGTATCGCATCCCCATATGATCATCCATAATCGGCTTAAGGACAAGTTCTGTCTTACCTTCCCGATTATTTTTATCTTACGTTCCATTGTCTCACCATTAGAAAACTTACCATCCAAAGATAGTATACCATTTGGTTACACCTATGTATCCAAATGGTTGAGCACTCCAGTTTTTCAATTACAGGACAACGCATATAAGAGGATATCATTACTCCTAAAGAGGAGCTATGGATTCCATATCTATGAATAACAAGTCTACGCTACCAAGAGTCATGCCTCCAACGTACCGGCATGCATGCCACTATAGAGATGTGGGAGTCACCCATTGGTACATCAAAAGACACAAGTCGAGACAACGGGCCCATTATTCATCTCAGGATTAAGATACAATACAAATGATTGTCTAAAGTGAATCAATTTGCCAAGACATAATTATTAATCCAAATCAATTCACTTTATGTCCCGATCCAACACATCGTCACCTATGACAACGCGCCAATGTTTCTATTCACGGAGTCCAACTCCGATGGCCAAGACAAACCATATCCCAAAAGGGATATAGACAACATAACAATCTTTACATGAATAAAGCGCCCAACTTTATTCCCTCGATTGCGGATCATATATTTTAGACCATCACCTTAAGAGTCGTGTCTACCGCATAATCATCCCATCATATGCCCAACTCTTAAGGTTTAGACTGACAGTCTCAGACTACTGTTTGCTTATCATACATTCAACAAATATGAACGTAAAGAGGACAATATTTGGTATATATAAACGAATAAATTCTTTATTGATAAAAATGTCTCCAAAAACGTATTACATTTTTACTCCTTAGAGCATACATGTCTAACACAAAGTTAGACTTGTCATGTTTGGTTTGGGATTAGCTACCCCTCTCCTCTCATAACGGCGCGCCTACAATGATAATGATGGTGCAACACTTGGGCCCTCAAAGATAGAATGAATGAAGTTTTAATATGATCAATGTTAATGAAAGATATGTTTTATATAAAACGATGCCTATTGTACTATTATGTTAATGATGATTATGATTATGATGATGCATAAAGATGTTTATAAAATGCTTATGTTGTGAGTTAGAAAATGGTACTTACTAAGCTTTTGCTTACTTAGTTTATGATCATATTGCAAATAGAGGTAAGAAGATCATGGAATAGGGAAGGGCATGGACAGACGTGTAATCATGGAATGATGGATTGAAAACAGAAGAATACTAAGAAAGAATTTTTAAAGTTTCTAAACTATGTTTTTATTTCTTTATATGTTTAATTTTCGCACTGTGATGTAATAAGACTTTTTTTATGTTTTCAGGATTTTTGTAGAAGATCGGCCTTTCAATCATTATTGATCGAACTGCCAATGTTGGTATCGGCCTGCTAATTCAAATGTTTTTAAAACTCTGATTTTGCAGAGCCTCGGACGGCATGCCGATGGTTGAAGTTCGGACTGCCGATCCTGTTCGACCTATCGATGTCCAAAGTTTGGCCCACCAAACTGTTAAAACAAATTTTAAAGGTTGTTTTAATTTTTATTTAAATCATGGTCTCATTATTTTGGTGTTGATAAACTATTTAAGAAGTATATATAAATGTTTCAAAAAAATGTATGGATACTGGGATATGTTTTCCAAATTATATTTTTAATTTAAATAGTTTATCTTGAATAATGATAACAATGATGAATGTAACATTTGTGACGTCTGTAGGAGGGCATTACACAAATATTGAAGGGGAGAGTTACCATCTATTCGGATAGTCAGTCTGCAATTCATTTATGTAAGAATCCAGTATACCATGAAAAGACAAAACATATTGACGTAAGACATCACTTTATCAGAGAAAAGGTTGAAGAACAAGTGGTGATTCTGGACAAAATAAAGACAGATTATAACCCTTTAGATATGGCAACCAAAGTGGTACCTGTTCGTAAGCTCCAAAAGTGTTTGGAACTGCTAAGTGTTGGGAAGACATGAACACTCAAGGTGGAGCAGAGACCCCCATAGAAAGCTTAAAAAACCTTAGTTGCTGTTCAAATGACATTTAGGTGGAGTGTGTTAGTCAATTTCTCTTAAACAACAATGAACAGAGAATTGACTTAATTCTTGAAGCCTCAACGACATGTCATTTTGGTGGTATCTATATAAATGGCAAGTGTTTCAAAAAGAACTTTAGGTTAAGAAGTTCTTATCATGAGAATCATACACATGGACGGTTACTCTTCTTTAGTAGCTAGTATAAATATGTAACATTTAGTTTTAGGGTTCTTCAGTTGTTTTCATCCTGCCTCTGTGAAGATATAAAGAGAGAGAGTTATTTAGAAAAGAAAAATATTATAGAGTGAGAAAAAGGTTGATTGTGTTAGGGTTTAAGAGAATCTGGATCTATAGGATTGCACCCACTGTGTATTCTTTTCTGTAACACTTTGTTTTATGAGTGGTTAGGGTTATTTCTCCTCTCTGTATTTTCGGTTTTCTTGGTTAGGATTGAGAGTGTAATTTCATTCTGTAATAGTGAAAGAGCTTTTTTAGAATAGCTCAACGAGAATATAGGACAATCTCAGTCCAAACCTCAGTAAAATTCTTCGGTGTTCATTCTACTATTTGTTTTCTTGTTTTCATTGAATCTTTGAGATTCTTGCTTGTATTTCCAACAGGATGCTTTGAGGTTTACTAGAAGTTTTCATGTTGATTGTGTTGGCAAGAGCGGAGGACTTAAATGACTTTGAGAAAAAGTTTTTTAGGACAAATGATATATTTTTTTTTTTTTGTAGTTTTTTGACACCAAAAAACAAGTTTTTTAGGTATGAAAATTGCTTCAATTTTTTTTTTCACTTTGTTGAGGTTTCTTTTCTTGCTACAATTTTTTTTCTTATATTTTTAAAAAATAACTGGAATAATTTTCCTACACAAAAAAACATATTTTTTTTACAACAAAAAAGATCATTTTTTAAATTCAAAAGTTTTTTTTTGGCTCTTTTTTCAAAATATCCCTTTTATATAGTACAAAGAGTAGAATATGGAGATTACAAGCTACTCGCGCTTTCACATAGGTTCTTTTGTTTCTGGCTTGGACAAGCCATGTTGGCGGTTCATTGGCTTCTACGGTCACCTAGAAAAGGCACAAAGATATCATTCATCGGAGCTTCTTTGCTGTTTGCGAGCCATGTTCACTCTCCCATGGTTGGTAGTGGGTGATTTCAACGAGATCTTCCACTTGTCGGAAAATATGGGTGGAATTGATAGTGTCAGTGGAGATATGACCAGATTCGTAGAATCGGTAGAAGAGTGCGGTCTTCAGGATTTGGGCTTCTGGGGTGCTCCCTTTACTTGCAACAATGGACGAGGACCGCCGAATAACATTCAAGAGCGGTTAGACAGGATTCTAGTTGATGTGGAATGGAAGTCTCTCTTTCCTTGGGTTCGTGTATTCCATCGGGATTTCTACGAATCCGATCAACACGCCATCCAAGTAAGCCTTGACTTTGGGACTACAGAGGAGTGGAATGACCATCATGGTAAGCGTTTCTGTTTCGAACCCCTATGGCTCCATAATTCAACATTTCACGATACTATGTTGAGAGCATGGAGTGGCATGCGGACTTATGGGGATGCTCAGTTTTTCATTGAAAAGCTTAATAATTGTGCTGCTGCCTTACAAAGCTGGGGAGAAGTTGTCTATGGAGGCATTCTGAGGAAAATTAAAACAATCCAAAAATCACTAGAGAGGCTAAACCACTCGGGTGATTGGGTCACAAACCAACATTGTATTCTTGAGTTGGAAAAGTAGCTTGACCGGACGTTATCTTTGGAGGAGTATAATTGCAAACAACGGTCTCGATCGGAATGGCTAAAGGGGGGGATCGAAATACCAAATCTTTTCACGCTAAGGCATCTCAATGCCAGGTTAAGAATAAAATCACAGGTTTGGGGACCCTCACGGTAATTGGGTAAGCTCAAAGAAAGAGATTGTAGAGGCTATTGAAAGCTACTTTAATAATATTTTCTCTACTAGTCTACCCGAAACTGAACAAATGAGGGAGGTTTTTGAGGGAGTGGGGAGAAAGTTGTTGGACGCTATAGGGAGGATCTTGATGCTCCATTTTCTGCAAGAAAGAGTAAAGGATGCAGCGCTTAGCATAAACGCTTGGAAAGCACCAGGGCCAGATGGTTTTCAAGCGGAGTTCTATCAGTAGAACTGGGATCTAGTAGGTCCGGAAATAATTGAGGTATGTCTACAAATTCTAAATCGAAAAAAATGGGTCAAGCCTTTGAATGATACACATATTGTTCTCATCCTGAAAATTAAATCACCAAAGAAGGTCTCCGACTACTGACCGATTAGTTTATGTAATGTGGCATACAAAATTGTTCAAAAGCATTGGCTAAACGGTTACAAAGCTCCTTTGTACCCCGCCGACTTATTACAGACAATATTATTGTGGCTTTCGAAATTATGCACGCTATTCGGAGGAAGAATGGGGGGAAGACGGGTTCTATGGGTCTCCAGTTAGACATGAGCAAAGGTTATGATGAGGTAAAGTGGCAGTTCTTGAGAGCTAAGATGGCAAGATTGGGCTTTTCGGAGAGATGGATCGCCATAGTCATGGATTGTGTGGAGACACTCAATTCTCCTTCTTGATTGATTGTTGTTCGGTGGATAAGGTCATTCCCTTCCGTGGTATTCGATAGGGCTGTCCATTATTTCCCTACTTGTTCTTAATCTGTGCAGAGGGATTCTCCTCACTTCTGAGGCGAGCTAAGAGGGAAAACCATCTTGTAGGGATCCAATGCGCAAGGCATGCACCAAAACTCTCGCATTTACTATTTGCAGATGACAGCCTTATCTTCTGCTGCTAAGCAGATGTAAAGAATTGCATGGCCATTAAAGATGTTTTGAATAAATATGAAAACGTCTAGGGACAGAAGATAAACGTCCAGAAGATGACCATTAGCTTCAGCCGTAGCATGGATGAATGGAGATGTGACACTACTTTGAACATCCTGGGGCTTGATAATTCGGCGGCGCATGACTTCTATCCCGGCCTTCCCGCTTTTGTGGCCCGGAATAGAGGACGACTCTTCAACATTTTCCCGAGAAGATTTGGAGGAAATTACAGCTATGGCGTGGTAAATTGTTCTCGGTCGGAGGTAAAGAAATTCTTATAGAGGCGGTTGCTCAAGCTACCTCGACTTATGCTATGAGTGTTTTCAAAATACCAGCCACTTTGTGTGACGACCTCCAAGCACTTGTTGAAAAATTTTGGTGCGGAGGAGGGGTTGGTGAACAAAAAATCCATTGGCTTAGATGAGAGATCTTGTGGGATATGTCGGCATTCAATCAGGCTTTAATCGCGAAACAGAGTTGGAGGCTATTAGCTTACCCTAATTCTTTAATGGCCCTAATCATAAAAGTGAAATATTGCTCATGCATGGATTTTTAAAAGGCTAAAGTAGGGCACAATCCTTCGTATGTTTGGCGTAGTGTCATGTGGGGCCGTGAATTATTGGAAGTTGGGATCCAATGGAAGATCGGGAACAGCCGGAGTGTAAAGGTTTTTGAGGACCAATGGCTACTTAGGCCCTTTTCCTTCGAAGCGGTCACACAACCGCATGAGGAAGACAAAAACATGATGGTAGCTGACCTCATCGAGCATGGGAGTTGGAATGCTAATGCTCTTGACACCCATTTATGGAAGATTGATAGACAGTTGATCCTCAATATTCCCCTTGGGACTAGAGGAGGGGAAGATATCCCAATTTGGCACTTTGAAAGCAACGGCATCTATAGTGTCAGATCCGGCTACAATGTTGAAGTTATAGAAGGAAGACAAGTGAATCTTCAAGCCGAAGTCCAGATAGTGCTTTATGGAAAAGACTGTGGGCCTGTACCATCCCAAGCAAAATCAAAATTCATATTTGGAGAGCTGCACATGATGCTTTAGCAGTAAAATCAAAGCTGGCAGTCCGTGGTATTCACTGTCTGACTGTGTGCCACCGATGCAATGGAGAAGTGGAGGATGTCACACACGTCCTCTGGTCTAGCGCGGCAGCCCGGGAGTCGCAGCTCGTTATGGGAGGTACTTAAAAACTTCAAGGGAGAGTCCTTTTTCTCTATGCTCTGCTTTGTCTCACAATATGGTCATACAGAGGATTTTGCTCTTTTTAGCATGCTGTGCTAGAGTATTTGGTTGAACCGAAACACTAGCCTTTTCAAAGGTAGATCTCTCAGGAGTGAGGAGAATGTTGAATGGGCAGGGAGGATTTACAACGACTACGGCTCATGCCAGAAAATTGAAGAAGCTTGAAGGAACCGTACGCTTTTAATGCGAGACCGATGAAAAATACCATTAAAATTAATGTTGACGCTGCAGTGTTGAATTACTTGGATCACGTCGAAATTGGAATTGTGGCCAGAGATTGTAATAGGATGGTTATAGTAGCAGCGTCTATGCAGCTAAAGGGAAGGTTCACTCCACATGTAGCAGAGTGTCTGGCCATTAGGGAAGGGGCTCAGCTGGCTTTGGATTGTGGTTTTGGCGGCTGGATTATTGAATTAGATGCCATCAATGCAGGGAGGTCAGTAATGAGTCCCTCGACAGGTCCGTGGAATCAAATGTTGTCGAAGATATTAGAAGTCTTTCTAGGGAGGCTCGGTGTGGCTCTGCTTGCTACATCTCCCGTGAAGGGAATCATATAGCCCACACTTCAGCTAGTTTTTCTGTGTTGAATTCTGTTCATGCCTAGTGGCGCACTTATTTACTGCATTTTATTAGTCGCATTGTAAGCAATGATCTATTGAGTGATTTATAAAATCTTTCAAGTTAATTTTCCCAAAAAAAAAAGTGTGAATGCTGAATACTATTTCATTTCTGCAGTACAACATGTGAAACTCTCTTATTTGCATTTACTCAACCTAGAAAAGTAGAAAAAGCAGGTTGTGAATTAAGCTCTAATATTGATTTAGACAAAACAAGAAGAGAGAATCCTATCATTATAATAGGAGCAGCAGTATCTCAGTAACTACACAATATATTATTACTTGCGTTGTATTCACAGGGTATAGTTGGATAGATTAATTAATTATTTTTGTTATAAATATAATTAGAGGACATAGGACAATTAAGAGATGGAAGTTAGGATTAAGTACCATGATCTCGAATCCTAACGTTTAATCTACGGTGCCAAATGGGGTGAAGAGTCAGGTGGAAGACATCGTATCTTTTAGGGGACCCGGACAATTGAGAGATAGAAGTTAAGATTAAGTACCATAACCTCGAATCTTAACATTTAATCTGTGGAGCCAAATGGTGTGAAGAGTCATGTGGAATACATCATATCTTTTAGGGTACCCAGACAATTAAGAAATAGGAGTTTAGATTAAGTACCATAATCTCAAATCCTAATATTTAATCTGTGGAGCCAAATGGTGTGAAAAGTCATGTGAAAGACATCATATCTTTTAGGGGGTCCATTGATTAGGAAACGCTGTTGAACCTGTTTCACTCTCCTCTGCAATTTCAGTTACTGCCTTATGGAAATCCCATCAATATGTCCTTGATGTTTGGTATATGCTTATTCTTAATCTCCAAGGAAAACGACTTCTAATTTAAGACATGACTGAAAAGCGGAATTTAGCCATCATAGAGCAGCACTGGCACACACTTTGCGTAAATGGCCTCCACCACTAGCCGACTTGCCACTTCATAGCCACTGTGGTAGAGGCAGAACTTGCTGCTCTTCATCATTCCTTCATAGGACACACCCGCAGGCAATTCATCGTAGACTTGGATGTCACGGTGTTTGTTCTTCCAATGATGTAGAAGCAATTACCTTATATGGCCATGCGGACGACCAGCAAAGAAAGCCAGAATGGAGCGAACAAAGGGAGAGCGTTTGCCAAGCGTTGTGAATTCCCCCAAACGTAGATGGATTTTAGGGAACGGCACATCTTTAAACGTGTTGGGAATCATGGGCTTCACCGTAAGAAAATGGGTTCTAACTCAAAAGTTAACCTTTGAATGGAGTAGGCAATATAATACCTGAGAAGTTTTAGCGCATTAAAAATGCAATAATTAAAGGATTATATTAAGTAATTTAAGTACAAATTTTATGAGCATAAGTTTATGTTTGAAAATTTGTTAAATATTTTAAACATAAAGAGCATCACAAAGATTACTGTTTTAATCCGATTTTTTATGAAAAATTTCATAAAAGTGAAATTAGGATTTTTAAGATTAAAAATTGTGTCATATCTTAAATGAAGAAGGAATGATAAGAAAAATAAGCTAGAAAACTTAATTGTCGCGAAATATATTGCAACAAATTTTAAGACAAAAATCAGTATAGGGAACATAGTGTGGGGAATCATATAGTATGAGAAAAATACAGTGTATAGATTACACTGATAAGTTAAGCAGTATAGAAATTACACTGCATAAAGTTAAGCAGTATAAAAATTATGCTGCATAAAGTAATACAGTATAGACATTAGACTGTGTAAAACTAAGTAGTATAAGAATTACACTGTATGGATGATGTGGAAGTATGTGGATTAGAAACACAGTGTAAAAAAAAATACTGACAATATGAAACATATACCGATAGTATCAAAAAAATACTACCAATGTAAATTAAGACCGCTAAAAAGTGATGTGAAACCCATCTTTATGCCACTCTTTAGGTGGAGAAAAGGCCACATCACCCCTAATTCTCCACCAGTTTTGGCTCACAAAAGAGACCAAAAGTTGGTCTTCATCATGCAAAAGTTAAGAAAGAAAAGAAAAGAAAAGAAAAGAAAAAAATGCTCTTTCTTCCCAAAGAAGAACTGGCAGCTCTAAATCTTCTTCTCCAAGGTTTTTCACAAAAATTTCCTGAAGAAAAATAACTTCCAATCAAGGTTAAAAGCTTTCAAGTTTTTAAGTCCAAGAATTGTCAACTTTAAAGGTAAATTCTAGACTTTTTCTTCAAGTGTTTTAAAAGTTTTTCTTTGAGGTTTTTGGAAGGATTTTTATGGGAGGTTTTGTTATGGTTATGTCAAGGAATTTTAGCCAAGATCAAGCACCAAAGAGGAGGTGCAAAGGTTGAGAATTGCTTAGTAAACCCATAAACCTTAGTTTTGATATTTTCATGAAATTAGTGTATGTTTTGTAACTAAATGGACTATGGCATGTAAAAGAACTATATGGTATGATTAGGTAGTGTTTTAGTATATGAAGATGAGATTTGATGGTATGAAATATGGTTTTAAGTTTTAAAAAAAAAAGGGTTTGTTAAACTTTGTTAAAAACAAAGTTTAACTAGTTTTAAGAAATAATATTGTTTTTAAGGGCCTTTGAGGCCAAGTTGCCCTCTAAATAAAATTTGAAAATGGCCAAAATAGTGAGGGAAACAACTTTTTTGAACAAAGTTTTGAAAAATTCCAAGAGGACTAAATTGCAAAAATTTGATAGATTTGAAAATTAGCCGAAAAGTCCTCTTAAATGTTAGAATTTCAAGAAAGTTAAAACATGAAAGTTGTAAAACTTATAAAAATGTTAAGACTACATTGACAGTTTTTCAAAATTCTATACGGTTTGTAATTTATGAATTTTACAAGATTTTAAGCATAAAATTTTGTAAAATGAAGAACATAATAAAAGTGTTTGAAGTAGACCAAGGATATTTTAAAAGTTTAATTCCTTGCAAAAAGCTGAATGTTTTAGCATTAAATGGTCGTTTTTGGTCCCAAGGGCAAAAATGTCAATATCTTTATGTTTTAGGCCAAAACTATAAAATCGTATGAGATTGAGTTTTCATTAAGAAAATGATGGTTATCTATGCTACTGTGTGCATTGAGTAACCATATGGTGTAAGTTTTCAAGGATTAAGAGTTTTATGAAGTAAAGAAGGGAAGAAAAACATTAAGGGTGAAAATGTCAATATTTTTGCATTAGGGTCAAAACTGTAAAGTTTTAACAAAATAGGTTTTAACAAAAGGAAAACCATTATTTAGTTTTCCATAATGTTATGAGACACAAAGAAATGTAAGTTATGTTTTTCAACGGATTTCAAAAGTTTTCTAAGACTCGTCAAGGCTAAAATGGTCATTTTTTGGAAAAAAAAAAAAAAAAAGAGAGGCCAAAACGGACCCAAAATGGCTGATTTAGGAAAACGTCCTAAGTAGGAATATTTTTGAACCTGTAAGGATCGAGATGGTAAAGTTAAGGAAAGAATTTAGTAAAATTACAAAGTTTACAAAAAACCTGTTAAGTGTAAAATCGACATTTTTGAAGGAAACGTTTAATAACAAAGCTAAGCATTCCGGATTAACAAAATGCTCTAAGACGAAAAATCTTTTGTAATACGTTAGGTAACTAACCCGTCAAGAAAGACAGTAAAACTAATCAAGGAATGTTAAAGTTAAGTAAAAAGAAAGATAACTCAGTGGGTTACAAGGTTAAGGGAAAAGTAACCCAATGGGTTACAAAGTTAAGAGCAAGGTAAACTAATGGTTTATAAAGTTAACCAAAGAGAAAGGTAAGGTAACCTAGTAGGTTACAAAGTTAAGCAAATGAAAAAGAGTAAACCGATAGGGTACCAAGTTAAGAAAAAAGGAAAGAATGGTTTCAATCGAGTAGATTGATAAAAAGAAAGTTAGCTAATAAGTCGAGTGTCGTTGGATCAGGACACAAAAGCCAACTAACCAAAGGAAAAGAAACGAAATAGGGAACGCTAGAGCTAAGTTTAGGTAAGTTCTAAACCTCACATACAGCATGAAGATAATAAATTTTCAAATGCTTAGAATATGTTTTATGTAAGCATTTGTTATGCAATAAGTTTTAAAGTTCAAGATAAGATTTGCAAGGTATTTGCAACTATATGTTAATAGTATGATAGCATTTCTGTAACACCCCTATGTGGGGGTTAACAGTTTTAAATAAATAAAAATAATTTTAAATTTTATATTATTTAAATCAATTAAACAATGCCCATGGGTCTTTAAACAACAAGAAAAATAAAAATAAACGTTTTAAATACAAACCACAGTTTTTAGTGTAGCACCAAATATATATAATTACAGTCATCATCACCATAGTATAATTCCCAAATAACTTAACACAGCCATAAAAAAAAATAATACAACTCTTACATGTTGTAGATAAGTTGTAATTAAACAGGGTCTTCTAACACGAAAACAGCAGGATTGTTTTCGCTTATTCCTCTTCAAATATGTTGCACTGAGTTCCACCTGAGATATGAAGATATGATAGGGATGAGCATCGACATGCCCAGTAGGGAAATCATGACTCACCTTATGGTTTATCCATTACCACATTAAAAACTGCATGGTTAGTAGGTTACATCATATTCCAGATTATGAGGTTTATTATGATCACATCTTATGGATACCGTAGTTAATCATTACCAAGTGTCATAATTACACATTTATACAAATATTACCAATCATCATTGTTCCTAGGTATCCATGTTAAATTGAGTATCACTCAACTCATCGAAACCCAAATGGGCGCACTTGATCACCCCATAAACTTTCCAAGGGTGTTCCGGTGAGGGGACATCAAGCCCCGAGTCCTCACCAAATCAATTCCTGTACAGTGTGTTTTGGGACTTTCAACCCAAGGAAGCGTCATCACCTTCCCCCTGTTTTACCTTTTTGGGTATTCATGCCCAAGGACGTAACCGCCGCCCTCTTCACGTCTCACCATTTCTCTATATTAAATCATTATTAATAGAGTCAGTTTTCCTAACCATGCTTCTCAATTTATAACATGTGTCAATTCATTATGTTCCTCGCCGTACAATACAAGACGAGTCCATGTCATAGTTTCATATGTGATACTCATATAATATCAGTTCAACATAGATATATATATATATTGCGGCAAAACAATCAATTTTAATTCTATAAAAACCTCACAAAAATGAGTAATAGAATCCCTACCTTTCAAGCTTATCAACAATCTTTTAATCCTGGAATCAATTAACGTTAGCTCCACACATCCTTGACCCTAAGGCATGCATAAGGACAATTAAAACTAAAGCACAACGTATAATCACATTCATAAGTGAGTTATGTGTAAACCCGTCTACTAGTGCCATTAAAGTATTTTTATGCATTAAACATGGAGAAAATGCATACTAAAAACTAAGTTTAGATTAAAGAAAACCTACCTCAAAACTTCTTTGAAAAGCACCAAAGTTTGGGTTATCAATCAAGCTTGAATTAACTTTAAAACCGCCTCGATCATGGTTGGGAATTATAATTGTCTTGGCCACAAAGAGAGCTTTGTGCTCTATGTCTTTAGTTAGAAATTTGAAGTGAGAAGGGAGAGAATGAGAACTAGAGAAGAAGGTGGTGATACTTAAATAAAAAGATATCAAAATGCTTAAGAGGAATGGGATGTTTACGGGGAAAAGTTGTAAGAAGAAACAAAAGAGTCTTAAAGGAAAATATCATCTTGTCTCCCATGAAGACTTTTAGCAAATAATGCCAACATAATTGAGGGGATAATTGGAGTGAATTATAGAAGAAGATAAGGAAATAATTAATTAGGTGGTTGAGAAAATATCTCCATGTCTTCTATGAATTGACGGAAAATAATTCAATGTCCCCTTCGGATACCTTTAGCAAAATGAGAAGAAGTCTATATAATTGAGCAATAATTTAGGGAGACAAGTTTGGTAGAAGTAAGTGTTGGTAAGTTTTGAATGTTTCTTAGGAAGACTTGGTAAGAAAATACTAAAATGGTATTTTTTTTAAATGATCATAAACAACTTAGTAATTTTAAATAGTCACATTTTATTCATTAAATTTTACAAAATTATGCCCGTTAAAAATACGGGTGTTACAATTTCATATGCATAAAGTCTAAAAGATCAAATAAAGGTTTGCAATGTATTAGTAATTATTATGTTTTAAGTATGTTTGCCTTTGTTATACATTATATTTTAAAGTTCAAGTCATGCTTTGCAATATGATTGCATATGTTATGCTTAATATTTAAGGAATAAATTATGCCATATGATATGTTAGCATTTGATATGCTCACTAAAGTTTACGAAAAGGTAAATCAACGATAATATTAAAGTGTCATACCAGCCTCCTTGATGTGAGGTACACAAGTAAAGTTAAAGTTATGACCACAGTGTTCAATGGTCTTAAGTCTTTCACAATGAAAGCATCATGTTTATGTTCTTATGATTAATGACGTTAGTACGAACATTAAAGTTTATGAGCTAAGGAAAGATAAGAATGACAATAAGAAGTTAAAGTAAGAAAATAAACTATGTTAATAATGATAATAAGATGCTCATAATTGAAAGTTCATAAATGAGCATAAATGAAATCATGCATTATGATTTGCTTGCATTCTTTGTTATGAAATGTTTATGTGATGTGTTTATGAAAAACATTCTAAGAAATGTTTTATGATAAATGTTATGAAGAACATTTTATGAAAAATGTTTGCAAGAAAAGGTACATGAAGAAAGTTTTATGAGAAACGTTTTATGAAATGTTTTACAAGAAAGACTTATAAACGATGTTTAATGAAATATGTTTTACCAGAAAGTTTTTAAGAGCAAAGTTTTATGACACATGTTATAAAGTTTTATGAGATTAAGTTTGAACTTACTGAGCATAAGTTCATTTTAAGTTCCTTCATATTGTAGGTAGTCTTATAAGAGACCAGTAAGACTAGTTGAAGAGCTCGGTGATGCGGTGTACAGATGAAAGACTTGGGTATGGATGCCACTACAAGAAGTCTTCCACTGGGTAAAAGAAAAGGCTTTTTTTCTTTTTTTGTTACTATTTGATATACTGTTTAAAAAGTTTTAAGAAAGTCAATGTTTAAATAAATGTTTTACAAATAACATGTTCAATTTATGTTGCAACGAATATTTTAACAGATTTTATAAGAAGTTTAAAAGGGTTTTACGAAAGTAAATATTTCTTAATGAGTTTAAGAAATGTTTTACATGATTTTTAATCGAGTGTTGAGCTATGTCTCAATTTCGATTGCAATGAAAGCCGCAACACTTCAAGAAAATTTTCAAGTATGTTTAAAAAAAAAATTATTTGGTATTTTTTTATGTGAAAGTAAGATTAAGTTAATAAAATAAAGTTTAAGAAAGTCAAATAACGATCCGAAAAGGCGAGGCGTTACAGCCTACTCCCATATAAACCCATGATAACTCCCATTCGTTATCAACGTGGGACTTTGTTTGCACTTCTAGCAATACCCCCTTCAAACGAAGTACCACGACCCATCCTTTGAACGATAGTTCATCCATCCATTAGATCCTCCATTGCACCTCCACTGCTTTACATGGAGAGATCCGATCACCTTGTGCTCTCCATCACATATCTCCACGTTTCATAATATGCAGACCCTTTCTCACTGGGTCTGAGTTTTGTCTCTGTTTTTGATTGAACCCAACTACTGCTGTCTCTCTCTCTCTCAATTGTGGTATTTTTGTATCTGTAGAAAGCATTTGGGTGCCAGTAGAGTTGACCTCGAGGAAGAAAGTCAGGGTCTACTTTGTGGAATTACTGCTAAAGAAAAGGGCTTGCCTTGCCTTAGCCAACCTTGCTGCAAGTTTAGCCCAAAATCCGTTCTTAATTTTTTTTAGGGGCAGAATTAGTACTATTACTAGTACTAGATATCATGTACAAAGAATGTATTGTAGAGATGCAGATGAATTAACAACAAATACGGCTTTGCGGAGATTAAGAATGTCAAGACTAGGCCAACCAAAGGGATTAGGGGTAACACCACAACAAGTACTGAGCTGGAAGAAGAAGAGGAGTAGAAAAGTAGTATAATCATGTTTCTCTATCTCTCTCCAAAACTACACTAATATTACCATTACTACTCAGAATCTTGAAAACTATCCATAATAAATATGGTGTTATGGACTTGTGCTAGGTATATGTTGGCCATTACTAGTTACTACTGAATGACTTGCGAAGCTAGCTCAACAGTACAAGGCCAACTCATCCTTGTTGATTTCTGCTGCACACGTATACATACATACATACATACATACATAATGTTGACGGGGACTACAAGCCTACGTCCATGTGGGGCCCGGCTTTGAATGAGATAAGCCCAAATTCTTGCTTGAAAAACGTGGTTTTATTTGTTTCTCTCATATAAAGTAGACCAAAGTTTACCTTTCAACAATTCTATTATTGTTCGAGAGGGCTTGTATGCTCAAGTTTATCTCACATTAATTACTTTGGATCTTCGTACACCCTAGCACAGTGCTAATTCTCAAAGCAACAAAACATTTAAGGTAGAAACACGCTGGACCTGGGGGTAATGGAGGGAGAATGGTAAGTAGTAAGTAGCAAGTACCAAATCATGGCAAGAGAACATAAAATGGTCGATTCCAGAAGGGATAATTTGTGGGAGATGTAATCCTTGACAACACGTCCCATGGCGTTTCTGACCACACAAAGGCACGAAATAAGCAAGTGCCTGGTTTGGGTTACAATGTTCCCTTCTCCATCTCATAAATATATGCTTCTTGAAGGGAATATTGGAATTTCTCCTTCTTCATAGACGTATATATACATATAATATTAATTATATGAAATTGAAGAGAGAGACGTTAAAGCATAAAGCCAAGTGGCAATAAAACCAACCCCACGTGTCATCTACCTAAATCCTCTGCCTGCCCTCTTATATGTTTCTTTTTCCAACACCCTTGACCTTGTTTACTTAACAATTTAAGCTGCAGTAGCCACAAGACACTACTCCTGTTTGGGGACTGGAAAATACATAAAGTTTTCTAAAGAAAAGAGTAAAACATAGTTAACTACCCCTTTCTATATAAAAATGATTATGATAATTTAGCCTAATTCTCACGAGATTAACAAATAACCATAAATTTTATGTCGGTCTGCACCATCTATGCTCACTTGCTATCTATAAATTAGTAGAAAACAAAATTAGCGAGGGATTGGGATTTGGGAGGGAGAGATGAATATTTCATGATTTAATATACTATTTTGCCCCGCCTATTCATAATTGGATTATTTCCTTAAATTTTTCGAAGTTTCTTTTTTTCCCTCTAAAACACAACAATGATTATTTTGTCTTTCAACTAAAAGTCATTTAGTTGCAGATCTTTTTTTTTTTTTTTTTATATAAAATTGGTTCCTAAAAGGTAAAATCCTTTTTTTAGAAAAAAAAAAGTTAATTATTTGTATGTAAAACTTGAAAAAAAAATCAAATATGTTATTAGATAATTTATTCAAACTTGAAAAAATAAAATTGAAAAATAAACTTGAATATAAAGAATTTTATGGGAAGAAAATTGAGTTTAACATTATGTTGAACTAGTCAATAGACATTGTCGTTTAAAAAAATGCCCGATCCTTCTTTATCTTGTTTCACCCCTCCTATCAAAACGTAAGAACTATGCTCACTAAAAAGCTTCACTTGGCTAGTCCGTCAGCTCAAATTTGTATTACCTCTGTCACACCAATAAAGGCTCTTACAAGTGACACGATTTTTTCTTTTGCGTTGTTATGCATGACAAGTTTCACCTCAAAAAGGAGCAGCCACCATTTTGAGTTAAGGGAATGGTGGCACCACAACAAGGGAAATTCAAAAGCAGTAGCATTGTTACTGAAGTGATGTCGGAGCAAAGCTTGGATGGTTGTCGTTTTGGATATGTTGGATCCAGTTCTGTCATTTATCATCAAATGTGTGTTTAATTGTTTCTTAGCCTCTCCTTTATTTTTGTTTCGAGTTCTATCATTATGATTTTATTTTTTTTTATAATAAGTGCAGATAATATTACTAATAAAAACGAAACTGGATCAGGTACAAAGGCAGTATAAAGATAGAAAGATAAGGTATCCACTCAGACTTAAAAAACCTGCTCATGAATCTAAAAAAAACTAATCCTAAACAGAGATTTACTCCTACAAACTAAGGTCGTTAACAATCCCAGAATGGAGTAGTTTCTGACTTGTAACACTACCCAACAGACCGAGCAGCCCTTTTACTCTCAGCAGCACGAGCCCAACCCCAACAAAGGTTGGGCCCCTTAACAACAAAGCTCAACAGACATCGACCACACCAAAATAAAACCAAGGCCAAAACGCCTCACTCAAAACAACACGAGGGCCAATGGGGAAATAACCACCTTTATTACAACAAATACAATACACAACAGAAACAAACAACTAAAAGGCGAAACTTCCTCGTCACTGACGAAGCCACGGAGTCTCGAAGGGCCATCGCGTTGAGGGAATGACTGCCCCAACGTCGCCAACACCCCTGGAGTCCTCCCCGCCCCCCGCTGACAAGCTCCGCTGCCCAAACCACTCCCTAGATCCTTGGTCGCTGGACGTCCAATTGTGCCCTACAGCCACAATCCAAGGCCTCCAATCTACCCCCTATCGAGCTAGGCCATGTAACACCCCTATGTGGGGGTTAACAGTTTTAAATAAATAAAAATAATTTTAAATTTTATATTATTTAAATCAATTAAACAATGCCCATGGGTCTTTAAACAACAAGAAAAATAAAAATAAACGTTTTAAATACAAACCACAGTTTTTAGTGTAGCACCAAATATATATAATTACAGTCATCATCACCATAGTACAATTCCCAAATAACTTAACACAGCCATAAAAAAAATAATACAACTCTTACATGTTGTAGATAAGTTGTAATTAAACAGGGTCTTCTAACACGAAAACAGCAAGATTATTTTCGCTTATTCCTCTTCAAATATGTTGTACTGAGTTCCACCTGAGATATGAAGATATGATAGGGATGAGCATCGACATGCCCAGTAGGGGAATCATGACTCACCTTATGGTTTATCCATTACCACATTAAAAACTGCATGGTTAGTAGGTTACATCATATTCCAGATTATGAGGTTTATTATGATCACATCTTATGGATACCGTAGTTAATCATTACCAAGTGTCATAATTACACATTTATACAAATATTACCAATCATCATTGTTCCTAGGTATCCATGTTAAATTGAGTATCACTCAACTCATCGAAACCCAAATGGGCGCACTTGATCACCCCATAAACATTCCAAGGGTGTTCCGGTGAGGGGACATTAAGCCCCGAGTCCTCACCAAATCAATTCCTGTACAGTGTGTTCTGGGACTTTCAACCCAAGGAAGCGTCATCGCCTTCCCCCTACTTTACCTTTTAGGGTATTCATGCCCAAGGACGTAACCGTCGCCCTTTTCATGTCTCACAATTTCTCTATATTAAATCATTATTAATAGAGTTAATTTTCCTAACCATGCTTCTCAATTTATAACATGTGTCAATTCATTATGTTCCTCGCCGTACAATACAAGACGAGTCCATGTCATAGTTTCATATGTGATACACATATAATATCAGTTCAACATAGATATATATATATATTGCGGCAAAACAATCAATTTTAATTCTATAAAAACCTCACAAAAGATGAGTAATAGAATCCCTACCTTTCAAGCTTATCAACAATCTTTTAATCCTGGAATCAATTAACGTTAGCTCCACACATCCTTGACCCTAAGGCATGCATAAGGACAATTAAAACTAAAGCACAACGTATAATCACATTCATAAGTGAGTTATGTGTAAACCCGTCTACTAGTGCCATTAAAGTATTTTTATGCATTAAACATGGAGAAAATGCATACTAAAAACTAAGTTTAGATTAAAGAAAACCTACCTCAAAACTTCTTTGAAAAGCACCAAAGTTTGGGTTATCAATCAAGCTTGAATTAACTTTAAAACCGCCTCGATCATCGTTGGGAATTATAATTGTCTTGGCCACAAAGAGAGCTTTGTGCTCTATGTCTTTAGTTAGAAATTTGAAGTGAGAAGGGAGAGAATGAGAACTAGAGAAGAAGGTGGTGATAGTTAAATAAAAAGATATCAAAATGCTTAAGAGGAATGGGATGTTTACGGGGAAAAGTTGTAAGAAGAAACAAAAGAGTCTTAAAGGAAAATATCATCTTGTCTCCCATGAAGACTTTTAGCAAATAATGCCAACATAATTGAGGGGATAATTGGAGTGAATTATAGAAGAAGATAAGGAAATAATTAATTAGGTGGTTCAGAAAATATCTCCATGTCTTCTATGAATTGACGGAAAATAATTCAATGTCCCCTTCGGATACCTTTAGCAAAATGAGAAGAAGTCTATATAATTGAGCAATAATTTAGGGAGACAAGATTGGTAGAAGTAAGTGTTGGTAAGTTTTGAATGTTTCTTAGGAAGACTTGGTAAGAAAATACTAAAATGGTATTTTTTTTTAAATGATCATAAACAACTTAGTAATTTTAAATAGTCACATTTTATTCATTAAATTTTACAAAATTATGCCCGTTAAAAATACGGGTGTTACAACTCTCCCCTCCTATAAAAATTTCGTCCTCGAAATTTCGTACGCTGATTACAATGTTAAAACAAATGTGGGTACTTTTCTCTCATTTCAGATTCAAGTTCCCATGTGGCTTCCTCCACATCATGGTGTTGCCACATCACTTTCACCAGAGGAATTCCACGACGACGTAATAATTTTATTTCATGATCCAGTATTTGAACTGGAATTTCTTCATAATTCGTATCTCCTTGAATTGGCACATCTGTCCACATGATCACATGTGAAGGGTCGGGTTCATACTTTCTCAACATCGATACATGAAACACATTATGTACATGAGACAATTGTGGTGGTAGGTCTAAACGGTATGCCAACGTTCCAATGCGTTCCACAATCTCAAACGGTCCTGTATACCTTGGTGCTAACTTTCCTTTAACACCAAATCGAGATACACCTCGTTTTGGTTTCACTTTTAAGAACACAAAGTCTCCGATCATGAACTCTAAAGGTCGCCTCCTCTTATCTGCATAACTCTTTTGTCGACTTTGAGCTGTCTGAAGACGTTCGCGAATAATCTGGATCTTGTCCGTTGTTTCTCTGATAAACTGAGGCCCAAGTTCAAGACGCTCTTCCTTTTCAGCCCAACACAATGGAGATCTACAAGGTCTACCATATAAGGCCTCATATGGAGCCATTCTAATACTTGCTTGGTAACTGTTGTTATATGCGAATTCAACATATGGCAGCTGTGCAGCCCAATTTGTTCCAAAGTCCAGCACACAAGCCCGAAGCATATCCTCGAGAATCTGAATGACACGTTCAGATTGTCCATCTGTTTGAGGATGAAAAGCTGTACTAAAATTCAATTGAGTTCCCAAGGCCCTCTGTAATCCTCTCCAAAATTTCGACGTGAAACGTGTATCTCTATCGGAAACTATTGACATTGGCACTCCATGCAATGTCACTACCTTTTCCACGTACAATTGACATAATTTTGAGACACTATAATTAGTTCTGATTGGGATGAAGTGGGCTGTCTTAGTTAAACGATCTACAATTACCCAAACGGCGTCATGCCCTATTTGAGTCTTAGGAAATCCAGTAACAAAGTCCATTGTCACATGATCCCACTTCCATTCTGGAATAGGTAAGCTCCTCAACTCGCCTCCAGGCTTTTGATGTTCCGCTTTAACCTGTTGGCACGTCATGCACTTAGAGACAAAGGTTGCTACATCTCGTTTCATTCCTCGCCACCAGTATTGTCGTTTTAGATCCATATACATTTTTGTGCTTCCAGGATGAATAGCAAACTTTGAACGGTGAGCCTCATCTAGCACCGCATGCCTGAGATATGGATCCTCTGGAACAACTAATCTTCCTTTGTAAAGTAAAAATCCTTCTGGCTCAATCTGCCATCCATCCAGTTGTTCTCCATTTTGTATTTGTTTCCAAACCCTACGTAATCCTTCATCGTGCCATTGTCCTTGTTTTACTTTCTGAATTAACGTAGGAGTTGCTATCACATTGAATAAGAAAGCTCTCTCGTTATCTTCATAATATTGCAAGTTGAAGTCGGCGATAGTGACTCGTCTCCAATCTTCCAATGCTAAACTGGCTATACGTCCGTTGTTCTTACGACTTAGAGCATCTGCCACGGCATTTGCTTTTCCAGGATGATATTGGATACTAAAGTCATAGTCCACCATGTACTCAGTCCATCTTCGTTGCCTTAGATTGAGATCCTTTTGAGTAAACAAATATTTCAGACTTTGATGATCTGAATATAGCTCGAACTTTGCGCCATATAGATAACATCTCCAAATTTTGAGCGCGAAAACCACAGCAGCTAACTCAAGATCATGTGTGGGGTAGTTCCTCTCATGGGGTTTCAACTGGCGTGAGGCGTAGGCAACTACTCGTCCATGCTGCATTAACACACAACCCAAACCGTTTCCTGAGGCATCAGTGTATACTGTGTAAGGCTCCTCGTTGTTAGGTATGATCAGCACAGGTGCACTAGTGAGTCTTCGTTTCAGTTCCTCAAATGCTTCTTCACATTTATCATCCCACACGAACTTGACATTCTTCCTTGTGAGTTTTGTTAATGGAGAAGCAATCTTTGAAAAATTCTCTACGAAGCGTCGATAGTATCCAGCTAGTCCGAGGAAACTTCGAATCTCTGACACGTTCTTTGGTCGTTCCCAATTTAGCACTGCTTCAATTTTGGAGGGGTCCACTGAGATGCCTTCTTCAGAGACAACGTGTCCAAGGAACTTGACCTTCGTCATCCAGAAATCACATTTTTCTCTTTTTGCATAAAGACCATGTTCTCTCAACGTTTGTAGAGCGATCCTCAAATGCTCAGCATGTTCTTCTTCGTTTTTAGAATAGATCAAGATATCATCTATGAAAACAATGATAAATTGATCTAAGTACGGTCGAAAGACACGGTTCATCAAGTCCATGAAAGCCGCTGGTGCATTAGTCAACCCGAAAGGCATGACAAGAAACTCAAAATGACCGTAGCGAGTCCGAAAAGCTGTCTTTGGAATGTCCTCTTCTCTTATCTTCAGTTGGTGATATCCGGATCGTAAGTCAATCTTTGAGAAATAGCAAGATCCTCCTAACTGATCGAACAACTCATCAATTCGGGGTAGAGGGTACTTGTTCTTGATAGTCAATCGATTAAGCTGGCGATAATCGACACAGAGCCTCAACGATCCGTCATGTTTCTTCACAAAAAGTACTGGAGCTCCCCAAGGTGATGTACTTGGTCGAATAAATCCTTTTTCCAGTAATTCGTCCAACTGCTTCCTCAATTCCACTTTCTCAGCAGGTGCCATTCGATACGGGGCAATAGAAACAGGTGCTGCTCCTTGAGTTAAGTCGATGACAAACTCAATTTCTCTATCAGGCGGAAGTCCGGGCAATTCATCTGGAAAAACATCTGAAAATTCATCCACCACAGGAGTGTGAGAGGATAGGTCACTCTTCTTTAGTTCTCCATCTGAAGCAAAGATCGTCCCAAGATTGGTGAAATTCCTTCGTCCTCCAATACAAGCCTTTAGCACCGGGGCTGGCGTCACTGTTCCTGTTTTTGCCTGAAATTCGATGACTTGTCCATTCTTGGTGAATAAAGAGACACGTTTCCTATGACAATCTACTATTGCCTGGTATTTAGTTAGCCAATCCATTCCTAAGATTACATCAAACTCTGTCATAGTTATTACATATAGGTCAGCCGATAGTTTATGTTCTCCTATAACAATACACACTGATTTACAAATTATGGATACTTCAGCTATCCCGCCCATTGGTGTACTAAGGGTTAATGATGAACTACATGTCTCAGTTTCTAATTGTAGTACGGAAGCAAATAACATAGATATAAATGAATGAGTGGCACCAGTGTCAAATAATACATGAGCCCAAGAATGAGACACGTGAATCATACCGTCTACAACTGAGTGATCAGCCTGTTTTCCTTGTCCAGTTGTAGCCGTAATTGCATAAGCTTGTGCTGGTGCTTTTCCTTTATCACTTTTTCCTCGGTTTCCTTGGCTACTACTAGCCTTATTATTATTTCTCCCAGAAAAATATGGCCTTTGATTCACTGAGCCTTGTGGAGTCGGTTGGAAGTTCTGATTAGCATAAAAATTGGAACCCTGTGGCCGCTGTTGATAGTTGTACTGAGGCTGGAACCCTCGAGGTTGAGTTACTGAGACTTGGGAAGCTGGAGTGTTTTGCTGAGGCGCTCCACGATTTTGACTCCCTCCCCAAACAGTGGAGCCAAAATGACTTCCTTGTGGCCTTGGTGCAAAGGATGATTGTGTAGGGCGGTTAGGGCAATTTCTCCTCAGATGTCCCACTTGTCCACAGTTATGACAAGCATACGGTTGGAAACGACCACTGCCAGAAGATCCACCACCAATAGTCACTCCACTATGCTGAATGACTTGCCCTTGTGACTTCTCTTTCTTACTTATTTTCCTTTGACGCCCACCAGAACCCTTATACTCTCCATAGGAGTTATTTAGTTCTGTCTCTGCCCGCTGTGCCGCAGCTACAAGATCAAGAAAATCTGTTGATGGAACAGCAGCTATCATTTGTCTGATTTTCGGCCTCAGGTTATTTCTAAATTTTTCGCATCTCGCCATTGGATCCGATACAGCCCCGGGATTGTAGCGAGACAATTCTATAAATCGAGCATGGTATTCAGCAACTGTTGTATCTCCCTGCACCAGGTTTTCAAATTCTCGCATCATTGCTTGCCTATGGCTCTGAGGAATATAGGTGTTGCGAAAAATGGTTTCGAACTGCTCCCATGTAAGATTCGGCACATCATAGTCGTCTTTCTGAAGATCCCACCATTCTTCGGCTTTACCCTCAAATATATATGTTGAAAAGCTAACCCAATACTCCCGTGGAATCCTCAAGGTGTCCAACTTCTTTTTGACTGCCTTTAGCCATTGTTCTGCTATGACCGGGTTAGGTTCTCCACTAAATGTGGGTGGTTTCTGCTTCATAAACTCCTTCAACAGAGTTAGATGTCGTTGTTCGGGATCACGAACCTCCACAGGTCTTTGCACATTTTGTAATGCTTGAAGAATTTGTCCTAAATTATTTACTTCTGGTGCAGCTGGCGGGGATTGTGTTGCATGTCGTAGTTGCTCATCTTCTTGAGCTTGTTCCATCGGTTCCGGTTGCTCAACTTCTTGAGCATGTTCAACCGGTTGTGACAGCTCAGACGATTGCATTTGACGTCTTGGTGGCATAGTTTCTACTGGCTGCGAAAATTTAACTAGGATCAGTACCAAATGATGATGACATTAACACCTAACTTTAAAACCATTCCCAAAGATTAATTTTTAAGGTGGTGCTATACCCCCTAGGTTAATCGAACCTAGGCTCTGATACCAAAAATTCTGTAACACCCCTATGTGGGGGTTAACAGTTTTAAATAAATAAAAATAATTTTAAATTTTATATTATTTAAATCAATTAAACAATGCCCATGGGTCTTTAAACAACAAGAAAAATAAAAATAAACGTTTTAAATACAAACCACAGTTTTTAGTGTAGCACCAAATATATATAATTACAGTCATCATCACCATAGTACAATTCCCAAATAACTTAACACAGCCATAAAAAAAAATAATACAACTCTTACATGTTGTAGATAAGTTGTAATTAAACAGGGTCTTCTAACACGAAAACAGCAAGATTATTTTCGCTTATTCCTCTTCAAATATGTTGTACTGAGTTCCACCTGAGATATGAAGATATGATAGGGATGAGCATCGACATGCCCAGTAGGGGAATCATGACTCACCTTATGGTTTATCCATTACCACATTAAAAACTGCATGGTTAGTAGGTTACATCATATTCCAGATTATGAGGTTTATTATGATCACATCTTATGGATACCGTAGTTAATCATTACCAAGTGTCATAATTACACATTTATACAAATATTACCAATCATCATTGTTCCTAGGTATCCATGTTAAATTGAGTATCACTCAACTCATCGAAACCCAAATGGGCGCACTTGATCACCCCATAAACATTCCAAGGGTGTTCCGGTGAGGGGACATTAAGCCCCGAGTCCTCACCAAATCAATTCCTGTACAGTGTGTTCTGGGACTTTCAACCCAAGGAAGCGTCATCGCCTTCCCCCTACTTTACCTTTTAGGGTATTCATGCCCAAGGACGTAACCGTCGCCCTTTTCATGTCTCACAATTTCTCTATATTAAATCATTATTAATAGAGTTAATTTTCCTAACCATGCTTCTCAATTTATAACATGTGTCAATTCATTATGTTCCTCGCCGTACAATACAAGACGAGTCCATGTCATAGTTTCATATGTGATACACATATAATATCAGTTCAACATAGATATATATATATATTGCGGCAAAACAATCAATTTTAATTCTATAAAAACCTCACAAAAGATGAGTAATAGAATCCCTACCTTTCAAGCTTATCAACAATCTTTTAATCCTGGAATCAATTAACGTTAGCTCCACACATCCTTGACCCTAAGGCATGCATAAGGACAATTAAAACTAAAGCACAACGTATAATCACATTCATAAGTGAGTTATGTGTAAACCCGTCTACTAGTGCCATTAAAGTATTTTTATGCATTAAACATGGAGAAAATGCATACTAAAAACTAAGTTTAGATTAAAGAAAACCTACCTCAAAACTTCTTTGAAAAGCACCAAAGTTTGGGTTATCAATCAAGCTTGAATTAACTTTAAAACCGCCTCGATCATCGTTGGGAATTATAATTGTCTTGGCCACAAAGAGAGCTTTGTGCTCTATGTCTTTAGTTAGAAATTTGAAGTGAGAAGGGAGAGAATGAGAACTAGAGAAGAAGGTGGTGATAGTTAAATAAAAAGATATCAAAATGCTTAAGAGGAATGGGATGTTTACGGGGAAAAGTTGTAAGAAGAAACAAAAGAGTCTTAAAGGAAAATATCATCTTGTCTCCCATGAAGACTTTTAGCAAATAATGCCAACATAATTGAGGGGATAATTGGAGTGAATTATAGAAGAAGATAAGGAAATAATTAATTAGGTGGTTCAGAAAATATCTCCATGTCTTCTATGAATTGACGGAAAATAATTCAATGTCCCCTTCGGATACCTTTAGCAAAATGAGAAGAAGTCTATATAATTGAGCAATAATTTAGGGAGACAAGATTGGTAGAAGTAAGTGTTGGTAAGTTTTGAATGTTTCTTAGGAAGACTTGGTAAGAAAATACTAAAATGGTATTTTTTTTTAAATGATCATAAACAACTTAGTAATTTTAAATAGTCACATTTTATTCATTAAATTTTACAAAATTATGCCCGTTAAAAATACGGGTGTTACAGGCCACCACCCACTACCGTCCCCGACACTCGTGACAGAAGCCCATGAGGTCGGCCTCTGAACTCCTTTCTCCTCCAACTGCGAGTTAGACCTCCTCCACAGCCCCCTTTGTCACTTCATTCCGGTCACAAAACACGGGACAGGACTACTAGAAGCCAAGTCGGTGGTGGCGCCAAAGTCCGGTCCTTCATAGCAGGTGGTGGCACACAAGAAGCAAAGACAGAAAACAATAAAACCCTAGAGTTCCTCTTCTACGCCCCCCCCCCCACCTACTTTGCTTATGATTGTTTTTGTTATGTGACGTTGTTTTGTGGCTTGGGATCAAGACTCAAAACCTGACACAATAATGCATTGAGATCAGACGAGTAACAATATATTGTTTTGTTGGTTTGAAGTATATTAATCTGAACTTTATTTTTATTTGCATTGAAATATCTTAATTATGCGGTTTAAATCACGATTGAGTGTGCATTTAAGGTGTTAATATGAATAGAGAATGGAATCCAAATCCAAATTTAAATAGATAAGGAAAAAAACCATTTAAATCTTAATGGTTTTCTTAAAAAAATAATAAAACCTTAATATTCAAGACATATTTTATTAAGATATATAGATGGGGATTTGTTCTTTGCTTTGAATGCAATAAAAAAAAAATCCCAATTGGAAATGAAACAAAAAAAGTTATGCTATTCTGAAGCTAAATTTTTTGCAAATACAGGATAGAGGGAAATAGTGCACTAATCAATATTGGTTCAAATCTATTGAGTTTAAGGAATGGACTGATTTTCTCAATTCAAAGAGAAAGCATAAATACTTCACTACCAAACAGCCCATTTAAGGGCCCGTTTGTTACATGGTTCGAATCACGGTTCGAATCATTTTGCTACAGTATTTTCTCTCACAAAAATTTAAATCTTCATTCAAATACTCTATTCAAATACTCAAACCAAACGAGCTCTAAATGTGTCTTACAATCCAATGGCCTAAATTGGGTTTGAATCAACAAAACATACATGATGGTAGAGTATTTGAATTAAATTGTAACATGGTGCTTCCTATGGACATGTTTGACACACCTTATTATAATGTATTGTATTGTATTAATGATATACAATACATTGTTGGTTTTGTACCATATTAACTTGTTATATTACACTATACAATATTTATCTATCACTGTATTGTATTGTATTAGTATTTAAACTTTAAATATAATGATACCACCATATTGTATTAGTATTTAAACTTTGAATATTTTCTTGTATTTGTTTACCACCATACAATGATATCACGGCCTATATTGTGTTAATTTTTGATTTCATATTAAATAATACAATACATAAATGTCATAAAAAATTGTATTACTTCTACATAATATAATACGAAATGCTAATACGGTGTACTAAACGTGCCATGTTTCTCTAGGTTTCTCCATTTTCTCTCGTTTTGGAGCACCGATTCCATGCCAATTTTTATGGTTCCTACCCTGTAGGCTTTTTCGCCAAGTGGTAGAAGCCTTGGAAATTGACGGCAACGCCACATTGCCCACAACCAAAATGGAAAGTCTCGCTTACAAGACTAACAAGAGAAGAAAAGAAATAAAATTAAAAACGATAATTAAAAAAAAAAAACCTACGTTATTTTCTAGCCTTTAAAAACACAAACAAACAAACAAGAATACTGTGGAAAAAAAATTAACTGAAACAAACCAACAAAAATTCCCTCTGCAACCCAGTTATCAGCAATGTTGCTGATAGCAACCAAGGACAAAGCACATGCCGAGAGAAGATGTTAAAACAAATGTTGTTTACTAGCCAAAATGATTCACAGCTCTTCTACATTTCTCCGTGGTGCGCATGTGATAATTTCATCAACTCTAAGAATCATCTCAGCAGCCTCTGTTGCAGAAGCAATACGGCCTGCTTATGAACGCTTCAGAAATTCCTAGTTCCGCCATATCCCCAACCTGTCGATATTTCAGGATTAGAGGATCTCCCGTGCATGAAACGCAACTTAACTACAGTCAAATTATGGAGTCATCTATGCAAAGTCTACCAAAAACCTCATCTTCTGTTGTCTTGTAAAGTCATTAAAATTTGAGGGGAAAAAAGACACAAGTGCTTACAGAACCAGTGATGACATCAATTCCAGCAGTGCACCTTTTTTTTGGTGTTCTGCACGGAGTTGAGCAATCAACTCAGCACTGTCCAAACCAGCAATTGTTTGCAATGATAGTTGGAATCGCCAAGAGTGCCCGTGAGAAAGCTTCAATTGCCTGAGACTTCTTTCCAGGCGTCTTCTTGGCCAGCTCATCCACTTCCTTTGCCATGATCATCCCAAGCCATCCGCCTCTGCTGTCATTGACTGTCTGAGAAAATACGCACAAGGCATGATGCAGAGACCGATCAGCTTCATCAAGCACATGATGGCTGCCAAAAGGATAATACAAAGCATTTTGTAACATCTCGAAGAAAGTGAACTAAGGTCTAAACTTAAGAGCAGAGACACAATGACACCTAACAATAGAACAAGTAAAACGAATATGTAAAAAAAAAAAAAAAACGATATAAAAACGTTTGAAGAACGGATAACATACACATGAGCGTGCCCAACAAGTGGTGTTAAAACATAATCCAATCAACTCAATGAAATATTCAATAGAAAACCAATCGCCAGGCCCAAAAGAAAATGGGAAAAAATGAACTTGCGGGTCCTATAAATTTAAAAATTGTTAGTTTGCTTAGTCTACCAAGAGCAAGCTATTATTAGGAGGTGGGTCCACACACAATGACAAAGTTGAGCCGACAATAGTTGTGTATTCTAACAAAAAGCAATTGATATATAAAATCATGGGTCTGTCATCAAAGCGTACTCTTAAATCCCAATTAGAATCCGATTTTTCGTACATTTAATCTTAGGTGCTGTATCACAACCAATCACTTTGGAGCATTTTGTTCGTAGCAAGAAATAGGAGAGGAAGAAGAAACTAGAGATTGCAGGTAAAACACCAGTATTGACTTTGTTTATCACGTTATATTATCATTCACGGTTAGGGAGAACTGGACAAGCAATTAGAAGGAGATCCATAGGTGGAGAGAAAAAGAGAAATTTTAGCTTGACCTACCTTGCACCTCTCAACACTATTGTGCAAGCCTGACCCATTTCAACACCAGAAAAATGGATCAACTTGTCCTTAACAATTATAATTTCCTCAATGAGCTTGCAATGCCCAAGCTTGACTGATTCTGGACTGTCAAAGGTCGATGCAATTTCACCACCAGTTACTAAAGCCAGGCGCCCAATGCCATCAAAATCAGCATGCTCAATTGCAAGTATTCCAGCATCTGCAAAGAGTTCCTCCGGGAAGTTGTAAATTAACCGTCTGTCAACAAAACAGTTTATGCCATGACCTATTATCTTCTGACCCTTTTCTGTCATCTTTTCTTTCTCGGCCCCTTCAATTTTGGCAACTCTGGACATTGAATCAACATGAGCACGGGCCCCATAGAGCTTCACTTTATCTGTGTCCGTTGCAGTATTTGCCACCAAAATCTTTGCATTTTCTATGCGCTTGGGCTGTCCAATACCTATTTTCTTGTCAAGAATGAACCTGAACGAGCAAGATTGAGTATAGTAGTAAGAATGAACTACCATCAATTCGTATAGAACTCTAGTCACATCAACAAATTTAAAGGTAGAGCACTTTCTGCCAAACATCACCTAGCTTCCAAAGTACTCAAAGCTATATATAACATATATTTTACCAAAAGAAAGGAATTAAACCATCAACCCAAAAAAGGTATGCATCTTGTAATCAACATGAGACTACCTACATGTTTAATTGCAACAAGAAAAAAGAACATAAATAAATTCAACATAACCTACCCTTTGTGGTTAGCTTGGTTGCAACACGTAAAAAGAACATAAGAAAAAAATTCAACATAACCTACACTTCGTCTAAAAAGGAATCCTTTAGGGATCCTCCAGTCTTCTCTATGATCAGAATAGCCTCTACGTTAGTGCTTCCCCGTCATTGTCAAGATCTTTGTCAAACAATATGAACAGAAAACTGAACCTCAATTAGTTTCACAGCAAAGTTACACAATTACATACAACATTGAAGCAACTGCACAGTAAATTAAAATTTTCACAAACAAGGACCACCACTTAGCTTCATTTCAAAACAGTTTTTGAAAGCATTGCTTACATACACTATTAGAAAACTGCAAGATGTCAATTAATGAATTAGCTTAAGCCACAATACAGCATCCACAGCAAGTGTAGCAAGTTGTTCTTTGTCCTGCAAGAGAATTTTGGAACTCAAAGTAGTCATCACAATCTTCACCAAGTCTGATTTGAATTTCTCTACACAATGCAGCATTTTTGTCCTTAGATAAACTACACAGGTAAGGCTTTCAGAAAATGAAATGGTTGATCCAGGATTGAACATGAAAATAACGTAGGCCTAGAACATCACTATAGAGCTACTAAAAGAAGCTTACTTCTTGACATAAAATGAATATATTACAGGAAATTCCACAACAGGCTAAAGGGGAAAAAAAAAACAGATGCAGGCTCTAAACAGCGATGAATACCAGAATCAGTCTTATCATCCACGGCTTTCTCCAGCAGGGCTTTACGGGCACGCTTAGTTGCCATTCGAAACCTAAAAAAATAAAATACAGAATTGTATTACAACATCACCTTGCGTAAGAAAAAATAACATAAGAAAGTTAACTCTCACATGACAAAACTGGATATGATAGTCATCGGGTGAATCTTCGCATTTACAAGCTTTTCTGCTTCCCTTAAAAGTTCACCAGCCAAAAAGACAACAGAAGTTGTCCCATCCCCAACTTCATCGTCTTGTGCTTTTGAAATGTCTTAACTCCTATGTCAAGGACCAAAAAATGTATGGCACATAATTTGCTTCAAGAAAGGTTTCCGCAATCTCATATACATGTATAATCACAAATAGAAGAAATTCCCGGAACCACCTATAAGCACTGTAGCCCTATAAAAGCCAATTACAAGGATACCAACTAACTTCAACTCTAAGGCCAAGAAACAAAAATTTTAACTTCAACTCTAAGTTTAATTTTCTGAATCATGTTCAAAGTATTCCTTTTTTTCCACAAGCACTAAGAAAAATAAATATTAAAGCTCTATAATAAAATATTGAAACCATTAGATTAATCATGTAAAGATTTTTAACGAACTTAGAACAGAGACAAAATTATAATGCAAAACTCACCATTCCAGCCCGCTCCCCTTTTTCTTCGCTGGCTTCGTCTTTGAAAATTTTCTCGATCTGTAACATTATCATTAAAGTTATACGTACTCAAATTCCCAATATAAAATATATATATATATGTGTATATATAGCTACTAGTATTAACATTAGCGTACCGTCATATAAGAGAATTGAATAATTGCTTGCTAAAACCTGTCAAATAAATTAAAAAAAAAAAAAAAAAAAAAGAGTCGGGAATGGCGCGAAAGTGATAAATGGGAAGGAAAAAGAGGGAGCGATGGTTGATGAAGTATAATTGCATTTGGCTCCCATCCCAGTTCCCCTAAAACAAACAGAGAATAACCAGAAAACCTAACCAAGTAGAAAGGCAGGAACACGATGATCTTGATTCTTGAAACAGACGGGATTGCCAAAATGGACGGAGAATAATATCAATACCTAATTGCAATTTGATTTGGATTTTGGAGCGTCCACATTTATATACGTATATATACGGAAGACTTTTCACCGAAAAAAGTACCGGTAGTGGACTTATCAGCAAAAAATGTATATACAGTGGGCTACGTCCTTAGCGGATCGTTTTTGTGTTCGTGTCGTTCCCTAGACGCACGCTGTTATTTTTAAACCGTGTTGTTTTGCTTATGTTATAAAATAAAATAAAAATATGTTATAATATAAACTTTTTATATAATAGTTTTAGTTATAATCATATAATTTCAATTAAGTTTTCAAACACAATATATATTTATGTTTTTTTTTTTTACATTGAAATCATTGTTTTGTCGTGATTTGTATAAATGGTTAACCAGTAAAGAGGATGAAAGTGATTCTGCAAGCTTAGGATCAGACTTCTTTCTGCAGGTTTTTTTTTTTTTTTTTTTCACATAGTGCTTCAATAAATGTAACAAGTAGGTATTATTAGAGATACAAGTGACAAATCAGTGCTTTGGAGTTGGTTGGTAATAAGAGATTTTGTTATAATAAATAATCTTGAAAGCGAACGTTTAACCTACGGAGCCAAATGGAGTGAAGAATCATATGAAGGACATCATATCTCTTGGGAGTTGCATTGACCACAAAATGTCTTTGCACCTGTTTCACTCTCCTATGTAGTCTCAAGTAGTGGCTTGTGGAGATCCCCATCAATATCTCCTTAATCTTGGGTATGTCCTTCACCTTAATCTCCACCGAAAACGACTTCCAATTCAAGACATCGCTGAAAGGCGGAACATAACCATCAGAGATCAACACCGGCACGCATTCTGCGTAAATGGCCTCCACCACTCGCGGGCTCGCTACCTCGTAGCCGCTAGGGCAGAGGCAGAACTTGCTCTTTTTCATCATGTCTTGGTACGACACTCGCCTTGGAAGTTGGTCATACACTTGGACGTCACTGTCTTTGTTTTTCCATTGATTTAGAAGCAAATACCTTATATAGCCGTGTAGTCGGCCGGCAAAGAATGCCAAGATGGTGCGTGTCGACGGAGAGGGCCCACCAAGCCCGCTCACGTCGCCTGTCCGTAGATTGATCTCGGGAAAGGATACATCCTTAGAAGGCATAAATCCTTCCGAAGTATTTGCATTGCACAAAGCTCTGATAGACCTGTGGTATAGCTGCGGCACAAAAGATGATGTAGTAGGCCCCTGTATTATTAAATGCACATCATCAATAAACCAAAACATATATATATATATATGGAAATTGTAAGCCTTACTACACATGCAATTATTAATTTAAGCAAAACAAAGATGAACAAGTTATTTCAGGGTCAAGGAACGATTAGATAATTTAGATTTTATAGCATGTTGGCAAACAAGGATGGGTGTTGCCGGCAAGCAGCAACAAAGTGGGGAAAAAGCACTAAAGTTTAGAAATGTAGTGGGTTTTTTCTTTTTTTGCTAGTAATAATGGGGAAGAACTCGAAGAGAGAGACATTTGTCCGAGAATCAATTATTATTATTAGAGAAAATTTCATGTTACGTCATATTTTTAAAATTTATGTTTATTTATATCATATTTAAAAAAAATTTACTTCATATTATCATTTATATTATATATTAAATTATATCATAAATAAATAACACTTATAAAAATTTCCTTATTATTTTTTGAAGGTGGTATGGGCCCAGGGAATCAATTATTATGATTATTTTTTGAAAGTGGTCTGGGGCCTGGGGAATCAATTATTAACCTAGCTGTGGAAATAAATATGAAAATAATGGATAAGTAAGGATAGGATTCCTTATAGCAGCTAGCAACAAAGGCTAGGAAGCCAATCTTTGAAAAAAAAATATATATATATCTATATATATATAATAATAATAATTTTAAAAAATAAGAGCAAGGAAGCCCACCACACAACGATGTATTGCTGGGACGGCCGGTAAAAGTTGACCTATAAAGAAATGTAAAAGAAATTTCGGATTTATTTATAGATAGGTTTAAAATGATATAATTTAAACTAGTATTTTTTAATTATATAGTTTAAACGGTAGTTTTTTATTGACATTTAGAATGTAAATATTTAAAACGATAATAAAAACCTCACGTCAAATTTAAAATAAAAACTAAAGGAGAACACGAAAGTGAATAGTTTTTATTGTAGAGTATATGGTTCAAACTATGTTAAATTGAGGAGAGAGGGTAAAATTTAAATGTTTGGTAGTTTGACCGGTTTAAAACTATCTCATAAGGCTTGAAGTACCTTGATTATTGCTTCACCAAATAAAGATTTACTTATTACTAATAGAATTTAAGGTCTTTGATCAGGGGATTCGATTCATCTTTAGATAGAGTTGAGTATAATTTTACCGTTAGACTATACTTACAACTACGTCTTGACGCTTTTAATATAAGGAAATTACTAAACAAAGCATCGTTACTGCAATGAAAATTATCATCCCACGATTTACAATTTATATATGCTTTTCAGTTATATTACACAGCATTAATTACCGCATAGAATATACATAATTTCATTATAATGTTTGTTTTTAGATTTTCATTAGCATTCTTTATGAGAGCCAACAAGGAGATAAAATAGGCTACGAAGAAAAGTAAATTAAAAAAAAAAAAAAAGAGTGGTCCTAACGTGTATGCTTCAATGCAACACAACAATCAAAAAGACAAACGAAAAATAGAAAGAGAGAGATAGAAGGATGGTAAAAAGTGAAGATAAAAAGGATCATTATTTAAGCCTGTTAGGAAATATTTGTTCAAGATATTGTAACATATAAAAACTCTATATTGTAACTTATTTTTATTTTACATTATAAAAGTTTAAACTATTAGTTGGTTTAAACCAATGCTGTCGAATGCACTCTAAAGCATGTGTCGTTTGGTCCATAGATGATAAACCATAAAGACGGTTTTAAATCATAAAGATGGTTCAAAAATTGATGTTTGATGGAATAATAATTGAGGCGATTTTAAACCATAAAAACAATTTTAAAGAAAGCTAAACACTTAAAATCCAAAATTTGTTCCCCTCAAGTTCAGACGATTTTAGACAATTTTTTACAGTAAAACCATTATTATTCTCGTTTTTTTTTTGTAAATTATAATTTTTCAAATACTAATTCTTGTTTTAAACCGTTATTCTCATTTTAAACCATTCAGTTTAAATCAAATAATTCTGAAGCTGCACACCAAACAAACATGCAGTAACTGATCATGAAAATGAAAAGGGAAGGTAATTACCCAATCATGGCAAGAAAGCATGAAATGGTCGGCACCAAGGGTTCGGTTCCAGAAGGGATGTTTATGTGCAATGAGCTTGATGTAGTCAACCACCACACGTCGCATGGGTGTTTTGTCATGTGAATCCGGGACGTACAAGTACTGAACCATTCTCACTACGCTGAAAGGCAAGAAATACAAAACTGCCTTGTTAGGGTCCCTTGTCCGAAACAACCCCCTCTCTATCTCATGGATGAACCTTCCCTCCGACGAGTATATGCTTCGACATGGCCCGTCGTGGAATATCGGCGCCTCCCCTTCTTCGTAGACGTATATTTTCATCAACTTCTCCATCTCTAGGTAACTCCTACAGTTAATTATGTGTATATTATCCGTGAGAACAAATTTATATTCAAGACAAAAAAATTATGTATTATAACAATGTTTTGTGTAAAGAGAAAACCAATTATATTATGTTGACCAAATTTTTTTCTCACAGTAGTTGAAAAAAATTCAGAAAATTAGAGAGAGAAAAAATTAATTTGAGAGAAGAACAACAAGAATACCAGAGGATGTAGTATATGAAAAGAGGTAATCGTTTATCAAATATATATATAGATATATATGTACATATGTCCTACTTTATATATATATATATATATATATATGATGTGTTATTACCTGTGGAAAGCATTTGGGTTCCTGTATATATGTCCTTTTGGGACAAAGTCCGGGTCATGAATATTGGGAGTGGAATTCCTGGCAATAAGGGCAGCTTCCTTTATGGAAGCCCTTGCTTTAACCAACCTTGCTTCCACTTTATGTAGACTGCCTTTTGCAATTGAATTTTGGTCTCCTCTTTCAAATTTGTTGTCATCTTCTTGTTCTTTCTATTGATATAACATAATTAGACCAAAGTAACAAATACTACATAAGATTGCCAAAACACTACTTGTATTGTACACATAAAGAAACTTAAGAAGTTGATTCCTTTATTTTGCTTACCATTTTAGAGGCGGCTGCAGGAGTTGACGGTATGTTGTTAGAATCGGGTTTCGGGAAACTGATCAAGGGAGCCTCTGCAGGTGCTAATAATTGATCGGAGAGATTAGTTGCAGCTGAAGATGAACTATTATTTATCTTAATTCTCCACAGGTCGGAATCCGATGTTGTAAAAGTAGAGGAAGAAGAAGAGAAGCTAATTGTTGACACCGAGTTATCAGAGAAATAGAGTACCAAAAGGGCAACCAAAGGGATTGCAGGCAACACCACAAATATTGAACAATTAGTAGAGAACAGACGACTCATGACTTTACACAACCTTATCCCGTTTCATACTCTCTCTCTCTCTCTCTCTCCAAAACCACACTAATTATTATACTTTAATACTAATTCTTTTCCAGATGACATGATAAATATTCATTTCATTTCTCTCTTTTTTTTAATTTACACATGACATTGCTTGACGTAAGGATTGCTCAAATGGTCGTGTGGCTCCGGGCTTTGTTGCATATCACATGGGAATAAAATGGATTCATTGGATTGAACACGTTGATGGTGACATTTCATGCGTATAAGGCCAACTTGGCTTGTGGCTCCTCACGAGTATGGTTGGCATCTCAATTCTAACTTATTAGTTTCAATCACTGTAAAGTAATAGAGTATTTAAAAGAGTAGTTTAAATCATCAGTTTAGATTTAAAAACTATAACATATGAGAGTTTTACACTATAGTATATAATTTTACACTAATCACTATTCAAACCATTCAAACATCCTATAAAGCTTGCATATGTTATAATATAAAATCTCCATATATTACAATATTTTGATTTTAACTTTTTAGTTCTAACTACCTTCTTAAATACTCTATGTTATTATTTAGTTTCTGTCAATCTTCCTTCTACTTTTTTTTTTAAATTTTTCTTTTGTTCCCTTCAAAACGGGGCTTTATTTATTTATTTTTTTTCAGTAATCCGTGCACCCAAAGTTTCAGCTTTTTCTTTTTTTTACCAAAATTTCGCTTTCATTTCCTTTTTCAGCCACAATGTTAAAGAGTTTCACAGCTGAGTGTGCTTCATGTAGAAGACTTGCTCTGTTCATGCGTTCTGTTTTGTGGTGCCTAAAGACCGCAGACAAGGCACTAGTTTCAGGGGGCAAACGTGTGGAGATTGTTGAATGTCTTTCCAACACGTGTCCTTTCTTAATTTGTTAAGCTTTTTTTCCCAAATTTTGATGCCTTTTGAATGGTCCAGAAGATTTTTTATCCTTTTTTATTACAACTTTTTTCCTTTTCTTTGAAACAAGTATTTGTCTTTTTTTTTTTGGAAGGGGAAATACAAGTATTTGTCTTTTAGATACATTGATTGTATATTACTGTTTTTTTTGGCTAAAATATATTAGTGTATCCGTGTTGACATTCCACATTTTTTCAGAGCCAGAGAAATAACATTGTTTTCAAAATAAAAATTAATAGAAAAATTTTAAAAAATTATGAATAACAGTAAGTTCAAATTTACTGAGTGAATCATGCACTTACACCGTAATTAAAAATTTGATAAGATCAACATTTATCAGCAAAATTACAAACATATATCATGAACAAATTTGATAGATTTAGAATTTATCAGACTTACTCTCATAAAAGCTCAGGTATCTACATTTTTATCCATATTTATTATTATTTTATTTACATAATGATTACAAATCTTCTTTTGGAAAAAAAATTAGTAAATTACTAAATATGTCATTGTAACACCCGTTATTTTAATGGGTATAATTGTTTAAAATTTAATGTGCAAAACTTGTTAATTTAAATTTTTGTTGTATTTAAAAATTACCGAAAAGCTTTTACTAGTTAATTTATTTACGAAAATTTCATATTGGTATTTTGTGACAAAAGTCTCCGAAGGAGACGTTAGAATACTTACTTCTACCTGCCCCATCCCCAATTCATTTTCTTCTTCTTTTTTTTAATTTAGTCTCAATTTCTCTCCCTCACTTGTATCTCACTCTCACTTTCCATGCTTCTCTCTTCTCTTTTCTCTCTCTTCTTTTTCTTCCACGGTGAACCCAAGTCAAAGAAGAACCAAAATCAAGCAAATATTTCTAGGTTATTTTCTCACAACAATCCACAAATAACCCCTCACAAACTCAAAGATCAAAGAAGCTTGGACGTTTTCAATATCAAACACCACTTTTGAACTAAATTTTGAGGTTAGATTTTTTTAACTTAAACTTTTATTTAAATTTGTGTTTTAGTATAAAATTTGTAAGAAATGTGTTTTTAATGTTTATAAATGATTATATATTGTTTCTATGTTGTTTTTATGCTTAAAAAGCTATTAGAAAACCAAGATTTTGAAGAAAAACTCAAAATTTGAAATATGGGTTCTCTTGGAGAATTTTTCCAGGTGAAATCATTTTTCACAAAAACTACATGTCGTTTTCCCCATAACAATATGTCATTTTCTTAAAAATAAAGGAATTTCACCAATCTTGGAATGATCTTTGCTTCAAAAAGAGAACCAAAGAAGAATGACTCATCTTCCATATTTCTGTGGTGGACGAATTCCTGAATGTTTTCCCAGACGAATTACCAGGACTTCTGCCTGACAAAGAGATTGAATTTGTTATTGACTTAATCCTAGGAGTAGCACTTGTTTCCATCACTCTATACAGGATGGCACCTACTAAGAAGGTAGAACTAAGAAAGTAACTGGATAAATTACTCAATAAATGATTCATTCGACCGAGTACGTTACCTTGAGTAGCTCCAATGCTCTTTGTGAAGAAAAATGATGGATTGCTGAGACTCTGTATCGATTATTGCCATCTCAATCGGTTGACCATCAAGAATAAGTATCCTTTGTCTCGAATTGACGAATTGTTTGATTAGTTAGGAGGATCTTTAAGTTGCGATCTGGATATCACCAACTGAGGATAAGGGAAGAAGACGTTCTAGACTCGCTACGATCACTTTGAATTTCTTGTCATACCTTTCGAATTAACCAACGCACCTGCACCTTTCATGGACTCAATGAACCATATTTTCCGACCATACTTAGATCAATTTATCATTGTTTTCACAAATGATATCTTAATGTAACGCCCCTATGTGGGGGTTAACAGTTTTTAATGAGATAAAATAAAAATAAATAATAAAAGTAAAACCTTAAAAATAAAATTTGCCCGGGACTTAAATGAAAACTCTCAACTCAAAAATAAAAATATAAACGACAAATAAACCACAGTTTAATGTAGCACCTTAAATTTAATAATATAAACTGTTGTCATCATCATTTTAACCCTCAACACATTGTAATACAGTCACAGAAAGTAACAATTGATGCTTACATTATCATGAAGAACATTCTCAACGATTGAAGCAGTCCCAGTGTAATATAGTTACATCACTTCCTCAACTATATTTCTCGTAGCCACCTCACACTTAGTGAGTCCTGAAAAGATATAAACATAAGGGAATGAGCAACACTATGCTCAGTAGAGAAAGCCATTACTCACCTCTATCATTACCACATTAAAATCTGCATGGTTAGTAAGTCACATCATATTTCAGATTATGAGGTTTATTATGATCACATCTTATGGATACCGTAGTTAATCATTACCAAGTGTCATAATTACACATTTATACAAATATTACCAATCATCATTGTTCCTAGGTATCCATGTTAAATTGAGTATCACTCAACTCATCGAAACCCAAATGGGCGCACTTGATCACCCTATAAACATTCCAAGGGTGTTCCGGTGAGGGGACATCAAGCCCCGAGTCCTCACCAAGTCGATTCCTGTACAGTGTGTTCTGGGACTTTCAACCCAAGGAAGCGTCATCGCCTTCCCCCTATTTTACCTTTTAGGGTATTCATGCCCAAGGACGTAACCGTCGCCCTCTTCATGTCTCACAATTTCTCTATATTGAATCATTATTAATAGAGTTAGTTTTCCTAACCATGCTTCTCAATTTATAACATGTGTCAATTCATTATGTTCCTCGCCGTACAATACAAGACGAGTCCATGTCATAGTTTCATATGTGATAATCATATAATATCAGTTCAACATAGATATATATATATATTGCGGCAAAACAATCAATTTTAATTCTATAAAAACCTCTCAAAAGATGAGTAATAGAATCCCTACCTTTCAAGCTTATCAACAGTCTCTTAATCCTGGAATCAATTAACGTTAGCTCCATACTCCCTTGATCCTAAGGCGTGCATAAGGACAATTAAAACTAAAGCACAACATACAACTACATTCATAAATAAATCATGTGTAAACCTATCTTACTAGTATGCCATTAAAGCTTTTATATAAATCTCTTTTGAATACCACAGTAAACAATTTTTGTCTTAACACAATATAAAATGTGAACAAGTAATCTATATGTTTTAGTCCCTAATAAGATTCATCAATCACTTAGGATAATATTGGAAAGGTTGCAAGACATTAAAGAATTAGGTGGTGAGCAAAGATGGGTTCTTGGTTCAGGTTAGTAGTTGGTATACCATAACAAACTGGCAGATTTACTAGTTTCCAATACAAAAATTGAATAATTCTTAGAAAATAAAATACAACTCCGATTTAGGTTTATGATAGCTCGTTAGAAAGCCTAGGATGCTACTTTTCAAATATGCAAACCAATTCATAAAATTCATTTTAATTTAATCTTAGAATTTCAAGAAATAACCACTGCCCCTAGAGGTATTACAAAGTTTAACAATATAAATTTTCTGTCTAGGGCATATACACTTAGACTTCATACATATGCTCCAAAATAGCAACAAACATATACTTAGGTTTAAGAACGCAAATTTGAATAATCCTTTAGTATAAAAGAAAATTTATAAATGAAAGACTAAATTTGTTCATAAGATTCTAACCTCAGATTATGGTTAGTTGGAAGCTTGAAATGGCTTCAAAACAGGTTCCTTTACTTCGGTATGACTGAAATTCTTGCTCAAATGGAGGTGATGGTGGCTGATTTTTATGGCTGCCTTGAAGAAGTTCTCTAAGTATTTTGCTTCAGCAAAGAAATGAGAAGAAGAGTGTGGGAACCGTGGAAGAGAAAGGAAGAAAAGATGAAGTCTTTGAAGAGAAGTGATAGAAACAATTATAGAGGAGACATGTTGAAGCATGTCACGGAGGAAATAAAGAAAATGAGGGTCAAGAGTAGTTGGAAAAGATATCCTTATGTCTCATCTAAAGACTTTAACACACATAATGCCAATATGACATTTTTGAGATTTATTAGAAGTTCTAAGGCTTTTTAGTAATCATACTAAATAAATATAGGAGAATTTTAGAAAACTTAAAAATAGATAAAAATAAATATTATAAAATAAATTTAAATGAAGCAATTTTTTTTATACATTAAAATTAATTTAATTACCTCAATACCCGTTAGGAGAATAACGGGTGTCACAGCTCTACCCCCCTTAAAGAAATTTCGTCCTCGAAATTTCAATTCTAGCAATACTAGTAAAAATTTTAATTCCATTATGATTCCAATTCCGAGTCTAAACCGTTAATGTTGTTTGTCCTCCAAATTTAAGTTATCGTATCTCCACTCATTTACTTGCATAATAAATCTTACTCCTAAATCCCTCAATAAGAGTATTTCTGACAAGTTTCAACTTATAACACCGTATAATAGTCTAAGAATCTGATCAGGCATACATATTGACCATATCATGATTCCAGTCCTTCATTGTCCATGGACTGTGATTTACAATCACATTTAAGGAGATTGCCAGAGAAATTTTATATACTTCATCTTTAGGTTCCTTTTCCTTTTTGAGTAAAGAAAAGTCAAATATATTTGATTTCATACCTCAACTAATAAACTAGAACATAATCATAAAACATATATCACAAACACTTTTATTCAAAACTATACATTAAACTTACTCATAGAGATATTAAACAGAATCTCAGAGTTGCAGACAAACCCGACATATTTTTCATTAAACAGCTATCCTCATGACACAAACATTCAACCCAAATAATATATTCATATTTCATATGGAATATCCCCATAACTGACTCTGGTACTTCCACATAATATTAACAGAATATTACACATTACAAACATAATACGGATACGTTTCGAGAGTACAAGGCACTCCGTATACCAGCTATCCATATCATGCATGCTTAGAGGATACAAAAACATCGATAAACAAAAGATCGGACCTTAAGAAGGATGCGTTTCGAGAGCATCAAGTACTCCGTATCCAACCATCCCGGCATTAGGCTCAATGAATCTAAAAGATTGAACAACGACGTACCACAAGAAACACAGAATACAAGGCAAACGGTTATTCGTAACACACGAAATACGGACACACATGCCTACATGCCAAAGATAAAACAAAAAGATTACAGATGGAGATTCAAATCAATTGGCCGCTCCCGGCTTTCCCTTTCCCATTCAAGCTTGGATGTTGCAGTGTCGGATTCTGGATGTATGATTTGCATTTTATCTATCAATTCCTCAGCTGTTGAAGCAGTGACAAAGATTTGTCTCTCCGATTCTGTAGTGATGTTTTCTTCCACAGCGTAATCTAGAAATTTCAAAAGACCGTCATAAAAACCCTTTACATTCAGCAGTCCCAAAGGTTTGGAATAAAAGCCCAACAATTGCCCACAAGCAACTATAAATATTTCCTCAAGAGTACCTAGACCACCAGGTAATGCTATAAAAGCATCAGAATTATAGATTATGTCTTTAAAATTTTTAGGGATACTCCTAACTCCTTCTCCCTTACCTATGGCTTCCTTACAAAGGTTTCCTTCAACTGGAATATGAGGCCAAATTCTTACATCAGTAGCGTCGCTAGACCTAGCTGCTAGTGCCATATTTACCATCATTTTTATACTACCACCCCCATAGATTATGTTAATCTTCTTGCGTGCTAGGACTTGCCCTAAGTGATTTGCAGCTTCTAAATAAGCTTTATCTTTTCCAAGGCTGGAACCACAAAAGACACAGACATTCTTTATTTTCTTCGTGGACTGGGAGGTAGACATATTTGGTTTATAGAAGTGGTTGCCTAATGTCTGCTCCACTTAGACTTCGGGTTCTACATGAGATTTTAAAGATGAGAAATATACAAAAAGGGCTAAAGAGATAGACGAGTAGGTAATGAAAAAGTAATCCAAAGATTTAAACAAAATCTTGTGCGGATAAGAAAGTAAGATAAGGTGATTGATAGTTTACAGAAAATCTGATTCACTTTTTGAAAAAGATTAGACTCTAATTGTATAACTTTTGACAATTGAGAACAATTTGACAGAAGACCCTCATGACACAACTGTAGACTTTTTGACAAATATACACCAAGTCTAGAAATTTAATATAAACGACAAATACTGTAGAACTTTTGAAATTTGAGACACAAATCTTGAAATATCTGGATAAGTTTTTCAAAATTCAAACATATTACTGTACCGTATGTGACGTGTCTAATAAGATAATATATTTTATTATATATATGTATTTAAGAAAATCATAAATTAAATAAGATATTAACACTTACTGTATCAATCTAATAATCACAATTATTTCAAACACAAAAGCAAATATTCTGAGAAAAAGAAAAACACAAACTGTTGAACATCAGCTAAAACTGCTTCAAATAAGCAAAGACTAAATAACCTTTATAGAGCGATGACTTATTCCCCATCCAGTTTTCTTATGGCTTGACAAACAGGATCTAGAAATACCATATTCCTGAGGCGTTGTCTTTCTGTATAAAATTTAGGCCAGAGTTTAAAAATAGCTCCTTGAACATATCCACTAGGGTGACCGTGGAGAGGAGGATGGATGCTATCCAAGTTCTCCTTTGAAAGTCCATCCCTACAAAACCTTATTTTATCCTCTCTATTCGTAGACATATAACCAGGTGAAGTACATTTACCGTTACAATTTTGTCTTCCACATTTGTTACAAGTGACCACGATGGCACGAGCTCTTCTTTTCATTGCACTACGACTGGTACCTGTTCCTGGTAAACCGACATCTTGACTAAAGTCACTCGGACGGATCTTCCCTTCTATCAACATTCTCACATCACAAGGGATGCCAAAACGCATAAGAATCCACAACCGAGTAATTCTAGCCTTGTATTTCTTTTTGAGAATCTTTTGGGAGAATGATGGAAAATACTTTCTCAGATGTTGGTACTTTGGGTCCATGATGAGATGAAAGAAGAGTAAATAGAAAGGAAAAATTAAGATAGTAAATTGCAGAATCCTAGAATTCATTCTTCTTTTAGAGGAAAAGAAGAATTTCTAATGAAAAAGAAGAGGATTTGCGATTTAGAGAGAAAATAACAAATTAAGAGAGAAAAAGTGAACTCGGAGAAATAAGCTCCTATGCACAGTAAACGTATATGTAAACAATGATTAAACCACTGTATATGACACGTATAGAAACCACGTGGGAGAGACAGTGTGAATCAAACTGATTTAAGATTTAAACTAGGCCCAAATGTTCTTAGTTGAAAATGGTCAGGTTGTTTCGGCCTTAACACATTTAGAACGAGTTAAATAACAAACATAAAATTGAAAACCAATTCGTATGAATCTTAAACCCAATTCAAAGCCCACTATAGATAAAGTTAACTATAAACAACAAATCTAATTTAACGACAACAAGGATCTTCCTGAATGATATTTAAAATCATTTCATAACAACACAATCTTCCAGCAACTCAAATAATTTTGTTTTAATCAAAACCTTATTGAACAATGCATACACCCATATGTTATTCCTAATACTCAACATCTATCAATGGATTCATCATCATTGCTACCAAGGGTTTAGAATGCGACTAACCTTGAAATCAATACGATTTACGTCTTCCAACGTAGACCATATCAATGAACAAAGACACTTGATGTTACTACTTAAGAACATCTACAATCCCCACAATTCTACTCATACAATATATAATTTCCTCATATAACAAAACCTTAGGTAACCAAAAGATTCACTGATACACTTAAATACAATGTACGTAACGAAATATTCCAATTTTGAGATTCATGCATTCTAGACTTTACACAGTCTCAATAGACCAAAAGTCTAACATTTATCTCTCTCAAGATTCAATACCATGATTCCCAACTTATATCATATTCCTCAAATATATAGAACTTTTAAGAAAAGTTATTGACACTTATGTGCTCCATCGAATCCACACATAATCATTACTTAGGTTTGAATCAATTACGAAAAATTTGGCATATCTATGTCAAACTTTAAAATCAATAAATCAAGCCTTATATTTCTTATTGTTTTTCACGAGACAAAAGGCTTTTAAATCCTCGTATCTATACGAATTTCTCATCGTTTATACGAATTAAATATGCTTATAGATCCAAATATTATACGAATCTCTCATAAGCATTCTACTTATAAACTCATTCCATATAATTATCATTCCCTTATAACTATTAATACTTTCCTTCTATATAATTATTGTACTCATATAACTATTGATATTTTCATTCTATGGCCTTTCCATGTTACATCCTTCTAGACTGTATAAATCAATGTGAAGGTTCATTTTGATGATGACAATGAAAATTCAGCTTCAAAACCATCTCAAAAATATATTTTTTTAAAGTGGTGCTACACTCCCTAGGTTAACCGAACCTAGGCTCTGATACCAAAAATTCTGTAACGCCCCTATGTGGGGGTTAACAGTTTTTAATGAGATAAAATAAAAATAAATAATAAAAGTAAAACCTTAAAAATAAAATTTGCCCGGGACTTAAATGAAAACTCTCAACTCAAAAATAAAAATATAAACGACAAATAAACCACAGTTTAATGTAGCACCTTAAATTTAATAATATAAACTGTTGTCATCATCATTTTAACCCTCAACACATTGTAATACAGTCACAGAAAGTAACAATTGATGCTTACATTATCATGAAGAACATTCTCAACGATTGAAGCAGTCCCAGTGTAATATAGTTACATCACTTCCTCAACTATATTTCTCGTAGCCACCTCACACTTAGTGAGTCCTGAAAAGATATAAACATAAGGGAATGAGCAACACTATGCTCAGTAGAGAAAGCCATTACTCACCTCTATCATTACCACATTAAAATCTGCATGGTTAGTAAGTCACATCATATTTCAGATTATGAGGTTTATTATGATCACATCTTATGGATACCGTAGTTAATCATTACCAAGTGTCATAATTACACATTTATACAAATATTACCAATCATCATTGTTCCTAGGTATCCATGTTAAATTGAGTATCACTCAACTCATCGAAACCCAAATGGGCGCACTTGATCACCCTATAAACATTCCAAGGGTGTTCCGGTGAGGGGACATCAAGCCCCGAGTCCTCACCAAGTCGATTCCTGTACAGTGTGTTCTGGGACTTTCAACCCAAGGAAGCGTCATCGCCTTCCCCCTATTTTACCTTTTAGGGTATTCATGCCCAAGGACGTAACCGTCGCCCTCTTCATGTCTCACAATTTCTCTATATTGAATCATTATTAATAGAGTTAGTTTTCCTAACCATGCTTCTCAATTTATAACATGTGTCAATTCATTATGTTCCTCGCCGTACAATACAAGACGAGTCCATGTCATAGTTTCATATGTGATAATCATATAATATCAGTTCAACATAGATATATATATATTGCGGCAAAACAATCAATTTTAATTCTATAAAAACCTCTCAAAAGATGAGTAATAGAATCCCTACCTTTCAAGCTTATCAACAGTCTCTTAATCCTGGAATCAATTAACGTTAGCTCCATACTCCCTTGATCCTAAGGCGTGCATAAGGACAATTAAAACTAAAGCACAACATACAACTACATTCATAAATAAATCATGTGTAAACCTATCTTACTAGTATGCCATTAAAGCTTTTATATAAATCTCTTTTGAATACCACAGTAAACAATTTTTGTCTTAACACAATATAAAATGTGAACAAGTAATCTATATGTTTTAGTCCCTAATAAGATTCATCAATCACTTAGGATAATATTGGAAAGGTTGCAAGACATTAAAGAATTAGGTGGTGAGCAAAGATGGGTTCTTGGTTCAGGTTAGTAGTTGGTATACCATAACAAACTGGCAGATTTACTAGTTTCCAATACAAAAATTGAATAATTCTTAGAAAATAAAATACAACTCCGATTTAGGTTTATGATAGCTCGTTAGAAAGCCTAGGATGCTACTTTTCAAATATGCAAACCAATTCATAAAATTCATTTTAATTTAATCTTAGAATTTCAAGAAATAACCACTGCCCCTAGAGGTATTACAAAGTTTAACAATATAAATTTTCTGTCTAGGGCATATACACTTAGACTTCATACATATGCTCCAAAATAGCAACAAACATATACTTAGGTTTAAGAACGCAAATTTGAATAATCCTTTAGTATAAAAGAAAATTTATAAATGAAAGACTAAATTTGTTCATAAGATTCTAACCTCAGATTATGGTTAGTTGGAAGCTTGAAATGGCTTCAAAACAGGTTCCTTTACTTCGGTATGACTGAAATTCTTGCTCAAATGGAGGTGATGGTGGCTGATTTTTATGGCTGCCTTGAAGAAGTTCTCTAAGTATTTTGCTTCAGCAAAGAAATGAGAAGAAGAGTGTGGGAACCGTGGAAGAGAAAGGAAGAAAAGATGAAGTCTTTGAAGAGAAGTGATAGAAACAATTATAGAGGAGACATGTTGAAGCATGTCACGGAGGAAATAAAGAAAATGAGGGTCAAGAGTAGTTGGAAAAGATATCCTTATGTCTCATCTAAAGACTTTAACACACATAATGCCAATATGACATTTTTGAGATTTATTAGAAGTTCTAAGGCTTTTTAGTAATCATACTAAATAAATATAGGAGAATTTTAGAAAACTTAAAAATAGATAAAAATAAATATTATAAAATAAATTTAAATGAAGCAATTTTTTTTATACATTAAAATTAATTTAATTACCTCAATACCCGTTAGGAGAATAACGGGTGTCACACTTAATCTATTCCAAGACGAAGAAGGAGTATGTTGAACATTTGAGGATTGCTCTACAAAATGCGAAAAAAGGAAAAGTGTGACTTTTAGATGATGAAAGTCAAGTTTATAGGACATGTTGCCTCTAAAGAAGGCATCTCAATGAAGCCCTCCAAAATTGAAGCAGTATTGAATTAGGAACAACCAAAGAATGTGTCAAAAATTTGAAGTTTTCTTGGATTAGCTGGATATTTTTGGTGCTTCGTGGAGAACTTTCCGAAGATTGTTTCTCCACTGACAAGACTCACTAAGAAGAATGTTAAGTTCTTATGGGATGATAAATGTGAGCAAGCACTCTTGAAACTAAAATAGAGACTCACCGGTGCACCTGTACTTGTCATTCCCAATAACGATGAGCCTTACATTGTGTACACTAACGGCTCGGGAAATGGATTGGTGTGTACTGATGCAACATGGTCGAGTAGTTGCTTATGCTTCATGCCAATTGCAACCCTACGAGAGCAATTATCTTACACATGACCTCAAGTTAGCTATTGTGGTCTTCATGCTTAAGATTTAGAGATGTTACCTATATGGTGTAAGGTTTGAAGTCTACACCGATCACCAAAATTTGAAGTATTTATTTACTCAAAAATATCTCAATCTAAGACAACGGAGATGGACCGCATACATGGTGGATTATGACTTTAGTATTTAATGTCATTGTGGTAAAGCAAATACGGCAGCAAATGCTTTGAGTTGTAATAATAATGGCATAATGGTCAGTTTAGCATTGGAGCATTAGAGGCAAATAATCATCATCGTTGACTTTGACTTGCAGTATTATGAAGATGATGAAAGAGCTTTCCTATTCAATGTAATAGCTACCCCTATGTTAATCCAACAAGTAAAACAAGAACAATGGCATGATGAATGATTATAAATGATATAAAAGCAGATATAGAATGGTGAATAACTGGATGGATAGCGAATTAAACCAGAAGGATTTTTGCTCCATAAAGGGAGAATGGTTGTTCTAGAGGACCCTTATCTTGGGCATGCAATGTTCGATAAAGCACACCACTCTAAGTTTGCTATCCATCCTGGAAGCTCTAAGATGTATATAGATTTGAAGTGACAATATTAGTTGCTAGGAATGAAACGTTGATGTAGCAACTTTTGTCTTTAAGTGCATGACGTGTCAACAGGTCAAAGCAGAATACCAAAACCCTAAAGGTGAGCTGAAGAGCCTACCTATTCCAGAATAGAAATAGGACCATGTGAAGATGGATTTCATTATAGGATTTTCAAGAGCTCAAATAGGACATGATGTCGTTTGGGTAATTGTGGATTGTTTAACAAAAACAGCCTACTTCATCCTAATCAGAACAAGGTATAATGTCTCCTAGTTATTTCAGTTGTATGTAGAAAGGATAGTGACATTGCATAGTATACCAATGTCAATAGTCTCTAATAAGGATACCATTTCACATCAAAGTTTTAGAGAGGATTGCAAAAAGCTTTAGGAACTCAACTGAGTTTTAATACTGTTTTTCATCTTCAAATTGATGGACAATCTGAACATGTCATTTAGATACTTAAGGATATTCTTCATTCATGTGTGTTAGACTTTGGAACTAATTGGGCCACACAGTTACCATATGTTGAGTTTACATACAACAATAGTTATCAAGCAAGCGTTGGAATGGCTCCATATAAGACTTTATATGGTAGACCTTGTAGATCTCCACTATGTTGGTTTGAAAAGGAAGGACGCCTTAATCTTGGGCCTTAGTTAATCAGGGAAACAACAGATAAGATTCTAATTATTTGTGAACGCTTTGAGACAACTCAAGGCCCACAGAAGAGCTATGCAAATAAGAGAAAGCGACTGTTAGAGTTCATGGTCAGAGATTATGTATTTTTGAAAGTGAAACCAAAACATGATGTATCTTGATTTGGTGTTAGAAAAAAGCTAGCACTAAGGTATACAGGACCATTCGAAATTGTAAAACATATTAGATCGCTTGCTTACCATCTAGACCTATCACCTTAATTGTCCTATGTGCATAACGTATTCCACGTGTTGATATTGAGGAAATACGAACCAGACCTGTCACATGTTATTGTGTGGACAGATGTTCCTATCCAAGGAGATACGACTTATGAGGAAGTTCCAATTCAGATACTAGATCATGAAGTGAAAATCTTGCATTATAGTGAAATCCCTCTGGTGAAAGTGATGTGGCAACATCATGATGTTGAGGAGGCCACTTGGAAACTTGAGTCTAAAATGAGAGAAAAATACCCGCGTTTGTTTTAATGTCGTGTATAGTTGTATAAAAATTTCAGGAACAAAATTTCTTAAAGGAGGGGGGAGCTATGCACCTGTTATTTTAACAGGTATGACCGTATAAAATTTAATATGTAAAATGTGTCAATTTGAATTTTTGTTGTATTTAAAAATTACCGAAAAACTTTTAGTACAGTTGTATAAAAATTTCAGGAACGAAACATGTATAGTTGTATAAAAATTTCAGGAACTAAATTTCTTAAAAGAGGGGGGAGCTATGCACCCGTTATTTTAACAGGTATACTGTATAAAATTTAATATGTAAAATGTGTCAATTTGAATTTTTGTTGTATTTAAAAATTACCGAAAAGCTTTTAGTATTCAATTTATTTACAAAAAATACCATATTGGCATTTTGTGGCAAAAGTCTCCGAAGGAGACATTAGAACACCTACTCATACTTGCCCTGCCCCCTAATCATTTCCTTCTTTTTTTATTTACTCTCAATTTCTCTCCTTCACTCGTATCTCACTCTCATTCTCCTTGCTTTTCTCTTCTCTTCTCTCTCTTTTCTTTTTCTTCCACGGTGAACCCAAGTCAGAGAAGGACCAAAATCAAGCATATATTTCCAAGTTATTTTCTCACAAAAATCCACAAATTATCCCTCACAAATTCAAAGATTAAGGAAGCTTGGACGTTTTCAATATCAAATAACACTTTTGAACTAAGTTTTGAGATTAGATTTTCTAAACTTAAATTTTAATTTAAAGTTGTGTTTTAGTATAAAATTTGTGAGAAATGTGTTTTTCATGTTTATAGATGATTATATATTGTTTATATGTTGTTTTTATGCTTAAAAAGCTGTTAGGAAACTAAGATTTTAAAGAAAAACTCAAAATTCAAAATATGGGTTCCTTGGGAGAATTTTTTGAATAGAGGAATAAGAAATATCAAACCACTAGGATAAGGATTGCTATCTGACAATTTATATTTTATAAATAATAAATATTTGTCTATAAAGTTTGTAATTTCAAATAATTTTATTTTAATGAATGTGAAACTTAATAATTGTTTTATTTGTAAATATTTTAAAATCGTATTATTTATTTTAAAAATCCATTCTAACACATTTTGTACTCAAATAAAATTTGTATGTTTTTATTTTTACTCTATTTATATCATATTTTACTAAAATTAAGTTGAAAAAATTGATATTCATATTTTTAGCATATTAATGATTATGGCACATTAATAAGAATAAATGTAAATTGACATAATCATGGATTAGAATTTAAGTTGAATATAATTACTTTTATACGTCTTCGGATAACGACATATTTGGAGCTTACGTGATGAACTTAATTGTGTAAGATTAAAGTTATTAGTGGATCTTTTGCAAAGAGGTAGGAATTCTATTATTCATCTTTTGTGAGGTTTTAATTAATTACAATTTGTTCTTTACATTGTAAGATATACATATGACATTTCGAATGTATATGGATATTACTCGTGACACAATAATGTGGAACTCTTTTTCTATTATACAATAAGAATAAATTGATTTGACATGTATTAATAAAATTGAGAAGCATGGTTAGAAAATACTGACTCTATAGATAGCGAATGATTATAGAGAAATAATAAGATGTGAAAGGACGACGGTTACGTCCTTGGGCACGAATACCCTAAAAGGTAAATAGAAGGAGGTGATGACACTCTCTTGGGTTGAAACTCTCAAAACGTACTGTACAAAAAATGACTTAATGAGGATCCAGATTTTGATGTCCCTTCACCCGACACTCTTGGAATAATTGTAGAGTGGAAAAGGACGCCCATTCGTGTTTTGTTGAGTTGAGTGATGTGACACTTTATTGCATTGTGGATACCTAGGAGCATTGATTAATCACAATATATGTATATATATGTATATGTATGAAACTTGGCAATGATTAATGTAAGGTATTCATAAGATATGACCATAATAAATCTCATAAAATGAATAATATTGAGGACTAACTAACTATGCAGATGTTAATGTAGCAATTAATAAAACATAAATGTGGGTAATGGTATTCTTTACTGGGTATGTCGATACTCATCCTTATTATTTTTATCTCTTATATAGAGTTCATTGTAACCTGACCAACAAGGAGTAGACGACAAAATTGATTGTGTCATATTGGAATATCTTAGCTTATTTGTATCTCGTTTGAACATATAAGATTCGAAATCTCTAGCAATGGCTATGTAAAATTGTTTAGTTACTAGGAATTGTATTATGATGATGATGTTCGTATTTTTAATATTTGATGCTACACTAAACTGTGGAATGTTATTTAAAGCATGTTCTTGTTTTTTGTTTTTTTTCAAAGACCTATGGACAATGTTTAAAAGTTTTGAAATGATACCATTTAACTTATTTATATTTACTAAATACTATTAACTCCCAGTAGGGTGTTACAACTATTTACTACTATAGAAATGTAAAATTATACTGTTAGCTATAACTTTCCATTTTTTTCAATTGTAATAACTTTTGCATGGTCCAACAAAAAAAAAAAACTCTTCCATTCTAATATGTAACAAAAAAAAAGAAGAAAAACTTCCAAAACAAAAATGGCTTTTTGGTTCTCTAATTCTAGTCATATGACTAAGAATCATGTTGTGTTTAGGGTTTACTAATTCCACCAATGTCTAACTATTTTTTGCTAAAGTGATGTTTTATTTGTCACCGAGATTGGAATATAAAGCAACAGAGAGAGGGTAGGAAAAATATATGAATATGTAATGTAAAAGTAATTTAAATGCTTCTAAGTTAATACACCTCTAGTGTTGTTAAACATTTTTTAATTTCACCAAAATAACAATGGGGATCTTAACTTTTGTCCAGTTGTTTTTATACTAAGTAGCCATTAATTCATTGATAAATGTAATCTTTTAATATAATTTGAGGTGACAATTTTTTAGTCACATTTCTATAAAAAAGAATGACAATTTATATACAACATTAATTGGTAATAAAAAAATTAGATTGGGTCACTAACATTATCCAATCATTTTTGAGAAAATTACGTGTTGTGTCACACTTTTAAAAGTTGTATTTAATTATGTCATATTTAAAAAAGTTTACGCCATACTATTATTTATGTTACATGTTAAGTTATGCAACAAATATATGTTTGTTACATTTATAAAAAAAAATATAAAACTTAAAAGAGTACATTTGTGAAAATTCTCAATTATTTCTTTGCTTCTCGCTCATAAAGGGCCTTTTAGGCCAAGTTTGGTGGATCAGAATCGAGCGAGCCAATACGTGGGTCAAGCCCAAATTTGGAAAATGTGCTTGTGTCGTATGCATCAATTTTGTTGGCAAATCAACTAGAAATAATGAATTAATTATTGTTGAACTCATGGTACACAAAAAATGGATAGGCTTCGGCCATTTAGTACAAACTCTCCATTGAATGCAAGCTACTTAACCCACCTACCCATAAATATCATCCCTAAAAATCTCATCTAATTATTCCTTCGAAAGAACTACTAAGTTACTTGCAATACTTCTAGAAAAATAAATTCAGAACTGTTATAAAACAAAGCAAAGTATAACATAAGACTAAAAAGAACAATAGAGAAAGACAAGAGAAAATTAGAGACAAAACAACTTTCTATACTTTTTCTTGTGAGGGATTGAACTTACAAGCTTAGTACAACTACTATTTATAGGCCAATTCATCATACTAGAGGTAATGGTAATAGACATAACTTACATAGGTTTCATATACAATTAAAGGAGACATAATGCACAATATTAAGAGGGATTTAATGGGGTGATAATGTGGTCTAAATGGTAATAAAATTGTTTGCATGTAACTCATGGAATACCAAGAGGTGGCATCTTGTTTGCATGTAACTCATGGAATACCAAGAGGTGGCATCCACACATACTTGATTCACAACACTCCCCCTTGGATGTCCACCATACAGATAATATGCCTCATTAAAAACCTTACCAAGAAAAAACCCAATGGGAAAAAAATCTTAGTGAAGGAAAAAAGAGTACATAATTATTGTATGTTCTGCATTTAGGATTGCCTCATTAAAAACCTTGCCAGGAAAACCCAATGGGACAAAAACCTAGGCTAAGGGAAAAAGAGTACAATATGCAGTGTCTCCCCCTCATGTCAACATTTCTTTTTCAAAGATCTCTAAGTCGACGCATACCAATTTTGTGTACCAACTTCTCAAATGTTGTTGTAGGAAGTGCCTTTGTAAACAAATCTGCCAAGTTGTCACTGGAGCGAATTTGATGTACGTCGATCTCTCCTTTCTTTTGAAGCTTGTGCGTGAAAAAGAATTTTGGTGAAATGTGCTTTGTTCTATCTCCTTTTATGTAACCCCCTTTGAGTTGAGCAATACAGGCTGCATTATCTTCATACAACACAGTTGGACTTTCTTTGTTGAATGAAAGATTACATGTTTCTCTTATATGTTGCACCAGGGATCTTAACCATACACATTCTCGACTTGCCTCGTGAATTGCCAATATCTCAGCATGGTTCGAAGATGTGGCAGTCAGGGTTTGTTTTGTTGAACGCCACGAGATAGCTGTACCACCATATGTAAACAAATAACCTGTTTGTGATCGTGCTTTATGTGGATCAGACAAATATCCTGCATCCGCATATCCAATCAATTCCGACTTGGAATCTTGTGCATAATACAGACCCATATCTGTTGTACCACGAAGATAACGAAGTATTTGTTTGACACCATTCCAATGTCTTCGAGTTGGTGAAGAACTATATCTCGCTAGTAAGCTAACAGAAAATGATATGTCGGGTCTTGTGCAATTAGCAAGATACATTAGTGCACCAATAGCACTAAGATATGGTACTTCTTGACCTAGAATTTCTTCATCATCATCTCGAGGACGAAAAGGATCCTTTTTCACATCAAGGGATCGTACAACCATGGGAGAACTCATTGGATGTGATTTATCCATATTAAAACGCTTTAATACCTTTTCAATATATGTTGACTGATGAACAAAAATCCCTTTTGATAAATGCTCGATCTGCAAGCCAAGACAGAATTTTGTTTTTCCTAAGTCCTTCATTTCAAATTCATTTTTCAAATATGTTATCGTATCTGTAAGCTCTTCATGAGTCCCTATGATATTCAAATCGTCAACATAAACTGCAACAATAGCAAATCCAGACTTATACCTTTTAATAAAAACACATGGACAAATTGGATTGTTAATGTATCCTTCTTTCAAAAGGTATTCACTGAGACGATAATACCACATACGTCCAGATTGCTTTAATCCATACAAAGATCTTTGTAACTTTATTGAATACATTTCCCGGGGTTTTGAATTGCATGTTTCAGGTATTTTTAAGTGACGACCCGCCTTTTCGGGCAGTCACTTTACTTTCATAAACATAGTTTCATAAACAGTAATCTTACTTACTTAGTAAGAAAATACTGTAATAAAATTTTTTTTTTCTTTCCTTCAACGTTCTTTAAAACTGATGCGACCTCTGTCGCATTTCAAGTTGAGACATCGCTCAACACTTGACCTTAAAATCATTTCAAATCGTTTCTCAATACTTAATAAGAAACACTTATTAAATCATAGTTTAAAACTTTACTTTATAATTACATAAAACAGTTTATAAACTGTATCTTTAAACTTTTAATACTATTCATAAAACTTATTTTCTTTAAACTTCGAAAACACAACATTAAACAATAGAAAACATTTTCTTTACGTAGCGGAAGCAAACAGTGATGGTATCCATACCCAAATCTTCGCATCTGTCCTCCGCAGCACCCAGCTCTTCTAACGGGTCCCATTGGTCACCCATAAGTTACCTACAGCATGAAAAACTTTTAATGAGCTTTCGCTCAGCAAGTTCAAACATATCTCACAAAGCATTTAAACATGCTTTAAAACTTTTCTCATGAAAACTTTTCTCTTGAAACGTTCTTCATGAACGTTTTCCATAAACATTTATGAAATATTTTCCATAAACGTTTTCCTTAAACATTTCTAAAAACGTTCTTCATAAACGTCTTTCATAGAACATTTCTGAAAACATTTTTCATAAAACATTTCTTCAACGTTTTTCTTAAAACGTCATTCGTAAACCTTTTCTTGCAAACATGAAATGTTTTTCATAAACATTTAATGTAAAACCTTTCTCTTAAAACATTCCTTGAACGTTTTTCTTAAAACGTCGTTCATAAACCGTTTCTTGAAAACATGAAAATGTTTTTCATAAACACTTGTCATAAAACATTTCTCTGAATGTTTTTCATAACATAGCATATAAACATTTCATGAAAGGCATTCAAGCAACATTAGAATGCATGACTTCATTTATGCTCAATTATTAACTTTAATGATGAGCCTTTTATGAACATTCTATAAACTTAAATATTCATTTCTTTCTCAACCTTTATTCTTGTTCCTTAACTTTCTTTATCTTATAACTTTCATTTTCCTTACTTTACTTTAGTGTTCGAAATGCAAACATATTTTACTAATCATAATTTGCATTCTAACACTCATTGCATAACAAATGCAACATATTGCATAGTAAATGCATCATTAAACCTTTAACTTAAACTATAAAACATTTTGCATTGTCATAATGCAAAACATACTTTAAATACTTTGAAAATCATAACTTAAACTTTTAAATAACATTATGCATATCAATATGCAAATAAACCTTTAACATAACGATTGCAAATTCATTGCAAATCTTTTTCTTGACCTTTAAAACTTCTTGCATAATAAATGCAAACATACTTTAAAAACAACTTGCTTAACAATTGCAAACACATTTGCAAACATATAAATAAGCATTTAAAAATCATTTACTTCATGCTGTAGGTGAGGTTTGAAACTTACCCGAACTATACTCTAGCGTTCTCTATTCCGTTCCTTTCTCGTTCCTTTTCCTTTCCATTGGTCGGCCTCTGTGCCCTGATCAAACGACAGCCGACTCATTAATTAACTTTCTTTATTATCAATCCACTCGATTGATAATAAAACGTAAACATTAATCATTCTTTCCTTATTCATAACTTGGTATACTATCGGTCTACCGTTCTGTTACTCAACCTTATAAACTGTCAGTTTACATTTCCTTCAATTAGCCTTGTAACCCACTGGGGTTACATTTTCTTTTAACTTTGTAACCCATCGGTTACCTCTCGTTTACTTAAAACATTCCTCGTTAAATCTTGATCTCACATGACCGTTACGTTACTTAACGTATCACGGAACATTTTCCATCTAATAACATTATGCTAAATCGGAGTGTTCAACTCCGTTCTAGCCGTTTCCTTAAAAATGACGATTTTACCCTTAATGGGTTTTTTCGTCACCTTGTAACGTTATAAAACCTATTCTCATATAAAACAGTGTAACAATCACTGATCATGCATTTCATAAATTTCTATGAAAGCATCTAAAACAGTTCATACTGCATGCGAGATTCCTACTTACTTGAACTCCAAGCAAAGCAGATCCAGTTGTATCTCGCTGCATCCACAGTATGTGAAGCATCCTCTGCAGTGCTCCTCGAGCTACCATGAATGGCTAGGAATGCTTCCTGGAGATCATTCATTCTTGAAACATCATTCTGGACTCCGATACTGCTGTTTGAATTGCCTCGATCTGCGTGCAGTCGGTACCGGACGATTTTCATCAGAGTGGAATTAGCTCAAACGGAGGTCACCATTGCGTTCAGAGCGTCGAAACGAGTCGGGAGGCGGTCTCGGATCTTCGATCGGAGGTCCGGATCTCAAAATCTCATTTTGCCCTTTGACCGGCCGTTGACCGGCGTTGACCGCCGTTGACCGGCCGTTGACCGGCGGCGGTTGGCTCCGTTGAGGGCTGAGCTCGAGCCTACCCCCCCTAATTCGACCCTCCTGAGTCTATTGGTGGGGTCAATTTCACCCAATTCGGCCTCCAACATAGCAATTTGAAGACGGAATTCTCGGCGGAAACCGGCGGCTCCGATTTCGGTCCTCCGGCGACGGTACCGTGAAATTGAGGTGGGGGAATTGTTCCCCGACCTCCTCTGAGTATTTCCCCTATGGTGGGGCAGCTCAACATCGCGTGGAACGGCGGCTCCACCTCTCCACGGCGGCGCTAGGCGGCGGGTCCTGGTTCTCCGGTGACCGGCCGTCGTTTCGTGCAATTGAGGTACCGAATTTCTTCCTCTCGGTCCTCTGAACGTGTTTGTGCCTTCAATTTGGCACAAAACGGCCTAAAATGGCCAACCCAACCTCACCCACGGCGGCTCACGGCGGGGGCCTTCGTTCTCCGGCGAGGGGCGGCGGAACGGTGCAATTGACCGAGGGGTCTTGCTCGCCGTCGCCCTCTGATCGTTTTGGCACCGGCGGTGTGCCACACCGCCACCAGGAACGACGGCTCCGACAGCGGCTCCACGGCGGCGACGGGGCAGCTCCGGCGAAGCTGTTCCAGCCAAAATTGAGCTGGAAAATTGGTACCATCTTGTTCCTCTCCTCACACTGAGTCCATAGACACCAAAATCACGTCGATTGGTGGTCGGACGGCCGAGAAACGACGTCGGGAAAATATGGGTTTCGTCGCCACTTTGGGCGGCGCGTGGGCCCTCCTCCGGTGGCTATTTGGGTGGCACGACACCTCGTTGGACTCAGCTCAACGAGAGCTTCCCACTGGTATGGGAGGTGTCGAAAAATAACGCCGGAATCTCAAACGAGATTTGAGGAGAGAGAGAGAAAATCTAGAGAGAGAAAGTCTCGAATTTTTGATATTTTCTGATTTTTCTTTTTTTTTTCTTTTCTTTTCTTTTATAAAAAGTATAAAATAAAATTGTGGTCCACACAATTCAATTCTTATACTGCGTTGCTCTAACACTGTATAACTTTCCATCTTATTATACAATATTTTCTTTTAATTGTACTTTGTCTTAACATAATCTTTAATTTAATGCATTTTTAATGCATTAAAAATCTCGGGTGTTACATTTTAGGCCTTTAGGGACTTTCATGTAAATGTCACTATCAAGTGACCCATACAGATAGGCCGTTACAACATCCATTAGACGCATGTGAAGTCCTTCTGAAACTGCCAGGCTAATCAAAAATCTAAATGTAATTGCATCCACCACTGGTGAATATGTCTCCTCATAATCAATACCAGGTCTTTGCGAAAAACCTTGTGCTACAAGTCGTGCTTTATATCTGACAACCTCATTTTTTTCATTACGCTTTTGCACAAATACCCACTTGTAGCCTACAGGTTTTACACCTTCAGGTGTTTGGACAACAGGCCCGAAAACTTGACGTTTTTCAAGTGAACTTAATTCTACCTGGATTGCGTCTTTCCATTTTGGCCAATCATTTCTACGCTGACATTCTTCAACAGACTTTGGTTCAAGATCCTCGTTTTCTTCTGTAATATCAAGAGCTATTGCATATGCAAATATGTTGTCGACAACAATTTCCTTTCGGTTCCATCTCTTTCCTGAAGTGACATAGCTTATTGAGATCTCTTCATTAACATCTTTTTCAAATACTTGAACCTCTTCTGGGGTTAATTTTTCAGCTATGTCAACTGTTTTTATACTAGGCTCTTCAAGAACATTAATAGCATTGGAAATGCCAACTTGCTTATTATTTAGCTTCTTTTTCTTCCTTGGATTTTTATCCTTAGAACCGATGGGTCTACCACGCTTCTGGCGTGCCTTAGATTCATTTGCTACCATATTAATATTTTTTCCGGTAGGAAGATCAATTCGAATAGGAGCATTTTCAGCTGGTATATGTGATTTTGTTACCTTCTTGACATCGGTAAATGCATCTGGTAACTGATTTGCAACCTTTTGTAAATGGATAATCTTTTGAACTTCTAATTCACATTGATTTGTACGAGGATCAAAGTGAGATAATGATAATGCATTCCACGAAATTTCTTGTTTTTTCAGCTGTTGTTTATCTCCCCCTAATGCTGGGAAAACTGTCTCATCAAATTGACAATCGACAAACCGTGCCGTAAAGAGGTCACCTGTCAAGGGTTTGAGATATTTAATTATTGATGGGGATTCAAATCCAACATAAATTCCCAGTCTTCTTTGAGGACCCATCTTAGTACGTTGTGGTGAAGCAATTGGAACATATACTGCACAACAAAAAATTCTCAGATGGAAAATATCTGGCTCTTTACCATAAACAAGCTGTAATGGGGAGTATTTATGATATGTAGTAGGCCTTATGCGAATAAGTGCCGCAGCATGTAATATGGTATGTCCCCAAGCAGAGTTAGGCAATTTTGTTCTCATAAGTAAAGGCCTAGCAATTAATTTCAACCTTTTAATAAAGGATTCTGCTAATCCATTTTGAGTGTGCACATGAGCAACAGGATGCTCAACAGTAATCCCAATTGACATGCAGTAATCATTAAAGGCTTGGGATGTAAATTCTCCTGCATTATCCAAACGAATTTTCTTGATTGTATAATCTGGAAATTGTGCTCGTAATCGGATTATTTGAGCAAGGAGTCTCGCAAATGCAACATTGCGAGTAGATAATAAGCAAACATGTGACCAACGTGTTGATGCATCTATTAAGACCATAAAATACTGAAATGGTCCACATGATGGAATAATAGGCCCACATATATCTCCTTGAATTCGTTCTAAAAATGTAGGAGATTCAATTGTAACTTTCATTGGGGATGGCCTTATAATTAGTTTTCCTTGAAAACAAGCAGCACATGAAAAATCTTTGGACAAAAGAATCTTTTGGTTCTTTAAAGGATGTCCATTTGAATTTTCTATAATCCTTCGCATCATTATTGAACCTGGATGACCTAAACGGTTGTGCCAAACAATAAAATTCCTTGAATCTTTGGATTCTTCGTTCATCACCACATAGGATTCAATTGGATTTATAAATGTATAATACAATCCAGAGGAGTATGTTGGTAGCTTCTCTAATATTTGTTTCCTTCCTGAGACATTAGACGTAATATAAAGATATTCAACGTCTCTTTCATTTGTTGTCTCAATATGATAACCATTACGACGTATATCTTTAAAACTTAGTAGATTTCTTTTTGATCTACTAGAATACATAGCGTCGTTAATCATAAACTTTGTGCCACCAGGTAATAATATATTGGCACTACCAAAGCCCTCAATGAGATTTGCAACACCAGATATTGTACTAACATTAGCTTTAGCTGATATAAGATTGGAAAAATATTTTTTATCTTTGAGAATAGTGTGTGTTGTTCCATTGTCCACTAGGCAAAAGGCTTCATCATTAACTTTAATACCGGTGGAATGATTTTTGAAATCCATGCCTCTTCATGAAAAATAAAACAAAGAGATAAGAAAATAATATACTAAACACAATCTTTTTTTTTTATATATAAGAAAATATATGGAGATTATAAAATCACACCTAAATTACAATCAAACTAAAATAAAAAAAAATCGAAACATACTAAAAATTATGGTCACACAAAAAAAAACGGGATAGATTGGTGGGAGAACATCTTTTCAAGCCATATTGATGTTTCCCTCACTAATTAAATTCTCAAAATTTCCATCATGATTCTCAAAGAAATCTGCAACATCCAAGTGTGTAAAATTTGTGGGATCATGGCGTTCAGTAAAGTTTGTCTCAACAAAGTTTGCCTCTGCACTTTTTTCTTTCTCCTTTAAGGAAGCTTGGTAAAGATCAACAAAATGTTTAGACGTGCGACATGTACGTCTCCAATGTCCTTTCATGCCACATCTATGGCAAGTATCTTCAGTGTTCTTTGGGGCTTTATAATGAAAACCCTTTTCTTCTTGTTTCTCCTCATTCTTCTCCCATTTTTGATGGTGAGATGCAACTTTCTTGAAATTTGAGGAGTTTTGGTTATAGTAACCACGACCACGACCACGTTCATGACCACGACCTCGACCGCGACCATGTCCACGTCCACGTCCACCATTCCGACCATGCCCAGGATCTTCAACATATGCCGCATTCGCTTCAGGGAATGGCATTGATCCAGTTGGGCGAGATTGATGATTTTTCATCAACAATTCATTATTTTGTTCGGCAACAAGAAGACATGATATTAATTCAGAATATTTCTTAAAGCCTCGCTCTCAATATTGCTGTTGCAAAAGCACATTAGAGGCATGAAAAGTAGAGTATGTTTTTTCTAACATGTCTTCATCAGTAACACTTTCTCCGCATAATTTTAATTGAGAAGTAATTTTAAACATTGCTGAATTATACTCGCTCACAGTTTTAAAATCTTGCAGTCGTAGGTGCATCCAATTATAGCGAGCTTTAGGAAGAATTACAGTCTTTTGGTGGTCATACGTTTCCTTTAAATTATTCCAAAGGACATATGGATCTTTTACCGTCAATATTCAATTTTCAATCCTTCATGGAGATGATGACGAAGGAATATCATTGCCTTTACGCGATCCTGTGAGGATGCGTCATTCCCTTTTTTTATTGTATTACCAAGATTATAGCATCAAGGTGGATCTCAGCATCAAGAGTCCATGCCAAATAATTATTGCCAGAAATATCAAGAGCAACGAACTCTAGCTTTGTAAGATTCGACATTGTGCGAACTAGTATATGATAAAATAAAGTCAATAAGAATTACAATAATATATTCTTAATTAATTAACAAAAAGGACAAAAATTTACAATATGAGAATACCAAATATCATGCATGTGCATAGAAAATAAAAAAAAATATTGTAATAAAATTTTCATTGAAAATCATGTCATTAAAACTAATTGAAAAAAAAATAGCATATTAATGATAAAAGAAAACTTATACAATAAATTCATTTTTTTAATTATATAGTTATTGATGATAAAAGAAATAATTTGTTAATGTAATAAAACAGAATTAATAATATAACAATTAATTATAACAAAGATGGATTATACAACTACTAACCTAAAAGCAAATATAATACATCAAATAGTTAACACTACACACATGTATAACATATCAGCAACGTGATGGATGGTGAAATTGCTAGAATTAATTTTACATGAGAAAAAAAAATTTAATGAAATGATCAAAAGCCAACAGAAATACCAATCTCAAAGAAGGAGTGTGCAATTGATATAAAACTGTATTCAATAATAGATAAAGTAGACATGTCCTTAGAATTATAAGGGAGAATGACTATACTACATAAACATTAGTGAAGATATAAGCACAATATACCTTTCAAAAGGAGAAGTGATTGAACCAAAGAGCAATCAACACTTGTAAAAGCTCACAGACAAGAGACTCGTGCTGATAACGTGTTATAAAACAAAGCAAAGTATAACATAAGACTAAAAAGAACAATAGAGAAAGACAAGAAAAAGTATAGAAAGTTGTTTTGTCTCTAATTTTCTCTTGTCTTTCTCTATTGTTCTTTTTAGTCTTATGTTATACTTTGCTTTGTTTTATAACAAGAACATATTTTTTAGAGAAATAAAAAATTAGAAAACGTTTCTCTAGAAAATTTATTTTTATCCCTAAAAAAATCAATTTTAATCCTTAAAAAATTATTTTATATCAGAAAAAATATCTAAAGATGATTAAAAAAAACCCTTCATTTCCATGAGATTTATACTTTCAGTATTTAAAAAATACCCTCTTTATATGACTATGTTTTAAACCATCATACGTTTATCAAATTTTGTTCGTTTTGTTTTTTTTTTTTTTTGTAATTTTGACCTAATTAACATTCAAAAATTCAGGAATCAATATGTGTTCCCATCGTGTTTTGATGTTTAAGAATGTGAGATATGTATTCACTTCACAAGAAAAGAAAGTAATACAACATGCATTTACTGCGTGTTTTTTTGTACATTTTTTAGACATATATGATTGTTTGAGATGTACATATAATTTTCACGCTCTACATAAAAATAAAAATAGAATTGACAATCTAAAATGCGAATCGAGTAGTCTATTTAGATGAATAGATAAAGGTACTTTGTGTTCTTTTTTTTTTTTTATAAGACAAAAACAAACAGCATATAGTAAGCGATTTCGCGTATTTTCCTTTATTTATTTTTTGTATTTTTGCCAGATGCCTTATGAATTATTGATTATACTAAATTAATCCTTAAATTTAATTAAGCGTTAAGTATTATCTTAAAGTCAATGACAACAACTAAAATTTGCCCAAATATCTTTATATTTGTTCGTAAACTAGTTTGAAAGGAAATAATGAGCATGTAAATAACATATCAGAACACAACATACATACGATAATACGCGATAATGTTTGCTTTTCTTACGCTTTGACCCAAATTAAAAAACACAGGACATGTGAAAGTCTCGTGTGAAACGATAAAAACCACATTGCAAGGTTAAACACTAAATGGGTGACTGACCCTGAAAATGAAAGAAGGGTAAAAAAAAAAAAAATAAAATTCATGGAAGAAGAGCAAGCTCCTGAAAACGTGTTGAGATGCAACAAATAACAATTGATTGGACCGAGGCATGAGATAAGCACTGTATAAAAAATGCCATAATTTGCTAAAATTAAAAAAATCAACATATAAATTAGATCTAAATAAAAGAGCAAAAATATAATGTAATATTAAAAAAATCAAAATAGTAATAGAGATGAGAACGTAACAAAAAGATTAAAAAAATAGAATTTGGGAAGAGTAGTAGGACACAACCTTCAGACTAACAAGTGAGAAGAGGAAGAAAATCCCAACAACAAGAAGGCTACAACAACTTCCCAGTCCCGAGGGTCTGTTGTTCTGGGTTGGGTTGGGCGTCACGGATGAAAAAATTAGGTCCATATTATTTCTTTCACTAATAATATTTTGTACCATATTTTTTTTAAACCTCACAACGAGCTCTCCCTCTCTCTTTCTTCCCTCTATATTTCACCCTCTTATCTCTCTTCTTGTGCCTCTTTCTCTCTTCTCTTTCCCCTTCTATTTACTAATTAAGTGTTTGATATTATGGTTAGAACTATAAAATTTAAGAGCTTTACACTGTTTAATTTTTTTACTTTTATTGTAACATGTAATAGATTTATCATATTTTTTATTAAAAATTGATTAAAATTAACTAATATTAAAGAGACTATAAAAGTAAAATATTCCCCCTTTTTTTTTTTTTTTTGCTGAAGTAACGGAAATAGAAAATGGCATCACATAACTGGTATTTATCAAACAGTTAACAGTTTCCAGTTCGCAGTTCACACGTAAACATCACCCGTCATGTTCATATCATGATCATCCCCTTCCTCTTTCAATGGAAACTATCCTTTCTTTATTAGTATTCTATAGATATAGGGGCTGACACGGTCCTTACCGACTGCACCCACTAATGGAAGCCGTTTCAACGGGTGCGATTGTCCCAAGGGTGGAAAGCGGTGCGTTAGACCTTTATTATTATCTCTTTCCGGTTAATGCTCAATCAATTATGGAGACAAAACGACCGATTGTTTTACGTAGGGGAATAATTTAAGAATATATTTTAATTTTATTTGGTTTGTTCTTTTGGGTCCAAAGGATTGCCTATTTGTTGTGAGCATTTTCTTGTTCCTCTCATCTCTTGTTCCTCCGTTGAGAAGAGAAGGGCTTCATCTTCGAACATCAACAATGGTGGGTCTGTGAAGATAAGCATTTCGCGGCTTCGCACTTGCTATTCAGCGGGCATTGGAAAAAGAATGGTTAACTTGAAGTCCAAGTCGGGGTAGCTGAAATTTCTATTGATGTCCTTTCTTGTAGTGAGTATTTCGACTAAAGATATTATTAGGATTTAGTATTGGATTTTTGAGGATCATATTTATGCGTGCATTTAAGATTTCCATAGAGTAAGTTTTCAACCATGATTTATCGGTTCCAGGAACAAATTGTTGGGAAATTAATTTCCAAAATTGGTCAAAACGTCTAAGATAATGAAATGACTACATGTAAACGGGAATGGATGATGGAAACCAATAAGCTTTTATATCTTTATTTGTAGCACAAGTAAGCTCAACACTACCCATTCTAATATACAGATGTTATCATACATGTTATCCTCCCATACGTACTAGTTAGGATGTTGTTGAACCCACTTTATTCCACTACTGTAGCCCCATAAAAAAATATAATGTATAGCGGAAATTACAAAAATGGTGAAATATGGAATCACAAATTTACGACGGATACCAACCCAATAAAGCCAATGACCGGCAATAGCAGGTCAGTGTCAGATTGTCTTAAAAATTGGGTCAAAGAAGACAAAACCATATTAACCCATATTTTATAAACCCTAATTGCTCCCATGTAAGGTCCGGACAGTCCAAATGTTCGGACTATGTCCGTTGCGTACGTATATATATTTATTACTTTTTCAGAAAGTATTTGAAAACTATTTTGTATTGTCTTAGAATCAAATAAATTACATCAGAAAACATATAAAACATAATAGAATTTAACAAAAACCCGGTGGTCTGATATTCACGAGACACGAATAAAATTTTCCTTTAGTTTACCGAACTAAAAAAAAAATATCTTCTTTAAAATATTTTACATTATAATTATGAATTATACTATACATTTCATTGGTCTATTTATATAATTTTAAACCGCTAAATCATAACCATATTATTATAGTTGAAATATCTACAATTATATAGGTTATTTGAAAGAACAGTTAGAAGCATCTGTTACAACTATAAACAGTGTAAAGCTCTCACATGTTACTATAAAATGTATAAAATTATTACAATAAAAAGCACTTATATGTTATAATTTTAAAACTAAAACTGTTGGTTCTAACTATTTTTCTAAACTGCCAAATAATTTTTCATTTATGTTAATTAAATAAAGATATATTCAATAATTTAGACCAACAGGAGTTTTCAAAAGGAGTAAGACAGGTGGCCAAATAGACCCCATTAACTGATTTTATTTAAGAATAACACGTATTTATAAAAAAAAAAAGATAAAATGAAAGATGTATTATTATTTCTCAAAAAAAAAAAAGTATTATGGATAGGATAAATATTCTTTTCTAAGGAAAAAAAAGAGAGATGGGATTCCCTAGCAGTATACCTCGTTTTGCTTTCGAGGAAAGAAAATCTCAATCCTCCGTCAATTTGGGAATTTTGTTTCGTTTTGGTAAAGTTTCTTTTTTATTTTTATTATTGTTGTTGTTCATTTTATGCTCTTCGGTTTGTTTGGTGTCGGCCTGACCCTGCTTCTGCGCACGCACTGGGCTCTTCCTTTGCCTTTGCGGGGACTCTCTCTGTCTACAATTTCTTCTCTTTTGCTGCTGCCTCTCTTTCTCTTCTCTATTGCCATCTCTATATGTCTTAATGAAGAAAATGGACTCGTTCTTTCACCTCAACAAACAGGAGAGAAGAAGTTGCCGGCACCGCCATTTTTGATTTATTTTCTTACTCACCATAATTCTGCCCTAGGCCTTCCAAGCTCGCCCCCCATTCTCTCTCCCTCTCTCTACAGGTTTTTCCTTTTATTTATCTTTTTTTTCCTCCTTTGAATTGATTGTTGTTCTGATTTTGGTGATGCGAATCAAAATTGGAGGTTTCAGCCACAAAAAAAAAAAAAAAAAATGATCTCGTCGAACAACCGTAAGAGTGTTTTTGGCTATTTTGTTACGAAACTGCTTTTCATATTAAGATAAGAAATTCTTGTTTCAAGTATGTGTATGTGCCTGTATAACTTTTTGACGATCATGAGAAAAATTAAAAATAAAAAGGCTGTTTGTCTGTCTCTATTCAAAGAAAGATTCTGCTTTTGGAACCTTCTTCAACTGAGCTGCTCTTTCTTTTAATTTGTACGCCTTTAATGAACTGTTATTAATCTCTCTCTCTTTTTTTTTTATGGTTCTGATGAAGCCCCTCACAAGGACTTGTTTAATTCTGTGATTCAGTTTGTTGGTTTTTTCTATATTTAAAGTTTTATCTTTGATGTTGGTAATTCTCGAGGACCAATCCCTTGTCCTCATTTCCTTTGTACTGTTTTCACTATCCATGCCGAACCTTTTTTTTTTTTTTTTTGTAATTTGGCTTGTGTTCTTTCTGTTACGTGTGTGATTCGTTGAAGTAAGGTTTAATTTTGTGGATTGAAACATTTAACACGAATTTTCTTGATTTAATTGGTCGATTCTCTCGAATGTGTCCGTGATATTCCAATTGTTTAGGGTGTCTTCTCTTCTGTTTCTGTGTCGAAAAGCGGTCTACAATTCTGGGTGGTATGGATAGGCACGAAAGCAACTACTGACTCTGTTCTCAATTTTTGTGTTTGTGTATTACATGTTTTGTCGATTTCCGACCTGATTCAGCGTATGGCTTTTGCTTCCGTAAAGGATTAAGACTCTGTAAACTAAATCTTATTTGCTATGGCGCCAGATTGTTTTAGCATTTCAACTTAGGAGGAAGGCATCCTAGATTTACACATTCCTTAGTAGGGAATCAACCATGCCTTCTCTACAACTCTTGCAATTAACCGAGTATGGCCGGAGTTTTTTGGCATCAAGGAGGTATTGACATGGTCTTTCTTTATTCATTTGTTTCTCTATATTTTTCTTTTTTCCATACAATTTATTTCTTTGTGTTCTTGGGGGCATTTGTTTCATATTGCTCATGTCCTGTATTGTTTTCTGAAAGGAAAAAGAAATAGTACCCGATTCGTTGGTTTTCCTATAAAATATTTCATTTATATTGATGGCATTAACATTCGTCCCCCCCGTATTTTCTTCTATTGGTTTTCATTAGTGAATATGTATAAGAATTATGTGTCAAGTTATTGAATACTTGTACTTTAGCTTTGTGAAATCTTGCGCTATGGTTCCTTGTTCCAACACCGCGGCTTTAGTGTGACGTGAAAGTTTTGCATGGCGGCATACATCTTTTTCTCTAGTGTTAGTTTAGCAGTTAATGTTTCATTCTATGCTATGCTAAACCTGTGGACCTTCTTTATGTGCTAATGATATTTTGTTGATGGCATCCAGGAAAACTTTATTACTAGCTACAGGCGTTGTATTTGCTGGTGGAACTGCTGCATATGTGCAATCTCGTTTTAGCAATAAAAGACATGATCCTTTCAGTCACTACAATGGGCTCGATGACAATAAAGGAGATTCAAAAGTGTTGGCAAATGACAATAAGCTGAAGAAAAAATCAGAAAAAAAGGGGGGATTAAAGTCACTCAAAGTACTTGCTGCAATCCTTCTGTCTCAAATGGGACGGAGGGGCGCAAGAGACCTTTTAAGTTTAGTAGCAATTGTGGTAAGTCATTTTTACGCATGTCTGTGGTACAATTTTTTATATTATTTTATTTTCACCTCGAAGGTTATGAAAAATACCAGCAGTGGACCTTTCATTCTTATTGTGATTTAAAATAGATTTGTCGGTCTTCAGACATAAATAAGTCTACTTTATTTACTGTTCAAAATTTTACTCGGATGCAGATAGTTGAAACTTGAAACAGCTGAAGTTCGTTTCTCCTTTATTCATATGATTACTTCTAATTAAATATGTAGTCTTAGAAGTAGTTTGTTTTTTGTTTGGATCGTAAAAATTTTGCCTAGATGCAGTTATGGTTCAATCTCCACAACAAAATATTCTTATGTTTTCTTGTTTTTATATTTTCAGGTGTTGCGAACTACTTTGAGCAACAGACTGGCAAAAGTGCAAGGATTTCTATTCCGTGCAGCCTTTCTTTGTCGCGTGCCGCTATTTTTTCGGTTTATTTCAGAGAATATTTTGTTATGTTTTCTTCTTTCATCGATACATTCTACTTCAAAGTACATAACAGGGACCTTGAGCCTGCGGTTCAGAAATATTTTGACAAAACTAATCCACTCTTATTACTTTGAGGTAATTATGATTATAATTTTTTGTCTTAGAAATTATTATACATCTTTTGTTCTGTCCCTGTTGTTTGTTTTCTGGCTACATGTACAAATAAACTAATTAAAGAGTTAGGCAATCCACAACTTGTTCTGAATTGGAAATATTTATTGCGGCTAACATGGTGATCAGAGTATTTTCGATGCAAATGATGAATTTTTGTGTAACTTAAATCCTTGAATATCTGAGGAAACATCTATCTACTTTTTTGGCTGATATATTCTTATACTCTCATAAGATGCTTTGGGTAATGGTCTTGTTATTTTTCATGTTATATACTTTGTTCTCTAAGCTAGTTGAATGAAATGGAATTTGTTTTTGCTCGATGTAGCTCCTCTTTTGTCGTACACCATTGGCACTTCTGTTTAGAAAGACCAAGCTTATTTCCTTATCATGGGAAAAAAAGGAAAGAACATAGCATAAAAGGACACGTGAGCATATTAATCTCACTCCTGTAATTTGCAAAGTGATGCCCCTATTTAGGGTTAACAAAGAAAAGAACAATATTTACCACTACCAGTGGCATGTCAGCTTTTCAATAACTTGTAATATTCTGCCTGATTGTTGCAACTTGTTCCCAATTTCACATGGTAATATTTTTTTGGGTTTCAGAACATGGCATATTACAAAGTATCACATGTAGACTGTCGGATAATGAATCCCGAACAAAGAATTGCTAGTGATGTACCAAGATTCTGTTCAGAGTTGAGTGAAATAGTGCAGGATGATTTAATAGCGGTCACTGATGGTCTGCTTTATACTTGGCGCCTTTGTGCGTATGCCAGCCCAAAATATGTCTTTTGGATGTTGGTAATGTTCCACTTCTTTTCCGCATTAAATATATCAGCCTTTGGGCTTTTAGGTTCTATATACTTTCCTATTCTTCTTCATTAAATGTCTTGTTGAAACAATTCTACGTAATAGCCGTTGATGGTTTGTAGAGCTTAACACAATTATTAATTTTGCTGCAGGAATTATTTTTTCCAACTTAACTTTTGATTTTACTGTCTCAGGCATATGTACTAGGAGCGGGGACAATGATAAGAAATTTCTCTCCTGCTTTTGGAAAATTAATGTCTAAAGAACAACAACTGGAAGGAGAGTATCGACAGCTTCATTCACGGTTGAGGACCCATGCAGAAAGTATAGCATTTTATGGTGGAGAAAGTATAGAGGAATCTCATATTAAGCAAAAGTTTCAGGCACTAATTAGACATCTGAGAGTAGTCCTTCATGAGCATTGGTGGTTTGGCATGATTCAAGACTTTTTATTGAAGTACCTTGGTGCTACTGTTGCTGTTATTCTGATAATTGAGCCCTTCTTTTCGGGCCATCTGAGACCTGACACTTCAACTTTAGGGCGTGCAGAGATGTTGAGCAATCTTAGATATCACACTAGCGTCATAATTTCGCTATTTCAGTCTCTGGGAACATTTTCTATAAGTGCAAGACGACTCAATCGACTCAGGTACTTCTTCTATATATATATATATATATATATATATATCTATATCTCAGTGTTCTCAAGCATTTTCTAGATGTGAGCTTATGTGTATGCCCATTACCATAAGAAAATGACAGTGTTGTGGGGCTAGCCAATCATGATATTCTCTTTCTATCCCTTTCTTCTCCAGTGGTTATGCAGATCGCATTCATGAGTTACTGGTCATATCAAGACAGCTAAGTATCGGCAGTGACAAATCTCTGATGAAAACATCTCAGAGTAGAAATTGCTTTAGTGAGGCTAATTACATCGAGTTTGCTGGTGTAAGGGTACGTAAATCTGTATTTTTTAATATGTTGATAGCATATTTTTCTGCATTCCATGGTCTAATAGCACTGGAATCTTCCAGGTTGTTACCCCAACGGGTAATGTCTTGGTGGACAATTTGACTCTTAGAGTTGAGTCAGGTTCTAATCTTCTGATTACAGGTATTGTCTCTCTCCACCCAAGTTTATGAGATTGTAAAGCTTTATGTACTTTTTCTCCCTGCCTCCTAGTACGTTTCTATGTGTTTCCCAGTTCACTGCATTTCGATTTACTTGATTCAGTTTTTTATTTTTATTTTTATTTTTATTTTTTATTTTTTTGTGTGCGCCTCCTAGTCTCTTTCTATTTCTCCCACTTCAATCCATTTTGTTATGAAGAAATTGTTTTTTTTTTTTTTTTCTCTCTCAGTACACTGCATTTTGATTTACTTGATTCACTTTTTAATTTTAATTTTTTTTTTTTTTTTGTGTGCGCCTCCTAGTCTGTTTCTATTTCTCCCACTTCAATCCATTTTGTTATGAATATATATATATATATATTTTTTCCATATGAAAGTGCTTCTCAGTTTTTTTTAATCATAAATGGTTTTTATAAGAATGTGGTACTCAGTTTTTTTAATAAAAATTTATGACTGATATAGTATTGTTTATTTGGCAAGATATTATGTTGCAAAACGATGAATTTGGCATAGTGTGTGGAAAGCGTAGCTTGTTAAAGTAAAGTGGTGGCTGTCTGTTTCTTATTGCAAGAAACAATAACGTTCTAGTTACTGTGTCCTCATAATGGAAAATAGTGAATAAAGGATTCTTGCATCAACCCAGAAACTTCTGTGCTAAAAGCTTGGTTGAGTGAGGTTGATTACGATGTTGTTTTGTGCATGGTAGATTGGATGTAGCTCAGGGAGGTACTTAGTTCTTATTTGGCATGAGCATTTTGTTTATGTTTGGTGTTTGCTAGATCTGATGCTCTGAATTTGTGGTTTGTCACTGTTTGTGACTTTCTGCTTTTACTAGTTACTGTAATAACTTTTCTGAAATACCATCTTAACATTGATCTGTTTGGCACGTGATGATTGTATACTAAAATATGTTGAAGGTCCAAATGGTAGTGGGAAGAGCTCACTTTTCAGGGTACTAGGAGGCCTCTGGCCCCTTGTGTCTGGCTCCATCGCAAAACCTGGGGTTGGTACTGATCTCAATAAGGAAATATTTTACGTGCCACAAAGACCATACACGGCTGTAGGAACACTTAGGGACCAATTAATTTATCCTCTTACTGCGGATCAACAGATCGAACCGCTCACACATGATGGAATAGTGGAGCTGTTGAAAAATGTAAATCCTTTTCATTTCGTTGTCTGTCTTAGCTGGATACATATGGTCTATACGTTTATTGTTGTAACTTAGAACTATACTTCCTTTTGACGTAAATTATTTTTTGATATTTTGTGCTCATCCGGGTGAATGGTTATTGCTACTACAAGGTTGACCTTGAGTATCTGCTAGATCGTTATCCACCTGAAAAAGAGATAAACTGGGGTGATGAACTGTCTCTTGGCGAACAACAAAGATTGGGGATGGCCAGACTGTTCTATCATAAGCCTAAGTTTGCTATTCTTGATGAGTGTACAAGTGCCGTTACAACTGATATGGAGGAACGCTTTTGTGCTAAAGTCAGAGCAATGGGAACATCATGCATTACCATCTCGCATCGTCCTGCTTTAGTTGCATTTCATGATGTGGTGTTGTCGTTAGATGGAGAAGGAGGTTGGAGTGTTCACTATAAAAGGTTTGAAAATCATGTTGGTTTGCTTATCATTTCTTGTCATTTTCACTTTTATGTATTTGTTTTGCAATTTGCTTTGTTTTGCACCTGATAGATTGGGGCTGCGTCTTTGCATATTAAACTTTTGTGATAATTCAGGGATGATTCCCCAGTCCTTGATGATGTGGGGACAAACACAATCAGGCCTCCAGAGACACATCGCCAGAGTGATGCAATGGTAGTGAAACGAGCATTTGCTGCAAGTAGAAAGGTCTCATAGTTTTCAGAACTTTGATCCATGGGCTTGTTTCATATGTCTTTTTTTTTTTCCTGTCCAAGCTTATTTCATACTTAACCATCGGTATTTTGGTGCAGGATTCTGCATTCTCGAATTCGAAGGCACAATCTTACATTGCGGAGGTCATAGCTACTTCTCCACCTATGGCTCAAGCTGTTTTCTTGCCAGTTTTCCCGCAACTCCATGGAAATTCACGGGTATTGCCCTTGAGAGTGGCTGCCATGTTCAGAGTACTGGTGAGTTATTTTAACTTCGGCAGTTTTTACTTTTTCACCTTTAATTTGATTGCCATGCTTAGCCACCTGCTTTCATCTTAGCACTTGGTGTTATTTTGTTTTTTCTTACTACTAGTCTTGAGCTTGGACCCTGCTGACTGTGGTGCCTAAATGTTCTCTTTTCCTCCCTTTTTCATTTTCGTTTCCATTATTTACTAGAATTGTGGTGTAACTCTATTTAGTCTACTGTTTCATCATTAGCTGTACATATTTAAAATGCAGTGGGAGATTTATGTATATATATTGAGGTTGATTAGGCAGGAGGAAGGGGAGCCCCATCCTGGGGATGGAGCAAAGGTTGATTACATATATATTGAGCTTGATTATGGCCTCTATTAGTCTATTTCATAGGCCTCATTCCAATCTATCTTTTGTGAATACCTTTCTTGTTGAACCACATCCTTCTTTATTATGAGGATTCTTCATTTTGGAATTTCTGTCACCAAAGATGAGATATTTTGAGTTTTAAGGTCTCTGAATTTTTATCCTAGTGTTTGGGATAAAGAAACTTCTCTTATTCTTCTTTTATTACGTTGACCAATACACTATGGGAACAAAAGTTTACACGTGATAGGGACTACATTGCATGTTTGCTTTGGCCTTGAGAGGCAGTTAGGAATATATTGCTAATTCAATGCACTTTAAGTGGCTTTATCTTTTAGTTGTGTAGCATTGTGATGCTGATCAGAATGATGTGGCTTTCTATTAGGATATTTAGTGTATTGTTATTCCATTTTATGGCTCATAATGGCCACACTATGCATCAAAGGAACTGAAATGTCTTTTGCTCTGCTCACTAACCTTCAAGGTGCATCTTTTCAGGTGCCAACGGTGTTTGATAAACAAGGAGCACAATTGCTTGCCGTTGCTTTTCTTGTTGTATCAAGAACGTGGATTTCAGATCGTATTGCATCACTAAACGGTACTTTCCTCTCCCCTATTCAAGTATTTTAAAATCTAATGATCATGCTGTTATTGAAGTTTGTTAATTATACAGGAACCACCGTGAAATACGTTTTGGAGCAGGATAAGGCAGCCTTCCTTCGTTTAATTGTTGTTAGTATTCTTCAGAGTGCTGCTTCTTCTTTTGTTGCACCTTCTTTAAGGTAATGTGTGCTGTGCCTTCTTCAAGTAAATATGACCTTATTTAGAACATTTTGGGTTTTCATTGAAAAATGTCTATTGGGAAATTTCTTGTGGGGGATGTCTGTCTCAAGGAACAAAACTGTGCACCAAAGCATTTCATTTTAGATAGGGGAGTTCACTTCTGCTGAGGGAAGTGGGAAAAACCATAGAGAGATAAGGTCCTTATGAAAAGAGGATTATGGGTAGAGCTGCTAGTGAAAAGTCAATTATCCCTTTTAAATTGTTGTGTGGCTTGGGAGTTGCGGGGGTAATTTTTAGGTTTTTTTTTTTTTTAATTTTTAATTCTACTTTGGACTTTTATGGGTATTAAAAGGTTGAGTTGTTGACGTTCTTTTGGGTAAGAAAAGCAGCAAAGCTCCGACTCCTGGAGGATTTGAAGGCTTGCCTCCAGGATTTTTTTCCCTTCATTTATTGCAGGGAAAAAAGTAAATCCTTTAGATCCTGTATGTTTTTTTATCAGAGTCATTTCTGCGGTTTTAGAGGAGTCCTATATAGTTTGTTTAAAGATTTATGTTTGCACTTGGCTGACGTAAATAAAAACATCGAATGCTTCTATACTCAAGTAAATTGATGTCATTATTTTGCAGGCACCTGACAGCCAGACTTGCTCTGGGATGGAGGATTCGATTGACCAAACACTTGCTGAAGAACTATCTGAGAAAGAATGCGTTCTACAAGGTACCAAGATTTGAGATGTTTATTAAGTCTTTTATTCATACTATTATACTTTTAACTTGCCAATGATTTTATTTTTATTTGGAAACTCTTGGATAAGATTCTTTATCTCATTTATGCCACTTGGGCTTTTCATGTTTTTCAGTTGGTTTCTAAATCAACGACTATTTTCTTTTCTCTGTTTGTCTTTTCCTCCTGTTAGATTCTTCATTTAATAAATATGTTTCCTTGTAGGTCTTCCTCATGTCAAGCAAAAATATAGATGCTGATCAGAGGTTAACTCATGATCTCGAAAAGTTAACTACTGACTTGTCAGGACTCGTTACTGGAATGGTAAAGCCGTCTGTGGACATTCTGTGGTGAGTATGTTGTTTAATTATTTTTAAGAGGACTTTATTTTAAGGTCCCTATGCAGGACTAGTGTACTAGCTCGTCTTGATAATATTTCTTTTACTTCTAACTTTTACAAGTGGGCGCTGATGCCATTTTGAAGGTTTACCTGGAGAATGAAGCTATTGACTGGTCAAAGGGGCGTTGCAATATTGTATGCCTACATGTTACTGGGGCTGGGTTTCCTAAGGGCTGTTACCCCTGAATTTGGCGATTTGGCAAGTCAAGAACAACAGCTTGAAGGAACCTTCAGGTAAATTTTGTTAGTTTTGCTTGACCACTAATCTTCAACAGCACCGAATAAGAATTATAATTATTTTTGCATCTTTGCATACATTAGATTCATGCATGAAAGATTGCGGACTCATGCTGAATCTGTTGCTTTCTTTGGAGGGGGTGCTCGGGAAAAAGTGGTAAGCTACCCACAACCTTGCATGTCTTTTCGTTGAATGGAAGTAATCCTAAGTTGTTGAGTATTGCTTCTTTATTTGGCTTTAAACTTTGGAGATGCAGAAAGGGGCTATATTTGACGTGAAAAACTAAGGGGAATGATTTGATAACTAAAATATGAACTTCGTTTTGGTACTCTCTTTATGTATCTAAGTATAGCTTATCCTCCATATTTGTATGTATTAATAGTTTCAATATTAGTGAGTTTTAGGCATTATTCACTCTTCGTTGTCATATGAAACAGATGGTTGAAACAAAATTCAGAGAGCTTCTTGACCATTCCTTGATACATCTAAAGAAGAAATGGCTGTTTGGTATACTGGATGATTTCACAACAAAGCAACTTCCTCATAATGTGACTTGGGGTTTGAGCTTGTTATATGCCATGGAGCACAAAGGAGATCGGGCCTCGGTATCCACTCAAGGTGAGTTTTGAGAGGCATTAATACCTCTCCCCTTCTTTCTCTACCGTCCTTCCCTCTCCCCCTCCTCTCCGTCCCTCTTCACCTTCCTTTTTCTGTATCCGTCTCCCTCACATGTAGATCAACATTTTCAGGTGAACTGGCTCACGCATTGCGATTCTTAGCATCTGTTGTATCTCAGAGCTTTTTAGCCTTTGGTGACATTCTTGAATTGCATCGGAAGTTCATGGAACTCTCTGGTGGTATCAATCGAATTTTTGAGCTTGAAGAGCTTCTAGATGCTGCAGAGTCTGGTAAATGTTGTTATTCTTTACATGCATATCAAGAATGCGTCGTCTTTTTATTAAGTTTAAGAGTCCAAAGTGCATGTGCTTAGAAATAGAATTACGTACATTTTAGTTTGGTTCTTGAATTTATTCTGAAAGATCTATTATCTTAGTTATGAAGCTTTCCCTCATGTTAGTATAATATCATTTTGTCTTTGGTAAAGAATTTCGTATAACTAGATTTCTTCTGTGTCATTGTTTTTTGAGTAATTAAATTGAATGCCTGGGAAGGATATCATATACTTGCCTGTTTGTCCTATTCTGTGTAATTGTTTTATGCTTATTCCCTATTTCATGGCTGATAACCCCATCTCTTTCTTCTTCTTCTTCTTCTTCTTTTTCAAAATTAGATGATACTCAGTCACTTTCAAAAAGGAAACATCTTTACTCTGAGGATGCCATTACCTTATCTGAGGTCGATATCATCACCCCTGCACAGAAGTTGTTGGCTAGACAGTTGACGTGTGATATAGTACCTGGAGATAGCCTGCTCGTTACTGGTTTGTGACTTTTTAGTTGATTTTATTTGTACTCATGTTACTAAAATATATCTTATACAAGGGCTAAACATCTGACAAAGTATGCAATTCTTTAAAGGTCCAAACGGGAGCGGAAAAAGTTCAGTTTTCAGAGTCCTTAGAGGCCTTTGGCCTGTCACAAGCGGGAAGCTCGCTCAACCATCGCAGCATGTCACCGAAGAGGTCGGATCAGGTTGTGGTGTGTTCTATGTTCCTCAGCGGCCGTACACATGTTTGGGAACCCTTAGAGATCAAATTATATATCCTCTCTCCCAGGAGGAAGCAGAGTTGAGGGCATTGAAGTTCTACAAGGAAGGTAATTTGAAGAACCTTTGTCTTACAAAGTACTTATATTCTAACCAACTCTGATCAAAATTGTTATTGCATTTTAAATATCCTAAATGGTGCAAATTCAGATGAACAGTCTTCCGACGCCAAAAACATTCTGGACGTGCACTTGAAGAGCATTCTGGAAAATGTCCGACTGAATTATCTTTTGGAAAGGGAGGAAAACGGCTGGGACGCTCAATTGAATTGGGAAGATATTCTCTCTCTTGGAGAACAGCAAAGATTAGGCATGGTGTGTAAAGCTGATGTTTTAGTATTTTGATCATCGCGCTTCTTTAAACAAGTCCATTCGTTTAAAAATGTCTTTCATGTATGATGTGATTTTGTTATTTGTTTTATGTTTTTTTTTTTTTTTTTACCAGGCACGCTTGTTTTTCCACAAGCCTAAATTTGGCATCCTTGATGAGTGCACAAAGTACGTGAAACTGTTCAATGTTTTGGTTCTTTCCATAACGTTGAAAGAGATGTCAGCTAGTTCTTAATATCCTTTGGTTTTTCTTTATCTTTTATCTTTTAAGTGTTTTTTTTTTTTTTTATCCGGTACCTCATTCTCATGCTCTGGTCTTGTAAATGGCAGTGCTACAAGTGTAGACGTTGAAGAACATCTTTATAGACTCGCAAAGGACATGGGTATCACAGTAGTTACATCATCACAGGTAAGCACTGCTCTAACCATAATGACAATGAATCTTTCTCGGTGGTTCTTCATGTGGGCGCTTGTGTGCGTATGTTTCTTGCCTTTTTTTTTTGGGATGCTCTGTATTTAGCAGTAGTGATCAACCTCCTAAATGCATCTGTTAAAGAATTGCAACTTCAGCGCTTACTTTAAGATTGAACTTCAACCCCTTTGGCTTTTCATTTTCTTTTTTCCCGAGACAAAACTTCTTATTTAAAACTTCTTATTTTTTCCTTTCCCCCTTTCTGCAGCGTCCTGCTTTGATACCATTCCATTCTGTTGAATTGCGCCTCATCGACGGCGAGGGTAATTGGGAGTTGCGTTTTATCAAGCAATGACACCATTCCTTTAGGTAATATTGTGGCTTATAAATGGCAAGGGTAATTAGTAGTTACGTTTAATCAAGCAACAAGTTTATTATTCCGCTGCTGGCTACCAGAGGAATACTTAAAGAGATGGTATTGGATTGCGTTACAAAGTTGCAAGTCATGTTAAATCCAAGCAAGAGGTTCCTTTTTAGATGAAATTTATTTATTTTTTTCAAAACTACATATAGCAAGATAATGTTATTCTGCTCGGTTGATTATTGGGGCCTATAGGAAAAGAAGAATCCAAAAACCAAAGTCTTGGGGCATTACTATTTCATCGTAGACGACAAGATGAGGGCTGCAAGCATGTAATTATTTCAGTAGGACGAAAAGTTCTTTATGTACAGTTTCCCTTTATTCTAAAGGTTCTACTATTTTTTCCCCCTGGAATATCCCAAGGTTATTTGTGTTGTAAGAATTATTCTCTTAACAATATTCTTTATTAGCCCAAATGTATAAATATAAATAAATGTAAAGGCTACTTTAAATGATCTGTACTTTTGCATCAATATCGTTATCTTGGATTAGTTGTATCGTTCATTTAGAGAGCATACAAGGACATCTGCCCCCTTAGTGCACGTTAGTTTTTTGCATCTCTCTTTTAATTTGGTCTATCTTTGGTTGATATACAAGGGAAGAAAAGTTAACGCACAAACTTTTAAATTCGATAGAAGTTTTTATGGCCCTCTTAACTAAGGGCGCTTCTCAAGATTTCTGTTATTTAAATGCTAAAAACAATGTGTATTTTGGCCTCTTTTTTTTTCGGTATTACAGCCATTTCCTAATGTTCACTTCCTGTTCTACGCCTCAAAAATTTTGTCAAGAGTCAAGTAAACAAGGGCACCAGAGAAGACCAAGTATCTCTTGGATAAACATCTGTATTTGTCATTATGCTTCTGATCGAGGCCAGTTGCAGATTAAACATTCTGGACCTGCTGCTACGCATACATTTCGAGTTTCAACCTCTTGACAATTGGTTCTATAGATTCATGTATAGTTGATAGGTTATTGAAGAAGTTGACGAGCATCAGCGTCGTTGCGTCCAGAAATCTACCATCTTTGTAAAAGAAACAAAAGATGTCCCACCATCAGCCCAAGCTTCTATCCATAGCCATGGCTTTTGCAGCCAAACGCTGCTCTCGAAGACCTTTCCCTTTGATCCAGATTCCATTAATATTCTCACCTTCTTTTCTAACTCCTGTGCACTAATCAATTCCTCTCCCGAAGATGAAGACAATGATGATGGCACGTTCCAAGCAGCATTGCTAGCTTCATTTCCTCCGCCAGGACCACGCTATTCATGTGTTGCTCAGCATACAACAGCCATGCAACCATTGGCACCCCAGAGGTCATTGCTTCCACCACCGAATTCCACCCGCAATTTGTCACAAACCCTCCTTTTGATTCTCGCTTCAGCGAAAGACACCGCCACCAGACCTCTATCTTTAGTCCTTTCTAAAATCCTTTTGGCAGCAGCACCTCCAAGTCTGGCTGTCTTGTTGGAATTCAGTGGACGCTTGACCACCCACAAGAATCTCTGGCCACTCCTCTCCAATCCCATAGCCATCTCCCTGACACCTCAGAGAATGTGCCCCTACTTCCAAAGCACAACAACACAACACTCTTCTCCAGCTGCAAGTCCAGCCATGCCAGACACTCCAACGATGTATCTCTTACTGCCCTATCTTTGGCATCGACTATCAAAGGTCCAATGCAATAAATAGGTGGTCTCCTCTTTAGGGACACAAATTTCGTCCCTTATAGCCTCGATTACGCATGGCCCTAGAGAGTCGACGGTGTTTACAATAATTCCCTTACACTTGGGAAGACAAGTGGCAACATTTAGAAAGTCGCGACGAGCAGGATTACGAGTCATAGAGAGAATCAGGCATGTCCGAGGCCTTAAGGCATGGCAATCTGGGAAAGTGCAGGAGGGTGTCACCCAACTCTCCAAAGCTCCTGGTTGTGTGGTGATGGATGGTGGGAAGGTAGAGAATAACTGCAAGAGCAGAAGCACAAGATGTGAAGTAAAAGGAAGTTGGGATGTGTGGGTGGAAAGAGATGGACAGCTGAGTTTATGAGAGCCAAGACTTGTGAGGGGAGAGAAATGGTTGTGAGGGCATCGACAACGTTTGCAGCATTGAGTTTGATGAATTCGAAGGGTGGCTTCAGCCCTGCTAAGGTATTGGGAAACATCAATGGAAGGAAGAGTGAAGAAGGCGATGGGGAGTGGTTTGGGAGAGTGTATGTATGAGGATGTGGTAGCTGTATCCAATGGCAAGGTTGTGACCAAGATTGTAATAGACAAGTAAGGGTGGTATTGCAAGATTAGCTTTCCCAGTTCCACGGTTGACACCATAGGTGCTCCGTATAACACTATGCTTTTCTTCGTCTTCTTTCTTCCTATTTCTAACAAAACGGAAACTAATGATATCAGACCATTTGAGCAAGAGGCTCAAAAGAAGAACATAATTGCTTTTCTTCTAGGCCTTCAAGCAACGACTTAGCTGACCAGTTTTTCCACTCCAACAATGCCATGTTGTTAACGGGTCGAGATTGGCTTCTGGGATTTCACTGATTTATTCATTTAGGACGCAGAAACCTTGTTTTATGTGAACCATAAAAAGAAAAAAAAAAGTAAAGGACAAAAAAAAAGACAAACAAATAAAAAAAGAACGGAAGAAACCTTGATCATGATTCATTATCATATTGTGGTACTTTAAGGTTTATGACAACAGTAAAAATTCGTCACTCTTTTCTTCTTTTTTTCTGGTTTTGCTTTAGCTTTTATGTGGGCTCATTCATGGCGGTGATGATGGTGGTATTTCTCGCAAATGCCCCTACCCCAAAAAAAAAATAAAAAAGAGAGAAAAAACATGCTCCCTTCAACATCGAATTGTCACGTACAAAAGAAGATCTCTTTACATGGAAGACCCCCCCACACTCTATAGACACATGGACTAAATAAATTAAAATAAGATTTCGGGAAAAATCTCTTTACAACTCTCCCTTGTATGCAAGGAGTATAACCAATAAAGGAATTAGTCCGCACAGCGCAAAACCAGAGATCAGGACGCGACCACATAATAACACCACCCTCTATGTTAAAAACTCGCTATAAAAACTGTAAAAGGCCAAAAGTACAACTAAAGCAAAAGCAATCACCAATATCAACTGCCTATAAATCTGGAAGTAACAAGGAATATTGGAAGTGAGGCACATTCAGCGAGGTGGGCCCAATCAATCGCTGGAATCTATGCTTCCACTGCGAGAGCTACTCGCATTGCGACTATGCAATGAGAGGCCCCTCACATGACCAGCTAGACCCTCAGCCTTGTTTTCCTGAAAGTATTTCTCCCTCTCGACGTATTTTGCAGGCGGGGGTGGTATAGCAACAGCCTCGGCATGCCCGTTTGGTTCGCGCGATGATGGCTCCAAAGACACTGGTCGTATAAGTGGACGATTCAGCATTTCTCCAGGAATGGCTGATCCGAGAAAACCCAGGTGGGGGCGCTCTGCTGGCCACTCTTCATCCTCAGGCCTTGCACAAGCTTTTCCTTTTCGTAGCCTGTCAAGTTTTGCAACCAAGGGGAAAGTGATTTATTAATGGAGCCGACCAAAAACTTTTAATCAAATATTTGTAAAAGCCCATAAAAACACAAAAAATAATCCAGTTTGGAAGAAGAGACATACCTTCGGAAAAGTTGTTCGGCTTCTTCTTCCTCTGCTTCTTCCTGGTTAAAATGATTCCCAGTTGAAATAGGCTTAGCTATAAGAAGGGCCTCATGTCTTGCAAGAACTTTCTGAAGCTGTTCGTTTAACTCAATAGCTCGAGAAACCACCTTCTCGTCCCTGAATTTAACGGAGTTCACCAGAATCAATTTAGGTCTATAAGCAAATAACAACAAATCGAAAGAAATTGTTAATGAAGTGAATGAGAACCTTGAGTCCCAGTGACACCATGCTTTCAAAAATTGACGAAACCACAAAGTAACTCAAAGAGAGCGCAAAGAAAATTACAGAATGCATAGAATTTACTATTTACTTGAAACCCAAAGTTGCTCAAAGAGAGTGCCAACAATAATTACAGAAAATGCATGAAAGGGCAATATGGTGTAGTTATTGGCTATGTTAAATCCAGAAATCAGCCTTACCGAGAAGTCATCACTAGATGCATTACCCTTTGCTTTTGAAACGAACACTGTTCAACGAGGTCAAGTGTAAACTCATCCTTTGCTCCCTAAAAAGAACAATTCGATTATTTATCATTGCTACACATGCCAACTCTTGTAAGTGTGCATTTTAGCAATAACCAATCAAGCTAAGTGACATGCAACTAAGACAAAGCAAGCCGAGAGGATCTCTATGTATGCTTATGTATGTGGCTTTTTGACGTTAGTACCCCAGCATACCTACATCCCGATTCTCGATAATTCATTTCATGATGGCAAAAATTTTACTCAAATTAAGATAAACTACTATGAGCCTTGCCCCTCTACAGCCATTTCTCTTTTCTTAGTTTTTTCTCAACCTTTTCTTCCTTTTTGGAAAGTCGACTTGTATGACCACTAATGCCAAATATAAATGAAGGTTACCATTCCATTCAACTTTAGCACAAATTTTATAATTCAGACTAACAGACCAGAAATATACCTCGGGATGCTGGCTATCCACAGCATGAAGAACTTCTTTCAAAACCTCCAATACATTACTGGCCTTTTGAATTATACTGCATGAAATAGGTAGAGACTGATTAAAGCTATCGCAAAATGTACCTTTTCCCTCCAATATCACAAAACTAGAAGAAGAAATAATGTGAAGCAGAACCCAACCTCCCTCCCCACCCCTGTTACCCCTCTTTAAACGAATTTCCTTCTATGGATAACTTGAAAGTTTGAGCAACTTTAGTTGTAAGCACCGATGTATATTAAAATTTCATTAAAAAAAAAAATACCTAGATTCAGGAACATCTTGAGGGTCCGCTTGCCGCGCAAATCCTTCATGTCTAGATGATGCCAGTTCCCCATTAGGCACATCTTTGTTATTTGGTTGTGAGGTGGGGTGATCCGAGGAGACTGTGGGAGGCCTTTGAGGAAACTGCACTCCTGAACTCTGAATACCATATCATAAAGAATTATTATCAGTTAACATTAAGATACATTTCCTAGTAAGAAAATTAGTTAATTTCACAAGAGAAGAGGTGGTCAAACTAAGACCATCCACTATAACATGAAGATTGCAATAGCAACAAGCTTCAATACTACGTTAGCACTTACACCTCACAAGTAGCAGTACACCTGTGATATAACAATACATTATTAACTCTATTAGTCAACAGTACACCATTCTTTTACAGTGCCTGATTGCAACCTCCAGTATCATGCAGCTCATAGAAATCAGGATCTTTTGCACAAAACGACTCCTGATCACATACATGTATTTAATTTGAGTTCCCCAAACACCACTAGTCATTATGATTCTATAACAGAAGAATTCCTTTAGATTCCAAATAAGAAACAGCAATTGTACGTTTTGCTGCTGCATTTTCATTTCCTAAGCCCCTAACTAACTACAGGCATCAAGAGATTGCAAATCAACATCATGTACTAACCTGCAAATCTAAATCACTTTGTAATAAAAGAGCCCGAGTCATATGGATGTTGCACTTTTCTACATACCACTAAGTCGTAATAAGCATTGTAGTACTGTGGGTACTTTCCAGAAGCACCACCAAGAGATGTCTGTGTAGCATCAAGAAGAAGAAATATCCGCTCTCGTACCGCCAAGTCGGACTGCGATACAGCATAAGAAATATATAATAGAATTTTCAAATTAACACAAAACAACTTAAGTGAATAGCCCACAAAGGTCAACATAAGAGCAGGTACAAACCTTTTTCTTGACTATCTTCACAAGAATGGGAAGAATGCCTGAATCAATAACCTGTTTATGAATATTCTCTCCAATATTGTTCATCAACATTTCTAATAACTGCATGTCAAAGTTAACAAAGGGAGGGTTTATTAGCAAGCAACAGAACAATATATAAGATTTACAGTAAACTAGTAACGAAGAAGAAGAAGAAGAAGAAGCAGCAGCAGCAGCAGCCTAATAAACTGAATCAAACTGCCTCAGAAATTTTATAAACACAAAAACAATATATTCCAAAGAAAAGAACCTATACTTACCAAAACTGCATACAACTGTGTATTTGTGTGTTTACTACCCAATCGCTTTTTGATTGCTTTAATGACGTCTTTAGCTTGTCTGCATAAATGCAGCCACAAAATCCATGTTAAAGTGTCCAAAGTGACGAATTAGATGAAATCAAGTAAGTTTTGACGAAACGCAAACTAGTGTGCCTAGAATCACAAGCTAGCTGACAGAAACTAACTGAGAAAAACTCAGTTTTCAATTAATTAGAAGCATTCGAATTTTCACAAAGTAGAATTTTCATGACCCCATTAAATAATTTTCACAAATTAGAAGCATTGAGTCAAACCTTTGATCACGAGCGACTAATTCACAAATTTCAATATTTTTCGTCCAATCCATGTCAGCCAGTTTCTCACTTGTTGCGGAATTGACAAGCTCAGCTGCCATCTTATGACTATTCATTCCTGGCATTTCACAATATGAACAGAAAGTAAAAGCATGAGCAAGGATTCTGTAAGGGTTTCAAGTGCTTAGATACACTAAACTTTCTCCGATAACTTTACAATAGTGCTTATATACACTGAACTTTCTCCGATAACTTCAAGAATAATTATCATCATCAGTTCTGTGTATAGTTCTTAAAATAAAATTAAAAAAAAAAATGCATATCAGAGTTACAGCAGTGATCAGGACGCTGCAAATTCAATAAAAATGAAAATAATAAAGTACTTATAATTGAAGTTATCAGCACGGAGGACTCAGCTGCAACAGCGACTTCGAAATTGATTCTCTGAAAGTTGTTCCACTCTGCAAAAGCAATCAGAGCCACTTCTCTAAATTACTTGATCAAATTTTCATAGATTTTCGTGCTCTCACACACAATCTACGAAAGGTAACTATCAGATCTCAATCATAACATCACACACAAAAATGAAATAAATAAGCAGATAAATATGAAAACCATGGATCAACATTTCCGAGTAAAAAGCAACAAAATTTATACATATTCACACCGTAATCACTCAAATTTCAGGCACAAAATAAAAAAGCAAATACCTGATCAGAAGAAGAAGAAGATGCAGGAGAAGCGGGGATGATAAACCCTAAATAACCTCAGCATTCCGCACTGGAAAATCATAGAGAGAGAGAGATGATCCAATGAAAATTTACTGAAATTCATAGAGACAAAAATATATAAATACTCGCTGCTTTTTAGTTTTTCTTTTTTTGGTCTAAATTAGCTTTGCTAAAGCTGCTGCCACTGTGTGGTGGCTTCTCTTTCAAGGTAATAATAATAATTATAATAAATAAAGAGATAAAATTGGGTTATAAAATAAATTAATAAGAAAAATAAGGGGGAGAAATGAAGAAATGGAATCAAGCAGAGAGAGGATCAGGGGGGGAAAAAATGACGTCAAAAGAAGTATCTGAAATTGGTTATTATTGTTCAGTTGTTATTTTCTTTTTCTTGTTTAAGCTAGAAAAAAGAGAGAGAGAGAGAGAGAGAGAGAGAGAGAGAGAGAGAGAGGGTGGTGTAGAGTGGGTTTGGGCAATATTTAACAGAAAGAGGAGGGAGGCAGCGGCACCGCCCTGGAGCATAGGGGCTGTCTGAACCTCATTTGCAGCAAATTACTTTATTAAATAAAATAATAATAATAATGAAAGGCATTTCTTGGGGTTTCTGTCGTGTCACCCTTTCCACACCCGCTTCTTTGCTTTTCCTGCTTTGTTAAATGACACGTGCATACACTGGAAAATGAGAAATATTCTTCCAGAAAATGAGATCCTTCAATTCCGATGGAGTATATCGCTTAAAAATATCAACTTAGTTGGAATTTTATATCATAATTACTATTTAAAAAAACAAAAGAAAAAGGAAAATAACAAGGAGGAGCACTGACTACAACTTTAAACATTCTTGGATGTAAATTGTAAAATGCATGTTGATTCAATACTTGCATGGAATAAATAAATAAATAAATTCATTCATTATCTCTTTTTTTGTTGAATTTGGATGGACATTTGCTCTATTAATTACAAACGCTATTGCTTTGTTCTTTTTTTTTTTTTAAGTTACGAGCAAAAAATATTATAATAAACGATGAATTCTTCATCGAGACCAAACGAAGAGAGGCAGACAGACACGTGGTTGCCCTTTGGCAATTGTTATAATAAAAAGAAATGAGGGTACAGCATGAGGGGAGGTTGTCATGCTTATCACAGGTGTGGCAGGTGGTGATGAATAGCAGTTTGCAGAGTGAAAAAGGAAGACAAAAGGAAGGAGCACTGTAGAAAGAAAAAGGATAAGAGGACACCGGACCCGTTGTTCAGTGTCGCATAGAATATTGTAAGGCAGTGCTTTGCTGTATAAGTTATTTATTTATTTAAAACGTTATAGTGTTAGTTACGTAAAAAATATTATTCATGAGATTTATCTTGTAGAAAAGATACATTAATTGATAAAGCCGTAGACTGGTTTTTTGAACCGTTCCATGTTATTAATAGCGTATTTAAAAATATGGTAAAAATTAGTGATAGAAATCAGTGATAAGAACCACTTTTACTGTAGCATGTGAGAGTTTTATACTGTAGCATATTTTTTTATTGTTACTGTAACATGTGAGAGTTTTACACTGTTTATAACTGAGATTGTGGTGGAAACTGAGTGGTCAGTTCCCACCACTGCCAAACACCACCTAAGTTGTGTTTATATTCTTATATTTAATTTCTTGTATGGAATTTTTTTACCATCTTTTATTTTTTAAAAAAATTATGATTAAATCTTGTAAAATTATGTTTTAGACTTTTTGCATCGTTCTAAATTTAAGACATTTGAGAAATGAGTTAAGACTGAGAGTTGAAACTGAGAGTACTGTAGCTTGTGAAAGGTTTACACTTGTGACACCCATTATTTTCTTAACAGGTAATATAGTAATTAAATTAATTATTAGTATGCTAACTAAAATTTATTTCATCTAAAATGTATTTCATCCTATTTATTTATACCTATTTCAATATTTTCTAAAATTTTTCTATATCTATTTAGTAAATTTATCAAAACGCTATTGGAACATCAAATTAATTACTAAAATGCCATTTGGCATTATATAAACTAAAGTCTCCGAATGAGACATAATGCACTTAATGCTTCACCTACTTGTCTCCCACTTCTCATTATTTTCCTTCAATCGGGTCCTCTAACAAAGAAAACCATACATTCATTTTCTTTTCTCCATGCAACACTTATTTTTCCCTTTCTCCTTGAAATGACTTCCTCTCATTCTCTTCTTCTTCTTCCTTTTTCTGCTCTCTAAACTTGAAAAACCCAACTCCATGTCGTTCAAAAGTTCCCATGCTAAAATTGATCTTGAGCTTTAATATCTTGAATTGATGACTTAAAGTTTTCAATGAGATTTTAAGGTAAGATTTTAGAAAAGTAATCTAGTCTTATCTACTATCTTTACTTTGAAATTGCTCATTTATTTTGCTGCATAATTTAGATTTTATGGTTTTGAATGAGAAAGTTTGACATAAGCATGTTTTCACCCTTATTTATAAAAAGGGCTAGAGATATAGTTTGATGATGATTTTGGTATAAAACCCATGAAAAAATGTTTATTGTGATTATATAATGCAAGCTGCATATTTTGGAATGGTTTTAAGATTTTAAACAAGGATAATATGTTTTGGGTTAAAGAAAAATTTGACATTCCATAAACTTTGTAATACCTCTATGGGCAGTGGCTATTTCTTGAAATTCTGGGATTAAATTAAAATGAATTTTATAAATTGGTTTGCATATTTAAAAAGTAGACATCCTAAGCTTTCTAACGAGCTATCATAAACCTAAATTGGAGTTGTATTTTATTTTCTATGAAATTTTTGATTTTCGGATTGAAAACTAGTAAACCTGACAGTTTGTCATGGTATATGTGACACCTGTTATTCTCCTAACGGGTATTGAGGTAATTAAATTAATTTTTAATGTATAAAAAAAATTGCTTCATTTAAATTTATTTTATAATATTTATTTTTATCTATTTTTAAATTTTCTAAAATTCTCCTATATTTATTTAGTATGATTACTAAAAAGCCTTAGAACTTCTAATAAATCTCAAAAATGTCATATTGGCATTATGTGTGTTAAAGTCTTTAGATGAGACATAAGGATATCTTTTCCAACTACTCTTGACCCTCATTTTCTTTATTTCATCCGTGACATGCTTCAACATGTCTCCTCTATAATTGTTTCTATCACTTCTTTTCAAAGACTTCATCTTTTCTTCCTTTCTCTTCCACGGTTCCCACACTCTTCTTCTTATTTCTTTGCTGAAGCAAAATACTTAGAGAACTTCTTCAAGGCAGCCATAAAAATCAGCCACCATCACCTCCATTTGAGAAAGAATTTCAGTCATACCGAAGTAAAGGAACCTGTTTTGAAGCCATTTCAAGCTTCCAACTAACCATAATCCGAGGTTAGAATCTTATGAACAAATTTAGTCTTTCATTTATAAATTTTCTTTTATACTAAAGGATTATTCAAATTTACGTTCTTAAACCTAAGTATATGTTTGTTGCTATTTTGGAGCATATGTATGAAGTCTAAGTGTATATGCCCTAGACAGAAAATTTATATTGTTAAACTTTGTAATACCTCTATGGGCAGTGGTTATTTCTTGAAATTCTAAGATTAAATTAAAATAAATTTTATAAATGTAGTTGTATGTTGTGCTTTAGTTTTAATTGTCCTTATGCACGCCTTAGGATCAAGGGAGTATGGAGCTAACGTTAATTGATTCCAGGATTAAGAGACTGTTGATAAGCTTAAAAGGTAGGGATTCTATTACTCATCTTTTGTGAGGTTTTTATAGAATTAAAATTGATTGTTTTGCCGCAATATATATATATATCTATGTTGAACTGATATTATATGATTATCACATATGAAACTATGACATGGACTCGTCTTGTATTGTACGGCGAGGAACATAATGAATTGACACATGTTATAAATTGAGAAGCATGGTTAGGAAAACTAACTCTATTGATAATGATTCAATATAGAGAAATTGTGAGACATGAAGAGGGCGACGGTTACGTCCTTGGGCATGAATACCCTAAAAGGTAAAGTAGGGGGAAGGCGATGACGCTTCCTTGGGTTGAAAGTCCCAGAACACACTGTACAGGAATCGATTTGGTGAGGACTCGGGGCTTGATGTCCCCTCACCGGAACACCCTTGGAATGTTTATAGGGTGATCAAGTGCGCCCATTTGGGTTTCGATGAGTTGAGTGATACTCAATTTAACATGGATACCTAGGAACAATGATGATTGGTAATATTTGTATAAATGTGTAATTATGACACTTGGTAATGATTAACTACGGTATCCATAAGATGTGATCATAATAAACCTCATAATCTGAAATATGATGTGACTTACTAACCATGCAGATTTTAATGTGGTAATGATAAAGGTGAGTAATGGTTTTCTCTACTGAGCATAGTGTTGCTCATACCCTTATGTTTATATCTTTTCAGGACTCACTAAGTGTGAGGTGGCTACGAGAAATATAGTTGAGGAAGCGATGTAACTATATTACATTGGGACTGCTCAATTGTAAAGAATGTTCTTCATGATAATGTAAGCATCAATTGTTACTTTCTGTGACTGTAATTATAATGTGTTGAGGGTTAAAATGATGATGACAACAGTTTATATTATTAAATTTAAGGTGCTACATTAAAACTGTGGTTTATTTGTCGTTTATATTTTTATTTTTGAGTTGAGAGTTTTCATTTAAGTCCCGGGCAAATTTTAATCTTTAAGGTTTTACTTTTATTATTTATTTTTATTTTATCTCATTAAAAACTGTTAACCCCCACATAGGGGCGTTACAGAATTTTTGGTATCAGAGCCTAGGTTCGGTTAACCTAGGGAGTGTAGCACCACTTTAAAAAAATATATTTTTGAGATGGTTTTGAAGCTGAATTTTCATTGTCATCATCAAAATGAACCTTCACATTGATTTATACAGTCTAGAAGGATGTAACATGGAAAGGCCATAGAATGAAAATATCAATAGTTATATGAGTATAATAATTATATAGAAGGAAAGTATTAATAGTTATAAGGGAATGATAATTATATGGAATGAGTTTATAAGTAGAATGCTTATGAGAGATTCGTATAATATTTGGACCTATAAGCATATCTAATTCGTATAAACGATGAGAAATTCGTATAGATAAGAGGATTTAAAAGCCTTTTGTCTCGTGAAAAACAATAAGAAATATAAGGCTTGATTTATTGATTTTAAAGTTTGACATAGATATGCCAATTTTTTTTTCGTAATTGATTCAAACCTAAGTAATGATTATGTGTGGATTCGATGGAGCACATAAGTGTCAATAACTTTTCTTGAAAGTTCTATTTATTTGAGGAATATGATATAAGTTGGGAATCATGGTATTGAATCTTGAGAGAGATAAATGTTAGACTTTTGGTCTGTTGAGACTGTGTCAAGTCTAGAATGCATGAATCTCAAAATTGGAATATTTCGTTACGTACATTGTATTTAAGTGTATCAGTGAATCTTTTGGTTACCTAAGGTTTTGTTATATGAGGAAATTATATATTGTATGAGTAGAATTGTGGGGATTGTAGATGTTCTTAAGTAGTAACATCTAGTGTCTTTGTTCATTGATATGATCTACGTTGAAAGACGTAAATCGTATTGATTTCAAGGTTAGTCACATTCTAAACCCTTGGTAGTAATGATGATGAATCCATTGATAGATGTTGAGTATTATCAATAACATATGGGTGTATGTATTGTTCAATAAGGTTTTGATTAAAACAAAATTATTTGAGTTGCTGGAAGATTGTGTTGTTATGAAATGATTTTAAATATCATTCAGGAAGATCCTTGTTGTCGTTAAATTAGATTTGTTGTTTATAGTTAACTTTATCTATAGTGGGCTTTGAATTGGGTTTAAGATTCATACGAATTGGTTTTCAATTTTATGTTTGTTATTTAACTCGTTCTAAATGTGTTAAGGCCGAAACAACCTGACCATTTTCAACTAAGAACATTTGGGCCTAGTTTAAATCTTAAATCAGTTTGATTCACACTGTCTCTCCCACGTGGTCTCTATACGTGTCATATACAGTGGTTTAATCATTGTTTACATATACGTTTACTGTGCATAGGAGCTTATTTCTCCGAGTTCACTTTTTCTCTCTTAATTTGTTATTTTCTCTAAATCGCAAATCATCTTCTTTTTCATTAGAAATTCTTCTTTTCCTCTAAAAGAAGAAGGAATTCTAGGATTCTGCAATTTACTATCTTAATTTTTCCTTTCTATTTACTCTTCTTTCATCTCATCATGGACCCAAAGTACCAACACCTGAGAAAGTATTTCCCATCACTCTCCCAAAAGATTCTCAGAAAGAAATACAAGGCTAGAATTACTCGGTTGTGGATTCTTATGCGTTTTGGTATCCCTTGTGATGTGAGAATGTTAATAGAGGGGAAAATCCGTCCGAGTGACTTTAGTCAAGATGTCGGTTTACCAGGAACAGGTACCAGTCGTAGTGCAATGAAAAGAAGAGCTCGTGCCATCGTGGTCACTTGTAACAAATGTGGAAGACAAAATTGTAACGGTAAATGTACTTCACCTGGTTATATGTCTACGAATAGAGAGGATAAAATAAGGTTTTGTAGGAATGGACTTTCAAAGGAGAACTTGGATAGCATCCATCCTCCTCTCCACGGTCACCCTAGTGGATATGTTCAAGGAGCTATTTTTAAACTCTGGCCTAAATTTTATACAGAAAGACAACGCCTCAGGAATATGGTATTTCTAGATCCTGTTTGCCAAGCCATAAGAAAACTGGATGGGGAATAAGTCATCACTCTATAAAGGTTATTTAGTCTTTACTTATTTGAAGCAGTTTTAGCTGATGTTCAACAGTTTGTGTTTTTCTTTTACTCAGAATATTTGCTTTTGTGTTTGAAATAATTGTGATTATTAGATTGATACAGTAAGTGTTAATATCTTATTTAATTTATGATTTTCTTAAATATATATATAATAAAATATATTATCTTATCAGACACGTCACATACAGTACAGTAATATGTTTGAATTTTGAAAAGCTTATCCAGATATTTCAAGATTTGTGTCTCAAATTTCAAAAGTTCTACAGTATTTGTCGTTTATATTAAATTTCTAGACTTGGTGTATATTTGTCAAAAAGTCTACAGTTGTGTCATGAGGGTCTTCTGTCGAATTGTTCTCAATTGTCAAAAGTTATACAATTAGATTCTAATCTTTTTCAAAAAGTGAATCAGATTTTCTGTAAACTATCAATCACCTTATCTTACTTTCTTATCCGCACAAGATTTTGTTTAAATCTTTGGATTACCTTTTCATTACCTACTCGTCTATCTCTTTAGCCCTTTTTGTATATTTCTCATCTTTAAAAACTCATGTAGAACCCGAAGTCTAAGTGGAGCAGACATTAAGCAACCACTTCTATAAACCAAATATGTCTACCTCCCAGTCCACGAAGAAAATAAAGAATGTCTGTGTCTTTTGTGGTTCCAGCCTTGGAAAAGATAAAGCTTATTTAGAAGCTGCAAATCACTTAGGGCAAGTCCTAGCACACAAGAAGATTAACATAATCTATGGGGGTGGTAGTATAAAAATGATGGTAAATATGGCACTAGCAGCTAGGTCTAGCGACGCTACTGATGTAAGAATTTGGCCTCATATTCCAGTTGAAGGAAACCTTTGTAAGGAAGCCATAGGTAAGGGAGAAGGAGTCAGGAGTATCCCTAAAAATTTTAAAGACATAATCTATAATTCCGATGCTTTTATAGCATTACCTGGTGGTCTAGGTACTCTTGAGGAAATATTTATAGTTGCTTGTGGGCAATTGTTGGGCTTTTATTCCAAACCTTTGGGTCTGCTGAACGTAAAGGGTTTTTATGACGGTCTTTTGAAATTTCTAGATTACGCTGTGGAAGAAAATATCACTACAGAATCGGAGAGACAAATCTTTGTTACTGCTTCAACAGCTGAGGAATTGATAGATAAAATGCAAATCATACATCCAGAATCCGACACTGCAACATCCAAGCTTGAATGGGAAAGGGAAAGCCGGGAGCGGCCAATTGATTTGAATCTCCATCTGTAATCTTTTTGTTTTATCTTTGGCATGTAGGCATGTGTGTCCGTATTTCGTGTGTTACGAATAACCGTTTGCCTTGTATTCTGTGTTTCTTGTGGTACGTCGTTGTTCAATCTTTTAGATTCATTGAGCCTAATGCCGGGATGGCTGGATACGGAGTACTTGATGCTCTCGAAACGCATCCTTCTTAAGGTCCGATCTTTTGTTTATCGATGTTTTTGTATCCTCTAAGCATGCATGATATGGATAGCTGGTATACGGAGTGCCTTGTACTCTCGAAACGTATCCGTATTATGTTTGTAATGTGTAATATTCTGTTAATATTATGTGGAAGTACCAGAGTCAGTTATTGGGATATTCCATATGAAATATGAGTATATTATTTGGATTGAATGTTTGTGTCATGAGGATAGCTGTTTAATGAAAAATATGCCGGGTATGTTTGCAACTCTGAGATTCCGTTTAATATCTCTATGAGTAAGTTTAATGTATAGTTTTGAATAAAAGCGTTTGTGATATATGTTTTATGATTATGTTTTAGTTTATTAGTTGAGGTATGAAATCAAATATATTTGACTTTTCCTTACTCAAAAAGGAAAAGGAACCTAAAGATGAAGTATATAAAATTTCTCTGGCAATCTCTTTAAATGTGATTGTAAATCACAGTCCATGGACAATGAAGGACTGGAATCATGGTATGGTCAATATGTATGCCTGATCAGATTCTTAGACTATTATACGGTGTTACAAGTTGAAACTTGTCAGAAATACTCTTATTGAAGGATTTAGGAGTAAGATTTATTATGCAAGTAAATAAGTGGAGATACGATGACTTAAATTTCGAGGACGAAATTTCTTTAAGGGGGGTAGAGCTGTGACACCTGTTATTCTCCTAACGGGTATTGAGGTAATTAAATTAATTTTTAATGTATAAAAAAAATTGCTTCATTTAAATTTATTTTATAATATTTATTTTTATCTATTTTTAAATTTTCTAAAATTCTCCTATATTTATTTAGTATGATTACTAAAAAGCCTTAGAACTTCTAATAAATCTCAAAAATGTCATATTGGCATTATGTGTGTTAAAGTCTTTAGATGAGACATAAGGATATCTTTTCCAACTACTCTTGACCCTCATTTTCTTTATTTCATCCGTGACATGCTTCAACATGTCTCCTCTATAATTGTTTCTATCACTTCTTTTCAAAGACTTCATCTTTTCTTCCTTTCTCTTCCACGGTTCCCACACTCTTCTTCTTATTTCTTTGCTGAAGCAAAATACTTAGAGAACTTCTTCAAGGCAGCCATAAAAATCAGCCACCATCACCTCCATTTGAGAAAGAATTTCAGTCATACCGAAGTAAAGGAACCTGTTTTGAAGCCATTTCAAGCTTCCAACTAACCATAATCCGAGGTTAGAATCTTATGAACAAATTTAGTCTTTCATTTATAAATTTTCTTTTATACTAAAGGATTATTCAAATTTACGTTCTTAAACCTAAGTATATGTTTGTTGCTATTTTGGAGCATATGTATGAAGTCTAAGTGTATATGCCCTAGACAGAAAATTTATATTGTTAAACTTTGTAATACCTCTATGGGCAGTGGTTATTTCTTGAAATTCTAAGATTAAATTAAAATAAATTTTATAAATGTAGTTGTATGTTGTGCTTTAGTTTTAATTGTCCTTATGCACGCCTTAGGATCAAGGGAGTATGGAGCTAACGTTAATTGATTCCAGGATTAAGAGACTGTTGATAAGCTTAAAAGGTAGGGATTCTATTACTCATCTTTTGTGAGGTTTTTATAGAATTAAAATTGATTGTTTTGCCGCAATATATATATATATCTATGTTGAACTGATATTATATGATTATCACATATGAAACTATGACATGGACTCGTCTTGTATTGTACGGCGAGGAACATAATGAATTGACACATGTTATAAATTGAGAAGCATGGTTAGGAAAACTAACTCTATTGATAATGATTCAATATAGAGAAATTGTGAGACATGAAGAGGGCGACGGTTACGTCCTTGGGCATGAATACCCTAAAAGGTAAAGTAGGGGGAAGGCGATGACGCTTCCTTGGGTTGAAAGTCCCAGAACACACTGTACAGGAATCGATTTGGTGAGGACTCGGGGCTTGATGTCCCCTCACCGGAACACCCTTGGAATGTTTATAGGGTGATCAAGTGCGCCCATTTGGGTTTCGATGAGTTGAGTGATACTCAATTTAACATGGATACCTAGGAACAATGATGATTGGTAATATTTGTATAAATGTGTAATTATGACACTTGGTAATGATTAACTACGGTATCCATAAGATGTGATCATAATAAACCTCATAATCTGAAATATGATGTGACTTACTAACCATGCAGATTTTAATGTGGTAATGATAAAGGTGAGTAATGGTTTTCTCTACTGAGCATAGTGTTGCTCATACCCTTATGTTTATATCTTTTCAGGACTCACTAAGTGTGAGGTGGCTACGAGAAATATAGTTGAGGAAGCGATGTAACTATATTACATTGGGACTGCTCAATTGTAAAGAATGTTCTTCATGATAATGTAAGCATCAATTGTTACTTTCTGTGACTGTAATTATAATGTGTTGAGGGTTAAAATGATGATGACAACAGTTTATATTATTAAATTTAAGGTGCTACATTAAAACTGTGGTTTATTTGTCGTTTATATTTTTATTTTTGAGTTGAGAGTTTTCATTTAAGTCCCGGGCAAATTTTAATCTTTAAGGTTTTACTTTTATTATTTATTTTTATTTTATCTCATTAAAAACTGTTAACCCCCACATAGGGGCGTTACAGTATACCAGCTGTTTACCTGAACCAAGAATCCATCTTTGCTCACCACCTAATTCCTTAATGTCTTGCAACCTTTTCAATATTATACTAAGTGATTGATGAATCTTATTAGGGACTAAAACATATAGATTACTTGTTTAATTTTATATTGTGTTAAGACAAAAATTGTTTATTGTGGTATTCAAAAAAGATTTACATAAAGGCTTTAATGACACACTAATAAGATGGATTTACATATGATTTATTTATGAATGTGGTTGTATGTTGTGCTTTAGTTTTAATTGTCCTTATGCACGCTTTAGGATCAAGGGAGTGTGGAGCTACGTTAATTGATTCCGGGATTTAAAGATTGTTGATAAGCTTGGAAGGTAGGGATTCTATTACTCATCTTTTGTGAGGTTTTTATAGAATTAAAATTGATTATTTTACCGCAAGATATATATATATATATATGTTGAACTGCTATTATATGAGTATCATATATGAAACTATGACATGGACTTGTCTTGTATTGTACAGCGAAGAACATCATGAATTGACATATGTTATAAATTGAGAAGCATGGTTAGAAAAACTGACTCTATTAATAATGATTGAATATAGAGAAATGGTGAGACGTGAAGAGGGCGGCGGTTACGTTATTGGGAATAAATACCTTAAAAGGTAAACTAGGGGGAAGGTGATGACGCTTCCTTGGGTTGAAAGTCCTAGAAAACACTGTACAGGAATCGACTTGGTGAGGACTCGTGGCTTGATATCCTCTCGCCGAAATACCCTTGGAATGTTTAGAGAGTGATCAAGCACGCCCATTTGGGTTTCGATGAGTTGAGTGATACTTTATTGAACGTGGGTACCTAGGAATAATGATGAACTGTAACATTTGTATATATGCATATGTATGAAACTCGGTAATGATTAACTATGATATCCACAGAATATGATTATAATAAATCTCATAATATGGATAATGATGAGTATTAAATAACCATGCATGTTTGAATATGGTAATGATAAAAACCTAAAGGTGAGTAATGGTTTTCTCTACTGAGCATATTGTCGCTCATTCCTTTATATTTTTATCTTTTCAGGACTCACTAAGTGTGAGGTGGCTACGAGAAAAATAGTTGAGGGAGCTCTGTAGCTATATTACATTGGGACTGCTTCAATTGTTAAGAATGTTCTTCATGATAATGTAAGCATCAAATGTTACTTTCTGTGATTGTATTAAAATGCGTTGAGGGTTAAAATGATGATGACGATAATTTATATTATTAAATTTAAGGTGCTACATTAAACTGTAGTTTAATTATTGTTTACATTTTTATTTTTGATTTGAGAGTTTTCATTTAAGCCCCAAGCAATTTTATTTTTAAGGTTTTACTTTTATTTCTGATTTTTATTTTAATTCATTAAAAACTGTTAACCCTCATATAAGGGCGTTACAACACTATAACATATTTTTGCTTATAAGAGTTTTACATTATTAAAGTTAAAAATTGAGTTTGTCAAACATCTTAATATTTTATAATAACTGATTTTATTCGTGGCAGTGCCTCAATTTAACTTTTTAGTTACATTATTATTGTTTAAGATATTTCTTTTCCTTAACACACATTCATTATAACACGATAGAATGCTACCCTATGAATAAGATTTTCTTGTCCCTTAAAAAAAGCGTTTTTATTAGAGCATTTTTTTAAACAACATGACTCGGGAGAGTTGGATTGTAAACATAAAGTAATAGTTACTGTTGCAAATTTACTTTAAAACTCTTTTTAACACCTTTTTTTTTTTTTACGTGTAAATTAAGCTCAAATATATATTTTTCATTTGCTAAACAAATACATTTAAGGAAAACTTTTTTTTTCCCATCGGGCTGTAGCCCACCCTATTGAGAGGGCCGAGATCGAAATGTATTGCAGTACCTTACATTTAAATACCAACCAAGATATGGACAACTGGGGGCGTAGGACTGTTAAGGATATTCCGTGGGTTGGACTTCGGGGCATCTTCTTTCCACGTCGGATTCATGATTGCATTGCATTGTGTTTGAGCATTAAAAGAGTAGAGACCCTGCCGTCTCAACCTTAACCTCATTCCATGTCATACCAACAATTTCTTATGAAAAGTTCTTTTCATCTTATAGATTTATAACTCATTTTGAAGACTCATTCTTATTATTTGATAACAAGCATGTGGGGTTAAATATGATAGCCAATTCCCAATTTCCCCCATACACACACTCCACACTCTTATGTCATCACTACTTATCCTATTGCTAGGTGGAATACTACTGTTATGTATATTTTAATAATTAATTATAATAAACTAAGCTCCTCCGTCGGATTCAGATAAAGATTCAGATTTGTCAAAAATTACAAAGCAACCTTCCATCAATTCCACAGAGCCACATACTTATCCAAACTAACTAAATAAAATAAATCTAATTGCCTGATTCGGTAATGGCATTATTTTATTAGTTTAACGTAAATGTTTAATGTTTTATGATATTGAAACAAATCGGGTATAAATGGGTTGGATTGGATGAAGCGGGTCTTCCTCATTTCATTGATCTTAGGTTGACAAATATTAATCATCGGAAAGGAAAGGAAAGGAAAGGAAAGGAAAAATGGGTGGTTTTTCTCCAATCTTGAATCTAATACGAGGTGGATCAGCCGCCAAAAGACTCGTCTTCCGATCGTCATTATCGGCAGCAGCATCGTATGCTAATAATGTGGGTAGTCGATCATCGACGTTGGTGGGCCATAGCTATAGCCATGGCCACAGCCATATCCATAGGAATTATTCAAGTGGGGGGTCGCCTTCTTACATGCGCGCCGCTGTGTTCAGGGAACCCAATAAGCCACTCTCCCTCGAGGAATTCCAAATCCCTCGTCCCAAAGCCGGTGAACTTCTCATCAAAACAAAAGGTACATTATCTACTCTTCTTTTTTCTTCTAAATATATGATCCAAATGGGTCTTCTTTATTTATTACATCCCTTTTCTTCGTATTTTTGCTTCTTTTAAATATATGATATATTCATGTTGCAAACCACAAGTCAAACCACAAGTATATAGCACAAATTTCCCCTTTTTTCGTGGGTATGATCATGAATGACTTTCTACTGCATTCTTTTTTTCTCCTTCTCACAAAAAAAGTGTTTTGCCCATCACAAGTTTTGATTGCCTCGACATCTTTTTATCGCTTTGAAAACAGCGTCTCATACTGTTTGTGCCCCTTGGATGTAGCTTGCGGAGTTTGCCACTCTGATCTCCATGTCATGAAAGGTGAAATTCCATTTTCTACCCCTTGTGTTGTGGGGCATGAAATAACTGGTGAGGTTGTTGAACATGGACCCCTTACAGACGCCAAAATTGTCCGAAGGTCCGCGTTACTAAATTTGATCAATTCATATTAGTGTTCATGTTTTATGCCTTCTTTTTCATAGTATAAGCATAACCTGTTATGATTATGCGCGCATATACACACTCATGCATGCGCATCTTGTATCCTTTGATATGTTTCTTTAGTTATGAGGCGGATGACAACTTCAAGTATCATAATTTTCTTATCTTTGGTTTTCAGGTTTCCAATTGGATCTCATGTTATTGGAGCTTTTATCATGCCTTGTGGTAACTGTTCTTTCTGTTCCAAGGTAACACTACTTCACCATTCTAGTGCTTATGACATCCTGAATGCTTTCATGGATGCTTTGATGTTTAAGTAACACTTCCTTGAGGAATAGTGTATCTATAGCATTCATCATGAAAGATCTTTTTTTTTTTTTCAATTATTTTTGTTTAGATGTGTTTTAAAAACATCAAATGGTACTCCTTTCATTCATATTTTTAAGTTCGATCATTAACAAGGCTCAAAGAACGGTGGGAGGCGTGTAGTCGATCTAGCTTTACCTCCTTGGAGGTCAATTCCTTCTTAATCACTGTTAGATAAACGAAAATGTGAGATCTTTCCTTATTATCTACGAATTTTGAAGGAAATTTGTTTTATTTCTTTCTTTCTTTCTTCGTCTTCTTCTTCTTCTTCTTCTTTTGAAAGCCAGCTACTTGAATGTCTTGAAGCATCTCTCTAAAACCATTGTGAAATAGGGCCAGGACGACTTATGTGAAGACTTCTTTGCTTACAACCGCGCAAAAGGAACCCTATATGATGGTGAGACTAGGCTGTTCCTCCGCAGTAATGGTAAGCGTATACTTCACTTTTGTATTTGCGTGTGCAGAATGTTTATGCATATACTTTAAATACATATTCTTTATCATGTAGGAGAACCAGTATTTATGTACAGTATGGGGGGACTTGCCGAGTTCTGTGTTGTGCCAGCCCATGGATTGACTATTTTACCAGATTCACTGCCATATACAGAATCTGCAATTTTAGGCTGTGCAGTATTTACTGCTTATGGTGCAATGGCTCATGCAGCTGAGGTGCGACCTGGAGATTCTGTTGCCGTGGTTGGCATTGGAGGTGTTGGCTCTAGGTAACAACAACCGTGATTTTGTTGCTGTTAAACGAGTGTCTTTGTGTTTACCTTATTGGCCAGTCAATACATAGTCTCGCAAGCCTTTGGATTTCCGAAACCAGTTGACAAACAGTTGGTAGTGTGTGAATTGCTCCAGTTGTTTGCAGATAGCCAGAGCATTTGGCGCCTCTGATATAATTGCTGTGGATGTCCAAGATGAAAAGCTGCAAAAAGCTAAGATTTTTGGTGCCACTCATGCTATAAATGCAATCAAAGAAGATGCTGTCGAAAAGATAAGAGTATGGTTCGCCTTTGCTTTTGTATTTGATTGAATAATATGGCAGCGATGCAATTTAAGTCTTTTTGCTTAGCTGTTTTTATTTCTATTGTGGAGAACAGGAAATAACTGGAGGCAAAGGCGTGGACATTGCAGTGGAAGCCCTTGGGAAACCGCAGACATTCTTGCAATGCTTTGAAAGCGTGAAAGATGGAGGGAAAGCTGTGATGATTGGACTTTCACAAGCTGGTGCAGTTGGGAAAGTAGATATAAACCGTCTTGTTCGTAGAAAGGTAAGTGAAGTAGATTTAAATGCTATTGTCTTTCAGGAATAAACCGTCTTCCTCTAACATCAGTGTATCTTTGAGCAAAATAGTTGTTAATCACTAAGCGGAATAGGATTTGATTAAGCGGATGGGATTGTTGTTGGCAGATAAAAGTGATTGGATCTTATGGAGGAAGGGCAAGGCAGGATCTTCCAAAGCTGGTGAGACTGGCAGAAACAGGTATATTCAATCTGAAGGATGCTGTTTCTAGAAGGTATAAATTCGAGGAGGCCGACAAGGCATTCCAGGATCTCAACCAGGGCGCCATTGTTGGCCGAGCCGTGGTTGAGATAATTTAGTTGTCTTCTTTTCTTCTTCGCCTTTATACAGAGGCAAAACACCCTAACTACTCTTGCGAAAACTGTTATATTATGGAACCGGATTTTGTATGTTACTTTGATCCTTTGTCGTTTACTCTTTAGGGGGCCAACATGCAGCCTCGTGTGTTCACTCAATTGAGTTGCAAGTTAATTTGAATAAATAGGGCAAACGTTTGTCACCCTTTTTGATGGCCTGCGCTTAGTTTATCCCACTGAGAAAAACAAAGACGTAAGATGAATTTTATGAAAATGCACATTAAATTTCTGCAAGTCGAATCGCAAAGAAAATGATAAAGGAGCCGGAAAGAAAGAACAAGAGTCGGAAGTCAAATGCATCTTTTCATGAGAAAATTACATATGCCACACTACACTTTTAAGAGTTAATGTTTATCTATGTCACATTATCATTTATATTACATGTTTGTATTACATGTTATGTATTACATGTTATGAATAAATTTTAAAAGATAGTATTTATGATAAATCGCCTTTTTTCATTTCAGTTTATCTTGTCATTTCCCTTGTGGTTATTGTTATTCTTTACCCTTTTGGCACTCGTCCTTCTAGTTGTCGCCGTTTCACAGATGATTTTGCCGTTTATGTTTGTTGTCGTTTTCCCATAAAATAAAAAACAAACGACAGAATCGAAGAAACGAACGATTAGAACAGAAATCTTCTACACGACTGACAGTACGAGGGCGACTAAAAACTGTAATACCTTGAAAGACATCACCGAAAAACGAGAAATTTTTACATTTAAAAAAAAAAGAAAAAAAAAAGAGATTTTTGCTGAGGACGACAACAAAATAGAGAAACGACATGAGAAAAAGCCAACATAACCGAAAATGCAATCTCATTTTGACTTTGTTTGAGGTAGGATTAGTACAATAACTAGACGTTAAAAATCGTTTGCCATCCTCTGGTACATAATGGGGAAAAAAATGAAACAAATGAAAAAGAATAATGATGGTAAGTACCGACCAAATCTACTTGCATTGTAATGTGAACAACGAATGTCCCCAACAAATAGAAAAGTCACGAAAATAAATCGCCAAGCATAAATACATGCTTATGCTTGCCAGGTATCTGGGGGAATGGACAAGAAAAATGGACCCATCCCGCAAAATCCACCGTAGAAAGTTGCATGTTAGGGCGAACATTATCTGATCCGTACTGTTAATAGGAATCATTCCCGAACTCAAATTAGTCTTCCTTCCACTTGTTAACGTACCTCAGGAAAGCATTAGCAGAATTTTCTCTTGGAGGAGCTCTAACACGTGTTGATCTCCGCACCACAGCCTCCTCCAACGCAATCTTGTGAGTCAAGTCCTTAGTTCTCTTTTGCAGTTCAGAGCTGTAAAAAGGCATTGGGTTGGGAAGAAAGTTTTTTAAAAAGGGTCAATTTAATTTTCCCTGAGGAACTGATAAATCCGTCTGGTATGAAACCCTCAATTCTTTTGCTCATTAGAAATTTATTCCATGATATTTACGATTTCATGAGATTCCTCTTGTTCTTATTATCATACTTGTATTTTGTTCTTATCTGTCTACTTGATTCTTATCCAATTAAGATGTATGTATCCCTTTAAAAGAACCCAACCTAATTTATTTTGTTTTTGTTTTTGTATGCTAAGGAAAGAGATAGTAGCAATGATAACAGTATATCCATTTACGGCTATTTAAGCATACTACAACAGAAGATCTTAAAACAATTCACTGTCTAGGACAGTGCTCAAGGACCATTCACCTTATTCTAGTGTAGAATTTTTCCAGCTGCTTTTTCAGTGCCCTCTCTCTCTCACCCTTGCAATTTAGTGAGCCCATCAATGCATCAAGCTGTTCCAAAAATGCCACCTGCAGTGAGTGATAAAAAATAATAATAAAGTCCATTGCACATTCGAGGCATACAAACACAGTACCTCTTCCTTGCTACTGTAGTATCCCCACTGCTTGGAGTCGGCACTCTCGACAAATATTCTCCCGTCACGCTGAAACCACCAATACCTGTTATAATGTCTGTCTTTACCCAAGGGGTTGGTGCGTACAAAACGCTTCTCCATCTCCCGTTCGTAGTACTCTTTCTGCGTTTTAAGCGGTGTCAAGTAAGGTCAACATAGACACACACATAATTTAGATCATAAATAAATAAATAAAAAGACAGAGTAAAGAGATAACACGCACTCTCACATCTTTATTTCTTCTCTCTGCTCCTTTTTGATCATCCTTCCATTTTTTCGGTGCTTCCTTCGTAGAAGGATCTTTTCCATTTTCTGTTGGAATTTTCTCATCTACGTTATGTTTCTTGGACATTTTCTTTGATGAGGCGTCTGATTTTTTGCTCTCACTGTTTAGATAGGAAAAACAGTATGCCTCAAACAAAAAGGAACTCCTTAACATTTAAGTAATCATATGTTAAAAAAAGATGTTATTTTTTTTATGGAAAAGAAACATGTTATTTATCACCATTAGCAGTACAATCACCACAGATATGGTAATATATCAGAATGTTCTGACCCAATGGTCATACTTTTGCCATGTGACTCTTCTACCACACGTTTGGTGGTGCATTACTAGGGGTGGTAAATAGCAATGTTCATAAAAAATATATTTAATAGAACTAAGACCTTTGCTCCATTGCATCATCCGGTTCAAATGGAATGACCTCACCAATTCTTTTCTTCCCTTTGTCCCCATTCTGCTTTATGTGATAACCATTTTCTGTTACGGAGTCCATCATCCCATTGGCATCAGAGGTGGGTTTGGACTGTTCTTTCTCTTCTCTTTTCTTTCTGGCTTCCTCCAAAGCCTCCCCCCTTCTTGTTGCCCCCAAGGCCTGTCTTTGTTCAATAACTTCATCTAATTTATCCCTAAAAATATATGTTTCAAGTGCATGAATAATGATTTCCCGGAAAATTCCCAATTTTGCATGAGCATCTAAAAGGCCATAATGCCCCCTCTTAATAGTTGATGTGTGAGCGCCTAATTCAGGAATCTTAATCACTTCTAGCAAGTCACACAAATACTCCATCCAATTTATTAAAGTAATCTGAACAAACAAGTCAAAACATCAGAAAATTAGCAATATTCGAGCAAGGAAAAGGTGAATCTTGTAGCTTTAAAAGAGGGAGGGAGGGGGACTGACTAATATGATGGTTAACCTTTAACTTCCGATTGCGTTTCTGAAAAGACAAGACATAGTCGCCACTGTCTTTTATGAGCAAGCGAAGAAGAGCAGAATGAGTTTCCACAAGGAGAATCGCATTGCCGTCCTTGTAGCAAATAGAATTTTCAAAATCTTCAAGAGAGTAGGGCGACAAGTGCAACAGCCTACCAAAAGATGAACAAAAATCCCAAACCATTAAAAGATCTCCAACACATTCCATGGGAACATTAAAGTCCTTTGATGGAATGGGTCGATCAGTAAAAACTGGATCATCCACACCAGGCTGAACCAAAAGGTCATCAATTGGATATTTGATAGGTTCATCATTTCGCTGATCACCTTCTGCAAATTCAGATAGTGAATTATAGTAACATGAAAGGAACACTTGCAATATTTTTGACCTACAAGACCTACTGAAAGTGACTTGTTAACATGCACTAGAGCATTCCCCACCAACCTTTCCAAGGAAGGAGAAAAACCAAAAAGGAGTAATAAAATTATTCATCACAAAGAATAAATTGATTAACAAGAAGCACGCCAAAAGTAAACAAGCAAAATGAAACTTAAGTCAATCTTCATATGTGATTACTAGGTAAAAACTAGCACCTTAATCTATGAGTAGTAGTTAAAACTCTACCTTTAGGTTCCCCTGCTGAACCATCAATTTTCTTCCGTTTACATTTCCCATTCTCATCTTTTACTTCCTGAACATGATAGAATATTAGACAAATCAATAGCATCACAATTTCATCAGTAAACAGGAAAGTTAAATCTGTACAATTACCAAGTCATTATTATTCTCTTCATCATTTTTCACTCTTTTCTTATTGCAGACTATGAGTCCATTCTGCAAGAAAAATTTACTTCTCAGGTCCTCTGGAACTTCAGTTGAGATTCCATGCTTTTGTGCCAGTTTATAATGAAGGACCCAAGGAGCACTTCTGTATGTAGATTCCCGAATGAAAGATTTGAATACATATCTGCTAAAAGGAAGCTTCTTTCGTATCAAATCTTCTTCATTCACTAATGAAGTTGCCACGACTTTCTTATTCCGATCAAGCCATGCTACCTTATATCTAAATGCATTGCCTTCCTCCAGTACTTTCAAAATTCTGCATAGACCCTCACTTTTATCCTTCTTTGCATACAATTCAGCACCCACAAAGATGCGGTCTTGCAACTTTGCAGTTATTGTGTCAGCAAGATCTTTCAATGAAAGCATACCTGCCAGTACAGGAGGTAGTCGAGTTACATAAGAATATGTGAATACTGCAATTAAAAAGTGTTATCTTATCAACCCATTCAAATAAATCTTGGAAACTGAACCAAAGGAATCCAAAGAACCAAAGAGACGTAAGATGACTATTCTCACAATTGAACAATTCAATTAAAGGACAATCATCAACTTCTGAATAATTTCCATTACTAATAAGAAACAAATAAAGGAGTTCATTAGTCCTCACTGTATTGGATGATTTGCAGTGCAGGTGCCACTAGTTCTTTAGGCAACTGATGGACCTTTTCTGCAGCACGTTTTTCTGACACCAAAGCCTCTTCATAGGTCAGATTAGGTTTCCAAGTGACCTTACATGTCCAAACTCTTTGACGATATAAATTAATCTGATTCAAGTATTTACTGATCCATGTTAAGCAGACAAACCGTATGTAATGACAAGAAGAAGACTAAATTATCCCTTTTAGTTCTAAGCTTTCTGTTCAAACTATTATTCAAGCAAGAGGAATACAAAAAGAAAAAACTGATAACATAATTTGTCCAACTAACACAAAACTCCACCCACAAACAAGAAAGAGACAAAGTAAGGATACTGATAATCCTGAAATATCTCTTTCGTGAAACGAATTTGGTATACTTGCTCGTGAGGCTCTAGATCCTTAGGCAGTTCTGACAAGAGAAAAGGGCTTCTTTTATACAAGGGCATCCTTCAGTTAGCTCTCGGAGGACCCTATGTTAAGTTCAGTCACTTCCTGCATAACTAAAACAACAACAGCCCCAGCGACATGAATCACAGACATTGTTGGAAGCAAAAGCAGTAAAATACTACTATTCAGCAAAGCCTAAAACAATTATTAAAAGCAAACCTTCCATGGGAAACTACATTAAGAACACACACACGAGACAGCAATACTACAAGGGGGCAAAAAGATTAAAACAAAGACAAACAAACAAATCCAACAATAGACACAAAGAATTCCTTTTGAAGCAAACCAATCAACACCCTCGTAGCTAATGTCAATCGGGTTCATTTATGTGCATGCAGAAACCCTAAAACAAGGGGGGAGAAAAACACATTCCTTGAACCAATCAATGGCCAAACAATAGCTTAAGAAGATTTTGGAGTAAACAAAACTCATTGTCATCAATTAAGCCACAAATAATATCTGCACCCACAAGCAATTAGAGAAAAACCGAGAAAGGCTATAATTTGATCCCAAAAAATGGCTGCCCAATCTTTTGTACAACTCAAACTTCAATTCTCTCTGCCAAGTATTTTCATAAATCATGCAGAATCCCCAAAAAAAGAAAACTAAATACGACCGAGAAGCAAAAAGCGAAAAATGAAACCCTAGAACGCCGACTTCGGAGATTCCGAAGCCAAAACCACAATCGAACACAACAATATACGGTTTGTACAATAATAAGAGGCGGCAAGCATTGATAACAATTAGAAAACAAGCATTAATGGAATATGAATCCTCAAAAGTAAACCCTAAACGATAAGCAGAAGCAAAAGAAAGAAAGTACCCAATTCATCGACAATGGACAAAAGACGGTGTTCCCGCCACAAGCAGAGAGCCGTGGCAATCACTCGGGAAGGAGAGAGAAAGAGCTTGAATGTGATTGTGAGAGAGAAATGTAAGAGATAGAGAGAGAAAGAGGATTGAATCTTACACAGTGGCGAAGAAGAGCTGGTAAAGAGCGCTCGCGAAAATGTAAAGCGAGACAAGGCAAAGAGAGGGAAGAGGAGAGACGAAGAGCTTCTTCTTTCCCTTGTAATCGTTTTTTTTTTTTTTTTTCAAATAAATAGTTGAGAAACTTCGCACGTTTTCTCGCTTGTTTGCCGCTTGGCATTCCTCTTTGTGGGAAAGGTTTTTTTTATTATTTTATTATTTTGAATTTTTTATTATTTTTTAAATTAAATGTTTTTTGAATAAATATATATGATTAATTTCACATATGGTTGTTGAAGTTTACCTTCAGTCCTTAGTCTTTAAAGTTTAAAAGTCCTATTTTAGTACCTACTTTTTATTTTGTTTTAAATAAATAAATATATATAGTTAATTTCATAAATAGTGACTAAAATTTACCTTCAGTCCTAAGTTACTCTCTAACGTTTAAAAAGTCTCATTTTGGTATCTAGTTTCTTTATTTTGTTTTAGTTTTGATTCCTTCAACAGTTGGGTGTTAAATATTTAACAAATTATTCTTAAAATGTCAAATTTTGTCTCTAATTTATTATTTCATTTCACTTTTGGTCTCTAATTTATTATTTTGTTTCATTTTTTATCCTTTCATTAGTGAGGTATAATTAAGGATCAAAATTTAAAAAATAAAGCAAAAAGCTAAATACAATGATTTTTGATTCATATAACTAAAATAAAAAATAATAATCATATTGATTTTTAGACGAGCTTAATTTGTTAAGATAAAGTTGAATATTTAATGTTAGTGTATTATATATGCATGTGTATATCTAGTAACTATGATGTAAATAATTATGATTATCCAATACAGTATATAAGTATACATATATAAATCATAATACATAGCTTGTTATTTAAAATACGTGATTATTCAATATTTATGTACAGATATTAAAAATTAACTAAATCTTTTTTCTAAATTAAAATTCATTTTACTTTAGTTTTTTTCAAATTATAGTCCATAAGAGTTCTTAGTTATAATAGAAGGACCAAAAGTAAAATAAAGTAATAGAGTAGAGATTAAAGTGGGATATTTTAAAAGTTTTTTCTTTAAATATTCAACGTCTAACTAACAAAATGATCGAAACTGAAACAAAGTAAAAGGACCAAAATAAGACTTTTAAACATTAGGAACTAAATTGAGACTAAAGGTAAATCTCAAGGACCTTTTATGAAATTAACCCAAATATATATAAAGTGTTGTATTTGCATACATTTTCAGCTTCTTTTGGCAACCCATATAAGTTTCGACTACTATAGTGTAAAGTTCTCACATACTATAATATAAAGCAAAAATTTATTATAGTGTAAAACTCTCACATGCTATAATTATTTGGTACTAACTTATAGTTTCAACTCTATTACTAAGCATTCTCTTCATTTTCTCTAAAATTTCTTGAAACTAAACAAGGTAAAAAATTGTAATTATAACCTAGTTTTGAATTTTTATAGTAATAAACGGTTTAGTTACAACAATAATTACTAAATGATATTCTTAAGGTTAAGAAAGAATAATAAAATTAAGGGAAATGTTAGAGGATCTTATCTATAAGGATCGTTATTTAAGCTATTGGATTTAAACCAATGGCTTAAAAACTTTAACGCCACCTGATTATAATAGGCTCTCCCTTACACAATCAAAATTAAAAGCCTAAAAATTTGACCAAAAAACAAAATAAAGGAAAAATTAAAAATAACTTCGGCAGCAACAAACAGTGGCCCTTAGGGGGCGTTTGGTTTGCAGTAATCAGTAGGAATCAAATTCCTGGAAAAATGATTGTAGGGAATATGATTCCCAGTGTAACACCCGTATTTTTAACGGGCATAATTTTGTAAAATTTAATGAATAAAATGTGACTATTTAAAATTACTAAGTTGTTTATGATCATTTAAAAAAAATACCATTTTAGTATTTTCTTACCAAGTCTTCCTAAGAAACATTCAAAACTTACCAACACTTACTTCTACCAATCTTGTCTCCCTAAATTATTGCTCAATTATATAGACTTCTTCTCATTTTGCTAAAGGTATCCGAAGGGGACATTGAATTATTTTCCGTCAATTCATAGAAGACATGGAGATATTTCTCAACCACCTAATTAATTATTTCCTTATCTTCTTCTATAATTCACTCCAATTATCCCCTCAATTATGTTGGCATTATTTGCTAAAAGTCTTCATGGGAGACAAGATGATATTTTCCTTTAAGACTCTTTTGTTTCTTCTTACAACTTTTCCCCGTAAACATCTCATTCCTCTTAAGCATTTTGATATCTTTTTATTTAACTATCACCACCTTCTTCTCTAGTTCTCATTCTCTCCCTTCTCACTTCAAATTTCTAACTAAAGACATAGAGCACAAAGCTCTCTTTGTGGCCAAGACAATTATAATTCCCAACGATGATCGAGGCGGTTTTAAAGTTAATTCAAGCTTGATTGATAACCCAAACTTTGGTGCTTTTCAAAGAAGTTTTGAGGTAGGTTTTCTTTAATCTAAACTTAGTTTTTAGTATGCATTTTCTCCATGTTTAATGCATAAAAATACTTTAATGGCACTAGTAGACGGGTTTACACATAACTCACTTATGAATGTGATTATACGTTGTGCTTTAGTTTTAATTGTCCTTATGCATGCCTTAGGGTCAAGGATGTGTGGAGCTAACGTTAATTGATTCCAGGATTAAAAGATTGTTGATAAGCTTGAAAGGTAGGGATTCTATTACTCATTTTTGTGAGGTTTTTATAGAATTAAAATTGATTGTTTTGCCGCAATATATATATATCTATGTTGAACTGATATTATATGAGTATCACATATGAAACTATGACATGGACTCGTCTTGTATTGTACGGCGAGGAACATAATGAATTGACATATGTTATAAATTGAGAAGCATGGTTAGGAAAACTGACTCTATTAATAATGATTTAATATAGAGAAATGGTGAGACATGAAGAGGGCGGCGGTTACGTCCTTGGGCATGAATACCCAAAAAGGTAAAATAGGGGGAAGGTGATGACGCTTCCTTGGGTTGAAAGTCCCAGAACACACTGTACAGGAATTGATTTGGTGAGGACTCGGGGCTTGATGTCCCCTCACCGGAACACCCTTGGAATGTTTATGGGGTGATCAAGTGCGCCCATTTGGGTTTCGATGAGTTGAGTGATACTCAATTTAACATGGATACCTAGGAACAATGATGATTGGTAATATTTGTATAAATGTGTAATTATGACACTTGGTAATGATTAACTACGGTATCCATAAGATGTGATCATAATAAACCTCATAATCTGGAATATGATGTAACCTACTAACCATGCAGTTTTTAATGTGGTAATGGATAAACCATAAGGTGAGTCATGATTTCCCTACTGGGCATGTCGATGCTCATCCCTATCATATCTTCATATCTCAGGTGGAACTCAGTGCAATATATTTGAAGAGGAATAAGCGAAAACAATCCTGCTGTTTTCGTGTTAGAAGACCCTGTTTAATTACAACTTATCTACAACATGTAAGAGTTGTATTATTTTTTTTTATGGCTGTGTTAAGTTATTTGGGAATTGTACTATGGTGATGATGACTGTAATTATATATATTTGGTGCTACACTAAAAACTGTGGTTTGTATTTAAAACGTTTATTTTTATTTTTCTTGTTGTTTAAAGACCCATGGGCATTGTTTAATTGATTTAAATAATATAAAATTTAAAATTATTTTTATTTATTTAAAACTGTTAACCCCCACATAGGGGTGTTACAGAATTTTTGGTATCAGAGCCTAGGTTCGATTAACCTAGGGGGTATAGCACCACCTTAAAAATTAATCTTTGGGAATGGTTTTAAAGTTAGGTGTTAATGTCATCATCATTTGGTACTGATCCTAGTTAAATTTTCGCAGCCAGTAGAAACTATGCCACCAAGACGTCAAATGCAATCGTCTGAGCTGTCACAACCGGTTGAACATGCTCAAGAAGTTGAGCAACCGGAACCGATGGAACAAGCTCAAAAAGATGAGCAACTACGACATGCAACACAATCCCCGCCAGCTGCACCAGAAGTAAATAATTTAAGACAAATTCTTCAAGCATTACAAAATGTGCAAAGACCTGTGGAGGTTCGAGATCCCGAACAACGACATCTAACTCTGTTGAAGGAGTTTATGAAGCAGAAACCACCCACATTTAGTGGAGAACCTAACCCGGTCATAGCAGAACAATGGCTAAAGGCAGTCAAAAAGAAGTTGGACACCTTGAGGATTCCACGGGAGTATTGGGTTAACTTTTCAACATATATATTTGAGGGTAAAGCTGAAGAATGGTGGGATCTTCAGAAAGACGACTATGATGTGCCGAATCTTACATGGGAGCAGTTCGAAACCATTTTTCGCAACACCTATATTCCTCAGAGCCATAGGCAAGCAATGATGCGAGAATTTGAAAACCTGGTGCAGGGAGATACAACAGTTGCTGAATACCATGCTCGATTTATAGAATTGTCTCGCTACAATCCCGGGGCTGTATCGGATCCAATGGCGAGATGCGAAAAATTTAGAAATAACCTGAGGCCGAAAATCAGACAAATGATAGCTGCTGTTCCATCAACAGATTTTCTTGATCTTGTAGCTGCGGCACAGCGGGCAGAGACAGAACTAAATAACTCCTATGGAGAGTATAAGGGTTCTGGTGGGCGTCAAAGGAAAATAAGTAAGAAAGAGAAGTCACAAGGGCAAGTCATTCAGCATAGTGGAGTGACTATTGGTGGTGGATCTTCTGGCAGTGGTCGTTTCCAACCGTATGCTTGTCATAACTGTGGACAAGTGGGACATCTGAGGAGAAATTGCCCTAACCGCCCTACACAATCATCCTTTGCACCAAGGCCACAAGGAAGTCATTTTGGCTCCACTGTTTGGGGAGGGAGTCAAAATCGTGGAGCGCCTCAGCAAAACACTCCAGCTTCCCAAGTCTCAGTAACTCAACCTCGAGGGTTCCAGCCTCAGTACAACTATCAACAGCGGCCACAGGGTTCCAATTTTTATGCTAATCAGAACTTCCAACTGACTCCACAAGGCTCAGTGAATCAAAGGCCATATTTTTCTGGGAGAAATAATAATAAGGCTAGTAGTAGCCAAGGAAACCGAGGAAAAAGTGATAAAGGAAAAGCACCAGCACAAGCTTATGCAATTACGGCTACAACTGGACAAGGAAAACAGGCTGATCACTCAGTTGTAGACGGTATGATTCACGTGTCTCATTCTTGGGCTCATGTATTATTTGACACTGGTGCCACTCATTCATTTATATCTATGTTATTTGCTTCCGTACTACAATTAGAAACTGAGACATGTAGTTCATCATTAACCCTTAGTACACCAATGGGCGGGATAGCTGAAGTATCCATAATTTGTAAATCAGTGTGTATTGTTATAGGAGAACATAAACTATCGGCTGACCTATATGTAATAACTATGACAGAGTTTGATGTAATCTTAGGAATGGATTGGCTAACTAAATACCAGGCAATAGTAGATTGTCATAGGAAACGTGTCTCTTTATTCACCAAGAATGGACAAGTCATCGAATTTCAGGCAAAAACAGGAACAGTGACGCCAGCCCCGGTGCTAAAGGCTTGTATTGGAGGATGAAGGAATTTCACCAATCTTGGGACGATCTTTGCTTCAGATGGAGAACTAAAGAAGAGTGACCTATCCTCTCACACTCCTGTGGTGGACGAATTTTCAGATGTTTTTCCAGATGAATTGCCCGGACTTCCGCCTGATAGAGAAATTGAGTTTGTCATCGACTTAACTCAAGGAGCAGCTCCTGTTTCTATTGCCCCGTATTGAATGGCACCTGCTGAGAAAGTGGAATTGAGGAAGCAGTTGGACGAATTACTGGAAAAAGGATTTATTCGACCAAGTACATCACCTTGGGGAGCTCCAGTACTTTTTGTGAAGAAACATGACGGATCGTTGAGGCTCTGTGTCGATTATCGCCAGCTTAATCGATTGACTATCAAGAACAAGTACCCTCTACCCCAAATTGATGAGTTGTTCGATCAGTTAGGAGGATCTTGCTATTTCTCAAAGATTGACTTACGATCCGGATATCACCAACTGAAGATAAGAGAAGAGGACATTCCAAAGACAGCTTTTCGGACTCGCTACGGTCATTTTGAGTTTCTTGTCATGCCTTTCGGGTTGACTAATGCACCAGCGGCTTTCATGGACTTGATGAACCGTGTCTTTCGACCGTACTTAGATCAATTTATCATTGTTTTCATAGATGATATCTTGATCTATTCTAAAAACGAAGAAGAACATGCTGAGCATTTGAGGATCGCTCTACAAACGTTGAGAGAACATGGTCTTTATGCAAAAAGAGAAAAATGTGATTTCTGGATGACGAAGGTCAAGTTTCTTGGACACGTTGTCTCTGAAGAAGGCATCTCAGTGGACCCCTCCAAAATTGAAGCAGTGCTAAATTGGGAACGACCAAAGAACGTGTCAGAGATTTGAAGTTTCCTCGGACTAGCTGGATACTATCGACGCTTCGTAGAGAATTTTTCAAAGATTGCTTCTCCATTAACAAAACTCACAAGGAAGAATGTCAAGTTCGTGTGGGATGATAAATGTGAAGAAGCATTTGAGGAACTGAAACGAAGACTCACTAGTGCACCTGTGCTGATCATACCTAACAACGAGGAGCCTTACACAGTATACACTGATGCCTCAGGAAACGGTTTGGGTTGTGTGTTAATGCAGCATGGACGAGTAGTTGCCTACGCCTCACGCCAGTTGAAACCCCATGAGAGGAACTACCCCACACATGATCTTGAGTTAGCTGCTGTGGTTTTCGCACTCAAAATTTGGAGATGTTATCTATATGGCGCAAAGTTTGAGCTATATTCAGATCATCAAAGTCTGAAATATTTGTTTACTCAAAAGGATCTCAATCTAAGGCAACGAAGATGGACTGAGTACATGGTGGACTATGACTTTAGTATCCAATATCATCCTGGAAAAGCAAATGCCGTGGCAGATGCTCTAAGTCGTAAGAACAACGGACGTATAGCCAGTTTAGCATTGGAAGATTGGAGACGAGTCACTATCGCCGACTTCAACTTGCAATATTATGAAGATAACGAGAGAGCTTTCTTATTCAATGTGATAGCAACTTCTACGTTAATTCAGAAAGTAAAACAAGGACAATGGCACGATGAAGGATTACGTAGGGTTTGGAAACAAATACAAAATGGAGAACAACTGGATGGATGGCAGATTGAGCCAGAAGGATTTTTACTTTACAAAGGAAGATTAGTTGTTCCAGAGGATCCATATCTCAGGCATGCGGTGCTAGATGAGGCTCACCGTTCAAAGTTTGCTATTCATCCTGGAAGCACAAAAATGTATATGGATCTAAAACGACAATACTGGTGGCGAGGAATGAAACGAGATGTAGCAACCTTTGTCTCTAAGTGCATGACGTGCCAACAGGTTAAAGCGGAACATCAAAAGCCTGGAGGCGAGTTGAGGAGCTTACCTATTCCAGAATGGAAGTGGGATCATGTGACAATGGACTTTGTTACTGGATTTCCTAAGACTCAAATAGGGCATGACGCCGTTTGGGTAATTGTAGATCGTTTAACTAAGACAGCCCACTTCATCCCAATCAGAACTAATTATAGTGTCTCAAAATTATGTCAATTGTACGTGGAAAAGGTAGTGACATTGCATGGAGTGCCAATGTCAATAGTTTCCGATAGAGATACACGTTTCACGTCGAAATTTTGGAGAGGATTGCAGAGGGCCTTGGGAACTCAATTGAATTTTAGTACAGCTTTTCATCCTCAAACAGATGGACAATCTGAACGTGTCATTCAGATTCTCGAGGATATGCTTCGGGCTTGTGTGCTGGACTTTGGAACAAATTGGGCTGCACAGCTGCCATATGTTGAATTCGCATATAACAACAGTTACCAAGCAAGTATTAGAATGGCTCCATATGAGGCCTTATATGGTAGACCTTGTAGATCTCCATTGTGTTGGGCTGAAAAGGAAGAGCGTCTTGAACTTGGGCCTCAGTTTATCAGAGAAACAACGGACAAGATCCAGATTATTCGCGAACGTCTTCAGACAGCTCAAAGTCGACAAAAGAGTTATGCAGATAAGAGGAGGCGACCTTTAGAGTTCATGATCGGAGACTTTGTGTTCTTAAAAGTGAAACCAAAACGAGGTGTATCTCGATTTGGTGTTAAAGGAAAGTTAGCACCAAGGTATACAGGACCGTTTGAGATTGTGGAACGCATTGGAACGTTGGCATACCGTTTAGACCTACCACCACAATTGTCTCATGTACATAATGTGTTTCATGTATCGATGTTGAGAAAGTATGAACCCGACCCTTCACATGTGATCATGTGGACAGATGTGCCAATTCAAGGAGATACGAATTATGAAGAAATTCCAGTTCAAATACTGGATCATGAAATAAAATTATTACGTCGTCGTGGAATTTTGGCAACACCATGATGTGGAGGAAGCCACATGGGAACTTGAATCTAAAATGAGAGAAAAGTACCCACATTTGTTTTAACATTGTAATCAGTGTACGAAATTGCGAGGATGAAATTTTTATAGGAGGGGAGAGCTGTAACACCCGTATTTTTAACGGGCATAATTTTGTAAAATTTAATGAATAAAATGTGACTATTTAAAATTACTAAGTTGTTTATGATCATTTAAAAAAAATACCATTTTAGTATTTTCTTACCAAGTCTTCCTAAGAAACATTCAAAACTTACCAACACTTACTTCTACCAATCTTGTCTCCCTAAATTATTGCTCAATTATATAGACTTCTTCTCATTTTGCTAAAGGTATCCGAAGGGGACATTGAATTATTTTCCGTCAATTCATAGAAGACATGGAGATATTTCTCAACCACCTAATTAATTATTTCCTTATCTTCTTCTATAATTCACTCCAATTATCCCCTCAATTATGTTGGCATTATTTGCTAAAAGTCTTCATGGGAGACAAAATGATATTTTCCTTTAAGACTCTTTTGTTTCTTCTTACAACTTTTCCCCGTAAACATCTCATTCCTCTTAAGCATTTTGATATCTTTTTATTTAACTATCACCACCTTCTTCTCTAGTTCTCATTCTCTCCCTTCTCACTTCAAATTTCTAACTAAAGACATAGAGCACAAAGCTCTCTTTGTGGCCAAGACAATTATAATTCCCAACGATGATCGAGGCGGTTTTAAAGTTAATTCAAGCTTGATTGATAACCCAAACTTTGGTGCTTTTCAAAGAAGTTTTGAGGTAGGTTTTCTTTAATCTAAACTTAGTTTTTAGTATGCATTTTCTCCATGTTTAATGCATAAAAATACTTTAATGGCACTAGTAGACGGGTTTACACATAACTCACTTATGAATGTGATTATACGTTGTGCTTTAGTTTTAATTGTCCTTATGCATGCCTTAGGGTCAAGGATGTGTGGAGCTAACGTTAATTGATTCCAGGATTAAAAGATTGTTGATAAGCTTGAAAGGTAGGGATTCTATTACTCATTTTTGTGAGGTTTTTATAGAATTAAAATTGATTGTTTTGCCGCAATATATATATATCTATGTTGAACTGATATTATATGAGTATCACATATGAAACTATGACATGGACTCGTCTTGTATTGTACGGCGAGGAACATAATGAATTGACATATGTTATAAATTGAGAAGCATGGTTAGGAAAACTGACTCTATTAATAATGATTTAATATAGAGAAATGGTGAGACATGAAGAGGGCGGCGGTTACGTCCTTGGGCATGAATACCCAAAAAGGTAAAATAGGGGGAAGGTGATGACGCTTCCTTGGATTGAAAGTCCCAGAACACACTGTACAGGAATTGATTTGGTGAGGACTCGGGGCTTGATGTCCCCTCACCGGAACACCCTTGGAATGTTTATGGGGTGATCAAGTGCGCCCATTTGGGTTTCGATGAGTTGAGTGATACTCAATTTAACATGGATACCTAGGAACAATGATGATTGGTAATATTTGTATAAATGTGTAATTATGACACTTGGTAATGATTAACTACGGTATCCATAAGATGTGATCATAATAAACCTCATAATCTGGAATATGATGTAACCTACTAACCATGCAGTTTTTAATGTGGTAATGGATAAACCATAAGGTGAGTCATGATTTCCCTACTGGGCATGTCGATGCTCATCCCTATCATATCTTCATATCTCAGGTGGAACTCAGTGCAACATATTTGAAGAGGAATAAGCGAAAATAATCCTGCTGTTTTCGTGTTAGAAGACCCTGTTTAATTACAACTTATCTACAACATGTAAGAGTTGTATTATTTTTTTTTATGGCTGTGTTAAGTTATTTGGGAATTGTACTATGGTGATGATGACTGTAATTATATATATTTGGTGCTACACTAAAAACTGTGGTTTGTATTTAAAACGTTTATTTTTATTTTTCTTGTTGTTTAAAGACCCATGGGCATTGTTTAATTGATTTAAATAATATAAAATTTAAAATTATTTTTATTTATTTAAAACTGTTAACCCCCACATAGGGGTGTTACACCCAGGAACTAAGATTATTACATTTGGTTGCACATAGGAATCTTCTATTAGATTTTTAGGAATAATATATTACTATGTTTGGTTATACATAGGAATCTTGTATAATTGACAAAATAATTTATTGTATTACCATTAAATGTATCAATATAATATATTAGAACTAATATTAAATAATAATAATAATATAAATATAAATAATAAAATAATATTATATATAATTTAACATTAATATTACTATGAATATTAATGTTATTATTATCATTATTATTTTATATTAATATAATACTTTCTTTATCTTATATAAAAATATTAATTTATAATAATCATAGAATTATTATTTAACAATATATTAATATTAAAATGTTGTATATAATATAAAATATATTGATATGAATAGAAATAATAATAAAAATACAATTCTTAATAATATATTAATATTTATATTAATATTAACATTAAATAAACATATTGTTATAGAAAATATTAAACATATTTAGCTATATTTTATATTTATAATTATTATAATAGTATTTATATAGTTTAATATTGATATTGCTATGCATATTAATATTAATATTCTACTATTCATATTGATGTTATATTATTATGTTTTTATTATTATTGTTATTATTATTCTTATTATTAAATTATAATTTTATATTGATATAATATTTATATGTATATCATATATTAATATTAATTTATAATAATAGTACAACATTATTTTATTTTATTATTATAGTATTTATATATATTATATTTAGATATTGTATATGTAATATATTATATATGTTTATTATTATTGTTAATGTTATTATTATCATTATTATCAAATTATTATTTTATATGAATATAATTTTTATATTTATATTGCATAGAAATATTAATTTATAATAATATTATTATTATCATAATTTAATAATAATATAATTATTATCATTATCATCATGGAAACAAAGATGAGATTTCTATAGTTTGGAGATTTCCAGGAATATGAATATCACCTTGTGGGTGGGCTTCATATTACCCCAAAATGAGGTAATCTGAATCCCACGAGAATTAGTTTCCCAGGAATCCAAAACTTAGATTACTGTATACCAAACATGAGAATCTTACAGATTCTCATTCCCGTCTCAGGATTACTGCATACCAAAAGCCCCCTTAAAGAAATCCTAATCGAGGGAAGGGAAGAACTCACGGAGGAGCACCTAAGCGGTGGAGCGATGGAGTGTGACCTCAAGGACCTCCCCTCATCCTCAAGGACCTCCTTGATTGCCCACAAGCTAGCGAGCCTCGATGACTTTCGCGACAGAGATCGACTGTTTTTGTGATGGTTTTCATCATGACCCACTTAGAACCTCAATGGAATCTCGTGAACCATGGTGGGAGACAGGGCAGAGGCATCTCAACCCTTTCCTTTTGGGTCACAAATCAACAGCATCCCAAATCCCAATCGCGATCCATGGTGGCCTCTCTCGCGAAGTGGTGACCCATGGTGGTCAAGAGGGATTTGCGTGTTCATCTAATGACGATTTGCCATGGTTTGTTGCGATCTAAAATTACAGGCGGCTCCCTTCTGATGATGGCGGTGACGGCAACAGAGATGTAATAAGCTGCTTTTGTTTTGTGTTGTTTTTCTTTCTTTTTCTAGATTTTTTAATGTTTAAGGTTTTCTTTTTGTAAATCTGGTATTGATAACCTTCTTCAACTTATGGTTAGCTTTTTTGTTTTTGACCATTAGATATGGATCTAAAAGTTAAAAGTTAAAAAAAATTTATTAATAAGACTTTTTAATGGGTCTTGTAGCATTCACCTAAAAGTAAAATAAGTTTATCAACTAAAAATTATGTACATAGGAAATAGTAAACACTAACTCAAAAAATTAACACCAAATTAGCACAACCAAATTGGTTTAACACCAATGCGTTTCGTTGACTAACTAAAATACCTAGAAGAGTCACAGTTCAATGGTTGGTTGAAAATTAATCATTTTTTCCCCAAAAAGAAAATATAAGATATAATTTCCCTCTTTGTTTTTATTATTTTCCTCAACATTTTTTCCCCAAAAAGAAAATATAAGATATAATTTCCCTTTTTGTTTTTATCATTTTCCTCAACTTTTATCTCTTCAAATATACCCCACTAAAGTATCTTTTCTTAAATTTACCCCTATTCAAACTATTTTATTTCAAATGTGTTCCAAGTCTTTTTTATCTTGATCATATAATATACATTATGTCAAAATTAATCCTTTTAAATGTTTTTTTTTTCTAATTGCCTAAGGGCCTATTTGGTATACAGATTTGAATTGTGTTGATTCTGAATATTGTGATTTGAGTTGTGTATTTGAATTGTGTGATTTAAATTGCTATCCAATTTGATGTCTAGATGCATAGTTAAAGTGTTTATCTGAATAGAGAATAAAATTAGAATTTGTGTTTTTATAAATAGTGGAAAAGTTTTTGATTTACTAACAAACCTTCTTATTCATGATATTAAAAAATATGCAATACGGTTCATGAGTTATTTCTTTTTCATTACGAGCGCAATGAAAGAATAATCGTCTCAATTAGATATCAAACAAAAAAGATGATATTTTTTCTCAAGTGAAGAAGATAGAAAATTTTAAAAAAATAAAAATATTTACTGTTGCATTTGGATTTGAATTATCATAATTTAAAGGGAATGAGAACTCTAAAAATAGACTTAGAATCAATTTGATCTGATTTTGTGGATTTGAATTTTGTCCTAAACAAACATATATCCCAACTATTACGTGGGTTCCGAATCCAATAAATTTATTGAATCCATAAAACAAATAGGACCTAAAGTACTTGGTTCTTAAATATATTCCTACTTATGTATTTTTCTTTCAATGGCAATCCTAGCTACTATTCTCTTATAAATATTACTTATCTATTTTTTCAATTGAAATATACATATTTTTTTCCCAAATGCATCTATACTTAAACTCTTTTTTTTTTTCATATTCATATCAACAACTATTTTCTCATATGCACCTCTTAATTATTTTCTCAAATTTGTTCTTCTCTCTTTTTTTAAAAAATAAAATATGTCCTACTTCATCGTACATATATAATACTCAACCAAAATGCATTTCTAATTTTTATTGAAAATGCGCGTTTCAGTCAATTTTTATTTATAATTTTTACATATGCATTTGTTTTCGACTTTTCCCTATTAAAAAAACTTTTTACTAATATCCACAAATATATTTAAACTGTCCCCCTCAAAAAAATTATTTCTAGACTCTAAATAATATATATTTCTAAATGCTACGCTAAAACAATGATTCTTAGTTGTATCTTTACTTAAATTATATCTTTTACAGATAACCCTGCCAAGTCTTGCTTGTTTTAAAAGGTGTCTATAGTTGTATTCTATTATGTAGCTATAAAATTGTACGTTTAAAGACCCTATAACCCTTAAACTCGTTTTAAAACAAGCAAAAATGAAACAGATAAAGAATCTTAAAAGAAGGAAGTAACACTGACGAAATCAAGATAATTATTTTATTAATTATCAAAATAATAATTGTTATTAAAATTTTAAAAACTATACCAAAAATATCATAAAGATGTCGGTACTAAAGAAGAGATCCCAGAGAATTGCCGTTGATAATTACTTATACAAGAATATTCACTCCTTCTTTGTGTTGATGTCTTCACCAATCCTTTTTTTTTTTTTTTTTTTGCTTTTCTCTTTGTTTTTGTTCTATTTTGTTTTTTAGTTGATGCCTACCGAGTTTTATACTTCTGAGTTTTTTTTTTTAAATGTTAAATTTTTGTTTTTGTTTTTTCTTTGATATGGTTCTTATCTACAGTGGCAATCTCCATGATCTTTTGTTGATTATCATATAATTTTCGTTGTTTAGTTTCATTGGCTGCAATGTTGAACATTATCTTATTTCCATTTGTATATCGTGTACAAACATTCCATAACAAAGACATTTTGTTAAAATGCATAATAATAAAGACATGGATCCCTTCTTATCAATTTTATGTTCGAATTTTTGAAGCTGTTTTTTTGTGTCTGCTACCTTGTTGTTTATGGTTTGCCAATTCTCTAAAACACAATACGAGTGTATTTTTTGTTATGATGTAAATCATATATTTATTTTTTTAATTCTTTATAATAATGACATTATACCCATATGGGAAGAAAACAAAGGGGTAAAAAAACGTAGCGAGGGGAAAATATTTTCAACACTAACTGGAAGAAATAACAAGTAAACAAGCTTTTGAAAGGTCAAACAGAATTAAACGTGAAAAAAGAAAAAAAGGAGTACACTTGCCTGTAATGATCAAAGCATCTAAAAAGAGATGGAGTCCCAAATAAAGAACGTGCCTATAATTTACCCAAAAAAAAAAAGCAACAATGAATTAATTTTTTTAAATGAACAGAATATTCATATTGTTGGAAAAGTAGATAAATTTAAAAATGGAGTCTCAAAATTAGACAGTTCGTAAAATAATTGGAAAGGATCTGCAATCTGTGGCTGTTATTCCTTTGTGGTAAAAAGATGCACATTAAAGATGTTCAATTTTGGCGTGACGTGTAAGTCTAAATGTCACGCCCCGGAGTACGGGAGGTGACGTGGCGGAATATTTAGATTAATTAAAAGAGAATTTAATTAAAAATCAAGTGTTTAAGAATCCAATTAAGTAAGAAATTAAGAAGATTTTCCACCACATTTGATAAACGAATTTATAAATATTTAGCAAATAATAATAATTGAATAAAAACCGCGAATATGGGTTCCACAACCCACAACTTGTGCACACACATGGTTCTAACAATATCACAAATACAATTACAGTCCAAGTACAAATAAAGTTAAGTCTTACATGCCTTGATTAATAAATACAGAATGTAAATAAATTCTCCTATTGCTCCTGAGTTCGGTCCGAAGAATCTTCTCCAAACCTAAATGGGAAACCACCTAGAAGGGGGGGAGTTTAAAAACAGATAAAACGTGAGCGAAAGGCTCAGTAGGACTAAGTTTTATAAAATAATTTAATGCAAAGAAACATAACATTATCAGGAGTTATACAGAAAGGGAACTTGAATAAATAAATAAATAAATTGAGTAGAATCGTTCTGACACAGAACAGTCTACTAGCCAAATCAAAACACCAGTTTACTTTTACCTAGGCAAACCATGAAATCACCACCGTAGTGGCCCAACCGGGTTTCGGGACCTGCCCCCAAGGTCGATCGCCACACGACCCGATCTCTGATATGGCACCATGCCCATGTGTTTATTATCATTATCATTCAAAACCCAATTACCGAGTGTTGTCAATTACATTTATTATGAAATTCATTTCATAATCACGGTATATTAAAATATAACCGATAAAACCATTTTCAAACAACCGTTGAAGACATTTTTGATAGAAATCATTTTCAAAGCTAAATCATTTCAAAACCAGGCTACCAAAGAAATAGGATAGAAGTCCTACCTCAGTACTCGTGCCGGTACCCCACACCGTAATCCCGATCCGCTATACGTTAGCTCCACGGAACCACGAACAATCCTAGATACAAACTAAGTCAATCAATATCTAGTTCGAGACATTCTATGTTACTAAATCATTTCATGATGTCCTAGTGTGCCATTTGTATCATTAAAATCATCCTATAAGGTTGAGATTTAAATCAGGGTTCAAAACAATAGAAACGGGTAAAAATCACAAATTTTTCCATGCCTCGGTCGGCTTACCGGACGCCCTGCTTCGGCCTGCCGAACTGCACAGTTCGGCCTGCCGGAAGCAAAGTTCGGCCTGCCGAACATTTCCCCAGATTCGGCCTGCCGATCATCACTCCGGCCTGCCGAACATGAACTTCGGCCTGCCGAACTGGGAAGATCCAGAAATCCCAGCCACGGGTTTCTCGATCCCCAAAATCCAAATCTTGTTTCTAACCTGTTTTTCTCAAATCCCAGGCATGAAAAACAACTATAATTGATAGAAAAACATTCTAGAACATGTTTGGGATCATTTAAACAACATTTAAACTCAAAATCCTCAAAAATCCGAAAATGAGAAAAAGAGGAGAAAAATAAAAATCTTGAATCCAATCCGTTTTTCTTCAATCTAGGCTTAGATTCTAGTTGTTCTAAGTTCATTTAACACAAATCCACGGTTTTTTAGGCTAAAACAAACCTAGATTTCAAAAACACACAAAATCAAAAATTTTGTAAAAAGTTTAGAAATTTCGAATCTAACCTCGAATCGAAGCTTCAATCCGCGTTCTCGGTTGCCGAATCACGTCCCCGAGCTTCCTCCTTGCTGTTCCGAAGCTTGGATTCGAATGGAGTTCAAAAATTTTTGAAAGAGATTGAGAGAGAGAGGGAGCTGCCGAGAGAGAGAGAAGAGAGAGAGAGTGAAACGTGAGAGTGAGGAGAGAGAGAGAGAAGAGGGAAATAAATAGAGAAAATCGGTGGGCGGTTTTACTGTGCGAAAACCATGTGCCGCCCACGGTTTTGCAAAACAGAGTATTTTTAACATTTTACAAATTGTTGTGTTTTAAAACTCAAAACATCATTTTAAATCCATAAGAAATCATTTAAATGTATCAATTTAACAAAACAACCAAAAACTAAAAATCCAACCAAATAATCTAATTAAAGTTAAAACTTTAATTATGGCACACTAATTCATCATTTATATTACACTTAACATTAAATAAATTTCGGGACGTTACACTAAATTTCTCTAAACAAATGTAATGTTCCTCTTTTGACATCGTGGGAATTGAGAAAACAATGTTCCAGTCAAATAAGTCGGTAAATTTTGGATGTGTAAATTGTAATTGTGGTAAATACAATTCCATAGGTTTCATTATTGTTATTTTGACATTAATTCTTTGTCCCTCTCCAGACGAACAGTTATATGATACCGTAAACTTATAATCATCGGAAAATTTAATAAGGTATCTAAAAGAGTAGTTAAAATTAATAGTTTAAACCATAAATAGTGTAAAGTTCTCACATGTTATATTAAAAAGCTACATTGTAAATCTCTTATATACTATAGTATTTTTAACTTGGAGTTTGAAAACATGTTAGAAATAATAAGTTCAATTTGCTATAGTGTAAAGTTTTAATAAAAATTTGCTGTAATATAAAGCTCTCACATGCTACAATGTTTAAGTTTCTAACTTGTTTCTTAAACAGACTCTTGATATATTAGGTAATAAGCACATGAAAACTCTTGATATATTAGGTAATAAGCACTTGAAAAGGAATGATATTGAAAAAAGTACAAATCTACAGAAACGTATAAATCCATTTCAAATATATATATATATAAACCTATCGTCGCTATAAGCAAAAGAAATGGAAAGAAGGAAAGATTGTGGGGAATGCATTGATGAGGAAGAAACGCGGTGTTGGCAGGTCATATGATTAATGCTGTTTGTTGGGGTAGGGAATTTTTGTTATTAATGTTGCCAATTGCCATTAACTTATTTTATTGGTTGATTGTTCAATTAACAGTAACCATAAACACAACTCGAACAACTTGTGCTTTTAAATTAGTTGGCTTATTAAAACCGTAGTGTTTTCTACTCTAGTTAGTTGCTGAGTAAAATATATATATATATATATATATATATATATATATATATGCATCACATCACATGATGGTACTTGGTAGAGGTTGGATTTAAAGTTCAAACCTACACTTAATTGATGAGCTCAAAACAAGTAGCACGAATTCGTGCGCAGAGTTTGCATCAATGGTGGTTACTTTGTAGGTTGTGTTAACACAACGATAATTTTAATATGGAGATTATCAGTTTGAATCTTCCACCTGAAATTAAGGGGAAAAAAAAAGTTTCTAAAAGAGTGCTTGTGTGATGGCTCTTAATACGCGTCGTTCACGTGCTGCGCAGCCTAGCCAGCTATACAAAAACTCCATAGACAAGAGATCTTAGCAGAGGGTATAAATCTATAAATTTAAAATTAGCCAATTGGGTCGTGTATAACTTTCAACTTGTACATAATTTGACTCTTTTAAGTCTAAACCATCTATTCATTCACGTGTTAACGTAGTGTAGTAAAGAAATAGGCCCCACTAAAACAACCTTCCTGCATAACCCTGCCCGTGTAATTAAGCTTAGTTGACTGCAACAAGATATCAAAAGAATACAAACTTCTTTGTTTTGATTTTTAAATCACGGTTTAAATTATTTTATTATAGTATTTTTTTTATAAAAATTTAAATTTTTATTTAAATACTCGTATTAAATACACTCTAAGTCAACTTTTGTGGGTAATAATGTAAACTTACAAAAAAAGTAGAAAAGTAGTGTGTGCTTGGAATGTGAAAAAATGAATTCATGTGTTTTCAAGCGTTGTTACTTTTAACGTGTTTTCAAATAAAAAAAAATGGAAGAAAAGACACAGAACTGCAAACTATTTAAAAAAAGGTTGACCCATTTTTTTCGGTTCTTTGCAATGGTTTGGTCAAACGCAATACATGAGAAGTGGAAAAAGGTTGCCTGTTCCTTTCAAAAAATAAAAAATAAAAAGTTGCCTGCTCTCCCATGGCTAATATAGGAATGAAAAAGTACGAATGCCAAAAATAACATTTATTAAAAACTTTGTATACCACCGCAGATAAACTAATTCTATAGATCCCAAACTTGATTTGTGATTATACAAACAATGCTTAAACATTAATATGACGAGTGAAAAGAAAAAAGTGGTCGAAATACAATTAAATAATATTCATCACTTGTCAATACTAATGCATTACAGTTGCTCCAAGCTATCATGTTACTAATTAGTTGAGATGATGATGATGATATTCATATAATGAAAGACCATATTCATGTTGCAGCATTTGATCCATTCCTAGCGTCGGCGGTCGGCATCTAAGAGCTTTTGTTGAGTCAACGCACATGAACTCAACTTGCCTGCTGTTACTCTGACTTATAACAACATCAATGCATGCATATCTATCTATCTTCTCTTTTTACAATTAATAAGATTAGTATTGACAGACATGCGAAAAAAATAAAATAAATAAATAAAAAATACATGCCAACCAATATTAGCTTCTCCAATCCAAAACCATATCCATTTTTTGATGTTTTGCCCAATTACATCATGGGGGTTTCCTTCTTCATCTTCTTCTCATGTATTCCTTTAGTACTCCTTCCCATTCTCACCTCCTCAGGCCCCATCTCCATTCACTCCATTCTCCCTAACTTCACTGCCTCAAACTTTCAATTCATTGACACTGCAGGTGATTTCTTGGTCTCCTTAAATGCCACATTCAAAGCCTCCATTAGATCCAACTCCAAGTCACAGCCTCTTCGCTACCACCTCTGCGTCGTCCACGCTTCCTCCTCCGCCGTTGTTTGGACCGCCAACCGTGGTAACTCCATGTCCGTATCCTCCATGCTTTCTCTCACCGTCGACGGCCTTGTCATCGCCACCGAGCCTGGTCAGGTGGTGTGGTCCACTCCTAAACTCTCCGCCAAGGTCGCCGCTCTCCAGCTTCTAGAGACGGGTAACCTAGTGTTGGTCGACCAGCGAAACGTCTCTCTCTGGCAGAGTTTCGATTACCCGGCAGACACATTAGTCCTTGGACAGCCCTTGTTCGCCGGGAAATCATTGGTGAGTTCGAGGTCCGCGGATGACTTATCAACCGGGGATTACAAGCTCACGATTACCGACGGCGACGCTGTGATGCAGTGGAAAGGGACGAGTTATTGGAAGCTTTCCATGGATACCAAGGCTTTCAAGGACTCTAACTCGGCAGTGTCGTTCATGGCAGCAAACAGCACTGGTTTGTATTTGTTGGCAGGCGACGGATCGACGGCTGTGATAAAGGTGAACTTCGTCATGTCGGGTTTTAGAATAGTAAAACTGGATTCTGATGGGAGACTAAAGATCAAAAGCTTCGTACACGACAACTTGGTCGAAGAATTCTCAGCGCCGTCGGATCTTTGTCAAGTTCCGTTAGTCTGCGGTAGACTTGGCTTATGCAGCACCACAGATTCGTCGTCGTCGAGGAGTTGTTCTTGTCCACCTGGTTTAAATTCCAAAGCCTCTGATTGTGCTCCCATTAATAGGTCTCTTTCTTTACCACTTTCTTTCTGTAATTCAACTAGCAGTACTACTAGTCATTCATCAGTTTCCTACTTAGAATTAGGCAGCAACATGGACTACTTCGCTAATGATTTCATTGGTCCTGTAAAGCACAACCTCAATTTATCCGCTTGCCAGGATCTGTGCTCTCGAAACTGTTCTTGCTTGGCCGTTTTCCATCAACTTTCTTCTGGTTCTTGCTACATTATCAATGATCAATTAGGCTCTATCACGTTCAACTCTCACAAAAACCGATTGGGCTACTTAAAGACTACCTCAATGGCTCTGTCTTCTGATGATGACACAATAAATAGCAACCTTAACGGTGATGATAAACGCAGTTTCCCAATTGTGGCTTTGGTGCTATTACCTTGTTCCGGGTTGATCGTCATACTTGCGGCGATCCTATGGTTGAGAAGAAACGGACTGATTTCTAGAGGTGCTTCAGCCAACAGAAAATTAAGCCGTTGGAACTCGTCTTCATCAGTGGAGGTGGAAGAAATCTCCATCCCTGGCTTACCGGTGAGGTATGACTACGCGGAGCTTGAGGCCGCCACAGGGAATTTCAAAACCCAAATCGGCAGGGGTGGATTCGGCATTGTCTACAAAGGTACTCTGCCAGACAAAACTCTGGTGGCAGTGAAGAAGATCACCAGTTTGGGAATCCAAGGAAAGAAAGAATTCTGTACTGAAATCAGCATAATTGGAAACATCCACCATGTCAATCTTGTGAGATTAAAAGGCTTTTGTGCTCAAGGAAGACAACGATTGTTAGTGTTGGAGTTCATGAACCGGGGCTCATTAGACAAAGCACTTTTCAGTACCAATGGCAAACCGGTTTTAGAATGGCGAGAGAGGTTCGAAATAGCCCTCGGGACAGCAAGGGGACTCGCCTACTTGCATAACGGGTGTGACCAAAGGATCATCCACTGTGACGTGAAACCGGAGAACATCCTCCTGCATGATAATTCGCAGGTGAAAATCTCCGATTTCGGGCTTTCAAAGTTACTAAGCCCCGAAGAATCCAGTCTCTTCACGACAATGAGAGGCACCAGAGGATATCTAGCTCCCGAATGGCTGACAAGCTCCTCAATTTCCGACAAGGCCGATGTGTACAGCTACGGAATGCTGTTGTTAGAAATTGTGAGGGGAAAGAAGAATAGCTCGGTGCAAATGTGCAGCCAAAACAACAATAGCAGTAGCACAAGAACGTCTTCATCTTCGGGCATCGTGTATTTTCCACTGCTTGCGCTCGAAATGCATGAGCAGGGAAAGTATTTGGAGCTGGCAGATCCAAGATTGGAGGGAAGAGTAGAGGAGGAAGAGGTGGAGAAGTTGGTGAAGATTGCGTTGTGTTGCGTGCAGGAAGACCCTGCGCTGAGGCCGAGCATGGCTAATGTGGTTGGCATGTTGGCAGGCGGATTGCCTTTGGCTGAGCCAAGGAATCAGTCACTGAAATTTCTGAGATTCTACGGCCGGAGATTAATGGAGACATCGCAGCAGAATCATGATGATCATGATCAAGAGTTTGTGATGTGGAAGAGTGGTGATGGAATCAATAGTACTGCTACATGCAACTCCTCGTCTTACATCTCTGCACATCAGCTTTCTGGTCCCAGATAGAGATGGTCATGTATTTTGCTTTGTATATACATATATACATAGTTATAACTATTTGTGTCAATTGTTTAGTTAATCAAGTGAATGAGATTTAGTTTTTATTTTCTTTTTAATGAGAATCTCCTTACAGACTACAGCCTACTATGGTTTGAAATTCTCAAATCTCAAGTTTCCTAAATTATGATTTTAGTAGAACAATTTCCTTTATTTTACTTTCCCGTGCAAACTGCTCCAAGTACTAAGTAGAAGTGGTCATTAATGGTTGCTGGGATACAATTTACTTGTGAACATGTTCAGAGATCCATCAGATGGCTTTACCAAAATGTTAGCTTGGCTATATATATATATATATATATATATATAATTATAATGTTAGCTAGCTAATAAATCTTTATGAATTTGCTTTGTTTAGCTCATGATAACTAGGAAAATATTAGCTGTCAAAACCTTGGTAAACAGTTTGAAGGATAATAGCAATGGTTACCAAAACTCTTCATTCACAGACAATTGATCCCAAGTTTTACTCGAATCGACTCGATTTATCTGAACTTATGCAAGAACCATTATAAAGAAGCTGAAATATAAGATTAATACCCTGGTAAAATATATGTTTTTGGAAGTGTTTGTTAGATAGAACAAGACTTCATTAAGCCCAACAACCTCATGAATGAGAGCATTAAAGAGTTGACATTCAAATATCAAACTCTATAAGTAACATACAACCTAATTTACTCTTACTCATCCCTGTGTAATTGCAAAGAGTACGGCTGCCGACCTCTTTTTAAAAATAATTTTTAGGTAGTAGGGCCGCCTACTCAGTGCAAGTTTATATTTTGCATTGTAATAATTTTAAAGCATGTATATTGACAAAAGAATTGTTATATTTTACCATCACTACGAGTGTGACGACCCGCCTTTTCGGGCAGTCACTTTACTTTCATAAACATAGTTTCATAAACAGTAATCTTACTTACTTAGTAAGAAAATACTGTAATAAAATTTTTTTTTTCTTTCCTTAAACGTTCTTTAAAATTGATGCGACCTCTGTCGCATTCAAGTGGAGACATCGCTCAACACTTGCCCTTAAACTCATTTCAAATCGTTTCTCAAAACTTAATAAGAAACATTTATTAAATCATAGTTTAAAACTTTACTTTATCATTACATAAAACAGTTCATAAACTGTATCTTAAAACTTTGAATACAATTCTTAAAACTCTGATTTTCTTTAAACTTCGAAAACACAACATTAAACAATAGAAAACATTTTCTTTACGTAGCGGAAGCAAACAGTGATGGTATCCATACCCAAATCTTTGCATCTGTCCTCCGCAGCACCCAGCTCTTCTAACGGGTCCCATTGGTCACCCATAAGTTACCTACAGCATGAAAAACTTTTAATGAGCTTTCGCTCAGCAAGTTCAAACATATTCTCACAAAGCATTTAAACATGCTTTAAAACTTTTCTCATGAAAACCTTTCTCTTGAAACGTTCTTCATGAACGTTTTCCATAAACATTTATGAAATATTTTCCATAAACGTTTTCCTTAAACATTTCTAAAAACGTTCTTCATAAACGTCTTTCATAGAACATTTCTGAAAACGTTTTTCATAAAACATTTCTGAAACGTTTTGCATAAACGTTTTTCGTAAAACATTTCTTCAACGTTTTTCTTAAAACGTCATTCGTAAACCTTTTCTTGCAAACATGAAATGTTTTTCATAAACCTTTAATGTAAAACCTTTCTCTTAAAACATTTCTTGAACGTTTATCTTAAAACGTCGTTCATAAACCGTTTCTTGAAAACATGAAAACGTTATTCATAAACATTTATCGTAAACATTTTTCAGAATGTTTTCCATAAACATAACATATAAACATTTCATAAAAAAAAGCATTCAAGTAACATCAGAATGCATGACTCCATTTATGCTCAATTATTAACTTCAATTATGAGCATATTATGAACATTCTATAAACTTAAATATTCATTTCTTTCTCAACCTTTATTCTTGTTCCTTAACTTTCTTTATCTTGTAACCTTCATTTTCCTTACTTTACTTTAGTGTTCGTACCAACTCATTAATCATGAGATCATATACATGATGCTTCCCTTGTGGAAGACTTGAGACCATCAAACATTGAGGTCTTGTACCTCACCTTTAGGAGGTCAAACTTTAATTTCACTTTCATTACCTCATAACAAAGAGGCCGGTACGACACTTTCTTTTTATCCTTACATTACCTTCTTATTAACTTTAGTGAGCATTTCAAATGCAAACACATTATATGCAATACACTTGCAATTCATAGCTTGTATTATAAAATTAATTGCATAATAAATGCAACTCATTGCAAACACATTTTACTAATCATAACTTGCAATTTAACACTCATTGCATAACAAATGCAACATATAATGCAAATACATTTTACTAATCATAACTTGCATTCTAACACTCATTGCATAACAAATGCAACATATTGCTTAATAAATACATCATAAAATGCAAACACATTTTGCAAACTATAACTTTTATTCTTAAATTTATTGCACATCAAATGCAACTTATTGCATAGCAAATGCATCATTAAACCTTTAACTTAAACTATAAAACATTTTGCATTGTCATAATGCAAAACATACTTTCAATACTTTGAAAATCATAACTTAGACTTTTAAATAACGTTATGCATATCAATATGCAAATAAACCTTTAACATAACGATTGCAAATTCATTGCAAATCTTTTTTTTCTTGAACTTTAAAACTTTTTGCATAATAAATGCAAATATACTTTAAAAGAAACTTGCTTAACAATTGCAAACACATTTGCAAATCATATAAATAAACATTTAAAAATCATTTACTTCATGCTGTAGGTGAGGTTTGAAACTTACCTAAACTATGCTCTAGCGTTCTCTATTCCGTTCCTTTCTCGTTCCTTTTCCTTCCATTGGTCGGCCTCTGTGTCCTGATCAAACGACAGCCGACTCATTAATTAACTTTCTTTATTATCAATCCACTCGATTGATAATAAAACGTAAACATTAATCATTCTTTCCTTATTCATAAATTGGTATACTATCGGTCTACCGTTCTTTTAACTCAACCTTATAAACCATCAGTTTACATTTCTTTCAATTAGCCTTGTAACCCACCGGGGTTACATTTCCTTTTAACTTTGTAACCCATCGGTTACCTCTCGTTTACTTAAAACATCTCTTATGAAATCTCTGATCTCATATGACCGTTACGTTACTTAACATATCACGGAACATTTTCCATCTAATAACATTATGCTAAATCGGAGTGTTCGACTCCGTTCTAGCCGTTTCCTTAAAAATGACGATTTTACCCTTAACGGGTTTTTTTTCGTCACCTTATAACGTTATAAAACCTATTCTTACATAAAACAGTGTAACAATCACTGATCATGCATTTCATAAATTTCTATGAAAGCATCTAAAACAATTCATACTGCAGTCGAGATTCCTACTTACTTGAACTCCAAGCTAAGCAGATCCAGTTGTATCTCGCTGCATCTACAGTATATGAAGCATCCTCTGCAGTGCTCCTCGAGCGACCATAAATGGCTAGGAATGCTTCCTGGAGATCATGCATTCTTGAAACATCATTCTGGACTCCGATATTGCTGTTTGAATCGCCTCGATCCGCGTGCAGTCGGTACCAGACGATTTTCATCGGAGTAGAATTTGCTCGAACGGAGGTCACCATTGCGTTCAGAGCGTCGAAACGAGTCGGGGGGCGGTCTCGGATCTTTGATCGGAGGTCCGGATCACAAAATCCCATTTTGCCCTTTGACCGGCCGTTGACCGGCGTTGACCGCCGTTGACCGGCGGCGGTTGGCTCCGTTGAGGGCTGAGCTCGAGCCTACCCCCCCTAATTCGACCCTCCTGAGTCGATTGGTGGGGTCAATTTCACCCAATTCGGCCTCCATATGCTCCAATCGAGGATGGATTTCACGGCGGAAACCGGTGGCTCCGATCTCGGTCCTCCGGCGACGGTAGCCCAAAATTGACTTGGGCGTTTTCTTCCCCGTGTCCCTCTGAGTGTTTCCCCTACGATGGGGCAGCTCAACACCGCGTGGAACGGCGGCTCCACCTCCTCACGGCGGCGCTCCACGGTGGAGCTTGGTTCTCCGCCTTCTCGCGGTGTTTCCCCAAAATTGAGGTGTTGGGAAGCTTCCTCTCGGTCCTCTGAACGTGTTTGTGCCTTCAATTTGGCACAAAACGGCCTAAAATGGCCAACCCAAACTCACCCACGTCGACGGTGGCGGGTGCCTCCGTTCTCCGGCGAGGGGCGGCGGAATGGAGCAATTGACCGAGGGGTCTTGCTCGCCGTCGCCCTCTGATCGTTTTGGCACCGGCGGTGTGCCACACCGCCACCAGGCACGACGGCTGCGACGGCGGCTCCACGACGGCGACGGGGCAGCTCCGGCGAAGCCTTTCCAGCCAAAATTGAGCTGGAAAATTGGTACCATCTTGTTCCTCTCCTCACACTGAGTCCATAGACACCAAAATCACGACGATTGGTGGTCGGACGACGGAGATATGACGTCGGGAAAATATGGGTTTCGCCGCCACTTTGGGCGGCGCGTGAGGCTCCCTCCGGCGTCTATTTGGGTGGCACGACACCTCGTTGGACTCAGCTCAACGAGAGCTTCCCACTGGTATGGGAGGTGTCGAAAAATAACGCCGGAATCTCAAACGAGATTTGAGGAGAGAGAGAGAAAATTCTAGAGAGAGAAAGAGGAGAGAGAAAGTCTCGAATTTGCCTAAATTTTTGATTTTTTTCTTTTTTTTTTTCTTTTTCTTTTATAAAAGTATAAAAAAGAAATTGTGGTCCACACAATTCAATTCTTATACTGCGTTGCTCTAACACTGTATAATTTTCCATCTTATTATACAGTATTTTCCTTTAATTGTACTTTGTCTTAACATAATCTTTAATTTAATGCATTTTTAATGCATTAAAAATCTCGGGTGTTACAACGAGACTCATATATCAACCTCTTCGTACATATATATGAAAGATTATTTATCAAGCTTGTAGTGAGAGATTTACGCTAAATAGGCGTCGTAAATGGTAGGTTTTAAAAATATCTATAGTAAAAAAAAATTTACTTCGTAAGTTATTATTTTTACTTATAGTAAATAGATATTTCATCTAAGCATATTTTTCTATTTACCTAGTAAATATATTATTTAAAATAAATATTTTCAAAACATATTATGTATTTATATAAATAAGTTTTCTAAAAGTATTATTTACTGCAACATCCGTATTTTTAAATTAACGTATCTAGTACAAACCTTAATCCGAATAATATATATATGTATATATATTGTGTTGAATTCTCTTGCGAATATTGAATTGGTATTGAACTTGAATGAATTTCAGTGGAAACACACGTATTTAGCAAGCAAAAAAACTGTATCACTATTCCCCGATGTTTATATTTTTAATGTACTTTTTGTCACCTATGTAGTAGGTAGGCATACTCTCACGTCATACGGATATTTAAGAAGAGAGGAGTCACCATATATGCAGGTCACAAGATGCATCATGATTAGGGATCTTCAGGGATCAAATTTTGCATATTTAAGTCTAATATGCAATCTAATGTAAAACATTTGGATTGACAAATTCTTAATCCGCAATCCAATCCACAACTTTCAGATTAGAAAAATCTAAATGCGCAATTAGATCCAAAATCTTTGGATTGGATTCACAAATTTATATATTGAGCTATGACCTTTAAGAATAAAAATATTGAACGCCAAGTTTTTCAACATCAAAAGTTAAAATAAACAATTCATAATATAAAACTGTTTAATAAAGCTAAATTGGTTACAACAAATTAGTAAATAAACTAGCTTCAATAAAACTTAAAACAAAATCTTTTTAAAAAAAGCGAAAGAAGATTAAATGGAAAGTACATTGCTCGTTCAATGATAGTGCTGAAAAAGTCAGATGCTACACACATGGGCTAGAAAGTCTCTCCATTCTGTTTTTTAGAGGACAGTTGACTGACTCAACCTACCAAAAGATCTGCCTACATATCATGCCTTTAAAACTAGAACTGAGCGAGGCTGAGACTTGAAACAACTCGGTACTCGGATTGATGAAATAACACATAATAGATAGACTTGGAAATCTATGCCTTTTGGCTCCTCATGTGACACCCAAGAATTTTAGTGCATTATATATGCAATAATTAAGGATTATGTTAAGTAATTAAAGCACAAATTTTATGAGATAAAGTTTATACTCAAAAATTTGTTAAATATTTTAAGAACATAAAGAGTGTCACAAGGATTATTGTTTAAATCTGATTTTTATGAAAAATTCTAAGGAAGTAAAAAGAGATTTTCAAGGTTAAAAATCATGCTATAGTCTTAAACAATGAAGGAATAATATGAAAATCAGCTAAGAAGCCTAATTGTTGCAGAAGGTGTTGTAACAAATTTTAAGATGGAGTACAATCTAAGAAAATTATACTGTATAAAAATATGAAAATTATATAGTATAAAAATTAAGAGGTACAAAAATTAAGTAGTATGAGAATAATGTAGTGTAAGGATTATACCAATAAAGTTAAGCAGTATAAGAATTATATTGCATAAAGTTAAGCAGTATGAAAATTATACTGCAAAAGAAATGCAGTATAGAAATTAGACTGTATAAATTAAGCATTTAGGAATCATATTGTGTGGATGATGTGGAAGCTTGTGGACCATAAAATAAAGTATAGGAAAGAATACCAACAGTATGAGAGATATACCAGCAATATAAGAAAAATGCTATCAGTATAAATTTATACTCTTAAAAAAGCTTATGTGGGACCCACCTTGATGCCACCTTTAAGGTGTGTTTAGGGTGAACTCGGCGCCACTACCGAGGAGACAGGTGGTCGGCTAAACAGCTCGACAGAGTTATTAAGGAGCAAACTACGGACCTCGACGATAATGGATGTTGCGTTGGAGGTGCTTCTCAGGGCCTCTAGGGCCGCACCTCAACAGGTTGCCACCTTGGACTATGTACCGGCTCAGGTCGGATTATTCTCATTCACAAGTGGACTGCTACTCGCCACCACAGGCCAACAAATGGCAAACAACTCATCGTTTGATGGAAACCAATCCATCGACAGAGGGATGTGACACTTGTCACGTATTGCCTGACATACTTTGATGTGACACCCAGGTTGTGGGCAAAACTCACCTAACACTTGGTCCAAGTGGCAGCCTATAAATAGGATGCATTTATTGCATTCTAAAGGGCATGCTCCTTCCCACCTAACAAGCTCCCGTCCTCTGCCGAGCAATCCTTGCCTTGAGCATCGGAGAGCCATTGTCTGTTGACTGACCACTTTCTCTTACCTCTGAAGCGTCCCTCCTCTTGTTGCAGGCATACCTGACCAGGCAAAGATGAACCGAGAAGAGCTGAGCACTGTGCACAGCCGCACGTGGTGTTGATTCGACGCTGGACCTCGGTAAGCATCAACAAGGTGCACAAAAGGCCATCTCACCCCCTCATTTGCAACGGATTTAGCCTCATCAAAAGGAGCCAAAATTGGTCTCTATCATTTCTTTTTCATGTGAAGCATGAAAACATTAAAAAAGACTGATTTCTTCCTCCCAAAAACCGAGCCACTATCATAGGATTCCCTCAAATATTTTTCAAACCACAAGTCTCCAAATCATGCAAGAAAGGAAGAACAAGCATTTTAGAGCAAGGTTTAGCAATTTTTTAGATAAAAACCCAAGTTTTACCTTTTGAATTTAGTGTTTTTGTTTGATTTTTGAAGGACTTTTTCTTCAATTTTATCATGAATAATATCAAGGAGGATTGAGAGAGTTTCGAGTATCAAAAAGGAGGTATAAAGCATAGGAAATTTCTTGGTAAAATTCTAAACTCTAGTTTTGATTTTATCTTTACACAACAAGTATTTGTTGTAATGTTTATAGACTTTGATATATTGAATAGACTCAATGGTATGATTGGTTATGTTTTATAATGATGATGTTGATGATGATGATGATGGAAAGTTAGAAATTAGGGTTTTTAATGTTTAAAAGGAAGAGATTGTTAAACTTTGTTTTTCAACAAAGTTTGACTAGTTTTTAAGAAATGAAGATTTTGAGGGCTTTAGAGGCCAATTTATGTTTCAAACAAAGCTAGGATCTTCCAAAACAAATAGAGTAACAATTTTTATGAACTAAGTTTTGTAAAATTTTAAAAGGACTATATTGTAAATATTTGTAAAAATTTGATAGAATTAAAAACTAACAAAAACTCCATTATGAAGTTGGAATTTCAAGAAATTTAAAACATGAAAGTTGTAGAAATCATTGAAACTGTCAGATACCATAAGCGGTTTGCAAAAATTCTGCACAGTTAGTGAGTTATGAATTTTATGAGATTTTAAGCATAAATTTTTGTAAAATAAGAAAATGTTATGAAATGGTTTTGATTAGGCCAAAGAGTTTAAGGAAGTTTTAATCAATGTGAAAAACTGAATGTTTTTAGTATAGAACAGTTACTTTTGGTCCCATGAGCAAAAATGTCAAGATTTTTGTGTTTCAGGCCAAAACCGTAAAACTAGTTTTTTATAGAGAAAGTGCTAGTTTCCTACACTACTATATGCAGTGAGTAACCACCAATTCTAATTTTGAAAGGATTAAGAGTTTTTATTAAGAAAAGAAAGAAAAACACACCAAGGACTTAATCGCAAAGATTTTCAATAAAAAATGTAAAGTTTTGATAAAATAGATTTTATCAAAAGAAAAATTGATTTTGTTTTCTGTAATGATATGAGAAGTAAAGAAATGTTTGTTTTGGTTTAAAATAGGTTTCAAAAATTTTTTAAGATTCATTAGGGACAAAATGGTCATTTTTGCAACAAAGGCTAAAACAGACCCCAAAAAGCCCAAATTAGGAAAACACTCCTTAGCAAGAATTTTTTTTGTACCCTGTAAGTAATGGGTTGGTAATGTAAAACAAGAAGTTTAGTAAAACTACGAGATTCACGAAAAACTCATAAAGGGTAAAATTATTATTTTTCATAAAACGGCTAAAACGGAATTTGAGCCCTTTCAATTAGCGAGACGCCCTTTAGACAAATAATGTTGGTTTCATATTAAGTAACAAAACCATCTAGTAAGACAAGGAATTTGATCAAGGAATGCTTAAGTTAAGTAAAGGAAAGATAAATCGATAAGTTACAAAGTTAAGTAAAATAAACGAAAGGCTAAAGTTTAAGTTCAGTTATCGATCTAGTAAGTCAATAATGAGAAAAGTTAGCTAATAGTCGAGTGTTATTTGAAACAGGACATAAAAGTTGACTAATAAAAAGAAAAAGAAATGATACGAGAACACTAGAGCTAAAAGTCCATGTAAGTTTCAAACCTCCTCTATAGCATGAAGAAAATTATTTTCAAATGCTATATATGTTTGTATTTTATAGGCATTAAGTTTTAAAGGTCAAGTCGAATTGCAATGTATTTACAAATTGTTGTACTTAAAGTATGTTTGCATTGGCTATGCATAATGTTTTAAAAATTCAAATTATGATTTGTAATATGATTGCATATGTTATATTTAATGTTTATGTATGAAGTTATGGCATGTGATATGTTAGCATTTGATATGTTCATTAAAATTTACAAGACGTTAAATCAAAGATAAAATTAAGTGTCGTATTAGTCTCCTTAATGTGAGGTATACAAGTTATGTTAAAGTTAATACTTCATTGTTTGATGGTCCTAAGTCTTTTACAAGGGAAGCAATATGCTATGTTAAAGTAACGACCTCATGATCGATGATATTGGTACAAACACTAAAGCTTGTAACATAAGGTAAGATAAGAACGAAAGCTTGTAAGATAATATAAGATAAGAACGATGATAAAAGTTCAAGTAAGTTATGAATCACAATAAAAAAATCCATTATTAAATACTCATAAATGAGCATAAATGGAATCATGCGTTGTAACCTTACTTGTATTCCTTTCTATAATATGTTTATGAGATATATTTATGAAAAAAAGTTTTAAGAAATATATTACGAAAAATGGTTGTGAAAAATGTTTACAAGAAAAGGTTCATGAATAAGCATTTATGAGAAAAGTTTAAAGACAATATTTTATTTAGAATGTTTTTAATATTTTGTGAGATTATATTTGAGCTTATTGAACGAAAGCTCATTTTAAGTTTTTTTATGCTGTAAGTAATCCTATTAGAGACCAATATGACTGGTTGAAGAGCTCGATGTTGTGGATAACAGATGCTATGATCGGATATGAATATGACTATAGTTCGTTGCCGTTGCTCAAAGAAAAATTTTCCCACTATTTGAAATAGTGTTTTAAAAGTTTTAAGAAAGTTAATATTTAATGAAATGTTCTATAAGAAATGTTTTACGAAAAAAGTATTTTAAAAGATATATTTTAGAAAATGTTTTGAATAGTTACAAAGTTAAGTTTTAAGCTATGTTTTAGTCTACGTTGCAACAGATGTTGCAACCAAATCAAGTTTATTTAAAGTATGTTTTAATGAAAAAGTAAAAAAAAAAAATACCCAGTATTTTCTTACTGGTAAGTAAGAATGAAGTTAAGATAATAACATTTAAGAAAGTTAAATGGCGGCCTGAAAAGACGGGACGTCACACCTCCCTTCCAGTTGAACTCAAAATAAAGTATTGTTTATTCATCAATAATATTTAAAACTTCAAAGCAATTTAAAATTATAAGATATGTAAATATATATATATAAGATTTCATATTTACGGATTGGACGGATTGATAATTTCTCAATACATAATCTAATTCAAAACCTTTAGATTGCGATTTTTTAATCTATTACCAATTCAAAACTTTCAAAGTGAAAAATTGACAGATTTCGTGAATATCCCTGACAACAATGATCAGCCATGTTAATTTTATTATTGTTCTTAATTTTATTATCGTTGGTAGTAATAATTATCTCCCACATTTTTATTTAAAACCAATTACATATTAGATATATAAATTATAACGTAATTATACCCCCTGATTTCATGTGCAACTCACCTATTGGATTTTATTTTTTTTCTTTCCTGAATTACCTATTAGAAAGTTTGTATTCACGGTCAGCACTCGTCATGGATGCTAGTCATGAATAGGGAAGGGACACATATAAGAGGGTAGACGAATACAATTTTACACATAAAAATCCTCTGTTTGTTAAAAAAAAAAATTGTAGTCATATATAATCGTCAATTAACGATCGATCCTCAACGTCTCTATTTATATAAATAACACTAACGCTGGCAGTTCTAATTGACACAACAAGTAAAAGATAACTAGCCAGCAAGCTTAGAGGTATAGCAATGGAGGTTGAGAGGGTCCAATCCATTGCTTCCTTATCTTTAAGCTCCGATACAATCCCTGCGGAGTTTATCATGCCCGAGACCGAGCAGCCCGCCACCACCACATTCTGCGGCCACATCCCCGAGGTCCCCACCGTCGATTTCAGTGATCCCGACAAGCAAAACCTCGTCTGCCGCGTGGTGGAGGCGAGCAAAGAGTGGGGTTTCTTTCAAGCAGTGAACCATGGCATACCCGCGGAGGTCAAACGAAGGCTGCAGGAGGTCGGGACGCAGTTTTTCCAGCTGCCGCAGGAGGAAAAAGAGTTTTATGCCAAGGCGGCCGATGCCAAGTACATAGAAGGCTACGGCACCAAGCTCCAGATGGACCAGAATGGGAAAAAATCATGGGCTGATCATCTCTTCCACAGGATATGGCCTCCCTCTCGCATCATCTACCAATTTTAGCCCAAAAATCCTTCCTCTTACAGGTTCCAAACCTTATTAACATTATGTCCATTGTCACTTTTTAATCTCTCTTTCCATACATAATAATAATATGCATACTAGTGTAGTATTTTTTTAATTGTGGTAAATTCAGATTGTTATGAGATTTTTTTAATATTTATATTCTTTTTCTCTCCTGTAATATGAATGTTTAGATTATTGAGATGCTTATAACATATTTATTATTTCTTTTCTTTTTTCTTAAGACAAAATAACTTAGTAAAAAATTTAAATATATATGCTAAAGAGCCTCCTAAACTGTGTCCTACCATCAAGGTAGATTTTTATATTTTTTCGTTTAGATTCTCCTAAATATACATACATATATATATATATATATATGTATATTAAGATGACATTAATAATTAAACATGTATGACATATATTAATGGTAATTGTTAGAGAGGCGAACGAGGAGTACGCAAAGCATGTGAGAGAGGTGGCGGATAAGGTGTTCAGGAGTCTGTCATTAGGATTAGGAATGGAAGGTCACGTTTTGAAAGAGGCAGTGGGAGGAGAGGAGCTGGAGTACATGATGAAGATCAATTACTATCCGCCGTGCCCGCGCCCGGATCTTGCACTCGGAGTGCCGCCGCACACCGACTTGTCGTCGCCTACAATTCGGGTTCCCAACGAGGTTCCTGGTCTTCAGATTCTCGAAGACAATCACTGGATCGACGCCAACTACATCCCAAATGTCCTTATCATTCACATCGGTGATCAGATTGAGGTAACGTTGCTTTTTTTTTCTTTTTTTTCTTTTTTTTTTTAACTACACTCATGACTTCGTACGTACTTGTAGTGTGTGATCAAGAATGCCTGATCTTGATTAAACAGGCATGACATGAGTGGTGTGTGTGTTTTAATTATAAAGAAAAACTTCCATTTAAGGGTAAAAAAAAAAGCAAAACATTGGCCAACAAAAGAGATAGATGCTTGCACAACAGGAGGCACTAATCTTCAAGAGGCATCGTGGTTCCAATCCTTTCGTGTACCTTACTTTTCTTTCTTTCTTTTTTTATTTTTTTATTTTTTTATTTTTTTTATAGAGCACAATATACAATTACACTATAAGTTCCTATAGAACCTACAAATAAGATTCATACCGATAGTGTTTATTTACTTATTATCAGTTGTGACTTAAATATAGCAAAAAAGCCTAAAATTTCGTGGCAAATGTGTCAAAAATCTAAAAGGAAAATGGAAAACAACAAACAATTTGTTATAAACTTAATTATAACAAAATAGTAAAACAATATATATATATATGCATGTTTTGTTATATCTCACAAATTGTTGAGTATTTAAACTCATAAAATCTGTATTAACAATATCCAACATTGCATCACATTCGCAGTGAAATTTTTGATTAATACCGCTTATTTATACATTAGCACAATTTTTACAAAAAATATAATTTTTAAGGGTAAATTCATTAATTAAACCTAATTAAATATTAATTTTATTAATGAATTTCCCTGGTCATTACAAAGGGTGTCCAATGAGAGGACATCAAGCCCCGGATCCTTACCAAGTCGATTCTTGTACAATGCTTTCTAGGACTTTTGACCCAATGGAGCGTCCTTTTCACGTGCCCAAGGACATAACCGTCGTCTTTTTCACGTCTTGCCATTCATCTATAATCAATTTTTATTTATAGAGTTAGTTTTTCTAACTATGCTTCTCAATTTACAACATGTGTTAAATCATTATGTTCTTTGTTGTACAATACAAGACGAGTTTCATATTATCGTGTTATAGATATAATCATATACTTTCAAAATATTATATACATATCTTGCAACATAAAACAACTAAATTTTAATTTATCAAAGCCTCATAAAAGATTAATAATAGAATCCCTACCTCTTTGCAATTATCCATTGATAATTTCCACCTTACACAATTAAGCTCACCATGTAAGCTCCAAATACATCGTTATTCTAAAACATATAAAATAACCATACTTCAACTTAAATACTAATATATAATTATATCAATTTATCATTTATTTTTTTTATTAGTATGCCATAATCATTAATGTACTTAAGTTGTGAATATCAAATTTTTGCAACTTAATTTTAGTAAATTATGAAATAAATAAAATAACAATAAAAAAAAACATACAAATTTTATTTTGGTACAAAATATGTTAAAATGAATTTTTAAAATAAATAATACGATTGTAAAATATTTAGAAATAAAATAATTAAAAAGTTTGATATTCATTAAAATAAAATTATTTAAAATTTAAACTTTATAAAAAACTATTTATTATCTTTGAAACATAAGTTATCAAATAACCACCTTTGTCTTAGTGGTTTGGTTTTCTTTATTTCTCTCTGAGGTTAGGGGTTCAAATTTTACCTGAAGATAAAATTTTGCCTCTATTTCTATTAAATCTCTATTTTGGAAAAAAGACATAAGATCTAAAAAAAAATGCACAGACAAGTTCTTAATTGTTCTTCACCCATTCTCAATCAAAATTCAGGTTTGTAACAGCTTTCTAACCTTAAAAATGATGTATAGTCATTCACAAACATCAAAAACACATTTCTTACAAATTTTCACACCAAAATATAACTTAAAATCAAAGTTAAAGTTTTAGAAATCTAACCTCAAAACTTAGCTCAAAATTGTGATTTGATCTTGAAAACGTTTAAGTCTCTTCGATCATTGAGCTTGTGAGAAGTTTTTTGTGAAGATTTATGAGAAAATAACTTGAAAATCTTGAAGTAGGTTTGAGCTCTTTCTTTGGTTCTCTCTGCTAATCTCACCATGGAAGAAAGAACAAAGAAGAAAAAAGAAAGAAAAAGAAAAGAAAGAAAAGAGAGAAATGTAGAGAAAGAAAGAAAGGGACGTGAAAGAGATAAGGAGAGGGAAATAATTGAGGCAGGTGAATAAGTGAATCTCCTCATGAGACTTTTAGTCACATTATGCCAAAATGACATTTTCATAAATAATAAAAAGTTTCAAGGGCATCTCGGTAAATATACTAAATAGGTATAGAAAAATTTTAGAAAATTTAAAAATAGGTAGAGATAAATAGGATGAAATAGATTTTAGATTAAACAAATTTTAATTGGCACACTAATAATTAATTTAATTGTCATAATACCCGTTAGGAAAATAACCGGTGTCACAGTCTTCTTCTTGTTGAACAATTTTTTAATTAATTTAGAAATAGAATAAACAAAAATGTCTTTAACTCCACCCAACATATCACATGTGCCTTTGGTGTGAAAATGAGTCAAATTTAACTAGGGGAGACTGAATACTTGTTTTCAATATTTAGAGTTTATTTGGATAGTTTAACCTCATAATTTTGGGCCATAAAAACAAAGAAATAAAACTAATTTCTTTAGTTAGTTTTACATTGAAAAGTTTAATGAGGTAAAGTTAGCATTAAATTTCATTAATGACCAACCAAAGTTTGTATTAAACTAATGTATGTAAAAGTCAATTGAAATTACATAAAAAAAATTAATTGAAACCTTGATACAAGTTTCAAAATTTTACAAATAGAGTGTTTAACAATTTTGGTCAATAGTTTAAACTATTTTTTATTTAATATATTATAATATATAAAAGTTTTATATTATAGTTAATTTTAATTTTATATTACAATATGTAAGAGTTTTATATTTTAGATAATTTAAACTCATAAATTTAAATTTATTTGTGAAACACAAGTGTGTGTGTCTGACATATTCATTTGGAAATGTTGAAAGGTTGAATAGGACACCGGAGAGGGGCAATTGGACCGGAGGCCCGTCTGGAGTAGAATTTGTCAAACAAAAACAAAAAAGGAAAGCCTGACCGGTGTGTAGAAGCCATGGGTAAAAACTCCCAAGTCCCTATTGCCTCTTGTCCGCCTACGTATAAGTAGGCGTTATCCTGCCCTTTGCCTTGGGTTTCGTGCCCTAGTTTTATTTTATTTTTCTTTTAATTTCTTTACGGACATAAAAACCGTATTTCTGTTGCGTACCTGACGGAAATTAATTTTCTACCAAAAAGTGAAAATTAAATAATTTAAATCAGCACAACATTCCCTAAAAACAGTCCATAAAACAAAATCTTTTTCGATGACAAGTGTTTAGAAGGACCCAAATCTCTCCAGACGTGCCCATCACGTCGTTAGATTTACTGCCCATATGTCTGATTCAGTATTTAAGTTCCCAAAGGGTATCATCATTGCCAAACAAAATGCTAGACTATTATTTTATCATTATTAATATGATTACATTTTTTTTTTTGAGCACATGATATGGTTTTGTCTAAGCGTATTCATTTCTTCTGACAATGCATTGATCCCACATTAGCATAACGTCTAATGACACGATTTAAAAAAAAAAAAATCCTCATCATTGTATAAATTATATCCTGTTATTTACATAATTATAAGTTTTAATTTAAAAAATAATATGCCTTTTAAATTAAATCTTATTTTTTTATTTTATTAATAGTAAAATTATTACCCTATGAGGCTAAATAAAAGTGCTCCTTCAAAAAGAGTTTCTTTTTTTAAAAAAGGTTTTTCATTCCGCAATTGCTTTCAACATCGTTTTATTTTCACACAGCCATTGGATGCTTGTTAAGCCCTTTTTCAAGGGGAAAAAAACTCCTTAAAGTTTGCTGATCGCTTTTGTTGTGTACTATTTAAATTTCATCCTGAAACATGTCTTTTTATCTCTCAAATTCTTTTTAAAAAAATTGTATATTAAGATTGATAATGCAATTTCTAAATATAACAAGTGAATCAAAACTACCACATAGCAATCCGAGATTCGTCAAATTCATTTTCTAACATATAGCAGTTCTAATCTACTAGCATACATTTAATAACGCATCACCAAATAGAGACAAAAAAAAAAACAATGCTTTTCCAAATCTCAAACTCGAAGAAACAAAAAAGAAATTTTTCATGCTTGTCATTTGGAATTTTATATTAAATCAAATAAAGGACTTTGAATGATGCCCAATTAGTGAGGAGAGAGACAGAGACAACAGACTAGTTTGGACCATATTACCTATACGAGTACATTTTGAATTGGATTGCAACGTAGACGTGGCAAAAAGAACACCTGTTCGGTTGGCGGTTTCCTCCTAATTCTGTTTGCCTTTCTTTTCTTTTTGTTTGCATGTTTTTTTTTTTTTCAGTCGTGTTGTGTTGTGTGGAATTGTTCGAAAAAGAAGCAAAAAGTAGACATACAATTGTGTCGATTTATTGTCCATTCCACTGTTCAAAACTTTCAAAGCCAAATGGAAAAGAGAAGAAAGAGAATATGAGAGCAGAGAAAACAGACTGAGACAAAGCAAAAAAAAACATGACCCAGTGAAACATCCACATCTTTCTTTCTCTGCTTTTCATGGTTTGCTTGGAAAACAATAAAAGTGAAACCAAAAAGAAAAGGGGGAAAAAGCCCACAAGCCATATGAATGAAAGAGAGAAACCCAACCCCGACGTCTTCTTTTTTTTTTTTCTTTCTTTCTTGCCCACCAGGAAAACACCTTTTTGAATTCCTCAATAGCATTACCAACTCAAGATCTTTTTCTCTGAAAAGGATTAAAAAAAAAAAGAAAATACTCCAATTCTGATTCAATTGTCCATCTTTCTTTTTGACTGTACAGTTGTTATTCTATCCCTCTTCCTCAATCTCCCCACCGTGTCCCCAAAAATCCAAAGAACAGGAAGCATCTTGAATCTTCTACACTCTTGCCTCCTGTTCTCACACTCAAAAATTTCACAAAAAAAAAAAAAAACACCCCACTTTCCTCCAGGTCTCACCCCTCAAAACCCATCCAAAAAAAAAAAGTCACCTGCCAATACCCTCTTTGCCCTCTCTCTTGCTATACAAAGCTCGTACTACCCACTTCCTCTTACATTCACCAAGGCTGATTTCTGAAATTAAAAAAGAATAATGAGAAAAAAGAAAAAAGAATAGCTCATCAGCAATAGAACCCCATCAGTAGAGATTCACATTTCCACACAGCAAGGAAGGTAAACTTGTTCATACACATCCCAGGCCTCCTGCTGTGACGGTGAATTGAATTTTGTGAAGAACTTCACGGTTACTGACTTTGAAGTTCGAAGTTTGATCGTTTGGCATTCTTTAACACTGCTGGGGATCTTCATCTCCATCTATAAATTATGAGTGAGTAGTAGTATCCTCCACAAAGATTCTATGAATGAAATCCCGGAACCTTTTGGAGTAGAGCTTGGGATCCACGGCCGAGATGGAGGTGGGATCCACTTGCAAGGACTTGTAGGCATGTTCTAGCTTTTTGCTAATATCATAATCTTGGAGAATGTCAATGATACCAAAGTATAGGATTACGTCAGAGATCTCACCGCCATTGGGAGAAGGGGTTGAATTGCTACTTCCACCTCCACCTCCACCTCCCCCTCCGCCTTCCCCTCCTCCTGTGTTCTGTTCCAACACCGACTTTGACACTCTCTCTGCCCTTGCAGGCATGTTTGCCCCTAGCCGTATCAATGGTCCCCTGCAAACCAACCAAAAAAGAGTTGAAAGTTCAGTCAAGCATTGCTGGTATCCATCACCATTGATTCAATGTAAAAGTACAATAAATAAAGGGATTCTACCATGTTAAGTGGTAGTTTTTGCATCAGCAATTGTGATAACAGATAAATCTTACAATACCACTACAAGACAAGAACTTGCTACGGTGCTGAAATTTCCACCGTACTAGTTACTTGTCAACATCACATCTTGGTTTCCTGTTATCTAAATTATGCTCATGAAAATTCGCAAACCAACCATGAGAACCATTTTGACCACAACTGGATTAGGAAAATTTTATACTGCATCAGGTAGTCAGCAACAAGTAATATTCCTCTTTGGTTCTTCAATCACCACAAGGCATTATAATTGATTAACAAACTTCATAAAGTGGCTTTTGTTTGTACCCAAAAACAAAAGTTTGTTGTCTGCATAAGTATAACATGACCAACCCAAACTCTGCGTCCCGATTCAAAATCACTTTCAAGTCGATGAAACGAACCCAACAAGATCAAGTTCGGAAGAATCTATGATTTGATACCACCCCAATTAAAAAGAACACATGCTCTAAAATACAAAACACAACTTTACTTGTTGCTGAACTGTGAATATTCGACTATGTGCATGCATATATAGATATTTTTAGGAGGAAAATACTGTCCATATTGTGCTGCGTCCTCTATGAGGTGCCCAGCAACTTTCTAAATCCAAGACTTCGAATTCAGAAAAGGTAAAAAAAAATATAAATAATTATCAGAATAATCATTTTTCGGAAGGAAAGGATACATTTAGTTTCTGGGGTTGTTAATATTTGATTGTTGGGTCCATAGGCACCAAACATGAACATGTGGGCACGGCACACAGTGTTAAGGAGATGCCGGTTAAGGGGCCCAAGCTATGAGATCGTTGGTCAACAATGACAAATAGATAAATATAGATCAAATTAAATTATCTGCTTTCTAAAGTTGACCCACACTTTTGTCTAATAAAAAATAGAAATTCCCGGTTCACAAGAAACGGGAGTTTTATTATTATTAATTTATTGTTCTTCTTGTTGTTGTTAAATTATGTACTAAATTTCTTCTACAAACGCGAAACCATAAAATATTCCCACCATCCATCCAAAAGTCGCTGCTTCCAACTACTTATCAAACCATAGAGTTTATATCATTTAAAGATTCTTAGGGAGTCAAGAAAATCAAAAGAATCAGAATCAGTTGTAAAAGAAAATAAGACATACCGGCCTACAAGAATCCACTCCATATCCTGCAGCTTTTCATTATGTAAGTGATAACTCTGCGTAAATGCCTCATCGTGGTGTGTCTCTGTGTTTGCTGATGGAAAAAACGTAGTAATAATTTTCAAAACTTCTTCAAAAGTCACACATTCTACCAGGCTTCACTTCTTAAACAAAAGTACCACTAATCACACAATTAGGAAAGCAAAAGCTAACTTACCAGAACGCATATCAAACGGTGACATCTTCATATCATCTGACAAATAATCACCGCGGAAGTGAAGACCAATCAGAAGACTGTAATCCATTATCCTCTCTGCTTCCAGGAACTCACAGTCCCTTTCAATTTGCCTGAGCACAAGTAGCTCCATATAATTGTTTTTTCAAGCATACAACTAAGGAATCTTGACGGGAAAATGCTTTGTAATTACATACCAGATTAGTTCTTGAAACCATGACCTTTCTAGGCGGAACACAAAATTAAGATCTAGGTCCTTAAGCGTGGTAGTTTCATCAATTTCCCCTTCGGGTTTATCGGTCATTCGACCATAGGAAGACCCTTTAAGATCAAATCGTTTATGGATACGGTACTCTGAACAAAATAGGTTGCCCATCACAATAAAACGAGTCTGCTTTTCATTACATACCAAGATTAATTAGAAACTCCAAAGCATTTGCAGAACAAAGCACTCAAAATAAAACTTAATCTGTCAAATTATTACCTTCTGACCTCCAACTGGCTTTACGCAATGAACGCCGAAAAACTTTGTTACCAAGGAGTTCTTATATTGGCAAACATGTTGATAGTAACTTGGAAGCATCCTTATAAGCACCTGAAAGTATAAGTATAACCATTAACCAACAGTAAAAACCAACTTACATGTGAATATGTTACGGAAGCAAGTAAAACATGATGGTGATTCTCATGTTCAAAACTATATACCACATGTTCTTGCTCATTGTTTTATTTTCTTTTCGCATATAACGGAATCAAAAGTCAAAGTGTGAAGCAACCAACCTTGACTTCGGATTTCTTCACAGTTTTTATCATGAAACAATCATCTTGGGTCAGGTAAAAGAAGCTTCCGCTCTTTCCCGGAGAAGAAAACTCACTAAGAGCATCATTTCCACAGATGGCTAGCATGTAATCCGCAGGATCTATTGCAAACAATTCTCTCAAATGTCTAAATGCGAAAGAAACCAGTTATCCACCAAGTAAAAATTACAAGTTATTTCATCTTAAAAAGAATAACAATGTTACTATAATAAACTCCCAATTCTTAGGAACCCAAAATAATCGAATTTCACCAAATTGATAATGATGCAATAGATTCCAAGAAAGTGACATAATTAAAAACAATGATGAGTGGATTGCGTAAAATGAATTACCTGAACACCATGGGACAATAATCCTTCCATCTGAAGTCCACCGACTGATGCGGTGGCGTAAACTTAGAACCTTCCGGCGGAAACCTTGTCCAGAACTTCTCCTTGGGGTCAAAATCTCCAGCCCTGAGCTCTCGCAGTATGGAAGCGTGCTTTCCAACAGTGTACCTTCAATAAACAACAATGCAATGAGTGAATATCTAGCAACAAGGAAGAAGGGCAAGATAAAAGAAATGGTTAAAACCTAATAGAAATTGAGGTTGTGTATGAATGAGTTCCTTCCTCCGATTATAACAATTTCAAAAAGATCACATCCTACAGGTGATTAGCCGTCCCTTCCTCTAATCCACCTTACCAAAAAATTATAAGTCTTAAAATCCACGTAAACCTTCCTTTCACTTTTCCCTCCTGCCTCCTACCAAGCAAGGCATAAGCATCAAATTGTAGTTTTTAAGAGAAAAGATACCTGATACCCAGTTGGAGATTAAGCATCAAATCATAGTTCTTATGGCCTTTTGAAATGGTCTGACCGGGCTTCTTGACATCACAATCGGTTGAGCTACAGGGACTCTTGCTTTGCAGCTTTGGAGGTTCAGAGTAAGACTCTCTACCATCCTTATAAAACATGGAGGCCTCCACATTGTCCACAATGTCGCACGTAATGTCCCCGGCTTCCCCGTCCAGCTCCCATATGCAAATCCGAGGGAAGCTCACGGGCCTCATCCCATCCACCGACGACCTCCTCCGAGCTGCCTCAAACCCAGACTTGTGATTGTAGAAGTGCTCATCTTCTGAACAAGCACCTTTGTTGGACCAAGTGAAGGTGCCCTTTCCCTTGGAAACACCATTCTCCCAGTACCCTTCAAAGCGGTCGCCATTTCCCCAAATCAGAACACCTTTCCCCCAAATGGCGCCGCTCCGCCACTCACCGTAATACTCGTTGCCGTTGCTGCTCCACACATACCGACCTCTTCCGTCCTAAGAGAAAAGGATAAAAATATAGAGAAATATTGACAAATCCCGTTGTCATTTTATGGAAATGTTAACAGAAAGATATTAAAAAATGGAGAAATTCGATAAGAAAGATTCTTCTTGTTACCATTGTTTACATTAAATCTAAGAATATATAGTCATTTTATTTTTATGGAAACAAAAAAGGAAAAACCGGGATTACATATATATAAATATATGTGTGTGTGAAAAAGACGGAGATATTTTTTGTTTTCATGGTTCACCTGGAGATTGCAGCGCCACTCGCCCTGGTAGATATCTCCATTAGCGTAGCGCTTCTCGCCGAAGCCGTGCTTGCGGTCGGAGATCCAGAAGCCCTTGTAGGTGTCGCCGTCGGTGCCAGTGAAGGTTCCAAAGCCGTCCATTCTGCCGGACTTAAAGTCGCCCTCGTAAGTAGCGCCGGAAGGCCATGAGAATCTGCCTCTCCCCCAGGCCTTACCTTTCCGCCATTCACCCTCGTACATGCACCCGTCCGACCACAGGTACTTGCCGCTCCCGTGCGGCACATTCCCCGAGAACGTCCCCGTGTAGATGTCCCCGTTCGGGAGAACCTTCTCCACCGCAGACACGGAGGAGAGCGTGGGAGCCACGCGCCTCGATCCTAGATGAGATCGGTGGTTCCGTCCACCACCACCTGCCACCACGCAAGGCAGCGGCGGGAGGAGGAACTCAATATCTATGTCCCTTCCTTGAGCTTGAGGCTGAGACGGAGACAGAGACTTCTTCTTCTTCTTGGTGGCTGTGGTGGTGGTGGTGATGTGTTGGTCGGAGAGAGCGAGGAGGGCCGTCTCCTGCATGTTTGGCGCGAGATTACGCCGGACAATGCGGCGGAAGCGGCATTTCCGGCGGCCGCTATTTTAGTTAGTCTTGTGTAGATTCGATTGTGAAGTGAAAATAAATGACAACTAGGGAAAAAAAAAAAAAAAGGAAATGAGAGCAAGTGAGAGACTCTTCTTGAGGGGTACTGTAGGTGTGAAGAAGAATGAATGAAGGAAGGAAGGCAAAGGGAAAGAGAGAGAGGAATGACCAGTGATGAGGAGGAACAGGAACAGGAAAAGGAAAAAGCAAAACTCAAAATAGTACCCACCACAACTCCCCCTTAACCCCCCCCCAACCAAAAAAAAAAAGTAATATTAAAATTAAAATAATAAAAAAGACATGGAAACGTTGCGGTATGGCACTGGCGGAGTAATTGGCATTCAATCTTTCGCATTCAGATTTTACGCATTTCTCATCACCAGATTCAGATTCTGTCAAAAAGATTTACATTATCAGAAAAAGCATATTAGTATTGTATAGGTAATAGGATGCCTTGTGACAAGTGTTAAATGAATGATCAGTTCAAAAAGGATGATAACATTTGCAGCATGTGTTAAAATCCAAATCCACCACTCTCTTCTTCTTCTATCTACTAAATTAATTCACACGCCTTTTTCCATTTTAACCCATAAGCAGACTTTTTAATCCACAGGACAAAAATCCTCATTCATAAGTCACGACCTGGGCAGGGCTACTTGGTGTTGGCCTAAGGGCTCTAACATGGCCAATGACATAACATGTTATAATGACCCTTAAATTCTCCAAAGGGTCTTTCCTTCCTGCTTCAAATTGTCCCCAGGGTATACACTTGCAACAACAGCATATGGCGCCTTGGCTTCATAGATATATTCAATCCAATCACAATTGCCTCTCTCTTCTCTACTGCCATTTTTGGTGTATATATGTATTTATTATAATTTCGGTGTTATAACCGTTAGCATTTCAAGCTTATTTTTTATAAACGTCATACATGTTTAAATGTGATGTAATTTAAACATGTAATATGAATAGTAATATGGTATAACTTTTTTTCAAGTTTAGCATGAATTAATATATTTTTTAAAATGTTGCATAAACGTAATTATTTTTCTTTTATTTATCTTTTTTTTTTGTTTTTGCATTTACAATCAAACACTTGCATTTGGACTTCAACAAAAAAATAAGGGATTTTATATTGGAGGGTCAATTTGAAAAATATCAATATATTACTTTCCATAAATACAAATATAAAATTGATACTTAGTTTATCATTCATGGACTCAAGTTCATCACTCGTAAAAGTAAGTCAAATATAGTTTGTCAATACTAAACTCCTGTTATTGACCTATAAAAAATTGTAAACTCTAGATTATCAATGATATACTAAACTTGTTCATTGGTAAACCAATTTTACATTAGACAAAAACAAAAACTAGATACAGCTTATTAATGATAAACTACAATATATCAGTAACGTAATTGTTAGTAAACATAAAAAATAAACCCTTGCTCTTCCTGTGCCTCCTTTATCCTTTGTTGTTGTCAACTGTCTGGCAAAGACTTCTCTCCATCGACGGCGACAAGCCTCTCTATACTTGTCCATCACGAACCAAAGTAAAACAAGCCTTCATCAGCTCTCCTTGACAAGAATGGTCACAAGCTTGTCGTTGTTAGATCAATGAATAAAGATCGGCTTGGCAAGCTTGATCGATGGAAGCTTGGTCCTTTTCCTACACAGAAGCTTGCAAGCATATTAAAATATCGCCTACATAGGGGCCACGATGAGTAGATTTTGCTGATTGTGGAGATTCATGAAGATTTCTTGTCCTCCTCGTCTCCAACTCTTCAACGCACAAAATCTCATCGCCGACGTCAGTGACTCGTGATGTTGGCCCTCACGATGCACAATGGCAAGATCCATCACCGATCTCACTGCAGTTGAAGATTTGATGCTCCTCCATTTTTTCCAATTAAGAGAAATTGGAGACTTTTTGTTTTTAACTCAATGTAAGGTTTAAATGGTAAGAATCAAAGGTCTCTTAAAAAGTTGTAAAATCATTAGTGATATTAAGGCAGTGGTATACTATAGTCCCGTTTGGAATTTCTTAAAATGACCTGTTTTTGGTCTATTCAACTTGAGAGTTGCTTTTGAGTATGTTTGGATGAACAAGCTATTTAGGCTTTTAACATTTATAAGCATTTTTGGAACAATCTACCTTTTTGGTGCTTATGAAAAGCTTTTTTATTTGCTCATTTCACCTTATATTTGTGAATAACAAATTACAAATTCCATATATTACTTATATAACATTACTTTTTATAACAACAATAGTTTTTAACTTATTTAGCAAAACAAGTTCAAAAGTTGTTATGAAATTAAAAGCAATTTTTGATGACTATCCAAACACTAATTTAAAAGCTATAGTTTATGCTTCTTTTATTTTACTGCTTAATCACAAGCCATCCCAAACAAAACTTACCCAATTAATGTATTGTTTGGTATCTTAGTTGGAACTTCTAAACCAACAAATCATATAAAATCTCTCAACAGCAACAGTAAAATATAAAAAATTATTATAATGTAAAAGCATTTATATGTTACTCTTTTTAAACAAAAATATTTTCATTTTCAACCGTGTGTCTCCGAAAACCACAGAATAGCCCAAAGCTAAGCCCACCCAATGGAAGAAGTGGGCTCTGAACAGACAAAAGCGCAAGCCAACAGGAAAGAGGGTGTACAGAAGCAGTGAAACAGTGAACCGTTGCTGCCGCGTCAGTGTTCCCGCCTGGCGCAAGCCTAAAGCCCAAAAGCCTAAAAGCCTGACCTCTAAAATTGGGAAATCGTTTCGTCTTGTTTTGTTTTTGTGGCTGAAAAAAACCGAGCGCCCACTGCCGAGTAGAGTGGGTCTTTCTCTCTGTTTCTTGTGAAGAAGGAAGCGGAAGAGAAATAATGGCAGCCGACCTATCCTCCTCTCCGGCGCTTCTTCTTCCATCCACAGCCACAACCACCACTTGCATTCACCACCATTCCAGAAGAACCGCCCTCTTTTCTTCCTTCTCTCCCTTTCCGCTTTCTCTTTCTCAACCTCTACCTCTTCTTCGTTTCTCTCATTCTTCTTCTTCTTCTTCTTCTCTCCCTTCCTCCTCTTCCTCCAGGAAGTTCTCTATCTCTTGCCATGCCGCCGCCGCCGCTGCTTCCGGAACTGCCGGCTCCGACCTCGACTTCGCCGCTCAAGTCGGCCAGGACCGTCTTTTAAAGGTTCTTCATTTTCCTTCCTTCTTTGAATTTATTTGTTTCTCGAAATTAAATTGTATTATTCTAGTTGTTTGTCGTGACTGTTTTGCCTTTGTTGTTGTTTTATCATTAGGTTCCGATTTCCAATATCAGGAATTTCTGTATAATTGCGCATATCGATCATGGCAAGTCCACTCTTGCTGATAAGTTGCTCCAAATGACTGGGACCGTACAGAAGCGTGAAATGAAGGATCAGTTTCTCGACAACATGGACTTGGAGAGAGAGCGAGGCATCACCATCAAACTTCAGGTTTTTTGTTATTTTTCCTTAAATTCCTTCTCCCGTCGTCATTCATTACTGATTGCTCATAAAAGCAGTTCAAAGATGAAACTTCTAGAGAAATAAATAAATCAAATCTGAGAGGAAAAAATATATAATTTCTTATTATCATTCTCAGAAGAAAATAATATGTTGGATTGATTGGAAATGAGTGGATACATTAGTCCAATGACTAGTGTCTGCAGCTTTAACAGTTTAACTAACAACTTTAACTAATTACACGGATTACCCCCAATTGTTAGTATCTATGTTTGTGGCAGGCAGCTCGGATGCGTTACATGTTCAAAAACGAGCCCTACTGTCTCAACTTAATAGATACTCCAGGGCATGTTGATTTCTCCTATGAGGTGTGTGCATATGCAATATTTATAGCACGCATTTTTACGACTCTTAACATGATGAATTGTTTCATTCTTTGTTTTGATGTGCACTACCCTGTTCGTGGGGAAGATTTTGATGAAGGGGCCAAAAAAAAAACCAAATTTGACAAAAGGCCTCTTTTTTTTTGGAATAAAAAAAACACGCTTTTCTATGCAGGTAAACTGTCTCAGTTTTTTTTAACAGAAAAAGAAAAATGACTGTAACAGAATAAGGAATCTCAACGTGTTGAAAAAAAAAAAAAACTGGAACCGTTTTGATGTCTAAAAAACCTTTTTTTTGATCCCAAAAACTGTAAAAAAAAAACAGGTCTATTTCTCAAAAAAAATTTTCCCCGAGACTAGTTATCAAAATGCCCCCGTTCGTGGTCTTGGAATCAAGTTGAAAAAAATTTGCCAATTACTAGTTTTGTGTCAGAACAGTATATTTTCTCTTTATTTTTTCCACACGAAATTGGTTTGTGTGTTAGGTTTCTCGATCGCTCGCTGCCTGTGAAGGTGCTCTCCTTGTTGTAGATGCTTCCCAGGTGACTTCATTTTATCAATCTTTCATATTCCTTTTCTTTGGACTAATCATTTATTACCTTCTAATAAGTTTCTACTTGTCATTTTAAAGGGAGTGGAAGCACAAACGCTGGCCAATGTTTATTTGGCGCTGGAAAACAACTTAGAAATTATTCCCGTGAGTTTGTTTTTATTATCTTCTTCTACATGATTCTTGAAGATTACTTCCTTTTCTTCTTCTTCTTCCCCTTACTTTGTTAGTTAAATTTCATTAAACCAATGACATAACAACTCTTTTTCTCACAGGTTTTGAACAAAATAGATCTTCCGGGTGCTGAACCAGACCAGGTTACCAGGGAAATCGAGGAGGTTGTTAAATAGATATATCTACTGCTTATGTGGCTTTATTATACTTCTTGCTGGTTAAGTCATAAAGTCTCACTTTTCATTTCCCCTTAATCTAGATTGTTGGTTTAGATTGTAGCAATGCAATACGCTGCTCTGCAAAGGTTGGTTCCTTACCATTTTTTCTACTAAACAAACTTCGTCTCATCCATCTATTGAGAAATTGTACATATAGAATTTTAGTGGTTCCTGAGTAATATGTTATTTGGTGACAATTTTCTTGTCTAGGAGGGTGTCGGTATAAGTGAAATTTTAGATGCAATTGTTGAGAGGATTCCCCCACCTCATGATACTGCTGATAAGCCATTGAGAGCTTTAATATTTGATAGGTACATAGTTTGGTTCTGCCATCATCCTTCAAACACTCTCTTTTATTATTCGCGCATTTTATTTTTGTGCCTATATTTTGTTTAGCGCTTATAAAATATAGTCTATTGGTATTGACTAGCCACAAAACACATTTGGAATTGGATTTCTAATGAATTTCAGTATTTGTTTTGAATCTGTTGCAGTTACTATGATCCATATAGAGGTGTCATTGTTTATTTTCGAGTTGTTGATGGGAAAATAAAAAAAGGCGACAGAATTTATTTTATGGCCAGTGATAAGGTAAACTATGATTACCATTAAATTTTTTACTTCATTATAGCATAACAAGGATTGTTCCTTATTGTAGGTTTTTGTGTGAATGACTCTAATTACTCTTATTTGTGCTTAATGATTTAGTTTCAAGTGTTCGGCATGTAGGGCATATTGTTAACATCCTTTTTTAGACTGCAGGACTATTTTGCTGATGAAATTGGAGTGTTGTCTCCCAATCAGTTACAAGTCAATGAATTGTATGCCGGCGAGGTAGTGTTCCAAATAGTGTTTTCATGAATCAACTGCTTAAGACTGTTATAAAATCCTTTTGGATGTGGCTTTTTTCTGGTGCTTTTAGCTGTTGATCTTTGTTATGTGTGCAAACGCACATTCATGTTAAAACATACACGCTTGGTCGTGCACATGCATACAAAAATACCCTTCTCCCCCTTATCTACTATTTTTTTTTGGTACCTAGTTTTTGCATGCTATCTTGTTGCTTCCCAGGTTGGCTATCTTTCAGCTTCCATAAGATCAGTAGCTGATGCACGAGTTGGGGACACTATTACCCATTGTGTTAGAAGGGCAGAAGATTCATTGCCTGGATACGAGGAGGCCACACCAATGGTGTTCTGCGGCTTGTTTCCTGTTGATGCAGACCAGTACTGTTCTATTGGCTGTGTTGTCTTGATTTATCTTTTAAATAAATTATTGTGATCTCTAGTGTCGTTGGTGTTGTTGTTGAATCCGATGTTTTTATTGGCAGGTTTCCTGAGTTACGTGATGCACTCGAGAAGCTGCAACTTAATGATGCTGCTCTGAAGGTTCGCATGATCACTAACAAATGATATATTATGATTTTTGACAGTCTTTTAGACAAAAAAAAAAAAAAAAGAAAAAAGAAAAAAACACTTGGCAGTTAGCTTCAAGATATTTGTGATTAGAGCCTTCATCTGCATTCCTGAGATAAAACTTTTTTTCTTTTGTTTGACAAAATACGGTAAAATATTTGCTTCTTATTTCCCACTCCATCAATCTTTTATTTGCAGTTTGAGCCGGAGACCTCAAGCGCTATGGGTTTTGGCTTTAGATGTGGGTTCTTGGGTCTTCTACACATGGAAATTGTTCAGGTATTCTCATTCCTACGACCTGCTAAATTTTTAATTGGCACTGACTTAGCTCTTGGCCGCACCCATAGTTGACTTTCTTTTTTTTGCACGTGCTAGAAATATGGACTAAATTTTAGCTTGTCCTTACAATTGTTTTTACTTTGCAGGAAAGGCTTGAGAGAGAATACAATCTAAGTCTAATAACTACTGCTCCAAGTGTTGTATACAGAGTGAACTGTGTAAATGGTGATACCGTAATTTCTTCTCAATCCTTAACTCATCCTTTTTCTTTTCAAAGTGATCTATATTTCCATACATGTTGACTTATATTTAGAGGTTGCTATAAATTTCCACCTGTGTTTTGCATAATGTCATGTTAAATCATTGATGTGTTGCATCTCAAATTTCTTGAAGGTGGAGTGCTCAAATCCATCTTTACTTCCTGAACCTGGAAAAAGGTCGTCAATTGAAGAGCCTTTTGTCAAGGTGACGCTTTTTACCTATAATTATTATTTGCTTGATTTTGTGGTTTGTAATTCCAGATAAAGTATTTCAACTTTTTATGCTGAGAGTAAAACATTCATATATGCTACTTGGAACTAATATTTCCAGATTGAGATGCTTACACCGAAAGACTATATTGGTCCTCTCATGGAATTAGCTCAAGATAGAAGAGGAGAGTTTAAAGAGATGAAATTTATTACTGAGAATAGGGCATCAATTACCTATGAATTACCACTAGCAGAGGTTCTTCCCTCCCACCCCCACCATTCCAGTCCATTTGACTAACTCCGGTAACTTGTGAACTTTTTTAATCATTCCGTGTCTCCCCCTTTCTTCCTTCCATTCACAGATGGTGGGTGATTTCTTTGACCAGCTGAAATCCAGAAGTAAAGGTTATGCCAGCATGGAGTACACATTTGTTGGGTAAAGTCTCGACTTAGTCTTGTGTAAAATGATCCTATAATCGCAAAGAAGTTATGTTAAGATTTGAAGAGGTCATGCCAATTATGCCACATCTGGGAAACTGACATCATCCTAGAAAAAATTAATATATATATATATATATATATATATGTAAGTTCAATATCATTTGTGCATGTTATGAATATTTTAAAGAGAAGAGAAATAAAAAAGAGGATGCCCTAGTTAATATAAGCGGAGAATATCTCTCTATTGCCTTTCATACTGGGGAGGCCTCTTTTGTTCCTTTTGTGCATAGATTGTGAGGAAAATAATGAACTTTCAGTAAGTCACTATGTTTTAAATTGACTTCAGGTACAAGGAAAGTAACCTGATAAAACTTGACATTCAGATTAATGGCGATCGAGTCGAACCATTAGCGACTATTGTGCATAAGGATAAGGTAACCTTGAGCCATGTGTGATTCACTATTTTCATTCCAATCGTATTTAAATTCTCCAAAATAAATTAAAGAACAATATTTAATATATTGGTGGGCATCAAATAAAAGCTTTTTCTATACTCAAGATTCATTAAGGAAGCATGGTTTCCAAAGTACAACAATATCATATGTTAAAAAAAAAAAAAGAATGAAAGAAAAAAGACCTCGTGATTTTGGGCTACCTGTAAAATTTTCGTATAATTTTTTTAAAATTTTTTTATTAGGCATATTCCGTTGGAAGGGCTTTGACACAGAAGCTGAAGGAGCTTATTCCCCGACAAATGTTTAAAGTACCAATTCAAGTAAGATTTCATTCATCTTTTGCTTGGTTATGGAATAAGAATCCTGTTATTCTAAATACTATTTTCTTATGACACTGACATACATCAACAAAGATGTAAAGAGTGAAAAATGCTGCTGCACTTTCCTTTACCATCTTGAAACGCCGTTTCCATTGGTTAGCAGATAGCTCAACTGACTTGGTTGTACCCTTGTGCAATATATTGCCGAAAGGCATGCATAGGTAACAAAGTGATAGCTAGCGAGGTTTTATCAGCAATCAGGAAGGACGTTTTAGCCAAATGCTACGGTGAGACAGGACCTACTCTTTGGAAAGTGGTGTTTCTATAAATCACCTTCTTGTCACTTATGCTATATTTCTTACTTGTATATAGGTGGTGACATTACCAGGAAAAAGAAGTTGCTTAGAAAACAGGTGCTTGCTTGCTAAAATATACATCAGTTTAGAAATTAAATTTTGATGAGATTGCAGAAATCCTTTAAGCTTATAATGGTATATTTTAAGGCGTATAATATTCTTTGGAGAAACAATAATAACCCAAAATAATACTTAATTGATGGAACTGTTTGTCCTTTAATGCTACATTTCTTCTCTCCAATCTTAGCAAATGACGAAAACGCATTGTTTGAACGTCTTTTGGTAATCAGGCTGAAGGGAAGAAAAGAATGAAGGCTATTGGTAAAGTTGATGTTCCTCAAGAAGCTTTCATGGCGGTGTTGAAACTTGAAAAAGAGGTATTGTGATGGTGTGTTTAACTTTGTATCTTGTAATTCATATTCAAGGGGGTAAAAAAAAAAAAAAAAAAGGAACTGTAGCTTGTAGCTGTTGTTGTGAAAAATATAATTATCATAATGTCAAAGAAAAATGCTTGTCCTCTTCTGTACTGTTTGGTTTGCTTGTTCCAACTTCCATTCATAAGAATAAAATCATCATAGTAAACCAAAAAAAAAAAAAAAAACTGCTTGATGGGATATTTTAAAAGAGAGAGCTAAACGGGAAGAGAGGAGTCTTTTGTTTAATTTTTTGTGTCTTAAATAGCGTCAAATCAATCATTATGATATATTATTTAATTAAAAACTTTTTAAAGTCTATTAGACATTATTTTAAAATTTTCAGATAATGGATAATAAAAAGATTGGTCACACACTATTTGACACTTTGGACGCCAAAACTATAAAGCAAAGTGATGTCTTGCCAAATGCATTTTTAACATAAAAATGTGTTCCCATTACGAATCCGTCAACGATGTCACAATTTTGTATTCTTATTTTTCAAACTGGGGCAAATTGAGGAAAGGCTTACCAGCGTTCCTAATATTAAAAAGCCATTCCCCTCAAATAAATAAATAAAAGCCATCATCCCCTTTTGCCCACATGTTTCCCTCTTTTATTTATTTATTATTTATTATTTATTTTTATTTCCAAGTTGAGCTACAAGCGAAGATTGGTTTTAAAATTGTAATAAATAAATCGTTTTAAAAAAAGGACAAGAGATAGTCAACTGTTTTGCAATCTGTTAATAAAGGCATCGAGGCTTTGATCAGCCACAACAAATTGGTCAACTGTTATCTTACTTAATTTTGCATGGCCCCTACAACTCGTGACGTTGTTACACAAATTCTCTATTAATTCAAAAAATTCTCCATAAACTGAAATCTTTATAACATTTTACATCTGAAACTTAAAAACTTAAACCGTTAATAAAATGATCATTTTTTTTAGAACTTTAACAGCAAATTTACGAACAATTTTAAAATTGAGGGTATTTTGATGATTTTATTTATAAAAATAATTAAAAAATTAAAACTATAATAAAAATAGTCTTTGTTTTAATTAAAAACAAAAAAATCAATAAAACCATTACACCATTGAAATTTTTTCGTTTTGATATATTAAAATTTTGAAAATTTTGTTAATTTTTTTCACACTCAAAAAATATTTTAAAATTTTAAAAATATATATTAGTGAAATGAAAAGTAACACAAATATATTCAACATAACATAAAAATAAAATACAAAATTTTTAAAGATAAAAAAGTCTGATATTATTAATAAAATTTCTTTTATATTTTTGAAGTTTTCATTGGTACTTATACATTTTAAAATTTGAAAATACTTTTTGAGTATGAAAACAATTAATAAAATTTTAAAGAAAATTTTGGTACATTGAAAAAAAAGATCAGGATAGGAGTATATTTTATAATTGATTTTTTTGTTTTTAATCATCAATAAAAACTATTTTTATTATAGTTTTATTTTTTTGGTTCTTTTTATAATTAGGATTATGAAAATACTCATAATTTTAAAACTGTTTGTCAATTTTTCGTTAAAATTTTAACACAAATACTATTTTTTGTTAAAAATTTATACTTTAAGGGAATAACTGTTACATTTTAAAGTTTAGAAAAAGTGTTACAAATGCTATAATTTAAGGAGAATTTTTGTAATTAATTATTAATTTTATGTAACCCATATCGTAGTAACTATTGTTTTAGTTGTTGGGATTAATTTTTGAACAATTTGATCCAAAATAAAAAATAATTCTATGTCTGTGTTGTCAACTTTTAATTTGAGCATTCATATTGATCGTTAAAGAGGTAATCTACAGCCGGGAAAAAAAATTCCTACGACAAAAATACTAAGGCTCTTGAACAAAGAGAAAGAAAAAAACATAAACTATTGGCTGTAACGCCCCTATATGGGGGTTAACAGTTTTTAATGAGATAAAATAAAAATAAATAATAAAAATAAAACCTTAAAAATAAAATTTGCCCGGGACTTAAATGAAAACTCTCAACTCAAAAATAAAAATATAAACGATAAATAAACCACAGTTTTAATGTAGCACCTTAAATTTAATAATATAAACTGTTGTCATCATCATTTTATCCCTCAACACATTGTAATACAGTCACAGAAAGTAACAATTGATGCTTACATTATCATGAAGAACATTCTCAACAATTGAAGCAGTCCCAATGTAATATAGTTACATCACTTCCTCAACTATATTTCTCGTAGCCACCTCACACTTAGTGAGTCCTGAAAAGATATAAACATAAGGGAATGAGCGACACTATGCTCAGTAGAGAAAGCCATTACTCACCTTTAGGTTTTTATCATTACCACATTAAAACCTGCATGGTTAATAAGTTACATCATATTCCAGATTATGAGGTTTATTATGATCACATCTTATGGATACCGTAGTTAATCATTACCAAGTGTCATAATTACACATTTATACAAATATTACCAATCATTATTGTTCCTAGGTATCCATGTTAAATAGAGTATCACTCAACTCATCGAAACCCAAATGGGCGCACTTGATCACCCTATAAACATTCCAAGGGTGTTCCGGTGAGGGGACATCAAGCCCCGAGTCCTCACCAAATCAATTCCTGTACAGTGTGTTCTGGGACTTTCAACCCAAGGAAGCGTCATCGCCTTCCCCCTATTTTACCTTTTAGGGTATTCATGCCCAAGGACGTAACCGTCGCCCTCTTCATGTCTCACAATTTCTCTATATTGAATCATTATCAATAGAGTTAGTTTTCCTAACCATGCTTCTCAATTTATAACATGTGTCAATTCATTATGTTCCTCGCCGTACAATACAAGACGAGTCCATGTCATAGTTTCATATGTGATAATCATATAATATCAGTTCAACATAGATATATATATATTGCGGCAAAACAATCAATTTTAATTCTATAAAAACCTCACAAAAGATGAGTAATAGAATCCCTACCTTTTAAGCTTATCAACAGTCTCTTAATCCTGGAATCAATTAACGTTAGCTCCATACTCCCTTGATCCTAAGGCGTGCATAAGGACAATTAAAACTAAAGCACAACATACAACTACATTCATAAAATTTATTTTAATTTAATCTTAGAATTTCAAGAAATAACCACTGCCCATAGAGGTATTACAAAGTTTAACAATATAAATTTTCTGTCTAGGGCATATACACTTAGACTTCATACATATGCTCCAAAATAGCAACAAACATATACTTAGGTTTAAGAACGCAAATTTGAATAATCCTTTAGTATAAAAGAAAATTTATAAATGAAAGACTAAATTTGTTCATAAGATTCTAACCTCGGATTATGGTTAGTTGGAAGCTTGAAATGGCTTCAAAACAGGTTCCTTTACTTCGGTATGACTGAAATTCTTGCTCAAATGGAGGTGATGGTGGCTGATTTTTATGGCTGCCTTGAAGAAGTTCTCTAAGTATTTTGCTTCAGCAAAGAAATGAGAAGAAGAGTGTGGGAACCGTGGAAGAGAAAGGAAGAAAAGATGAAGTCTTTGAAGAGAAGTGATAGAAACAATTATAGAGGAGACATGTTGAAGCATGTCACGGAGGAAATAAAGAAAATGAGGGTCAAGAGTAGTTGGAAAAGATATCCTTATGTCTCATCTAAAGACTTTAACACACATAATGCCAATATGACATTTTTGAGATTTATTAGAAGTTCTAAGGCTTTTTAGTAATCATACTAAATAAATATAAGAGAATTTTAGAAAACTTAAAAATAGATAAAAAATAAATATTATAAAATAAATTTAAATGAAGCAATTTTTTTTTTATACATTAAAAATTAATTTAATTACCTCAATACCCGTTAGGAGAATAACGGGTGTCACAGCTCTACCCCCCTTAAAGAAATTTCGTCCTCGAAATTTCAATTCTAGTAATACTAGTAAAAATTATGATTCCACTATGATTCCAATTCTGAGTCTAAACCGTTAATGTTGTTTGTCCTCCAAATTTAAATTATCGTATCTCCACTTATTTACTTGCATAATAAATCTTACTCCTAAATCCCTCAATGAGAGTATTTCTGACAAGTTTCAACTTATAACACCGTATAATAGTCTAAGAATCTGATCAGGCATACATATTGACCATATCATGATTCCAGTCCTTCATTGTCCATGGACCGTGATTTACAATCACATTTAAGGAGATTGCCAGAGAAATTTTATATACTTCATCTTTAGGTTCCTTTTCCTTTTTGAGTAAGGAAAAGTCAAATATATTTGATTTCATACCTCAACTAATAAACTAAAACATAATCATAAAACATATATCACAAACACTTTTATTCAAAACCATACATTAAACTTATTCATAGAGATATTAAACCGAATCTCTGGTTGCAAACATACCCGACATATTTTTCATTAAACAGCTATCCTCATGACACAAACATTCAATCCAAATAATATACTCATATTTCATATGGAATATCCCCATAACTGACTCTGGTACTTCCACATAATATTAACAGAATATTACACATTACAAACATAATACGGATACGTTTCGAGAGTACAAGGCACTCCGTATACCAGCTATCCATATCATGCATGCTTATAGAATACAAAAACATCGATAAACAAAAGATCGGACCTTAAGAAGGATGCGTTTCGAGAGCATCAAGTACTCCGTATCCAGCCATCCCGGCATTAGGCTCAATGAATCTAAAAGATTTAACAACGACGTACCACAAGAAACACAGAATACAAGGCAAACGGGTATTCGTAACACACGAAATACGGACACACATGCCTACATGCCAAAGATAAAACAAAAAGATTACAGATGGAGATTCAAATCAATTGGTCGCTCCCGGCTTTCCCTTTCCCATTCAAGCTTGGATGTTGCAGTGTCGGATTCTGGATGTATGATTTGCATTTTATCTATCAATTCCTCAGCTGTTGAAGCAGTGACAAAGATTTGTCTCTCCGATTCTGTAGTGATGTTTTCTTCCACAGCGTAATCTAGAAATTTCAAAAGACCGTCATAAAAACCCTTTACGTTCAGCAGTCCCAAAGGTTTGGAATAAAAGCCCAACAATTGCCCACAAGCAACTATAAATATTTCCTCAAGAGTACCTAGACCACCAGGTAATGCTATAAAAGCATCAGAATTATAGATTATGTCTTTAAAATTTTTAGGGATACTCCTGACTCCTTCTCCCTTACCTATGGCTTCCTTACAAAGGTTTCCTTCAACTGGAATATGAGGCCAAATTCTTACATCAGTAGCGTCGCTAGACCTAGCTGCTAGTGCCATATTTACCATCATTTTTATACTACCACCCCCATAGATTATGTTAATCTTCTTGCGTGCTAGGACTTGCCCTAAGTGATTTGCAGCTTCTAAATAAGCTTTATCTTTTCCAAAGCTGGAACCACAAAAGACACAGACATTCTTTATTTTCTTCGTGGACTGGGAGGTAGACATATTTGGTTTATAGAAGTGGTTGCTTAATGTCTGCTCCACTTAGACTTCGGGTTCTACATGAGTTTTTAAAGATGAGAAATATACAAAAAGGGCTAAAGAGATAGACGAGTAGGTAATGAAAAGGTAATCCAAAGATTTAAACAAAATCTTGTGCGGATAAGAAAGTAAGATAAGGTGATTGATAGTTTACAGAAAATCTGATTCACTTTTTGAAAAAGATTAGACTCTAATTGTATAACTTTTGACAATTGAGAACAATTCGACAGAAGACTCTCATGACACAACTGTAGACTTTTTGACAAATATACACAAAGTCTAGAAATTTAATATAAACGACAAATACTGTAGAACTTTTGAAATTTGAGACACAAATCTTGAAATATCTGGATAAGCTTTTCAAAATTCAAACATATTACTGTACCGTATGTAACGTGTCTGATAAGATATATATTTTATTATATATATATTTAAGAAAATCATAAATTAAATAAGATATTAACACTTACTGTATCAATCTAATAATCACAATTATTTCAAACACAAAAGCAAATATTCTGAGTAAAAGAAAAACACATACTGTTGAACATCAGCTAAAACTGCTTCAAATAAGTAAAGACTAAATAACCTTTATAGAGCGATGACTTATTCCCCATCCAGTTTTCTTATGGCTTGGCAAACAGGATCTAGAAATACCATATTCCTGAGGCGTTGTCTTTCTGTATAAAATTTAGGCCAGAGTTTAAAAATAGCTCCTTGAACATATCCACTAGGGTGACCGTGGAGAGGAGGATGGATGCTATCCAAGTTCTCCTTTGAAAGTCCATCCCTACAAAACCTTATTTTATCCTCTCTATTCGTAGACATATAACCAGGTGAAGTACATTTACCGTTACAATTTTGTCTTCCACATTTGTTACAAGTGACCACGATGGCACGAGCTCTTCTTTTCATTGCACTACGACTGGTACCCGTTCCTGGTAAACCGACATCTTGACTAAAGTCACTCGGACGGATCTTCCCCTCTATCGACATTCTCACATCACAAGGGATACCAAAACGCATAAGAATCCACAACCGAGTAATTCTAGCCTTGTATTTCTTTCTGAGAATCTTTTGGGAGAGTGATGGGAAATACTTTCTCAGGTGTTGGTACTTTGGGTCCATGATGAGATGAAAGAAGAGTAAATAGAAAGGAAAAATTAAGATAGTAAATTGCAGAATCCTAGAATTCCTTCTTCTTTTGGAGGAAAAGTAAACTCGGAGAAATAAGCTCCTATGCACAGTAAACGTATATGTAAACAATGATTAAACCACTGTATATGACACGTATAGAAACCACGTGGGAGAGACAGTGTGAATCAAACTGATTTAATATTTGAACTAGGCCCAAATGTTCTTAGTTGAAAATGGTCAGGTTGTTTCGGGCCTTAACACATTTGGAACGAGTTAAATAACAAACATAAAATTGAAAACCAATTTGTATAAATCTTAAACCCAATTCAAAGTCCACTATAGATAAAGTTAACTATAAACAACAAATCTAATTTAACGACAACAAGGATCTTCCTGAATGATATTTAAAATCATTTCATAACAACATAATCTTCCAGCAACTCAAATAATTTTGTTTTAATCAAAACCTTATTGAACAATGCATACACCCATATGTTATTCCTAATACTCAACATCTATCAATGGATTCATCATCATTGCTACCAAGGGTTTAGAATGTGACTAACCTTGAAATCAATACGATTTACGTCTTTCAACATAGACCATATCAATGAACAAAGACACTAGATGTTACTACTTAAGAACATCTACAATCCCCACAATTCTACTCATACAATATATAATTTCCTCATATAACAAAACCTTAGGTAACCAAAAGATTCACTGATACACTTAAATACAATGTACGTAACGAAATATTCCAATTTTGAGATTCATGCATTCTAGACTTTACATAGTCTCAACAGACCAAAAGTCTAACATTTATCTCTCTCAAGATTCAATACCATGATTTCCAACTTATATCATATTCCTCAATTAAATAGAACTTTCAAGAAAAGTTATTGACACTTATGTGCTCCATCGAATCCACACATAATCATTACTTAGGTTTGAATCAATTACGAAAAATTTGGCATTCTATGCCAAACTTTAAAATCAATAAATCAAGCCTTATATTTCTTTTTTTATTGTTTTTCACGAGACAAAAGGCTCTTAAATCCTCGTATCTACACGAATTTCTCATCGTTTATACGAATTAGATATGCTTATAGATCCTAATATTATACGAATCTCTCATAAGCATTCTACTTATAAACTCATTTCATATAATTATCATTCCCTCATAACTATTAATACTTTTCTTCTATATAATTATTGTACTCATATAACTATTGATATTTTCATTCTATGGCCTTTCCATGTTACATCCTTCTAGACTGTATAAATCAATGTGAAGGTTCATTTTGATGATGACAATGAAAATTCAGTTTCAAAACCATCTCAAAAATATATTTTTTTAAAGTGGTGCTACACTCCCTAGGTTAACCGAACCTAGGCTCTGATACCAAAAATTCTGTAACGCCCCTATATGGGGGTTAACAGTTTTTAATGAGATAAAATAAAAATAAATAATAAAAATAAAACCTTAAAAATAAAATTTGCCCGGGACTTAAATGAAAACTCTCAACTCAAAAATAAAAATATAAACGATAAATAAACCACAGTTTTAATGTAGCACCTTAAATTTAATAATATAAACTGTTGTCATCATCATTTTATCCCTCAACACATTGTAATACAGTCACAGAAAGTAACAATTGATGCTTACATTATCATGAAGAACATTCTCAACAATTGAAGCAGTCCCAATGTAATATAGTTACATCACTTCCTCAACTATATTTCTCGTAGCCACCTCACACTTAGTGAGTCCTGAAAAGATATAAACATAAGGGAATGAGCGACACTATGCTCAGTAGAGAAAGCCATTACTCACCTTTAGGTTTTTATCATTACCACATTAAAACCTGCATGGTTAATAAGTTACATCATATTCCAGATTATGAGGTTTATTATGATCACATCTTATGGATACCGTAGTTAATCATTACCAAGTGTCATAATTACACATTTATACAAATATTACCAATCATTATTGTTCCTAGGTATCCATGTTAAATAGAGTATCACTCAACTCATCGAAACCCAAATGGGCGCACTTGATCACCCTATAAACATTCCAAGGGTGTTCCGGTGAGGGGACATCAAGCCCCGAGTCCTCACCAAATCAATTCCTGTACAGTGTGTTCTGGGACTTTCAACCCAAGGAAGCGTCATCGCCTTCCCCCTATTTTACCTTTTAGGGTATTCATGCCCAAGGACGTAACCGTCGCCCTCTTCATGTCTCACAATTTCTCTATATTGAATCATTATCAATAGAGTTAGTTTTCCTAACCATGCTTCTCAATTTATAACATGTGTCAATTCATTATGTTCCTCGCCGTACAATACAAGACGAGTCCATGTCATAGTTTCATATGTGATAATCATATAATATCAGTTCAACATAGATATATATATATATTGCGGCAAAACAATCAATTTTAATTCTATAAAAACCTCACAAAAGATGAGTAATAGAATCCCTACCTTTTAAGCTTATCAACAGTCTCTTAATCCTGGAATCAATTAACGTTAGCTCCATACTCCCTTGATCCTAAGGCGTGCATAAGGACAATTAAAACTAAAGCACAACATACAACTACATTCATAAAATTTATTTTAATTTAATCTTAGAATTTCAAGAAATAACCACTGCCCATAGAGGTATTACAAAGTTTAACAATATAAATTTTCTGTCTAGGGCATATACACTTAGACTTCATACATATGCTCCAAAATAGCAACAAACATATACTTAGGTTTAAGAACGCAAATTTGAATAATCCTTTAGTATAAAAGAAAATTTATAAATGAAAGACTAAATTTGTTCATAAGATTCTAACCTCGGATTATGGTTAGTTGGAAGCTTGAAATGGCTTCAAAACAGGTTCCTTTACTTCGGTATGACTGAAATTCTTGCTCAAATGGAGGTGATGGTGGCTGATTTTTATGGCTGCCTTGAAGAAGTTCTCTAAGTATTTTGCTTCAGCAAAGAAATGAGAAGAAGAGTGTGGGAACCGTGGAAGAGAAAGGAAGAAAAGATGAAGTCTTTGAAGAGAAGTGATAGAAACAATTATAGAGGAGACATGTTGAAGCATGTCACGGAGGAAATAAAGAAAATGAGGGTCAAGAGTAGTTGGAAAAGATATCCTTATGTCTCATCTAAAGACTTTAACACACATAATGCCAATATGACATTTTTGAGATTTATTAGAAGTTCTAAGGCTTTTTAGTAATCATACTAAATAAATATAAGAGAATTTTAGAAAACTTAAAAATAGATAAAAAATAAATATTATAAAATAAATTTAAATGAAGCAATTTTTTTTTTATACATTAAAAATTAATTTAATTACCTCAATACCCGTTAGGAGAATAACGGGTGTCACATTGGCAGACATTATTTTTTATGTATTATTCATAACTACATTGTTTGGATATAAAGGTAGATGTCTTTGTAAAAGTACTTTTAATAAATGATCGTAATTTTTTAAAATTAAGCAAGTAATCGTTTATCAATTATAAACTTGAGTTTATTGAGTTTAATATTAATAAACTTGAGTTTATCAGTTAAATTCAGCTTATTACTAATAAATTAATTGAATTTATCAGTAATAAAATTAAGTTTATAGAGTTTGACACTGATAAACTAGAGAATTTTATCAATTAAACTCAGTTTATCATTAATAAATAGTTATTTGTCTAATTTTAAAAGTTATGGTCATTTCTTTTAAAAATGCCGTAAAAAAAGGTTACGTAACCCAATTTTCCAAGTATATTTTGTGATCTATTATAGTAATAAACTAAAAATCACAGTTATCATCCTAACAAGGTTCCATGTACAGACAATAACAACAAAGATTATTATGGTTGTTTTTATATTTTTTCTCCACCAAATTACCAATTATGTTCCCTTGAAAACAATTACCAATTATATAGTCTAATAACAAATAAGCCATTTAAAAAAATAATTTTAACAATCAATTATAACTATAAATAATATAAAATTTTTATATATTATAATAAAAAATTATAGTTTAAAACTCTCCTTTAAACTAAAATTATTAGCGAAGAACGGCCTCAAAATAATTATAAAATGCATGGGATAGTCCTGTTCTTCCCGGCCCTTGACCCCCAGCCACCAAATCACATGTAAGGCGGCTATTAAAAAAAACCATATATATTATGTAAGAAAGGAAAAAAAAAAGAAGGCAAAAATGCAAAATAGGAGAGAAAAATAGGAAGTAGAAAAGAAGAAAATGGAGGGATGACAATTGCCATTTGCCATGCAAAGAAGAAGGAGAGAAGTAGAAGTTAGAAGGCAGCTGCGGAGAAGTCTATACCTGCACGTCAGGCCAGCACTCAAGCTTTGACTCTCTCTCTTCTCTCTCTTTCTCTCTCATCTTCTGTTGGTTGACTACGCCCACTCCTCCATTATTCGATAAAACTAAATAAAATCTCTCTCTCTCTCTCTCTCTCCCTCCTCTGCCTTTGTTTTTCACTTTATACTACTCTCTTCTTCTCCGGAATCGGAGTTTTCCTTTCTCGCCGACCAAACAAAGCTTCGATTTCATCGCTGACACAGATCAAGAAAGAAGAAGAATAAGGTTTCGCTTTCGTGGAAGAATTGTGGTGTGATTGATGGCTGTGAGGGCCTCAACCGCCGCGCAGAAAGCCGCAGCGGAGGCTGCGATTCAGGCCATAGGGTTGGGGTACGACCTCACCGTTGACTTGCGTCTCAAGTATTGTAAGAGGTCCGCCGTCCCCGGCTCTGCAGACCACCGTCTCATCGCCATCGACGATGATGTCCTCCGAGAAATCGCGATTCCTGGTGGAATCTGTATCCGGAATGTTCCCAAATCCATCAAGTGCGATAAAGGCGAGCGCATGAGATTCGGCTCTGATGTTCTCTCTTTTCAACAGGTACCTATGTCTTTACTTCTTTTATTTACTTTCCCCCTAATTCTTCTTCTTCTTTTTTTTTTTTTTTTTTGCCCTGAAAGTAACAATCCCCAAAAAGAGAAGTTCCTTTTTTTTTTGGGTTTATGTCTGAATGTTACTAATGCATGAAAAGTGGAAGTAGCTCAATTGAATTGGTGCCCTGGTTGGCTAAAACAACAATACATAAGTTGAGAGTTGATGGTCAAATTCTTTAGCGCTTATAATTTTTTAAAAAATATATATCTTTTACTGAAAAAGAGTTTGAACTTTGAAACAATAATGCATAAGTTAGAGTTGTTAGAATATATATATATATATATATATAAAACTGAAAATTATGAATTAAAAGTAAGTTACAGCTCAATATTTGAAACAATAACAAACAAGTTGAGGTATGGTAGAGACAGACAACCAAAGTTTTTCTTTTTTTTTCAGTAAATTTTCGTAACTTATATTCGCCTATCTGTTATTTTGTAGATGTCGGAACAGTTTAACCAGGAGTTGTCTCTGTCCGGTAAAATCCCAACGGGCCATTTCAATACGGCTTTCGAGTTCACAGGAGCTTGGCAGAAAGATGCTGCCAACACCAAAGCCCTTGCCTTTGATGGAGTTTCCTTCACTCTCTACAACATTGCACTCGAGAAATCTCTGGTGGTATTGCGTGATCATGTCAAACAAGCCGTGCCATCCTCCTGGGATCCTGTTGCCTTGGCAAGGTGGAATTTTCATGCCTTTATTAGCAATGAAAAATGCTAATGTCTATCCCATTAATTTTACTTTTCTCCACGTGACAGTTCTATTTTGCTAACGTACATGTGGTGATGCATTACCAATGGTGATGGATAACGTCGTGCATTAGCTGTATATTTTTGTTGAGTTCACAATATTAATCTCCAATTATCTGTTCATAACTTACAGTGTTATTTAGTTGTTCTGCTTTGATTCTCCAGTACTCTTAACAAATATTATTTTGGGTTTGCAGTGCCAAATTTATCATGAAATCCATATTTAATCACTCATGATGTACAATATCTATCTATTATTTTTGCTCCACGCTCTAAATTGCTGTGGAAAAAAGATGTAATATTAAACTCCCGTGCCTAGAACTTTTCTAACTCCCACCTCCGATTTTACACATGTTTCTGGAATGCATCATAGTCATGATAATCCATTTGTGGGAAATTCGCTTTTTAATTAATTGATTTTTTTGACGTCATATTCTACTTTTAAGTTCAGAAAATTTATCAATAGTACATGCTTTTGTATTTCAGGTTCATTGAAAAGTATGGTACTCATGTTATTGTTGGCGTAAAAATGGGAGGAAAAGATACAATTTATATGAAGCAACATCATTCATCACCTCTCCAACCTGCCAATCTACAGAAAAAGTTAAAGGACATGGCAGATAAAATGTTTGTTGATGGAAGGAGTTCTGAGAAATCCAACACGAGGAACAAGGTTTGAAGAATCTTATCTTTGTATCCCTAAAATGATTTCTGCGTTCTATTGGTGAATGATTTGGCAATGCCTGAGGTTTCTTTGAGCGTGCTTGGGTGAAAGTACTACTAGGATGCTGGACCTCTTGGAAAGTCCTCTTATTGTTGCCCCTCCTTGGAGAAAACTTTGCATATGACGCTCTTTTCCAAAGAGCTTTCATGCATTCTTGTATTTTGAGTTCTGTGAAGGATTGATTTATTTGGTACCTGGTGGCTTTGTCCCTTCAAGAAAGTCCTTGGAGGTGAAATTATTTTTCAATCAAAGGGAGTTCTTAAGCTCCTAAAAATATATATATGTGTGTGTGTGTGTGTGTATACATATACACACACGTATATTCTTAAACTTGTTGAGCTCTTTTAAGCTAATTGTTGTTGCAAAATAATTATCAAACTTGACTTGGTTTGCAGTTTATATATAGTAAGACTTTTTCTAAGATGCTAATTTTATGCAGTGGATGTATTGCCCATAAACTTTTTCTATGTTTTCTTTCAGTTCACTATGGAGCATGGCCTAACTCTCATGGACAGGATTCCGTCGAGTTCATACTCTAATACAGAGGTACAAAGTCAGGAAAAACTGAACTCCCTGAGGCTCACTGTTTCTGATTAGATCTTTGACTCCTACTTGTGATGAGATATGATCTGTACTGCCTCGTCAGTGATTGGACAACATTGTTTCCCTACGTTTGAATTTTTTTCATTTTATTTTTTTGGCCAAAAGAGTTTCTGGGATATCCATGACGTCCGTCTTTAAGGTTATAAGAGTCTTCTTACACAAACTCGCATATAATCACATTGCAGTAGAGTTCGATAATTGCTTATTTCTTTTGCATATTTCAGTTGCAGGATACAAAATTTATCTGCAAGAGAAAAGGTGGGAGCTTACATAAAAATCTATCCCACGATGACTGGTGTCAGACAGTTTATTTTGAACCTGATGTAATCTCCATGTCATTAATCCCGATTACGTCATTACTGAGTGGCATTAATGGGAGTGGATTTTTAAGCCATACTATTAATCTCTACCTTAGATGTAAGCATGACCCTTCTTTTGTCAGTGCACGCGCTAATGCATTATACCACATGGATATGACACTCTTGATTTTCTGTTAAAATGCTCGTGGTATAAGCATAGTTTTAACGCGTTTCTTTTTACTTTTTCTTTCTTGCTTAATTTTTATCAAGTGCAGATAAACCACCAATTGAAGAACTCCATCAGTTTTTAGACTTCCAACTTCCAAGGCAGTGGGCGCCGGCATTCGGTGAGCTCGCCCTTGGTCCTGAGAAGAAGCTGCCAGCTGGTGCATCTTTGCAGTTTAGCTTCATGGGTCCTAAGCTCTATGTTAATACAATTCCTGTAATGCTACTTCTCCTGTTTCCATCAAAAAAGTAGAGTTTCTATTGCATTGCTGAGTATGATGCTGTTTTGCTTTTTTTTGAAAAGCGAAAATCACAAAATTCTCCCCCGAGTTCAAGTAAAACTCGATGCTCAACCTTTGTTTCTCAAGAATTACAGGAACGTTAATCCTTTAAATCTCTCCCCTATGACGCTTCCGCATTGACTTAACGTCAGACATTAGACAAGATGCCAAATTTATCTTGACAAATCCTTTCTTTCTTACTTGCTCCCAAGGGTAGAATTTTTAAGGGATTTGCAATCTCGTGTTACATTTGTGATTTCCAATAATGAAACTGTACATTGCATTTTCAGTTGAACCAAGGAGATTTTGTAATTCTCTCTTTCAAATCCGTGTGGAAAGTTTAAGTATGAGAATAATATCAGCTTTTCAGAGCCTTCTCATTTTAATTGAACATATGCAACCTTTTTATCATATTAACGTAGTAATGATGATTGTAATAGGTTGATGTGGGCAAGAAGCCAGTGACTGGTCTCCGACTGTATCTGGAGGGAAAAAGGAGCAACTGCTTAGCAATCCACTTGCAACATCTCTCATCCCTGCCAAAGACCTTACAACTCCAGGATGAAGTAAATGGGGATGTTTCTCATTGCTCCTCCGACCGCAGATATTATGAAAAGGTTCAGTGGAAGAGCTTCTCTCATGTCTGCACGGCCCCAGTTGAGGCTAATGACGATCTCTCTGTTGTCACTGGGTCTCACTTTGAAGTCGGAGACTCCGGTATGAAGAAAGTTCTTTTCTTGAGACTCCATTTCTCTAAAGTGGTTGGTGCATCAACTGTTCGACGGCCGGAGTGGGATGGTTCCCCTGGATTGGCCCAAAAATCTGGAATCATTTCGACGCTATTCAGCGCTCCTTTCTCGACTGCCCAAAAACCTCCCCCAAAGCCTTCTGATGTGAACATAAATTCTGCTGTTTATCCCGGAGGCCCTCCGGTTCCCACTCAGACACCTAAACTTCTGAAGTTTGTTGACACCAGAGAAATGACAAGGGGACCACAGGACTCACCTGGTTATTGGGCTGTTTCTGGGGCAAGGCTTGTCGTTGACAGTGGCAAGATATCTCTTCGCGTTAAGTATTCACTTCTGACGGTGATCTTAACTGATGAAGAGGTTTCGGAAGAGTTCTGAGGGCACTGATCATTGAAAGGGGAAGAGGACGTTGTAAATTCGTTGAGTTGGTTGTATATAAATTTTCCACGTCTCCTTATATAATTTTTTTCTCTGTGTCTCTTGTAGATACTACTTTTGGTGGTGATATTTGAATATTCATTTTGGCATGGTTATTTGGTAAGAGTTTGAGTTAGTTGGTGAGAATATAATTTGTGCAAGAGTCAGAATGTAAGAGGGTGTTTTATGTGTTTTATTTGTTTGTAGTTTTTTAGTGAAAGAGGGTGTTTTATTTATTCTTTTGTTACATTCTCCTTTTTTTTTTTAATAAATAATTCTACCTCAAATTCACCGACAAGCTATCATTCCTTTTGCCTCTTTTTGGATGAAAATTCATAACAATACTGACGAATTAAGTGCTGAAAATTTTTACCAAATTTTATACTGATCAGCTATTCGCTATCTAATGTTCTACAATGAAATGAAAGGATATCACGGACACCAATGTGCTCATTTGTATGTAACTTCCCCAAAACATATGGTTTCCTCAATTAAAATACCACTCTAGTTTGTAAATAAATATTATACGCATGTCTCACAGTGGTACTATAAAAATAATTACTATATAATTATGTGGTACAAAATATGTATCATTAAAACAATTACTATGTAATTAAGCACATTTTTAAAATATTTTGAATGTTGTATTGAATTTTAAATTCTAGTTTGGAGGAAAAAAAATAAATTAAAGCATAGCTAGTGGCAAATTAAACACTTTCATCACTATTGGCACGTTGATCAATTGGTGATTTTTTTTCCCTCTAAAAAACAACTTGTAGATTTGATTACAAACAACAATTAACAAGCACACTAAATAAACGACACGATGCTCATACCAAAATGACATCAGTTTGTTAAAAGTACGCAAAAAACATAAAGTGGCATACAGAGACAAATAACCTTTTAAAAGCTTTTTTTTTAAATGATGACCGTACTTTTTTAGATTAGGCCAATGGACCTTACTTATTAATTAAAAAGTTAAAATGATAAAAATAACTTTCATTGATTATTAATCAGTCATAATACATTAGTGATAAACCAAAATACATCTGTGATAAACTCAATACATCAGTGATAAACTCTAGTATATAATTGATAAACTTGAGTACATATAAATAATAACATATTGGTGATATAATGCTATATATCAAATCTAAGCACATCAGTGATAAAAACCTAGTTTATTAGTAATAAACCTTAATACATTACTAATAAACATCTACATAACAAACCCTAACAAAAAAAAAAAACCCCCAAAACCTAACTTTCTCTGTCCGTTTTCTCTCACTACACAATGGCGCCACACTCCGCCAAATTGGCCACTTGGAGGGCTGACATAGGTTATTTTGATCAATAATAGTGAAAATTATTTTTGTCATGTTGATTTTATAATTAATAAAAAAAAAGACTATTCACCAACTTTTGAAAAGTATGGTCGTTTATTTAAAAGCGACCCTTTTTAAAGGCAATCTACCCGGATTTCCCGACTAAGATAGAGAGCTAATTAATATAAGAGGAAGGCCATATCAAAGGAAGGCTTCAAGATAAAAATGCAGTATCTAAAGCTACATCAGAAATTTTTTTTTTCTTTCTTTCTTTTGAAAGAAAAGTAAAACAACTTGAAGATGCCTTCCAACAAAAAAAGAAAAAGAAAAAAAAAAAGAAACTTCCAAATACGAAATCTTCAAATACTGATTTCAGAGGAATGATTTCAAGTTTAAAGGAAAATGAGCAAAAAAAAAAAAAATCATTGAAATTGGAAGTCACTAAAAAAAAATCCGCTAAAAAACAAAATGGTTTAAGCATTGGTATGTATGTATAAAGGTAGTTGTAGAATTATATAAAGTTCCTTATACTCTTCATGACTCTGAATACAATAGCTCTGCGCGGCGATGAAATTAAGCTTCAATGGTGCGACCAAATTCCCCCAATTACCTGATTTAGATTCGTCAATTTTAGAATTACATCTGAAGAATACAATAGATTACCGCGTCGGACTCCAGGTATTTGAGGCAATATATTAATGGAATACTTCTTTTTTATGCGTGCGTTTAATTTGTTTATTTGATTTTTATTTATTTATTTATGATGGACTTTGAAGTTGAGTGAAAGATGTAGTGTTGTGGGACTAGAGGATCAAATTAAGACGTCGAATGTTGCTCAAATAAAAAAAATTTCATAAGCATTGGTACTTTTCTGGTAATGCGACTTTATATATTGCCGGGGATATCGACGTCTCTAAAACAATTGATGCCATACAAGTCTCATATATATATATATAATTTCTCATTTTTTAGCTTCAAGATGGTCGTTAAATCAAAAGTAATCTTCTTCTTTTTATTGCAGGCAATCTTTGAAAGTCTAAAAGATTACCTAAGAAAAGATTAAAAAATAAAGCGCATGATGCCTTAAACAACGCACCATAATTATTGGTCACTCTCAAGAAGCAACAAAGATGATCAAAAGCCTCCACAAGTTTTTCAGCACAACCTTATCAATGATTTTTCCTTTTATATCTACTCCAAGGTTAATGAGGGCTTTAGGCATGTCTAGTTAAACTTATCTATAGGTTTTAAAACAAAGGGAGTGATTGATTAAACTATCATACAAATATCTAAGAAATAATCATTAATTCATATGGGTAAAGCTTGCTTTCTTTTTAAATCAAGGGAAATATAAAAAAAAATACATTGTTAAGTTGATTTGTAGAAAATTGTTATGAGTTATATATCGGTTTTGTTGCACATTTTTCTTAAATTGGAAAAAAAAAAAAACAGGGAAATGAACTTATGATTCTTTTTGTCACTTGTTTTGTTTTGTCAAGCCTTCCTATTTTTGCAGATCCCAGTAAACAAACATGCGGTGACTTGCGGGATTTTGTAACAAAGCAAATATATCTTTCCGTTTTGCGTTACCAAATTAATGTAAAATACAAGGTGCGTCCCTTCTTAATTCCAAGAAAACTAAATTCTAGATTTTGTCATAATTATGTAGGGTTTTTCTTGTCTTTTTCTCATCAAATATATACGATTTATTTTTCTCAAAGCTGTGTTTTATAAAATAATATTTGCATTGTCCGAATTTTGGTTGAGAATTACTAATTGGTTATTGTATCGTTTTTTATTTTACTTTTCAATTATTTATTACGTGTATTAGTTTAGCTTATCCTTATTCGTAAATTGTGCTAGAACTATGACTATTCTAAAATATATGTATATATGTGTATATATTCTCCTGTTTAGGTCACATGCATATGTACTTAGCAACTACATTGTTATCCTTGTATATATATTATTTTCACCAAAGAAATTTATTTTAAAATATTATAGAGTTCAAATTCATTGTCAAGATTATTGAGTTTACGTCATTGGGGTCGTGAAGATTACGGATCATTTTTTTAAAGAATCTGTAGGTTTAGAGAGAGAAACTAATTGGTTATTGTATCATTTTTTTTTTACTTTTCAATTATTTATTACGTGTATTAGTTTAGCTTATCCTTATTCGTAAATTGCACTAGAACTATGACTATTCTAAAATATATGTATATATGTGTATATATTCTCCTGTTTAGCTCACATGCATATGTACTTAGCAACTATATTGTTATCCTCGTGTATATATTATTTTCACCAAAGAAATTTATTTTAAAATATTTTGGAGTTCAAATTCATCGTCAGGATTATTGAATTTTTGACACTGGGGTCGTGAAGATTACGGATCTGCCCTTACTAAACTTAGTCTCACAAGTGAGCCCAAAGATTGAAAAACGGTAATAAAAGTAGCTTTCCACAAGGTTTGTACCTTAATCCCTCAACCATTCAAATCAAAAGCATCATGCAGTTGATAGAAATAGAAACTCCTTTGATCTCTTTATTTATTTATTTTGATTTTGGAAAATGATAGTAAAAAATAGTATATAATGGGATCCATTATGTATACATTATAAGCATATAATAGCTATTCAAGACTAAAATTAAAAACAATTTCTAATATAAAAATAAATACAAGTCATAGCTATTAATAAAAATAATTATGTTAACTTATTTTTTCAAGACTAAACTTAAGCGATTGGTGCATGAATATGTGAGTTTATGATTTAGGGTGCGAACCCTCGTGATTTTATTTCTTTTTGATACAGTGGGAGTCATAGTCCTGGTATTGCGTAGTCCCTGCTCCTTTTAGGATCAAATAATTAATAAAAAAGTAAAGGAAAGGAATCTTTCAAAATCAATCTTTAAGTCTAATTGGTTGATATATATATATATATATATATATAATTTAAGTTTTTCAATGGCATGCAGATCCGTAGACTAAAAGTATGGTGAGTTTACGATGCAATTGTAGAAGATAGTGCAGGTGATATGGCTGCGCTTGATTGCGGATCAATGGATGGATGATGGAAAATGACACACTTGGTCATACTATAATGGAGGAAAGTGAAGGAAATGAATGTCTAGAAGCAGTTGCTACAACAACCACACTTGACAAGGTAATTACTTGCTAAAAATGTTAGGAATAGTAATTTTAATCCCAACTTGTATAATATCAATTTTTATGAGCTGTCATCTTTTTATTGCTACGTGCACATCAATAGGCTCTATCTGCTAATGAATTAATGACAACTCTATTAACGTTGGTATCTCTAATATTACCTATTACTTAATTAATAAGTTCATATATTTTGTGGAACTTTCAAATTTAATTAACTTCATTTACTAATTATACGAGAGTCGAGTTTATATGAACCAGATATTAAAAAAATGAAAGCTATAAAGGAGTAATACAAGTTAAAATAAGTGGTGGAAGAGCCCTTGAAACTTCAGATTTCATATTTAAAAGGAGCTGTTGCCGTCGGTGTTGAAACGCTTTGCGAGGGTGGTTGTCTTGGTAACTTCTCTAAAGAGCAGGTAATTTTTTATTAGATAATATTGTCGAAAGTATATGGAATATTTGCATAAGATATGAACAAAATATATCGTACGGCGTTTTGTTTCTTTAGGTGAAACTTTTTTGTTTGAAACATATGATTTATTATTCTTTGGAGTCCACCGACGAATTTCTCTCTATAAAGTTGAGCTTTACATTAAGAGGTAATGGGATGTAAGCAGCTTTCCAATTGCTTCGTATGTTACTTAAATATGATCTATAATCTACGTTTTGTAGTTTCTTTTTAAGAAAAGATTGTTGAGGTAAAATCATAATATGATCTATAGTATATAATGTATTTTACCGATATTCTTAAATAAAGTTGCTTGGTTTCTAATCATGCAGCAAAGTATTTGGTTAGAAAATGCATTCGATAGAGCAAGACAATTATACTCGTCAAAATTTTAATCCAATTTGAAGAGTTTAGAGCAACATACTGTTGGAACAGATTTATGATAATCTACCAAGATCGTTCATGTCAAAACATTGAGAGGAATCATTCTGAATTACGAAAGCGTACCTTGATTCGTGATTCTTGATCGTTGTGGGTTATTGTCTTCCAATTCAATACGTATTCCTTGAAACTTTTCTGAAGATGAGATTTCAGAGAAACAGGATTTCTGTAAACTTTCTGAATGAATAATAATACGTATGAAATTGGAGACCATAACCAGAATAAATAACTTTCTTTAGTTATTTTAATGTATTTTCAGTATTGCCCATCATAAAATTTAAAAATTATAAATTGGTATCTACACATATAATAATAATAATAATAATAATAACTCATACATTATATTAATACCCAAAAAAGCCTTTCAACTTTATCTTAATTATATCACTTTAATTTAGGCTTTACCTTAAGATAACATTAAACAACACATTAATTACATATGTAGGCTCACATGAAAATTATTTTCCAATAATCTCCCAGGCCACATGCCGATTCTTTTCATGTGCAGAAAATTGTATTTGAGAGATAGTACGTTCTGAGATCTGCAAAGCATGCATTGAAAAGTACATATATTATCGTCATTCATTCATTGAATTCAATCAATTTACAACTATACGATTGCTCTTTCTAGTACATTCCACAGGCACATGCAACATGCATATATATTTGACATAATCAAAGTGTTAAAAAAAGTAATTTGCTTCAAGTACAAGTAATATGAACGAAAGATAGGAGCAGAAATTGAATAGTCTCGCCACTGAACAAAACATATTCCTGTCACTCTATGAGCATGCCAATAAAATTGATGGTATGTTCTTACCTTTTTGTTGTCAAGGAAATAATCTAAGCTTCTGAAACTTGTAATCCGTATATATGGAATTCTAACACAAGATACCTTTAAAAATAGTGTTAGTATGTTGATGTGGTCATTAAATGGATTGAGAGTCCCATTGGGTCCGATTGTTGCAGGTTTTTCCTTTCTATTCTAAAGTAACTTAAACTTACTAGATCAATGTTTGTGTTAAGTGTTAGTAATTATAACATAGAATATGGATAAAGGAATTGCAAACAATATATTGCATGAATAAAACAAACAAGTTACAAATTTTTCAAAAATGAAAATAACAAATAGGTATAACAAAACCTTCAACTTCAACTTCAATGGAAGCAACGCAACGTGAAAATTAGACGAAAAATGGTCGAGGCACGTGTAGGTCACGCTTTCCTTAAAACAGATTCGTCCCCTCCGGTTGTGCACGAGGATTCTACGGACGTCTGCCTCCTAGGATACAACGACTACCAACGGAATCTTAAGCACTATTGGATACCGTTTTCGGCGAACTTGAAACTGTTTTTCTTCTATCACCAAAAATGACTACAACAAAAACTAGATGGAACTTGAAAAACAAAGGAAAAACTCTATGACTTAGTGAGTGCAAATTCTATGCAATTGTGTATTTCTCAAACATGTGGAGGAGAGTTCATTATATAGGCTTAGAAAATAAATGTTACAATCCACATTATAATGAGCATTATTCAGAATTTATGTGCATAATGACATTGGTTGCAACCTTCCATTTTCCATGATAATGGTGCTCATTATCTCCCATTAAACCATTGGTTGTAACCCTCCATTTTCCATGATAATGGTGCTCATTATCTCCCATTAAACCATTGGTTGTAACCCTCCATTTTCCATGATAATGGTGCTCATTATCTCTCATTAAACCATTGGTTGTAACCATCTATTTTCCATGATTATGAAGCTCATAATCACCTATTAATCCATACCTTTGGGTGTTACAACATGGGGTTTATGACCTCCATTAATCTTCGCCAATGAGCATCAATTTCTCATTCATCCAATTGCCATTTTTCTAACAATCCCCCACATGAATGAAATTGACAAACTACAGAGGAAAAACAATGACACTACACGATGATAGAGTTCTACGGTTAATATCTGCATAAGATAGGTAGGCGTTAACCCTTGAACCTTCCCTTGTTGAAAGTATGTTTACTTTACTGGCTGACTAGTAGACGCGATGTCCTTGAACTGTTCTGCCATTTGTGTAAACGATAACATACCTCACACAGATATTTTCCTGACACAGTTTCAGTTCTCATGGTTATGTTCATTTTGGCCATGAACATCTCCCTGGTTCTGCAAGAGTTTCTAAAGAATTGAGCCCTAGCAATTCTCCTTTGAAGCGGCCCCACTTCTCTCTCACATAGGTGATTTCTTACTTAAGAGTAACCCATATTACTTCGCTCGAATTCTCAACGTATTCGACGCATAAGAATCATTAAAAGCAAACTGCTTAACCTTTCCCTACGGGTATCACTGTTTTTATTATAGGAATGGGCTGGGGTAACCCCCACAGTGATCTTATTCAGTCTATTCAGTTTAGTTATCCCATTGAACCTAGATCTTGGGATCTCCAGTCAACAAGGTTGGGTTTCCACTGTTTCAACCTATTCTTTTTTGGGCTTAAGTCCCATTCCTCTTGATGTTTTCTCAACTTGATCTCAATTCAGTCCTTTGGTTAACGGATCCGCAATATTTTCTTTAGACCTTACATAGTCTATTGTCATGACTCCAGTTGAGATTAGTTGTCTAACGGTATTATGTCGACGACGTATATGCCTCGACTTACCATTGTACATCACATTCTGTGCCCTGCCAATAGCAGACTGATTATCACAATGTATGCATATTGCAGGCATAGGTTTAGGCCATTCAGGGATATCCTCCAAGAAATTCCTTAGCCATTCAGCTTCTTCACCGCTTTTATCCAAAGCTACAAATTCAGATTCCATAGTAGATCTGGTTATTACCGTCTGCTTTGAAGACTTCCATGAAACTGCTGCGCCTCCCAAAGTGAATACGTATCCACTTGTAGCTTTAGAATCCTGTATATCAGATATCCAACTTGCGTCAGAATACCCTTCAAGAACTGCAGGATCTCTTGTATAATGTAGTCCATAACTACGAGTATACCGTAAGTATCTGAGTACTCTAACAATCGCTTTCCAGTGATCATCTCCTGGATTACTCGTGAATCTACTTAGACTACTTACAGCATAGGCAATATCTGGTCTTGTACAATTCATTAAGTACATTAAACTGCCTATCACTCTAGCATATTCCACCTGGGATATACTTTCTCCTCTATTTTTGGACAGATGTTGACTAGTATCAATTGGAGTTCTGGTCACACCAGTGTCATTTTTACTAAATTTGTCAAGTATCTTGTCCACATAGTGTGACTGGCTCAAGATGAGTCCATCAGGCGACCTTTTGATTTTGATTCCTAAAATCACATCGGCAAGTCCCATGTCTTTCATGTCAAACCTAGAGTTCAACATATCTTTAGTTGATTTGATCATCCGATCATTGCTACCCACGATTAACATGTCATCTACATACAGACAAAGAATGACATATCCATCGTCTGTTCCTTTGACATAAACACACTTGTCACACTCATTAATTTTGAACCCATTTGACATCATAACATTGTCAAATTTCTCATGCCATTGCTTTGGTGCTTGTTTAAGCCCATACAAAGACTTCACCAATTTGCAGACTTTCTTTTCTTGTCCTGGAGCAATACAACCTTCTGGTTGTTCCATATAAATTTCCTCTTCAAGGTCTCCATTAAGAAAAGCAGTCTTTACATCCATCTGATGTACTTCAAGATTCCGCAAAGCGGCAATCGCTATGATCATTCTTATGGAGGTTATTCTCGTTACAGGAAAATAAGTATCAAAGTAATCAAGGCCTTCTTTTTGTCTATAACCTTTTATAACAAGTCTAGCCTTATACTTGTCAATTGTTCCATCAGCTTTCATTTTACGTTTGAAAATCCATTTAGAACCTAGCGGTTTACTTCCTGGAGGAAGGTCCACTAATTCCCAAGTATGATTCTGCATGATGGAATCAATTTCACTCTTTATGGCTTCTTTCCATAAAGGACCCTCCGATGAGCTTACAGCTTCTTTGAAAGTTTGAGGTTCAGCCTCTAGCATGTAGATCAGAAAGTCAGGTCCAAATGATTTTTCTGTTCGTGCCCTTTTGCTTCGTCTAGGCTCTTCCTCTTCATATTCGGTTTCAACTTCTTGATGATCCTGACTATTCTCTTCAATAGTCTTAAACGTTCGTTTAGATGAACTTGGACCATCCTCTTTGGATTTGCAAGGAAATACATGTTCAAAAAATGATGCATTCCTAGATTCCATTATCGTGTTCCTGTGAATCTCTGGGTTTTTAGATTCATACACAAGAAACCGATAAGCACTACTGTTGTGGGCATAACCAATGAAGATGCAATCAACTGTTTTTGGACCTATTCTCATCTTCTTTGGTGTAGGTACCATTACCTTTGCAAGACACCCCCACACTCTCAAGTATTTGTAAGAAGGCTTTCTAGCTTTCCACAATTCATAAGGGGTCTTGTCTTCTTTCTTTCAGGGTACCTTATTTAAAAGGTAATTAGCCGATAAAATGGCTTCTCCCCACATGTTCTGTGGCAATCCAGAACTTATCAGCATCGCATTCATCATATCCTTTAAGGTACGATTTTTGCGCTCAGCCACACCATTTGACTGAGGTGAATAGGGTGGCGTAACCTCGTGGATAATACCATGTTGTGCACAAAATTCACTAAATGGTTCTACATATTCACCACCACGGTCACTTCTTACCATCTTAATTTTCTTATTAAGTTGGTTTTCAACTTCTTGCTTATAGAGAGCAAACTTCTCTATAACTTCATCTTTGCTTTTAAGCAAATATACATAGCAATATTTTGTGCTATCATCTATGAATGTAACAAAATATTTATTCCCACCTCTAGTTTGAATAAATTTTAAGTCACAAACATCGCTATGTATCAAATCAAGTGGCTCAGTATTTCTATCAATCATTTGGTATGAAGATCTCATTAGTTTTGCCTCTACACATATTTCACATTTGTGTTTGGGATCAATATTAAATGTGGGTATGTGATTCAAGTTAATTAATCTACGTAAAGTATTATAATTAACATGACCTAGTCTACCATGCCATAAATTAGAAGACTCAAGCATATAAGTGGAAGACTTTTTAATTATATTGATGGAATTGGGCTTAACAGCCATTACATTCATTTTCCACATCCCATCTTTCACATAACCCTTTCCCACATACATTCCATGTTTAGACAAAACCATTTTATCAGCTTCAAAAACCATCTTGAAGCCATGTGAACTCAGCAGAGTTCCAGAAATGAGATTCTTTCGAATATCAGGCACATACAACACATTTTGCAGCTTGACTTCCTTGCCTGATGTCATTTTTAGAACCACCATCCCTTGGCCCTTGATCTCAGATGTGGCAGAGTTGCCCATATATAGCTTCTCCCCAACTTCTGACAGTACGAGTTCAACAAAAGCAGCTCTATCACAGCAGACATGGCGTGTGGCCCCAGTGTCTAGCCACCACTCCTTTGGGTTGGAGTCCACCATGTTGACTTCAGAGACCACGGCAGAGAGACTGATGTCTGACACTTCTTGTGTGATGGTGTCCACCACATTAGCCTCTTTCTTCTTGTTTCTCTTTGGCAGCCTACAATCGGCCGACTTGTGACCCATCTTGTCACAGTTGAAACATTTTCCTTGGAATTTCTGCTTCTTTGAAATTCCACCCTTAGGCCCCAGCTTGAACCCCGACTTGGTTTTCTTGTTCTTGGAGCTTTTATCATGCTCCACCACATTTGCTTTGGCAACAGACTTGTTAAAAAGCTTTTTCTCAGATCTTCTATTGTCTTCCTCAATGCGAAGTCGAACAATAAGATCTTCAACGCTCATCTCTTTACGCTTGTGCTTCAGATAGTTCTTGAAGTCATTCCACGTCGGGGGTAGCATCTCTATGATTGCAGCTACCTGGAAAGACTCACTAATTACCATTCCTTCAGCATGAATTTCATGAATGAGTAATTGCAGTTCTTGTACTTGACTAATTACAGTCTTAGAATCCACCATTCTGTAGTTCATGAACCGTCCAACTATGAACTTCTTAGCACCAGCATCTTCTATTTTGTATTTATGGTCCAAAGATGCCCATACTTCTTTGGCCGTTTTTTTCGGACTGTACACATTATAAAGTGCATCAGTCAAGCCATTCAGAATATAATTCTTGCACAAGAAGTCAGAATGCTTCCATGCTTCAACAGTAAGCAAGGTCTGAGCATCTGTTTCATCCTCTCTAACAGTAGGAGGATCCTCTTTCAAGAATCTCGCAAGATTCAGTGTTGTCAAATAGAACAACATCTTTTGTTGCCAAGTTTTAAAATTTAGTCCATTAAATTTTTCAGGTTTTTCATTGTGGTTCACAGGAACTGTAACTGACAAAGGTTGCGTCGAGGTTGAAGCATGGACCCTAGGAGATGGCATCGGTGTCTCAGAAGTGCTCCCAGTTGGAACATTCTCAGTTGGAACAACATTCATGTTATCACCCATTTCTGAAAATAGAACCAAATATTAGTTTCCTTTAAAATAAAAGAAACATATTGATAACAACAAAATGTTAAACAATCTGTTATTAACAACAAATCAAAACAAAACAAATTATATAAGATTGCTTATAGAAATCGTAATATAACTTTATGATATGAATACATGTTTTGAAATAAAACTGTTAGAAACAGTAAACTTACTACATATATATATATATATATATATATATATATAACCGAAGTCTGCAAACAAACATTTAAGATGAATTACAAGCTAAATAATAAAAGCCAAAACAAACATATATTAAAGAAAAGGATATGCACCAACGTTAATGTTTCAAACAATTTATGCATATTGGACATGCACCAACGTTAATGTATCAAACAATTTATACATATTTTAATCAAAATAGTGCGCACACATACACATGGAAATGAAGCAACAATTTACATTAATGAGGAAACAATAACAATACAATGCAACATCTATTTATAATCAACGAAAATGAACGTTTATAATAAATGAGATATTGATATTCATTTAGTTTGTATGTTTTCTAAACTGATATCAATAAATGAGATAGACAATAAAGTCCATAACAAAATATCATATAATACTCAATCTTTAATATATGAATAACATAAAATAAATGTTATAATACGTGAATATAATATGTGAATTTGACTAAACAAATCCCATGCAAACAACTAAAACAAGTTTACTATATGTGACAACATGACATACTAAATTAGTATTACAAATAACTAAAACAACCTCAATGTAACAATTCCAAACATTCATAACAAAAGTATACATTTATAACAATAACAAAACCAATATCAAAAGAAAACCAAACTTATCAAAGTTGAAATGCAATAATGTTCTTACAAACAAATATGCAAGCAAAGAATCTATAAAAAGATGGTTGTACTCAAATTAGCAGAATATTAAAATCTGACTAGAATAAACAATGGATTTGTAATATATGCTAACAAGCAACCAAAATACAAAAAGAAATTTATACGGTTTATTCCTTCATTCAGTAACCTGTTCGTCTTCAAAGGATACATCTGTTTTAAGATTGTTAGTAATTATAACATAGAATATGGATAAAGGAATTGCAAACAATATATTGCATGAATAAAACAAACAAGTTACAAATTTTTCAAAAATGAAAATAACAAATAGGTATAACAAAACCTTCAACTTCAACTTCAATGGAAGCAACGCAACGTGAAAATTAGACGAAAAATGGTCGAGGCACGTGTAGGTCACGCTTTCCTTAAAACAGATTCGTCCCCTCCGGTTGTGCACGAGGATTCTACGGACGTCTGCCTCCCAGGATACAACGACTACCAACGGAATCTTAAGCACTATTGGATACCGTTTTCGGCGAACTTGAAACTGTTTTTCTTCTATCACCAAAAATGACTACAACAAAAACTAGATGGAACTTGAAAAACAAAGGAAAAACTCTATGACTTAGTGAGTGCAAATTCTATGCAATTGTGTATTTCTCAAACATGTGGAGGAGAGTTCATTATATAGGCTTAGAAAATAAATGTTACAATCCACATTATAATGAGCATTATTCAGAATTTATGTGCATAATGACATTGGTTGCAACCTTCCATTTTCCATGATAATGGTGCTCATTATCTCCCATTAAACCATTGGTTGTAACCCTCCATTTTCCATGATAATGGTGCTCATTATCTCCCATTAAACCATTGGTTGTAACCCTCTATTTTTCATGATTATGAAGCTCATAATCACCTATTAATCCATACATTTGGGTGTTACAACATGGGGTTTATGACCTCCATTAATCTCCACCAATGAGCATCAATTTCTCATTCATCCAATTGCCATTTTTCTAACATTAAGTGCATTAATGAAAGAGTTGGTACTTCTTAGCACTGAAAAATTCCCAAAAGAATGAAAGAATAAGACGAGAAAGATCAAGAGTCATAAACAACTATATCAAGGAAACTAGTAATGCAATAATCTTACACACAGAACAGGTTCTTATCCACCAGCAGTTACTCACAAAGAAAAACATGTTGCCCCATGTTAATAATGATAACTATATCGACTTATATACAGACTTCATAGTTTATCTGAACTTGATATGATCTGATTCAGTAAAGTTGCTCTCAAAATTGACCCCATGTTTGATTTAGAAAAGGCCTATTATCTTGCTTTGGACAACTGTATAGCTTCTTGATCATGTGTAGTCTCATCAGCCCAAGGAAACTGGTGAGAATAGAGAGAGGATTCTCGATTCCTTACTTCTTCAAGCTGCTCCCACTTCGCCCACCTCTCTTCAAGACCCACTCTCTGCAGCAATTTCACGGTGTCAGCCATCGTCGGACGGTCCTCAGGCGATGCTTGGGTGCAGAGCAGAGCCACTTTAATGATCGTCTCCACTTCTTTGGGCTCGTAACTCTTCAAGTTTCCATCTACAATGTCTTGCAGCCTGTTCTCCCTCTGCAACTTCTTTATCTGTTAAAAAAGAGTACACATTTCAATGCTAAACATATGAAAATTCATTCTTCCTAACTTGAAGAGTATCTAATATTCAGTCCCTCATTTTTACACGGCATTCATTCTAAATAGATAAAGTCACGTGGTGAAAAATATAATATTTGGCTTTCACGATAGCTCTAATATGTTGTCATATATGTATTGATTGCTTTATTTATGAGCGACATAGATGATATTTATGAAAAGTAAAAAGAAAAAATCTGCATATCTTGATTAAATGCGTGGAAAAGATTAAGAAGTTTACATGATCAAGTAGAAGAACGTCCTCCTCTTCTTCAAGCCGTGAGAAATCTATTGCACGTTGTCCGGTTACAAGTTCAAGAAGTGTTATTCCATAACCAAAAACATCCGTCTTCTCGGAAGATTTTCCCGTGGACAGGTATTCAGGGGCAATGTGACCAATTGTACCTCGGACTTGAGTGGTGACATGAGTCATTTTTGTGTCAACCAGCTTTGCCAGCCCAAAGTCTCCGAGAACAGCTTCAAAATCATCGTCAAGCAAGATGTTTGCCGCCTTCAAGTCACGATGTATGATCCTAGGGTTGCAGTGTTCATGCAAATATTCCAAGCCATGTGCAGTACCAAACGCAATACGTCTCCTTGTTGGCCAATCCAACCCTTTCTCTCCCGGTTTTAAATCTGTGACGTACAATTAAGGAATGACAAAACACAGCTCCTAGTAATACCTTTTCAAAACATAGCAGAATGGAGGACAGAAATATGGGAAAATCACAAACGCCCTCTCATAATCTCAAGTGAAACGTCAATTTTTTTCAATTTGTATGATCAAGAGCTACAAATGTATCCCTTTTGATTGTCAATCACTTTTAAAATCCCTCTCCTTTGGCTCCTTTTGATTTGATTACTGTAATAAAATCAGATAAGATGCCATGTTTATCTTGACAAATCCTTTTCTTCACAGTTATTCCTGATCTTATTGGAATGCAATGCTCAATGTCTAATTTTGAGTGGATATCGCATTAGGGCTGAAATTTTTTGAGGGATTGACAACATGAAGGAGGGATTACTTTGTAATTATTGAGAATACAAACTTTATTTTTTTTTTTTACCAAAACTGATAGATTAAGAGCATACCTCTCAAGCGGTATGCAACGCTAAGATTTGGCATGAAAGGATAGACAAGGATTCTCTCAGATGAGGTTGTGCAAAACCCAATCAAACGCAGGAGATTCCTGTGGACTGCGACACTAATGAGATGAACTTCTCTCAGGAATGCAGCCTCCCCACCAGGACTATAACAATCCGCAAGGCGTTTCACCGCAACCTTTGTGTTGTCCAAAAGGACACCTCTATACACTTTCCCAAACCCTCCTTGCCCTATTATGTTGGTCTCACTAAAGTTGTCAGTAGCAAGATGAATTTCACGCAGCGAAAATCTTCTCAGCTGTCCAAAGGAGATTTTGCTGTCATCTTCACCTAAATTGACAAATGACTAGCATTAGTTGCACAGAAATTTTTTCACAGGTAAACAGTTGGTTTAAACTACTTAAACGCAATTCACAAGGAAAACATTAACACTTTTTACTATTCATGTCTCAAGATATCATGCCACTAATGTCAGTGTGCAGTAGAGAAGATAAATTTTACCCGCAACATCGACGAACACATCTTCTTTGAGTTTGCTCAAGTGACGATGGTACCGGTATGCAAAAACAGCCACAACAAGTAGAAGTATCAATGCGGCACAACTTGTAGAAGTTACAACGGCTTCAAGTCTTGCCTCGTCGGTTGAAACTGCCAAAAAAAAAATTGCAAGATGAAGGATTAATTTAGAGAACCAAACGTGGACATTTCTCTTAAAACAGCTGAAAGATGAAATGAATAAACCTTGAGGATGAGCGTTAGAAACACAAGGTTGGTCCAAGCTAGAGCCACAAGCAAGGCGTGTCCCTGAAAAACTGACAAGGGACTACAATTGTGAACATGAGGTATATCGCAATCAATCGAAATTTATCTGTTTTTCATTTCAAAAATTTGGCTGCATCATGAATCGTTTAACTAAACTTAGTCGATTAAACATCAATAAGAATGAAGAACGGAATTTACTTGAAATTTGGAACTGAGTAGAGTTGCAAGGGGATGCTTCCGCTCAAATCATTAGAAGAAAGATCCCTGTAATTGAAAGAAAAAGGTTGATTAATACAAGGCCAAAATTAGAGAATTCATAAGATAATACAAAACAAATCTAACAACCACAACAACAACAACAAGAGACTTGGATAAAAATTCTATACAGGTCTGTCAACCCAGTAATATCTGTGATGGAATCAGGAATTTTTCCAGTTATGTGGTTCCCCCTTAGTACCCTGCAACATGGGTTAAAATATTTTACTTTCCTTGGTCAACAAAAGATTTTTTTCTCGAAAATTTGGTTAGAGAAAGTTATTTATCACCAACAGTGATGCATCACGCTTGTGAGAATTGTCGCATGGCAAAAACTAAAAGGATTGTGTCGCCCACTATCACATCTCAGTTTTAATGCAGTGACACGTAGGTGGTGATTGTATCACCTGTGGTAGCATTTTTCAGAGTAAAATCTTTTTTTTTGTTTAATTGCAGTATTGAGCAGTAAAGACAGATGAAGGGACACTGAATTGGCAGATCAAAAATGTCCAAGTATGGATCTGAGAAGATAGAAAATGAAGGCTTACAAATGCTTTAAACCGGAAAGTTCACCCCAAGAAGTGGGTATAGAGCCGCTAAAATCATTGTTGGCCAGATTCAGATTCTGCAGTTGAGTCATGTTGGCAAGATAATCTGGCAAAGCACCCCTTAGACTATTATTCTGAATGTCCCTGCATAACAAAAACTTATTCTATGAGTTTTGAAACCTTGAAAAAAAAATCCATGTGGCTGTTTTGGTAACAATTAATCTGAAGAATTACTATAAATATAGCACTTACAAATATTTTCAAATAATCTGCTTGCTTAGATGGTTGTTTTTCTTCAACTTTTACCAGTAATACAAAATGCGAAAGTAATTACTTACAGGCTAGTCAAGTATTTGAGTCTAGTAATTGCTGGTGAAAGGGTTCCTGAAAGTCCAATTGAAGCCAAACTCCTGCAAATAAAATAAATTCACAAACTCAAAAAAACAAAAACAAAAAGAAGTACTACTAAGTTTTAAACCGTCAAATCTTCACCAAATTCCATTAAATTTATACATTTTTTTTTTTGTACAAGGTGTGATGGTCTAGAATTCTGCATTATCAGTAAGTTTACATATATATATATATATATTCTCTCCCACAAAATTCTACTAGTAAGGAGAGAACTTGCTTTATAATCATTCTGAACTTAGATATGTTGTACCAAAAATAGTTGCACTTACAGGGATATGACTTTTCCATTTCTACAAGTGATGTGGGACCAACTAAAACATGGGCTCACAAAATTAGGATTCCAATCTGTTATCCGACGATCGGAATCGTTGAGTGATTTTAGTAAATCAAGCAAAGCTTCACCTGAACATTATTGAAAGTTTGAAAAAAAAAAAAAAAAAAAAAAGCTAGTGAGTAACCTCAGTTTATGATTTTGGTGGTTAAGGCAAAAGATAGCCAAAACTAAAATAAATTTTGGCAGGACCTTCCACATCAGGATCTGTGGATTGGAAACTTAGTTTTAGCAGCAGCAGAAGTATTAGCCATTTTTTCTTGTCTAATTTTAGAGAAAGCCAGCTAGACAACACTCCAAACATGTTAAAAGTTTCCCTTTGATCTCTCCAAATCTTTACTCACACAGAGAACTCTGTCCTGCCACCTTTAGAATCCTGTGAAAGTTGGAGTTATATGGTTGTACCAACTTCTAGAAAACATAACAGTTTGGATGATTAATGTAATAATAAGCTGTATAACATGACACGAATGGCTCTAGAAATTATTAAAAAAAAAATCTTATGCATCATGCAGTTTCTAAAGAAAAAGTGTAATTAGCCTTGTGTGGCAGTGTAAACTTTCGTCTGCACTATCTAAAACATTGGATTAGTAAATATGAATTTGTTTTTGTCTTTTTCTTTTTCTTTTTTTAATGTAGAAGAACAAGAAATTTATAACATAACATGAATGGATCTAAAACATTATATTTGTGCCAACTTTTTTAAAACGTAATAGTTTGGATGATTACTGTATGTATAATGCAATTGGACATAACCCAAAAAAAAAAAAAAACAGATCAAGAGATTTTGCTGAACATAAATCAGGGAGGGAGATGGCTGTCGCATGCAAAGTCGAAATGTTTTGAATAAAATCAGAAAAATCACAAGTACGACAACTAATCGAGAAACTATACAACAACCGTACGACACGGCACTTTTGGGACGTCCCAAGTTTTCTTCATTTTTCATTTTGTCTTTCAATTTTTCTCATGTAAAATATGGCAAGTCTTTTATCAAGCACAGCTCAATATAAACACATAGATCATACACACACACACATATAGTAATAGGATAAAAATAAGCTTCGTATTTGGTGCTATATATATACACACGAATATTTAACGTGATGATGTCTCTTTGAAACCAAAAACAGTGCCAGCTGCTATTGATTTATAATAAAACAGCCATCAAAAGTGATCATGTTCTGGAGCAGAAGATACAGAAAGCAAGGGGATATTGTAGCATAAAAACAAAGAGAATCAAGCATTGAAATTTGAAAAATAAACACATCCACTTTAATAGGTATAGCTAATCTTGATTCAAATCAGATTTAAGACCAAAATAATGAATTTCCCACAGTCAAACCAGAAGAACCCATTCAAACAAATATATGCAAATAATATTTATAGAAATCATCATAAAACGAGCAAAGAAAAGAAAAAGTGATGGATGGACCACATAAACTTGGAAGAAGAAAACAAAAACTTACTTGTTTCAGTAAGAGCTTTTGCTATCCAACACCAAAAAGAGACGCGCCATGGACATCATGGTTACAAGAATTAGGGAAGAAGAAGATAGAAAGAAAGGAAGAAAAGTGCAATAATGCAAGAGGTAATTTGATGAATGGCCTTTGAAAAAATTTTTTTTGATAAATGGTTCTTTTTTTTTTTACAGTTTTTAACACTCAAAAAAAATTTTTAGTCATCAAAATAGTTTCAGTTTTTTTTTTATTTTGTTGTTGTTTCTTATTCTGTTATAGTTATTTTTTTAAAAAAAAATTTAAAATAATTTACCTGTAAAAAAAAATATGCTTTTTTTTATTTAAAAAAAAAAGACCATTTATTTAATTTTAAATTTTTTTTGTCCCTTTCATGAAAATCTTCCAATAATTCACCCATCTTCCTCGTGAGTGTCAACATCAAATAAATTTGAGTGATGGGTCAGCGCCAAGGGGCCCAAGAAAAAAAGACAATTCAAAAAACATAACATAAAAAAGAGGGTTCATTAAAGGTGGCCAATGGCATGGACGTGATCGACATGTGTGTTGTGTTGGTGGTGGAATAAGAATGAGAATATTAATTTCCCACTAAAATTATTATTATTATATATATATATATCTGAGTGCTTTTATTTTGCTTTAATAATCTCTCTCATTGTCAGGATTATTATCCCTTAAATCTAGCATACCAGCTAGTGGTATTGATGCTGATAATAGAGAAGCTTCCGCTAGGTGGATTATATTCTCTTGTTTAATATTTGACAATGACTTCCCATTTTATTTTATCAACCACATCAAAGCAGAATATTATCAACTCTAGGGCATATATATATATATATATAGTCATCGTGCAATATGAATACGTATATAAATTATAAATACATACGCATAAAGTACGTTTTCATTATGAAATAAAAAAGTAGGTATAAATTGACAAAAAAGATAAATTCGAACACCAAGTAAGGGGACAAATATATTAGTGGTTTCATTTTCATGACAAATACTGCTGCTCATTAGCTAGGCACCAGATAAATGTCCATGCATAATTAAGAAGCAATGTTATGCGGTGATTATTACTAACATTATTACCATCTTAATATGAGATCCGCATATTAGAATAATATTTTTTTCTTTTGCTTGAGAAATTGCAACACCGATAACAATAGTCGATTATGTCTAGTAATAGTTTTTCCTTCTTCTTTTATTTATTTATTTTTTATGGTCCTATGGATAATTGGACGGATTTGGACTTGAGAAGTGCAGATGTCGTGTCCAAACATAATGCCGAAGTTGGTGGAGTTACTTTTTCTTCCACCAAGCAAGAAAAGGACAAACAAAGGGAAACATAAAAATAATATTAACAAGGTTGCTTCACTGGCTTCAAACATCATCGCTCCTAGCTAGTAGCTAGTAGTGTGGTGACGCTAAAATGCTAATATATATTAATTCTTAGTTCTTAATATACCACCAGAGGTGGCATTGTCTTGGAAATTCCAGAGACAAGTGGTACATAACAACTAATTAAAAACAAAAAGTCAGAAACTGCCCCCACCTGTGAATGAAGTATGGATTAGTAGCTAAACTGTGGAGACCAGACCAGACCATGGGATTGGAATTTGGAAAGCAAACCCTTTTCTACAAGCACCACCCACTTCAAAAGTCTGATTCTTTTCCTCAAAAAAAAAAAATTACAAAAAGGAAAAAATAAAAAGAACTAGTTGATTCTTGCAGGTGGTTGGGACAATGAGTTAGAATTGAAAATATTGTAACATATAAAAGATTTATACTGTATTATATTTTTGCTTTAGATTGTAACATATAAAAGTTTTATACTATTTAAGCTAAAACTGATAGATTGAAACTAAGTTTGTCAAACATTAATTAATATTTTATTGCAAACCTAAAAACTGCTAGTTATGGTGTTTAAATCAATTAGATATTGCTTTGTAAGATTGTGTGAGACCTTATATTATAATATTATTGAACTCGGTAGATGGAATTGCGATTGGTTTTTTCTTTTCTTTTTCCTAAAAAATTTATGATTAGTTAAAATTTAAAAGGTTCGATGAAGATTACCGGTTCTCACATGTAGCATTACCTTACATATCATCACAACGTATTTTAGCGCAGTTGTTCCTGTCCCTTTTTTTTTAAAAAAAATTTTGGCCAAGGCAGTTCTTGTCCTGTTTAAGATGTTCTATTCTGATTACTACCCATCAGAGCACAGTCATATTATACATTAATGTTACGTATTTATAAACCATATAATAGAACTTTAAAAAGTTTATCTTATCAGCTTTAGCCTTTAATTGGCTTTTTTTTTTTTTTTTTACCGTGTTTTAAGTCTTGAACAGCTTAAAGAAGTTGGCTGTAAAAGTCGAGCTGGTTCTTTTTGGCATGGATAAATTATATGAGTATGACCACTTAATATAATGTCTTATTTATAGCGAGAGAGAGATGCTGTGATGTATAACTAGTTCAAGTAAAGAATGACATAAGACAAAACACAACTTTTAAGTTCAACAACAAAACAGGCATGAAATTTTCCAAAATTCTAAAGCACTACAGCCTCAGCCTTACAACAAAAACATGAGAAATTGTAATGTAACCCTTCATTTCTACCATTATTTCTCAAAGCAGTTTCAGTTAAACATATCACTTCATCTCTGACATTGTCCTTCTTGCCCTTCTCTCACTTCATCTCTGACATTGTTCTTCTTGCCCTTCTCTCACTCAAGTTCCTCCTGGAGCAATTCATTATTAATCTTCATGGGACCCGTGTTAATATCCAGGACATAAGAAACAAAACAAAATGAGGTCATGATTTCACTATATCACAAACAAATTAAAAATATTCACTGGCAACAACCCAAAAGAGACCACAAAATAAAAAAGGGGGAGGGATTCTCACCTATTCAAGGACTCAAGAAGATGGCAGTTGGGTTTCCAGGTGAAGGAGGGTTCTGTTGTATCAACCTAACAAGAGAACCAGCTTTGGTAAGGGCATCAGGATCAGTGACAGACAACACTTCAACCTCTTCAAGGCCAATTTGCCTCTTAATCAGGTCCAAGTTCTCCTGAAGAACCTCCATCTCCCTGAATGGCAGCTTCAAGTCCAATGCTTCAATCCCAAGCGCAATCGCCTCGTCCTTTTTAAACCTCATGAAAGGCATACAGAGCTTCTGGGTCATTTTAAAATTGTCATTTGGACGAACAGAGCTATTCTGAATGGCCTCCAATATCTCCCCATCATCACTCGAGGTAAAAGTGCCAGTACTATTGTCAAATCTGCTTTGAAGCATTTTCAAGCATTCTGCTTTCCATCCATCGAATTGCTCGTTGACGTATATCAGGCCTACTAGCTTGCTGTCCTCGGTCGTAGTTGTAACTGGTGCAGCCTTCTTGTTGCCTTTCTTTGAACCCAAAATTTGCTTCTGGAGCAGCTTCCTCATCAGAACTACGGAGTCCTGCAAATACTTATTTGCTTTCTTCAAGGTTAGATCTGGATCATCTGCCTCTGGCCAACCAGCATTAATCACAAATCCTTCCTTCCTCAGAAGTTCCCTCCATACATACTCTGCATAGTGTGGACAGATTGGAGTGATAAGCCGAGTCTGCACATCCATAAACTGCCAAACAAGATCACGGTTCATTCCCCCAGCACCACACGAAAACCTATACTCATCCCTGGCAGCTTGAAGATCATAAAAGCCAGTTTTGAGCGCTTCTCGAAACATGAAATTGTGGTAATTCTGCTCGGTTATTGTGACAGCAATGTTCATCTCGTTTGCAAAGACACGGTCAGCATAAGTAGAAGGAGGACCCGACCTTAAAGAAGAGTCCGCAGCCAGAACTTCTTCCATCCACGCGATTTCTTTCGTGAGGCGCAGGATGCCAGCATTTGCAGTCTCGAAAACAAAATTGGCATCATCAACACCATCGCCGGCATCAGCCAAAGAGAATCGTGTAGCATCAGCGGAAAACTCCTCGATTGCCTGGCGGATTGTCCTAAAGTTTCCTGTGGACTTGGACATCTTTTCAGAATTGAGCATGATGTGTCCGTTAGCTCTGAAGCCACGAGGCCAGTGTTGCTTGGCCATGATTGCTGTGTGGTTATAAATAGAGAAAGTTAAATGGTTCTGGATCAGATCCTTACCAGAAACTCGGATATCAAATGGGTACCAGTATTCAAACTCCTGCCTCATCTTATAAAGAATTGATGACGGGATATCAGATGATTTTGGATATGAGCCACCACAAAAAATAAAATCCCAAACCTCATCAGTCAATTGGTCAGGTGCAATGGGAGATCGACTGGTTCCATACATGTCTTCATTGTGCAAGATATGAGCAATGGTATAGTAAGCCATGTAAATAGTTGAATCAGATAACGACTCAACCAAGAACTGTTCATCCCAGGGGATGCGAGTCCCAAGCCCGAATGACCGCGAGCAAGCCCACTGGTTAAGCCAACCCAAGGTGTGCTCGAAACCATGTCGTGTCTCGTCGGAATATAAATTCATGTTGGCAAGGCACTCTTCGGCCAGCTTCTTCCATTCTGGCTCACCATATGTGATGTACCATTGATCTGTTAGAGCAACAACACATTCATCACCAGATCGCGACATCACCCGCTTCTCCGGTTCGCTGTACATGACAGCCTCACCCGTTTCTAAAAGCTTGCTCCTTATCAAGGGCTTCACCTCCTGGACTTTCCTTCCTGCGAATTCTCCAACAACCATTGTTCCATCAGTGAATCCTCTCAAGTACGTCAACCTCTTAGCTTCTGCCAGCTTCTCCTTCTCGTTCTGGCTCTTGATCTTCAGATCCAAGCAAACTTTTTCAGCGGCCCTGTCTCCGAATTCCGGAATGTTGATAATAGGCACAATCTCAAAGGGTAGCACCCATTCATCCTTCACACCATACTTCGCCCTAAAGGCTGGTTTTGATTTCAAATCATGCAAAGCCATATAGTCATCAGGAGCATCACTAGGTACGCTCGTAACAATCCCGGTACCTTTGTCTGTCAAGATGGTCAACATAGGAAGAGCATAAATGACATCGTTGAAGGCAAGCGGAGACTTTAACTTAAGGCCAATCAAGTCGTGACCAATAAGCTCAACCAAGCAGGTAGGTTTCTCCGGGACCCTAGAGTAATTCTGATAGGCGAGATTAAGAGCTGCTCTCTCTGTGAGAATGAAAACATCAGTTTCATTGATTTCAAAAGCGCCAAATTTTCCATCAGGCAATACCCAAGCATTTGTTTGCCCATACATGGTCTCCGGTCTCAAAGTTGCAGCGGCCAGAAACACTCTTTTACCCTCCAAAACCCCCATTTTAGGAGGAAAAGGTTGCAACACCTCCATCTTGATGATGGTGTACTCTTGGGGCTGAACTCCTTCGCCCGTTGCCCTATCATGATCTGCACATGGTTGCCCATCCAACGGAGAATATATTGTGTATCTGAGATCCTTCACAATCTTGCCCATGGACTTCAATTTCCTCATCTGCCACCTCACAAAAGAATCAAAGAAAGGGTTCTTGTCTGTTGTGACAAACGAGCGCCTCCAATCCACACCTAAGCCAAAAGCCTTAAGGTCCTCCATTGCCAATGGAGGGAAGAACTCCAACCACTTGTACGGATCCTGAAACTCGGCTATCTGACTATCGGAGAGGCCAAAGCTGCGCATAATATCCCACTGGTATACCTGTCCACCTGATTTCGAAGCGGCCTTGGACTTCTTTCCTTTGAATTTTTCTGGAGGCGCGCCGTTATTTGCAGCCTCTACCTCAGCCTCAGGCTCTGCATCTTCTTGCTCCTCCACTTCACGTGGAAAAACTGGTGGATTCCCGAAATTTTGGATCTCGCGTGCAAGTTTATCAGCCGAGGCCTTGATGGGCATACCGGTGCAATGGAAAGCAAAAGGAAATAGCACGTTGGCGCCTCTTAATCGGTGATAAGCGGCAGCAAACTCCAGCTTTGAGACACTGAAAGCGTGTCCCAAATGCAAAAATCCATTCATATACGGAAAGGGGAAATTCCCAAAGAACTTCTCTCCAGGGCCGGGAAGCTTTTCGCGAGACTCAGCATTGAAAACATCAGCCTCCTCCCACCAATTTCGCACCTTTGACTCAATTTCTAGGAGACGGTCTCTCCTAGCAAAGCTTTTCCCAGCTTCAGCTGCCATATCAGAAAACTGACAGAAACTGCACCAAAGAGAAAAGAAAAAGACTAAAGAAATTGCACTATTCAACCAGCACAAGTGATCGTGGCTTATTATCAACGCCGTTAAAAAGACAAAAAAAAAAAAAAACTTGGGGAACAAGACAGCGGATGCAAAAGTCCATTATTATCATTTAGTTTCCATTCATAGTATTTGATCTAAGCATCCTATAGAGTTAAATTTTTGTATCCTCTGTAAAAACCACAGAGACAGAAGCAAAAGAAAAGATTAAAACTTTGGAGATTACATTCCATGCTTACAACAAGAAGTTATTGTTAAAAAGAAGGAGAGAAAAAAAAAAAAAAAAAAAAGACATTGAGAAGCCAATAGACCTCACGTCTCAAATACGTCTCCATTGGGTACAGTGACAATTACACAAACTCATCCCCTTTTTTTTCAGAAAATAAAAACTTAAAAAATTTATTGAAAGAAAGAAAGAAATCCCAAATTTCATTCTCCAGAAATAAGAAAGAAACAAACTTTGGCTAAGATTTCCGACGAAGTCAGTTTTCAAAGGCCAACTCCATTAAAACAAATAGAAATCGAAATCCAGAAAACAAAAGAAGGAAGGAAAATAGAACGAGTAGAAAGGACGTACCTCCGATTCAAGAGGGAGAAGCAGGAAATGGCATTACCAGCGAAAAGCCTGGGTGGTTTCTTCCGCAAGACGGGAAAAGCCAGGGATAGAGAATTTTTGGATGCGCTTGCCCAGAGAAAACCCTAACTATATATATATACATATATATAATGGGAAGAAGAAGAATAAGAAGCTTTTTGTCTTGTCTTCACTGTAAGTTGTGCTGCTCGGCATGTCAACGCCACCCACAGACGAGATAAAAACCATACGGCTTCTCTATTTCTATCGCAGAACTAGAGATGCAACAACGTGGGCCGTCTCGGCCGTCCTGTTATAGTGATGGGACAGGTTGATACGGCCTATTAGTGTTTAAGGCGACACTCGATCTATAAATATTTATAGGATAGGCTAGGCCAATTTTTTGGCTTATGGACGGCTCGATATGGCGTATAAAAAATCGTGTGTTGAGTCAAGCAGGGTCGGTCTGTCTAAGCTCATAATCAGTCGACCTATCTTGGTCCATGTAATAATAAGTCAGCCTATCGAAGGTTAATTATGACCTAATTTTATATATATATTTAAATATATTTTTCTATATTCATTTACGGGTGAATATGATTGAGTGTAGCCTTATTCAGTAAAAAGTCTCACACATCACATCATAACAATTTTATTTTTTTTTATGTGTAGGAATGCTTTGCTTCTTCTAGGGAGCAAAGCTGAGACATAACCTCACATATAACGTTACAATAGGCCTAGAAGCTCTTTTTCTTTTCTTTTCATTTCTTTTTTATTTTTTTCTTCTAAGCATACTTTGCTTTTGATTTTTCAAAAGCAAGGTTTTGTCCCACTGGATTTTCTTTGAAAAGATTTTTAATGAGGCAATCGTAAATAAAATATCTTTTTTTTTTATATTTCTCTTAACTATTCAAATTTTTATATTTATTAACTTGTTTAAAAATTCAAAAATTAAAAATTAAAATTTGCATGCTTAGATGGCCGACCCATCTAAACTCATGATGGGCCAAGATGGACCGGTCCATTCAAGGCCCACGACACGTCCCGACACGGCCCATGGCACGGTTCACGTAAAATTGGCCTGTAGGCTTGGCTGGGCCAAGATAATTTTAATATAGGTGGGCCCGGCTTGGCCCGCAAGCCGAAGGAGAACAAGTCGGGCCGGCCCATTCTTGCATCATTACATAGAATATGGTTCTCTCTACATTCTTACTGGCACAGTAAAAAGTTTAGGAAAATTGGGTATGTTTGTTTCACGCATTCTTTGAACTCAATGGACTCAATTTTAGATTCGAGTATCAGAAATCCTTTAGATACGTGTTTGTTTGCCCCAAAATCTGAATCATTTGAGTATCAATAATTCAAGTTTTCAGAGTTCCCATCCCTCCTAAACTTTTAATACTTGGATATTTTTGCTACAGAAAAAAATAAAATTCTCTCTCTTATATTTGAAGGAAAAAAAATCATAGCTTCTTCATTTGATATCCAATTGGGATGTTTTTTTTTCACCGTGTTCCTACTAAAGAGAGGAATAAATCAAGATCCATATTGCATATTTTTTAAGATTATTAACATTAAGATTTTATTAGATTTGTTGATAAATCAAAAACTATTTTCACTACATCTCCAAACACAAATTTTAATTTTATTCTATAACCAGATTAAAACTTAAATCCATATCCAAACGTCAATTCGGATAACAATTCAAATCAATAACTCAAATTCTAATTCAAATCATACTAACTGAAATCAAATCACTAATTTAAATCTATTTAACAAACGGACCCAAGACTAATGATAAGATTGAATAAAAAACTATTAATATTTATTTATTTTAAATTAATATTGTAATATAGACTAAATCCATATCCAAACGTCAATTCGAATAACAATTCAAATCAATAACTCAAATCCTAATTCAAATCATACTAACTGAAATCAAATCACTAATTTAAATCTATTTAACAAATGGACCCAAGACTGATGATAAGATTGAATAAAAAACTATTAATATTTATTTATTTTTAATTAAAATTGTAATATAGGCTAAAGTTATGCAAATTATGAGTAGGTTTGGCAATTCAAACCATGAATTTATTATAACACGTGAAAATTTTGTATTGTAACTTATTTTTATTTTATATTTTAACTTATAAAAGGTTTATATTATAACAGTTATAACTATATAGTTGACTTGGTGTTGCCAAATAAATCTTACATGCACTATAACTTTTAAAAAGTCAATATTTTATTGATTTATGTTGATATTAATGAAAATTTTCTCAAAAGTTCCACTTGCACTATATAGTTTTTGGACAAATATTTCTTAGATATTTATAAAATTTTTATCAAAATTTTAAAATTTTTTAAATTCTTGAAATATTATTTGGGTGTAGATAATGCTTTATAAAAAATTTTGAAAAATTTTAGTAAATATGAGAAAAAAAAAATTTACATCAAAAAATATTTTAAGACCTTAGAATAACGATAATTTTAGTAAAAATTAAAAAATATATATAAGAGAAATTTTTGTCCATGTTATGGGTTTGCTCTCTCTCTCTCTCTTAAGGAAAAATAAATTATAGAACAGGTTTACTTTCCCTCACCAGAACAGGTTACTTTCCCTCACCAGTAAAAAAGTAAAACTCTCATTTGTGCACGTGGCAGTATAAGGGATTGGATTCCTGATCTGTTGGGCTCTTCGAATTACCACTTGCCAGATGTGATGTCACGCTCGCCTAAGAAATAAGAATAATTTAATGCGAGTGGGAATTTCATACAACAATAGCATCTTTTTATTCTTGTTTTTTTAACGCTATTAGTCTTGACTTTCTTTATCAACAAGATGCATCGACAAACGTGTTTAAAATTATAAAATTATAGTTGTAGTTTAAATATCATAATATATAATATACAAAAAATTTATATTATAATAATATTTTATTTTTTTATTATATAAAATTTTATATTATTTGATAACTACAATAATAGTTTTAATCATAGTTGTCAAACATAATATAAAAAAAATAGTTAATGAACTTATTTTTTGCTTGTTAAGTTAATGAACATATTTTGGTGGGAAATTTGAATATTTAAGATAATCTTCAATATAAATGCAATGATAATGTGAAAATAGCATCTTTAAAGTATCATTTTTATTTTATACTTCAATGCATAATTATATTTATCTTTTGTCATAATTATTTAACCTTTAAACTCATAAAAATAAAATTTTGATATTAAAATAATTAAAATATAGGAATGTTGTAGTTATTAAAGTAAAAAAGTTAAGCTATCATTCAAAAGAAATCAAATATCAAATTTGTTATATATTAAATTTGACGGTATTAATTGAAGAGTGCTTTTCATTCAAATATTACATTTGTCATTGATGTATCAATTTAGCAATGCATTAAAAATGTTCCGGTACGTAACTTACGCTGGGTAATTTTCTTTTAAAAAAGTTTTGTGTAATGAAAATCATTATCAATTTTAACTAAAGTTGAAAAAGAAAATCCAAATATTAAAAAAAGGTTATAAAGACTAATTTGACATAATGAAAAATAATTAAAAAATAATATAGTAGAATTTTTGGTTGTTCTCGGCACTCAAACATTGATTGGAGTCTTCTGTGTAAAACCAAGTTATCCTTTTTTTATGTTTACTGTGAAGTTAACTCTATTAAAGTGTTTGATAGGGTGGTTAGAACCATTACTTAAAATTGTTTTGATTGTAGCATGTGGAGCTTTACATTGTAGTGATTTTTTGGTTACTGTAGCACGTGAAAGCTTTACACTGTTTATAACTGAAAATGTAATATGTACTGGCAATACAACATAAACAGTTAAATAGAAATTCAGCTAGACACTCGATAATTTTAAAAAATTAAAATCCACGTGGTAGTTATGGTATTGAATTCTTGATATGGTGTGGAACTTCCTTTACTCATATGTGAGATAATGCTTTATGTAAAATAATAGATAACGGTGGCAGCAGTGGAGCCAGTTTTTTTTTTTTTTTTTTTGTCAATGAAGACACTATATGTTAAAAAGTACTAATAGATTTTACTACAAACACGTATAGTTATATATTTTGATTATTAAGTGAGAACACATTGAGTGAGAACACACTAATATAAATTTTAAATTTTCGTAGGGTATAGCTATAATTTTTATTGTAAAATCATGATACAATAAAAATTTTTAAATAATTTTAGGGTTAAAAATTAAAACTTTAAAAGTTACGTGGCCCTACTCAACAGTACGTGGCTCCGTCACAGGATGGTGGGAATTCTTTAAAATATTTTTTCTATTGAAATTTTATCATTGTTGGCCTTAAAAATTAACGACCTCTTGGCAGGTATTTTTATCGTACTGGTAAAACAAATTGTTTTGCCGTTGGATTCATTTTTTAATAATTTGATAAGAATTTTTACATGAAAGGTGTAACACTAAGCTACCATCCGTTATGCCAATGTTTGAATAGACTTTGCCTTTTACCAAAAGAAAAAAAAGATTGATTGTAAATGATAAGATTCGTCTCAATTGGTAGTTTACCTTGGCCTTTAGAATGTGTTAATTGTAAATGATAAGATTGATTACGGAAAACAAAAAAAAAAAAAAAAAAGAAAGAAAAGCAAAAATAGATTCGTATTCACATGCATGAAATATTTATTTAAAAAAAAATATAAAACATCATGTAACGGAAGTCTTTGTCAATGATTTTCTGACTAGCCTTTGATTCCTTAGAAGAATCTCTTCATGCATTGCGTTAAAATACGTAGGAAATCAATTGCGGAGGGAAAAAGAGTTGAAGGAAACATCACTCTCTCATCCAACCGAATAAACCAATGCCATTCGGATGGCAACATCATAAGGCCATTTTCTCAGCAAAGCAGGCTGAAGAAACTTCAAACGGGACATACCTAAATTAATATGGTGTTTGATAGTGAATAGTTCACGCCACTTTATCAGTTATAAACAATATAAATCTTCCACATGCTATAATAACAATAAAAAATTTACTACAGTGTAAAGCTCTCACATGCTGCTGTAAAACAGTTATAACCAATAGTTCTCGCCACCCTGTCAAACACTCTATAACTTTTTTTTTAATTTTAGAAATAATTTATGTCTTCTCTGATTAGTTTTGTCGAGTTTTAAAATTAATTAAATAGTTTTATGACTAGATGTCGATATTGTTAAAGATAAATAAATAAATTTAAAGGTCAAATACAAAAAAAATATATATATAAACTTATTACTTATTGAAACCAGTATTGTAATTCCCCTTTAAGAGGCCAATATTGTATTTTTTTTAATTAGGGTTAATTTCATAAATGTTATCGAAGGTTTACCCCCAATCCCATTTTAGTCGTTAACATTTCAAAAGTCTAATTTTGGTCCTTAATCTTTTAGTTTGTTTCAGATTCGGTCCCTCTATCAATTTGATGTTAAACATTTAACGAAATATTCTCAAAATGTTTCACTTCCGTCCCTAATTTATTACTTTGTTTTACTTTTTGTTGAGGGTAAGCTCGGCGCCACCACCGAGGACCTTAACTTTGGTAGTCGGCAATTAAGCTCGACAGACCCCCACGAAGCTTGCTATCGGCCCCCGACGCTTTATACTTCTTCCCAAGGTGCCTCTCAGGCATCCAAGGCCTCGCCCTAAGAAGGCTGCCACCTCGAGATGTATGGTAGCTCAGGTCGGACCAACATTACTCATAAATAGATCACTACTCACCATTATAGGCCAACACAAGGCAGATACATCGCCGTCCGATAGAGTCCAATCCATTGGGCGATGGATGCGACACTTGTTACCTACTGCCTGACACACCTTGATGTGACACTCGGGTGGTGGGCAAAACCCACCTCACACCCGATCCAAGTGGTGGTATATAAATAAGATGTATTTATGGCATTCTAGAGAGAGACTTCTTCTACACACCCAACTAGCTGTCGACCTCTGTCGAGCAATACCTGCCTTGAGCATCGGAGAGCCCTTGTCTATTGACTAACCCCTCTATCTTTTCTGAAGCATCCCTCCTCTTGCAGGTGTGCACTTCCAGGCAGAGACGAGTCCAAAGAGAGGTCTGACCGTGTGCAGCCGCACGTGGGTGTTGATCTGACGCTGTTGAACGGTAAGCATCAATATTTTGGCGCTAGAATGAGGGCCCCTACGCCTTCATCCAATCTTAAGCTACATCGCCATTGACTCCCGAGCTGACGACTCGAGGCAACGCCAGAGATGACACAGCCCGACAGGAGGGGTCGGGCGATGCGAGAAATAGGCAACCAGCCACAGGCCGGCCTAGAGGCCATCCTCAGACTGTGAGATCCCGGTCCGGACGGCAAGGAAGCAGAGCGAGGGTAGAGCCGGTGGATGCCCCAGCCACCTAAGATCCGATCCGGGAACTTACAGACACGGTCCGGATCCTGACTCAACAACTCGCGCAGCAGGCTCAGCGTCAGGCCGCACCAGCCCTGCCGCCCCCAGCCCAGGTTGACCAGGCTGGGGGTCGGATAGAGGAACTGCAGCCAACCTTGAAGAAGCCCAATCCGAGCAGTCTGCAGGATCCACCAGAGGAATCCCAGCTGATGATAGGATAGTTCAGGAACGCCGTCTTGGGCACCAAGCGGCCCGCGCCCCCTCACCATAAGGTTCCCGAGCCTCGGTGTTTGACCGGCTCGGGTCTCAGGGAGTAAACAGAAACCGCCACGCTGGAGCTGGAGGCCATGTTGAGGGCAGAGTGCCTTACAGGGTCGAACTGCCTGAAGACACTAATAGCCGACAGTTTCGGGCCCTGTAGAGACAAATTGACGAGATCCGGAATTGTAGATTTGGTCTAGATGATACAGGAGCTCAGGACCCACCTTTTTCGGATAACATAATGCGAGCGCCCATGCCGCCAAAGTTCAAGGTCTCACAGATCAAGTCTTATGATGGGACCACAGATACTGATAAGCATGTCAAACTCTTCCGAGGACACATGCTACTGTAGAACGCCAGCGACGCGGTGATATGCAAAGCCTTCTCACTCACTCTTACGGGCCCGGCTCGGCAGTGGTTCCGATGACTTGAGCCCGGATCAATTTCTTCTTTTTGGCATCTGGCCGACGCCTTCTCTTTGGCATTTTCCACCACCAAAACACGGAGGAAAGAGATAACATGCATGTATGCTGTTAAGCAGGGAGACGGCAGCGTCAGGAATTACATTAATCGGTTCACCCAGGCAGCTCTTGAGGTCAAGCACGTTGAAGACGAGACCCTCAAGCATATTTTTGTAGGGGGTCTCCAAGACGAAAAGCTAACCTGGTCCTTGGCCTTTGAGCAGCCGAGCACGTTTTCCCAAATGCTCGGGTATGCCCAGAGACACGCAGACGCTGCCGAATACATGAAAAGCCATTGGGAAGAGGCTGGACCGAGTGGAACAAAGAAGGATAAGAAGCAGAAGAAGGCGCCGAAACAGAGTAGCGCCGAGCATAGTAAAAAGCAGAAGAAAGAGAAATCCGATAAGCCAAAGGGGAAAACCGGTAAGTTTCAAAGCTACACACCATTGGTGGAGACCATCGATGAGGTGCTCGCCTAGGTTAGTGGCAAAAATTTGCTAATACCACCACCCAAGCTCCGAGGGAGCAAGGTGAAGCGGAATCAGTCAAAGTTTTGCAAGTTCCATAAGGATGTGGGGCATACTACTCCGGAATGCATCCAGTTGAAGGACCAAATAGAAAGACTGGTCCGAGAAGGTCTTTTACAGGATTTTATGGAGCGGGTGATAGCCCTAAGGCCCGCCTTGGGAAGAAACGATTCGTTGAGCCGAGACGTACAGAACCGACCCAGGACCGACAATGGGAACACCTCGGATCCCCTGAATATTATCCATACGATATTCGGTGGGCCTGTTACCAGGGATATGTCAAATGGGCAGCAATCTTACGTTAGAGAAGCTCGGCGGATAGAGCGGGGTGAATTCATAAACATGTCCGAGCACATTAACAAGATATGCCGTCAAGAAGACACCCAGATCACTTTCATCGAAGAGGAAGCAGATCGATTGATGCACCCCCACAACGATGCCCTGGTATGCAAATTGCCCATCGCCAACAATGTAGTGCGGCGTGTCTTAATCGACAACGGCAGTTCGGCTGACATCCTCTTCAAACAAGCTTTCAACAGACTGAAGATAATCAACGCTCCCTTGATCCCAGTCCAGACGTCGCTTTACGGCTTCGCGGGGAATGTGTCCGAGCAACCGAAAAAGTCAGTTTGCCGGTGACCTTTGGAGAATGAGCCGCTAGGATCACTCGGGTAGTCAACTTTTAGTTGTCGACAAACCCTCCCAGTACAATATCATCATCGGTCGGCCAACACTGAATGGCTTGAAGGCCATTGTTTCAACATACCATCTAGCCATGAAATTTCTAACCGATGGCGGTTTTGGAGTGATACGCTCATCCCAGGCGAACTCTCAGACTTGTTACGCTAGTGCTGTTCGAGCAGCCTCAGCTCTGCACCATGGCGTCATGGCCATCTATTCGTCGATGAGACCGATCTTCCAACCGACCCGGCGTCGAAGATGTTGGCAGACCTGGACCCCAGGTTTTTCGAGGAAGAGGTAAGGGCCACTCCGGTCGAAGACTTAGTGCCGTTCTCCCTAGATCCTAAAAGGCCTGAACGCACAGTCCAACTTGGATCACAGCTACGACCTGAGATCCGGGCCAACCTGGAATGCCTTCTTTCCGAATATCGTGATGTTTTCGCATGGTCCCATGAGGACATGCCTGGCATTGATCCGAGCATTATCAGCCATTGGCTCAACGTACAACCTGGCCACAGACCGGTGATACAAAAACGGAGGGCGTTTAACCCGAAGAGATATGCTGCAATCAACGATGAAGTCCAGAAACTCCTCAAGACTGGATTCATCAGAGAGGTCAAATACCTGGAATGGTTAGCGAATGTTGTCCTCGTCAAGAAGGCGAACGGCAAATGGCGGGTCTGCATTGACTACACCGATCTCAACAAGCCCTGCCCGAAAGACTGCTTCCCACTTCCTCAGATAGACCAGCTCGTCGATGCCACGGCCGGCCACGAGCTTCTAAGCTTTATGGATGCATACTCCATGTACAATCAGATAAGGATGGCCGAGGAAGACCAAGTCAAGACCTCCTTCGTTACCAACCAGGGTTTGTACTGCTACGTCGTGATGCTGTTTGGCCTGAAGAACGCCGGGGCGACTTACCAACGCCTCGTCAATAAGATGTTTGCTCGGTTGATCAGAAAAACCATGGAGGTCTACGTGGACGACATGTTGGTAAAATCTGTCCAAGCAAAAGACCACATGGCCGACATCCGAGTTAGCTTCGACATTCTCCAGGAATATGGGATGAAACTCAACCCGACGAAATGCGCCTTCGGCGTCAGCTCGGGCAAATTCCTCAGATTTTTGGTCAATCAACGAGGAATCGAGGTCAACCTGGTGAAAGCCCAAGCAATTATCGACATGCATTCTCCTCGGACTGTGAAGGACGTACAACGGCTCGCTGACATGGTGGCTGCCCTGTCAAGGTTTGTCTCCCGGGCTACCGACAAGTGCCACCTTTTTTTCAAGGCACTTAAGGGGAGGTTTGAGTGGAGCAGGGAGTGTAAAGAAGCTTTTCAAAGCTTAAAGACTTACCTGGCTCTGCCCCCGCTCCTGTCCAAACCTTTGCCCGACGAAACTTTAACCGCCTATTTAGCCGTGTCAGAGAAAGCTGTTAGCTCGGTCTTGGTCCGAGACGAAGACGGGATCTAAAGACCCGTTTATTATACCAGCCACGCATTCTAAGGTGCCGATGAGCGGTACCCACCACTGGAGAAGCTGGCTTTTGCCTTAATAACATCGGTCCGGAAGTTGCGACCATATTACGAAGGCCATACCATTAAGATCCCGACCAAGTTCCCTCTCCGGTAGGTTTTCCAGAGCCTGGAGATATCGGGCCGAATGGCCAAGTGGTCGGTTGAGCTAGGCTAATACGATGTACATTTCATGCCGAGAACGGCAATAAAAGCTCAAGTCCTGGCGGATTTTATTGCCAAATTCATGGAGGCCGGCAAGGCGACTCCACAAGTTGAGAAGTCACCCATTGAAGAGCCCGATGCAGCTGGCTGCAGTGAATGAGGTCTTTTCCCAGAACCGGACTAGAAACTGCACGTCGACAGCTCTACCTGCATCGACGGATCAGAGGCTGGGCTAATTTTAACGAGCCCGGACGGGTACAAGGTCATCTATGCCCTTCGGTTTGACTTCAAGGCCTCTAACAATGAGGCGGAGTATGAAGCTCTGCTGGCCGGACTCCAAATCGCCCGAGATCTCGCGCGTCAACCGCCTCACCATCTACAGTGACTCAATGCTGGTGGTGCAGCAGGTCACCGGAGGATTTCAGGCCCGAGCAGACTTGATGGCAGCATATTTAAAGGAGGCAAAACAACTACTTAGGTAATTTAAGTCCTATTCTTTTAAGCAGATCCCCCGGTCAAAAAACGTAGAAGCCGACTTGCTCGCCCGACTAGCTTCTAGATTGGGAGAAAGTGACTTGACGTCAGTCCCTATCGAAAGATTGTCCGAACCAAGCATCTTTAAAGAGGACCTAAGCCTGGCCGAGGAGCCGAGAAGTACCTGGATGGACCCGATCATCCGATACCTGACCACAGCCGAGTTGCCAGACGACCGAGAAGAAGCACGTCGGGTACGTAACGGCTCGGCCTGGTATTTGATGATCGGTGGGAAGTTATATCGGCGAGGCTACACTACGCCATGCTTGAGATGCTTAGACCCCAAGGAGGCCGAGTATCTGATGAGCGAGATCCGCGAAGGCCTATGCAGCAATCATTCAAGAGGACGCTCTTTGGCCCAAAAGTGCCTCCGACAGGGATATTACTGGCCTACCATGCAGCAAGACTGTGGGAACTTTGCTCAGAAATGCCTCAAATACCAACAGTATGCTAGAATTCTCGGCTCCCACGCCGGGCCCCTCAATCCAGTAACCTCGGCAAGGCCATTCACAAAGTGGGCCATCGACTTGATCGGACCGCTCCCAACAGCCCGATCACAATTCAGGTACTGCATCGTGGCAATTGACTATGTTACGAAGTGGATCAAAGTTGAACCTTGTACCAACATGACCGAAGCCAAGTGTACCCACTTCGTGTAGAAGAACATCATTTGTCGGTTCGGGATCCCGCACACCATTGTGACTGACAATGCTAAACAGTTTGAATCCTCGGGTCTATGTCGTCTATGCGAGAAGCTCAGCATTAAGAAGGTCTTCTCCTTCCCGAGCTATCCGCAGAGTAACGGCTAGGTTGAGACCGTCAACAAGACAATCAAAGACAACCTGAAGAAAAAACTCGAGGGCCTTAAGGGTGCATGGATTGACGAACTCCCTTAGGTGCTCTGGGCATACCGAACAACCACCCGAACAGCGACCAACGAAACACCGTTTTTCCTCGTTTACGGGGCAGAGGCTGTCATCCCAGCCGAAGTAGGTTTGTCGAGCTTTAGAGTTGAACATTACGTGGAGACACCGAACGCGGAACTGATGATGGCTGAGCTTGACCTTCTCAAAGAAAAGAGAAACCAGGCGGCAATTCGTAACGCAGCTCGAAACCAGGTGGTAGCTCGGTATTACAATAAAAGGGTTCAGCCCAGAAGCTTTAAGGTTGGTGACTTGGTGTTGAAGAAGGTCACGGTTCAACAACCCAGTCTCGGGTCCTTTGGTCCGAAGTGGGAAGGTCCGTTTAGAGTCGAAGACATCGTACGACCAGGCACGTACAGGTTGACCGACATGGAGGGGAATCAGCTCAGACATCCATGGAATGCCGAACTCTTAAAAAAGATTCTATTGTTAAAATTTAGAGCCAGACTCCTTTTTGACCTCTGGCCACAATTCTTTTGTAACTAGACGTGTTGAACAGGGCTAGAAAAATACATGTACATATCACATTAATGGAGTACAACTTTCCTATACCATTCCACATGAGTAATGTGTTTAAAGGAAAAGTAAATCCAAGATGCCACAACTCTAGCTTAGAGGACAAGACAATAACTCCCACCAAAGGAGAGTCATCCTTATTAAACCGGGCTGAGGGGCTGGTAGGTATACCGACCATGGGTTTGTCGCCGTACAAAAAACCCTTTAAGTTACTTGGCACAGTCCTGTGCCCGACGAGTTTTACACTTGTAAAGCTTCTTTAAAGCTTAAGCAAGTCTAAGGGGGTAACAGGGTAAGGGTGGTCATACACTCTATGCTCTACCCGACCGAGATTAGAAACCTAAACCTGCTTGGATTAATTAACCAAGCAGAGAAGGATAACTACTCGGGTTAACTGAGAACGAAGGTGCTATTCACCTCTGCTCGGACAACTCGACATCGAGCCGAGATTGAAACTTACATGCTCGAATTAACTGAGCGGACAAGGCAAACTCGAGCCAACTCTGGCTGATGAGTTCCCAACCTAAGATCCTCCCCGATAAGCACCTAACTTGGACAATAATGGTTACTTAACACTAGATGACAACAACCGGATGTCCGAGGAATGCCTCGCATCGAGGTGCACCTAAAGTTAAGACTGTTAACCCGAGGACTCTTGCACTTGGAAAATTATGTGGGATGAAAAGTAAAACAAAACTACACGCAAGAATCCAATAAGAGCAAAATAGGAAGTCTATTTATCAGGGAGGTACAAGGAAACCGGGCACCTCCCGAGCCCGAATACAAAAAAAAAATAATAAAAAATACAAGTTCAATCGGCCTGGGTCTCGCCCCAAGCAGCGTCCTCGCCTCCGCCTCTTACGGTGCTCTGTCCATCCCCGTCATCATCACCGTCTACCACGACGACCTCGTCCTCTTCCCCCCGCTGTTGCTCGGCATCGTCTTGGTCGGGCTCAACGATGACCGACCAGTCAAATCCCGCTGCCTCGGGGTGCTTCTCGATCAGGTACTCACGGAGGTCTGTCATGCCGTGGTAATAGAGATCAGCATACTCCGAGGATGTTTTAAATTCTTCGACCGCACCGGCCAGACAACCAGGGAGCTCGGCAACAAGGTGCTGGTGCTCCGCTTGCAGGGTTGTGAGCTGCCCCTTAAGCCATGCAACTTTATCCTCCGCCTCTCTGAGCTGCCTCGCTACCTCCTGGGCCTCGGCCTTCACCTTCCGGGCTTCCTCCTCGGCGTGTGAGAGGGATTCCTTCGCTCGATCCAACTCAATGCTCTTATCATTGAGCTTCTTGTCAGAATCTTGCATCCGGAGGATGGTCTTCTTATGCATCTCCTTCTCTTTGTGGACCTCCCTTATTCCGGTGGAGTACACCATGTGCAGAACGACGCTTACCTACAAGAAAAGGAGTCAGTCCTCGATAACATGATAAAAGGAATCCAACTATTGGTAAGCTCGGAAGGCCGTGTTGTAGAGACTCTGGAAGTCTTCCCCCCGGATGTTCATGAAAAAATCATCCTGAGTAACTGCATCTCTAAGGCGTTCCAGAACGACGCCACGGTAGTTCGAACGCCTTCTCTGCACGTCCTCGGACCAGCCTCTGGCAGCCTCGCATGCTAGAGTGCCCTCTGGCGAGGCTCTGGTCAGTTGTGGCGGAGGTTGTGGGACATGGACTGATGTGGAGACCTGCCTGGTATGGGTTGGAAGCTCGGACCTCGGTGTTCGCTTACGCTTTCTTCCAGTGTCGACTACCTTGCCCTTCTGCTTCCTTAACTAGCCATCTGGGCGCGTCTGTCGGCGTGGGAGGTCGGTGCCGTCATTTCTGCACAAGAAAATGCAAAGTCAAAGCAAGGTCGGGATAAGAAAAGATGACATAAAAAATAAAATTCCAAGCTGACCTCCGATCCGGAGTTGGCGAGACGGGTATAGGAACCTAATCACGTCCTCGAGGTCCTCGTCGGCTACAGGTGGCCTTGTATCGAAAGAGCCACTGGATGAGTCCTCAGAACTGGACGTAGAAGGCTCCCGCGTCGGCCACCCGGACCGGGAAGTGCTTGGCCCCGGAACGTCCGCGGCACTTGGACGAGCAATTGTAACCTGCCCAGCCGCCCAGGCAGGATGGACAGCTCGGGGAAGACTGTTGGACTCCCCAAACTAGCCATAACCGGATAAGGTGTCCTTCCTCAGAAGGAAGGACTGTTGTCTGGTAGATTCCAGCTTCTCGAACAGCTCGTCCACTGCCCTGATTACGAGGCTCGGTGCCCAAGGACGCTTGGTCCAAACGTGCCCCTACTCGAACGACCTCGGCACTTGCTGATCCTCGGGGACGGTCTCACCGGCTCGGGTTAGAAAGTTCCCCCCGGCGTAGAAACACTCGTACTTCCATAATTTGTCCGAGTCAGGGTTGCCCAGGATAAAATCCTTCCGGAAGCCGGTGAAGTAGTACCAGCCAAACTGTCGAGGAAGCTTCTTCATCTTGAATACTTGTTTGAAGGCCTCCAGCGGCATCTCGGTACTCCGGTGGTACTTCCATAGAATGTACATCCGATCAGCGACCTATAGCTGTTCGGGTTCAATTGAGCCAGACACACGTTGAAGTCGTTGAGTGTCCGGCGGAGAAAGCGGTGCAACGGTAGATGCAGCCCAGCCCTGAAGAACTCAGCATAGAGCGTGATGAATCCCTCTAGCGCGTCTAAGGGTGAATCTCCCTCACCGGGGATGATGAGAATCGCATCGTATGGGATGCCATACTCGGCGCGTAGGTTCTCTAACCTCGACTCCGTGATAGCACTCGTATAGCCTGCTGCTGAGGTTTGCCCAGGTCGGCTTACCCGATATACCGTCATACCCTGAACGCGGGTGACCTGGACCTGCTGCTCCATCTCCTGCTGCTCTGCCTCTGCCACCTCGGCTGCATGCTCCTCATCGGAGACGTCAACCGTGATGTAACGCCCCTATATGGGGGTTAACAGTTTTTAATGAGATAAAATAAAAATAAATAATAAAAGTAAAACCTTAAAGATTAAAATTTGCCCGGGATTTAAATGAAAACTCTCAACTCAAAAATAAAAATATAAACGACAAATAAACCACAGTTTTAATGTAGCACCTTAAATTTAATAATATAAACTGTTGTCATCATCATTTTAACCCTCAACACATTGTAATACAGTCACAGAAAGTAACAATTGATGCTTACATTATCATGAAGAACATTCTCAACGATTGAAGCAGTCCCAATGTAATATAGTTACATCACTTCCTCAACTATATTTCTCGTAGCCACCTCACACTTAGTGAGTCCTGAAAAGATATAAACATAAGGGAATGAGCGACACTATGCTCAGTAGAGAAAGCCATTACTCACCTCTATCATTACCACATTAAAATCTGCATGGTTAGTAAGTCACATCATATTTCAGATTATGAGGTTTATTATGATCACATCTTATGGATACCGTAGTTAATCATTACCAAGTGTCATAATTACACATTTATACAAATATTACCAATCATCATTGTTCCTAGGTATCCATGTTAAATTGAGTATCACTCAACTCATCGAAACCCAAATGGGCGCACTTGATCACCCTATAAACATTCCAAGGGTGTTCCGGTGAGGGGACATCAAGCCCCGAGTCCTCACCAAATCGATTCCTGTACAGTGTGTTCTGGGACTTTCAACCCAAGGAAGCGTCATCGCCTTCCCCCTATTTTACCTTTTAGGGTATTCATGCCCAAGGACGTAACCGTCGCCCTCTTCATGTCTCACAATTTCTCTATATTGAATCATTATTAATAGAGTTAGTTTTCCTAACCATGCTTCTCAATTTATAACATGTGTCAATTTATTATGTTCCTCGCCGTACAATACAAGACGAGTTGTGACACCCGTTATTCTCCTAAGGGTATTAAGGTAATTAGATTAATTACCTAGTATATATATAAAAAAAAATCAGAAAATCTCTCATAATTCGAAACTCTCTCTCTCTCTACTTTCTCTCTCTAAAAAATTCTCTCTCTCTCCTCAAAGATCGTCTGAGATTTCGGCATCCGTTTTCGACACCTCCCGCACCAATGGAAAGCTCTCGACTAGCTGAGTCCAACGAGGTGCCGCGCCGCCCAAAACGCCGCCGGAGGAGACCACACGCGCCGCCCAAAGTGGCGGCAAAACCCATTTCTTTCCGACGAGATATCTTCGCCGTCCGACGTCCGATCGACGTGATTCTTGTTCCTACACGACCACCGTGATGAGAGGAACAAAACCCACCCTTGGTGGCAGCTCAACAACCGCCGGATTGCTCCGCCCGCCTATTGCCGCCGTGCACCGCCGCCCCCATGGTGGAACTCCGCCTTGCCGGAGGAGGTGATTGACACCACCCCTCCCAATGAGTTCAGAGGATCAAGGGGAGTAAAACCCCTCGATCAATTGCACGGAAGGAGCCGGTTTCGCCGGAGAACGGCCAACGCCGCCGTCAACCGCCGCGGGAGTCTCCGTTTTGGCTCTTCCCAGCCACGTTTCTTCAAATTGGATGAGGGGAAATGCTCATAGGAGGATGGGTAGCAAAAGCCCTCAGCCAATTTCAGGTTTCCATCGTCGGAGAATCAAGATCGGAGCTCATCCATTTCTATCGACGTTGTACTTCACGACCCGCTATGTTAGAGGCAGAATTGGGTGAAATTGACCCCGCCATTGGACTCAGAAGGGTCGATTTAGGGGGGGTAGGCCCGAGCCCAGCTGCCAACGGACCCCGATTGACGCCGGTCAACGACGGTCAAAGTCGGTCAACGCCGGTCAACGGTGGTCAACGCCGGTCAACGGCCGGTCAAAGGCCAAAATGGGATTTTGTGATCCGGACCTCCGATCGAAGATCCGAGACCGCCTCCTGACTCGTTTCGATGCTCTGGATGCAATGGTGACCTCCGTTTGAGCAAATTTCTCTCTGATGAAAATCATCCGGTACCGACTGCACGCGAATCGAGGCGATTCAAACAGCAGTATCGGAGTCCAGAATGACGTTTTCAAGAATGTATGATCTCCAGGAAGCATTCCTAGCCATTCATAGTCGCTCGAGGAGCACTACCGAGGATGCTTCGTAGATACAGCGAGATACAACTGGATCTGCTTTGCTTGGAGTTTAAGATCAAGGGAGTATGGAGCTAACGTTAATTGATTCCAGGATTAAGAGACTGTTGATAAGCTTGAAAGGTAGGGATTCTATTACTCATCTTTTGAGAGGTTTTTATAGAATTAAAATTGATTGTTTTGCCGCAATATATATATATCTATGTTGAACTGATATTATATGATTATCACATATGAAACTATGACATGGACTCGTCTTGTGTTGTACGGCGAGGAACATAATGAATTGACACATGTTATAAATTGAGAAGCATGGTTAGGAAAACTAACTCTATTAATAATGATTCAATATAGAGAAATTGTGAGACATGAAGAGGGCGACGGTTACGTCCTTGGGCATGAATACCCTAAAAGGTAAAATAGGGGGAAGGCGATGACGCTTCCTTGGGTTGAAAGTCCCAGAACACACTGTACAGGAATCGATTTGGTGAGGACTCGGGGCTTGATGTCCCCTCACCGGAACACCCTTGGAATGTTTATAGGGTGATCAAGTGCGCCCATTTGGGTTTCGATGAGTTGAGTGATACTCAATTTAACATGGATACCTAGGAACAATGATGATTGGTAATATTTGTATAAATGTGTAATTATGACACTTGGTAATGATTAACTACGGTATCCATAAGATGTGATCATAATAAACCTCATAATCTGAAATATGATGTGACTTACTAACCATGCAGATTTTAATGTGGTAATGATAGAGGTGAGTAATAGCTTTCTCTACTGAGCATAGTGTTGCTCATTCCCTTATGTTTATATCTTTTCAGGACTCACTAAGTGTGAGGTGGCTACGAGAAATATAGTTGAGGACGTGATGTAGCTATATTACATTGGGACTGCTTCAATCGTTGAGAATGTTCTTCATGATAATGTAAGCATCAATTGTTACTTCTGTGACTGTATTATAATGTGTTGAGGGTTAAAATGATGATGACTGATAACTCTAGTTTATAGAGTTATTTGGCCACTTTTAATTAACGAATATTACTATGTTTTTGAGAAAAATTACATGAAACATCCAACTTTTTCATAAAAGCATGATTTATTGATGTAGGTTGAAGAAAGAAAGAAAACAAAACAAAAGGGAGCAAGAGCACAAGAAAGCAGAGTTGAAGCGCCGCGGCGCCCAAAGAGCAGCGTCGCGGCGCCCGTTGAAAGTGCAAGAATGGCAGAAACTCAGCGCCGCGGCGCTGGGGAAGGAGCGCCGCGGCGCTACGGCGGAAAAGAAGAGAAAAACAGAGGAGCAGCGCCGCAGCGCTGGAAAAGAAGGGCCGCGGCGCCAGAGTGATACTGAACTACGTTTTTTGGACGCAAAAACAGGGGATTTGTTATTTTAAGAGTAGTATAAATAGATAGTTTTGGGTAGCTAGGTTATCAGTTAATTTTGGAGAGCGTTGTTTATTTTTCTTAGGAGCCGTCAAGCATTCCGGAGTAAGAAGTAAAGAATTGGTGACAGAATTTCTTGCTCTCTTAACTCTTGATGTTTGATTCAATTAAATTTTCAGATTTTATTTCTTTTTCAATTATGTTCTAATTTTCTTAGTTAGGGCTATGATGTAACCTAATCATGACAATGTGAATTTCATATTTATGCACCATAATTGATTTTATTCATGTGAGTTATGTGTTATTATGTTTAATGCTTTTAAATGATTAGCTACCATTTAAATGATCTGATGTGCATGTTCAAAACTGAGAAGGGAGAATTATGCAAATGCTTCATCTAACATATAACCATGAATTAAATATGGATAGAGATATACCATATTATTTGTGTGGCTTCATTTGGAAAGTTCATGAATCCTAATGCATTCTGATTTATTTAAATTCACATAGAGATATAGTGAGTTAATAAACTGAGTAGGTTTGCTATACCTAGAGATAGGATAGTAAATAATTTAGGAATTTCCGTCATCACATGTGTATTATTGATTGGGTTGCGTAATTTTATGAAATTCATATCTAGTGATTATGGTGAAATCAAATGCCTTAACGCCTTGTCTTATTGAAGTATCTTTTGAGATTGATTGCAATTTTTATTTTTAATTTAGTACTCTAGTTCAGTAAATTATTTAATCACAACCTCATATGATCAACTAGATAAACCTTAGAGTTAATCCAATTTTAGTACTTAGTTAGATTATTATACAACAGTCCCTGTGAGACGATACTCTTACTCACTATTGTATTACTTGATCGATAACGTGCACTTGCGTTAGTGGATTTTATGCGAACAAGTTTTTGGCGCCGTTGCTGGGGACTATTTGTTTAATACTAATTAATATTAATACCGGATAACCCTTGATTTAATCTAGTTTCTTTTATTTTGTTCACTTTTAGGAGTGCATTGGTGTATGAGAAGAACTAAACAAGGGGAACTTGTTAAGTTTGATTCAGAAATCGAGCGTACTTTCAAAAGACTGTTAAGAGAACAGAGAAATCGCACTGAGAAAATGGCGGATGCAGGTGAAGCTGAAAACCCTCGCCGACTTTTGAGAGATTATGCAGCACCAACTATTCAAGGTGCCACTTCAAGCATTAGGAGGCCAGCTATTCAAGCAAACAACTTTGAGATCAAGCCATCTCTCATCCAAATGATTCAACAATTGGTGCAATTTAGTGGGCTACCTTGTGATGATCCAAACGCCCACATTGATGCATTTCTCGAAATCTGTGACACTATTAAATTTAATGGAGTGTCAGATGATGCAGTTAGACTGAGATTGTTCCCATTCTCGCTGAGGGATAAAGCCAAGAATTGGCTCACATCTCTTCCTGCAGGATCAATCACCACTTGGGATACTATGGCCCAAAAATTCCTTGGTAAGTTTTTCCCTCCAGCAAAATCTGCAAAAATGAGTAACGATATCACTAATTTCTTGCAGATGGACAATGAGTCGTTATACGAAGCATGGGAAAGATTCAAGGAGCTGCTAAGGAGGTGCCCACATCATGGATTACCAGTCTGGATGCAGGTACAAACTTTTTACAATGGGTCTAGCGCAAGTATCCGGGCTACCATTGATGCAGCTGCAGGTGGGACATTAAATAATAAAACACCTGAGGAGGCTTTTGATCTAATAGAAGAGATGGCATCAAACAACTATCAGTGGCCTACTGAAAGGCTACAAACTAGGAGAACGGCAGGAGTTCATGAAGTGGATGCATTATCTGCACTCACAGCTCAGTTTGAAGCACTTAACAGAAAGATAGACCATATGAGTGCTTCAGCTATGAAAATTCAGAATGCCGTATGTGAATTTTGTGGTGGAGGACATGCCAGCAATGAATGCCAGGTAGGTAACAATTTTGCTCAACCTTCTGAAAATGCTAATTTTGTTGGAAATTTTAACAGGTCACAAAATAATCCTTATTCCAACACTTACAACCCGGGGTGGCGAAATCATCTGAATTTTTCATGGGGCAATCAAAATGCGATGAGACCACCACCAGGATTCAAGCAACAGGAGGAGAAAAAGCCGAATCTGGAAGATATTGTTGCTAAGCTGGCGACCTCTACTCAAGATTTCATGAAGAGTACAGATGCAAGACTCCAGAATCAAGAGTCATCTATCAGAAATCTGAAAATGCAAATAGGACAGATGGCTAATATGATCTCAGGTAGACCACAGGGTTCTTTGCCAAGCAACACAGAAAAGAATCCTATTGAGAACATAAAGGCAATTACTTTGAGAAGTGGCAAACAATTGGGACAAGAGGATGCTAAACAGGAGGTCAACATTGAACAAGAAGAAGAAAGTAATGAGCAATCCAAGGAAACATGCAAGAGCAAGCTTTTTCCTGATAATCCCAAGCCCTATGTGCCTCCCATCCCATTCCCTCAACGACTCCAGCAGCACAAATTAGATAAGCAATTTTCTAAATTTCTTGAGGTGTTTAAAAAATTGCATATTAACATTCCTTTTGCAGATGCTTTAGCCCAGATGCCTAGCTATGCAAAATTCTTGAAGGAGATTTTGGCCAACAAAAGGAAGCTGGAGGATTATGAAACAGTAAAATTGAATGAGGAATGTTCAGCCATTCTGCAGAATAAGCTGCCACCTAAACTAAAAGATCCAGGGAGTTTTACTATTCCTTGTACTATTGGTGACTCTTATTTCGAAAAAGCATTATGTGATTTAGGGGCTCGTATCAATTTAATGCCTTTTTCTGTTTTTAAGAAATTAGGTTTGGGAGAGGTTAAAGCAACCACAGTGTCACTTCAACTAGCAGATCGAACAATTAAGCACCCAAGAGGTATTGTGGAAGATGTACTAGTAAAGGTTGACAAGTTTATTTTTCCTGCAGATTTTATTGTTCTAGAAATGGAGGAAGATCATGAAGTTCCACTCATTTTAGGCCGTCCTTTTCTAGCGACTGGAAGAACCTTGATAGATGTGCAACAAGGAAAATTAATTCTCAGGGTTCAAGATGATCATGTCACCTTTAATGTGTTTGAAGCAATGAAATATCCCTCAACTGATGATTCTTGCTTTAGAATTGACACCATTGATAAACTGGTATCTAAGATTTTTCAGGAAGATGTTTTCAAGGATCCGCTTGAAGCTTGTCTAACCCAATCTACTGGTGCGGATGTTGAGAATGAGGAAATAAGGGAATATGTAGAATTTATGGAGGCAAATCCACCAATTCCGAGGCATAAGGCATTGCAACTTGAAGAAGTGGGACAGTCCATCACAAGGCCTAAGCCATCAATTGAAGAGCCTCCTATTCTTGAACTTAAACCCTTACCTTCTCATTTAAAATATGCATATTTAGATGGCAATTCCTCACTACCTGTAATTATTTCTTCTTCTTTGACAGATCTTATGGAGGAAAAACTGCTTAGGGTGTTAAGAGAGCACAAAGGCGCAATTGGATGGAAGATTGCAGACATCAAGGGAATAAGCCCCTCCATTTGCATGCACAAAATTCTTATGGAGGAGAAATACAAGCCCACCATTCAACCCCAAAGGCGTCTGAATCCAAAAATGCAAGAAGTGGTGAAAGCTGAGGTTATCAAACTATTAGATGCCGGGATCATCTATCCTATATCTGATAGTTCATGGGTAAGTCCTGTGCAAGTTGTGCCAAAGAAAGGAGGTATGACTGTTCAAAAGAATGACAATAATGAGTTAATTCCAACTAGAACAGTTACTGGGTGGCGTGTTTGTATGGATTATAGGAAATTAAATGACGCCACTAGAAAAGATCATTTTCCTTTACCATTTATTGATCAAATGTTGGAAAGACTTGCAGGACATCAATTCTATTGTTTTCTAGATGGATATTCAGGGTATAATCAAATCCCTATTGCACCCGAGGATCAAGAAAAGACCACGTTCACTTGTCCCTATGGCACTTTTGCATATAGAAGGATGCCATTTGGTCTTTGTAATGCACCGGCAACTTTTCAGCGTTGTATGATGGCCATTTTTTCTGATATGGTTGAGAAATTCATTGAAATTTTCATGGATGATTTTTCTGTTTTTGGCACATCATTCGATTTATGCTTACATAATTTGGCATTGGTGTTACAAAGATGTGAGGAAACTAACCTTGTTTTGAATTGGGAAAAATGTCATTTTATGGTGCAGGAAGGGATTGTGCTTGGACACAAAATCTCCAAAGACGGTATAGAAGTTGATAGAGCCAAAGTGGAGGTTATTGCAAAATTGCCTCCACCCACATCTGTCAAACTCGTTCGCGGATTCTTGGGGCATGCTGGATTTTATAGGCGATTTATAAAAGATTTTTCAAAAATTGCTAGACCTTTGTCTAACTTGTTGGTTAAAGATGCCCCGTTTGTGTTTTCTGATGAATGCTTGCAGGCCTTTAACACTTTGAAAGAAAAGCTTGTGTCAGCACCTATCATGGCAGCGCCTGATTGGGATTTACCTTTTGAGCTCATGTGTGATGCAAGTGATTCAGCAGTTGGAGCAGTGCTGGGCCAACGAAAGAACAAAATTTTTCAAACTATATATTACGCTAGTCGAACCTTGTCGGGAGCACAACTGAATTACACAACTACAGAAAAGGAACTTCTGGCGGTAGTTTTTGCTTTTGATAAATTTCGTTCGTATTTGATTGGTTCAAAAGTAGTTGTTTACTCTGATCATTCTGCTCTGAAATACTTACTTGAAAAGAAGGAATCCAAGCCCAGGTTAATCAGGTGGATATTGTTGCTTCAAGAGTTTGATTTGGAGATCAAGGATAAAAAGGGAACTGAGAACCTAGTTGCAGATCACTTATCCAGAATTCCCAATCATGATGAAGTGGGCAGCCCAATTCTGGAGGAATTCCCTGATGAACAGGTATTCTCTATCAAATCCCCACCAGTCCCCTGGTATGCTGATTTGGTAAATTTTTTAGCAAGTAATGTTCTACCCCCTAATTTGTCATATCAACAAAAGAAAAAATTCTTTTCTGATGTTAAACACTATTTTTGGGAAGACCCTTTCTTGTTTAAAATTTGCGCAGATCAGGTGATAAGAAGATGTGTTTCTGAGGACGAAATGGTAAGCATTTTACAACTTTGTCATGATGGGGAGGCTGGTGGTCATTTTAGTGGTTCTAAAACTGCTGCTAAAGTATTACAATCAGGTTTCTATTGGCCCACACTTTTTAAAGATGCACATTTCTATGTAGCCTCATGTGATCGATGTCAAAGAATGGGAAATATTTCTAGGAAAAATGAGATGCCTTTAAACAACATTCTTGTGTGTGAACTATTTGATGTTTGGGGTATTGATTTCATGGGACCATTTCCACCTTCATTTGGTAATGAATACATTTTAGTAGCCGTTGAGTACGTATCTAAGTGGGTAGAAGCAGCTGCTGTACCAACAAATGACACTAAGGTCGTGGTCAAATTTCTGAAAAGGAACATTTTTTCCCGATTTGGCACCCCTAGGGCAATCATAAGTGATCAAGGGTCGCATTTCAGTAGTAAGCAATTTGAGGCACTCTTGGGAAAATATGGGGTTACACATAAGGTGGCACTAGCATATCATCCTCAGACTAGTGGTCAAGTGGAAATTTCAAATAGGGAAATCAAGAGGATTTTGGAGAAGACAGTAAATGCCTCTAGGAAGGATTGGTCTATTAAGTTAGATGATGCTCTTTGGGCATATAGGACTGCATTCAAAACTCCCATCGGGATGTCCCCTTTCAGGCTAGTTTTTGGAAAAGCATGTCACCTGCCAGTGGAACTAGAACATAGGGCTTATTGGGCAACTAAACGTTTGAATTTTGATGCGCAGTTGACAGGTGAGGCTAGGTTGCTGCAACTAAATGAGCTGGATGAATTTCGGCTTGATGCTTATGAGAATGCAAAGCTTTACAAGGAGAAAACGAAAAGATGGCATGATAAGCACATTCTCAGGAAAGAATTTGCAGTTGGTCAACAGGTCTTGCTCTATAACACTCGTCTTAAATTGTTTCCAGGTAAGCTGAAATCTAGGTGGTCAGGACCATTTACAGTAACACAAGTCTTTCCATCTGGAGCAATAGAGGTGGCACATGATACCAAAGGCAAATTTAAGGTCAATGGTCAGCGCTTGAAGCCTTACTTTGGAGGTGGAGTTAACAGGAATAAAATCACCATCGACTTACAAGCTCCTACCAAGTGACATTGAGACAGTCTGGCTGAAGACAATAAAGCAAGCGCTTCTTGGGAGGCAACCCAAGCATTTTCTTATTTATCATGTTCAAAAAAAAAAATAATAATAATAATAATAAAAAAAATAATAATAATAATAAATAAATAATTTAGGTTATTTTTGTTTAACATTATCATTTTGTTTTGCAGGAGTCGAAGTCAATAAGGGAGCATCAAAACAAAAATCGCTGGTGAACTGTTTTTTTTTTGGCAGAGTCCAAGCGCCGCAGCCCTCAATTGAGAGCGCCGCGGCGCTGTTTTGGAGAATGAAAATATCGTTGGCAGAAGGAAAGCGCCGCGGCGCTATAACATCAGCGCCGCGGCGCCATTAAAAAAAAAAAAAAAAGGCAGAATGACAGCGCCGCAGCGCTGGAATTCAAGCGCCGCGGCGCTGTGTGCGTGATTCCGAAAAAAAAAAAAAAAAGTGGCTTTAAACCGAACAATCCCTCTTTCTTTCCCTCATTCCCACCATTTACTTTCTCTCTCTACAACAAAACTCTTCTCTCCCACTTCTTCTTCTCCTCCTTCTCTCTAGAAAATTTTGCCATCCTCATCCTCCAACGTTGTGCTGCCATCTCCTTTCAGTTCGTCTTTCTCTTCAAGTAAGTTGCCTCCTTGTCATATCTTTGATTTTTTTTATTTAATTTTTGTTATTTTTATTTTGTTTATTATTCCATATTTGTGTGATTATTTTTATTTATTTAATTTTTTTTCTTTAATTTGCACTTGTTAGGTTTTCTTTCATGATTCTAGTTAGATTTTGATATAGGTGGTTTTTGGTAAGTGAAATTTTGACGGTATTAGGTTCTACTCTTTAACGTGTGTGCCATACAAAAAAAAAAAATATGGCTTCTAAGCGCACACGAACTGTAGCTTCATCATCCACCCCATATACTCGGTTTGTGAGTGAGGCCGCGAGAAAAAGACATAATAATGCTATTGTTAAGAAAACTGTAGTACCGGAGCGGGGTTTAGACTTTAGCGATGGTTTCTCTACCGTTTTTTTTAATATAGTCATGCAAAGAGGATGGAGCAAATTTCTCGAGCAACCCGAGGCGGCTGTAGTTCCACTTGTCCGGGAATTTTATGCTAATGTTCCAGAGCACACTAACCTCCAGGTAAGTGTACGCGGTAAGATGGTTCGTTTTGATAAAACAACCATTAACAGGTATTATGGGCTTCGAAATATTGATAATGATGATTATTATGAATACCTCAATGAACATTTAGATTTTGAGGAGGTTCTTGGCACCATAGCTACTGCAGGCACCACATGGAAATTAACACGGGGAGGTGAAGCGGTGTCGTTTCCCTCCTCCGCGTTAAACAGGGAGTACAAAGCGTGGTTGTATTTTATTGCATCGAAATTAATGCCTGTAATGCACTTTTCTGATGTTACCAAGGACAGAGCTGCCTTGTTATTTGCTATTGTTACAGGTAAAACGATTGATGTGGGAAACGTAATCCAAGACAGTATTCTGAGAACTGCTATGGGTTCCACGACTGGTGGTTTGGGTCACTCTTCCCTCATCACACGCTTATGCCTCGACGCCGGAGTCCCATTCGACCAAGAGGAAGAATTATTGCAACCCATGAAAATCATTAACAGAAAGGTCGTGGGAAGCTTCAGAGACCAAGAAGTACGCCCTCTGATTCGGCAAGACACTGGTGCCTCCGCCTCGAGCCAACCCCCTCAGCCCGAACAAGTCACTCCCATAGCTCAACCGCCTGCTGTCCCTGCCCCTGAGTTACCAATCAGGGATCGCTTGCGTCGTTTGGAATTAGGCCTAGAATATAATATTGCCATGACGCGGGCAATTGCTCGACACTTGGGCATGGATGAATCTCAACTTCCACCTCCACCGCATTTTCCTGATCACTCTGAGCCTTAATTTCACTTGCCATTTTTATTTCATTATTTCGGTTTTCTTTTCATTCTCAATTTCTTAAGGTTTTTGTTTTGTTTGTTTTCCTTGTTGTCCAGATCACTTCTCGGAGTTCCTATGGCTGCACAAGTCCAATTGGCCTCATTTATTACTCAGGGGGTTTCCTTACCTTTTCTTCTTTATTTATACATTGAGGACAATGCTCTATTTAGTTTGGGGGGGGAAACAAAAATTTTTGTTTGTTAAAACTTGTGTTCACCCTTTTTGAAACTTGAAGTGATACATTCCTGCATTGATGAATCTGGATATGATTGAATCCTTTATTTGGATGTCTTAAAATTTGTAGGAGGTATGAATTTTGTCTAAACTTGTGATGGATTTGTTGTTTAATTCTAATTCTGAATTTATGATCTATTTCTCGAGCACAAAAATCCTGAATTTTTGAATTGTGTGTATGTCCATTAATGTTCACCCATGTTTTAGAATTCATCTGATTTTCTCTCGAGGCGAAATCCTAGGCTACATCTGACTGAAAACATGATTTAGGCCATTTTTGGATCGTTTGAGCCGTTCAAGCCAACCTTGGTTAAATATCCCTAGTCACCTTGTTGAGCCTTGATGCATTAACCGTTCTTTCTTTGTCACCCACATTTGTTAAACCAGCCAATCATTTTTACCTTGTCCCACATCCCGTAAACATGTTGATTTCTGAAGAAGGTAAGCGTATTTTGGGAGGTAGAATGGAGCAAGGGAATTGTTGAGTTATTTCTTGAAGCATAGAAGTTTTTGAGTCTCATGTGGTATTAATTTTGCTATTTAAGATCTTATTAGTTTTCATATGATTGAATTCAAAAAAAAAAAAAAAAAAAAAAAGAAAAAGGATGAAACAACAACAGTGAGTGACTAAGAAAATGAAAGTGCATAATTGAGTGCAGTTGAGGGCGATGGAGTGAGTTTGGGGATAGGGTCTAAATTGGTTAGAAGTTGGATGGCTTGAAGAGAAGGTAAATGTTGATTGTACAGTTGAAGTGGTTTAAGGGTATACAACCAAGACGGATTCTAGTTGGAGTCTAGAAATCAACATGCGAGGGGTGAATTGAGCCTAAAATTTACTTTTATCTTACCTCTAGCCCAGCCTAACGTTACAAGCTTAATAAAGCCCTAATGATTTTTAGTTGGATGACTAGCCTACATTAGTGGAGAAAGAAATGAAAGGTGAACCTATGAAACATGTTTCTGTGCACAACTCATCAAAGCTTCTCAGAGTAATGTGGATGTTACTGAACTGCATACAATTTGAAAAGAATGGATAACACACACACACGGGTCATGAAATTAGAATTAGTCTTAACCAGCAAATCGATCTCACTGTTTGAATGGAATTTGTTCTTTTCTGTGAATTGTAAGATGGAAAAATTTTGGAGGACATCTTGAAGGATTTGTTGGTCCATGTTTGTATTACTTCTTGATTTTGCTCGAGGACTAGCAAAAGTTAGTTTGGGGGGTTTTGATAACTCTAGTTTATAGAGTTATTTGGCCACTTTTAATTAACGAATATTACTATGTTTTTGAGAAAAATTACATGAAACATCCAACTTTTTCATAAAAGCATGATTTATTGATGTAGGTTGAAGAAAGAAAGAAAACAAAACAAAAGGGAGCAAGAGCACAAGAAAGCAGAGTTGAAGCGCCGCGGCGCCCAAAGAGCAGCGCCGCGGCGCCCGTTGAAAGTGCAAGAATGGCAGAAACTCAGCGCCGCGGCGCTGGGGAAGGAGCGCCGCGGCGCTACGGCGGAAAAGAAGAGAAAAACAGAGGAGCAGCGCCGCAGCGCTGGAAAAGAAGGGCCGCGGCGCCAGAGTGATACTGAACTACGTTTTTTGGACGCAAAAACAGGGGATTTGTTATTTTAAGAGTAGTATAAATAGAATAGTTTTGGGTAACTAGGTTATCAATTAATTTTGGAGAGCGTTGTTTATTTTTCTTAGGAGCCGTCAAGCATTCCGGAGTAAGAAGTAAAGAATTGGTGACAGAATTTCTTGCTCTCTTAACTCTTGATGTTTGATTCAATTAAATTTTCAGATTTTATTTCTTTTTCAATTATGTTCTAATTTTCTTAGTTAGGGCTATGATGTAACCTAATCATGACAATGTGAATTTCATATTTATGCACCATAATTGATTTTATTCATGTGAGTTATGTGTTATTATGTTTAATGCTTTTAAATGATTAGCTACCATTTAAATGATCTGATGTGCATGTTCAAAACTGAGAAGGGAGAATTATGCAAATGCTTCATCTAACATATAACCATGAATTAAATATGGATAGAGATATACCATATTATTTGTGTGGCTTCATTTGGAAAGTTCATGAATCCTAATGCATTCTGATTTATTTAAATTCACATAGAGATATAGTGAGTTAATAAACTGAGTAGGTTTGCTATACCTAGAGATAGGATAGTAAATAATTTAGGAATTTCCGTCATCACATGTGTATTATTGATTGGGTTGCGTAATTTTATGAAATTCATATCTAGTGATTATGGTGAAATCAAATGCCTTAACGCCTTGTCTTATTGAAGTATCTTTTGAGATTGATTGCAATTTTTATTTTTAATTTAGTACTCTAGTTCAGTAAATTATTTAATCACAACCTCATATGATCAACTAGATAAACCTTAGAGTTAATCCAATTTTAGTACTTAGTTAGATTATTATACAACAGTCCCTGTGAGACGATACTCTTACTCACTATTGTATTACTTGATCGATAACGTGCACTTGCGTTAGTGGATTTTATGCGAACAATGACAACAGTTTATATTATTAAATTTAAGGTGCTACATTAAAACTGTGGTTTATTTGTCGTTTATATTTTTATTTTTGAGTTGAGAGTTTTCATTTAAGTCCCGGGCAAATTTTATTTTTAAGGTTTTACTTTTATTATTTATTTTTATTTTATCTCATTAAAAACTGTTAACCCCCATATAGGGGCGTTACACGAGTCCATGTCATAGTTTCATATGTAATACTCATATAATATTAGTTCAACATAGATATATATATTGCGGCAAAACAATCAATTCTAATTCTATAAAAACCTCACAAAAGATGAGTAATAGAATCCCTACCTTTCAAGCTTATCAACAATCTTTTAATCCTGGAATCAGTTAACGTTAGCTCCATACTCCCTTGATCCTAAGGCGTGCATAAGGACAATTAAAACTAAAGCACAACATACAACTACATTCATAAATAAATCATGTGTAAACCTATCTTACTAGTATGCCATTAAAGCTTTTATATAAATCTCTTTCGAATACCACAGTAAACAATTTTTGTCTTAACACAATATAAAATGTGAACAAGTAATCTATATGTTTTAGTCCCTAATAAGATTCATCAATCACTTAGGATAATATTGGAAAGGTTGCAAGACATTAAAGAATTTGGTGGTGAGCAAAGATGGGTTCTTGGTTCAGGTTAGCAGCTGGTATACCATAACAAACTGGCAGATTTACTAGTTTCCAATACAAAAATTAAATAATTCTTAGAAAATAAAATACAACTCCGATTTAGGTTTATGATAGCTCGTTAGAAAGCCTAGGATGCTACTTTTCAAATATGCAAACCAATTCATAAAATTCATTTTAATTTAATCTTAGAATTTCAAGAAATAACCACTGCCCATAGAGGTATTACAAAGTTTAACAATATAAATTTTCTGTCTAGGGCATATACACTTAGACTTCATACATATGCTCCAAAATAGCAACAAACATATACTTAGGTTTAAGAACGCAAATTTGAATAATCCTTTAGTATAAAAGAAAATTTATAAATGAAAGACTAAATTTGTTCATAAGATTCTAACCTCGGATTATGGTTAGTTGGAAGCTTGAAATGGCTTCAAAACAGGTTCCTTTACTTCGGTATGACTGAAATTCTTGCTCAAATGGAGGTGATGGTGGCTGATTTTTATGGCTGCCTTGAAGAAGTTCTCTAAGTATTTTGCTTCAGCAAAGAAATGAGAAGAAGAGTGTGGGAACCGTGGAAGAGAAAGGAAGAAAAGATGAAGTCTTTGAAGAGAAGTGATAGAAACAATTATAGAGGAGACATGTTGAAGCATGTCACGGAGGAAATAAAGAAAATGAGGGTCAAGAGTAGTTGGAAAAGATATCCTTATGTCTCATCTAAAGACTTTAACACACATAATGCCAATATGACATTTTTGAGATTTATTAGAAGTTCTAAGGCTTTTTAGTAATCATACTAAATAAATATAGGAGAATTTTAGAAAACTTAAAAATAGATAAAAATAAATATTATAAAATAAATTTAAATGAAGCAATTTTTTTTATACATTAAAAATTAATTTAATTACCTCAATACCCGTTAGGAGAATAACGGGTGTCACAGCTCTACCCCCCTAAAAGAAATTTCGTCCTCGAAATTTCAATTCTAGTAATACTAGTAAAAATTATGATTCCACTATGATTCCAATTCTGAGTCTAAACCGTTAATGTTGTTTGTCTTCCAAATTTAAGTTATCGTATCTCCACTTATTTACTTGCATAATAAATCTTACTCCTAAATCCCTCAATGAGAGTATTTCTGACAAGTTTCAACTTATAACACCGTATAATAGTCTAAGAATCTGATCAGGCATACATATTTACCATACCATGATTCCAGTCCTTCATTGTCCATGGACTGTGATTTACAATCACATTTAAGGAGATTGCCAGAGAAATTTTATATACTTCATCTTTAGGTTCCTTTTCCTTTTTGAGTAAGGAAAAGTCAAATATATTTGATTTCATACCTCAACTAATAAACTAAAACATAATCATAAAACATATGTCACAAACACTTTTATTCAAAACTATACATTAAACTTACTCATAGAGATATTAAACGGAATCTCAGAGTTGCAAACATACCCGACATATTTTCATTAAACAGCTATCCTCATGACACAAACATTCAACCCAAATACTATACTCATATTTCATATGGAATATCCCCATAACTGACTCTGGTACTTCCACATAATATTAACAGAATATTACACATTACAAACATAATACGGATACGTTTCGAGAGTACAAGGCACTCCGTATACCAGCTATCCATATCATGCATGCTTAGAGGATACAAAAACATCGATAAACAAAAGATCGGACCTTAAGAAGGATGCGTTTCGAGAGCATCAAGTACTCCGTATCCAGCAATCCCGGCATTAGGCTCAATGAATCTAAAAGATTGAACAACAACGTACCACAAGAAACACAGAATACAAGGTAAACGGTTATTCGTAACACACGAAATACGGACACACATGCCTACATGCCAAAGATAAAACAAAAAGATTACAGATGGAGATTCAAATCAATTGGCCGCTCCCGGCTTTCCCTTTCCCATTCAAGCTTGGATGTTGCAGTGTCGGATTCTGGATGTATGATTTGCATTTTATCTATCAATTCCTCAGCTGTTGAAGCAGTGACAAAGATTTGTCTCTCCGATTCTGTAGTGATGTTTTCTTCCACAGCGTAATCTAGAAATTTCAAAAGACCGTCATAAAAACCCTTTACGTTCAGCAGTCCCAAAGGTTTGGAATAAAAGCCCAACAATTGCCCACAAGCAACTATAAATATTTCCTCAAGAGTACCTAGACCACCAGGTAATGCTATAAAAGCATCAGAATTATAGATTATGTCTTTAAAATTTTTAGGGATACTCCTGACTCCTTCTCCCTTACCTATGGCTTCCTTACAAAGGTTTCCTTCAACTGGAATATGAGGCCAAATTCTTACATCAGTAGCGTCGCTAGACCTAGCTGCTAGTGCCATATTTACCATCATTTTTATACTACCACCCCCATAGATTATGTTAATCTTTTTGCGTGCTAGGACTTGCCCTAAGTGATTTGCAGCTTCTAAATAAGCTTTATCTTTTCCAAAGCTGGAACCACAAAAGACACAAACATTCTTTATTTTCTTCGTGGACTGGGAGGTAGACATATTTGGTTTATAGAAGTGGTTGCTTAATGTCTGCTCCACTTAGACTTCGGGTTCTACATGAGATTTTAAAGATGAGAAATATACAAAAAGGGCTAAAGAGATAGACGAGTAGGTAATGAAAAGGTAATCCAAAGATTTAAACAAAATCTTGTGCGGATAAGAAAGTAAGATAAGGTGATTGATAGTTTACAGAAAATCTGATTCACTTTTTGAAAAATATTAGACTCTAATTGTATAACTTTTGACAATTGAGAACAATTCGACAGAAGACCCTCTTGACACAACTGTAGACTTTTTGACAAATATACACAAAGTCTAGAAATTTAATATAAACGACAAATACTGTAGAACTTTTGAAATTTGAGACACAAATCTTGAAATATATGGATAAGCTTTTCAAAATTCAAACATATTACTGTACCGTATGTGACGTGTCTGATAAGATAATATATTTTATTATATATATATATTTAAGAAAATCATAAATTAAATAAGATATTAACACTTACTGTATCAATCTAATAATCACAATTATTTCAAACACAAAAGCAAATATTCTGAGTAAAAGAAAAACACAAACTGTTGAACATCAGCTAAAACTGCTTCAAATAAGTAAAGACTAAATAACCTTTATAGTGCGATGACTTATTCCCCATCCAGTTTTCTTATGGCTTGGCAAACAGGATCTAGAAATACCATATTCCTGAGGCGTTGTCTTTCTGTATAAACTTTAGGCCAGAGTTTAAAAATAGCTCCTTGAACATATCCACTAGGGTGACCGTGGAGAGGAGGATGGATGCTATCCAAGTTCTCCTTTGAAAGTCCATTCCTACAAAACCTTATTTTATCCTCTCTATTCGTAGACATATAACCAGGTGAAGTACATTTACCGTTACAATTTTGTCTTCCACATTTGTTACAAGTGACCACGATGGCACGAGCTCTTCTTTTCATTGCACTACGACTGGTACCCGTTCCTGGTAAACCGACATCTTGACTAAAGTCACTCGGACGGATTTTCCCCTCTATTAACATTCTCACATCACAAGGGATACCAAAACGCATAAGAATCCACAACCGAGTAATTCTAGCCTTGTATTTCTTTCTGAGAATCTTTTGGGAGAGTGATGGGAAATACTTTCTCAGGTGTTGGTAGTTTGGGTCCATGATGAGATGAAAGAAGAGTAAATAGAAAGGAAAAATTAAGATAGTAAATTGCAGAATCCTAGAATTCCTTCTTCTTTTAGAGGAAAAGAAGAATTTCTAATGAAAAAGAAGAGGATTTGCGATTTAGAGAAAAAATAACAAATTAAGAGAGAAAAAGTGAACTCGAAGAAATAAGGTCTTACGCACAGTAAACGTATATGTAAACAATAATTAAACCACTGTATATGACACGTATAGAGACCACGTGGGAGAGACAGTGTGAATCAAACTGATTTAAGATTTGAACTAGGCCCAAATGTTCTAAGTTGAAAATGGTCAGGTTGTTTCGGGCCTTAACACATTTAGAACAAGTTAAATAACAAACATAAAATTGAAAACCAATTTGTATAAATCTTAAACCCAATTTAAAGCCCACTATAGATAAAGTTAACTATGAACAACAAATCTAATTTAACGACAACAAGGATCTTCCTGAATGATATTTAAAATCATTTCATAACAACATAATCTTCCAGCAACTCAAATAATTTTGTTTTAATCAAAACCTTATTGAACAATACATACACCCATATGTTATTCATAATACTTAACATCTATCAATGGATTCATCATCATTACTACCAAAGGTTTAGAATGCGACTAACCTTGAAATCAATACGATTTACGTCTTTCAACGTAGACCATATCAATGAACAAAGACACTAGATGTTACTACTTAAGAACATCTACAATCCCCACAATTCTACTCATACAATATATAATTTCCTCATATAACAAAACCTTAGGTAACCAAAAGATTCACTGATACACTTAAATACAATGTACGTAACAAAATATTCCAATTTTGAGATTCATGCATTCTAGACTTTACACAGTCTCAACAGACCAAAAGTCTAACATTTATCTCTCTCATGATTCAATACCATGATTTCCAACTTATATCATATTCCTCAAATAAATAGAACTTTTAAGAAAAGATATTGACACTTATGTGCTCCATCGAATCCACACATAATCATTACTTAGGTTTGAATCAATTACGAAAAATTTGGCATATCTATGTCAAACTTTAAAATCAATAAATCAAGCCTTATATTTCTTATTGTTTTTCACCAGACAAAAGGCTCTTAAATCCTCGTATCTATACGAATTTCTCATCGTTTATACGAATTAGATATGCTTATAGATCCTAATATTATACGAATCTCTCATAAGCATTCTACATATAAACTCATTCCATATAATTATCATTTCCTCATAACTATTAATACTTTCCTTCTATATAATTATTGTACTCATATAACTATTGATATTTTCATTCTATGGCCTTTCCATGTTACATCCTTCTAGACTGTATAAATCAATGTGAAGGTTCATTTTGATGATGACAATAAAAATTCAGCTTCAAAACCATCTCAAAAATATATTTTTTTTAAAGTGGTGCTACACTCCCTAGGTTAACCGAACCTAGGCTCTGATACCAAAAATTCTGTAACGCCCCTATATGGGGGTTAACAGTTTTTAATGAGATAAAATAAAAATAAATAATAAAAGTAAAACCTTAAAGATTAAAATTTGCCCGGGACTTAAATGAAAACTCTCAACTCAAAAATAAAAATATAAACGACAAATAAACCACAGTTTTAATGTAGCACCTTAAATTTAATAATATAAACTGTTGTCATCATCATTTTAACCCTCAACACATTGTAATACAGTCACAGAAAGTAACAATTGATGCTTACATTATCATGAAGAACATTCTCAACGATTAAAGCAGTCCCAATGTAATATAGTTACATCACTTCCTCAACTATATTTCTCGTAGCCACCTCACACTTAGTGAGTCCTGAAAAGATATAAACATAAGGGAATGAGCGACACTATGCTCAGTAGAGAAAGCCATTACTCACCTCTATCATTACCACATTAAAATCTGCATGGTTAGTAAGTCACATCATATTTCAGATTATGAGGTTTATTATGATCACATCTTATGGATACCGTAGTTAATCATTACCAAGTGTCATAATTACACATTTATACAAATATTACCAATCATCATTGTTCCTAGGTATCCATGTTAAATTGAGTATCACTCAACTCATCGAAACCCAAATGGGCGCACTTGATCACCCTATAAACATTCCAAGGGTGTTCCGGTGAGGGGACATCAAGCCCCGAGTCCTCACCAAATCGATTCCTGTACAGTGTGTTCTGGGACTTTCAACCCAAGGAAGCGTCATCGCCTTCCCCCTATTTTACCTTTTAGGGTATTCATGCCCAAGGACGTAACCGTCGCCCTCTTCATGTCTCACAATTTCTCTATATTGAATCATTATTAATAGAGTTAGTTTTCCTAACCATGCTTCTCAATTTATAACATGTGTCAATTCATTATGTTCCTCGCCGTACAATACAAGACGAGTCCATGTCATAGTTTCATATGTGATACTCATATAATATTAGTTCAACATAGATATATATATTGCGGCAAAACAATCAATTCTAATTCTATAAAAACCTCACAAAAGATGAGTAATAGAATCCCTACCTTTCAAGCTTATCAACAATCTTTTAATCCTGGAATCAGTTAACGTTAGCTCCATACTCCCTTGATCCTAAGGCGTGCATAAGGACAATTAAAACTAAAGCACAACATACAACTACATTCATAAATAAATCATGTGTAAACCTATCTTACTAGTATGCCATTAAAGCTTTTATATAAATCTCTTTCGAATACCACAGTAAACAATTTTTGTCTTAACACAATATAAAATGTGAACAAGTAATCTATATGTTTTAGTCCCTAATAAGATTCATCAATCACTTAGGATAATATTGGAAAGGTTGCAAGACATTAAATAATTTGGTGGTGAGCAAAGATGGGTTCTTGGTTCAGGTTAGCAGCTGGTATACCATAACAAACTGGCAGATTTACTAGTTTCCAATACAAAAATTAAATAATTCTTAGAAAATAAAATACAACTCCGATTTAGGTTTATGATAGCTCGTTAGAAAGCCTAGGATGCTACTTTTCAAATATGCAAACCAATTCATAAAATTCATTTTAATTTAATCTTAGAATTTCAAGAAATAACCACTGCCCATAGAGGTATTACAAAGTTTAACAATATAAATTTTCTGTCTAGGGCATATACACTTAGACTTCATACATATGCTCCAAAATAGCAACAAACATATACTTAGGTTTAAGAACGCAAATTTGAATAATCCTTTAGTATAAAAGAAAATTTATAAATGAAAGACTAAATTTGTTCATAAGATTCTAACCTCGGATTATGGTTAGTTGGAAGCTTGAAATGGCTTCAAAACAGGTTCCTTTACTTCGGTATGACTGAAATTCTTGCTCAAATGGAGGTGATGGTGGCTGATTTTTATGGCTGCCTTGAAGAAGTTCTCTAAGTATTTTGCTTTAGCAAAGAAATGAGAAGAAGAGTGTGGGAACCGTGGAAGAGAAAGGAAGAAAAGATGAAGTCTTTGAAGAGAAGTGATAGAAACAATTATAGAGGAGACATGTTGAAGCATGTCATGGAGGAAATAAAGAAAATGAGGGTCAAGAGTAGTTGGAAAAGATATCCTTATGTCTCATCTAAAGACTTTAACACACATAATGCCAATATGACATTTTTGAGATTTATTAGAAGTTCTAAGGCTTTTTAGTAATCATACTAAATAAATATAGGAGAATTTTAGAAAACTTAAAAATAGATAAAAATAAATATTATAAAATAAATTTAAATGAAGCAATTTTTTTTATACATTAAAAATTAATTTAATTACCTCAATACCCGTTAGGAGAATAACGGGTGTCACACGTGATCACCCCCGCGACTTGGACGGGGGCCCCAGCATTCCGACCAGAAGTGCTCGAAGCATCTTCGCGTGCCTGAAGCTCGGCACTCTCCCTTGGAAGAACTCGGGACGAGCCCACTGTAGCCGCCCCTACATAAGGGTCTTGCTCCCTGGACGGCCTAATGAGCCTGCGCCCGTCCAGCATGTTTAAAAATTCCTGTTCGGGTACCGTCTGAGAATCGACCCTCAGGATTTGCTCCAACTGGCCGGCCCCGTCCCATCTTGGGGACGCTACTTCGGCATCGGACTGGGTAGAAGAAGAGCTACTACTCTCCGCGCTACTGTCCGACCAGGAAACCTCCACGTTCTGGGAATCGGACAAATCACTCATTTTCACTCAAGGGAAATTACCTGCTAGGGTTCTCGGTAGCTCAGGAGATACGATCCTCGACTATATAACTTGAGCTCGGCAGCTAAAACTCTTCGGGCGTAAAATTTCTGAAAATGAAGTGCAAATTACAAAGAGGGTGGCCCTATTTATAGCCATTTTGGGCGGGAAACTCGAGCGCGAAAACCCAGAGGGCTCAATTAATACGCCTGACAGGCGCGCAGACGGCCGCGATGCGACATGCGTCCCCCGTCTGATCCGCGCGTCTTTTCACCTCACCCCGCTTCGAAGTGTCGTTTGGCCTTCCTCTTTTGAGCCGACCTCACCCACTCGGCATAGTCCACCCCGCCGGACACCGACCAGGTGAACTGGAGGACTAATGTTGAGGGTAAGCTCGACGCCACCACCGAGGACCTTAACTTTGGTGGTCGGCTATTAAGCTCAGCAGACCCCCAGGAAGCTTGCTATCGGCCCCTGACGCTTTATACTTCTTCCCGAGGTGCCTCTCAGGCATCCAAGGCCTCGCCCTAAGAACGCTGCCATCTCAGGATGTACGGTAGCTCGAGTCGGACCAAGATTACTCATAAATAGACCACTACTCGCCATTATAGGCCAACACAAGGCAGATACATCGCTGTCTAATAGAGTCCAATTCATTGGGCGATGGGCGCGACACTTGTTACCTACTGCCTGACACACCTTGATGTGACACCCGGGTGGTGGGCAAAACCCATCTCACACCCGATCTAAGTGGTGGCCTATAAATAGGATGCATTTTATGGCATTCTGGAGAGAGACTTCTTCTACACATCTAACTAGTTGCCGACCTCTGTCGAGCAATACCTGCCTTGAGCATCGGAGAGCCCTTGTCTATTGACTAACCCCTCTATCTTTTCCGAAGCATCCCTCCTCTTGCAGGTGTGCACTTCCGGGCAGAGGCGAGCCCAAGGAGAGGTCCGACCGTGCGCAGCCGCACGTGGGTGTTGATCCGACGCCGGACAACGGTAAACATCAACACTTTTGGTCCCTTAAAAGTTATAAGAGACCAAAATTTTAAAAATCTAAAATGAAAAATTAAATACAATGATTTTAATGCATGTAATAAAAAACAATTTTATCATAGTGCAAATAAGATAAATTTCAATTTAGAAAAAAGATAAGTTAAATTTCTATGCCATTGTTTAAATATTATATTATGGATTAAATGTGAAACAAAATAACAAAATAATAGGTTGAGGACTAAAAATGAAACAAAATAATAGATTAGAAACAAAAGTAAAATATTGTAAGAATATTTTATTAAATATTTAACATTAAATTAACAAAAGGATAAAATTTGAAATAAATCAAGACAAAAAAGATCAAAATAAAACTTTTAAAATGTCTAACGCTAAAAATAAGACCAAAAATAAAGCTCAACAACCGTACGTGAAATTAACCCTTTTAAGTTAATGTTTATTTAAACGTTGAGAAGGAAACCAATCGGTTGGCATGGTGAAAGGGAAACATTAGACCACATCTAACGAGAAGACGATAAATGATTTATTAGTAATATTTAAACGAGGGTGGGACAGGCAGCCACAAAGAGGAAGGAGTTGCCACCACTTCTCTCTCCTCTCTCTTATTGTTATTATTATTAAGCGGAAAACAAAACTAATCTAAAAATTTTCAATATTTCTTTCCCTTCTCCTCTCTTCTTCGCTTCTTAATCATGAGCATCGAATAGTAAGCAAATTTTCCCTCTCCCCAAACATCCATTTTCTTTCTCTCATTTTTTCTTTCCTTTTTTTTTCCATCACATGCGTAATTTCATTTCCTTTTTTATTTAATTATTTGTTTTTTTTTTCAGCGATTATCTGTTCAAGCTTCTGCTAATTGGAGACTCGTCGGTGGGAAAATCGTGTCTGCTTCTCCGATTCGCCGTCAGTGGACTTCTCTCGACTCTTCCACTGTTTTTTCCGTATTGATTCCGTTTTGGTTTCGTCTGACAATGGAGAAAATGTGTAGCCCAAATTTTTTATTTTTAAAAAATTGGGGTTTTTGAGGTTGTTTTTGCTGTGAATAGAGCTAAACTTGAAAAATCTTCTTTTTTCGTTTTATTTCAATGTTGGGTTTCAGGATGATTCTTACGTGGACAGCTACATAAGCACTATTGGAGTGGATTTCGTTAGTCCTTTTTTTTTAACGTTTCATTTGTGTTCTTCAAGTATTGTTCCTAGATAGTGGATGATCGAAGATTAAACTAATTATGTCCAAAATTTATCAGAAAATCAGAACTGTGGAGTTGGATGGGAAGACTGTCAAGCTGCAAATTGTGAGTTCTTTTTTTTTTTTTTCCTTTTCTTTTCTTTTCTTTTTTTTCAAAATTTGAATTTGGCCATGAGGATTTGATTTGAACCCTAGAACTCAACATTGGGAGGGGTGTAGAATTACCACATTGCTTCTTCATGTTTTTACTGTTAGATTATTTTATTTGGTTGTCCAAAACTCCAAATGCGAGCAAGATATGATTTTGGTGACTGTTTTCGAATGTGAGACTTATCTTGTCACAAAATTTTTTTAAGCAATATATGCATGACCCGGTTAACGGTCGTGGAGCTTGTAGTCATATATTTTGAGCACGTAATTTCAAAGAAGATTTCTTTTTTTTTTTAATTTTTTGTCCATCCCTTTCTTGGGGTATTTCAGTGATAGATTTCTATACGAATCAGACGATCCTATTTGGACAAACTTCTATGTTACTACTTCCTTTTAATACAGTATTTCACTTGGGTTGGAGCACTAGCTAGTGATACTTTTTCAGGACTCTAGCCAGCAAGTGTGCAATGTTCCATTGCTTCACCTAGCAGCATGAAACTTGTATTGCTCTACCGAATCCCTTCTCTTGCAGCACCTTGACCATTGTATTGCTCTAATAGTGCTTTACCTCTAGATGTCTGGACCTTTCTTTCTGTGAAAATTAAAATCCTCATGAGACTGATAATTATAGTATTGTCCTACAGTCCATATTTAAGTCAATTACCTGATTTTCACGATTGATTAATGTTACTTTTGCATCCTTTCTGTTATTGTTTTGCTTTGATTCCTTACATTTTTTGTATTCACGTGAGTTTGTGAATGAGAACAAGATGAAGCCACCCTTAAGTGCTTGAGTGCAGCTTAGTAGATTCTCGTAAAAAGTAACATATCCTGTTCTTTGTGATTTCAGTGGGATACTGCTGGACAGGAGCGGTTCAGGACTATAACAAGCAGCTACTACCGAGGAGCACATGGGATAATTGTGAGGAACTCCTGCCCATTTCCTTTTGACAGATCTTGAGATCCTGCTTGTAGAGAATTTATGCGGTTATCATAGCTAGATGATGTTTTTGGAATTTATAATAGTCGGTCTTTCCTTAAAACCAATGTTGCCATCATTATTGTACGTGGAATATGCAACAGATTGTATATGATGTTACTGAGATGGAGAGCTTCAACAATGTCAAGCAGTGGTTGAATGAGATTGATAGATATGCCAACGACAGTGTATGCAAGCTCCTCGTTGGAAACAAATGCGATCTGGTCGAGAACAAGGTCGTGGATACTCAAACTGCAAAGGTATGTATTGCAATTCAGATCCATGTTTAATAGATAATAAAATTACGAAACTCTAAAATCTTTCTTCTGCAGAAGTAGCAACTCAAAAACTGATGATGCAGACCAATCAGACGGATATAAATCAAGAATATCTGTTTTTTTGCTTTCTAATTCCAGTGTAACTGAAAGCACCCAACTTATTCTTGAAAAGCTAGTGCAGTGACAAGCCATATCAGATTAGTTATAGAAAGATGTAAAAGCTAATAACACAAGGAAGATGGCAATAAAAAAACACTGCAATATTATTATCAAAGTCTGAAAACCTTAAAGAAAAAAGAATACGTGCGACTAGCTTATATAAGCTTTTCTTCCACTAATCTAGCAACTTCCTCTATCTATCTGCCTACTAAAGAGGAACAGTAGAACAGCCTGACTAACAACTGCATTAAATTTATCTTTAAACTAGCTAAACCAACTGATTCGCCTACAAGATGACTAATTGATAATTGCTAGTGAGGTTAAAATGCGATTTCTGCTGTGAAAATGAACTGCAGGCATTTGCAGATGAGCTTGGTATCCCTTTCCTTGAGACAAGTGCAAAAGACTCTATCAACGTGGAGCAGGCTTTCTTAACCATGGCTGGCGAGATTAAGAAAAAGTAAAAGTCACTTATCAACTGCTTCCTTTCGATCATCATTTACTCGTTTGTGATTGCAATATTAGAGATCACCTTTTAGTTAAACTACAAGAAGCGTCTCTGCTGTTTTCCGTGGAAAAAAAAATTATAAGAATCTCAGGCATGCATTTTATCAGATTGTGATCTAATTTTTTCTGCCAAATTTTTTCTTTTTTTGGAAATTTTCAACAGAATGGGTAGTCAACCAACTGCTTCCAAGTCGACTGGAACTGTTCAAATGAAGGGGGAGCCGATTCAGCAAAAGAGCAACTGCTGTGGTTAGCCATTGATATTTGCTGTATCAATGCGTCATGTTAAAAAACATGTAAAACAGTGAACTATGTTGACTGTGATGTTTTATGGATCTTTGAATAACTGTAAAGTGCTAAATATTGTCTGCTTGGATAGCCACTCTTCTATGGGCAAAATGAAGGTTTTGGCAAGAAATTTAAAACCTTGGTGATAAACTAAAGGAGAAAAATGAAAACAAGCGCTTGAAACTCGTGGTTGCTTAAAGACATTGTAACATTATGGTCAGAAGAGGAATTTATGCTTGGTTGAGATAACTAACAATACTTTTTATGCTCCAACTGTGATGATCCAATGGAGAGCATACGTATTTGGAGGCCTACTTTGGGCACTTATTTTAAAGAGTTCTCAAGGTCTTTCTTTCTAGCACTATTGTTAGAAAATAAACTCTACAACAGCTGTAGTTTTGATGGAAAAATCAATTTGACATTGTGCGACATAAAGGACAATATTATCATACACATTTTCCATGATAACAAAAAGAAGCTTGTACGATGCGCCTTCCCCAAGAAAACAAGCAACGTAACCGAGAATATTACCATCATAGTAATAACATTACAGGGTAGTAAGCGCATTTTATGCATTTTTTTTATTTTTTTTTCTTTGTCGCCATTTTTTCCTTTGGCATGATTCAGTCACAGGGCACTTATGGAAATATTCTTTAGACCAACAGAGAGTCTCACTCCCAAAGGTTGGTGGGGGAAAAATGCTTTCTTTGTTACCTAATCCATGTACTGAACAAAAAAAATAAAAAAATAAAAACATTCGTCATCCAATCTGCCCTTCAACAAAACAATCATCAATTCGCACAATCAACAACAAAATAGTCTAATGCATATACGGGAAAAAAAAAAACTATAGTCGAAATAACAACCAACAATACAAAGGAAAAACAAAAAGACAGTAATACAACAAGTATGGGAAAATTTGATAAGAATTATATTCAAACTCAGGATGAAGAACAGCAAGGCTTCTTTGTGTTGGCCTCGGGCGTCCCCCCGACTACAAGAGTCTTTCCCTCCTTAATGCTACTAGCAGCAGCTGGCTCCTCGGAAGAAAGTGACTTCTTACTGATTATCCTATATATCTCCGAAAGAATTGTGTGGAAAGCCTTCTCAACGTTAGTTGCTTCAAGAGCAGATGTTTCAATGAATGAGAGACCTTCTTTCTCGGCATAACTTTGTGCATCTTCTGTGGCCACTGCTCGCAAATGTTTCAGGTCAGTCTTGTTCCCGATAAGCATGATCACAATGTTTGCATCCGCATGATCCCTCAGCTCCTTCAGCCATCGGCTTACATTTTCGAATGTAGTTGGCTTTGTTACATCATACACCAAAAGGGCTCCAAGGGCGCCTCTGTAGTAGGCACTTGTGATAGCTCTGTAGCGCTCCTGCCCTGCTGTGTCCCATATCTGAGCTTTGACAGTTCTTCCTTCAACCTAAAATTTGACAATGTAAGTAAAGCTTGTCCCTCGCAAGGGTCCTATCACAACTCCAAACCATTCCAATTTAGAGTGTTTCATCTTCTTGGCAATCAAAATAGTTCACCAACTAAACATGCAATGACGCAAGATCAGAGATTATTCCAGGTTAGCAAATTATTCACAAATTAGCTGGCATCCAACTGGAATGAGAGCAAACAAAAGCCATATCAGAATTGCCAGTGTACACAGCCCTAAAATTGATGACAGGTAAGACAACAGATCAAAGGCTCGATACTTTTCTCCACCAATCATACTCGAGCTTGACTAGCTTAGCGATTCTACACTCACCTCCAATATTGGGGTCTAATGTTCAAATCTCCCACTCCAAAATAATAATAATAAATGAAAATATGTTATGATCCCACGTCTACAAATATGGGATTGGTTGGTGGCTTATAAATCTATGGACTCTCTCCCCCTACAAGCCGATTTTTAGGGTAAGCTATACCCATGAGTTTGTAGACAATTGGTATGGGCCTAGTATGGGATGGGTTCCTATCAATTGGTATCAAAGCCAAACCCAACGCTCCGCCCAAGTTGCGGAAGAGACGACTTGGGAAGGCTAGAGTGGGCCGCCGTAGATATCGGTGTCGGAAGCGTGGTGGTGTGTTATGATCCTACATCGACCAAGATGGGTTCCTATCAAAATAACAATAAAAAATCTAACCATCCAACTCAAACCGGACTTGGGTATTTCAAGCAACCTATAGAACAAGACTAAGATAAGTTATATTTCCTCAAGCAATAAAAAGATTCAAGACCCTGTCGAAGCAATAAACTACAGAACTGGTGATCTGAATATTATTGAAATTCAAATTCAAATTCAAACCTCTACCAACTCAAATTTAAAGCCCCCAACAAAACTAGTTTATAATTACGGAAAACCACATAACTCTACTCCTTCAAACGGAAAGGAAATCTAATGCATCATCTAACGCAAACAAATAAACTCAAAGCAGTTTTTAGTCAAATCAAATACGAGATTTGGTCTCAGAAGTGAAGAAAAAAATTACAAAATTTGATAAAATAATTTCGTGATGCCTTTATAATTACGGTATTTTGCCTTAATTCCCACAAATTGCTAATTCTGGAGCGATGTGAGTAACAATTTGATTAAATTACCAAAACTTAATTGAAAAAAAAATGAAGCTACTTCAAAATCAATAAAAATTAAAACATAATCGTTTCAAGATTCCAACTTTTTAACAAATTGGATGATAAATCGGATGCCTTAGCGGCTCTGCTTCAAACAACTAAAACTTCAACTACGGTGTTTTTAAGAGAATAGCAATGTTTTAGCTGACTAATTAACAGTTCTAAACAAAGACTAAATCACAAGTGAAAAAGACACGAGATAAAATCGCCTCTTTTCTTAAAATCTTCAAGAAAGCCATAAACTTTAGCAATCAACTCAGCAGATCCAACATCTTCACATTGCTTAAAAAATGGAAAATTGATTGATCGATCAGATGCGGGTGTCTTTTTTCCACGATCCGATTTCCGAGAGGGAAAAGAAAAGGAAAAGGAAAAAAAGAAGAAGAAAGATCCAATTTCATCCAAATCTCATGCAATCCAAGAAACCTAGTGAAAAAATTAACGTTGTTGGTGTTTAAACAACATGTTGTTAGAAATCAGATCCAATCTTGTCGCACAATCATGGGAGGAGAGAGAAAGAGAAATGGTGTGGACCTGGAGAGTACGGGTGGCGAACTCAACGCCAATGGTGGATTTGGACTCCAAGCAGAACTCATTGCGAGTGAATCGGGAAAGGAGGTTGGATTTGCCAACGCCGGAATCGCCGATCAAAACGGCCTTAAACAAGTAGTCGTATTCCTCGTCCGGTCTCCTCGCCATATTTCTCTGTCTATCTGTTTTTACAACTTACAATTAACCCACGTTTGATGGCACAGCCCAGAGGAACTCTTTTGATTTTCAGGGAAAGAAGAAGAAGAAAGAAGAAAAAAGAAAGAAGAAAGGAGTAGACGTTTGTGGTGGCAAGTGGGACCCAACTGTACCGAAACTACCCTTCGGAACTGTCTTCTATTTACCCAAATGCCCCTGGTTTTCTTTGCTTCGTGGTGATCGAAATGGGGCGCGAAAGCTCCCCGGACTGCTAAACTGATTTCAAACGACATGTCGTTAGAATTGGTCCCCCGATTAAAACGACATGAAGTGTTGTTTAAACACACAGGGATTTCATTTTAAGTGACAATGCGCTACTTATTTCCAAAAAAAAAAAAAAATTGTATTTTGCCAAATCCCTAGCTTAAATTTCGTCTCTATTTCTCTCTCACAGTCAATATCCATCTCCCCCTTGTGTATGTTCAGGTATCTCTCTCTTCAATCTTTATTTTTTATGGTTTTTTTTGTTTTTTTGTTTTTTTTTCCTTCGAGAAGTAGTGCTGCAGTTTGTAAATGCTATTGGTCTTGAAGCTCTTAATTTGTGAGTTTTTCTTTCCCTCATGTGATCAAATATTGTGATTCTGAAATCGAACACTACATATAAGAATATATTAGCCTCACCAAGACACTTATTCTCTTTGTTCCTTTTGTTGAAATATCATAATTCATCCTTATATCTTACTAACATGCATTATCTATATCTACATGTGTGTGTAAATATATGTGTATTCATTCTGCTAATTTCTTACTTGTTTGTTTGTTGACCATTATATTATATATATATACATACATATCAAAGCTAATTGCGCATAACACAAATCATAATTGCTTTTAATTGGCTGTGCAGATATTATATATACATATGTACATATATATATATATATATATGAATTAACTTGCCTAAGTCTCTGAATTTCTGTCACATATATTGATATTCCAAATTGGCGGTTTGGTTTGCTCTTCCTCGAGATGTTTTAACTTGTTTCGCCAAACGACTGACTTCTTTCAAAGACTCTGTTTCTTTCCGGGCATTTTGTAAAGCGTGGAGATTGGCTGCGACTAAAGAACTTGTCTTCAAGTTCGGTAACCATGCGGAAATGAGTAAGCATGCAGAAATGAACTTGTAGCAAGTGACATAAGAGTGAAAAGTGTAGAATAAAGAATGATCTTAAGAAAAGATCTCTGTTTCTGCTTGTAAGAGTGGTAGACCCTAACTGAATAGCTCCTTCGAAGCACATCTCAAAGCCATAGCAAAATGAAAACAATTGTCCACAAAATTGCCAAAAATTCCCAAGCTATTTGCCATTGTCGTCGGCTTACTCCTTTGGTTTTAACATTCGGAAAAATCAAGGACTAGTATTCTAACAAATTGTTCAATAAAAATTGATAGCTTAACAACCAAATCCTCGCAAAGGAATGCTTTCAATTTTTGTTGTGCTAAGTTGTACATGAATTAGTCCACTTTGTTCTTCAATTTGGTGTGTTGGCTCACTTTGAATTCCACTCATTGTTTCAAGACCACTACGATTATCCAAGTGTTCAATCTCAACCACACCAAAAGGTTCCTCAAAGTCTTCTTCAAAAAATATGTTAAGACCAATTGAATAATCCACATTGTCAATGTTAGCCCAATCGAATAAATCCACAATCTTTTTGCGATCATTAAGTTTACATTTAACAAATTCATTGCTCATTGTGTCACCAAAAGTATTTTTATTATTTCTATATTCGAACCAATTCGCTGTGTCATTTGGAATCAGAGTCCTTGGTTTTTTTCCCGGAATGTATGATAGCCATGGCCGTGAGTTAGAGTCCCTTTTAAGATGACTCATATGATTGGAGTTATGGAGCTCGACGATGGAGTGCCCACCAACGACCTCATTCTCCACCAACACTATCTTCATCATCTTCTTCACTTCGTCACCACCACCACAGCCAACGGAGCAGGACAGGAGACATGCTACCACCATACAGCCTTCATCTTTTTCACGGCAACACCACCTCCATCATTACCCATATGACCACCACCATTGTGACCACCATCAGCCATGTCTCCACCATGAATTATCCTATCACCACCATCACCATTACCACCACCAACCAAACTACCACCACCGTGGCCCTTCGGCCCACTACTTTGATGAAGAATACCCATATAAGTTTCAACAAGATTTAGGTTATTATCATTCAAATCCAGCTCGTTTTCACCATTTTTGCACAGGCCGAACTTGGAAGCCGCGACCTAGCCCTCGTCAACTTTAACCACCATCAGATTCCGAGTCGGAAGATGACACCGAGGCATGGGTTTTGGACGAACCCACATATTGCGATGAGGACTATAGTGAATGCCGTCGTGCAAGACTGAAGATTGGCAGAAAAGCCAACAATGGCCGATCTAGGCCATCAATTTGCACGGGTCTTCGAGATCTGCGCAAGCCATTGAAGCCCACGTCCTCTCTCCATCGTTCTGTCAACCATAACAAACACACAAAAATAAACGACATGATAGATAAATAAGGATAAGCTAATAACAACGCAAGGTTAAAATATGAAAACAATTTATAAAACAAACCTCCTACATTATGCCCTTTCGACCTTGCTTGGACGAGCATATTTGTTCTTCTCTAACATGGATGACGACAGCAAATTAGAGCGATAATGTAATATCTCGAAATTAATTAAGTGATATTAAAATATAAAATAGTAGATTAATGTGTCATAATGAATATTTTAAACTTAATTTGATCATGTTATTCTTGATTATTTTAATAATTTTAATTACACTTAATTATTTTTAATTGTTATTTTGAATATTTGAAACAAAACAATTTGTCAGAAGTCAAATATATCATGTTTTACAAAATCGTGGGCGGCATACGATTTTCGTACAGTAAAATCGCATACTTTTTCTCTCCATTTATACCTCTTACTCTCCCTCTCTCCTTCACTCTCGCTCACTCTCCCTCTCACACTCGTCTCTCTCTTTCTCTCCCATTTTCCCCCAAAATCTTTAAGTTAAACCGAGCCCCAAGCTTCGGTTTAGTAGATTGGAGGCTCGAGAACGTGATTGAACAACCGAAAATGCGATTTAAAGCTTCGATTTAAGGATAGTTTTTGAATTTCAAACATTTTCAACTTTTCTATTTTTTCTTGTATTTTAAAATTTAAGCTTATTTTAACTTAAAAAACCTTTGATCTAAGTCAGGGAGACTTAGAACAACTAGAATCTAAGCTTTGTTTGAAGAAAAATGAATTCGAATCAAGATTTTTCATTTTCCTCCCCTTTTTCTTCGTTTTTAGATTTTCTTAGATTTTGTATGTAAATCTTGTTTAAATAAGTTTAAAAGTGTTCTACTATGTTTTTCTATCATCTATAATTGATTTTCATGCCTGAGAATTGAGTAAAACAGGTTGAAATGAAGATTTGAACATGGGGTGGCCGAGAACCCGTGCCTGAAAAATTCTAAAATGTTTCCAGATCGGTAGGCCGGATTCATAAGTCTGGTAGGCCGAACTTGAAAAAGTTTGGCCTACCGGACCTGGTCTTCCGGCAGGCCGAACAGTACATTTCAACCAATCGAACCAGGATGACCGGCAGGCCGACCGGTCATTATGAGATTTTGTGATTTTTTATCCGTTTTTACTGTTTTGAACCATGATTGAAATTTTAACTTTATAAAATAATTTTATAAATACGAATAGCCCACTAGGATACCATGAAATAGTTTAGCAATGTAGAATATCTTAAACTATATACTGATAGACCTAGTTTTATTTAAGGTAATTCGTGGTTTTGCAGAGCTAACGTATAGCGGACCAGGATTATGGTGTGAGACATATGCACAAGTACTGAGGTAGGACTTCTACCCCATTTTCTTTGGTAACCCAGTTTCAAATGATTTTGGGCTTAAAAAGGGTTTTTATCAAAATGTTTTTAACGGTTGATTGGAAAAAGGAATTTTATCGGTTATTTTATAAACCGTGAATTGAAGTGAACTTCATAATGAACCCCATAATGAATGTAAATGAAAATACCAGGTAAATAAGTTTTAAATGATAATAGAAATGAATATAAGGGCATGATACCATATCAGAGATCGGGTCGTGTAGCGTGCGACCTTGAGGACAGGTTTTGAAACTAAACTGGGCCACTACGGTGGTGTTATACGTATGGTTTGCCCAGGAAAAGAAAAAGGTATTCTTTTTGGTCGACCAATTAATTGTTTTGGGTAAGACTGATTTTGCTTAATTTTATCTATTCAAGTCTTTTTTTAAAATAATTTCTTAAATAATGAAATTCCCTTTTAAAATTAAATGTTTCCTAAATTATAGGCCTACTGAGCCTTTCACTCACATTTTATTTGTTTTCAAACCTTTCCCCACCTAGGTGGTTATTAGCTTAGGTTCGGAGAAGAATCTACATACAGGACACAGGAGCAATAGAAGAACCCTGTATGTTATTTAAATTATAAAATCAAGGCATGTACTATTCTAACTCTCTTACTTTACTCGCACTGTGGTTGTGATATAATATTGTCAGTACTATATATGTGCACAAGATGTGGGTCAGTGTGACCCATTCTCGTTTCTTTTTATTTCTTTATCACTTTCTTATTGCTCCCATGATATTCCTATTTATTTAATTATTATAAATGCTTGTCTTAAAAAGGTTTTAAAATTTTCACATTTTCATAATCAATTCAAATACTTAAACCCATATTTTAATTAAATTTTCATTAATTAACTTAAATAACCTGCCGCGTCACCCCCGTATATCGGGGCGTGACAGATAATGAGAGCAATCTCTTGGCAGCCTTCATCACATGCTCAAATTCAACTCCCATATCGAAATTTTGATTTTAAAACAAGTAAGTTTGCATTATCATCAAGGCCGTCCTGGACGTCAAACTATGCAATTGTGGTGATGTTTAACGAACTCTGTGACTCAACTAATATAAGAAATAAACAATGTAACCTGGCTTTTTTGAAACCTAGGGCTCTTGAATGGACATAATTTATTATAAGGGCCGATTTTATGTTATACTTATGGTTTTGGATATTAAAGACCTTGATCTGATCAAGATGGAACCAATTTTATATTATGGAATCAGAAGGAGGTTTGTTATTGGTTCAACGAAATAACTTATGGAAGAACAGTTATTGGCTCCTGCCATATCACGAAATTGTCAAGTTTCATGTGTTTCGAGGTGAACATCAATAATAAAACACTCGTAAGGCTGAAGAGTTTGGGACATAAGGCTTTGTTCTTCGGCCGTCAAGGTCTCTGGCGATACAGCAGGGTACTGTAAATCCGATTGCACATGCTTCAACATAATACCTTTAAGATTGAAAAAGGCCACCCATCTATGGATCCAACAAAGCTTTTGATAATGCTGTTTAGTCATACATCTACCAAATTAGCAATTTCAAAAGATGATCGATTATATATTTTGACTTATTTAGATCATAGTATGTTTATTTTATTATATAGTTAAAGTGTCCTGTTATCTGAACCTCTTATCTAGTTCCTCTAAAAGCGAGCGAGATATGATTGTGTGGCCCCTCCCCTAGTTTTTATACATTATTATGAGAGCATAATTTTTTTTCCCTCTCCCGCTTAGCCCTATTTCTCTTTGTGGTATTTTAGTGATAAGTTTAGTAGTAAGTGGAGACTCTTATGTTCTTTCTTCCTTCCATAAAGGTATTTCACTAGGGTCATAGTATAAGCTAGAGATACTCTCAGCCAGTGGACTCTGCCTTTGTCTCTGCCAAACTAGTGTGCAATGCTCCATTGCTTAGTTTAGTACCTTCACTCTTGTATTGTTGTAACAATGCTTTACCCTTAAATGTTCACTTCTATAACTGTGTTTTTAAGAGAGTAACAATGTTTTAGTCTACTAATTAACAGTTCTAAACAAAGACTAAATCACAAATGAATCGCTTATTTTCTTAAAATCTTCACGAACCAAACCGCTAAGTTGTGTTCCTTTTCTTTTGTTGAATTTTAGGACGGTCTAGGTAGTTTCTTGCACAGATTATTTTGGGTGGTCGTGTTAGTGGTGTTCACCCCAAACCGATATATATATATATATATATATATATTCTATTTTTTAATTTTCTATATAGGTTAATTTTTATTGGTTATTAAAGAGGTTCTACGCATATAAATAAGGATGTTGGTTGGAGGAAAGATCTATCTACACAAGTGACAAACTTTAATTTAAATTTAAAATTAAGGATGTTGGTTGGAGGAGAGATCTATCAACACATGACAAACTTTAATCCAAGTTTAAAATTTAATTGTGTTGTTTTATTAGTTGTATTTTTTAATCTTTAATTTAGTTGTTTGTTTGTAACTTGTAATTCGTAGACATGAACAAAATTTAGTTGGCGGACTTTAATTTATGTTATTGTGACTCTTTAGTTTGATTGTTGGTTTATATTAAAAGTTTGAATAATGAACTCTTAGACATTTTATAATTTTTTGTCAAATACAATTTTCTTTTTCCATAAACAAATACTGAAAGTTTTTTTCCCTTAATTTCAAACTGCATAAACCAATTCACCTATATATAGCTTATAAGTAATTTGATTTGATTTGAATTTTATCCAAAATACCAAATCGGTCAAATTGTCCAAAAATAAAATTTATTTTTGGTTTGGTTAATGACTTAAAGGAAAAACCGCCCAAACCGGTTGCAAACACCTCTAAATCTGATTGCGAATGACATGTTGTTAGAACTAACCCACTGCAAGCACGATTAAAAACAACAAACATGTCCATCATTTAAACACAAAAGAGTTTTAATTTTAAACGGCATAACAAATACGACTTTATAAGAATTGGTATTATTATTTGAATATATCCTATTTTCGCGAGATTTGGGAATGTAAACTTCATCATATAAAAGGAAAAATTCATTTTATGATATTGTGTTTTATCGAAATATGAGTTGGTATCCTCTTTTTTGAAAAAAATTATGTTGATAACTCAACCTTTTAGAAAATATTTTTTTCGTATATCGAAGCCATTTTTTGAAATACGAAAAGACAAAATATATTTTTTATAAAATATAATTAATTGACCAAAATTTTGAGTAAAAAAATAAAAATTATTATGCTTGTAACCAAACACCCAAATATCCAGATTCTTAAATGGTATCGTTTTCTTTAAGAAGGCGTGGTTGCATGTATAATAGTTATAAAATTTTTTTAACTCAAAATTTCAGTCAAATAATTATATTTTATAAAAAAGAAGACTTTCGTTTTTCCATATCTTAAAAAAAGACTCTTAAGTATTAAAAAATATTTTTTAAAAAATTGAGATATCGACATTAAACTTTTTTAAAAAAACATACTAAACTCATATCTCGTGTTCCTTATAACACAAGTAATAACACAAGTAGTAAAATGAAATTTTCCCTTCCATAAAAGCCGCTAAACAACATTCTTTCTCCCAGTTTTGATGCTCTAACCGTTCAAATTACCATGCAAGCGGAACCACAAAACAGTTGAAAAAGTTCGGAAAAACTACTAAAGAAACATGAAACGACAGCAAAGTGACATTTCCACATTCCATGTTGGATCATATTCCAAGCCCAGCCCACTAAATGATGCTATTAGGCTCAAATTGCAACCCGAAACCCGACCCTAAATCCAAGCATATGGCTTGTGTAGGAGAATACAAAACCCTAGCTTAGCGTCCCTTTTTCTCTGCGTCACTTTGGCTCACTCATTTCGCTGCGCTTCTCGGAAGAACGAAGCTCAAACTTCTCTACAAGTCTTTTTCTTCTCTCTTCGACATTTCTACTTTTCTTAGTCTCCTTGCTAAGTTTTGCACTTTCTATGTATTAAAAGAAATCCTTTTTTTTTTTTGTATTCTTAATTTGTGAAGTTTTTGATTCTTATGTGGTCAGATCTGAAACCAGAGCGAAACGTTTTTCCGTGAAGCCATGGCTTTGGTGAGTTCTCTATTTTTTTTAATTTGAATCTATGGATCTTCTCACGTTATCACATACCGATTGCAGTACTTTTTGTTAAGTTTGCTCTTTTTCTCTCTCCCTTTTTTTTTTTTTTTTTTTAATTGGGTTCAGGATTCGTTTCTTTGCGTTCAAATAGTCTTTTTTATTGTTGAGAATTGTTTCATTTTGTGTTCATGTTGAAATTTATTTTTATGCTGCTTAATATATTTTATGCTAATTAAATTCGGTTTCAACTGGTGGTTAGGTTTTTTTTTTTTCCGAAGGAAATTCGTTTCCTTCATTCTTTTAGTGGATTAGTATTGGGGTTTCATTGTCATGCCTTCATACAGATGTTTCCCTTTCTTCCAAAATCTGCCGAATTCGTGCACTTTGGGATTGACATGTACAATCACCAGAGTTAGCTCAAGCTTTATTATCTCTCTTTGTTATTGGTAAAATTATTTGGTTTTGGACCCCAAAGCAAACATAGTATTATTACTAGTATTAGTACCGCACTGCACAGCTCTAACCTTCAAATTTTCACCAAGTTTGTTCAAATTTGATTACTTTTTTTGTTCTGGCATGAAGTGGGGTATATAATCTATTATCCTACTACAGATTTCTCCTTTATTTTTACACTGATTTTTATTCAAAAAAATTTGGGGTATTAAACATTTAAGAGATTGGGGTGATTTCGTCTACTTTCATCGCTTGCTTCTTTACATTTTTTGGTCATTGTTCTATGTTAATTGACTTGCTCCATATACTTTTTTTAGGTCTTGCATGCAGGGAAAACAAACAAGAATGCTGCTAAGACACTGATTGTTGCGGAGTACATTGGTGTGAAAGTTGAGTTGGTTGAGAATTTTGAGATGGGTGTCACCAACAAAACTCCTGAATTTATCAAGATGAACCCTATTGGGAAGGTAGGCCAGACTTTGAAATCTTCTGTATCACAGACAAAGTTGTATTTTGTTTAAGCCAGCCTTTTAATGAAGCTTATGCTATCCTCTTAAGGTTCCTGTGTTGGAAACCCCTGATGGGCCCATCTTTGAGAGCAATGCCATCGCACGTTATGGTAAGTTTACATGAAATCTCTTTTGTTTGTTTCTATTATCTTTTTCTAATTATGGGGGTGGGATTTTTTTTTTTTTTTTTGGGAGGGAATTATGGGGTGGGATTTAATGGTTGCTTATTTGCTGTTGCAGTTACCCGTTTGAAGGCTGATCACTCTCTCTATGGCTCTTCTTTGATTGATTATGTAAACCGTCGTCTTTCTTTTATTTTTTATTTTTTATTACGTAATCTTCTTTTGGGTATAGATTTGTTGTTTTCCCTATCCCTGTTTTCCTGGTTCAAACTTTAAATATGTGAAAAATAAAAAAAGCTTGCTATTCTTAATGTTATATTTTTCTTAATCTACAGGGCCACGTTGAGCAGTGGATCGACTTTGCTACACTGGAAATTGATGCTAACCTTATCAGTTGGATTTTACCAAGAATTGGACGAACTCCATACCTTCCTCCGGTAAGTGGAAATTTCTGTTGTTATTTTGCTATTTAACCTTTTATTTTCCATAACTAGTAACTATTTTAGATTACCACAGTATTGCAAAGATACTATCATTGATCTGGTTTCTACATTTTTCATGAAGGCCGAGGAAGCTGTGATCTCGGCTTTGAAGAGAGGGCTTGCTGCCTTGAACTCTTACCTTGCTTCCAACACATTCTTGGTTGGGCATTCTGTGACACTGGCTGACATAGTCTTGACATGCAATTTGTACTTTGGGTTCTCCCGGCTTATGACAAAGGGCTTCACTTCAGAGTTCCCTCATGTTGAAAGATACTTCTGGACCTTGGTTAATCAACCAAACTTCAAGAAGGTATTGGGTGAGGTCAAGCAGACCGAATCTGTTCCCGCTCCTGTTCATTCTGGAAAGAAGCCCGCCCAGCCTAAAGAAACTCCCAAGCCCAAACCCAAGGAAGAGCCAAAAAAAGAAGCTAAGAAAGAGCCAGCGAAGCCAGCCAAACCAGAAGGCGAGGAAGAGGAAGAGGCGCCAAAGCCCAAACCAAAGAATCCTCTTGATTTGCTGCCACCAAGCAAGATGATTTTGGACGAGTGGAAGAGGCTCTACTCGAACACGAAAACTAACTTCAGAGAGGTTGCAATTAAAGGTATTCCTTCTTTTCTTGTGGCACGAGAATTATTAAAAGTCATGTCATTGATGTGGTTTTATGATTTCGTGTGTTAAATTATTTGGAATCCCATGCAGGATTCTGGGACATGTATGATCCTGAGGGATACTCTTTGTGGTTCTGTGACTACAAATACAACGAGGAGAACACCGTTTCCTTTGTGACCATGAACAAGGTCGGTGGCTTTCTTCAGCGAATGGATCTAGCTCGCAAATATGCGTTTGGAAAGATGCTAGTCATTGGCTCGGAGCCACCTTTCAAGGTGAAGGGTTTGTGGCTCTTCCGTGGGCAAGAAATTCCTCAATTTGTAATTGATGAGTGCTACGACATGGAGCTTTACGAATGGAAGAAGGTTGACCTTTCAGATGAAGCCCAGAAGGAGCGTGTTAATCAGATGATAGAAGATGCTGAGCCTTTTGAGGGAGAGGCTCTTTTGGATGCCAAGTGCTTCAAGTGAAAAATCTTGTCCCTAGCCAAAAGGGGGTGTTTTTGTGTCGGTCGTTTGTTGTTTTGTTTTGTTTTTTTTTTTTTTTTGGGGTAGAGTTTGTTTTGCTAATCCTGTTTGAGACCAAGTCTTTTAGCCTTGTGTTTTTGAGCTACAAATACAAGTCATAATCCTTTGTTTTGGCCGTTTCATTGTGGAGCATGATCTTTAGATATTTAATATAAAATGAAAAAAATTCATTCAGAAAACTATAAAATGAAAATTTTCACAAGACAAATGCATTTTTGATGGCTTCAATTTGCAATTGAAAATTTTGGTACCTCTTTTTAATAGGGCAATTTTAGTGATGGAGATAAAAATTTTGTTTCACCGGTGTAACGTAGGTGTGTTAGTTGTGAGGTTAATTTTTTAATGGTTTAATTTGTGACTGAAAGCTGTTTTTTATTTAAACTGTTAAATATTAGCTTATTTGGTATTAGTTGGTTTTAACTAACTTTTTAGTTAGGAATATTTAAAAGCTTTTATATGTTACAGTAAAAGCAAAAAAGTTATTACAGTGTAAAGTTTTTACATGTTATAATGTTTATAGTTATAAACAATAGTTTTAACCAGCATTTTAAACACCCTTAAAATCTTAATTCAATGACTAAACTGTTAGTCTTCATTGGTGAAGTAAAATTGTCTTCACAATTAATTATTTCTTTTTATAGAAAAAAAGATCATTCATCAATGGAGAACTAAACTTGCATTTACTACTATAAGAATTCCTTTCCTATAGGGAAAAAAAAAAGGTAATTAATCAACAGTCGCATCTCAGTTAGGAATATTCAGGAATTTTCTAGTTATTGCAACTTGCACCTTGTTGTGTTGGCCAGTTGCTTGATGTGCAAGTTTCTGAAAGCGAAGTTCAAATAAGTGTACAGCATCTTCAGGAAAAAAAAAAAAAAAAAAAGGAACACAAAGAAGCATCTTTCATCTTTGTACAAAAATCCTGTAATCTTACAGAATGGAATAAAGACAAAGAAAAAACTTTAGTTGACGTATGGTAAATTTGTCTAAGAAAAAAACATGCAATAGTGAATGAGAGAAACGACAATAAAAAATGTAAAACGACTGAATTGCATATGATTTGCGATAATTAACAAATAGTGACATGTATATAGTGATATATATATATATATATATATATATATATATATATTTGAATAGAAGCTGTTGCTATTGTAAAAAAAAAGTGTACGATACAATAATAGTTTCTATAGGAGAGAATTTTTGCAACTAAATAAACCCCTCATCTTTATTAAAAGCATAAGTTGTTGAATAATAGGAATATGTATTCAATTCCTTAAATGCATGGCAAAACTAAACTTCTAAAAAAACAACGATAAAAAGCTAGATACATCTAACAATAACAATTCACACTCTTTATAAAAGAAATAAAAGTCTTCATAGCTTAGACGATTGTCAATGTATCAGACTCTATAAAATGAAGATTTATATTAATAGAGACTAAACATTCTTTAAGATGATGCAGCCATCACAAAACTTGAGAACAAAAATAATTTTTAATAAGTATGAGAATAAAATAATATCGTTGAAAATATTGAAAATTTAAAATTTAAAACTTATCTTGTAACTGCTTCGACAGCAAAGCTCCCCTTTTCTTAGCAATTTCGTCTCTAATTGATCTGATGGAAAAGATATTGTAATAACTCTCTTTATAAAAAAAACTGAAATACCATTAAAAGTCTGACAAAAAGAGACTCTAAAACTCTCATAAAAAAGACTTACCATAATAAGATGGAGTTATATAAGAACCATAGCCTTCATCCTTACTGGTTTAAAGAAAAAAAAAATTGAAAACTTAAAATTTGAAACCATCTTCAGCTTAATGCCACGTGCTTTACAAGAGAAATCACATGCTAATGAGTATGAGAGTAAAATAACAAGTAGTGACATAATGTTTGCAAGAAAAAATAAATAAATAACTAACTAAATAGATAAATAAAAGAAAATTACCAGCATTGTGATTTTTTGTGATTTCCATTACTGGATCTTTTTTTTTTGCAAAGGATACATTTAGAACCGCTGTATCATTTGGATTTGGGACTAACATCCCAAAACTGTAATTTTCTTTTTGAAGGGACAAAAATGTAACTTTATTATCAAAACAAAAATTATTTGCGAAGTATGAAATATCTGCAAAACAATAAGGTTTTTTCTTTCAATTAAAAAACACCAAGGTTTTTTTCTGGTAACAGATAATGATAAAAATTTTTAAGTTATTTGGCAAATATCTGCATGCAATGAATGAGTAAATTGTTGTTGTTGTTTTTTTTTTTTTTTTTTTTTGGAGAAAATTTCATTTTAATACCCTATGTTATATTGAAATATAAGTTTGGTATTCTTTGTTTTGAAAAATTTCATGCCGGTAGCTCGACCTATTAAAAAATATTCTTTTAGTACCTCGTAGCCTTTTTTTGGACACAAAAAGACACAATTACACTTTTTATAAAACATAATCAATTGACCGAAATTTTGAATGAAAAAATTGAAAATTATTATGTCTACAACCAAACACCCATACAAAATCCCTCAAAAAAACATTGAGATTTATTCGCGAAAATACCTTTTAAAATTTTGTTTACTCAAAATTTCGATCAACTTATTATATTTTACAAAAGTATAATTTTGTCTTTACGTATCCCAAAAAGGGCTCTAAAATACTAAAAAAGATTTTATAAAAAGTTGAGGTACCAACATGAAAATTTTCAAAACAGAAGGTACTAAACTCATATTTCAATATAACACAGGATATTAAAATAAAATTTTTCTTATTTTTTAATTATTGAATTTATTAATCACTCCTTTACCGCATTTGTGTTTGGTAAAATTTACAAATTTTAAACACAACAGACATAGAGGTGTTTGGCTAAGGGTGGTATGAACCACAAACTCAGTTATGAACAGTATAAAGCTCTCACATGCTATAATAAAAAGAAAAGTTGCTACAGTATAAAGCTCTCATATGCTACAGTAAAAAAGGTTCCCACCACTAGCCAAACACCCTAATAACTTTCATGCGAGCCTACAAAAAATTCCAAGAAGATTTTGGAAAAGTTGGGACAGAACACGAATAAAACTAACTGAGGTGGCAACAAATAGAAAATATAGGGGATTCGAGAGCAATTCTGCAAAAAGGGTTGGTACTATTGTTTAATTTCTGAAAAAAAGGGAGGCTTTTAAACCTGAAAAAACAGTGTCGTTCGTTGCTGCCAGAGAGCGATTTCTCCCAACGCAGGTTTATGCACAAACCATTTAGATATACATACATACATACATACATACATATATATATATATATTGAGAGAGAGAGAGAGAGAGAGTGAGAGAGAGATTCTAAAAGTTTTTAGAGAGTTAAAATAGGAGAGATGAATGAAATTTCAGGAAGCAAATCGTGGCGTTTTCTTCTACTATTGATTTCAGTTTCTCTGCAATTCCTTCCAGGTTTTGTGCCTCCGATCTCTTCCCCCAATTCGCTTGATCAATTCTTTTTTTTTAATTATCGTTTTTTAGGTTATATCGGTGTTTAAAAATTTTGAGAAAAATGTTTTGCATGCAGAATTTTTTTGTGATTTCGAACGTAGTTGGTGGCTAAGACAGCTGAAAGCATGAAAATTAGATTGATGGTTATCTTTTGTTGAAATTTGTGCTAGTTTTGTATCAATTTGTTCACTTTTTAATGTTTATTATTGTATTGAATTTTAGTCTCTACAATGTAGAAAATTATAACTGTAACCAAAGTTTCTCCAAGAGTAAAAGGCCTCTTAAAATAATTTTAAAAAAAAGGAAAACTCAGAGTAAAACGTTTTAATGGGCTTCTCTATGGAATGTCATCATAAGTTATTAAAGTTTCTTAGCAAAAGTATCTAGAAATTAAAGAATTTCAAAAAAAGTTTGTATTTTGTAAGATAATAGAATATATGGGTTGTAGAATTATAGTTTTATTATTGAGTCAATTTAAAAATAACTAGTCAAATTAATGTTGGTGGTAGCAAATTTGTTACAGCCTGCTGGGCAAAAGCATGATTTGCGAACCCAGCCTGGAACAGACAATTAAAAATCTAAAAACAGCCTTTTAACAACAATTCCAAACGATCTAAATTTAATGCAGTTCAATGTGATTTTTCGTTGAGTAATTGCGAAAGCTCACAAATTGGCATAATACTTCGCACTTTGAAATATTCTATGCTACTTCTGTGCTTGCTTTTGCCTTAGATCCCAGCTTCCTTAAGTTATCTATCCAAAACTAACAGTTGGTACATGTTTTGAGAAACTGAATTTGATTCTTCGGCCAATGATAACCTTGTATCTTTGTTTTTTAGATGTTATTGAGAGCACCTTATTTATTTATTTTTGTTTCTTCAAGGACTTTTGGGCGATTCTGAAACTCGTAAAAAGGTTGAGACTCGTTATAAATCCACCAGCGGCAATGGGTCTTTGGTGATCATCGTAGTCATCGTGCTTGTCGCTGTTGGATTGTTTTCATTTTTTCTTTTCAAGTTATGGCAGAGGAAAAAAAGAGAAGAGCAGTATGCCCGTCTTTTGAAGTTGTTTGAAGAGGATGATGAGCTTGAGCTTGAACTCGGTCTTCGGGACTGACCCCCTCACAATTTTGAGTTTGTTTAAGTTGAGGTGCGTCTTCATTTTTATTTTTGTTCTTGTATTTTTACTTTCTCAATGGGCAAGGATTACTTTTCAATTTCAGTTTAGAGCAACTCTCGAGTCCCAAATATCATTTGGATTAACCGTTCATTGAGTTGTATGTGAGCATAAAATAAAAGGATAAAGATTTGGGACAATGAAAAAAAAATTCCCGTGTTTAATCGAAATGCAAAAATCCACCTCGTGTTTTGATGTTCTCAGGGGTTTGAGTGTGTTCTTAATTTCGTATGCAGGCTTCTCTTGTATTGCAAATACTTGTTCCCTTGAGAGCCAAGATTTGATGTGATGTAGCCCTTCACCAAGAACTACCGGAACATCAATGAGATAAGCGTACATAGTCTTTTGTGCGACATGCATCTCCACGTTATAGCTTGTAAATTTGACATAAAATTTTGCAGTTCTCTCTTGATTATGATCGAAGTTTTGACCGTGTGCGCTTTTCATAGAGTTTCATTAATAAGATGATATCAACCTTGTGCATGACTGGAAGGTTATCCAAGTACAACTGATGCACTGGCTTTTAACTTTCCAAGGCTAATCTCTCTCTCTCTCTCTCTCTCTAATACGGTTTAAGGCTTCAGAAGAAATGAAACCGCTAAACTTTGAAGCCTGGTCAACACACGCAAACTCACACACCCAAGAGCTTGTCTTCTTGCTGAAGAACTCAAAAGCTAGCTAAGAAGTATAAATGACAACAACATCATGTAATACAAATAGCAATTTATTTGTCTTGCAATTAAGTCCATTCATGAACAAACATATGCATGTGAAGTTTCCAGTAAGTAATAACAAACTAGTTAAGCAAAGAATCTGCCCAAAGTACTTCAAAAGTCTCTGTACAACCCAGCAGCTGCCAGAAACATAGATTAGTCCAAGTCAACAGACTTGCTACAAGTTACAAATAACTAATGAATACAATAACAGTAATGTGTTTCAACTCTCAAACGAATGTTACATTTAAAGAATAGAAATCACTATGGACGATAAAACAAAAATGAATGTTGGCAGTAGTAAAGCTTGCAAGACATGGGGAACAATCAGAACCCAAAATTTTACTTTAGGAGTTCCATCTGTCGGCAGCCTGAATGCGGCCTCCTGGGGTTTGGTTGGCGCTATTTATAAGAAAGATGCCATAAGGTCTTCAAAATGAATTCTACAAAGGTTAAACAAATTCGAGTTCAGCAACAAGGTGTCAGTCATCTCCCCGTCTTGGCACGTTTCATTCCTGTTGTGTTGAAGGGAGACATGCCCGGGCTCATGCTTGGACTTTGTTCCCTCAGTGTACCATTCAGCAAGGCCAATTCTCTTAGTTGCTGCTTTTTGTAGTGATCCAAGGACTCGTCCTATAGGAAAGGCAGGTTTAAGAGAGAGAGAGAGAGAGAGAGAGAGAGGTTAGTAAAAGTTTTGAGTGAGCCAGATGGATCAAAAGCTACATTGCAAATACTGCACTTACCACAGGCTTCAAAAGGTTTTCTAGTATTGCCACCGCATGATCCAAGCGCACATTTATCACATCTTCAGGAAATTCAGCCTCCACCAATACATGCAATGGTTCATTAAGGTGTTCATATCCAGGTTTATCTTTTAGTTTCTCTTCCTGAAGAATCAGGAGAATATTTTGACACATAATAGTCAAATAAAAGATTGTGTGAATAGGTGAAAATTAATTAGATTTCCCCTCACCCATATTCCACTTGAAAAGAATCACACAATGACAAACCTTAACACTATCCTTCACGGAGCCCCGGCCTCTGATGTACACCCTGCATTCTGTCATAGCTTCAACTCTTTTCAGGGAGTTTCCACGCGGTCCCAAAATTCGGCCAACAAAGTTATACTGCAAATGTGCAAAAAATAAAAAAAAATAAAAAAAAACCCATCACAATTACAGATGAAATCTAATTTCACATAAAAATTAGATGGGCTCAAACTTACTTACACTTGGATATTTGTCCACTGGAACATCAAGCCTAACAACCTTCTTCACATTAGGAGTGGTTGGGATTCCTTGCACCGCGGGCCATCCCACTGTAGGAGATTGGAATGGCACCATTCTGTTGATATGTCCATTCTCCTGCATAGTGATATTTTTGTGCGCTACATCAATTTTCCTCTACTCTCTAATTGCAAGATACTAAGAATACAGTTCAGGTTCACTGAAAACCACAAAACAGGCTGCGCTAGATTTTCAACCTCTTTGGTCTTTGAAGAAATAATTACTCTCTTTCCAATACATACCTGAGAGTGAATTACAAGGGCAATTCAAAACCAGGTCGTATTGATGACAAATATTATGAAACAAAAAGTTGTGCAAGAAGAGATTAAATGAGACAAACAGATAGCTCCAATTATTACCTCTAAAGAAATTCATCAACCAACTTGCACAAAAAAATAACAAAATACAAAAATTCATATTCAAGATGGTATCAGAATATTTACACTCGCAAGAAATGAAAGGGGAAGCTTAACTTATTTTGTAGAAAGGCAATAAAAACTAAAAAGTATTCTTGCATAGTATTCCTCATAAGAGAGATACAAACGTAAATCAGGGGATCGACAATGGCTACAAAATTGCATTACCTCCATTTGCATTGCAGGCCATCCCTCCAAATCCATTGATCTCCCATTTGGAAATTGACTATATGACCGAAATGGACTGTCAAGCTCAGGTCTTTCATGATCAACAAAAGTTTGAGGGAAGCCAGATATTCGTCTTATTTCTGTAAGGGCATGAGAGCAAAGGTCAGGTTTGAACACAAAAGCACACGAGTTCTACAGATTATTAAGCATTTTCATTGTTAACTTTCCAACCAAAACAATTAATCACTACGTACCAGAGCATGCCATACTGCATAAACTCTCTAGCATGTAACAATATTGCCAAGGGATAAACAAATACTAAAGGGCTAACCGAGATTATCAACTAACAATCACGACACCACAAAGACCATCTTACTATGAATAAAAAAGGAAAGAACTTTTCGTTTAAACATTCCCCGTATTCATTGTTACAGGTAATACCACAGTCAACCACCTTCAATTTGAATTAAAAAAGAAAAAGAAAAAAAGATCCTCATATTCTTCTTCGGATACACCATTGGCATTAACAAGCATCACATGTATACTTACACATTTCAGGCAGGTATATAAGTATAAATAACCGCAGGAAAAAGCAATACCCAATTTTCAAAATACCCACGAAGTACACAAAATACAGACTATATATTATTGGTCCATGATTGATCATCCATGCTTGAGGAGCAAGAGGTTCTCACAACCTTCATGGCTTCTTTCAAGTTAAAACAAGGAATACATCATTAAAGATCTCAAAACTCGGCACAAGTTTTTAACATGGACAAATATCTCAAAATGACATATACATAAAAAAAAAAAGATTCCATGTAATAGACCTTGATAAAGTAGTTTGGTGCAGTGGGGTAAGACTTGCATAAATGGCCCCAGCTTTTGCCTCTCTGCCAGCAATTCAGTCAGATATCTGCCAATTGTCAAACCAGTCAAAACATGAACCATATCTTATAATATCAGAACTACAATTTATTCAAAATCTTTTTGGCACAAGAAGGAGAAACAAGAAAAATAATAGTAAATGGCACAAGAACAAAACCATTTCCAATTTCATGCCAAAAGTTTCCAGATCTCTCAGGACTCTAGTTATTCAAAAAACAAACTTTTTCTTTTTTCCCAAAAGAAATAACCAATCGGATACATCAACAGATACACAATAGAGAAAAATGGTAATAATAATAATAATAATAATAAGATTATCCAACAATCATAGTAATAAGAAGGAATAGAAATTGACCTTTCTCGATCCACAGAGAGAGAAGAAGACCTGTGGGGAGAAGCAAGGACTCCACCAGAAGGAGGAGGGAAGTGAAAGTAACTACCCGGTGCGATTCTCTCTCCCATCATCCAGACCAACAAACTTAAAACTCTGAAACAAACAAACAAACAAACAAATACCCAGTAACTAATACATCAACCAATACGTGTATTTGTAAACATACATCAAAACCCAGAACGTAGTTTGGTCAAAACAACAAATATATAGTATTGTACAACAATACCATAAGGCAAGAGATAGAGAGAAGCTTACTAGAGAGAAGAGAGAGAGATTGAATCGAGTTGGGTTGTGGCTGTGCTGCTGCCCCTTTTGATTGAAGAGTGTTTGTCTGTGTTATGTGAGGGACTGAAGGAGAAAAAGAAAGGGAAGAGACCAAAAGCCCTACTCTCTATTTGCTCAAAGAGAAGGCGTTCCTGGGGGATCGTTTTGGCTTTTGTTCTCATTTATACTCCCGTCAAAAATCACCACTGAATCTTTTTTACCCAAAATAGGAAAAAAATAATAACAATACGACCACAAGATAAAATTAATAATAACATAAAAAAAATATTTGGTCTCGGATATTGTCGTTTTCCAACGTTAAAAGAGATTCTGTGTGCGCGCGTGTTTTTGTTTTGTTTTGTTTTTTTTTTTTTTGGCCACTGAAAGCATTAGATTACGGTGACCCTTGTTACATTTTTGTTACATTTTGGTCCAGCCTAAAAGTTCGTAGTGTAATATTTTATAATGAAAATATAATTATAAAAATTTTTTAGGATTTGTAACGGCAACAGATGCGGCCATATTTTGTAGCTCAATACTGATCTCTTTAGAGGTGCGGGTGGCTTTGCCATGCGGTATAGTATAGGCCTATTAGGATTTTTGGCTATATAAATATTAGGAATATTTTTTTTACCAATTTTTTGAAATAGTAGATTTGTTTCTACTTCTGTCTGTGGTTTTTCTTTCTAGGGTTTTCCACCTATGCCTGTGTTTTCTTTATTCTACTTTTTTCTATTGCCTGTTTTTCATTATTTTCTAATATAGAATTATTTTTTTGGGATTTTTTTATGGAGAATTATGTGGTAAGGTAAAGTTGAACATATATATATACACACACACTGTTATTCTATCAACTCATAATTTCTAAAAAATTGAATTGTATTTAATAGTTTTTTAACACGTTAAATACATGCATTAAGATACAAATAATGTTGTAATCTGATTAGAATATGCAAGTTTACTTGTTATTATCTTGAGAAGTATATACCTTATGTTGTGCTAAACTAAAATTGGCTATGCCGAAACCTAGTTATAATGACTTTCCAAAAATCTGTTTAATTGACAATTACTTTTCGTGCTTTTATTACCTTTGAGGAATTGGTTATGGCAAAATTAAGAGTGTGTTTGTTTCGGTTTTTAAATCACGGTTCAAATCATTTTACTACAGTATTTTTTCTCACAAAAATTTAAATCTTCATTCAAATACTCTACTCAAATACTCGTACTAAACGCAACCTAAGACATTCCAAAAGTCTGTTCAATTGACATTACTCTGAGCATACGTGTATATATACATTATCCTAATGGTGTTACGGAGCTTAAACGTCGTATTCTTGTAATATTTACTAAATTTTTTCATGTTTTTATTTTTTATTTGATTTTATTATATGATCCAATATTGAACATCTTTTTTCCCTTTTTAAGATGGTAGTCGTTTTAGGTGGTGACGTCGTTTATAAAAAAATCAACATATATCCCTTGCTATCGTTTTTTATATATGTTGTCGTTTAATGAATGCAGTTCCTCTTGTAGAGAGTTGTTCAAATTGATGCGCTGTTTCCTGTGTTTTAGAGTTTTCGCCGTTTACAAGGATGGGGCGATACTGTCGAAAATGCTATGGGACTGTCGTTTTGTCAGCGTGCGACATTTTCCAAATTTTTACAATAGGATCACCAAAAAATGCATACTAATAGAGTTATGTTTTTCGGCCATTAAACCTCTGCAGAAAGTTGTTTGTACTTCTTTATCCTCTTTTAATTTTATGTAATTTTAATTAGATTTAATGATTAAAAAATACATTATTTGTATAAAGACCTCTTTTCTTAGGGGTATGCAACATTTTGGTTAACACCTTAATCTTATATTACAAGTTTTGTCGATTATTAAAGAGGATTTTTATACGTGCCATCGTTTATCATTTGAAACTTATTTTTCATAAATATCATACGTGTTTAAGTGTAACATAAATTAAACATATAATATAAGTGATAATATGATATAATTTTTATAATAATAACAGGAATGATCAAAACTCTTAATGGTGTGGTATAGCATTTAATTTTCTCATTATGAATAGCTTCATTTTCATTATTTTTGTGACTCTTAAACTGAAGCCCATCTTGACCTTATGTCACGCTTAGCGTGGTTCGCACCATGTGCCTTTTAGCATAGACCAAGTAGCTACTGACTGGTACGGCGTGCCTTTCAGCAAATACCAAGTAGCAACTGACTAGTACGGCGTATTTTAACGGGAGAAAAAAAAACGTAGTGTATTTTGCACTAAAAAAAAAAAAAAAAAGGGGTCGTGTGACAAATGTTGTCGTTTTCAAAACTGACGTGGGCCTTGCTTTTTAAACATATCTCAGGCTGTCGTTCCTAAAAGCCATAAAATGAAACTAGAACTTTTTTTTTTTTTGGTCTAATTGTTAGTTTTAAAGTAAATAAAAATGTTCCATAGTCTTTGTAATTTGATGGTGCCATTATTAGTATCTCTTTTTCACCAATTTAGCAGCATATACTGCACACTAATTTAGCACCAAAATAATTTTTGTTTGTACAACACAGTACCGTAAAAGGATGTTTATCATTTGAAATAAAGACAGACGAATATTTCATACAAGTAAACTTATTATTTGTAACTTTTTCTTTTGAAAGCCATCATCCTTTCAAATGGTATATTTTCTTTAAAAAAAAAAGAGAGAGCATAATTCACTCATTTCGCTATACATGACAAATTAGTGATTCAATATTTTCTGAAAAAATTGATTGGTGGTTAAAGTGCCTTATTGACACCTCTCTAATTAGATGTTTGACTGTAGTTGTAGTTATTTCTTTTTGCTAGTGATAACTTGACTATTTTTGTAATTGAAAAACTTGTATAATTTTACATACATGTATATACATATACATGCTATACTTATGCATAACGACATGTATATATTACATATTATTTAACTCTGTTATTTCTAATGAAGTCTTCCAAACACATCTAGTTTATCCTAACGGTAATTTCACATACGTCTCTCATGTTGAGACAAATTCCTCTTGGTTTAGAGTTTATATCTCTTAGTTAAAAATAATAATGATGCTTAAAATGTTCAGTTTAGGTCAAAACAAAAACATAAATTTGCAATGCAGCTCCTTCAACTTTTCACTTTTGATATTTGGACCCATCTTTTGAAATCTTAGCGTTTGGGTCCTCAAACTTTTTCTATTTGTGAAATTTCTATTAAAATGAACAAAAAAAGAAAGAGTTAAGCGAGGTCATGGTGGTCTTTTTTCCATTTGTTTTAACGAAATTTTTAACAAAAGCCATTAGGTAGGATTAGTTTAAAGTTTAAGGAGTAAAGTTGAAATTTTTAATGAAGTGTAGAAAAAGACAAAGTGGAAATGAACTTTGACCATAGTGATATTTTAGTCCCTAGACTTTTACTTTTAACAAATTAGCCCTTAAATTTTTATTTTTTGATAGTTTTGGTCCAGACATAAAAATTGACAATTTGTTCACGAAATTTAACATAGATAATCAAATTCTTATCGCATAATAACTTGAAGTTTTACACAAAGAGCCATGTTTTAAGCAAAATTTTTCTCATTGTTACTACTAAGATCTGATGAAACCTATAATATTCAACTAACTATAATGCTTTATGAAAATTTTTCATTTTTTATATGATAAGATTGTGATCATCTATGTCAAATTTTAGAAACCGACCATTAATTGTAGTGTCAAGGACCAACAATGCTAAAAAAGTTATGGGATTAATTTATTAAAAGTAAAAGCTTAAAAACCAAAACGTTACTATGCTCAAAGTTTAGGAGCCAATTATTAATTACCCAAAGTTGAGGGGATATTGTGAAACTAAGGCCTTTTTTGATATTGTTTTCAGAATTTTTAAAAATATTTTTTTATACTTTTTGAGGTAAAATTTTAAAAATATTTTTAGTATAATTTTTTAAATTTTTTTATTTTTTTTAAAAAATTATTTTTACCTATTTTAAAAATATTATTAAATAGATGCCCACTATCTTATCTTTTCTTTTTTTTCTTTTTTTTTTTTTTTTTTTTATTTAGAGGTTGGGTTCAATACAAAAAGGTGCGCACGAGCACTCAAAAGTCAAGACGGTACAAAGAAAAATTCCCTGGTAAAGGAAAGTAAACAAAAATATTTTCTTTATCATTGATTGTTTAAGGAAAGGAGGGCAAAGCGCTACCGTATCATACGGCGCTCTGAGACAGTTTGATGCCTTGATTTGGGGCAAAAATTAAAAAAAGTCGTTCCGATAACTCCCTCCCCCTCTGACGCCTCCGAAGATGTAATTCGACGGAGTATTCCCCTATTGTTCTCTATGCAATTCGAATTGGCCTAAATAGAACAGATCTTCTGTCTTTTTTCCCCTTTTTTCTAGGGTTTGTTTTTCTTCTTCTTAAGGGGTAAGGAAGATGAAGGGGCAACTGCAGTTAGATCGAACCAAGGTGGTGCTTCGCCACTTGCTGCCGACCATCTCTGAGGCGGTGCTCCTCGACCGGATCAATTCCCTCTTCGCCGGTCGCTACACTTGGCTTTCCTTCCGTCCCGGCAAGAACAGGTATTAAATCAAATGTTTCCCCTTTTTTTTTTGTTTTCGCTTGGAATTGAACTATATATATATATATATATATATATATATATATATATATATATATTTCTCTGTTTTATGCACCGGTTTTCTCGTATGCTATGGGCTTTGGTAAATCCCTCTGATATTTAAGTTGGATTTTAGTTTGTAAAAGTCATAAGTGTTTCTAATTTGTTTGGAATTTCATTTTTAGGGTTTGTGGACTGGAACCTAGGGCTTTGGTACTGAAAAGCTTAGAGTGTGTTTGTTTCGGTTTTTAAATCACGGTTCGAATCATTTTGCTATAATATTTTCTCCCACAAAAATTTAAATCTTAATTTAAATACTCTACTCAAATACTCGTACCAAACACACCCTTAGTGATTTTACCTTTGGTCATTATGAGGGATTGAAGGGCTTTTATGCCCTGTTTGGTTGGAGGGAGAGGCAGATGACTTTGGTGAGTGTATGGAATATGAAAGGAAAGAAAATATTTGTTTGGGTATAGATTTGCAAGGGAAGAGAAAGAAAAGCTTTTATTTGTACTATTAGCATTTTATTTTTCGTTGGTTTGGTCTCCTTCAGTGATGAAGGTTGCTAAAATAGTATGACTGTATAGTCATATGAAGTGAATGATTTCCTTTTAAGAATCCCAAAGCAAAGTTAGGAGGGATTAAAATTGCGGCTCTTTTGAGCATTCCCTCAATCAACCCATTTCCTGCGCTACTGGTTTCTACTTTCTACCAAACAACCTTAATCCCTCCTTACATCTTGTTCTGTCACTGTAAAGGATTTTTAGGAGTTTAATTGGGATTTATATATGTTTAGATATATGTGTATAATTATAGCCATATTTTCAATCTTATTCCTAATTATTAATTTCCCTTTTATGTATTTATTTCCCTGTTTCTATGGTGTGTCAGGAAAAAAAAAAAACGATTGTTTTTTAATTTGTTTTCCGGGATTATTCTTGTAATCTTTCTTTTCTTTTTCTTTTTTTTTCCTTCTTGGATTGACTTTGTAGCCAGAAGCATTCCTTTTCTCGAGCATACCTCAACTTCAAGAGGCCAGAGGACGTTATAGACTTTGCTGAATTACTTGAGAGCCGTGTGTTTGTTAACGAGAAGGGTAATCTTTACTTTTGAATATATCAATTTTTTAAGAGATTGATTAAGATTGGAATCATGTTGCTGGGAATTTGATCACAAACTTGTCATCTGAACTTGTTGTAGCTAGAGAGGATGATGAAGCACTTTTTCATAGTATTGCATTCAGAAAATGAATTGTAGCTGTCATGTGACACGAAATGCTTAACCTCCCGTATTTTCTTAGGCATTCAGTTCAAAACTATCATTGAGTATGCCCCTTCACAACGTGTTCCAAAACAATGGTCAAAGAAAAATGACCGTGAAGGAACCATAGATAAGGGTACTAGGTTTTTTCAAACTTTCTATCTTTCTAATTCAACTTCAACTTGTTGCTTTTCTGTTGCCTGTAGACTTATGTTTCTTTCCTCTTTGTAAGTAGTATTTCCTTGATGAACATCTAGATTCTGAATATCTGGAGTTTCTTGAATTTCTGGCAAAGCCTACTGAGAATCTTCCTAGTGCTGAGATACAGGTGGAGAGAAGAGAAGCAGAAAGAGCTGGTTAGTTCAAAAGATCTCTAATGTAGAATGTAGACATGAAGAAAAACACACATTGATGTTTGAAGCATCAGGATCTGACATTTTTTTGTTCTAAATATTTATTTGTTCCCCCCAGTATTAGGTACTGTAAAAGACACTCCTGTAGTTACACCACTAATGGACTTTGTTCGTCAAAAAAGGGCCGCAAAGGGTGGATCTCAGGTATTTTAATTGTCACATGAATAATGATATCTGATATTATATGTCTGTTTTTAGCTTTGGGTGGTGGTATTCAGTGGTAAACTTACCTAAACATACCTGCTTGTGGTGACAGAGTTCATTGTCTAATGGTGAATTAAGCCGAAAAGGTGTTGGATCATCAGCTGGCAGTCATATATCAGCCTTATCAAAGAGAGGCACTGATAGGAGAAGGAATTCCACCAAAATGGTTTGTAGGTTTTATATTTGCGTGCAGGGTGTAGCTACAAATTAGTTTATGATTTCCATGATGGAAAGTATGACTTCTATTGTTTTGGATACATTCAGATTTTCTCTGGATTTTTCTTCCTTAATGTCACAGAGTGCATTTGATCTTTTTAATGTCAATACTTTGATACATGTTTTGCATGTAAAAATTTTGAGTATTTTTCAATGTATACGCTTATGCTGACAAGAAACATTTGACATGGGCAGCATGTTTTGAGAGATGCTATAAAAAATACTGTTAGAGACAAGTCAAAACACATTGGTGTGACTAAGCGAGACACTTTCTCTTCTACAGATGGAGCTGAAGTGTTGAACGGAAGTGGTAGGTCATAAACCTGCGTTCTGATGCATATTGTGACGACTAGGAATTTACTGTGAAATATGTGTGTGGACTGTGGCCTGATCATACTTTTTATGCAATGTTAGTATGCTCTTTACTTGGACCTTTTTTCTTTTCTAATATAATTTCATGGATGTATGAAATTAATAACTGCAGGGAGAAAGAAAGTTCTGCTTCTGACAGGGAAAGAAAGGGAGATATCTCATGTAATGTGTTTGTCGTTGCTCTTTATTATCCTGTTCTCAATTACCACCGTTCTACATTAGTATTATCCTGTTCTCAATTACCACCGTTCTACATTAGTTTTGGCTAGAATAAATCCCACCCCCCAATCCCAAACCCCCTTTTTTCTTTTCTTCTCTCTTGCTCCCTCTCTCGATGAGAAGTAGATCATTATATTTAGCATGTCAGAATGCATAGTAAAAGAGGATTGAACGTCAATTCCTCAACCAAGAAACAGAAAATCATGCACAATTTTGAAATAAAGATCCTGGTTTATCTAAATAAGAGAAATAGGAACATCCTTAAGCTCTATGGACTACTTTCTACTCATCCTACGCTATTGTAAATAGGTTCAGATTTAAAATAGAGAACAGTGGACATGGCAACACTCATATACTTTGATAAATTGCAGAGACAACAAAGTTTTGATATATTTTTTCACCTTATACTTGCTAATGATCTTGTTGAAAGACGTTAAAATCTCTTCACAGTTTTTTGCTCCTTTATGTTGTGACCAGAATCATGTCCTTGATATTGCTTTATGATAACTTATCTGATCCAACTCTGTATCCCCTGTGTCTGTTACTGGCTTAACAGGTATCAACCAATATTTCACTGCATCAGAATACTTCAACTAAAATTATTCTTGGTTGTAGTTCAATGGACCAGAACCAGCAATGCGAAAGTAGTGGTGGTAGGATTATCAGAAGCATGCTCCTGAACAAGGATTCCTGTCAAAATCATTATTCTGCAGTTCACTCTGATATTCAAATCCAGGCTTTAAATGTGGAAAAGGAAAAATGGTGTTCTCGACCTCAACATGGACATTTGGTATTGAAGGATACAAATGGTGCTCCGGACGACAAGGTTGTTGGGAGGGACATGCGTGGATTTTGTAGTGAGAAAAAGAAGAAACGTACAAGGAATAAGGATCGACCTGACCGTCGTGTATGGGCTCCTCGTCATCGTCCAAATGGATCTTTTGCAAAGGATGAGTCCAAGTCATCCATTGCTTCTGAACCTGCAGCATGGCTCTAGAATTCTTTAGAAGGTATTATTTTTTTTTAAGAGTAAGAGTTTGTATAGAAATTTTTGTGTCAACTACATATAGGATAAGACAGCCCTACTTGATTGATCTAGTAATTAGTGTAATTATATTATCTACAGTGAAATTGAAGACAAGGGTAACTCTTTTTTCATTTTTTAAATAATAAACTGTGTGTGGTTGTTGGCTGTTGGACATAACTTCTAGTCAACGAGGAATCCCCTCTGATTATCCTATCTAAGATTCTTGGAGATAGTAAAGTTGAGATAACAGATGTTAGGAGTGGAGAAGTCAAAACCTTTGGGATTGGATGTAGCAGCCTTCTTTGTTGGATAATGATTGCGTTTTTGTACCCTGAAACTGTGTAGTAAGGTGATACTTTTTTGTATAGGCGATGAGTGTTTTTGCATATAGATATGGTTGGGCACTTAGCTTATTTATTGTGCTTTAACAACATAGGCTTTCATAAACATCTTTGTCGCCCTGGATCAACAAACGATGTAAAGGATGGCAATGGCTCGTTAGTCACAAGTGAAGGGAAGCATTTAAAGAGAGGTGGCGCCTCTAGTTGCAGTTCCCATGAGGTGCTTGAAGTTGATTGTTGGACGTATAATCTGCATCCCTTTTCTTTATTTTTTTGTTGTGCTAATTAGTTTAAGCTCTCTTTTCAATGCAGAGGCAAGTATGGCTTCAGAAGTGAAGTTCTGGTTCTTCGACTTTATGGTAAGTCCTTCCTTTTGAAGTTTTCCCCCTGTTAATATCTTTTGAAATTTGACTTCGCTTGAAAAATATATCAGAGCTATTTTGTGGGGCTTGTTATTTGATTCTGAATTTGTTTAATTTATTTGTTTTCGTTTCCTAGTCCCCCTTACATTATGTGTATATTTTTGTGTTGTGCTGGAAGAATGGAATTAGGCTCATAACTGTCAGATTTGCTTGCTTTTTTGTTTTTATTACTCTACAGTGACCCCTTAATTTGGAGCATGCTTATGCTAGTGGGTTGAGCCTGTCTAAAGCAAAGCTGCTAGACAGATGATACGACACAAAGTTTGAACAACAAGAAATGTTTGATTCGGAAAATAGTATCTGCATGATTTAGATGTTGAATGTTGGTGTAATTATTGTTTTGTGAGTTGAGAATCATAGTTGTCAGTTTGTTAACGACAACATCAAATAATAGGAGAAAAGGAATTTTATATCATATATAACACAACAGTTTTTACAAGGGGCGCTTCTGCGGGTTGGCATGGAGGAGCCATAAACAATTAATATTCATGCTGTTGACTTGATCGCTTATTGGGATTGTTAGGTGTTGTAGACCTTTTTTTACTTTAAAGCTGTAAATGTGAATTGGAAGCAGTAGACTGCCGAATTGCTCAACTACTTTTATTTGTGATGACGCTACGTATGGTGGATTTCTGCTGAAGCCCCAGTATTTTTTTGGTGCTCCGATCCGTGTTCATGGGTGTGGGAGCGGTAGCTTGGGGCTTTTCAAATTTGGACAATGCCATATTTGAGAAGCTAGAAGTGAAAGAAAATTATCTGTGGTCGGAAGTTGTTTGCTCTCGTTTCTGTGTTTTCACATTGTTTTGTTTTAACTGAAACGAGACTTAGTTTGTACCGTATGACTCTAACATTATCAACCTATGCTATATAAACGTGTGTGTGTGTGTGTGTATATATATATGTCTTGCTGTTGGAATTGTGAGTTGGTGATCATTCAATCAACTTGTTCTTATTATTACGGAATGGAAAAGGGGTGATGTTTTTAGAGGAATTAAAATTTTATCAATGAAACTTAATTCTCAAAGATATGAAAACTGTTATGATTATGATTGTGTTCTTGTTTTTGTGTAATTGAATGTGTTATATGATGATGATCGGAATTTTCATATTATCAATAATTGGGAGGATTCTTAGACTTTTCAATTTGAATATTATTTTGTCCCTTTTTCCCTCAAAACTCCAATCGTGTTTTAGGTTTTAAGACTATCATGATGTTATCCTATCCTATGCACCGAGCCTTAAACTCATATTCTCCTTTCTATGCTTCTGCGACATTAACAAATATTGATGATGTTGCAGTTTAATCAATTGGTTCTTCACAACCAATTTTATTTCGTTTGTTTTGTGGTAGCGTTAGTTTTAGGATCGTGTCGTATCGTTAGTGACATGCCATTGATTACAAAGTGATTGAGCCTTGGATGTACATTTGAAACATTGCATTATGACGGGAATAAGCTGGGAACTTAAGGTAATTGATTTGATGTATAGTTATAGAAGGAATGGTATGTTGTTGAAGTGAGCTTATAATCATTGTCAATGTTTGTTAAAAAAAACGACAAACGAGTTTACTCAATTCAAGAGATAAATCTTTTTTAATTCTCAAGTCAACGAAAGTGTACAAATGTTTAAAATCTACCTCTTTTTTTTGAGTTGAGGTATCGTAAACAGCTGATAACTGATCGATCTACACCATCAACTATCAACTGTCTAATCCTGATTGCTCATTTAATTTGTAGCTTTATCTCGTTCTTCCTTTGTTCCTTTTGAGTTTTAAAGTCAATCCCACAGTTAAGGCATTACTATATATATATATATATATATATATATTGGCTATTTCACAGCTCCCAACCTTTAGACCAAATTGCTTTAAAAGGAGAAAGAGGTACAAAACTGAGGTGTGGACATAGCACCAATCTAATAGTTCTAATTTATTCTTCCCCCTAACTTTGGATATCTCTTTCCTCGTTCTTGACAAAACCTTAGATCAAGAGAAATCCCCCCATGAGAATTGCTTCTAGTGGAATAAAAACTACATTACCACGAATGTCGACAAAGAATCAAAAAAGGTACAACCGACAATAATATTGACAAAAAATGAAAGCATACAATTTCTTTATTCTATACGTGGCTTTATGTATTTCGCGGGCTTGTAATATAAATCGAAAAAAAAAAAATTCCATCTCCTTGAAAATTGTAATGCCAGCGATCCACTTCTCATTTGTTTATCTAAAAGGAAAAAATACCACCATCCCCGATACATTATGTTATGGCAGACATTATATCTAGTATCTGTTTTGTCATAATTATTATATGTTGAATGCTGTAAATTTAAATTTTAAATATTGAAATAATACAAAATAGCATAATTTAATGATTACAATGAAAAATCAACTACATCAAAGTATAATAATCAAATGTCAAAATTTAACATGTGTGATACTTGATGTCCCATTTAATCAAATATTAAAACTTGTAATCGGAACACTAACTTAGCACGGTATTGGATATGCTTTCATTTATTTATGTATCAACATTTTCATTTAATCATTATAACATTTCATTTTCAAACTATTTTAGAATTTAAACAAAATTTATTTTTACAAGTTTCATTCTAATAATATTATGACCAAAGTAAGATTGTAGTATTTGAAGCCTATTATTACATAAATAGCTTATTTTTCCGCCCTTCAGGTAGAAGAATACTTTTTTAAAAGTCAAATGTAACTTCGATATTATTATTTGCACTAAATATGGTCTTACTTGAATATGGTGAACAATATAGTTACTAACGGATGAGGAAAAGAACTTGTACTCGTTCATTTGTTCACACAAACACACACACACACAAACATAAACATAAACATAATACATACATACATACATATATATATATACACATACATATATGAATATATATATATATATATATTCATAAATGTTCCCCTAACGTTTGCTTTCTTCTGGGCGCAAATGCTAGGTTCTCCCTTGAGCGATCAATATAAATGCAATTCTGCCTTTTATTGAAGAACTCTTCTTAAGTCTCACCTTTGTCTTTTTTTCTCATTTGTGGTTCTCTCTACACTCAATTCATTGCTCTCTAATAATTTGGCTCCCTCTTTCAATAAACAAATAGCATTGTCTGATTTCAAACAGAAACTCAAAGAGGTATGATTTGGCCTAATTTCAACATTTTAATTAGTTCATTCTTGATTTTATATGTATTTATTAACATGTACGTATATGTACCACTTAAACGTATATTCATGAACTTGTGAAGATCAATAACTCAGGTATATTTTAAATTAAAAGTTCTTGTAGAATTATAAGATAATTAGGTGAAAATGGTTTTGTTTTGAAAAATAAGAATTTTTGGGGAATTGTGTCGGGATGTTTTTGAAATTTTGGCCTTAAAAATCGTGCAAAAACATTTTAAAAAACTCCCAAAATAATACGAAACGGGGCTTTACCTTAGTTTCTTGTTTTTGATTTTTTTTTTCCCTTTAAGTGTATCTGTTCCAAAGAGAAAAATAATTTAGTGCCTGAAGAACGAAATACACCTTATTATTATTATTATTATTTCTAAGAAGACAAAAGCAAAAGAACAAGAAAAAGAAAAAGGAACGACTTAGTGATATTAAGTTCTATGGTTTTCAAACTGATGCCCCAAACAGTCGTATTGTGCGGTTCATATCTAATGCTTGTGACTTATAACTGGAATTATATAAGTACTAATTGTAGTTAATTCCAAGGGAAAGTTTTATAGAACAATTTTGATTATCTACTCATGTCCATGTCCTCACTCTTATTAAGTTTTTAGGACTCATCTGTACATTATTTACATATATTGTGATTGTTTTGCAATATATATATTGACGTAACATCTCTTCTTATATATTGCTTTTTCTTTTTTAATATTGTTATTGGTTCAACATGTGTAACAATTGTTATGATGATTCCTATATGTTATCTGAAGGTTCTTATCGTTTCTTTATAATTTTACACTATTTTTGTAGCAAGGGAATATAATTTAATACTATTCTCATTGGTTTTCATTTTTGTTGTTTAGTGATCAACTTACACCATCCTTGATCACAAAAAGCAAAAGGATTGAGCTTTGGATGCACATGTGAAGTATTGCATTTTGATGGGAATTATAATTAATTAAGTTAGATATTTAGATATAATTGAGCGTTTACTGTAGTATATATAAATATAGAAGAGATAATAATAAAATGTTGAAGGTAGCTGATTTTCCCGCGTGGCCACAATCTGTATTATTGAATTTGTTCTTTCTTTTTTTTAAAGGGAATTTATTCTTTCCCTTATGATCATATTCATACTAATAAATGAGGAATCCACATGCTTTTAACTTTGGAATCTCTCTTTAGAGAAATTCTTTTATGACAATTGCTTTAGAAAAAAAGACTGTGTTTTGCTTTGCATGAGAGGAAAAAAACTCGAGCGAATAAGTATTATTTCTTGCCATCAATATCTTCGAAGTTCTTTAATTCTTTTCCTATCATCATTTATACAAACACTTCTTCGTTTTATTTGAACTGGTGCTCTTCCTGTCATCTTTGCCTTTTGCTGATCTCTTTGTGGTTTTTTTTTTTCTTCTTTTTTTTCAACATTACTCATTACATTGCTGTCTTGTAGCACGTGCGCTGCCTTAATTACCAGAAAATTCCACCGTGATATCAACACAGAGGTACATATATTACGTATAGTCCAAGTTTAAGTATTGCAATCAATTTATTTTTGAATTATATATATATATATATATATGTGTATGTATCTATTTATTGACATATTTATGCATGCATGGCCATGTGAAGAACAATAAGATTGATTTCTTGCTTTGTGAGTTTTTAGAATTTATTTGTTTCAAAGAGAGTAACTATTTCTGTTGTGCCGCAAGGACAAAAAAAACACTTACACATATTAAAACAAAAAGATATAGGAAACCAAAGAGGATGTAATTATATATTGGATTAGATACGTCAAAGTCATTGGTTTCTACAGTTCTTTAAGTGAGCGGTTTCATATAATATTGTATGCCAATTCTAATTGGAAATGTGTTGATCAGTGTTGTTACTCAACACTAAGAGAAGCTTTTATACAAGGATCTTATGATTATTGAGATCCATTTCTTGTTAGAATTAAAACGAGTATTGAACTAAATTAATTCTAAGATAAGATTTTATAACGGATTTGATTATTGTTAACATCCATTTATCTAGGATTCATAAGATGGACATATCTTCACTCTAATTATCAAAGTACTTGCAAGGCAAACTGTAAGGAGAAGAAAATACTATGCAACTTTTGATTTGGATTTATTTTTAATTTTCTTCAACATCTCAAATTAAAAAAAAAAAGAGACACATACACGGAAAAGAAAAGAAAGAAAGAAAGTTTTATTGTTGTGAAGCTGCTTCTTCATTACTTTCCAATTATCATGAAAATCTACCAAATAAAGCCTAAATCAGAATATCCATTTTTTTTTTGTGTCCTCAGATCACAAGACAACATTGTTTTTCCTTGAGTTAAAGGGGAATGGCTGAGGCTGTTGTTTCATTTGTGATAGAAAGACTAGGGGACTTGCTCCTGAATGAAGCAAGGTTCTTATCCGGAGTAAGAGATGAAGTTGAGGAAGCAAAAACTGAACTGCAGCGAATAAAATGCTTTTTAGAAGATGCAGATGCGCGTGCAAGGCAAGGAGACAAGACACTGCAGAACCATGTTGCAGAAATAAGAGAAGCTGCTTATGATTTAGAGGATGTAATAGCAACTTTTGCCTTGAAGGTGGCTTCTAGAAGCAAACAAGGTAGAATGTACGTATTCATAAGATTTCCTTGCCTCTTGATTCATCTCCACAAGGTTAGATCGGAGGTTGAGAAGATAATTGCCAGGATTTCTAAGTCGAGGTTGAGTTTCCAAGAATATGGGGTGCTGTTACAATCAAGGGACAAGGAAGGGGCAAGTTCATCGAACGAGAGGCTGCGAGTTGATCTGAGGCGAACTTTTTCTCACAACATAGATGCCGATTTTGTTGGATTTGGAGAAGATATCAAGGAATTGGTGGGGCACTTGACAAGAGAAGGAAGTCTTCACAAAGTTGTCTCCATTTGTGGGATGGGTGGTCTGGGAAAGACCACTCTTGCGAGAAAGATTTACCATCACAATGATATCAGAAAGCACTTTGATGGTTTTGCTTGGGCAACTGTGTCACAAAAATGTCAAGCGCGAGATGTTTGGGAAGGAATTTTAATCGAACTTTCTTCTCCTACTAAGGAGAGAAGAAAAGAAATCAAAGAAATGAAGGACAATGAAATAGCCAAGGCACTCTACAACTTCCTCAAAGAGAAAAAATGTCTTGTGGTTCTTGACGATATTTGGACGGCTGCAGCATGGAATTGCCTAAAGTTTGCATTCCCATCAGAATCCGAGAGCAAAGTATTGTTCACCACCCGTAACAGAGACTTAGCTTTACATGCCGATTCCCGCAGCATACGCCATGAACCCAAGTGTTTCAATGAGGATGAAAGTTGGGAGTTGTTTAAGAATAAAACATATTTTGGGAGAAACATGACAGGTAATATTTCACTACTTTCTCCATTCCTTTTACAGTAAGCCAACTATCTATTACGAAAGTTATGTAGAAATCAAGAGGAGCCTTGTGTGTGTGGTTTTTTTTTTTGCCTTTTCTTTATTCAGTTATTCATATATTTATTTCGCTTAACTGCAAATACTAGATATTGGTCCATTAGATTTAAATTTTGCGAGTAATATAGATAAAAGGCAAATATTACACACGAGGTCAAAACCAAACAATATTTCTACGGTGAAACAAACAATTACCATACACTATCTACAGCATTTTTTTTGGAGGAACTCTTGTCTAGGACTCACATGTATAGCTTTTTTACCCACCAAAAGGAATGTAGATGAAATTACATATGTTTCTGGAAAACTCAAAATACGTATACAGAATCAAAACTTAAAATACATTCATGTTCATCCTTTTTTTTATTTTACAGTTGCTGAAGATGACGAAAAGAAGGAAAAATTAGCACGAGAAATGCTTGATCAGTGTGGCGGTTTGCCATTAGCCATCACAGTACTCGGAGGACTGCTCTCTCGTAAGCAAACCATAGCCGAGTGGGAGACTTTGCACAAGAGTATTAAGACAATTCTAAGAAAAGGTAAAATCAATGAGCAAGAAGACTCCAACTTAGGTGTCTCATGGGTATTAGGTTTGAGTTATGATGAGTTGCCATATTACTTGAAGCCGTGTTTTATGCACTTAGCTTCTTTCCCTGAAGATTTTGAAATAAGGGCAGCAGAATTATGCAAAATATGGATGGCAGAAGGCTTTGTGTCGAACGAGGATGCCGCATACAAAAGCTTGAGTGAATTGGTTGAAAGGTGCATAATTCAAGTGGCTGAGTGGGGCTCAACTGGAAGAATCAAGACATGCCGCATTCATGATCTTATGCGAGACTTATGCTTGTCCAAGTCTCAGGAGGAAAATTTTCTTCAAGCCGTTGATATTTGTAACCGAGATGAGGCAATCAGTTCTACATCTTATGGCATGACAACAAATTTCACGCCAAATTATAAGGTCCGTAGACTTGCCATCTATTTGAATAACAATCGTGATAATGAATTTCTTTCTCTTATCAGAAACAAGGATGGCTGCCTTAGGTCTCTTATATGCTTCAATTTAGAACCATATCCATCCTACGATGTAGTAATGAAACCCTTGCTCAATCGGTTCCATTTGCTTAGAGTTTTGAAGTTTGAAAATCTTTTGTTTGAAAAATTGCCCAATGAAATAGGAGATCTTATCCACTTAAGGCTGTTTAGTCTAAGGGGTAGCTATGTGAGAAGGTTTCCATCATCCATAGGGAAGTTGAGAAGTCTGCAGACGTTGGACCTGGGGCTACAAGTTTACCGCAGTCAGAGGAGGCAACTATCTCAAATAAGGAAATTGGAACAGCTGAGGCATCTGTATCTACCTTTGGGCAATGAAAATTCAAATTTGCGGTTGGATAATCTTGTCAATTTGCAAACACTGGTGAATGTCCCAGCAAATTACAATTTTCTAGATTCATTGGAGAAACTGACCAATCTTACCAAATTACAAGTGATATTGGGGCCAGACTTCAGGGGTACAAGAGTTAGATTTAATAATCTTCGATCTCTGGCCATTTGGTATTTCCATGATAGTGGTAATTCAGCCGAATTCAGTGAAAACGTAAAATCATTTATAATAAGCTGTCCTCAAATTTACAAACTATATCTGGGTGTGGGTTTGGTGAAGTTACCAGAAGACAATGAGTTTTCTCCAAACCTCGCCAAGTTAAGGTTGTTTGGTACTGGGCTCAGGGATGACCCAATGGCAACATTAGAAAAGCTCCCAAATTTGAGGATCCTTCTCCTTGGTTTTCATTGTTATAAAGGAGATAAGATGGTTTGCAGGAGAAAAGGTTTTCCTAAACTTGAGTCTCTTTCCATTTATCGTCTAGATTTAGAAGAGTGGGTGGTGGAGGAGGGAGCCCTGCCTTGTCTTCGGCGTTTGCATATTGATGCGTGCTTGAATTTGAGAACAATTCCAGATGGAGTGAGATATCTAATTACTCTCAAGGAAATTGTGGTCGAAAGAATGATCAAGGACTTCAAGGAGAGGATGGAACAAGGAGGAGAGGATTTCTACAAAGTTAAGCATGTTCCGTCCCTTGTATTTATCAATACTCCGTAATTTTAGCTCTCTTCCAAAGGTACTTTTTTATCCAATCTTACAACCATCTTATATAGTTAATTTTAATTTCTTTTCTCATTGCCTCCATCCATTTAAACTAAAATTCTACCAAACTTACAACCGCTTAGCAATACTAGACAAATTATGACCTTTATTAATGTGTCTTTTTACAGGTCCTTTATTTTGGAAGCATAAAAGGTGTGTCTAGTTGGAGAAGGTACAAAGACGGCAAAAACGATGACAGTGCAACTGCGAGGTCAGAATTTGCTACACCAGAATTAGTGAAGGCAGCTCTTTGGCTTAATTTTCTTGTTTGTAATTGTAGTTTGATGATTATAAAATATTTGTCGTATCACATTCATAATTTGTTGTCCTTCTCTCTTTTTTTGTTTTTTTGGTGAAATTAGTGAATGCGCCTTCAGCCTTGTTGTTTCTCTTGTTTCTATGATTTGCTCTGTTTCTCTCTGTATTGCTTTGCTCAACTCTGGTTCACTTTTTAATTTTTTTTCTTGGTGTATGTTAGGAAAAAGCCTTCAATTTCAGACAATGTTCCATCAAGAAACCAATTAGCGGAAAGGTCAAAAAAATTTAATGTCCCCTTCTTGCCTAATCAAATAGGCATGCAAAATAATTAATATCACAAAAATCTAGTCACCAAATTTTAAGAGCAAAACCCTCCAATGTGAAGAGAAAAACCGCAAGCTTCTAGCTAGCCAGACAAAAACTTCAGCGAATAAATGATAACGTGTACACCAAGATCTTCTCTAGCAACAAATTTAGAGGCTAACAATCATCAACAACTTATCCAAAAGAGGATATAACAAATATTCATCAAACTAAAATGTTTGGGTCACATAAAAATACTAGCAAAAAAGAGAGAGAGAAGAATTAACGGTTGAACAGTACGAAAATATACAGCTCAAACCACTAACATACCAAAATTTAAGAACTTGTGGAGAGACCCAACCCAACAGTGAATGAATGCTTGTTTATGTTATTAAAATTTCATGTGAGTCTATATTTGATAAGAAAAATTATAATTCCATCACAACTCAATCCTAGGAATATATATTATGTGCCCGTTCAATAAAAATAAATTGTATAAATACATATATTATATCCAAAACCAAAGCAATAATGATGATGGCCTCACAAGACCATGTGCTTGCCCTTAAGCTTATCTTTTGAAAATGGCATAAGAAGATAAAAGATGTGGAACCAACCCCTTTGATAATGAAATGCACTCCGATCAGGCAGGCGGACCCTAAAGATATTCTTATCTAATCATACAAAGACAAAGGTTGCTGCAAGATGTGACCCCTATATCAAAACATAATTTGACCGAGATAAAGCAACCTAGCTAGCTAACATATGATCATAATATTTTCTCAAAAAAAAAAAATCATAATATTATGGATATTGAATTATTGATGCTACCAACACTGTATATATATATATATATATATATATATATATATCATGACTTTGGACAAATATCGGTTTCTTATGGGAACTACAGAATGCTAAAAGCCATCGCACTTAAGGCCTTATTGCACATTTTAAGTCAAAAGTAATGAAAATAAACGGGTTTGGAGGAAAACAAACGTGTTGGATTCGTGCTAGCACGCTTAACACATTTAATAAAATGTGTAGTAAACATGTCAACACGGCATGACATGATCCACCTATTTATAGTACATTAAAATTAAGATAAAAAAATTAATAGTTTTGCAAGATAAAGGATTTGAATCTTACACCATTATTAAGCTTGCCTCTACCATACTGAATGATCATTTTGTATGAAATAAGAGCTTTTAATTTATTTATTATGTTTTTAATGCTTTTGAATCTTAAAATAAAAATAAAAAAATTTCACGACCGTACAAGTTTGAAGATTCAAACCCTGCACGTAAGGGCATATTATTGTGCTAGCCTCCACCACGCTCGACAAGCTTTTGTTGTGAAATAAAAGCTTTTATTCTATTTATTATGGTTCTACTTGTATGTTGACAGGCAGTTGAAATCTTTCTTTCCAGTCCGCTATATAAGGACTCATATCTTATTGTCTTAAGCGGTTCAACGTGGGTTGCCATTTGCCAATGAATGAAGCTTTAAAATAATTTTTCTTAAATCTGATTGTTAAGAATTGGATTAGAAAAAAAATACAATCTAAAATATTTAATAATTTAAAGATAGGAACAGTTTAATTTGAAGGTAAAAACATTTTGGTGTTGTTTATGTTTTAAATCTTAAATTGGAAATGCATGTTATGTATAAAATTTATATTTTAATTTTTTTTTTTTTTTTTTTGGTTATAAATGTGTTTTAATTACGTTAACCTGTAACAATTTATTTAATAATTGTGTTAATTGTCTCGTGTCGTGTTATGCGTGTTATAAGTGTGTCGTGTTTGTGTTTGCGTTTGTGTTTTAAGCACGTTTATTAATCGTGTTGTGTTTGTATTTAGTGTAATCGTATCGTGTTGTAATCGTGCTAACACGAATACGACACATAACACGATTTTACCAGCCCTAATGCCAATGATCCATTTCTCATTTATCTTCTTAAAGGAAAAAAGAATCACCACATCTCCAATGTATAATGTTGATTTAAATAGTATATCTACTTTTGGTTTAATATAAAAATAATAAAACAATATCATGTTATCATGATTAAACGAAAAAATAATTACACCGACAAACAACAATCAATAAAACTTGACATATCATGCTAACGTTAATGCCAAATATAAAATTAAAATAGAAATTATTTTTGACGTAATATTATCCTTTAAAGTACCAAATATCTTACGCTTACACTTTTTAATATCAAATATAATATTAATAATAACATTTACGCCGAAGATGGTGTTGGATGAGCAAAGGGCCATTCAACAAAAAAGAAAATGTCTCCTATATTGAAAACGAAAGCAGTATTAACGGTTGATCATGTGGCCTGACAAGATCATATCCTTACCCTTAGGCCTATCCTTTCAAACGGACCCAGCAAGTATAACATGTGGAATCCCAACGGTGAAAAAGGATTTTGATTATGCACGCTGACCAAAGATATTCTCATATATCTTATTGGACTTGCTGCCATACAAAGACAACCCATAATGTCCTACATCATGACTCAAGATATTGAACGCTTGATGCTACCGACAGATATTGACCTCTTGACATATATACATATATATATGGATATAAATATTTGAAATTTCTGGGACTTAGTGTGGTAAATTTATGTCGAAAGTTATGAAAATAATTACATGATTCTATCTTCCAAACTGAGCGTGTGTGTGTGAGAAGTCGAAATTCTCCGTCTCGCATCTGGTGTCCAATTTCCAGCCTCTTCATTGCCTTTGTTTTACGTGTCACTTTGGTGACATAACTAACTTGATGAACAAAAAACTAAAGTCGCATCCCACTTTTTTAATTTATATAAGTGAAGATTAAGACCTGTCTTTCAATATAATCGAGCTTTTCTTTTGCTTAATAATGAAATAAAGGATTATTTTATTGGAACACACAAAATATTTCATGCCGAAAAATCGATGGCATGTCAAGCAAAAACAAGTTTCTTAAGAGCTAGCTGGCTTCAAAGTGTTTGCAATGTCAATAACAAATCGGTATTTGACATCTGCTTTGAGAAGCCTCTCCGTTGCAGTGTTGACATAATCCATTGGAATGACTTCAATATCAGCTCTTATATTGTGTTTGGCTGCAAAATCAATCATTTCCTGAGTTTCCTTCATCCCACCAATGCCACTTCCTCCCACCATCTTCCTTCCTGCGTGTTTTTTCAATATTTAAAAGCATAATGTGGATGCTAAAAACGCAGAGTTACACAACACAAACTTTATACATTTTTGTGCCAATTAATTCCACACTTGCCTAAATCATAACCAACATGATGGCCTCATTTAAAGAAATGTTTTTTTCTTAAAAAAAAAAAAAAATCTATTCAACACATCTTATTTACCCCTAATAAATCAATATTTAAATTTAAGACATGTTGTGAATTCTTTTTTGGAGATTTAACTTTGGTAGATGTTTTCATTACGTTACATCAGTTTAGCATATATTTGCTTTTGATATAAGTTCTGATGTGATTTAACGATCAAAAACATACAGTGTCAATATAGAAATATATACACTACCATCGGAGGACTGTTAACTTTTACTATGTATGTACATACCCATTATCAAAGAAAAGGCTGGGAGCTCAAGTGGTTTCTCTGGAGCACCAACCATGACCAACTTTCCATGGGGCTTCAGCAACCCAATCAATGGCACAAGAGGATGCAATGCAGAAACTGTGTCAATGATACCATCCAATGTGCCCATTGCAGCCTTAAACAATCAAAACATTTAACAAACAATTTGGTCATCATTTTAAACAAACACATAGAATTACTACTGCATTCAAAGCAATTAATTAATTAATAATATTGTGTGGTCACCTCCATTTCATCTTGGTCACGGCTGACCAAAAACGAATCAGCACCAAGATGTTCAATAGCTTCCTTCTTCTTGTTAGGAGAGGTACTAATCACAGTGACCTTAGCCCCCATAGCCTTGGCAAATTTCACTGCCACATGGCCAAGCCCACCTAGGCCAACTATGCCAACATGAAGACCAGGCTTGTCAAGTCCATAATACTTCAAGGGGCTATAAACTGTGATCCCAGCGCATAGAAGAGGGGCTCCAGCATCAAGAGGTAGGTTGTCGGGAATGCGAACAACAAAGTGCTCGTCAGCCACCATTATGTCTGAGTAACCTCCGTAGGTGGTGGTGCCGTCATAGTAGGTGGCGCCGTAGGTGAGTATCATCTTGGAGCAGTAATTCTCGAGGTCATTGGCACAGCTTTCGCAGGAGCGGCAAGCTCCCACCATGCAGCCCACGCCCACTTTGTCGCCCACTTTGAACTTTTGCACTTTGCTTCCCACCTCTGTTACTATGCCAACAATTTCATGCCTGCAATATACACACACACACATATATATACATATATATATATATGAAACAATATGAAGATTTCACATAAATTTAACAAAGATTTTGCCGTTTAAAATTATGTACAAAAAAAAATGTGTCATGCCAAGGTTATTAGGAAGCTAAAAATGACTTGATTTTTTTTTTAATAAAAAATCCTAGTTCTAGGAAATCCCAGTTCTACTGATCAGTATTGCCAAGTTTATGAGGTTCTTAATGTATGAATTACAGATTATAGAGAGATCTAAAGGGAGCAATGGTAAAACCAGGAAAAATAAATATATATATATATATATTTCTAGAGGGGGTTAACAATTTAGCAGACAATAGAAACTTCTTTGAAAGATATACGTGAAAAATTAAATTAAAAAATAGTTCATCGTTGCCACAATAAACTTAATAAATTTCTGCCTCTTTTATGTTAAACAATTTTACAAAAATATTAAATCATTAATCTTGATCGATCAAATTGTGATTAATCAAAATAATAAAAAAAGGAAAAATAGATCATACCCAGGAACAAGTGGATAGCTAGAATTGCCCCATTCATTCTTAAGCATGTGAAGGTCCGAATGACATATCCCACAATACAATACTTTGAACCTTACATCTTTCTCTCCAGTTTCCCTGCAACCAAACAGCCACACAAAAAGAGAAATTTAGATTTACAGCATGATAAATTATTCTTGAAGAATTTGAACTAGGAAAAAAAAAAAAGATTCATGAAAATTAGAAGGGAAAGGAAATATATATAAGAACCTTCTAGAGAAATAGAAAGGAGATAGAAGACCAGAAGAATCCCGAGCTGCCCATCCAAAGGCCTTCTTGGGGTGCTCTTTTTCGTAACACTTGGCCATTTTCTTGAATGATACCGCTAAAATTGAAGAACCAGAGAAAGTAAATATTGAGCGAGAGAGAGTGAGAAAGAGGGCGCGACTTCACTTTGTTACACGGCCACTTATGGAACGTTTATTGTGTATATGTAGCAGACATAAGTTACGTGTGCTAGGGAAATGTGAATACGTATGTGGATATGCTGATGTCTTGGCTGAGCAAGTCAAGGAGGGACAATGAAATACCTAACGAGCAATTTTATTTAACCCATAAATTATAGCTATGTTATTAATAAAACAATATTATTTAGTTTAAAAATACATTTTATATTAGATTGGTGTTTACAATTTTATGAGATTTTTATTATTAACAAAATAATAAGACCTAATTTAAAAATACACTATATACCATATTAAATAAGGGTTAAAAAGGATTTTCCATACCAAATACTGTGTTACTATACACAAATATATATCGGTGACGAATTGGCTGAACAACAAACAATTTTAAGGGGGCCAAAAAACGACAAGACATATCTCTTGGCAGAAAAGATTTCACGTAAAAGCTGAAAAAAAAAAAAAAAAAGAGGCTCAAGAATGGGACTCATGGGTGTGGTGCTCTACACGTGCTTAGTTTTTGGCTGAATCTGGAGAAATTATCTCCATATTTCCCGAAGAATCCTTGGAAGGAGTCTCAAATGTAAGTGAAACCCATCCATATCATATAACTAATTATAAGTGCAACCACCCAAGTCGGATTCGCGTGTTAAGACAGCATCCTTTTCTTTGTCAACGTAAAGGCGAAGTAAAGACAAGTGTGCATGTGTCTATGGAGGAGTTTTTTAAGGGTCATATTTTCTTGGCTGCTTACATTTAATGATATAGTTTTTTTTTTTTTTTTTTTTTTTTTTAACTTGAGTAGATGAGTTTAACTGTATGTGCGCAATCGATTTATTAAGTATTAATAAAAAGGCTATTTTTTTCTTTTAAATCTCTAGTGATTGATATATATATATATATATAGGAAAGTCAACAGTTGATTTTGAGATTTCACCAATGTTAATTTAAATCAAACTCAGAGAAATAGAATAGAAGCAAAAGGAAGATATTTGATTCTAAAACAAAATATTTGATCTATAACGACGATAATTGACATCAAAATAGATTTTGACCACTCCACAAGTTGCGGAAACTCTGAGAGTGTTTAAAAGATTATTCTTTATTTATTTATTTTGTATGGAAAAGGTTTTTTTTTTTTTTTTTTATCAATAAACAAAAAAATTAAAAGCTACAGCGTTCATAATGCACGCAAGCCTTTCATTTGACCAAGTACAGAGACAAATGTACGACAAATGTGGTTGCCCAAATTCTTTGCGATTTCGTTGGAATGTAAGACAAATGTCGCACTAGTGGTAAAATCCTTTACCATTTAATTAATTCATATTGAATGCCTGTATTAATTTTTCACATTTTTTAAGCCCAAATTCGTAAACGAACATTATTTTTAAGAATTCAGAAGTTCCACGTCCAATTATGAATCATGTTACAATTGAGAAAATTATGATTCATATTACAACTAATAAAATATGAAACTTAAGTGCAAGTAGAAGAATATTTAAAATTAATAGCCAAGAGTCATCTTGCAGCGGTCACGGATTTATTTATTTAATCCTACTAAAGTTTTTTTTTCCTTATTTTAATTTTTTTTTTTTGGTTACATTTCGGCTATGAAAGACACTTTTGCAAAAAATGATAACGCAACAAGAGATCTGGAACACTGAAAATAATCCTCGTAGTATCATATCATCAATTTGTTTTTGTAACTTGTAGCCCACCAACGACCGTAATGCGAGCGGTAGTCTACCTCATTACTAATAATGACAAGCCCTGAAAGTGAAGGTAGTTCGCCTAGAGATGATAAATTTACTTACGAACCCATATATCTACGGAACTCTCTTAAATGGGATGGAGAAAACCCATTTATAAAGGTCCTCGACCTTAGTCCTGTTTAATTTATATTATACTTTTAAATTAAATATATTATATAAAATATGCTATAATATATAAAAATTTAAAAAAATAATTTTTATATTTTTATATAAGTGTGTCAATTATTAATAAATTATTTATTTATTTTATTATTAAAATAATTAAGTAGATAAACAAGATACCACGAATATCTTGAACCTGTGACAAGAAAACCCACCCATCTTTCATCAATTTATACCGGTTGGTGGGATGATGATGAGGCTTGTTTTTGTTCACGGAGTAGGTTGACGAGAATACTATTTTGTCCCAAATCTGGCCTGTGGCCATCCCTATTGCCAGTATATAGTGCTTTGTTGATGTGTTTACCAAAACACTAAACAAAAACAACAAAAATAAAGAGCTCAAGAAGGAAGAGTTGTTGCCGGGCGTGCTAACAAGGGCAGCGCAGTCGGCAACGAGGGAGGAGAAGATTAATTATTATTCCCCTCAGTGGGGGAGATCTCACTGTGGCTGCCCCCCTAAATATTAGGGAGAAATTTGAGGAGTAAAAAGTCACATTAAGAACACTGATCCAAATGTTAAAAGGCACGAAACGAATAGCTTCACGACCACCCCCTTCAAAGTTCTTGTTGACAACTAATAGGATGTCTGAGAGTATTACTTAGAACCAATTTTAGTTGAAAACACCATCGCACGTAAAAGCTTTGTATTGTAACAATCAAAAGTTTTGGTTCACATCACATAAAACAGATGACGGCAGCCACATAAAACAAGCATGGCAGCATCCTTGAACAAAACGGAGAGTGTCCTATTGTAACACCCCTATGTGGGGGTTAACAGTTTTAAATAAATAAAAATAATTTTAAATTTTATATTATTTAAATCAATTAAACAATGCCCATGGGTCTTTAAACAACAAGAAAAATAAAAATAAACGTTTTAAATACAAACCACAGTTTTTAGTGTAGCACCAAATATATATAATTACAGTCATCATCACCATAGTACAATTCCCAAATAACTTAACACAGCCATAAAAAAAATAATAATACAACTCTTACATGTTGTAGATAAGTTGTAATTAAACAGGGTCTTCTAACACAAAAACAGCAAGATTGTTTTCGCTTATTCCTCTTCAAATATGTTGCACTGAGTTCCACCTGAGATATGAAGATATGATAGGGATGAGCATCGACATGCCCAGTAGGGAAATCATGACTCACCTTATGGTTTATCCATTACCACATTAAAAACTGCATGGTTAGTAGGTTACATCATATTCCAGATTATGAGGTTTATTATGATCACATCTTATGGATACCGTAGTTAATCATTACCAAGTGTCATAATTACACATTTATACAAATATTACCAATCATCATTGTTCCTAGGTATCCATGTTAATTTGAGTATCACTCAACTCATCGAAACCCAAATGGGCGTACTTGATCACCCTATAAACATTTCAAGGGTGTTCCGGTGAGGGGACATCAAGCCCCGAGTCCTCACCAAATCAATTCCTGTACAGTGTGTTCTGGGACTTTCAACCCAAGGAAGCGTCATCACCTTCCCCCTATTTTACCTTTTTGGGTATTCATGCCCAAGGACGTAACCGCCGCCCTCTTCATGTCTCACCATTTCTCTATATTAAATCATTATTAATAGAGTCAGTTTTCCTAACCATGCTTCTCAATTTATAACATGTGTCAATTCATTATGTTCCTCGTCGTACAATACAAGACGAGTCCATGTCATAGTTTCATATGTGATACTCATATAATATCAGTTCAACATAGATATATATATATTGCGGCAAAACAATCAATTTTAATTCTATAAAAACCTCACAAAAATGAGTAATAGAATCCCTACCTTTCAAGCTTATCAACAATCTTTTAATCCTGGAATCAATTAACGTTAGCTCCACACATCCTTGACCCTAAGGCATGCATAAGGACAATTAAAACTAAAGCACAACGTATAATCACATTCATAAGTGAGTTATGTGTAAACCCGTCTACTAGTGCCATTAAAGTATTTTTATGCATTAAACATGGAGAAAATGCATACTAAAAACTAAGTTTAGATTAAAGAAAACCTACCTCAAAACTTCTTTGAAAAGCACCAAAGTTTGGGTTATCAATCAAGCTTGAATTAACTTTAAAACCGCCTCGATCATGGTTGGGAATTATAATTGTCTTGGCCACAAAGAGAGCTTTGTGCTCTATGTCTTTAGTTAGAAATTTGAAGTGAGAAGGGAGAGAATGAGAACTAGAGAAGAAGGTGGTGATAGTTAAATAAAAAGATATCAAAATGCTTAAGAGGAATGAGATGTTTACGGGGAAAAGTTGTAAGAAGAAACAAAAGAGTCTTAAAGGAAAATATCATCTTGTCTCCCATGAAGACTTTTAGCAAATAATGCCAACATAATTGAGGGGATAATTTGAGTGAATTATAGAAGAAGATAAGGAAATAATTAATTAGGTGGTTGAGAAAATATCTCCATGTCTTCTATGAATTGACGGAAAATAATTCAATATCCCCTTCGGATACCTTTAGCAAAATGAGAAGAAGTCTATATAATTGAGCAATAATTTAGGGAGACAAGATTGGTAGAAGTAAGTGTTGGTAAGTTTTGAATGTTTCTTAGGAAGACTTGGTAAGAAAATACTAAAAAATAATTCAATATCCCCTTCGGATACCTTTAGCAAAATGAGAAGAAGTCTATATAATTGAGCAATAATTTAGGGAGACAAGATTGGTAGAAGTAAGTGTTGGTAAGTTTTGAATGTTTCTTAGGAAGACTTGGTAAGAAAATACTAAAATGGTATTTTTTTTTTTTAAATGATCATAAACAACTTAGTAATTTTAAATAGTCACATTTTATTCATTAAATTTTACAAAATTATGCCCGTTAAAAATACGGGTGTTACAGCTCTCCCCTCCTATAAAAATTTCGTCCTCGAAATTTCGTACACTGATTACAATGTTAAAACAAATATGGGTACTTTTCTCTCATTTCAGATTCAAGTTCCCATGTGGCTTCCTCCACATCATGGTGTTGCCACATCACTTTCACCAGAGGAATTCCACGACGACGTAATAATTTTATTTCATGATCCAGTATTTGAACTGGAATTTCTTCATAATTCGTATCTCCTTGAATTGGCACATCTGTCCACATGATCACATGTGAAGGGTCGGGTTCATACTTTCTCAACATCGATACATGAAACACATTATGTACATGAGACAATTGTGGTGGTAGGTCTAAACGGTATGCCAACGTTCCAATGCGTTCCACAATCTCAAACGGTCCTGTATACCTTGGTGCTAACTTTCCTTTAACACCAAATCGAGATACACCTCGTTTTGGTTTCACTTTTAAGAACACAAAGTCTCCGATCATGAACTCTAAAGGTCGCCTCCTCTTATCTGCATAACTCTTTTGTCGACTTTGAGCTGTCTGAAGACGTTCGCGAATAATCTGGATCTTGTCCGTTGTTTCTCTGATAAACTGAGGCCCAAGTTCAAGACGCTCTTCCTTTTCAGCCCAACACAATGGAGATCTACAAGGTCTACCATATAAGGCCTCATATGGAGCCATTCTAATACTTGCTTGGTAACTGTTGTTATATGCGAATTCAACATATGGCAGCTGTGCAGCCCAATTTGTTCCAAAGTCCAGCACACAAGCCCGAAGCATATCCTCGAGAATCTGAATGACACGTTCAGATTGTCCATCTGTTTGAGGATGAAAAGCTGTACTAAAATTCAATTGAGTTCCCAAGGCCCTCTGCAATCCTCTCCAAAATTTTGACGTGAAACGTGTATCTCTATCGGAAACTATTGACATTGGCACTCCATGCAATGTCACTACCTTTTCCACGTACAATTGACATAATTTTGAGACACTATAATTAGTTCTGATTGGGATGAAGTGGGCTGTCTTAGTTAAACGATCTACAATTACCCAAACGGCGTCATGCCCTATTTGAGTCTTAGGAAATCCAGTAACAAAGTCCATTGTCACATGATCCCACTTCCATTCTGGAATAGGTAAGCTCCTCAACTCGCCTCCAGGCTTTTGATGTTCCGCTTTAACCTGTTGGCACGTCATGCACTTAGAGACAAAGGTTGCTACATCTCGTTTCATTCCTCGCCACCAGTATTGTCGTTTTAGATCCATATACATTTTTGTGCTTCCAGGATGAATAGCAAACTTTGAACGGTGAGCCTCATCTAGCACCGCATGCCTGAGATATGGATCCTCTGGAACAACTAATCTTCCTTTGTAAAGTAAAAATCCTTCTGGCTCAATCTGCCATCCATCCAGTTGTTCTCCATTTTGTATTTGTTTCCAAACCCTACGTAATCCTTCATCGTGCCATTGTCCTTGTTTTACTTTCTGAATTAACGTAGGAGTTGCTATCACATTGAATAAGAAAGCTCTCTCGTTATCTTCATAATATTGCAAGTTGAAGTCGGCGATGGTGACTCGTCTCCAATCTTCCAATGCTAAACTGGCTATACGTCCGTTGTTCTTACGACTTAGAGCATCTGCCACGGCATTTGCTTTTCCAGGATGATATTGGATACTAAAGTCATAGTCCACCATGTACTCAGTCCATCTTCGTTGCCTTAGATTGAGATCCTTTTGAGTAAACAAATATTTCAGACTTTGATGATCTGAATATAGCTCGAACTTTGCGCCATATAGATAACATCTCCAAATTTTGAGTGCGAAAACCACAGCAGCTAACTCAAGATCATGTGTGGGGTAGTTCCTCTCATGGGGTTTCAACTGGCGTGAGGCGTAGGCAACTACTCGTCCATGCTGCATTAACACACAACCCAAACCGTTTCCTGAGGCATCAGTGTATACTGTGTAAGGCTCCTCGTTGTTAGGTATGATCAGCACAGGTGCACTAGTGAGTCTTCGTTTCAGTTCCTCAAATGCTTCTTCACATTTATCATCCCACACGAACTTGACATTCTTCCTTGTGAGTTTTGTTAATGGAGAAGCAATCTTTGAAAAATTCTCTACGAAGCGTCGATAGTATCCAGCTAGTCCGAGGAAACTTCGAATCTCTGACACGTTCTTTGGTCGTTCCCAATTTAGCACTGCTTCAATTTTGGAGGGGTCCACTGAGATGCCTTCTTCAGAGACAACGTGTCCAAGGAACTTGACCTTCGTCATCCAGAAATCACATTTTTCTCTTTTTGCATAAAGACCATGTTCTCTCAACGTTTGTAGAGCGATCCTCAAATGCTCAGCATGTTCTTCTTCGTTTTTAGAATAGATCAAGATATCATCTATGAAAACAATGATAAATTGATCTAAGTACGGTCGAAAGACACGGTTCATCAAGTCCATGAAAGCCGCTGGTGCATTAGTCAACCCGAAAGGCATGACAAGAAACTCAAAATGACCGTAGCGAGTCCGAAAAGCTGTCTTTGGAATGTCCTCTTCTCTTATCTTCAGTTGGTGATATCCGGATCGTAAGTCAATCTTTGAGAAATAGCAAGATCCTCCTAACTGATCGAACAACTCATCAATTCGGGGTAGAGGGTACTTGTTCTTGATAGTCAATCGATTAAGCTGGCGATAATCGACACAGAGCCTCAACGATCCGTCATGTTTCTTCACAAAAAGTACTGGAGCTCCCCAAGGTGATGCACTTGGTCGAATAAATCCTTTTTCCAGTAATTCGTCCAACTGCTTCCTCAATTCCACTTTCTCAGCAGGTGCCATTCGATACGGGGCAATAGAAACAGGCGCTGCTCCTTGAGTTAAGTCGATGACAAACTCAATTTCTCTATCAAGCGGAAGTCCGGGCAATTCATCTGGAAAAACATCTGAAAATTCGTCCACCACAAGAGTGTGAGAGGATAGGTCACTCTTCTTTAGTTCTCCATCTGAAGCAAAGATCGTCCCAAGATTGGTGAAATTCCTTCGTCCTCCAATACAAGCCTTTAGCACCGGGGCTGGCGTCACTGTTCCTGTTTTTGCCTGAAATTCGATGACTTGTCCATTCTTGGTGAATAAAGAGACACGTTTCCTATGACAATCTACTATTGCCTGGTATTTAGTTAGCCAATCCATTCCTAAGATTACATCAAACTCTGTCATAGTTATTACATATAGGTCAGCCGATAGTTTATGTTCTCCTATAACAATACACACTGATTTACAAATTATGGATACTTCAGCTATCCCGCCCATTGGTGTACTAAGGGTTAATGATGAACTACATGTCTCAGTTTCTAATTGTAGTACGGAAGCAAATAACATAGATATAAATGAATGAGTGGCACCAGTGTCAAATAATACATGAGCCCAAGAATGAGACACGTGAATCATACCGTCTACAACTGAGTGATCAGCCTGTTTTCCTTGTCCAGTTGTAGCCGTAATTGCATAAGCTTGTGCTGGTGCTTTTCCTTTATCATTTTTTCCTCGGTTTCCTTGGCTACTACTAGCCTTATTATTATTTCTCCCAGAAAAATATGGCCTTTGATTCACTGAGCCTTGTGGAGTCGGTTGGAAGTTCTGATTAGCATAAAAATTGGAACCCTGTGGCCGCTGTTGATAGTTGTACTGAGGCTGGAACCCTCGAGGTTGAGTTACTGAGACTTGGGAAGCTGGAGTGTTTTGCTGAGGCGCTCCACGATTTTGACTCCCTCCCCAAACAGTGGAGCCAAAATGACTTCCTTGTGGCCTTGGTGCAAAGGATGATTGTGTAGGGCGGTTAGGGCAATTTCTCCTCAGATGTCCCACTTGTCCACAGTTATGACAAGCATACGGTTGGAAACGACCACTGCCAGAAGATCCACCACCAATAGTCACTCCACTATGCTGAATGACTTGCCCTTGTGACTTCTCTTTCTTACTTATTTTCCTTTGACGCCCACCAGAACCCTTATACTCTCCATAGGAGTTATTTAGTTCTGTCTCTGCCCGCTGTGCCGCAGCTACAAGATCAAGAAAATCTGTTGATGGAACAGCAGCTATCATTTGTCTGATTTTCGGCCTCAGGTTATTTCTAAATTTTTCGCATCTCGCCATTGGATCCGATACAGCCCCGGGATTGTAGCGAGACAATTCTATAAATCGAGCATGGTATTCAGCAACTGTTGTATCTCCCTGCACCAGGTTTTCAAATTCTCGCATCATTGCTTGCCTATGGCTCTGAGGAATATAGGTGTTGCGAAAAATGGTTTCGAACTGCTCCCATGTAAGATTCGGCACATCATAGTCGTCTTTCTGAAGATCCCACCATTCTTCGGCTTTACCCTCAAATATATATGTTGAAAAGCTAACCCAATACTCCCGTGGAATCCTCAAGGTGTCCAACTTCTTTTTGACTGCCTTTAGCCATTGTTCTGCTATGACCGGGTTAGGTTCTCCACTAAATGTGGGTGGTTTCTGCTTCATAAACTCCTTCAACAGAGTTAGATGTCGTTGTTCGGGATCACGAACCTCCACAGGTCTTTGCACATTTTGTAATGCTTGAAGAATTTGTCCTAAATTATTTACTTCTGGTGCAGCTGGCGGGGATTGTGTTGCATGTCGTAGTTGCTCATCTTCTTGAGCTTGTTCCATCGGTTCCGGTTGCTCAACTTCTTGAGCATGTTCAACCGGTTGTGACAGCTCAGACGATTGCATTTGACGTCTTGGTGGCATAGTTTCTACTGGCTGCGAAAATTTAACTAGGATCAGTACCAAATGATGATGACATTAACACCTAACTTTAAAACCATTCCCAAAGATTAATTTTTAAGGTGGTGCTATACCCCCTAGGTTAATCGAACCTAGGCTCTGATACCAAAAATTCTGTAACACCCCTATGTGGGGGTTAACAGTTTTAAATAAATAAAAATAATTTTAAATTTTATATTATTTAAATCAATTAAACAATGCCCATGGGTCTTTAAACAACAAGAAAAATAAAAATAAACGTTTTAAATACAAACCACAGTTTTTAGTGTAGCACCAAATATATATAATTACAGTCATCATCACCATAGTACAATTCCCAAATAACTTAACACAGCCATAAAAAAAATAATAATACAACTCTTACATGTTGTAGATAAGTTGTAATTAAACAGGGTCTTCTAACACAAAAACAGCAAGATTGTTTTCGCTTATTCCTCTTCAAATATGTTGCACTGAGTTCCACCTGAGATATGAAGATATGATAGGGATGAGCATCGACATGCCCAGTAGGGAAATCATGACTCACCTTATGGTTTATCCATTACCACATTAAAAACTGCATGGTTAGTAGGTTACATCATATTCCAGATTATGAGGTTTATTATGATCACATCTTATGGATACCGTAGTTAATCATTACCAAGTGTCATAATTACACATTTATACAAATATTACCAATCATCATTGTTCCTAGGTATCCATGTTAATTTGAGTATCACTCAACTCATCGAAACCCAAATGGGCGTACTTGATCACCCTATAAACATTTCAAGGGTGTTCCGGTGAGGGGACATCAAGCCCCGAGTCCTCACCAAATCAATTCCTGTACAGTGTGTTCTGGGACTTTCAACCCAAGGAAGCGTCATCACCTTCCCCCTATTTTACCTTTTTGGGTATTCATGCCCAAGGACGTAACCGCCGCCCTCTTCATGTCTCACCATTTCTCTATATTAAATCATTATTAATAGAGTCAGTTTTCCTAACCATGCTTCTCAATTTATAACATGTGTCAATTCATTATGTTCCTCGTCGTACAATACAAGACGAGTCCATGTCATAGTTTCATATGTGATACTCATATAATATCAGTTCAACATAGATATATATATTGCGGCAAAACAATCAATTTTAATTCTATAAAAACCTCACAAAAATGAGTAATAGAATCCCTACCTTTCAAGCTTATCAACAATCTTTTAATCCTGGAATCAATTAACGTTAGCTCCACACATCCTTGACCCTAAGGCATGCATAAGGACAATTAAAACTAAAGCACAACGTATAATCACATTCATAAGTGAGTTATGTGTAAACCCGTCTACTAGTGCCATTAAAGTATTTTTATGCATTAAACATGGAGAAAATGCATACTAAAAACTAAGTTTAGATTAAAGAAAACCTACCTCAAAACTTCTTTGAAAAGCACCAAAGTTTGGGTTATCAATCAAGCTTGAATTAACTTTAAAACCGCCTCGATCATGGTTGGGAATTATAATTGTCTTGGCCACAAAGAGAGCTTTGTGCTCTATGTCTTTAGTTAGAAATTTGAAGTGAGAAGGGAGAGAATGAGAACTAGAGAAGAAGGTGGTGATAGTTAAATAAAAAGATATCAAAATGCTTAAGAGGAATGAGATGTTTACGGGGAAAAGTTGTAAGAAGAAACAAAAGAGTCTTAAAGGAAAATATCATCTTGTCTCCCATGAAGACTTTTAGCAAATAATGCCAACATAATTGAGGGGATAATTTGAGTGAATTATAGAAGAAGATAAGGAAATAATTAATTAGGTGGTTGAGAAAATATCTCCATGTCTTCTATGAATTGACGGAAAATAATTCAATATCCCCTTCGGATACCTTTAGCAAAATGAGAAGAAGTCTATATAATTGAGCAATAATTTAGGGAGACAAGATTGGTAGAAGTAAGTGTTGGTAAGTTTTGAATGTTTCTTAGGAAGACTTGGTAAGAAAATACTAAAAAAATAATTCAATATCCCCTTCGGATACCTTTAGCAAAATGAGAAGAAGTCTATATAATTGAGCAATAATTTAGGGAGACAAGATTGGTAGAAGTAAGTGTTGGTAAGTTTTGAATGTTTCTTAGGAAGACTTGGTAAGAAAATACTAAAATGGTATTTTTTTTTTTAAATGATCATAAACAACTTAGTAATTTTAAATAGTCACATTTTATTCATTAAATTTTACAAAATTATGCCCGTTAAAAATACGGGTGTTACACCTATAGAATACAACAACCAAAACGGTGCACTGCTTCAGCCAGTTGTCAACTGTCGATAGCCAATTACCCAAGAAAAAAAAAAAAAAAAAAAACAGCACTCGGAGGCACTTTACAAATTAATAATATGCCCAAATGCACATTCAAAACAGAATTTTTCTGGCCAAAAAAAACAATTTCATGCATGAGTTCTCAACTAGCATGTATGAGTAAGGATTGCGGCATATATTTCTCATATATAGTCTTGGTTTAAGGTTCAAGGTTCAGGTATACCGTGGAATGACGGTCACAATAGACATACAAGGAGAAACATACACATATATATTTCCTTCCATTGTTTCATGTACATACGATTCAAAGATCACCTTCATCCGCCAGAATACACAAAACCTCAGATTTTCTAAAAAGTAACCTATGAAATCATTTTGGCAAACACTCTTTTACCACATAGCACAAATAAGAAGGGAGAGGATTCTACATCTACTGGTGCAATACCAGATTGAGAAGCAAGAAAGATTGCAGGAATTTGCAAAAGCTAGGTATGCAAAGCCATGAACAAGTTCTGTTTGCGAGCATACTCCGGAATTAGTCGATTTCCGACGTCTGGTGGAATGCCTGATAGCTCTGTTACGAACAGATTAAGAAGCATGAGAACCAAAACAAAATAAAATAAAATAATCCAACACAAGTGACTAAAACATAACCTAGAAAAGCACACCAACAATGGACACCTTTAAATCTTGCAACTAGTTTTGTGACCAACATCTTTTGACTAGTTTTAGATAGTATGGTGTGTAACGGTGTATCTCGTCCCTCATTTCAATCTCCCTACAGCTCTGAATTCTACAGGAATTTTTTATTTTTATTTTTATTTTTTTTGTGCAATAGACACATTTTTATCGTTTTATAACTTATGGTATCTAGTGGTAACTAACTATAACAGTGACGAAAGATCTTCACATATGGATGGAAAATAAAAACATGGACTAGTGGAGCCAACAACATCATTCTCCAATTAACAAGCAAGACAATAGTAGCATATGACCAATATAAAACACGACTTACCCTGGGATTTAAAATTAAACAGAGGAGGAAGAGGACGGCCATTAGGAAGGCGGGTATTAGGGTCCCTTAATTCATCAAAGAACGGGTGAACACAAGCTTCCAACTGAATTATCCAAGAGACAAATGGAAGGAGAAAAGGTAAGCAATCATAGGATAAATCCATCAGAGCAAACAAAGTAACTGAAATCAGACTTACAGCAGTGCAGCGCAAATTAGGGGAATACTGGAAAAACCGACATACGAGGTCGACTGCTTCTGGGGGCAAACGCTTTTGGAAGACCTATTAAATCATAAGTCACCAGAGAATTAAACCACAGAACCAATATGGTGGAACGGTTGTGTTGTTAACTAAGGAAGAGAAAGCACATGCCTTGTCAAGAAAAAGAACGGCATACCTTGTGCCATGGATGAGGTTTGATCTGTGGGAACTTAAATTCAGTGTAGTTTGGATTCATGCACTTTATCTCCTCTCTTGTTGGCGTTCCCAAAACCTTGAAAATAACCCAATATGGAAACAATGTTGTTAGGGCCCTGTTTTGTTACTCGTTAGCAGTGGTTAGTGGTTGGTAGTTAGAGGGTAGTTCTTAGCAATTGGTGAGAAGCCCATCGGTATTAATGGTATAAAAGATTATTGGCAGTTTTTTTTTTTTTTTTGGTTTCTATTTTATTATTTATTTATTTTGGTTGGATTGTTGGGGGGGGTGGGGGGTGTTGGGGGGTGTGGGTGGGTTTGGTGGGGTTGGGTGTGCAGCCTCTTGAATGCCTGCAAATCTTGTATCTAAAATAATACTTCCCTTGTTTAAGTCAATAAAATCAACTTTATTCCCCTTGTGAGAATTCTACTATGGAAATATGGTTACCATCACACATAAACCCCCCCCAAGAAAAGGAAAAGGAAAACCGTATGTGACACTTACCAAAAGTAATCAGAAGAATTTCTAACTTCCCGTAAGCAATGTCAAAGGTTTGGTTAGATTCAACCCAAGTATAAAGTACAGCCAAACAATTTTGATTTAACATCAAAATCTTTGATCCTAAGCTAACCAGAACTTTAGATACGCATGGTAAAAATATAATTTCACATGGACATATAAAGGGTTTGCTGACCCCACCTTAATGATCTCAACTAGTTGATCAACTCCACTGTCACCGGGAAACAAAGGCTGAAAGAGAAGTTTCAACGAGAGAGCATTAGTACTTGAAGATAGATTAACATATTGAGGAGTAATTTGAAAATGAAACCACCTGTCCAAGTAGTAGTTCGGCCATTACACAGCCTGTCGACCAAATATCTATAGCCGTGGTATATTCAGTGGCACCAAATATAAGTTCTGGAGCTCGGTAATATCTTGAGCAGATGTAAGAAACATTTGGTTCTCCTTTTACCTGATAACATGGAAAAGGAACTAAAAATCTTCTCTGTTTATATTTTCCCCAGTTAAATAAATAAGAACCAACTGAAGCAAAAAAAGTAGGACTCTATTTGGCAAGCTCAGTCCGGACCACAATTTTGGTTATAAACAGTGTAAAACTCTCACATGCTACAGTATATATTTTTAAAAAAAAGGCTATAGTGTAAAGCTCTCACATGCTACAGTAAAAACAATCCTAACCAATTGTTCTAACCATCATACCAAACACCCTATAGATGAACCCTTCAATATCCAAGTTGCATAACATATATACTCACCAACACTTTGGCACTTCCAAAGTCACAAAGTTTCAGCTGATGAGTGTGTGGATTTACCTGGATATTCAAGTATAGTATTAAAACTTGACCCAAGAAATGAATATATGTGTGCGCGTGTGTGTGTGATAATCAAGCAGAGATATCCAGTAGAACAACACATGACCATGATAGACAACTTGAATTGAAGAATTTCTCTTTCTATCGGATAACATGAGCTTAACCACCGTCGCTAAGCCAAGTTTACCACAAACAGACTGTCTATAGGGAAACCAACATCCACTAGTCCATCTCTTAATACTGGACTAGATTAAATTAGCAAGGCTCTCATTCATCTACGTTTCTAAACTTGCAGACACATTCAGCAGAGGCATATGTCTTTGAAAAACTATGCAAATTGTTATTTCTAAGAATTTCACAAACATATTAACAAGTAAAAAAGTAAGCTCACCATAAAGCCACACCCAAATACATTCCCACATCAAAATGCTATCATGACATTTCTGTTGCCGATTCCACATTTCATGAACGTAAGAAGTCCATTGTGGGTAGCATTAACGCAAATGCAGACAATGTTCCCTCTCTCGCAAACAACTTCCTAACGTACTACATATGCATTATAGACATATAGCTGCATATAGGATGAGTCTCGTCAAGCAAATATTACACTCCAGGAAAAGAAACTTACTAGCAGGTTGTGAGGCTTGATATCCCGGTGACAAATTCCAATGCAATTATGGATATAAGCAAGTGCTCTGCATATCTGCACCCAAAAAAAGAATTGATAAAGAAACGGTTAATGGATTGGACTTTGAAGGATATGACTATCATTGAAGGAATTAAAGAAAAAAATTGGAATAAGCATCCTTTACGAAATGCCTCCAATCAACTTTAAATTTGATTAGGAAACTTTGTGATCATATTATACTATAATCAGATTTCATGTTATTCTTCAAAGCAATGCTAATTACCTCAACATATAAAATCACAGTGGCAACAACTTATAAATTTCTTGAATCCAAGGTCCAAGGACCACGCAAAAAGGAGTTTTAAACAACATAGGACCAATCACACGAAGAAAAAACATAGAACAAAAAATAAAATAAAAAAGAGAGAAGTTACTCCATACCTGATAGGTGTAAAGTTTAACGTATATCAGGGGCATCCGTTGGTTTATCCTGCTGTAGTTTCTTGCAACCTTGTGAACCGTTTCAGGAACATACTCAAGAACAAGGTTCAGGTAAAGCTCTTCTTTATCCGTTGTTGAGAAAAAGCAGTGTTTTAATGCAACGATATTTGGATGATCCAACATCTGCATAATCTGCAATTCCCTGTTTTTGTAGCGCTTGTCTTGGAGGACCTTCTTGATGGCAACAATCTCCCCAGTTTCTCTGCATTTTGCCTGGGAAAGAAGTTTGCGTCATGCAACATTTAATTTGTCAGCAAATAAAATTGAAATAGACGCGGTAATCAAACTATTAATTATAGTTCTACCTACTTGGAAAACAACACCAAAGGAACCAGTTCCAACCACATGCTCTGCAATATAACTGATTGTCTGTCAACCAAAAGATGCGATGTAAGAAAGGAGTAACAGACCAACTACAATCACATAATCTCATCAAGTTTGATTACACCGAGTAATTCATATCAACCAACCTGCCTCGATTGCCCATTTCGACCACCGACAGTCGTTCTTATTACCCGTCCTGTTTCGGCACCCACACCATCAAGAATATCCTGCTCGCTATCCTGCAGTATATAAAATAGCAGGGGGACCATAAACAGCCAGTACAAATTATCATTTTACAATCGGGAAAGTTCCCTAGTAAAGATCAAACCATTTTAGAACTTAGCTAATTAATTGCTCATCACATATGATATAAAGCAACTGGAAACAACTGAGAGGAAACAGGGAAAAACGGGGCGAAAAAAATAAAATAAAACTTTTACTAGGCAACATGCAAACTGGCTACACTAAAGCATACAGATTCTTACTCTGTCGTCTTCATGGTCAGAGTTGTCCCTCAATCTCATCTCAAGCATTTCCCTCCCCAGCCAGTCAACTGAAGTAGATGAACTCTTGAAGCCATTAACGGACCTGGAACTGCCCACTCCCCCATTTCCTAGGTTGGCAGATGCCATGGGTACGTTATGTGTGTATTACAGATGCTAGTATTTGCTATACTTGTAACATCTTGTACTTCCGTTGCGCATTCCATCCAAGCATCTATCTTCCTAGTGAGAATTAATGGAAATAATAACTTCAAATGCAGAAATCATGACGTAAAAAACACATGGATCTTGTGGTAGAAACTAGACCGACACAAAATGGTAAGAAGACATGTGTAGGTTAGATAAAACAAATAGACAACATATGTAAGATCGTAATCATATTGATAATTTTCTGTTGGGTTTCAGATTACTAAAGAAATGGAGAAAGACAAGTACATGGAAGGTAGTTAATCCAGTCGTATGAAATGCGAAGTGGGAAGTATTATACCCATTATTCTTGAGGGGGCAATATAATAATGAGAACAATAAAAATCCGAAAGAACCATAAAAATAGAGGTTTTGAATAAGACACTTGTATCTTGTTTATGGAAGTAATAAAGATAGAGGTTTTGAATAAGATAATTGTATCTCCTTTATGGAAGCGATATTTTATAATAAAGGAATATAAGGATGCAAAAGCTTTTAAAGGGTAAATTACCAAGCAAAGTCTGTAACCTAGAACTGAAATTGCATGGGATCCTACCACAACCAGAACCGTAAATTTCATCAACATTTATGCATTCAAGTTTCCTCTCTCTCTCTGTAGTAAATTACTAAGTAGAATCTGCAACCTAGAACAGAAATTAAGTAGGACCCTACAACTAAAAGAAATCTAAAAATTTAATTAAAAACTTAAATAAGGAAGTTCCACAACGCCATCTTCTGAAAATTCACATAAGTTTCCACTCTCTCATCCTCTCTCTTCCAAAGACACGCGTTTCAGAAAGAGAATCTCTACGCAAAACTTCGCAGAAATTACAAAAATCTGGACAGAAGAAATGTAAAAAAATCCAAAATTTGTCAGATCTACTCTTGAATTGCAGGGAAATTTTCGACTTTGTTGTTTTGGCAGTGATCATTTTCAAAAATGGATGACAATCACAGAAAATTTTAAAAAATATAACCAAAAAAATCACCAGAAAAACCACAGAAATTGTTCGGTAATAAAGTATAAAAAGATTAAAAGTCGAAGATTCAAACACATACAGAGAGATAGATCATGGAGAAATATCGAACCTGAAAGTACTTGTGAGAGACTTCGAAGCGGAGACGGCGCATTTTAGCCACCTTCCGCAGTTCCAAAATTCCCGAATTTCAACAACAACGCTTGATTGAAAATCGTGCAGCAAGAAATTAAAAAAAAAAACTACAATTATAATTACAACTATTGATGTTTTGTTTTTCTAATCGTAATTGCTATTTTTTTTTCCAAATTGTTTGAGCAGAGGAAAAAAAATGAAAATAAAAAGGAGAGAAATAGAGGATTTCAAAAACAGTTGCGTGTGTTACGAGAATCCCGAAATCATAGTTGATAATACAAGACAATGATTTTGATTACATGGAATTAAACACTTTTTTTTTTTTTTTTTTTCCGAAGGCTTTCTTTATCCTTACCCTCTCTCTGCTTAGCAGCGAGCAGTGTAGACTTTACCCCTGCTTTTCATACTTTTACATCAACATTTTCTTCATGCTCATTTTTTTTTTTATAGTGTCTTTTTCTATTCTATTGTTATTATTGGGCAACCCTTTTTAAAAAATGAATTACAATTAACAAAGTAAAAATACACTATATACTAAATTAAAACTAATAGTTTTATAAATAATAGAGTTTTAATTCAAAATTTTTTATTATTATTACTATTAAATGTTTTTCAATAAAGATTAAACAATTATTATAATTTTTTTAAAATTAATATCAAAAGTAGATATGAATACTAAGTAAGTTAAATCCATTTGTTGTTCATAATTGGATGAAGTTAATATTCTTCTTATTAAATAAAAAGATTAAATCTTGTCTTAGGGACCCGTTAGTGGATTAAGATTTATTAATAAGTGGATAATGTTAGAAGGTAGCCATGGTGATTAGCGCCGTATTCGATCATTTTTCATTTTATTAATATATATATATATATATATATATATATCTCGTGTTGAGATTATTTAAATCTAATACGCTTAATTGAGGGAAAATTAAAGGGAAAAAAGTGCAACATTGTGAAAAGAAAAGAAAAATAATAAAAATTAACAGGAGTATTTCAGGTTTCACAAAAATACATATAAGCCTTTTATTATTATTTTTTCCAAATAATCATATCGATAGATAATGTTGCTCTTCTTAAAAGGGGTTGCAATTGCTTTATCAGTTTTTTTACTCTTTTTTTAATTATCAAATATGAATAATTATGAAAGGGAAGGATAGCTACGAGCTCTTTGCATGGAGACGATGACAGGTTTATTTTTTATCGAATAAGAGAACGCCACTTGTCCTCATCCAAGCTTAAATGGTTGTTAAAACTTGAAACCACTGCCACATTCCTCATAATACTTCCAACATGCAGATAAAGGCATTGATTTCCACTGGCAAGTAGTATCACCATGGGACCCACTTAACTTGACTGGCCTTCTGCCACGTCATCAACGTTAGCCCAAATTTGCTGCATATCCAACGGGACCATCTGTGTCATCCGACGATTGCTTTTTTTTTTTTAATAATATTATATCACATTAATTAAAATATTATATTATTAATTATGTTAATTAAAATATTTTAATTGGTATAGTTTGACAGAAGACATATAAAAAAAAGATGTCTAATATCACATTAATTAAAATATTATATTATTAATTATGTTAATTAAAATATTTTAATTGGTATAGTTTGACAGAAGACATATAAAAAAAAGACGTCTCAGCTGAATTTATATGTACCATCCCTTCTGTTGACTGTGTTTAATCACTTGATTCGTCAACTGGCCAATAGCCATGCTCCACATACTTATCGCATCAAACTCAGTGATTTGTCTTTTACACATAAAAATAAATTCATTTGGTAGGGGTAATCAACGGTGGTTTGACAGTTTTTTTTTTGGAGGTGTACGTCGGTTTTTTTAAATGACGGGTTAACGATTAATTAACTCATAAATCGTCTATAGAATAATGAGTGGTTTCAGTTTGGGTGCGGTCGGGTAGGACGGGTTGAGTCTACACTAATATATAATATAATTTTTTGAGCTCTTAATTAAAAAAATGAAGAAAATTTGTAGAAAATATAAGATGATGATATATGAAGCATTCCCAACAACAACCAAGTTTGACGCCTAAAGATAATGACCATATTCACAGCAAATTAATAAACATAATCATTCATTACAACAAGAAACATCAACTATAGATTAAGTGATGAACAAAGTCAAGAATTATTGTTCTTCCATAAAACTTGTTCATTGGGTTCGAAAATAACAAGATACTACAGATGAAATGATGAACAAAGTCAAGTGTTCTTTTTCTTTTTAAAGAGTGAGGAGTAGGGGAGGTTTAGATTAAGATTTTTTTTTTTTTAAGAATTAGGCGGGCAAGTTCGGGTTGAACCCGTCCCTAAAATTTAAAACCGTACCCGCCAGCCAATATATATAGGTGGACTGGTTGAACCCGCAAAGTCCTTTTTTTTAGGCGGGCCGAGCACGGTCACGGGCGGTCGGCGGTTGCGGGCAGTTTTTGTGCACATTTGGTAAAGAACGTTAGATGGAAAAGGACCATTTTGGACCATTGAATTCACTAAAATAAAAGAAGTACCATTGGAGTCAAGCGCATCAATATTCAAATGATCGCAGATCGTAATACAATAAATGGGTTTTTGAATGTTGATCTTGAAATGAGAAATATTGATGATTTCATTAAATAAATAAAAAAAGAACTAGTATCTGACTTTTAGCATCATGCAATGGGACCTACTTCATTTTTTGGGCAATTGGGTTGTTGAGCTTTATTGTGCACGTCTCATGTGCAAAGGCCAAAAATGTTTACAAAATAGCTGGTTGGTTATCATTATGATTAGGGGTCATGCTATTAGGTGGTCTAAACCTATACGTGCATGCCCTTAAAACTTTAGTGCTGTTGCTTTCCAGCCTTTCGGTCTCATAAAAATTGCAAAGCCTAATACTAGGTCAGTACCAAAACAAACTCTAAACATATTAAAAAAAAAATAGTGGACTAAACTAACTATAACAGAAAAGACGAAAAGAACTAATGAACATGATGAAGGCAAGCCTATATTGGATCCTACTACGCTATAAAGATGATGCTAGATTGTTGGACAAAGTATCCCTTATGGTTTCCATTAGAACAGATGTTCAAAGTATACAATTTCCCAATTGAATAAGAAATGGAATGGAAATATTGAATTACAATTTCCGAAATGCAGTGGCAAGCTTAGCTTAGCGATAGTTCTTCTTAATATTGACATCCAGAGTTCAAATTCCTTTATTCCCAAGTTTTAAGAAACAAAAGATGTAAGGCTTAATGTGCATTTAGATTCCAACGGCATCAAGCAGCTGGGAGTGTTGATAGACCGAAACAAGTGAATTGGCAACAATGGCACCACTAGCAGCAACTGCAGGGACTCCAATGCCAGGAGAAGTGGAATCCCCACAACAGTAAAGTTGTGGGATTGGAGTTGTATTCCCTGGAAAATAGCCTTTACCAGCTTCAATGGCTGGCCCAAATGTTCCTCTATGTCTTCTAAGATACCTTTCATGTGTCAATGGAGATCGAACCAGCTTGACCTCACACTTTTCACGGCTAAATCCTGGACCAAGTGCACGTTCCACTGCCCTCCAAATAACCTGACTTGCAAATGAATCAAATCAGAGCTTTGAGGGGGGAAAAAAGACTAGATAAGAGTTTGAGGGCACATATCTAGTTCAACAAGTTAGAACCAGGTTTGCACAACAAAGTTAAAATTCAATTTCATTTTTTTGAGCTGGCATATATGTAGCATTTAAGACTATGTACGAGATTGTAGTGCTGTTAAGATAAGTACTACAAAAGCTAAAAAATTTAGCTCCTTAATATAACTTGAAAACTACATTTGTGGTTGTGAACAATGTCCCAATAACAATCCCAAATTGGTCCCTAGCAATTGACTTGGCTATCTTTGTTAGTTCTAATGCAAAGAAAACATATTTTTCATCATTGACAACATTGGAAATTGAATTGAAACCAATGCTAGGCAACATATTTACGTACCTCTGATCTTTCAGATTTAAGATTTTCGTATTCCTTGCTACGCCAATCAAGACCTTTCCACAGTTCATAAGGCTCAGTGCCTAGAAGATAAGCGTGCAATACATGTTTCCCAGGTGGTGCAAGGTCAGGACTAAGTACACTAGGTACTGATATCAGTACAACATTCTGATCGGCATCTACACCTCTGTCCCAATCATTTACAACTAGATGATGAATCCCCAAGTCATCTCTTATCCCCTGCTTGATATTTCATATTTGAAACACAATTTCTGCGAGTAACATAGTCTAATTGCAATATCACTCAAAAGGAGTTTCTTGGATTACTCACCTCTAAATCAAAGCCCAAATGGAGATGGATGCATTGCTAACAACAGCCTTTTTAGCACGTATGAACTGCAGAATAATTGTTTTTCCAAGTGTTAGAATAAACAGAAATGGTCTACATTATTTGAGAGAGTAGAAGCAACATTACTTACTTGGCCGCTCCTTAGCCTGACCCCAGTTGCTCGGCTGTTTTCAACGACGACTTTATCCACATGGCTTCGTAGAGAAAGTCGTCCCCCAAACTTCTGCAATCCTCTTACAAGCGCATCAACAACAGCCGCACTTCCCTGGAGAGGGTACTCAAGACAGCTACCTGGCTTGTAAAATTCTGCAAACATGTAAATCTGAAAAGAAAGAACAAACAGTTTAGTGTTTGTTATCTGAATTGTCCTTGATGCCAACACTTCATATTTGTATTTCAAATAAACATTTAAAGGAGGGAAACATAAAAAGGAACAATTATAGGCACCAAATAATGTCCACAATAGACAGCCACTTTTTTTTTTTTTTTGGGGCCATTTTTACACCGAAACTTAACATTAAGGCAAATACTCTTTAAGATATAAGGACAAAAGATATCCTGTCAATGATCCAAAGTTTCTAGATCTGTTTGATGAAGAAAGAAATGATAAAATTAATAAAAATGTGCACCAAATTGAGAGTTCCTGATTTAGCACTTAAAAGTCCTTGATTAATTTATCATGGAATATTTATCTTTCTATGGCCTTTGTTTTAGGTTAATTCAACCTTCGGTTTTCAATCTCGTAAAATATATTCCTTCATATTAGACTTAGTAGTCAAATCTACGCATTGTGTCAGTCAATAGTTGATTTTGACCTTTAAAATAACTAAATTATCTTTAAGTAAATTATAAAAAAACTAAAACATTCAAAAAATAAGAAGAAAATAAAAATAAAATGAAAATAAAAACACACAAAACAACTTTTTTTGAAGGTATTCTATATATTTTTAAAAGCAAAAACTTAGTATAAAGTTTTTTTTAAAGTTTTTGAAATTTTCTTATTTTTTAATTTGAGGGTATTTTGGTAATTTTTTATGTCAAAATGGAAGATTAATCGAACAAAAGTATAAATTTATGTATTAAATTAAATCTGAAAGTATAAATTTTTTTCTGTGATAAAAAAATAAAAATATATTATTTGAATAAATTTATTTTAGGACACAAATAGATAAATAACCCATTTATGCTTCTGGTCCCCCAATTTGTAGAAGAAGATGTTTAGAAAATAAAAGTAAACCCATGGTGATAGTTGTAAAAGAAAATTATCAGGCTCAATGTGACTCGCCGTAGTTCTTACAGACACAAAATTTTGAAAGACATCATTGGACTTAAATTCACAATAGTTACCATCTCTGCCGCGAGCATGCCATTGGATTTGACCCCAGCAAACAAGAAGGACAATAAGTCCACCTAATTCCTTATGAAATGGTCTTTCAATCCCAATGACCTGAGAATTTCTGAGAATGGTCGCAACAGCTTTGTCACGCCCGGAGCTCTCTGAGAAGATCAATTGCAGAGCCATTTAATCTTTTAGAAGGAAAACATAGTGACAATTTTTTACTATTAGTAGTTTGAGTGGGAGCTTAGTTATAAATTATTTTTTTATAGGTTAATTACATATTATACCTCTTAGATTTAACATTTATCAACTTATTTTTCTGTTTTTGAAAACTACAATGGTATTTTTTAATTTTAAAAAGTTTATTTGAATAGCATTGCTATAAATTAAAAAAAGGGCAAAACAACATAACTACCTTTTAAGTAATTATGATAAATATTTATATATTAAAAACATAAAAAAATCTTAAAATAAAACTTTCAATTCTAAGAAAAAATCTTAAATTTTATAACTTTTTAAATTTTAAAATTTTTCTGAAGAGAAAACATATATTTATAAATAAATTAGGTTTAATAAAGAATATTTTCACCTTATCTATATGTTTTTTTGGTAAAAAAATTAACGAGGGATAAAAACTTTTGTAGTCTCTAGAAAAAATAAAGTAAAAATAATAAAAACTTACGAGTTATGGTTATATATTTAACCTTTTTCACGCCTAGAATTTACATATAAAAAGGCATAACCTGTGGTCCCATTTGGATGAGAGATTTAAAGAATGAAGGGGCGTATCTGAGTGCAGCAGTCAAAAGGATTCCCGAATCCTCTCTGATGGCTAGAAAAGGCGGAGCCGTCGCAGACAGTGGAAGAACTGCATCCTGTTGAAGAGTTGCATCTTGCAATATGAGACATAGTGGGACCACGTGAGAAAGTCTATACATTTTTATTTGGACTCATTGTACCATTGCTAAACTTCCAAAAGAATAATCAATTTGCTAATCAGGACTTTCCAAATGATGAATATCTTCTACAGATAAATCCTTCTCTCTCTCCTATTTAACAATGTAAAAGCCAATTCATTAAATCACAGCCTCAAGGGCTTAAAAAGAAAACAGGAGATGAAAAAAAAATATATATGTATATATATATATTACACTGAACAATTGACAGAAAGATTAGTCAACTACTGAGACTCACCAGCAGCTTATGCCATTCTTGAACAGCATTTGGACTCAGCATGTTTCTCGAGGTCCTGAAAGGAGGAAAATAAAAATCAAACCAACAAATTTAAATTATTATGAAATTTGGTTAGTAAACTTAGGAGCAAAACTTAATAAGATTGATTTGAACAATTTGACAGGGTTAGGGAGGCCGGAATTTTCCACCTTGAAGAATTCCGTGGGGCCAATGTGCGACAAGAACTCGCCTTCTGGAAAATACAGCATCCATGAATCAGAACTGGCACATGGAATTCTCTCGGCAAGCGCGTCTAGAACCTGAAAATGATTCAGTCCATATTATTAGATTTAGTACCAATGAATGAATGGACTAGAAAAGGAATGAGTACTAGAACTGGAGAAGTTAAGTAAGTTACTTGGACAAGGGGGTTGGCCTGAGGACCTCTGGATTGAGAGCCAGAGAACAAAGAAGGACCGGAGTCAAATTTATAGCCTTTAATCTCAAAAGAGTGAGCAGCACCTCCTGGCATGTCATGGCTTTCTAAAACGATAACATCTTGTCCGTACCGGGCTAGGAGCCCGGCACAAGATAGTCCCCCAATTCCACTCTCAATCACCACCACATCTGCCTCTGCCTTCCCTGCTTGCTCATTTGTTTGAATTTGTCATTGATATGGTTCTTAGGCAAACATTGCAATATTGATTAAAAGAAGAAAAAGAATGTGACATAATTTGGGGACAGTTACAGTCTATAGAACATGACAGAAAAGCAGTGACAAAATTAATTGCATTTAGTACAAAAAATTAAAACTTTGGGAACAAGAGGCAAAGGACACTTGAGAGTGCAATAATGCTTCATACTTGGGATTATTAAAAATATAATACAGCTATTATCTGTAGAACAAAACCGTAAGACACATGACAAGCAAGGCTATGTCTAAGCTGAAGACTTGATTAATTGCTCAATTAATATTGCTAATGAATAGTCCTTAAAAGCAGAATTATTGTGAAGGTTGGATTAACACACAACATAATTAAGAAAGAGAAAGAGAGTCTAATTAACCTGGGAAAGAGTTGTATTGACTGTTGGAATATCTCGCAAAGAAGGTAGTACTTTTCCTGCCATTATTGTTTCTATTGAAGGACTTTGGGTAGTTGCGAGAAAGAGAAGATAATTGGTGAAGATGAATTATCTTGCATGTTGCCATTTAAACACCAAGAATTTGATATTGTTAGTTGAGTTTGTTGAAGAATGAAATAAACGCCGCAAAACTAATGAATATAAAGGCAGAATAAGAAAATGGATTCAATTATACAAAATTGTGTATAGGATATTGATTCAATTGTAAGTAAGGGAAATTTTGGGAAATTTTTTTTCTCCTAACATATTTGAATCTGTTGCAACATAAACAGAATAATTATTCAGAACATTTCATAAAATATTACTTTAAAAATATATATATATATTTTTTTGTAAAACATTCTTATAAAACATTTACTTAAACATTAACTTTCTTAAAACTTTTAAAACACTATTTCATATAGTAAAAAACTTTTTTTTTTGAGCAGCGGAAATAAATTGTAGGGGTTTCCACACCTAACCTTTTCATCTGTCCACCACAATACTGAGCTCACCAACCAGTCATACTGGTCTTCTGTAGAATTACTTACAGCATAAACGAACTTGTAATAAGCTTTCGCTTAGTAAGTTCAAACATGATCTCACAACTCAATATTCATAAAATTTTCTACTTAAATATTGCTCTGAAGCTTTTCTTCTAAAACTTTCTTCATAAACCTTTTCTTGAAAATATATTCCATAAAATATTCTTCATGAACTTTTCTAGTAAAACATTTCTCAAAATATTTTTCGTTACACATCTCATAAACATATCATGGAAAGGAATGCAAGCAAGATCATTATTAATGATTCCATTTATGCTCATTTATGAACATCCTTTTATGAACTTCTTATGATCGTTCATAACTTAAGTGAACTTTTGTCATCGTTCTTATCTTACTTTATCTTATGATTTTTAATGTTTGTATCAATATCATCAATTATGAGGTTGTGACTTTAACATAACATGATACTTTCCTTATGAAAGACTTAAGACCATCGAACAATGAGGTCATAACTTTAACATAACTTATATACATCGTATCAAGGAGGCTAGTATGTTACTTAATTAAGATCTCTAATTTATCTTCTTGTTTCTTTAGTGAGCATATCAAATGCTAAATGTACCGTGTACTATAACCTAACATTAAAACATTAAACATAGAAATTGCAAACTTATTGCAAACCATGACTTGAACTTTAAAACATGACGCATAACATATGTAGACATACTTCAAAAACAACTTGCATAACAGTTACAAACTCATTTGCAAGTCTTGACTTGGTTCTTTAAAACTTTATGCATAACAAATGCAAAACATTTATTAAACATAAATAAAGCATTTGAAAATCATTTTCTTCATGTCATGTGTGAGGTTTGAGACTTACTTGAACAACACTCTAACATTCCTATTTCATTCCTTTTTTCTTTTGTTAGTCAGCTTTTGTGCCTTTTGTTTCAAATGAGACTCGACTATTAGCTAACTTTTCTTATTATCAATTTACTCAATTCATAATAAAACTTATACATTAACTATTCATTGCTTTTTTTTTTTTAACTTCATTTCCTATCAATTACATCTTAATTGCTTAACCGGTTCGTTCCTTATACTAAACTTCGTAACTTATTGATTTATCTTTCTTTTACTTAACCTGAGCATTCCTTGATCAAATTCCTTGTCTAACTACATGGTTTCATTACTTATTGCGATATGGAACATCTTTCGTCTAAGGGTGTTTTGCTAATCCAGAATACTCGGCTCCATTTTAGCCGTTTTCTTTAAAAATGACGATTGTATTTTAATGGGTTTTTCGTAAGTCTTGTAACTTTATTAAACTTGTTGTTTTACTTTACCATCCTGATACCTACAGGTTATGAAAAAATTCCTACTTAGGGTTGTTTTCCAAATTCGAGCATTTCAGGGGGGTCCGTTTTTGCCGTTTTATAAAAATAGTAATTTTGCCCTTGACAGGTCTTAGAAAACTTTCAAAACCTGTTTTAAACAATACTTATATTTCTTTACTTTTCATAACATTATGGAAAACAAAACAACACTTTTCCTTTCGATAAAATCTGTTTTATCAATAGTTGACAATTTTGACCCTAAGTTAAGAATCTTTGTGATTACACCCTTTATGCGTTTTTCTTTTTTTCTAGAAAAAAACTTTTAATCCTTTCAAACATAAAATCTCTGATTACTCACTATCCATAGTAGCATAGGAAACTAATATTTTCTCAGTGAAAATCCAATTCCACATGGATTTACGGTTTTGGTTTGGTATACAAAAATCTTGACCTTTTTGCCCCAGGACCAAAAACGACCTCTTTATACTAAAACATCCATTTTTTTTACAAGGATTAAAACTTCCTTAAACTTTTTGGCCTTATCAAAGCCATTTCATAACATTTTCTTATTTTACAAATTTTTGTGCTTAAAATCTCGTAAAATTCATCACATAAACCATGTAGAATTTTTGCGAACCATCGGCTATGCTTAACGGCTTCAATGAGTTCTACAAATTTTATATTTTAATTTTCTTGAAGTTTCAACTAAACATTGAAGTTTTCTGCCATTTTTCAATTCTGCTGAATTTTCACAAATTCTTTCAATTTATGGGTGAATTATTATTATACGTCTGTGTAATTTATATGTTCCCTTTGTTTGAATTCAAAGACAAATATTATGCAGTAACAATTCGATTATAGTGCAATATAAATGCCCAGAACGATTACAATAAATGCTTGGCATTGACTACTGCCCTTTGTTCTTTACTGCTTTCCAGTCACGGAATTCTCACCACACACATGCATAATAAACAAAGAAAAGTGCAGCGTAAAAACATAATTAAGAATATAACGTAAAGGAAAATTATGAGTTCCAAAACCGAATGCTCTAATACCAAATATAAAACTTTAATATATGTAATTTTTAATAATTTTAGAAGTCAAAAATTTTTATAGATGAAGATTAGAGCGTACCTTGATTTATATCTTTAATTTACAGAGAACCTTTTGAACAGAAAGTTTGTCAGAAAAGAACAATCTAGTTTCTCTCTCTAAACCCACAGTTATTACTTTTAATGTATTTTTCTGATGGAGAGAAGGAATACAATTGATTAGGTGGATAGAGAACTAGACTCTTATTTATAGACCCTCAATAGGTGTCTTTCCCTCAAAGCAAAAATCTCTTCAGATATTGGCACATCCTTTGATAAGAGTGGTAACCCCTCATAGCCAATAAAATTTAGCATTTAAATTATTATTAAACTAAATAAATAACTAAATAAATCTGAGAAATGTAATCGGCCTTTAATTAATCATCTGGGCCATAATTTTAACATGTACATTGTGGTAGTAAGGTAGATAAAAATGTCTCAGCTGTTCCAATTTCCTTATTTCAGACATTAGTCTCAGAGAGACTTCAATACCATTTCAGCGAATACGTTACCAATACATAGTTGGACCCCTTTTTTCCTTGCATGTCCCTCCTCATTTGCTCAGCCAATACGTCAGCAATATACACACCAACCCCGACTTGGCACTTACGTCCTTAAAACCATAAACATATATAACACATTCCGTAAGTGGCCTTGCAACTGCAAAGTGAACTCTCTTGATTTGGTGTAATCATGCGTTGCCAATAAATAAGATTGCTCCTTTGTATTTCATTGTCCCTCCATGATTTGCTCAGCCAATACGTCATCATAAATACATATATGTTCACATTTTCACTCACACACGTAACTTATGTCTTTGCTATATATACACAACAAACATTCCGCAAGTGGCCATGCAATATTTCATATTTGTAAAGTGAAGTCTCTCTCTCTCTCTCTCTCTCTCTCTCTCTCTCTCAATATTTAGTTTCTCTGGTTTTTCAATTGTTGGCAACATCATTCAAGCAAATGGCCAAGTGTTGCGAGAAAGAGCAGCCCAAGAAGGCCTTTGGATGGGCAGCTCGAGATTCTTCTGCTCTTTTATCTCCTTTCTATTTCTCTAGAAGGTTCTTATATATATTTCTTTTGCCCTTCTAATTTTCATGAATCTTGTTTTTCTTTCTAGTTCAAATTCTTCAAGAATAATTTATCATGTTGTAAATCTAAATTTCTCTTTTTGTGTGGCTGTTTGGCTGCAGGGAAACTGGAGAGAAAGATGTAAGGTTCAAAGTATTGTATTGTGGGATATGTCATTCGGACCTTCACATGTGGAAGAATGAATGGGGCTATTCTACCTATCCACTTGTTCCTGGGTACGATCTATTTTTCTTTTTTTTTTTTCTTTATTTTGATTCATCATAATTAGATCGATCAAGATTCATGATTTAATATTTTTGTAAAATTGTTTAACATAAAAGATGCAGAAATTTATTATGTTTATTGCGGGAACGATGAACCATCTGGCCTTTGAAAAATTTTTAATTAAAGTTTTCAAGTATATCTTTCAAAGAAGTTTCGATTGTCCACTAAATTTCAACCCCCTCCAGAAATTTTTTTTCTGGTTTTACCACGATTCACTTTAGATCTCTCTATAATCTGTAATACATACATTAAGAACCTCATAAACTTGGCAATACTGATCAGTGGTACTCTATTTTCATAGAATTAGCTAGACCTCATTTCCTAGAACTAGGATTTTTTATACAAAAAACATGAAGTCATTTTTAGTTTCTTAATAACCTTGGCATGACACATTTTTTATACATAATTTTAAACGGCAAGATCTTTGTTAAATTTATGTAAAATCTTCATATTGTTTCATATATATATATGTGTGTGTGTGTGTGTGTGTGTGTGTATTGCAGGCATGAAATTGTTGGCATAGTAACAGAGGTGGGAAGCAAGTGCAAAAGTTCAAAGTGGGCGACAAAGTGGGCGTGGGCTGCATGGTGGGAGCTTGCCGCTCCTGCGAAAGCTGCACCAATGACCTCGAGAATTACTGCTCCAAGATGATACTCACCTACGGCGCCACCTACTATGATGGCACCACCACCTACGGAGGTTACTCCGACATCATGGTGGCTGACGAGCACTTTGTTGTTCGCATTCCCGACAACCTGCCTCTTGATGCTGGAGCCCCTCTTCTCTTCGCTGGGATCACAGTTATAGCCCCTTGAAGTATTATGGACTTGACAAGCCTGGTCTTCATGTTGGCATAGTTGGCCTAGGTGGGCTTGGCCATGTGGCAGTGAAATTTGCCAAGGCTATGGGGGCTAAGGTCACTGTGATTAGTACCTCTCCTAACAAGAAGAATGAAGCTATTGAACATCTTGGTGCTGATTCGTTTTTGGTCAGCCGTGACCAAGATGAAATGAAGGTGACTACACAATATTATTAATTAATTGCTTTGGATTTATTGGTAATTCTATATGTGTTTGATTAAATTGATGATCGAATTGTCTGTTTGTTGTTTTGATTGTTTAAGGCTGCAATGGGCACAATGGATGGTATCATCGACAGTTTCTGCATTGCATCCTCTTGTGCCGTTGATTGGTTTGCTGAAGCCCCATGGAAAGTTGGTCATGGTTGGTGCTCCTGAGAAACCACTTGAGCTTTCAGCTTTTCCTTTGCTAATGGGTATGTACATACACAATAAAAGTTAATAGTCCTCCTACAGTAGTGTATTCCTATATCGATACTGTATGTTTTAGAAGGCTAAAATCACACCATAATTATACCAAAAGAATTTGTATTTTAAATCGGTGTAACTTAATGAAAACATCTACCAAAGTTAAATTGTCCAAAAAAAAGAACTCACGATATGTCTTGATTCTAAAAATTGATGCTATCTCGTCGGATATGATTTAGGCAAGTGTGGAATCAATGGACACAAAAATGTATAAAGCTTGTACTGTTGTGTAACTCCGCATTTTCAGCATCCACATTATAATTTTGATTGGAAAAACATGCAGGAAGGAAGATAGTAGGAGGGACTTTTTTTGGTGGGATGAAGGAAACTCAAGAAATGATTGATTTTGCTGCCAAACACAACATAAGAGCTGAGGTTGAAGTTATTCCAATGGAGATGCACAAAAAACCCTCCTGAAAAAGTTGGACTCTGACAAGAAGCTCAATGAAAAGAACATTGAGCTAGACCAAACCAAGGAGTCTCTCTCTCAATCTCAGGAGGAAGCTCGGAAAGCAAAGGCCGAGGCAGAGAATATGTCGCTGCTGCTCAAGGAGGCAGAGGATAAAGCTGCACGGCTGGAAGATAAAGCTGCATGGCTTGAGGGGCAGCTGGCAACCCTGCAAGCGGAGCACCAACAATTTGTGGCCGGGCTCCTCGACCTCTTAGCCAGTGCGGTCGAGGAGTTTAAGACATCCCCGGAATACGCCGACCTCTATTACGACGGCATGACAGACCTCCGCGACCACCTGATAGAGAAGCACCCCGAGGCAGCTGGATTTGACTGGTCGGTCATTGTAAAGCCGGACCAAGATGATGCCGAACAACAATGGGGTGTTGAGGACGAGGTCGTCGTGGTGGACGGTGACGACGACGAGGATGTGCCGGCCGCCGAGGGAGGCAGGGACGAAGACGCGGCTGGGGACGAGACCCAGGCCGATTGAACTTTTTCTTTTTGTTGTATTCGGGCTCGGGAGGTGTCCGGTTTCCTTATACCTCCCCGATGAATAAAGATTGAACATTTTATCTTTTCCCGTTTTGCCTTCATTGTTTTCTTACGTGCAGTTTTGTTTTCTTTTACATCCCAAGTAATTTTCAAGTTTAGGCACTTCTCGGGGAGGATCAAAGGTTGGGAACCAGCTATCTCGACAACAGCAAAGTTGGGTCGACTTCTGCCTCACCCGCTCAGTTTATCCGAGCACCAAAATTTTGGCAACTCTGTTGTCGAGTCGTCCGAGCAGAGGCAAATGGCACCTCTATTCTCAGTTAATCCGAGTAATTACCCCCTCTGCTTGGTTGATTACTCCAAGCAGATTTAGGTTCCTGATCTCGGTTGGGTAGAATATAGACAGCGTATAACTACCCTTACCCTGTTGCCCCCCCTAAACTTGTTTAAGTTTTAAAGAAACTTTGCAAGTGTAGGAGTCGTCGGACATGTATTATGCCTAGCAACTTACCGGGTCGTCTGTACTGCGGCAGACCTAGGATCGGTAAATCGACTAGCCCCCCAGCTCAGTATAAGAAGGATGACTCTCCTTTGGTGGGAGTTGATGTCTCGTCCTCCGAGCTGGAGTTGTGGCATTTTGGATTCACTTTCCCTTTAAACACATTACTCGGAAGTGGAATGAAATTAGGGAAGTTGTGTCCCAATAATGTAATACACATAGATTTTTCTAGCCCTGTTTAGCAGGTCTAGTTACAAAAGAATGGTGGCCAGGGGTCAAAAAGAAGTCTGGCTCTAGAGTTTAAGAATAGAATCTTTTTAAGAGCTCGGCATTCCATGGATGCCCGAGCTGATTCCCCTCTGTATCGGTTAACCTGTAAGTGCCTGGCCGCACGACACATTCGACTTTAAACGGACCTTCCCATTTTGGACCAAAGGACCCGAGACCGGGTTGTTGGACCATGACTTTCTTTAATACCAAATTGCCGACTTTAAAGTTTCTTTGCTGAACCCTTTTGTTGTAATACCGAGCTACCACTTGGTTCCGAGCTGCGTTACGAATCAAAGCTCGGTTTCTTTTTTCTTCAAGTAGGTCTAACTCGGTCAACATGAGCTCCGTGTTCAGAGCTTCTTTGTATTGCTCAACCCTCACGCTCGGTAATCCTACCTCTGCTGGGATGACGGCCTCCGCCCCATAGACCAGGGAGAATGGTGTTTCGCCAGTCGCAGCTCGGGTAGTTGTTCGGTATGCCCAGAGCACCTGAGGTAGTTCGTCAATCCACGCACCCTTATGCCCCTCGAGTTTTTTCTTCAAATTATCTTTGATTGTCTTGTTCACGGCTTCAACCTGGCCGTTACTCTGCGGATAGCTCGACGAAGAGAAAACTTTCTTAATGCCGAGCTTTTCTCACAGATGACGTAGACCCGAGGAGTCAAACTGTTTAGCATTGTCAGTCACAATAGTGTGCGGGATTTCGAACCGACAAACGATATTTTTTCATACAAAGTTCGTACACTTGGCTTCAGTCATGTTGGTGCAGGGCTCAACTTCGATCCACTTCGTCAGATAGTCTATGAAGACAATACAGTATCTAAATTGCGAACGGGCTGACGGGAGAGGTCCGATCAAGTCGATGGCCCATTTTGCAAATGGCCAAGCCGAGGTCACTGGATTGAGAGGCTCGGCGTGTGAGCCTAGCATTCTAGCAAATTGCTGGCATTTGAGGCATTTTCGTGCAAAGTTCCTGCAGTCTTGCTGCATTGTAGGCCAGTAGTAACCCTGCCGGAGGCATTTTTGAGCCAAGGAGCGTCCACCGGAATGATTGCCACATAAGCCCTCGTGGATCTCGCTCATTAGATATTCATCCTCCTTGGGGTTTAGGCATCTTAAGCATGGTGTAGTGTAGCCTTGCCGGTATAACTTTTCCCCAATCATCGAATACCGGGCCGAGCTGTTACGTATCCGACGTGCCTCTTCTCGGCCGTCGGGTAACTCGGCTACGGTCAAGTATCGGATGATCGGGTCCATCCAGGTACATGCCGACTCCTCGGCCAGGCTCATGACCTCCTTATCAATACCTGGTTCGGGTAGTCTTTCAATGGGGACCGACGTCAGGTCACTTCCCCCTAATCCGGAGCCAGTCGGGCCAGGACATCGGCTTCTGTATTTTCAGACCGGGGAATCTGCTTAAAAGAATAGGACTTGAATTGCCCAAGCAGTCGTTTCGCCTCCTTTAAATATGCCACCATCGAGTCTGCCCGGGCCTGAAATTCTCCAGTGATCTGCTGCACCACTAGCATTGAGTCACTGTAGATAGTGAGGCGATTAACGCTGAGATCTCGGGCGATTCATAATCCGGCAAGCAAAGCTTCGTACTCAGCTTCGTTGTTAGAGGCTTTGAAGTCTAATCGGAGAGCATAAATGACCTTATACCCGTCCGGGCTTGTTAGAATCAGCCCGGCACCCGACCCGTCAACGCAGGTAGAGCCGTCGACGTGTAGTTTCCAGTCCGGCTCCAGGGAAAGGTTTTTTTTTGCTGCAGCCAGGTGTGTCAGGCTCTTCAATGGGTGATTTCTCGAATTGTGGAGTCGCCTTACCGGCTTCCGTAAATTCGGCAATGAAATCTGCTAAGACTTGAGCTTTTATCGCCGTCCTCGGCACAAAATGCACATCATATTGGCCCAGCTCAACCAACCACTTGGTCATTCTGCCTGATATCTCCGGGCTCTGCAAAACTTGCCGGAGAGGGAACTTGGTCGGGACTCTGACGGTATGGCCTTGGTAATACGGCTGCAACTTTCGAACCGATGTTATTAGGGCAAAGGCCAGCTTCTCCAACGGTGGGTAGCGCTCCTCCGCACCTTGGAACACATGGCTGGTATAATAAACTGGTCTCTGGATCCCGTCCTCGTCTCGGACCAGGACCGAGCTGACAACCTTCTTCGAGACAGCTAAATAGGCGGTTAAAACCTCACCGGGCAAAGGTTTGGACAGGAGCGGGGGTGTAGCCAGGTAAGTTTTTAAGCTTTGAAAAGCTTCCTCACACTCCCTGCTCCACTCAAACCTCCCCTTAAGTGCCTTGAGCAAGGGGTGGCACTTGTCGGTAGCCCGGGAAACAAATCTTGACAAAGCAGCCACCATGCCAGTAAGCCTTTGCACATCTTTCACCATCCGAGGAGAATGCATATCAATAATTGCTTGGGCCTTTGCCGGGTTGACCTCGATTCCTCGCTGGTTGGCCAAAAATCTGAGGAATTTACCCGAGCTGACGCCGAAAGCGCATTTTGCCGGGTTGAGTTTCATCCCATATTCCCGGAGAATGTCGAAGCTAGCTCAGAGGTTGGCCAGGTGGTCCTTCGCTTGGACGGATTTTACCAACATGTCGTCCACGTAGACCTCCATAGTTTTCCCGATCAGTCGAGCAAACATCTTGTTAACGAGGCGTTGATAAATAGCCCCAGCGTTCTTGAGGCCAAATGGCATTACAACGTAACAGTACAAACCTTGGTCAGTAACAAACGAGGTTTTGACCTGGTCCTCCTCGGCCATTCTTATCTGATTATACTCGGAGTATGCGTCCATAAAGCTCAAAAGCTCGTGGCTGGCTGTGGCATCGACGAGCTGGTCTATCCAAGGAAGTGGGAAGCAGTCTTTCAAGAAGGTCTTGTTAAGATCGGTGTAGTCAATGCAGACCCGCCACTTGCCATTCGCCTTTTTGACAAGGACAACGTTCGCTAACCATTCCGGGTATTTGACCTCTCTGATGAACCCAGCCTTCAGGAGTTTATGGACTTCATCATTGATTGCAGCATATCTCTCCGGGTTAAAGGCCCTTCGTTTTTGTATCACCGGCCTGTGACTAGGTTGGACGTTGAGTCGATGGCTGATGACGCTCGGATCTATGCCGGGCACGTCCTCATGGGACCATGCAAAAACGTCTCGGTATTCGGAAAGAAGGGATTCCAGGTCGGCCCGGATCTCAGGTAGTAGCTGCGATCCGAGTTAGACTGTGCGTTCTGGCCTCTCAAGGTCCAAGGAGAACGACACTAAGTCTTCAACCGGGGTGCCTCTTACCTCTTCCTCGGGTAACCTAGGGTCCAGGTCCGCCAGCATCTTTGGTGCCGGGTCGATTGGGAGATCAGTCTCGTCGACCGAATAGACGGCCAGGACTCCATGTTGTTGAGCCGAGGCTACCCGGACAGCATTTGCATAGCAAGCCCGAGAGTCCGTCTGGGATGAGCGAATCACTCCAACGCCACCGTCGGTCGGGAACTTCATCGCCAAGTGATACGTCGAAACCACGGCCTTTAATCCGTTCAGCGTCGGCCGGGCGATGATGATGTTGTACTGGGAGGGTTTGTCGACAACTAAAAAGTCGACTACCCGAGTGATCCTTGCAACTCCTTCTCCAAAAGTTATCGGGAGACTGACCTTCCCGGTTGCCCGGACACATTCGCCTGTGAAGCCGAAGAGTGGGGTCCGAACTGGGACGAATGGGGCGTTGCTTATTTTTAGCTTGTCGAATGATTGTTTAAAGAGGATGTCTGCTAAACTGTCGTTGTCAACTAAGACACGCCGTACTACATTGTTGGCGATAGCCAGTTCGCATACCATGGCATCGTTGTGAGGATGCATTAATCGGTCTGCTTCCTCTTCAGTGAAAGTGATCGGGGTGTCTTCTTGGCGGCATATCTTGTTGATGTGCTCGGACACATTTATAAACTCACCCCGTTCGACCCGCTGAGCTTCTCTGACGTAAGATCGCCGCCCACTCGACGTGTCCCCGGTAACAGGCCCGCCGATTATCGTGTGAACAATATTCGGGGGTTTCGGGGCGTTCCTACTATCGATCCCGGGTCGGCTTTGTACATCTCGGCCTGACGAGTCGTTCCTTCCAGCAGTGGCCCTCGGGGTTATAACCCGTTCCACGAATTCCTGTAGAAGACCTTCTCGGACCAACCTTTCTATCTGGTCCTTTAGCTAGATGCATTCCCGAGTAGTATGCCTCACGTCCCTATGGAACTCACAGAATTTTGACTGATTGCGCTTCACCCTGCTCCCTCGGAGTTTGGGCGGTGGTGTCAACAAATTTTTGTCGCCAACCTGGGCGAGCACCTCATCGATAGTTGCCACCAAGGGCGTGTAGTTTTGAAACTTACTGGTCGGCCCCTTTGGCTTATCGGCTTTCTCTTTCTTCTGTTTCTTTGCATGCTCGGCGCTGCCCTGTTCCGGCGCCTTTTCTGCTTCTTATCCTTCTTTGTTCCACTCGGGCCAGCCTCTTCCCGGCAGCTCTTCATGTACTCGACGGCGTCCGCGTGCCTCTGGGCATACCCGAGCATTTGTGAAAACGTGCTCGGCTGCTCAAAGGCCAAGGACCATGTTAGCTTCTCGTCTCGGAGGCCCCCTACAAAAATATGTTTGAGGGTCTCGTCTTCGACGTGCTTCACCTCAAGAGCTGCCCGGGTGAACCGGTTAATGTAATATCTAACGCTGCCATCTCCCTGCTTAACAGCATACAGGCAAGTTATTTCTTTTCTTCGCGTCTTAGTTGTGGAGAATGCGGAGGAAAAGGCATCAGCCAGATGCCGAAAAGAAGAAATTGACCCGGGCTCAAGCCGCCGGAACCACTGCCGGGCAGCGCCTGTAAGAGTGAGTGAGAAGGCTTTGCACATCGCCGCATTGCTGGCGTTCTGCAGTAGCATGTGTCCCCTAAAGAGTTCAACATGCTCATCAGCATCAGTGGTCCCATCATAAGGCTTGATCTGCGGGACCTTGAATTTTGGCGGCATGGGCGTCCGCATTATGTGATCCGGGAAAGGCGGATCCTAAGCTCCAGTTTCGTCTAGACCGAATCTACAATTCCGGATCTCATAATCTGTCGCTGCAGCGCCCGAAACTGACAGTTATTGGTGTCTTCGGGCAGTTCAACCCGATAGGGTACTTCGCCCTCAGCACGGCCTCCAGCTCCGACGCGACGATTTCTGTTTATTCCTTGAGACCCGGTGGTGTGTACCTACAAGAGGGTTGGTTCGGAGAATAACGAGGTTAGTCAATAGACAAGGGCTCTCCGATGCTCAAGGCAGGTATTGCTCGGCAGAGGTCGGCAGCTAGTTTGGTGTGAAGAAGTCTCTCTCTCTCTAAAACGTCATAAATGCATCCTATTTATAGGCCACCACTTGGATCGGGTTTAGGACGGGTTTTGCCCATCACTCGAGTGTCACATCAAGGTGTGTCAGGCAGTAGGTGACAAGTGTCGCGTCCATCACCCAATGGATTGGACTCTATCGAACGGCAGCACATTTGCCTGGTGTTGGCCTACAAGGACGAGTAGTGACGTATCTTTATGAGTAACATGGTCCGACCCGAGCTACCATACACCCCGAGGTGGCAGTCTTCTTGGGGCGCGCCCTTGGATGAATGAAAGGCACCTCGGGAAGAAGTATAAAGCGTCGGGTCGGACAGCGGGCTCCCTAATGTCTGTCGAGCTTGAGTGCCGACCACCAAAGTTAGCATCCTCGATGGTGGCGCCGAGCTTACCCTCAACAGCGATGGTGACCTCCGTTTGAGCTATTTCTACTCTGATAAAAACATCTAGTATCGACTGCACGCGAATCGAGGTGACTCAGATTGTAGTAACATAGTCCAAAATGATGTTTTCAACAATAATAAATCTCCATGGATCATTCCTAGCGATCCACAGTGGTCCGAGGAGCACTGCTGAGGATGCAGCGTAGACTGTAGATACAACGACATGCAACTGGACCCGCACAACTTGGAGTCCAGGTAAGCAAGAATCTAGCCTATAGTATGAATAGTTTTAAAAATAAATTAATTTTAAATATTTTCATAAAATTTATGAAAATGCATGATTAGTGATTTATTACATTGTTATATGTTATGATGTGATATGTTATGTTATGACATGATGTGAAATGCTATGATGCTGATGATATGATTAATGTATGATGTATGCAATATATAAATTATATTGTTTAATCACTTTCAAGTCAAGTATGATAATGATTTACGACTCACGTATGATTGTGATTTACGATTCATGAATTACGAAATTGTGATGTTATATAGTGCTAAGTCATACTGCATACATACAATAAGATAAGTGAAACTTATAAGATAAGTTAAGGGTGTCGTACCAACCTCTCGACCCACGGGGAGGCTCCATGTTAAAGTAATGAATGATCATGGTGTCGTTGGGACCTCGCGAGCTTTAACTTCCTAAGACTCGCGCGCAACTGGTACGATCACTCGGGCCCAAAGTAAAAAGATAAGTTGCAGCTTAAATAATTAAGTATAAATCAAGTTGATAAGCAAGCATAAAATGCTCATGCATATTTTTATTAAAATGATTTTTTATTATGTTTTGCGAGACTAATTTCCTACTTGTTGAGCGAAAGCTCATTTAAGTATGTTCATGTTGTAGGTAAGAAAAACCTGTCAGCGGCACTTGATGGGCAGTGGTGAGCGGCGGACGAATGGTGAAGATGGGAATGAATACCACTCACACAATGTAATATTTTCGCATTATTATTTTACAAATTTATGCATGTTTTATTTTGTGAAATTTCGTATGCTTATACTTTACGAAAACTATGTGCATATGAATAAGTAAATAATCTACGTAATTAAGTTTTAAAAACTATGTGCATATGAACAAGTTTTAAAAACTTGTGATTAAGTTTTAAAAACCAAGTTTTAAAAACCAGAGGATTTCAAAGTTTAAAAATGTTGCAACAAATGATGCAACAAATGCACGAAATTTGTAAGGAAGAAAATTATAAGTTACAAAGGATTATGGAAGTTTTTCGTTATGTTAAGAAATGAATTTTACAGATATGTTTTTATGAAGTTATTATGAAAGTCTAAAAGAAAAGCTTTAAGAAATTGGTATCTTATGTCACAACCCGCCTTTTCGGGCTGTGATAAAACTCTTTCTTACTTACTTTATGGCAAAAATTTAGGAATTTTTTTTTAAATAGAAATAAATAATTTACTTACATTAACTTTGATAATTCTCAAAATACTTTCACATACTTGTATTTACATAATTAATACTTTTACTTTCATAACATCTTTCTTTTAAACATTTCATATCAAAATAACTTTAAACATACGTAGCGGAAAACATTACAGCAGCGGACTCCATACCCAATCTGCACATCATCCACCTCTCCGTCAGCTCACCATTTGAACTTATTCTGACCTTCTCGTCGAAATACCTACAGCATGAAATACTTAATGAGCTAACGCCCAGTAAGTCCCATAAATCCCACATGGATATTCATATGAATGCATGAATCAATTATGCTTTCTTATAAACTTTCTTTATCCTCATCATTTCTTATCTTTATTAGGGCCCAAGTGTTTGTACCATTGCGCAATTTCATTTAGGTCTACGTAACACCGTGACCGTAACATATCCTTTAAACTCCCCTTGAGTTAGGAGTCGGTACAACACTTTTCTTAATTTCTGGTGATACATTTACTAGTCCCTTTATTATGGTTGACATACCATGCATGAAGTGATAATCACATATTATCCATGAAACATAAATTCTCTTGCATAGCATAGTACACACAGGTACTTACTTTTTATACACACTGGCACACATTAATATACGCACAGGTATATAGCATAATGTACTCACAGGTACTTAACATAGAATATACACACAGATACCTACTTTATACATACTCAAGTATTTATCATTGTACACACAGGTACGAAATCATGATACACATGCTCATTTTCATTATTGTACACACAGGTACATAACATATTATACACATAGGTACAAAATCATGGTACACATGCTCATTTTTATTATTGTACACACAGGTACATAACGTATTATACATACAGGTTTCCATTCGTATGCTCACAATTATTCATACATGACTATACCCCTAGGTATTCATATCATGGCAAACATACAAGTTTACACTTAATTATACGCACAGGTATACATATACATACATTTCTTTCTAAACATACATTTCACACTATAGGTGGGAAGGGTACTTACTTGATGTGAATGTCGGGTAACTTAACCTCGATTTCCCTTCTCCTCGACTCCTAGGATCCTGTTGGCCAATTACAAAGCCATTAGCCAAATTCCACTATGTTTCGATACGAAACATCCGTTAGTTAATAAATTGAGTTGCATTACTATGTACAACTCTAAAAACCACTGGTTTTTTCTTATTTCTATCTAACTTTACCCTATCGTTTCTAACGAAGGGCGGGTACCCTTTCTAGTCATTTTCTTATTCCATTGGAAACATTTCAAAATGGTTCGGGTTATTTGGACAAAAATGACGATTTTGCCTTTCGTGGGTTTATTAATCTACCCGAGCTCGATTTCGTTATTCTTACGAAAATAACCATATACTAATTTCAAAATAACACCCTAGTGGGTCAAATATCTTTATTTCTCAATTATGCCCCATTTTCATAAAACTTTACGGTTTAGTCCCTGAACTGAAAATTTTGACGATTTTACCACCGAGACTAAAATTTACTTCTTTGCATCAAAATTTCCTATTTTTCTCAAGGATCATTTTTACTTAAGGTACCATGCCTTAAATCATTTTGCAAAAATAACATTTTTGCCATTTAACACTTTTTTCACTTTTAACATATTCTTGAAAAATCAGAAACTCACAAACGATTGAGTTTTTTAACAAACCGTTTGCGAAGCCTAACAGTTTCATTGAGATCTACAACTTTCGTGTTTTAACTTTTCCCAAAATCTCACTGTACAGGGGCGTTTTGGACTGTTTTTTAAATCTGCCGAGAAGGAACTTTTTCTTTCAATTTAGTCCCTATGGCATTTTTACAAAAAATCTGTTTCAAACTTGCAATTCTACCCCTGCAGATTCCATTCCATGCCTTAATCAAAAGATTATCATGCTCAAACATCACTTTTGCAAAGTCTAACATCAAAATTACAAAAATATAATTTTTTCAAAAATTGCTGGTTTGCACTAAAAACCAAAGTTTCACAACTCAAACTTGCCAATCATCACATATACATGAAATTCCATCAAATATGTGCTCAAAACCCCTCATGGGTTTGAAAGAATAAAAATTAAAACAAAATTCAAAACTTTAAACTTTAAAACTTACCCAAATAACACTTTTTGGATTTCTAACCTTCAAAGGCTTCTTGAACTTCTTCTTGGACTTCCTTTACATGCAAAAATACCATGGATTAATTTTTGCCCTTTACCCATGAAAAATCCATTGAAAACTCATTAAAAAGTTTAGGATTTTACCTTAAAACTTGTGGGAAATCCTTGTACTTGCTTGTAAAACTTGTTCGGGGGTATTTTTGCAAAGTTTGGGGGCTGAGAAATTTTTTTAGAGCTGTTGGTTATGGCTGCCGGAGCTTGGAAGGAAAGAAAGGAAATGAATTTTTGTGATAACTTTGCCTTAAATGCATCCTTATCACATTTGGTGACTCATGGTAACCCATGAGTATACCACTAGGTGTCCTCATCTTATTGGGCCACATTGCATGGCTTGTTAGCCCAATAGAATTCAAGCAAATGTTCACTTTGTGGAGTTAAAAATTTATACTGTGTAATTTTTCATCACATAGTATTTTTCCTATACTGTCGTGGTCAAATCAGTTTACCTTCTATCCTTAGACTGTATAAAAATATTTAACTTACTTTTCATTTACTTTTGGAGGCCAATCATAACATTTTTCGTATCTGCGTTTTCATTTAGCAGTATTCTTATACTGCTCTGGCCTCCTTTCTACCCCCAGTTAGGGTTAGGACAACCTCTATGTCCTATTTATATTCTAATCATTCATTCATTTATATCACAATTTCACAATTAATTGTGACATGAAATTCATTTTATGGATATTATACACAAATCTCTGAGTCATCAAACTCATAAAATTTGTATTTTATAATATCCACCATTGCATTACATATGCCATAAAATTTGCAATCAATGCCGCTCATTCATATTTTATTGTAATTTTCACAAAAATTACTATTTTTACAAAGTTTCATATTTTTAAGAATAATTTCATTAATTAAACCTAATTAAATATTAGGTTTTATTAGTGACGTTTCCTCGGTCATTACATCTTAAACTTAAAAAGTTTAAGATATAAGAGATCATATTTTGTTTGGTTTAAGGTTTACTTTTAAGAAAATAATATGATATTTCTAAGATGTTAAAATTATAAGCAAAAATATATAATAATTGCTAAGAAAGTTTTAGAGAGCATTTAAATGAGATTTTATTTTAATATTTAATTTAAAATTGTCTTGAAAATAGTTTTATCTAAATTGAGAAATGTCTTTAAAGTAATAGTTGCTAAATAATTACTCTTATGTTTAAAAAGAAAAAGTTCAAGAAAATTACTATGGTTATGTTTCAAGAAATTAATGTTATGAATTATGTAAATGATCATGCTTTTAGAAATTATAACTATGTTAAAACATAATGCTTATTATTACGTTATTATCACGTTTGAGAAATTTATGTTATTATGTTAGGTTTACGAAATTAAGTTTTGAGAAATGATTATTATATCTTTTAAGGTTATATTTTAAGAATTCTTTATCAATAAGAATTCGTTTGTTATTAAGATTTGAAAAATAGTTATTACTTCCTCTAAGGTTTCATGTTAAGGATTCCACAGTAAGAATCCATTAAAAAAAAAAAATTTATCCCGAATTCCTCCACCTTAATTGTAAGTAAGTTTAAGTTTATGATAATATTTAAGTTAAGTAATGGCCACGTAAGGTAGGTCATTACAGATGTCCCCTCACCTAACACTCTTGGAATGATTGAAGAGTAAAAAAGCACACCCATTTAGGTTTCGATGAGTTGAGTGATGAATAAAACGTGGATACCTAAGAACATTAATGAACTATAATACTTGTACATATGTAAATGTATGAAAATCGGTAACGATTAACGTAAAGTATCAATGGAATATGATCATAATGAATCTCATAAGATGAATAATGATTGAGAACTAACTAACCATGCAGGTTTTAATGTGGAAATGATAAAAACCTAAAAGTGAGTAATAGTTTTCCTACTGAGCATGTTGTTGCTCATTTCCCTACATGTCATCTTTTCAGAACTCACAAAGTGTAAGATGGTAATAAGAGATATAGTTGAGGAAGCTATGTATCTACATTCAGTTGGAATCTCTTATATTATTGAGAATGTTCTCATTGATAACGCAAGCATCATATGTTACTTTCTGTGACTGTGTTAAAATATATTGGGGGTTGAAATGATGATGATGGTTTTATATTATTAAATTAAAGATACTCTATTGAAACGTGGACACCTAAGAACATTAATGAACTATAATATTTGTACATATGTATATGTATGAAACTCGGTAACGATTAACGTAAAGTATCAAAGGAATATGATCATAATGAATCTCATAAGATGAATCATAATTGAGAACTAACTAACCATGCAAGTTTTAATGTAAAAATGATAAAAACCTAAAAGTAAGTAATGGTTTTCCCTACTGAGCATGTTGTCGCTTATTTCCCTATATGTGATCTTTTTAGAACTCACAAAGTATAAAGTGGTAATAAGAGATATAGTTGAGGAAGCTATGTATCTACGTTCAGTTGGAATCTCTTCTGTTACTAAGAATGTTCTCGTTGATAACGCAAGCCTCGTATGTTACTTTCTGTGACTGTGTTAAAATATATTGAGGGTTGAAATGATGATGATGGTTTTATATTATTAAATTAAAGATACTCTATTGAAACATGGGTACCTAAGAACATTAATGAATTATAATATTTGTACATATGTATATGTATGAAACTCGATAATGATTAACGTAAAGTATCAATGAAATATGATCATAATGAATCTCATAAGATGAATAATGATTGAGAACTAACTAACCATGCAGGTTTTAACGTGGAAATGATAAAAACCTAAAGGTGAGTAATGGTTTTCCCTACTGAGCATGTTGTCGCTCGTTTCCCCACATATCATCTTTTTAGAACTCACAAAGTGTAAGGTGGTAATAAGAGATATAGTTGAGGAAACTATGTATCTACGTTCAGTTAGAATCTCTTCTGTTACTGAGAATGTTCTCATTGATAACACAAGCATCATATGTTACTTTCTGTGACTGTGTTAAAATATATCGAGGGTTGAAATGATGATAATGGTTTTATATTATTAAATTAAAGATGCTCCATTAGACTGTGGTTTATTTGTTGTTTATGTTTTTATTTTGATTTGAGAGATTTCATTTAAATTATGGGCAAATTTGTTTTAAAGCTTTATTTTTATTTTTCAAATCTTTATTTAATTTATTAAAAACTGTTAAGCTCTACTTAGGGGCGTTATAGGAAAATAACAGGTTTTGAAGATATTTATAGTAACTAATAGATTTAAGATATAAATAACTTATTTAATGTGTAAGTAAAAATTATTCACACTGTAAATAATAGTATAAATAAATTATTTACATCATAAATTTATTTATTGTGTAAATATTTTTATTCACATTATAAATATAAATAAGACGTAAATAAGTAAGTTATACTAAAAATTACTATTTATTATAAAATTTAACTGTTTACATCCTAAAAACCTATTTATTATGTAGATATTTTTATTTATACTATTTTAGGTAAAGAAGTTACTTATACCGTAAATTACTATTTATTGTAAAAAAATTTATTTACTATAAATAGTTTTGAAAGAGTAGCCGGCCTTTCACTACAATTCCTTGATTTTGAGGGGCAAAGGCCCACTTTCATCTTCCCCTTCCGAGCTCCGAGTATTCTGGCGGACTGGTGACTGCTCTCTGCTGGCCTCTGGTGCTTTGTACCTCTTGGACTCAGGCGGCGTGAGGATAGAGCTCCCTCTCTGTCTACTTATTTTCTTTCTCTTACTTCGCTGCCTTTCGACTCCTCTCTGGTAAATTCCTTTCTTGCTTTCCTTTTGTTAAGTATTTGCCGAACCCAAACTGCTTTAGCAGTTGAAGTAGTAAATTACAATCATTGTTTCGTTGTAGATACACCGAGAAGCTTGAAACCATATCTCTCAATCCCTCTCTCTTTCTGGTTATAAAGAGAGTTTGTGTATTGCCTGCCTATCGCGTGTTCGTTGAAATTCCTAGGAAAGTGTCTGTTTTACTCTAATGCTGATTTCGTTGGTTTTGGTGATTAAAAGTGATTTTCGCTTTGTGGGTTTGCGTTGGCATGTTTGAATAATTTGATTGTTGATTTCAGTTATTTCAGTTATGATGTAACCGCCTGCTTGGTGTTTGCTCGTTCAAATGTTAGTGTTATGAACGTGTTCCTTTTTTATTCTGATTGAATTTGTCGTTATTTTAAAGCTTTGATATTTTTCTTTCTATATTTCTGAATCGATAAAGTTTATGGTTTCTGTTAATCTTAAGCAGATAAAAAAAAGAAAAAAAGAAAAAAAAAGAAAGCTTTTTCTAAGGCACGCAGGTAGAAATGGCATGCGCCACCTTCAGCCTCAAAGGAGCTGCGGGTCTCAGACTCCACCACACCAACATTGCTCACCACCCTCTTCTTCATTCCTCCAAGCCATGCCTCTTTCGAACCCCGCGGCTCCACTCTATCTCCGCCATAAGTTTTTGCTCTCCTCCCAACTCTTACCATCTCAACGGCTCAAGATCAATTTCCAACTTGAATTGCTTCATCAAAAAATCGGAGCAGTCTGATTCCGGTAGCAACTTATTGCAACCTTCTTTATCCTTAAATATTAATCTTAATTTGATTTGCCATTTTGATATGTGCTTGTTTTTTTAATATTTTTGAAGAAGAGAGAGTAGTGGTTCTGGTGATCGGCGGAGGTGGGAGAGAGCATGCGCTATGCCATGCGCTGAAGCGGTCCCCCTCGTGCGATGCTGTTTTCTGCGCACCTGGCAATGCAGGCATTTCCAACTCTGGCGACGCCACGTGCATTTCTGATCTCGACATTTCCGATAGTACGGCCGTCATCTCATTCTGCCACAAGTGGAACGTGGGACTCGTCGTGGTGGGACCGGAGGCCCCTCTAGTTGCTGGGCTTGTGAATGACTTGAGCGAGGCTGGAATCCCTGCTTTTGGACCCACATCAGAGGCTGCTGCTTTGGAGGGGTCGAAGAATTTCATGAAGAGTCTCTGTGATAAATACGGAATTCCCACTGCTAAGGTTTGTTTTCACCAATCATAAAGACAAAAGTTTTGAGTTTGGCAACCAACGTTTTTGTTTACCATTTTTTGAGTTTTAGATTACAAAGGGAAAAGACTGACGATTTAGTTATTAATTTTTAACTGTTGTTGATACAAAATATGTATAACTAACTTGGATGTTGCTTCTCAATGGTATTTTAACAAACCAATTCCCATGCTAGTTGGTTTCTAAAATTTGGTAAATAATTTGGCATCTAAAGTTTTGAGCTTTACCATGTTTTTGTTTGACAGTAATGTTGTGGACGCAAACTTGATTACCCATTTTTAAGTTTTCATTCTAAATGACTTGGTATTCGACTCGTCATTTTTTCAATTGACGGTAAGTATTTACATAAAAAAATGCTCCAAATTATATTTTAACAGATCAATTCCCATATGAGTTGGTATCTAGAATCCTATAAATAACAAGTGATGCAACTTTTTTTAATCATTGTGTGAAATATATGTTTTGATCCAATGTAGTATCGAACGTTCACGGACCCAGCTGCTGCAAAGCAGTATATACAAGAGCAAGGAGCACCTATAGTTATTAAAGCCGATGGGCTGGCTGCAGGAAAAGGAGTTATTGTGGCTGCAACATTGGGGGAGGCGTGCAAAGCTGTTGATACAATGCTTGTCGAAGGAGTTTTCGGTTTGGCAGGTTGCTGTGTGATTGTTGAGGAATATTTGGAAGGAGAAGAGGCGTCCTTCTTTGCGTTAGTGGATGGGGAAAATGCCATTCCTTTAGAATCTGCTCAGGATCACAAACGAGTTGGGGATGGCGATACGGGGCCTAATACTGGCGGCATGGGAGCGTACTCCCCTGCACCCGTCTTGACGAAAGAGCTTCAAGATCTTGTGATGAAGTCTATAATTCTCCCAACGGTGAAAGGAATGTCAGCTGAGGGCTGCAAGTTTGTTGGGGTTCTGTATGCAGGTCTTATGATTGAGAAGAAGTCCGGCTTACCAAAACTAATTGAATACAACGTGCGATTCGGGGATCCTGAGTGTCAGGTCAGTTAACATACTCTCCGTAAATAGACCTATAATATTGATCATACAGTTTAGATATTGATTGTCGGTGTCTTTAAGTTGGCTAAACTGTAGGATTTGTTTCTTGATTGTGGAATTGAACGTGCACTTATTACTTGAAAGTTGAAACCCACAGTCCACAACTCATGAGATTTGTACTACAACCATGCCCTTTACTTCTGTCATTTTCACTGTTGAATTCGTATTTTCTCTAGCCCACTTTAGGCTTTTTTAATCTGTGATGATTGTATCAACAGGCGCTGATGGTTCGGTTGGAGTCTGATCTTGCACAAGTTCTGCTCGCAGCTTGTAGAGGAGAACTAAACGAGGTGTCCTTAAGCTGGTCGGCGGGGTCAGCCATGGTGGTTGTGATGGCAAGCAAAGGTTACCCAGGGTCCTACGAGAAGGGAACCATTATTCGGAACCTTGAAGAAGCTGAGCATGTTGCTCCTTCGGTCAGGTTATTTCATGCTGGGACTGCCCTAGACTCGGAGGGCAACTTTGTTGCGACCGGAGGGCGTGTTCTTGGGGTCACTGCCCAAGGGAAAGACCTTGAAGAGGCAAGAGACAGAGCATACCAAGCTGTTGAACAGATTAACTGGCCTGGTGGGTTTTACAGGCGAGACATTGGTTGGAGAGCACTTCCTCAAAAGGAATTTGTAACCAAAGGGTAAAGGTTTTTCTGGTATTTTCTTTAAATAATTAATAATATTAGTGATAAGTGTTTCATTTTTGGGAATAGGACTTTATGAATTCAATGAAAGGGAGTTTGATTTATAAACTAACATCACTCACCTAAAAATTTTATCAAAGAAAGAAGTTTCAAATAGAATTGACAGAAATAAATCATATAAATCATTTTGCTCTGATCTCCTAGAGTATTTTACTTTGATTATTTGTTCATAATTACCATGAAATAGTATGCTCAACTAAATCTCCTATATCAAATAGTAGTGACATGGAAAATCACTCAAATATCAATTACCAAGTTGTCTTTTAAATAATTTCTAATCGGGAAGATACAAAAATTCTTAAGTAAAATTATAACAAAGAATGTAGAACACAGAGAATAAAAGTAAAAAGGAGACGTAAAATATCAACATAATCGGGTTAAATATTAACATATCCAAAGGTCATGAAAAAATGTGATGTTATTATTATTTTTTTTGAAAGGAAAATGATATTATTCATGATCGGGGGAAGTGAATATGATATGCAGTATTCTGTAGTTTTAGCTGTAAACGCCATGACGTGCATTCTCAAAGTTCAATATGGCTTACGTAAAAAAACTACAAGTCGTCTTAGAATGCATCTTTTTAACAAAATGACTAAATGCTTAATTAACGAAGTAACCGAAACGCTTTCTACCGAAAAAAAAAAAAATGGTCTTCCGTGGAACCAGGTCACGCTCAAATCCATCCTTTCTCCACAACCGACGAGAAGCCTTTCATTAATTCCGGCGTCTCTGCTTCCAGGTCTGTCCCCATCCTTCCTTCCTAAACACCTAAATCACTAGGTAAAACGGATTTGATTCTCCTTTTAATATTTAGGATTGTTGAGTTTGTGCTTGGATTAATCACAGTTTCTCCCCTTCTCTGTTCAAAGTCAAGAGCTTTTTTTTGAAGGGAAGATTAAGTGATTTTGAATGCAATAGCTTTGTTATACTCGAGCAAAATAATTCATCATCTTTGGGTTTTCTAATGATTGATTCAGATTGCACATATCTTTCACCATAGGAATTCCAAACTATTAGAGATAGTGAAACAAATCATTTTAATGGGATCTTATCGTTGAAGCTTGCAATCAATTTCACCTTCTTCAACCAAAAAAAACAAGTGCACTTTTTTCTCTGTAGCTATAGCCTGCAGTTTTGTTTGAAAGAGATGAACGGTACCTGAAGTTAACACCAATTAAGACCGTCAAAACCAAATGCATTTAACTAATATGATGTGGAGTCTTTTAATAGGGTACACAAAAAATTAAACAGACGACCTGGGTTCATAACGAAGATATCGTTTGAACAGAACAACATGGCTTTTTTTTATTATTATAAATAAAATACCAAATTTTGAAGGACATTTCCTTTCCCTCTTTTAATCCCCTGCAGTAACATCAAGCAAAGCATGATAGAACGTTTAACAACGTAGTTAAAACGATTAATTAAAACCAAGAACACGGTAAAAAGTAGGTTTATTTTGCGATTCCAACATAACGACAAAAAACTTTCAATATCAGCCAATTTAGAAGTGATCCCATTGAACAATAGTTGAAAATTCAGCTCATAATCAACCAAACAATAATAAAAGAAAGGTCCAAGCCAGTTACTCTAGTAATTGGTAATGCTTGACATATGTTTTCAATAAGGTAGACCAATTAAGGATGTAGCTTCACTGATGTCCTTCGGGTCGTTTTTTTAGTAGTCAACTTGAAAATCTTTCGAGAAGAGCACCTGGTTGCCTCCTTACAATAGTTGAATAACTTGGCACATTTAACCTATAAAACGACAATCGAAGATATTTACAAGTGACACTTTTCAAGATATATAAAAAGCTATATAAATTAGAAATAATCAAAACAAAGAAATCATAATCTGTACAACCTTGATAAAGATGTTGGAGTAAGATGGTGATGCTAGATACACGCAATCCAAGTTAGTGCTTGATTTCCAATAACGCATCCAATCTTCACTACTCACGGATGACTTGATATTTATTTCCAAGTTCTTGGAGTCCTTGAGATTGTATATCTTGCGAAATAGTGAGGCCTTCATTTGCTTATGGAGGATCATAGTCTGCACAGGACAAATTCTTTAAAAAAGAAAGAAAGAAAGAAAGAGGTGGGAGAAAAGAATTCCTTTACCGGGCGCTAGTCAAAGTAGTTTAAAAAAAAAGGGCAAGTGGGCAAGTTGCGAGCGGAGCAATTAAGAGCTTGTGGTCGTTAACTGGAACAAATGAAGAGGAGCACAAACACCCACCGAGCATTTTTGCTTATATTTAAAACGCATAACTCGCGATCAGAAGTGATGCACTTCTATGACTATACCATCAGATTATAAAAAATACAAGATTTTTTTTTTTTTTTTTTTTTTGTGAATACTTGGTTTTGGCCTAAAAAATATCAACGCTAAATAAGAAAAGTTAAAAAACTTCTAAAAGTTGAAAAAATCTAAGGGTTATTAAACTGGTGTTTGGCATGGTGGTTAGAACTGTAAATTTAGCATGTGAGAATTTTATACTGTAGCAAAATTTTTTTGGGTTTACTATTATATGTGAGAGCTTTATATTGTTTTTAACGAAAAAGTTTGTTAGCATCAACTAATGTCAAACAGACTATAAGTTTTTTCAAAGATTTTTTTATTTTATTCTTTCATATACTTCAACGTGTTTTGGACATTTTTGACTTGGTTTGATAGTATCAAATTCAACCTTGTATATTTTGTGGATAAGAGCAAACTAAAAAGAAGAAGAAAGCTTTCCTCTCAAAAAAAAAAAAAAAAAAGAAGAGAGGGATTATAAGAATAAAACATTGAAAAAAGAAAAAGAAGTATAAAACTAAAAAGAAAAAAAATTATATTATTAGTATGGCCTACCTCATCATGCAGGCCTTGAATAGCCACCCTTAAACCTTTAATGTGGTTCGTTCTGGCAAATAATTCCTCCACCTTGTGCAACCAAATAATGCTATGATCCCGGTTAAGGCAAAAATTGAATTCCACTTTTGATAAATTATTTGAAGCGGGAAGAGAATAGAAGGGGCTTTTATTGTTTATGAATTTCACTGAGCGCACGTTTGGAGCATCAATCACGATCTCTATATGCAGGTTTTGGCAATCTCTGATGACCAACTCTTTCAGACTTTGGCTTGAAATCCTTATATCTTTCGTACTATATATGTCGTAAAGATCCAAAACCTCAAGGGCAACCAATCCTAAAACCTGAGTTTTAAGCCACCAATGGTCAGCTGCAATGATCACACGTAAAAAAATTTAGAGACTGTACTCTTTCACTAGTGCTACGCCCTTTCAATTATCATTGCAAATCAACTAAAATATTTTAGTTAACGTGACATTATATTATTGAGAGCAGGTACGCTACTACGTTGAATTTTATCACAAATAATTATCACCTGATAATCTCATTGTGTGTAATCGTAGTTGCTTCAATCTCTGTTCACAAGCGGCCAACATAATCTGACATTCCTGGGGCGAGCCGGACGCGCAACTACATGAGAAGTGTTGAAGGCTTGGCACTTGTATCACCGTCTGCATGGTAATGAAGGAGCAACGATAGAAAGATAAACTTTGCAGCCTAACATGACTTAAAACCTCAGGAAGTGCACCATCTGATTCGCGGAGACAGAAGTTCTCCAGCAAAGGAGAGCTAGAAAGTAATATCCGAAGTGTAGTTGCAGTGAAAAATGTCTGTACCAAATTCAGGTTTTTGAGAGTGGGAAAGTAGATTGTGTTATTAGGAAAAAAAATACTTGAGAGGACATTATGTCCTGATAAAGTCAAAGTAGTCAGTGAGTTTGAGCCAAAAATGGTGGGAGGGAAAGCAATGTAGTACGGCAGCCTGTAGTGGTCGGGAGACTCGATGGAGATTTGTAGGTGTTTGAGATTGGTTGATCTAGCAGCCAAATCTAGCCACCTATCCATTAAGTTGCTAAGGTTCACGTCGTACCTCAAACTGAATTTTTCGATAATGATTTCTGGTCTACGGAGGTAGCTTTGAAGAGAAATCTCGAGAAAATTCGTGAATTGTTCTAAGGAGGCGAAGTGGTGCTGCAAATCCAGATCCACGGTGGGGCGTGAATCCCATGCGCTCTTCCATGACTTGCAAACGCCGCTTGTTCGAGCTGCATCCTTCGTGGGAAGAAGGTTTAGTATGCGGTGAATGACGTCTTCACAAAGCAAATCCATATTCAAGTTCCATTCAAAAAATGGTCTGGATATTTGTTCTCAATTTCTACTGTATATAATTTGCAGCTCTAAACTGAAGAATCGGCATTTCCATTTTTGTTAGTTGTTTTTTTTTTTTTTTTTTGAAAAAGTTGTTAGTTGTGTTTTATATCATTGTGATTGTTTTTTCGAAAATTACTTCTAAGTGTTTCATTATCTCTATTAATTATAAGATTGAAATTTGAATGAATCTTCTAATTAGATATTTTATTTGGTAGTTTAGCTTTCACTGTGTTTAGGGGATATAAAACAGTTAGTTAGGATTCGTAGCTAAAATATAGGGTGAGAAGCCGCTAGTGGATAGATTTCGTATGTGTGGATTAAAAAAAAAAAAACTGAAAAACTTTTTGACGTTTATTTCGTAAATGGAGCTCAAAAATCTCTCAAATTAGTATATGTCATATTATGTCGTTTTCTGTTGTACCAAAAAAAAGTAATACTTTTCAGTTTAGAATTAGAATTAATAAAAGCAACCACTCTGATTTCTTTCTCCGGAATGCATTTTCTATTCTAAAAGTCAATAATATTAGAATTTCCATACACATCTATCCAAATTTTGCAAAGTGTTTAATAAACCCATTAAAACTAAAAATTTTAGTTTAAAAACTATAAATACTAAAGATTCACTTTTTAACGTAGCCGTTTAAGGTTTGCATCGACGTGCTTGTCAAACACTTTATTAATAAAACTACTAGTTATGAGGCGACAATCCCCTTTTGCAAGAAACTAAGAGAAAAACAAAATTAGAGAATGGAGGAGCTAGCCTACTTCCACTCGGCCGTTTTCATGGAGGAAGAGCGAACCCTCTGCCACTCCACTGTGAAAATGAAGGAGAAGCCAGATTCTCAACGGTACTTTGGTGACCACTGGGCAACCACATTGGCGACCATTTACGTGAACAAAAGAAATTAAAAAAAAAATTGACAATAGCAGTATCCGTTTTGTCAGTATCCGTTTTGTCTAAGCAAGCTGTGACAAAACCCCTTTTATTGGACTATAACAAATGGGTAAAATCGAAAAAATTAACCCTTTTTCTTTACCGTAACTTAGGTTATGCAACTCGACGGCGGCAGGTACGACGCCGCTCCTCCTCTCCCTCTTCTAGCGGCGATGGGTTTTGTTCAAACCAAAGCAATTATTTTTCATTATATTGTATCTTTCATTTGTGTTGACTTTAATTTGTTTGTGGTGACTTTAATTCGTAAATGCTTTAATTAATTCATCAAAGAATTGAAAATTCATGTCAAGTATAGCGGGTTTAGGTTCTCTTTTTCCTGGATGCAGATGGGAAGGAAAGAGGAAAAAGAAGATGACACAATTTTGATTTATTTTTTGGATTTTTTTTAAATAAATAACAATATATTTAAGAGTATTTTAATCTTTTTAAAAAAGGACATGTGAACAACAGGTGATGAAAAGCCTAAAATACTAAACAGATAAATCAGTCCTTTTATATTTAAATTGAAAGATTAAACCTAGTTTAGCTAAAAACAAAATGGGAATCAAATAAGTTTTTACACAAAATGTTTATTTTAAACTTGCTAAATCTAAAATTTTCTACTTCTAAACAATGTATTTTTAAGATTTTGGTAATCCAGAATGGCCATTATGTCCTAGTATATAATTTGAGGGGCTTTTTTTATTTTTTATTTTGGACGTTGTTATATATTTCCATATTTTTAGTAGTATGGTTTATCATGCAATAAAGCATACCTAAATTGTATGTGAATTAATATCAACAGTTTGTCATTTTTTTCCTTAATTGCACTCACTTATTCACGCGGTTGCTAATAATTATGCCCTATTTTATATGTAGGGCTCATTTTTTTGTTTCCATAATTGTTCACATTTTGACTTTGTGCAATTAGTTTCCCATATATTATATATCATTTACATATTTTGTTCTCTTTTCCATCAATTTTAGTTTAGTCAAATCATTATCATACCCACAATTATTGATTGTTTATGTTGAAAATGTTTTGACAAACTAAATATATGCTTTTTGTACTAGTTTTATTTTTTATAATGGCTTCTTATTTACATTAACGATAGCATGACATTATTCTAAATTACAAGTTGCATTACGTTTTTATTGTAATTATCATGTTGGAATAATAAGCTGCATTACGTTTTTATTGTAATTATCATGTTTCTTTTGACAATGAAAACTTTTTGACAGGTTTTATAACGTTATTTTCTGGCAATGGAGTTTTACTTAATTTTTATACTATTTTCTTTCATTCTGATGATGACGTCTTCCTTACAATAATAAAATATAAAATTATGAATAGTTGCATATATGTTCATAATTAATAGTTCTTTACAATAATAAATATATTAAAAGCTGATTTTGGGCAAGACAGTCTTTTTCTATGTTTTGAGATGGGTCTTATCACCTTTTTTTTAATTTATAATGAACTTTAATATATTATATTAATTATGTATTTGACTTTCATGTTTTTAGACGGAAACAATTGGTAATTCATTATCTTTTTATGTTTTCTGATTTAAACATTTACTATCATTTTAATTTGCTGATATATTAAATATGTATTTGACTTTCATATTTTTAGAAGGAAACAATTGGTAATTTATTAATTTGTTTTTTTATTTTTTATTTTATGTTTTCTTATGTATTATCATTTTAATTTGTTTCATTATTTAACGTTATAATAGTTTTTATAAATATCAATATAGAATTGTTAATGAGACATGTGACTCTTTTTTATTTATAGAATTAAAATACGTCTGCAGTTTATGAATATTCTTTATATGTCCCAATGCATATGTGTAAAGACATTAATAACCATAATAATGATATTGTTAGTTTTAATTTATTTGTTTAGAATAACTAAAATATACATATTTAAGATTTCAAACGGATTATGATATCATTATGTTTAAAAAAAATCTATGGAATTAAGGTATTTCTTGCTTAAATTCAAATTGGTAACTAAAATAACAATTTTAAAATTTCTTAAAAAGATAGAAATTTTTTATCGACAAGTTGGATTTACTGATAAATTGAAATTATGGCGTTGTAATTAAATTAATAATACCATTTTACTAATAAATTAAAATTAAGGTGTTGTAATTAAATTAATAACATGATATTATTAAGTCTTTGTATAGTAGAAGAACTATAATATACGTATTTAAGATTTCAAATGGATTAAGATATCATTATATTTAAAAAAATTCTTAAAATTAGGGTGTTTGTTGCTTAAATTTAAGTTGGTAACTAAAACAACGATTTTAAAATTCCCTAAAAAGATGAAAATTTTTTATCGATAAGTTAGATTTACCGACAAATTAGAATTAGGGCGTTGTAATTAAATTAATGATACCATTTTACTGACAAATTGAAATTAAGGTGTTGTAATTAAATTAATGACATAATATTATTAAGTCTTTTATATGTCTTACTGGTTAGATAATTGATATATTGTTAAGTTAATGATACGTAATGATAATTATACACAATAACATTCATTTCTTAAGACTTTAAGCGAATGATATTTCTTGTTTTTGGTAATATGTAATTAAATTAATGATATAATATTTATTAAGTCTTTTTGTGTATTTTGTAGTTTATATAATTGTTGTATCATTAAGTTAATAATACGTAATGACTCAATAACATTCATTTTATTTTTTTAAGCCTTCAAGTGATAATGATAATACATTAATGTAATATGTTAAAATAAGAAATATACGTGTATATTTTTTTTCCTAATTTAACTATTCAAAAAATAAGAAAATTTATTATAAAAATTTAAATACATGATAATATTTAGTTAAAAGGTATTTTAAAGTTTTGAATATATGAAATTTTTAAAAAAGATATATAAGTAATATTTACATAATAAAAACAGATATTAATTAACTTCTTAAAAAATAGACAGATTATATAATTTTTACTATAGAATTTTCTGTGATATGCAATTTTTACTATAGAATTTTCTATAATTAAATCATGTTGTGGACAATTTTAGATTCAATATACTACGCTTGTGTAAATAACGCGAGAATCGAATCGACAACTTTTGTGAACTTGAGATTAACCCAAAAGATAAAGATAAAAGACAAATTCAGGGGCCCACAAAGGGGTAAGAACGGTGAATTGGGCCGTGTCCAAAATTCGTCAGCTTCTAAACCACCCCCTAGGCTTCTGCTTCTCTTTCAGCCCATTTCAAGAAGAACCAAACCACCTCGAACTTTCCACCAGCCGCCAAATGCAAAACCCGTCAAGAAATCCAACGGCAGCGATTGGCCCAAAACGATCATGAAACAATCGAACCTGTCGATTGTTCCAGAAGTCAGACACGTGGCAGCACCTAACCCTCGCTCCCTTCTGCGCCTCCCCGAAAACCCTATTTTCTTTTGCTCTCCGGCTTCCTCTCATCTTATCCCCTCAGTTCCCTTTCACCACACACCAAAAACTTCATCTTCGTCTTCGTTTTTCTCCACATTAAGGTTAGGTTTTGGCCAGTTCCAAATTCAGTAAAAGGCAATAATAATGGCTTCCTCTACAGCTCAGATAAACGTGCTCGGCGTTGCGCCTGGCTCTTCTTCTTCTTTCAGGAAGCACAATTTCAGAAACCCTAGAACGGTCTTCCTAGGACAGAGGCTCGGGAGTACGGCGTCGTTTCCTCGGTCGGCGTTCTTGAGGACGGGGAGCAGCAACGGTGTTAGGGGAGTGGGACCCCTACGCGTGGTGAGCGAGAAGGTGGTGGGGATCGATTTGGGGACGACGAACTCGGCGGTCGGGGCTATGGAGGGAGGGAAGCCGACGATAGTCACGAACGCCGAGGGACAAAGGACGACGCCGTCGGTGGTGGCTTACACCAAGAACGGCGACAGACTTGTCGGCCAGATCGCTAAGAGGCAGGCTGTCGTCAACCCTGAGAATACCTTCTTCTCCGTCAAGAGGTTCATCGGAAGGAAGATGTCCGAGGTCGACGAGGAGTCCAAGCAAGTCTCCTACAAAGTCGTTAGGGACGAGAATGGAAACGTTAAGCTCGATTGCCCTGCCATTGGCAAGCAGTTTGCCGCCGAAGAAATTTCTGCTCAGGTATGTGTGTGTATATATATATTGTCTAATTTTGTTTAAAGTTTAGTTCTTTTGCTGCTTCTGGGATTGAATGAAGAATATTTGCTTTTGATACTAATTCTGTTTCTTTATGTTGATTTAATGTCAAATTGAAGCTGAAATATTAGATTTTGATAGGGTTTTGTTGCTTTTTGCTGGTTTAGTTCGTTGGAGATTCTAATCCTTGGACGGTTGGACCATTTATTGTTCTAATATTGAATTGTGGTATAACTTTATGGAACATTCTGGTAGCATTGTCTTTTGTGTAAAGTGGTTTTAGATATTCGAAATAATTTATTATCAATTATCATTATCTGGTCTGATTTCATTAGAATCAGCTTTCTATTGTAGTTATCTTTTCCCAAATAGTGGTTAATTATCGAATGCTAATTGTTTTACTCTTTCATCAGTATTGTTGGTCTGTCACATACATACATACATATATATAATCTTAACTTTGTTTCTGATATAGGTTTTGAGAAAGCTTGTGGATGATGCTTCGAAGTTTTTGAATGACAAAGTGACTAAAGCGGTTGTTACCGTGCCTGCATACTTCAATGACTCTCAAAGAACAGCAACAAAAGATGCTGGTCGGATTGCCGGTTTAGATGTTCTTCGTATTATTAACGAACCAACTGCTGCTTCATTGGCCTATGGGTTTGAGAAGAAGAACAACGAGACAATCTTGGTTTTTGACCTTGGAGGTGGCACATTTGATGTTTCAGGTAAGCAATGCTGTTTATTTCGATTAGGAACTGCATGATTTAACTATTTTGAAATATTTCCTTCACTCTTATGACTGTTTATAATGAGATAACAGTTACTCTATGTCAAGAAATTTGACTGACCTTGTCCTTTGTTCCAGTTCTGGAGGTCGGTGATGGAGTGTTTGAAGTGCTGTCCACTTCTGGAGATACGCATTTGGGTGGAGATGACTTTGACAAGGTATTTTCTTTTAACTCAACTATAGGACCTCTAGTTCAATCTTTTCTTTCCCTTTCCCCAATCCTTTTGTTTGTCGGTGCCTGGTGGAAAATCTGAGTAGATAAACACTGGTACCTAACTATTACAAAATCCATGCAGAGGATTGTTGATTGGCTAGCTGCAGACTTCAAACGAGATGAACGAATAGACCTTTTGAAGGACAAACAAGCTCTTCAGAGGCTGACAGAGACAGCTGAGAAAGCCAAAATGGAATTGTCATCTTTGACTCAGACAAATATTAGGTATGTTGATCGGACTCTGGGAATTCGCTTTGATTTTTTTCCCTTTGTCTTGGCACAAAACAGCTTCTGGAATTTCACCGACAATTTTTGGTCTGTTGCAGTTTGCCATTCATTACTGCCACTGCTGATGGCCCCAAACATATTGAGACCACCCTCACCAGGGCTAAGTTTGAGGAACTTTGCTCAGATCTCCTTGACAGGTATCTATTTTTGTGTTAAACTTACTGTGATGACCTTTATTATTATGTTTTGAATTTCTGTTCTTTGCATTCACTGCTTACGAAAAAAAACACTCTGGACTTTTTGTTTTAAGTGTAATTTTTTTCACCTGAAATTATCTTATCAGGCTAAGAACGCCAGTGGAAAATGCCTTAAGGGATGCGAAACTCTCCTTCAAAGACCTAGATGAAGTAATCCTTGTTGGTGGGTCGACACGTATCCCTGCTGTTCAAGAGCTTGTGAGGAAGCTGACCGGGAAGGAACCTAATGTCACAGTCAATCCTGATGAAGTTGTTGCTTTGGGCGCTGCAGTTCAGGTGTGTTTGCGATTAATAACTTGTTACATTGTTGGCTTCATGGTTATTAAATTTTTATGTAGAAAAATCAATTGGATAACTGAACTAACGTTTTAAATATGATTTAAAGGGAGTGACATTGTTTTGCATTGCTTGCATGTGATATATGTTAACTTCGTACTTTTTTTTTTCGCTTTGTTTTGTTTTTTTTTTTTTTATTATTTTATTTTATAATTCTAGGCTGGTGTGTTGGCTGGAGATGTTAGTGACATTGTGCTTTTGGATGTAAACCCATTGTCGCTGGGTTTGGAGACCCTTGGTGGTGTCATGACGAAGATCATCCCAAGAAACACTACCCTGCCTACCTCAAAGTCAGAGGTGTTCTCTACAGCTGCAGATGGCCAGACAAGTGTGGAGATTAACGTTCTTCAGGGAGAGAGAGAATTTGTGAGGGACAACAAGTCCCTTGGCAGCTTCCGGTTGGATGGTATCCCACCTGCACCACGTGGGGTTCCTCAGATTGAGGTCAAATTTGACATCGATGCTAATGGTATTCTCTCTGTCACGGCTGTTGACAAGGGTACTGGGAAGAAGCAAGACATTATGATCACCGGAGCCAGCACATTGCCCAGTGATGAGGTATTTTTCTTGTGTTTCTTACTGCAAGACAGATGTATTGCTTCTTAGCCTTTAGGATGAGAAAATTCATTTATTGTAGGCTTGATACTTGTATTTTAGGCCTTTCTCAGCGTAGTATTGTAGTAACGAGTAAATAATATGAAAAATTTACAGGTGGATAGAATGGTGAAGGAAGCAGAGAGGTTTGCAAAGGAAGATAAGGAGAAGAGAGATGCAATTGACACAAAGAACCAGGCTGATTCAGTTGTCTACCAGACAGAGAAGCAGCTGAAGGAGCTGGGAGACAAGGTTCCTGGTGCAGTTAAAGAAAAGGTTGAGGCGAAACTTGGAGAGCTCAAGGAAGCCATCTCAGGAGGATCTAACCAGGCTATCAAGGACGCCATGGCGGCTCTCAACCAGGAAGTTATGCAGCTTGGTCAGTCCCTCTACAACCAGCCTGGTGCTGCTCCCGGTGCAGGGCCAGCGCCTGGTGGTGAAACCGGAGCCTCAGACTCGTCCTCATCCTCATCCAAGGGACCCGATGGAGATGTCATTGATGCTGATTTCACGGACAGCAAGTGAGCTGGCTGGGTAGTTCTATCCTTATTTTTTTTTCTTGATTTTTCTTTGTTTAGTAAATGTTTATAGAAGTGGTTTTTTGCGGGGATTTCGGATTCTGTTTTTCGGCTTTTACTTTTTCGGGTCATTTTTGTTTTCGTGGAGAAACGAGAAAGGACGCTGTTTAGGTTCAAAAATAGGGGATGGATTGAAGAAGCCATATATGGTCAGGAGATGATGCCCCATGAAAGCATAAATGAAGGGGTTTTGGATTGAAGCTAAGCACATTGTTCCAAATATTAAACAGACATATGTAGTCTTATGTTGATTTTGACCTGAAAAAATACTCATGGGGTTTCTATTTCCTGTATTATTATTATTATTAGTTTTAATATTGAATGAGGGTGACAATGATATAACACACTAAAATCCCTTTTTTAGCATTAGCGTTTTAGTTTTTCAATTTTGTTAAACTCAGATATATAATTCGAAAGTAGTGATGTCATTTATTCGGAAAATCTGGCAATGTTGCCTGAATATAATTAGCAATAGATGTCCCCTTAACCAAATGCCGAAATGATGACTCTTTTAAACTTATAGACTACACAGTATTAGCTATAATATTAATTAGAAAAAAAGCTTTTCCATCCCGTAGGTTTGAATGCTGGCAAGTCTCACCATTTATACTTAGCAGACTATAATTCTGTAGAGTTTAGAAGTGCACTTGTAATAATTAGGCTGTGATTGTTTTCTCTCTTTAGTAATAAAGAAAATGACCACCCACAACAACAAAATATGGGCCGAATTTTTAGAAATTTGTAGAATGGCCGTAACTAATTGCTCTTTCATTCCTAAGTCTATCCTCATATGTAATGCTCTTTGCCTTAAAATTTGAAAGAGCTGTTAAGGATGAGCGAAAAAGTACCAAATCTATTTAGCAAGGCGTTTGATACAAGAATAGCGATAATATGGGAGACGGAGTAGTGAATGCTGTGGTCTAAATTGAAGTGATGAATATTGAATTTGACATGACAAATACCTCTTTCCTTTTCACTATCTCATTTATCTATCAGGAAGATAACTGCGGGCAATAGCTCTAATATTTCCACTAAAAACATATTTTTGTTTCCTGATTTGCAAATATTATATACTTTCCCGATTATGTTTAATTCGACAATTGTCCCTCTTTATTGTTGTTGTTATTATTATTTTGAATTTGATATAACTCAATTAAAATCAAAATAGAACTCGATAGAGAGATTATTAAGTCCCATTTTTTTTCTTTTTTCTTTTTAATATAAATACATCTATATATACATAAACTTAATTAGAGTGTTTTTTTTTTTCGTTGAAATCACCATGGATTTGATTACACAATTGCCACAACACCTTATTCACAGAATATCTGCTTCCCTCAAAGGAAGCTACTCGAACAAGCATTCTGAAAAAGTCACGGAAAAGCGCATAAGATTCACGATCTAGACTAGATCTAGATCCACAAATCATCAGGCCCGAGGACAGACTTCGACGAGTTCTGCATGGAAAAACGCTACGTTCAACAAGGTCTTTCTGGTGTGGAAAACAATCATGAGTATGACCACCATATATTGGTCTTAATCAAGGAGCGGATACACTTAGTATGTGTCGCGGGTAACAACCTCTTGGAGCTAAAGATCATGGCTCATAATGCCTTCACTCTGAATTTGTGTGCTTCAAACACTACACTAACCACATTAAATTTGTGTGAATGCACCCTACTTGGGAATCTTTCTGAAAATACCAAGTTCCCAAGCCTCCAAAATCTCCCCTTGAAAAATACAACACTAAATTCCAACATTATCCATTAAACATTCCTCTCTATCTCTCCCTTCCTTGAGAGCTTGAGTCTTATTGCATGTGATGGGCTAGAAAGTCTTGCTGCTTAGGCTTAGTTTGGATCACAAACGTCTCGACCCATTCCTGTGACTCTCTCAAAAGGGTCAACATAAAAGCACCGAATCTCCGCAATTTTATGTTTGTTGGCTTGTCAACATTGAATAGGCCTTACAAGTGTGAGGCTGAGTTAGCCGCTTGTGATTGCACAGAAATAGATTCTCAAACAAGAAGTGGCTTCAAACTATGATTTCTAGGTTTGTGTCCCTTGAGGTCTTGGATCTTTTCAAGGTTTATGATGCTAATAAGAAAGCTAAAAAGATTTCCAACCCAAGTATAGGTAAATTAGTCATGAGAAGTTGTACAAGCTTCAATGAGAACACGATGATTTATGCTCCGAACTTGCGTTTTGTCAAGTTCATGGACAATAAATGTCCATTCTATTCTCTTCCCACATCAAATAATTTATCACGAGTACACTTCACTCTCAACCTTGAAAAAGAACATTTTATTCCTCTTTGGTTGCCCAAATTGGGGGAATTATTGTCCAAAACCAACCGTAAAAATGATATGAGCATGACTATTGCATGCAGGCAGTGGTACAATCAGGTATGTATATGTTTAGCCTTGGTTCTTCTTTTTTTTTTTCTTTTTTTTTTTTAAATTTAATTTCTCTCAATGAACACCAATTCTAATATCTCAAATTTTATACCAACACTTAAATCGTCATTAATTCAATGGTAAACGCAACTTATCACTATCGCAATCTTTTAAACACCTACCAATAAAAATTTGCTAACTCATAAATTGAAAAATAAGTTAGGATTAAAATTGATATCCTAGGATTATGAAAGTTTATTACCCTAGTTCTGTTATTCTAATATTAAAGGTTTTTCACTCCTTGCTTTAGGACTTTTATGGGAGCCTATGTAGATGGAGGAGGACCGTGAGGTGCTGCCCATATGGACCAATAAAATGCTGGAAGCACGCCTTGAAGGACAACATTCCAATTGAGAGCCTAAATTGTGAAGAAGACATTAATATTGGCTACAGCAATACTGCTCTTTTAAAAGCATATCAAGCATTCTCATACAATCTGACTAGAATTAACTTACAATACTGCAACAAAAGGTGTTGATGGTAATTTTTTTAATGTTTTCATGAAAATGTCAATGACAATACCAATATTATACTTGAGATTAAAAAAATATAAAAGCTCATATTTAATATGTTGTTTTAAAAAAATATAAAAGCTCATATTTAATATGTTGTTTTATTCTATGCTTCGGCCTAAAATTCTATTTCGAAATCTATCTTCTATCATAGTTATAAAGCTTTAGAACTTGTACAAATAAACTTTAAATTTTAAAATGATTTGGAAATGATAATATTGTAATGATTATGAGAAGAGTCAAAGACTTCAACTATCAAGAGTCAAGACTTCAACTATCAACAATTAAATACAAAAATTTAACATATGCTATAATTGGAATGAAATTTGCATATATGCCAAGTCAACAATAGTTATTGTTGTTTCTGTGTGTTGTTTTTTTTTTCCCCTAATTTTTATTGTTGTGAAGAAACAAAAAGGATGTTGATTAGATTCAGAAAATAGCCGATGAATTGAAGAAGTTATATATGATCAGTAGATGATGCCGCATGAAAGCATCGATGTTGGGATTTTGTGTTAAAGCCTACGCACCTTGTTACAAATATATTTAAACAAAGGCATGTATTCCTGTGGTGAGTTTGATATTATAATTAATATTTATCGGCTTGTTAGCCTTGGCATTGTTCTCTATTTTTTATGTTTATTTTTTTTTGGAAAAGGTCTCAATTTTATTTTAAAAATAAGAGTAATTTACACCAATGGTTGCTCAACTTTTTAGTAAGTAATATTTTTGTCTTTTTTAAAAAAAAATTTAACAAAATAACCCCTAAACTCTTGAACCCCATCAAAAACCCAAACGAAAACATTCATATGCTCATCATGCCACCTAATTTCAGGGGGACATGATAGTAAAAAAAAAAGGTCAAATCATATAGCTGTTGATAAAAATAAAAATAATAAAACAAACACAAAAGCAAAGGCAACCAAAAAAGCCAAAAACCCCAAAATAATAATAATAATAATAATAATAAAATCAAACCTCAAACTCATATAACTCAGATAACTATTACTTAAAATCAGGGATTCGTTTGGTTTAGTGGTTGGCCCATGGACTACTTCGACTCACTCTCTTGACCCTCTCTGTGGGGAGGCTGAAGCGGTTCGTCTACAATAGTGCCTGTGTGAGATATTCCCTTGTAATGTGATATCTGCAGGTATATAATCTGAAATAGATGTTCCCTTATATTTACAGAGAACAGTAACCAATTGCGAAATGATATCTATTTTATGATTCATTTGGTACATGGGTTTAATATGTTGTGATTTAAAACTTTATGGTTTGACATGTCAGTTTTAAACTGTTTATTTTAAACGATGGTTTTGATTTGATGTTTGAAATATAAAGTCTAAACGAATAAATCAATGAAAAAATTACATATTATACCATATTTTTAAAAGTTGTGTTTATTTATGCCACAATTAAAAAAAACTAATGCTACATTATAATTTATATTACATGTTAAGTTATGTAACAAATGAACGTGTATGGCATTTATAAAATATAAATTTTAAAAGATAGCATTTATAAAAATTGCCCTAAATTGATACCATTTAAATTGGCGTTTGGATGCAACAATTAGGAGTATGGTGTAAAAGATAATTTAGAAATAAAGTTTTAACCTCTATTTAAAAGTAAAACTAATGATATTATACATTGATTAACAAATTAATTATAAAATAGAATCTGGTAAAACGTGCTAATCTGATACAACTGTGGTCAATTTGATAAATACTGCTTTTGTAGTACTACTTCTTTGTGGAAAAATTTGAAATCTACCAGCTTTAGGAAATGGAAAGAGAGAGAGGAGAGAGAAAGGGACGAGTGTGAAATATAAAGTAAAAGAAGAGAGGAAGAGTTGAGTGATGAGATTTTTTGTGGAGAAATTTAAACATATTATACATCAAAAGTGATGTAAATCAAAGGTTTGAAAAAAAAAAATAGCTCAAAATATTAATGATGTTAAAAAAGTGGCATGGCACCTAATTTCTCATGGAACTGAGGGTAAAGTTTCATATTGGGTGGTTGAGGTCGTTTTAAAAAAGGGCCGTTAATGTGTGAACGGGCTGAAATGCGACACCAAACATGGGTTTAAAACAGGCTGGACAGTTTGATCGGGCAGATCCATCACCAAACAGAGGTTAAACATTGACTATACAGTACATAATAATAATAATAATAATAATAATAATAAAGCCCACAGGGCTTAAACACTGGTAAGTCTTACCATTTTTACGCAACAGGACTATAATTTCCTAGAGTTTAGGAGTACGCTTACGGTTACGGTAATTAGGCTTGGATTGTTGTCTCTCTATAGTACTAAAGAAAATGTCCAACCATAATTAACTATGGCCGGAGTTTTCAGAAATTTGTAGAATGGTCATTCTTAATCATTTACTCCTCTTCCATCGTAAACATATGGATAGATCGTATATGCATGATCCTTATTGCATGCCATGATCAAGTTTAATTATGTCGGTCGAAAATGTGGTTTTATGGAGATGGGACAGCGTAGCGAAAAATGAATAAAGTGGCCAAGGGTGTTATTGGCCTGAGATTATGAGTGGAAACTACAAAGGCATTACACACGAATATGATCACGCATATTCATGAAAGGGGAAATCACTATATACAAAAACGACATGCCATTCATGTGCAACAATAATATTAAATGACGTGACACATCATTCCCGACCCCTTTAGACTGCACGTCTTCGTCTCAACTTCGTCGTTAACCCACACGAGCGGCAGGGAACCTTTGTACATGCGCCCACCAACCAGTAGAGGTTCGGCTCTGATACCATATGATATGAACCCACCTAACTCCACCCCAAAAGCTAGCTTGTGAGGGGAGGATTATGAACCCATATATATAACACCCAAGACCACCCTCTCTAACCGATGTGGGACACATCATTCTGCTTGTAGACGTTGGATCTACAATCAAATACAAAATGCATTAATCCAGATTATCGTGTTCTTTCTAATGGATTTGGGCCCTCAAATCACCGTTATTTAAATCTGTTAGTTTCAAAGAAAACCAGTTAGACTAATTACAGTAAACGATCAACAAATTAAATCAAAATGAAATGAGATAATGCTGAAGCAATACAAGATACCACACGCAGATTTTTATAGTGGTTCACTATATGAAAGAGAGCTACATCCATTGTTCTTCACTATGTAAAAAGTTAAAAGGTACAGATTACAAGGATGAAAGAAAAATGAAGAGGAATTTTGGCAGAGGTTCTGTATAATGTTTTTTTCGTATGTACAATTGAAGACGGTATCTCCTTATATAAAGAATAGGGTGAGTCGTGGCTTCCAACCAATTGACGGAGTGGAGTGATGACGCTGGAGGTAACTGCAATAGTGGGACACGCGTCGGTCCGTGATAGGCCTCAAGAATCATGCTTTCCCTACGTTTCAATTCATGGTTGGATGTGCTTATAATTGTCCGTTCATGCCGATCGACTCCATCGAACGAATACGTGGAAAATAAACCTGGACACAAACATTTAATAACAGAATGTTATCTGAATAATACATATCGATTATATACGGGATCGAACTGATATATCCCATCGAAGCCTTAATTCCGTTTGCACATGTTACTCTTATGTTGAATAGCGGAGTCGCTCGATTCTGTTCAACTCGCTCTAGGCCGTCATTTTGGGCCTTTAGACAATTCAGACTAACGAAATTGTACCCCAACACTACTCCCAATTAAGTAATGGTAAATCGTTGTTCATAAAACGACATGTTGTTTCATAATAAGTGCTCCTCATCATAGAAACAGCGTGTTGTTATTCACTTACAAATGGCTTGTCGCTAAAATAAAAATATATTAACATTAAAGGGCTTTTAGAATGATACCTCCTAATTTTTTGTGCTTTGATGAGTTACCTCTTGAACTTTAATTTTTTTTTTTAGTTAAATCTCCTAAATTTTTCAAAGTGTTGCAATTTGATTCATGTTAATTACAATAATTGTAATAACAACAACAAACAAACAAACAACAACAACAATAATAATAAACAAAACCTTGTATTTCTTTCCTACTTGACAACCAATTGGGGGTTCATTGCCTTTAATAAAGTTATTTTTTTAACTTATCACAATATTTTATAGTTTTAGTGATAACATTCAAAATAACGGCATGTCAAGTTTTCGTAATCATATTTCAATTTGTCATATGTTATTTCACTTGGGCTATTGTTCTCAATCTTCTTTGTAAGCGTATTGGTCAGTTTTTATCAAAATAATGAATTAACCGCATATAGTTATGCCTTTCCAATGCTAAAAATATTCACAACTTAGACCCTTTTATGCAATTACAAAACTCTTGTGGTAAGATTTTTACCATGGCAATGCAAAGATGCGACCTTTGTAGGTCGATAAAGAATTCCCACAATAGAGAGTCATCAACCCATCACATAATAAATCATAACCTTATGAGTTCTAATATATAAAACTGATGAACCTTGTACCCATCAAAGTTACTCTTTCTCACTTCTCTCTTTCTCTAAGTAATCTTGATATGGTATCAAAGCCTCCTATGGCTTTGGTAATTAGAACCAATTCTTGACAAGTTCTTTTCCCCCAGCCCTAAAACTTGCAATATATATAGGTCATTTGGAAAACGGTTAGAACCGTCAGTTGTAATTGTAAATAGTGTAAAAAAGCAAAGAATTGTTACAATATACAGTTCTCAAACAAAAATTGTTGATTCTAACCATTTTTCTAAACGGCCTATAGGAAACTTGTGTTTGGACAACATTAAATAACAAACATTATGATATCAAAGAACGCCACCATTATACTAACTACTAGTCATGTACAACAAATACAAACAGTTATACAAAATATGAGAAGTGGAAGGAAAACAAGCATGAAGAATCATTTATACAATATCGTTTCTTTATATTTTAGTCTGTCTATTACATCACTCCCATAATTTCCTTCTGGGACTATGAGGAAGACTTTCTGCTCTATCAATACGATGGGGAGAACTATGGATAGGAAAATCATCAAATTCTCCACTCCCTTTATGGTGCCTAATGTTTGTGTAGTAGTAATCAAGGCCATGGCCCGATAAGCCCCTTCTTAACTCGACCCTACCTAAAGTCGACAATGGTGGAGAAGCCATCTGTTCATTCCCAAGGGTCTTTTGAACATCAAGGAGAGGCCTATGATGCTGGTAAGCATGATGGTGGTGGTGGTGGTGTTGGGTGCTTTGGTGGAGAGGCTTTGGAAGGTAGAGGCTAGGAGAGCTTTGCACTCTATGCATATTAAGCCCCGCGCTACTAATACTACTACTGCCTATGTAATAAGGCGGCAACGTATTGAAGGCTGTAGGTTCGACAGAATGGAGCTTTGAAGAATTAGAGGTCGGTGAAGAGCATCCAGAGGAGACGTTGAAGATTGGAGGGTTTGTAAGAATGGGAGTGATTGATTTAGTCCTTTGAGTAGCCCGAACTATGCCATTGATGGCGTCAATATAGCGTTGCTCAAGCGTATGGGGTAGTGAATCCAGAAAGGCGGCTTGATTATCATGAGCAATGGTTGGCTTGGATGGAAACAAGAAGGCGCGGAACTTCGGTGAGCCTTGATTTTCTTGATGGCTGTATTCATGAAGCATATGCTTTAAATCTTCGTCAGTTTTCACTGAGACCAAAGTGTCTAGATCCTCGGGTATCAATTGGTACTTGAGCACCATGTCCCCTTCAAAGAGATCCGAAAGCCTTTCCTTTAGTTCTGTTATGTGAAAAGAATAGGACACTAACACAGATGAAATTCATAAGTACATAAAAATATGTCAAATTGAAGTTTACAATTGATTATATAGTAAAAATAATAATACTTCTATCATAAGAATTAAACAAGAAATGCTTTAGGGGTCAAAGGAGACAAAAATATGTCAAACTCAAGTTTACAATTGATGATACAGTAAAAAAAAAAAAGAATTCTATCATAAGAATTAAAAAAGATGCTTCATCCATACTATTTCAAGTTGTGCTAAATGACCATAATTTTTTTTTGGGCTCAATATGATTTTTGATACATAATCCGATTTTGCCCTATACATAATTCTCCTTTCATAAATCAATTTGTTATCCATTCTTGCTAAGACCATCATGAAAAATTCCTAAGTAGTAAAATGGAAAAAGACTGAAAAATGCCACTCTCTCACTAATGGTTATGTCCCTTTTTTTTTAGCCTTATGATTCTTAAATATATACAGATACACATCGCCCACAAATCTGCACTATTTCTTTTTCTTAAAAAAATATTAAATCTGCACTATTTGTTACTGCTACTGTCATTACCACAGATACATTAAATTTAAAAAGTACAGACACAAGGAATATTCAAATTATTAAACATAAATCGATGACATGCAAAACACTCGGCGTCAAACCTTCAACGAACAAAAATAAAACATCTGTTTTTTTTTTTTTTTTTCTTTTTGATGAAAAGAAGAAAAAGTGCTTCTTCTTCTTGTTGCGTTCCAAAAACATGAAAATAGAGATTTTCTCGGGAAACAAACAGCGAGAGACACAGACCTGAGAAAGTGATGTCGCGGGGGACGGCGACGACGCGAGTCTCACCGCCGACGTACTTGAGGTGGCCATCGGCGGGCCTGGGCAGGATTTTGCCGCCATGGCTGCAGAAAAACTTCATCTTGTTACCTGGGGAGCAAGGCAAATTGTCCTCCTCCTCTAACGTTAGTCCTCCACCGCCTTCGGCCGCCGCCATTGATGAGAATTGAGAATGAGAATTACTTCTTTTTTTTCCAACTCTCAGGCCAACAACGACCAAGTCGGTTATTACTCTGTCAAAATTGTAACAACCGATTTGAAACCAAAAAAGTCACGAAGAGAGTGTCCTAAATTTGAGTCGGAAAATCAAAAGCAAAGCAAGAAAAAAAAAAAGGAAAAGAATTTAGCGGAGGAGAAAGCAAGAATGAAGATCAATTGAATGGACAGTTATTTATGTTCCCACAATAGTATTTTTATTTTATTTTTAGTATTAAGAGAACAAAGAGAATAGATTCTGTTTCCGGTTTTGTATGAAATAAGGTTTTACAGTTTCCACGCCAACCACCGGTTTTTTTAGATGTCATCGTTTTAGTATTTTGTATTTTAAAGAAACATTATATTAATATGCTGTTGTTTTAAAAATATCAAAACATTATAATATAGGTTTTAAAAATATAATTTTAGTATCTTAAATTTATGTTTTTTGATATAAAATTTTTGTTTTAAATTAATTTTGTAAAACTATAATAAAAAATTAAAACAAATGTAACATAAAACTCATACAAAAAAACATATATATGGAACTATTAATTTTTTCGACATTATTGTTATATTTATTTTCTTTTATAATTTTTATAAAATAAATTAGAGTTTAATAATAAAAAGATAAGTTAAAAATTTTCTATATTATAATATAAATATAAGGTACTAAAATACATATTATTTTGATATTTTTCAAACAATAAAATAGCTATAGGATGTTTCACTAAAACACGTCGTACCGGAATGATAATATGAGCCGGTTTGGTTTGAGTATTTGAATAGAGTATTTGAATGAAGATTTAAATTTTTGTAAGAGAAAATGCTGTAGCAAAATAATTCAAACCGTGATTCAAATCACAAAACAAACGGACCCTATATCTCTTTTTTTCCTCCAATTTAGTTTTTAATTTTATATGTTTTTTATATGGGTTATAATAATGGTACTATAAATATACAAATTGGAATGGATTTGGGCGAATCTCTCATGTTTCCGTCGCCTGTCACGTCTATTTTCCTTTGCCGTTTCTTCAGACAACCACAAGTTCTGATTTGTTGTGCTGTGAATTTACGTTTTTAACCTCCACGAATGCCACACGTCCGGGCGATTCCCTGCACTTTGCTCGCGCACTTGACACCTGTACATTGCTTGTGGAAAATGGCCTTTTCATTTGTTTTCAGAATAATTTTATATTCTTCCTTCAAAAAATAATATGAAATCCTTTTAAAGGGACCATTTTATATTCCCTAATCAAGGAAATAAAAGGATAATGTGAAAGATAGTTGCCTGGTGTTAATAACTTATTTATTTGCCCGTAAAAATGTGTGTATGTATTCGTGACATTAATTAAAGCCTTGTTTCTCTTCAAAAAAAGTATATATTTAATAAAACCTTCAAAAAAATTAACAACTTGATAAATGGACACAGTGACATCAAAGATCGATATGTTATAACCATATCAAGGCATTTTAAATGGACAAACAATGTGTGAGAATTAATTTAAAAATTGTTGATAGAGGTCTTTTCATCAATTGTTTGGAGAACAATTTTTTTTTATTCGCTTGGAAAACAAGATTTGAGTAGGGTATGCGAGATGAAATATTTGATGTGGCAGTGTTAAGCATTTAGTGAAACCATGCTTGAGGACTTATCGTCAGTTAGTTTAACAACTAAAATGTACCCCTTTTTTAAAAAATGGTAATTGTGTTTTATATCATCATGGAGATACATATTAGTGCTTATTCATGACTTAAGAATAAGTCATGAATAAGTTTGAATTAAAGGCCTTAACAAGTTTTCTGTTTATCCAAGAAGTGGCCTCTAAAGGACTTTCTGGAAACCTTATTAAAAGGGTGTTTGGTAAAATCAATTTTAATTAAAACTTTTAGTTGCTACAATGTTAAGATCTTATATGGTATATTGATAAAAAAAAATGAGCTACAATGTAAAACTCTCACATGCTACAGTTTTCAGTTCAAAAGTTTCTTTATAACTACACTTTTCAAACATCTTGTAAAAACTAAAATTGCCATTCAAGCTAATCAGTCGAGAGGAGGAAATTTTAGCAATATAATAATAATAATAATAATAATAATAATAAGGGGGAAACAAACAATTTCTCTTGAAATTTATAACTTAACCTCCCGATAAGAGCATATGTTTGTGCTAGAGATGTCAAAGCGGGCTGGGCCTAGAGGGCCGGTATGAGCACGACATGTTAAAAATCAAGCATGACATGGTATGACATGATTATTAAATGGGCTGGGCTTGTGATGAGACTGTAAAAGTGTACATTTTCTAAGGCTTAAATCATTTATTTACGCTTTTATTTCTCATTAAATTCTCTAATTAATAGCAATTTTGTGTTAATAAGTATTTTTGTGTCTTAGTGTGAAAATATGTTTAAAAATATGTTTTTAGTGTGTTTTTATGTTTAATAGAATTTTTAGTAATTTTTAGAGTCATATCGGTGTGCTAAATAAGTGTCTAGTCTGTAAATAGTCAAAGCCGTAAAAGTAATGCGGTTATTTTATTTTGAGTTTTAGAGTGTTTAATAGTGTGTTTTGAGTTTGTAAATATGTTTTATTATATTTTTAGTAATTTCTAAAAATATTTCCAAGTCATAAAAATTATATCTGTGCCAAACTGTAAGAGACTGGAAATTTTAAGAGTTTTTATTTATTTTTGTGTGTTTTAATATAAAATAAATATTTTTAATATTTTTGTAAATATTATTTTTGTAAAATAATTAATTTTAGTGTGTTTGTGATTTTTAGATTTGAAATCTGGAGAAAAAACGGAGCAAAACTACACCAAAACGGACAAAATCGGATATCAAATGCATAAAAAAGATAAAGGAAATTCAAATTTTATATTAAACGGGACACGTGGCGAGTTTTTAACCGTTCGATCACCTGCCAAATCAATCTCAGTCGTCCGAGGAAGAGACGCGTGTCAACGCGTCATCCGGTGTGTCAGCGGAATCTCAGAGTACAGTCCACGTGTCAAATAACAATTGGCGCGTGTAATTCACGCTCTGACAAGCTGCAGACGCGTCAGAGGGGAGTCGCAGGCCGTGTCTGCTCGCATGTGGGTGAGTCTACGTGCAGTTGTTCTTCCAGCCTGTGACACCCGTTATTCTCCTAACGGGTATTGAGGTAATTAAATTAATTTTTAATGTATAAAAAAAAAATTGCTTCATTTAAATTTATTTTATAATATTTATTTTTATCTATTTTTAAATTTTCTAAAATTCTCCTATATTTATTTAGTATGATTACTAAAAAGCCTTAGAACTTCTAATAAATCTCAAAAATGTCATATTGGCATTATGTGTGTTAAAGTCTTTAGATGAGACATAAGGATATCTTTTCCAACTACTCTTGACCCTCATTTTCTTTATTTCCTCCGTGACATGCTTCAACATGTCTCCTCTATAATTGTTTCCATCACTTCTCTTCAAAGACTTCATCTTTTCTTCCTTTCTCTTCCACGGTTCCCACACTCTTCTTCTCATTTCTTTGCTGAAGCAAAATACTTAGAGAACTTCTTCAAGGCAGCCATAAAAATCAGCCACCATCACCTCCATTTGAGCAAGAATTTCAGTCATACCGAAGTAAAGGAACCTGTTTTGAAGCCATTTCAAGCTTCCAACTAACCATAATCCGAGGTTAGAATCTTATGAACAAATTTAGTCTTTCATTTATAAATTTTCTTTTATACTAAAGGATTATTCAAATTTGCGTTCTTAAACCTAAGTATATGTTTGTTGCTATTTTGGAGCATATGTATGAAGTCTAAGTGTATATGCCCTAGACAGAAAATTTATATTGTTAAACTTTGTAATACCTCTATGGGCAGTGGTTATTTCTTGAAATTCTAAGATTAAATTAAAATGAATTTTATGAATTGGTTTGCATATTTGAAAAGTAGCATCTTAGGCTTTCTAACGAGCTATCATAAACCTAAATCGGAGTTGTATTTTATTTTCTAAGAATTATTTAATTTTTGTATTGGAAACTAGTAAATCTACCAGTTTGTTATGGTATACCAGCTGCTAACCTGAACCAAGAACCCATCTTTGCTCACCACCTAATTCTTTAATGTCTTGCAACCTTTCCAATATTATCCTAAGTGATTGATGAATCTTATTAGGGACTAAAACATATAGATTACTTGTTCACATTTTATATTGTGTTAAGACAAAAATTGTTTACTGTGGTATTCAAAAGAGATTTATATAAAAGCTTTAATGGCATACTAGTAAGATAGGTTTACACATGATTTATTTATGAATGTAGTTGTATGTTGTGCTTTAGTTTTAATTGTCCTTATGCACGCCTTAGGATCAAGGGAGTATGGAGCTAACGTTAATTGATTCCAGGATTAAGAGACTGTTGATAAGCTTAAAAGGTAGGGATTCTATTACTCATCTTTTGTGAGGTTTTTATAGAATTAAAATTGATTGTTTTGCCGCAATATATATATATCTATGTTGAACTGATATTATATGATTATCACATATGAAACTATGACATGGACTCGTCTTGTATTGTACGGCGAGGAACATAATGAATTGACACATGTTATAAATTGAGAAGCATGGTTAGGAAAACTAACTCTATTGATAATGATTCAATATAGAGAAATTGTGAGACATGAAGAGGGCGACGGTTACGTCCTTGGGCATGAATACCCTAAAAGGTAAAGTAGGGGGAAGGCGATGACGCTTCCTTGGGTTGAAAGTCCCAGAACACACTGTACAGGAATCGATTTGGTGAGGACTCGGGGCTTGATGTCCCCTCATCGGAACACCCTTGGAATGTTTATAGGGTGATCAAGTGCGCCCATTTGGGTTTCGATGAGTTGAGTGATACTCAATTTAACATGGATACCTATGAACAATGATGATTGGTAATATTTGAATAAATGTGTAATTATGACACTTGGTAATGATTAACTACGGTATCCATAAGATGTGATCATAATAAACCTCATAATCTGGAATATGATGTGACTTACTAACCATGCAGATTTTAATGTGGTAATGATAAAAACCTAAAGGTGAGTAATGGTTTTCTCTACTGAGCATAGTGTTGCTCATTCCCTTATGTTTATATCTTTTCAGGACACACTAAGTGTGAGGTGGCTACGAGAAATATAGTTGAGGAAGCGATGTAACTATATTACATTGGGACTGCTCAATTGTAAAGAATGTTCTTCATGATAATGTAAGCATCAATTGTTACTTTCTGTGACTGTATTACAATGTGTTGAGGGTTAAAATGATGATGACAACAGTTTATATTATTAAATTTAAGGTGCTACATTAAAACTGTGGTTTATTTGTCGATTATATTTTTATTTTTGAGTTGAGAGTTTTCATTTAAGTTCCGGGCAAATTTTAATCTTTAAGGTTTTACTTTTATTATTTATTTTTATTTTATCTCATTAAAAACTGTTAACCCCCATATAGGGGCGTTACACAGCCGTTCGATGCAGTGACCGTGACCAATCTGATGGTCAAAATTGTTGTCCCACTGGCCCACCTGGGTCCATTCTCGAACGCCTCTGGTAGCCATTGGATCGTGCGTTCAACGGGTCAGATTGCGCCTGTTTGTGCTGCCATGTTCCGCGAAGCACAGGATTACAAACTCAAATTCGCATATCAACGAGCGAATCTCAGCGTGAAAAAAACGAAGAGAAAAATGGAGCTAATAATCCAAAATTGTCAACTTTCAACAGGGAAAAACCATAATTACAGATGCCAAACAGTAACTTTTCAAAGACTATAAATAGCCTTGCATTTCCCATGAAGAACACATCTCCTTCGGGCCTTTGGCCTTTCTTTTTCCTTCCTTTCCTAACTCAGCAGTATCCTCTTAGGTAATAAATAATAATAAAATAATGCTTAAATTAGAGTAGAGTGTCTGGTGAGGCAAATAGATGATCTTGTATGTATAGTATCTTGGTATGGATTTTAACTCTATATCTGTGTGGTAATGTTTATATTTTGTGGAATAAATTATATCTTTATGTTTTCAATAATTATTGTTGATGTTATTATGCTGCCAATTTTTACATAAATTCAGTCATGCTTTCTTTATGTAATTTAATTGTGTTGCATAGTTAATGTTAATAATAATGAAATAATGCTTAATTTTATGAAATGTCTTTTACTGCAGTATGACTTGTTATATTGTCGATTCTAGATATTTCATAAGACGAAGTGCTGCAAGAATTAATGTAAAAATTTATTCAACTAAAATATATTAATTTTGATTTGTTAATATCTTTTCTATCCCATAGTTATGTTAATTATAATTGAGTGACAGCTGTTATAATTTTCATAATTAGTGCACCAAATCATTAGTGACAGATGATTATTTTGCTAGTTTTTATAGGAAAACCCTTACTGCATTATGGCTTGCTGTATTGTCGATTTAGGTTGACCTATATAATTAGTAAAATGTGCTTGCAACTAATGAGATAAGATATAATAAATCAAATACTTTAGATAATTATTAATTAGAGTTGAAATTTCATATCAGTTGCAAAACAAACAAAGGATTCTCCAAGCTTCACGTTTTAATTTCATTTCTTTTGAATTAAAATTTTGAATAAAAACCACAAAAATATTCATCTCATTTTACTCTTTCCTTTGAAAAGGTGCTTGTCTTTTTGACCATTTATTTTTAACAATTTGCCGAGGTATAAATTTTCATCTCCCTGTGGATACGACAACTTTTCTATACTACATACGTCCGCCGTTTATTACAAAGAATAAACATTTCTTGGACGTTACCAGCTTGGGACGACTTTTAGGCATAAAGCATGTTAAGGGCATGGCACGGTAAGGGTGTGGCACGAGCACGAGCACGTTAAAGCATGATTGAGCCCAAATTACAATCACGAGTAAAACATACAATTTGAAACTAATTTTACTAATATATTTTATATTCTTATAAATATTTTTTTTATAAATAAGTTCTAAATTTCTAATAGATTCTCTAATAGATTCGAAAAGAAAAATCAAATAGATTCTTTGTTGTTGGTAAATTATCAATTATCAGTATATACTAACGGAAACTAAATAATGGAAACCACATCGTTTAAGATTCTACAATGTTGTTGTCCTCAAAAAAAGATTTTTATCAATGTTATATTTTCTTTTGTTAAGATTTAGGGGCCATTTGGTTTTGTTTTTGGGATTTTTTTCCCATTTTAAACATAGCTTAGTTACTTTTTTGAACCTACCCCAAACAAAAACATTTTGAAAAAAATCCCCGAAAAAGGACCTAAAATAATAATAAAAAAAAAACTTGTTTTCATAATTTTCTATCTTTTATCTCACTCCCTCAATTTCTCTCCCCTCCTAACATGTCCCCTGACTGCCACTCAAACCAAAAATCTGGTGCCATTGCTCGTCAGATTCTGACGTCACCCCAGCCGTCGACGTCCTACAGATGTCGCAGGAGCATGCTAGAGTCGTCGTCAAAACAGCCACCCTAGTCATAGCCTAATGCTGACGATGGAGATTTCCACTCAAGCCTCTCATCCCCAAAATACTCATGTAATAACCGAGAAAAATTTCATTAATAAAACCTAATATTTAATTGGGTTTAATTAATGAATTTACTTTTAAAAATGTGAATTGTTGTAAAAATTGTAATTTGTGTAAAAATTATGATAAAGTAGGAATAAACGGCATTGATTGTAAATTTTATGACAAATGTGATGCAATGTTAGATATTGTCGAATACAGATTTTATGAGTTTAATTACTCAAAAATTTGTAAAGAATATCCATAAAATGAATTTTATATCACGATTAATTGTAAAAATTGTGATAGAAATAAGTGGGGTGATTATAATGTAAATAGGTCATAGAAGTTGTCCAAACCCAAATCAGGGGTAAAAAGAAGGCCGAAGCAGTATGAGTATACTGCTAAATGAAAATGCATATACAAAAAGTGTTATGATTGGCCTCCAAAAGTAAACGAAAAGTAAGTCAAATATTTTTATACAGTATAAGGATAGAAAGTACACTGATTTAACCACAACAATATAGGAAAAATACTGTGTGGTGAAAAATTACACAGTATAAATTTTTAATTCCATAAAGTGGACACTTCTTGATTTTCTATTGGGCCACATGTCTAGAAAAGTATCCCAATCACCTTGTGACACTTAGTGGTATACTCATGGGTTACCACGAGTCACCAAATGTGATAAGGAAGCATTTAATGCATGGTTATCACAATTTTTCCTTCCTTTCTTTTCCTCCAAGTTCCGGCAGCCATTGTTGAGACTTCTAAAAAATTTTCTCAGCCCTCAAACTTTGCAAAAATATCCCCAAATAAGTTTTACAAGCAAGTACAAGGATTTTCCACAAGTTTTAAGGCAAAATCCTAAACTTTTTAATGAGTTTTCAAGGGATTTTTCATGGGTTGAAGAGAGAAATTAATCCATGGTATGTTTGCATGGAAAGGAAGCCTGGGAGGGAGTTCAAAGGAACTTTGAAGGCTAGAAATCAAATAGGTACCCTTTGGGTAAGTTTTAAGTTTTAAAGTTTTGAAATTTTGTAAATTTTATTTTGATTTTTATTGCTTTGAACCTATGTGGGTTCTTGAGCATGTACTTGATGAAATTTCATGCATATGTAAAGTATGGCATGTTTAAGTTGTGAAATTTTGATTTATGGTACAAAATGGTAATTTTTGCAAAAAGTGTTTTTTTTTTTGTAATTTTGATGTTGGTTTTAGTAAAAGTGATGTTTGAGCATGAGAATGTTTTGATTAAGGCATGGAATGGTTTCTGTAGGGGTAGAATTGCAATTTTGAAATGGATTTTTGTAAAAATGCCGTAGGGACTAAATTGAAAGGAAAAGATTTCTCTCGACAAAATTAAAAAATTGCCAAAAATACCGATGTACAGTGAGATTTTGAGAAAAGTTAAAATACAAAAGTTGTAGATCTCGATGAAACTGTTAGGAAACGCGGACGGTTCGTCAAAAAACTTAGTTGTTTGTAAGATTTTGATTTTTCAAAAAATTTACAAAAATTGTGAAAATTTTTAAAAAGGGCAAAAACGTCATTTCCCAAAGGATTTTGAACATGGTACTTTGAGCAAAAATGATCCTTGAGAAAAATATGAAATTTTGATGCAAAGAAGTAAATTTTAGTCCCGGAGGCAAAATCGTCAAAATTTTCAGTTCAGAGACTAAGCCGCAAAGTTTTATGAAAATGGGGCATAATTGAGAAATAAAGAGATTTGACCCACTGGGTGTTATTTTAAAATTAGTATGTGGTTAGTTTCATAAGAATAACGAAATCAAGCTCGGGAAGTTAGTGGACCCACGGAGGGCAAAATCGTCATTTTTGCCCAAATAACCCCAACCGCTTTGAAATGTTTCCAATGGGATAAGAAAACGACTATAAAGGTTCCCGCCCTTCGTTAGAAACGATAGGGTAGAGTTAGACAGAAATAAGAAAAAAAACAGTAGTTTTTAGACTTGCATATAGTAATACAGCTCGATTTAATAACTAATGGATGTTCTGTATCGAAACATAGTGGAATTTGGTTAATGGCTTTGTAATTGGCCAACAGGATCCTAGGAGTCTAGGGAAGGGAAATCAAGGTTAAGTTACCCGACATTCGCATCAAGTAAGTACCCATCCCATCTACAGTATGAAATTGTAGGCTTAGAGTGCAAAATGTGTATATGTATACCTGCATATATATCAAGGTGTATACTTGTATGTATGCAATGAAATGAGTATTTATAATAATAAAAGGGTATATTTGTGAGTATAAGGAGTATATATATACTTGAGAGTATATTATGACATGTACCTGAGTGTATATGATGATCTGTACCTGTGTGTATATTTTATGTTAAGTACCTGTGAGTACATTATGTTATATACTTGTGCGTATATTAATGTGTACCAGTGTGTATATTTTATGTTAAGTACCTGTGAGTACATTATGCTACATACATGTGCGTATATTAATGTGTACCGGTGTGTATATAAAGTATGTACATGTGTGTACTATATCGTACAAGAGCATTTATGTAGATTATGTTATGTATAACATGTGATCATTACTTCATGTATGGTATGATAACCATAATAAGTGAATTGGTAAACGAATCACCAAAAGTTAAGAAAAGTGTCGTACCGACTCCTGACTCAAGGGGAGTTTAAGGATTACAGGATGATCACGATGTTACGTAGACCTAAGTGCGCAATGGTACGAACACTTGGGCCCTAGTTAAAGATAAGAAATGATAATGATAAAGAAGGACTATAAGAAAACATAATGAGATCATGCATTTTATTGAATGTGCATGTGGATTTATATGGGACTTACTGAGCGTAGGCTCACTAAGTATTTCATGCTGTAGGTATTTCGATGAAAATGTAAGAATAAATCGTAATGATGAGCTGGCGGACGGATGATGTGTGCAGACTGGGTATGGTTTCCGCCACAGTATGTTTTCTGTTGTATGGTGTTTTAAGATATTTTGAAAGTAATGTTTGATAAGCTACATTGTAAAAGAAAGATGATTATGTAAACACAAGTATATGTTTGTATTTCAAAAGTTGTTAAACCAGTATATGTATAGTATTTATTAAAAAGAAAAAAAATTCTAATTTTTTGCCCTAAAGTAAGTAAGAAAGAGTTTTATCACAGCCCAAAAAGGCAGGTTGTGACAACTCAATCTGTCATCATCCATCACAGGCATATCTCGGCACCACCTGGCCGCAATAATTGCGACTTCCTTGCCCAGCACTAGAGTTCGTCCCATCTCCTCGATCGCCAACCTAGCGACCCCGATCTCCTCTGGTGAGGGGTGCTTGATTTCGATCGACAACAATGTCATCTCCTTCACTGCGCCACTCCTCTCAGCTACGCTCGTCACCCTATGACCCTGCGCGTTCGTTGCCATGCGACACCTAATGAAAGATAGTGAGAGAAAGGGGGTAGGGCCTTGGAGTCATCAATGGCCGTCAAACTTGGGGGCTGGGTTCGTCGTCGTCGGCGTCCTCAACCACTAGAGTAGAGGAAGAGGAAGGAAAACTCACCAGAGTAGAGGAATCTCTACCTCTTTATTATTTTTAATAAGTTTTTATTATTAATATTATTAATAAGTTTATTATTATTAATATTTGTTTTTAAAAACATATCATCGTATATCACCAAACATTAATTTAAAAAACAATATTGATACATTTCTCAAAACATTTTCATTTTTAAATTTTTTCAAAAGCAAAAACCGAAACGAAAATACTACCAAACGTGTCAGTGTTTTGATCTTTTTATTTTTATTTTGTTTTGTTTTTGGTAAATTTACTACTAGACGTGACAAGACATATTAAGAGCAAAAAGCGTAACAAAAAATACAAATAACGATATGAAAACGAGCACGACCAAAGCATGCTATAGGCATGTATTGCCTATTAATAAATGAGTTATAGGTTGAACTTGATGCCATAAAAATTAAATGCACCGCGTCTAGTATGATATGACCAATAAATGGGCTGATTCAAATACAACACAAGGCACACTTGGGCCTAAAAATCGCCCCGTTTGACATCTCCGGTTTGTGCTGATGGAGAGAGTATATTTTCTTATTATGTTAACGTCGTTAGTACTGTAATGGCTATCGTGGCACCTTCTCTATGGAATTTATCAGGGTCCCACACATCGGTGGTCCACTAATGACGTGGCTGCCTTATTTGTTATCACGACAGGAAGGCAAACATCAGCTGTTAACGTGTATACCACATCGCCATACAAGTGAGAAACATCTCTTTCGTAGGCAAGCTTCCTCCTCTTTTGCCTTTCCAAATTTTGAAAGGGAAGAAATTAAAATAGAAAAAGAAGAAACAACAAAACTTTATATATGTAATAGGAACTTATTTCTCTACAATTTTTTGAACAAACAAAATATAAAATTGATATATTTTTGCTTTTTCATTAAAAGTTATTTAGTTATTTTACAAAGTACTTGCCAAAATCACCATTTGCTTTCATGAAAAATTAATATTTGTCGAACATTATATAATTTTTCTTGACAATATACAACGACTGAAAAATATATTTAGCTTCCGCATTTAAAATTGAGAATAGATCATGAACAGAAACTGATCTAAATCCCGTTCACAATTTCATTGAAAACCAAATTCTTCTTCTTTTCGTTTTGTTAGGGAGAAAAAAATAAAGGACGTTTTCCTCTTCTTCTTTTTAAGGAAAAAAGGACATTATTGGTTTTGGAATTTGAGACATATCCACGTTGCTTCAGTTTCAAAGTGCTCAGGATAAGGTTTATGATTTACTCCTCACCCTTTTTCAAACACAAATTAAAAGAAGGAAAATAGAAAAAAAAAAAACCTCTTCTTGTGCCATAACATGACCATCTGTTTCCATATAAAAATATTTCCCCTCCATCCAATGCTTTCTTATTATTTCTATTGTTATAGATGTTATTATTGAAAGAGCAAACAGAAGAGGCTAACCAATCACTTCATTGAACTTCTCACATTTTAATAATTGTACAATAAGTGAACAATTAAAAAAACAAAAGCTTAAGACACGGAACACAATAACTAAACCTACAGATTTGAATTAAAGAGGATACCAAAAAAATTCCTAAAAAAAACGGTTTAGTGATCTTATGATCACTTACCAACATCAATGATAACTTAAGCACTCCTAAATCTAACCATTAATGCTGTATTAATTAGCTAATTGATTAAGAGTCCTGCAACACAAACACAGGATGCTCAACCATTCAACTTATTTTATTATTATTATTTTTTGAAAATGGCAATTGCATTCTAAATTAAAAAATTACAAATACCAATTTAGATGCGAAAAACCATAATGTAAATGATAATTCAATCCTGAAAATAAACCAGAACCACCATCGATTGAAAACGTTCAAGAAAAGTATATTGAACAAATCAACATATTGAACTTCTCTAATTATATTAATTGGAATGGACATGTAACCGAACTCGCATTAAAAACCAAAATTTAAGACAAGAAAATAAAATCAAACAAAAAGGGCTAGAGGGTTTCACTTGAGGAATACAAGATTTGAGTCATCAAAAATTAAACAATAAAGTACAAAACTAAATGAAGACTAAATAATTTAATTTAATGAAGTCCAAAAAAATCGCTTACAGGCTTTAAGGATCTTGCCTCCTCCGTGCTTCTTCTTAGCAGATCTCGTACCTTTGTCTTCTTCTTCGAATTCTTCATCGTCAATGGGCGATGCTAAAGTCCCCGACTGGTCCTGGATCCGACAGTACCTCTCCGAAACCGACGAAGATCTTCTCATCGAAAACACCCTCTTCACCGCAGACATCGAAGACACCGAGCCGTTCCTCCGCAGCACCGCCGCAGTATTATCATTCGATCTAAACGCGGCCTTATTGTCGGCTACTTTTCTTGTAACATTTTCCACTTGATCCTCTGGATGATGATCATCATCATGTCGTTTCCTCGGAGAAAACGAAGAAGAAGAAGAAGAGTAGTCTTGAGTGGTTTTAGCACCAGTACTGTCGTTGGTGATACTGGTATCCATCTGAATAATATTGGTGTGATCGTAAATCTGATCTAAGTGGGTTTTTGAATATGATGTGGTGGAGAAATCTAAAGATCTTGAATATTTGTGGGCAGCGTCGATGGTAGAATTGATCTTGGAATACCCAAGCTTCATGGTTTTAATTTGTTGGGATAATAGTACTGGAATGAAGGTAGCTAGATTTGGATCACAGACAGAGGGTAATTTCAGGTAATATTATTGGTAAATGGCAATGCATGTGTGTGTCTATATATATATATATACACACACACACACACGCGAAGAATACAATGAAGGATTTGTAAGCATATGGAATATAAGACGAGAAGGCTCCAAAGGTCAGAGAGCACAATAGTGTGAATGGAGCTCAGCTGCTCTCTTTTTGTGATGGAGGGTGGATTTGGTTTGGTTACTGTTGGTGGTAAGCGATAAATTAATATAATTTAAAATTCATGTGTACAGTACCGATGAAAAATATTAAAGTAGTGACCGCCACGGGTGATATATATTTTTTAATGATACGCATTACAAAAATGTTAATTATGATTATAATAATGTTAAGCAAAATCTAAAATGCCAAAACTCGTACCAGTTACGCACCAATAAAATTTTTCCAATCGACATGGTAATATGTGCTAGAATAAAATTGTGATGAAAACCATCATCACCCAGGATCGTTCATGTCAAATCATCAAGAATATTAATAAGATGCGGAAGCTAACCTGAATCCATTGATTGAATGTGATTCTTGAGTCTTTTGGTTGAGGATCTTTCAAGTCTGGTACGTAAATCCTCCTGCTCAGAATGCTCTGTAATTTCTCTGTAGATGGGTAACTAAAAAATAATGTACATACTGACTTGAGGACCACAACCCTTTTATATAATTGTTAAACCCTAACAATTATCCTTAATTACCAATTTAGCCCATCATAAAATTAGTAATTATAATTTTGGTCTCTACACATAGGAGGCCCATACTTAATGATGCATTAAAAGCCCAAAACCTAAATTGATCACTTTTAATTGGGCAACCTTATTGATAGCCTTTAATTCACATTTATTTAATACATTAGCTCATATATTGGATTTTGATCCAACAATATGATCGCTCGATTTGTTTTATTATAATACTCAATTTTATTATTACTAGATTATATTTATTAAAGGTTACACTAAAGTTATATCAACCGCATTAAATAAAAAAATGTTACCATTATAGGACTACAGACATTTTTTATGATTATATATACACATATGGCGTATATATGTGTGTATGTGAGACAGTTTTTTTCTTTTCTTTTTTTTGCTCGTGATGTGTGAGGCAAAGTTTAAAACACCTTATTCAGTCAAGCTACAAGATGTACGTGATAATTGTGTAACCTTATGCTTAGCGAAGGAGCTAGCTGAGCGCTTTCAGATCAATTCATTATAATGTAAGGTGCTAGTAAAACTTTCTTTTCCACTTTCTTTTACATTCTCTCTAATCACTACATGATACATGCAATTCATTAACACTATAAATTATTATTTAAATGGAAAATAAGATAACATAGTCCACATCTCAAGCTGTGTATGAAAATAGTGTAAATAAGATAAAAGTGCAACGAGCGTATCTCTTTCTTTTTTAATATTTTGCCCTTCTGTTGAAGTTTCTTTGCATAAAAAAGAGTCTAGTATGTATTAGAAAACCAATGATTCGTTTAAATTTAGAAACATTTGACTTTTTTTAACTTTGTCTCTCTTTCTCTCTCTATCGCTTTGCTCTGCTAGGATTTTGGGCTTGTTCTAGCACCGGCCCTCTTCCCTGGGACTGACATCCAATGCTCGTCTCGGCTAGCTGCCGACAATCAGTCCTAGGGAGAGGATGGCATCGTGGAATTACAAGGGCTAGGCCAAAAGGAGTGGATGGTGATGCAGCGACGGCTTGACTAGGCAGGGAGCTTTGCGATGGAGCGATGGGGCAACAGGATGGAGCAATGAGTAGGAGAAACCGGGGGGACAGTGTTGGCCACATTGTACGATGACCGTCAGTGCTGCCTAGGTCATGGGTTCTCCGGGAGTCCAAATATGGGAGATTGAGTTGGGGGGTTGTTACTAGCGAGGGAGGAGGCATTTTGGTGGAATCCAACGGAGTATGACGGTGGAGGAGAGTGGAGGATGGTGGTGTAATGAGATAGGTCCTGGCATATGTGATCTGTCATGTCGGGCTCTCCGATGGGTTAAGCTTATCTATAATTTTACTTGTTTTCATGTGTGTGTTTGGTTATGTAATAAAGGTGGTATTGTTTTCACCCTTGAGTTTTTCTTTGTATATGGTTATTTGGTTGTTTGTAATAATAGACGCTCCACTTCCTGAAAATCTGTGTAATCCATCTTAGGTGTGTCAGGATGGTGGTTTTTGTCCTCTAGAGTTTTGTTTACGAGGGTGTAACGCCCCTATATAGGGGTTAACAGTTTTTAATGAGATAAAATAAAAATAAATAATAAAAGTAAAACCTTAAAAATAAAATTTACCCGGGACTTAAATGAAAACTCTCAACTCAAAAATAAAAATATAAACTACAAATAAACCACAGTTTTAAATGTAGCACCTTAAATTTAATAATATAAACTGTTGTCATCATCATTTTAACCCTCAACACATTATAATACAGTCACAGAAAGTAACAATTGATGCTTACATTATCATGAAGAACATTCTCAACGATTGAAGCAGTCCCAATGTAATATAGTTACATCACTTCCTCAACTATATTTCTCGTAGCCACCTCATACTTAGTGAGTCCTGAAAAGATATAAACATAAGGGAATGAGCAACACTATGCTCAGTAGAGAAAGCCATTACTCACCTTTAGGTTTTTATCATTACCACATTAAAATCTGCATGGTCAGTAAGTCACATCATATTCCAGATTATGAGGTTTATTATGATCACATCTTATGGATACCGTAGTTAATCATTACCAAGTGTCATAATTACACATTTATACAAATATTACCAATCATCATTGTTCCTAGGTATCCATGTTAAATTGAGTATCACTCAACTCATCGAGACCCAAATGGGCGCACTTGATCACCCTATAAACATTCCAAGGGTGTTCCGGTGAGGGGACATCAAGCCCCGAGTCCTCACCAAATCAATTCCTGTACAGTGTGTTCTGGGACTTTCAACCCAAGGAAGCGTCATCACCTTCCCCCTATTTTACCTTTTAGGGTATTCATGCCCAAGGACGTAACCGTCGCCCTTTTCATGTCTCACAATTTCTCTATATTAAATCATTATTAATAGAGTTAATTTTCCTAACCATGCTTCTCAATTTATAACATGTGTCAATTCATTATGTTCCTCGCCGTACAATACAAGACGAGTCCATGTCATAGTTTCATATGTGATACACATATAATATCAGTTCAACATAGATATATATATTGCGGCAAAACAATCAATTTTAATTCTATAAAAACCTCACAAAAGATGAGTAATAGAATCCCTACCTTTCAAGCTTATCAACAGTCTCTTAATCCTGGAATCAATTAATGTTAGCTCCATACTCCCTTGATCTTGAACTCCAAGCAAAACAGATCCAGTTGTATCTCGCTGTATCTACGAAGCATCCTCTGTAGTGCTCCTCGAGCGACTATGAATGGCTAGGAATGCTTCCTGGAGATCATACATTCTTGAAAACGTCATTCTGGACTCCGATACTGCTGTTTGAATCGCCTCGATTCACGTGCAGTCGGTACCAGATGATTTTCATCGGAGTGGAATTTGCTCAAACGGAGGTCACCATTGCATCCAGAGCATCGAAACGAGTCAGGAGGCGGTCTCGGATCTTCGATCGGAGGTCCGGATCACAAAATCCCATTTTGGCCTTTGACTGGCCGTTGACCGGCGTTGACCACCGTTGACCGGCGGCGGTTGGCTCCGTTGAGGGCTGAGCTCGAGCCTACCCCCCCTAATTCGACCCTTCTGAGTCCAATGGCGGGGTCAATTTCACCCAATTCGGCCTCCAACATAGCAAATCGAAGACGGAATTCTCGGCTAACACCGGCGGCTCCGATCTCCTATCTCCGGCGGAGATACCGTGAAATTGAGGCGGGGGAATTGTTCCCCGACCTCCTCTGAGTGTTTCCCCTACGATGGGGCAGCTCAACATCACGTGGAACGGCGGCTCCACCTCCTCACGGCGGCGCTCCACGGTGGATCTTGGTTCTCCGCCTTCTCGCGGTGTTTCCCCAAAATTGAGGTGTTGGAAAGCTTCCTCTCGGTCCTCTGAAGGTGTTTGTGCCTTCAATTTGGCACAAAACGGCCTAAAATGGCCAACCCAACCTCACCCACGGCGACGGTGGCGGGCGTCTTCGTTCTCCGGCGAGGGGCGGCGGAATGGAGCAATTGACCGAGGGGTCTTGCTCGCCGTCGCCCTCTGATCATTTTGGCACCGCTGCCATATGCGGCGGCTCCGACGACGGCTCCACGGCGGCGACGGGGCAGCTCCGGCGAAGCTGTTCCAGCCAGAATTGAGCTGGGAAATTGGTACCATCTTGTTCCTCTCCTCACACTGAGTCCATAGACACCAAAATCACGTCAATTGGTGGTCGGACGGCAGAGAAACGACGTCGGGAAAATATGGGTTTCACCGCCACTTTGGGCGGCGCGTGAGCCCTCCTCCGGCGGTGTTTTGGGTGGCACGACACCTCGTTGGACTCAGCTCAACGAGAGCTTCCCACTGGTATAGGAGGTGTCGAAAAATAACGCCGGAATCTCAAACGAGATTTGAGGAGAAAGAGAGAAAATTCTACAGAGAGAAAGAGGAGAGAGAAAATCTCGAGTTTCTCTCAATTTTCTGATTTTTTTTTTTATATATATATATACTAAAAATTAATCTACTTACCTTAATACCCTTAGGGGAATAACGGGTGTCACAGAGGGGTTCATGATAGCCTCGGTGCTATTGTGTGTTACCTCCCGATAGATCGAAAAGATCCATCAAATGTCGGAGGGATTGTTGGTGGGCTTAGTGCCATAGTGTCTTGGCCTTCAATCATTTTAGGATTCCTATCGATCTTAAGAGCTAGATCAAATAAAGCTTCACCTATGCTCTCCTTAGTGTATTGAGGTATTTTCCCGACATCGAGCCCTTGGCATATAATTGTCCCTTTGATTAGTATTAGAATTTACTGATGAAAACGATCTCAATCGGAAGATATATCTCATGTGCTACTGGGTATTTCATCATCGATATGGTATGTATCACCTTTTGGAGTTCATTGCAATGAAATTCCCCCTTCAAAAAAAAAAAAGAAAAAAGAAAAAGAAACATTTGGCTTTTTTTGACAAAAAAAAAAAAATAAAGAAAAAGGTTCACCAGCGCCTATCTCGCTAATTGAGTTCGTTGTGGATGTGTACTGTTGGTTGGTTTTGAAATTTCATGAATTTATAATGAATTGATCATTGCGATACTTTAATGGCTTTGTCTGCTAAAAGGGAAAAGGTTAAAAAGAAGGAGTTCTTTTTTTTTTTTTTGGGTAATCTATGACTCAATATGTGGTGTGCATTATGCAACTTGCATTATAGAACAACTTTCGCAACTCCAACATCTATCAACGATAAAAACTTTTTAAACTATAACTAAACAAATGTTTATGTCTAAAAGAATATAAGAAAAAGAAAAAGGTAAATAGAAACAAATTTTGTAGTCTGCTGTAATAATTAACCACGCTTTTTTCCCGTTCTTAAAGGAAAAGAAAAAGTTTATTTAGCTAAAGCAAAAGAGAGAGTAGTAAATATCTCATAACGTTATAAGAGCACATGGCAATTTTTTCTTTTTAAACGTGTTATTGCTATACAATTTTTTACCATTAATTTCTAGTTTGATAGGAGTTCTTTTTCTTTTTTTTTTGGACCTAAGATGACCCAACTGTTATATTATTACATTATTAAAATAGACTAAATATGCAGAAACTCTTGTCTTATCAAATTAGAAAGTGATTTTGTAATTTGTGGTAAACTGAAACAATTAACTACGCTTGCTTTAGGGGAAAAAGACGTTAATTATCCAGTTATATAATTTTATTATTAAGTGAGGGATACAAGTATAATTTTTCAATTATTCAGCTGGATACAGCTATAAATTTTTTCTTTTTATAAAATGGGGTAAATCTATTTTTTTTTAAAAAGTCAAAAATAAAAATTTCAAAATATATAACTCCAACATATAATTCTCCCAAAAAAGAAAAGAAGCTTACAACCTAACTGTTATTAGTAATTTAGTACATTGTTGGGCTAAAATTTTTGTGGAGAGTCTTTCTAAATTGTTCCAAGAAAAACATGTGGGATTTTTACGTTTGACTTGCGCAGTCAAACCCACGGTCGGTGATCGGCTGATAGTTTGAAGCAAAATTAAAGTAAAAGTAATAATAATAATAGTAAAAAAATTGGAGATGCCATAAACAAATAAATAAATAAATAATAAAACAAATTATGTGTTTGGTCGGCACACGCCCCGTTGAAAATCAAGAAGGTTTGACCATCTTCCCACCCAGACCTCACTCTCACGTGATCATAATAATTAATAATAATAAATATATTCGTCAAATTGGGTCAAACTAAGAAAAACTTTTTTGGTAGACACGGCGACACGCAGTTTTACCCTCAGCTGTCAGATACTAATCGAACGGCTCCTCTTAACTTGCAAAACCATCGTGTAAAAAACATGATTTAATTCATTTTCCGTAATTTTGCCTTAATTTCAGCTTCGCGATTCTCTCTCTCTCTTTTCTTTTCTTTTAAGACCTTTTAACCCAAAAAGAAAGTTAAACGCAAGAAAATTCCGACTTTCTCTCTCTTCTTTCTCACGGTTCCCTCGTTCATTCTCTCACTCACTCCGTCCTTGTGCTTTTCACATATTTCACTCTAACTCTCTCTCTTTCTAATTAGGGTTTTTCTCTCTCTAAAAGTCCATCTTGGAATCCAAAGTCCTCGCGCTGAATCTCTGAAAGATCGAAGCGAAATCTCTTTGTATTTGCATTTCAACCTTTGGCGAAAATTCCAGCTCGATTTTACGCACTAATTTCGTTTCCATTTCCAGCTTAGTACTTGAGCTCTTTAAGCGCCCAACAATGTACGAAATTCTTCTCATTTTCGCTCAATTTGCATGTATTAGTTTCAACTTTGAGCTAAATTTCGGATTTTTTCAGCCTAATCCTAGTTTTCGCGTCTTCTTTTGACGAAAAATGCGTCGACTTTCTCATTTTGTCGAGCTGAATCTGTGCTTTCCTTGTTTTATATCCATTTTTTCCGATTAGTATTGAGTTTTAGATCTGTGTTTGGTAAAAGGAGAAAGGCGTGGTGAGTTATGGCGCTGAAGGTTCCAGCTTCGAGAGCTGCTGAGATTGCAATTGGTTCGATAGGGAGGGGATACGACATCTCAACCGATCTAAGGCTCAAGTACTGCAAAGGAGGAGACCCCACTGACTCGCGTTTGATCGAGATTGACGAAGATGATGGTCGCGAAATCGTTTTGCCCGGTGGGATTACAATCTCAAATGTTTCTAAATCCATCAAATGCGATAAAGGAGAGCGAACGCGGTTTAGGTCCGATGTTTTCTCCTTCCAACAGGTAAATTTTCTTTCTTTAAATTTCAGTTATGTTAATTTTGGCCCAAATCGACTCTGGGCCATGGGCATATAAGATTATGGTCGTTTGTTTTTTTGGTAGTTTCTCATCATTTATAAGAGATCGCTTTGTCCTGCAAATTTTCATGCTTTCTTATGCATAATGAGGTTGGGACTTGTGTTACTTGTTATTTTTACTCTCTCTTATGCATGTGGGTCACTAACCGACATTATTTAAAAGCTTACCAAAAAGGGGAAAAATACTGCAGAGATGAAGAATGCATGTCAATTTTAGTATGCTTGGATCGATTAGATCCTCCTGTCATTCAGTATTTGCCTGTGATTCAATAGTGATGGATGTTTCTTCCTAAGCACCTTGATAAAATCCTAGATAGACTTTCTCTCAATCATAAGCCTCTCCCTAGTGAAAAAAGGAAAAGAGATTCTTATCGCCCTCAAAATAGAGATTCATTCAATTTGTTGTAAGTTTCTCGAGTGACATACTAAGTTTAGGTCCTGTGTAGAGAATTGTATATTTTTGTTTTTTTTTTCGTCTCTATTTTCGCAAGTAACCTCTTTATCTCTTTCCCTCCCAGATGTCAGAGCAGTTCAACCAGGAAATTTCTTTGACTGGAAAAATTCCTTCGGGCCTCTTCAATGCCATGTTTGATTTCTCAGGTTGTTGGCAGAAAGATGCGGCCAACAATAAGACCCTTGCTTTTGATGGGGTGTTCATTACACTCTACACTGTTGCATTGGAAAAGTCTCAGATGGTACTACGTGATCATGTTAAGAAAGCTGTCCCATCGTCATGGGAACCTGCTGCCTTGGCAAGGTAAATATACTGTTCTTCGTTGGCATAACACGGGTTTATCTTCTTTTATGTCTCTTCCTTACGATGACACTAATGTGCTTTTCCCATTTTTTTTTTCTTTTTTAACACAACACAAAGGAAGATGAAAAGTACAGTCTTGTTTAGTTATAGGCATTGAAGGTGCTAATAACCTTGTTAAAAAGATATTCCCATTGTTTAAATCTCATTGCGTTATTCTTTATTGTCTGCAATTGCGCCTCGTAGTTTTGGAATTGCTATCCCGATGCTTGTAGGTGCGTACTTTTATGTCATTATTCAGACGCTTAGCTTATTGAAACTAAACAATGTTATGTTACATGCGCACCATTCCAGGTTTATTGAAACATTCGGGACCCACATTATTGTTGGTGTGAAGATGGGAGGGAAGGACGTTATATACATGAAGCAGCAGCACTCATCAACTCTTCAACCTGCCGATGTACAGAAAAAGTTAAAGGATATGGCTGACAAAAGGTTTTTAGATGCCAATGGCCAGTGTGACACATCTTCTCAACAAGTTTACAAGAATGACAAGGTTTGTGAATAATTTTTCTATGCTTCTGATTTTGGTTCTATGACATTACATGTGACATTTTTTTTTTTTTTTGGATTTCATTTGTGAATTTGTAAAGGAGTGTCGGGTTAAGCTTCAGCTATTCTTTATAGTTTTCTGTTTCACCTGCTCGTGATATGATTAAGGTCGTATTCAAGTTTGAACATGTACCTCAGAGACGGTTGTTTTCTTCCCAGAAAAAAATGTCTTGTTTAGCATGTGAAACCTTATGTGGTGATTTAATTCGTTAAAGCAGTTTGCTTAAATTTCCACAATTGACTTGTTTGGGGAAAGAAGCTTTTTTTTGTTCTCTCTTTCTTAGATAACTTATCTAATCATTTTTCTTTCAGTTTGAAATCAGGGAGCAGCAACTACGGTTTGCAGACACTAGTCCATCAAGTTCTTATTCACACAAGGAGGTGTGTTTCTGATAGAATAGTTAGTCTTCTTAAAAAAGGTAACACTAATTATATGTCCACTAAGGGAGGTAACATAATTCTTGTTGCAGGATATTGTAACAATTTGTAAGAGGAGAGGTGGAAGTGATGTTAGAAACCTATCGCACCATGACTGGTTACAAACTGTTCAATGTGAACCTGATGTGATCTCAATGTCCTTTATCCCTATTACCTCTCTGTTGAATGGAGTCCCAGGGAGTGGATTCTTGAGCCACGCCATAAATCTTTATTTACGATGTGAGCAACTCTTCCTTGTTTGTTTGCATATTGCATCTGGTTTTGTATTTACTCTTATGTTCGTTCCCAGTAAACCAATAAATAGCGGAGCTGTATATTGGGCCAAAATATCTGATGCTGACATGAATTAGCTGGAAACCTGTGAAAGTTCAATCCCTCTGCATTTTGTTGTAGATAAACCACCAATTGAAGAGCTGCATCAATTTTTGGAGTTTCAGCTACCAAGACAGTGGGCGCCAGTGTTCAGTGAACTTCCCCTTGGTCCACAGAGAAAGCAACAAAGCAATGCATCTCTACAATTTAGCTTCCTGGGTCCCAAGCTTTATGTGAACACCATTCCGGTAAAAACAACTTCTCGTCATAATGTGTTTTTTACGCAAACCATGACATCATAACAATGTTCGGCATAAGATGTTTTCAGTCCTTTTATGTTTTGTAAAATCTGTTTTGTCAAACTTTGTAGTGCTGCACTTGAGAAAATTTCTTCGTATTATTTCTTCCTTGTCAGTATTGAAGAAGCCCTTATCGTTATCATTTATGGTTCTCAACTTTAAATGTCACTTTACCAATTTTAAGTATCGATAATACTTTTTTTGAGTTTTTGATTGTTCTGCATTGTTCTATACGTTTCCCGGGGAAAACCTGGATTGCTTATATGCCCTTTTCATGGCAGGTTGACGTGGGTAAGAGGCCAGTGACTGGCCTTCGGCTATATCTAGAAGGGAAGAGAAGCAACCGCTTAGCTATCCACCTACAGCATTTAACCTCTCTCCCCAAAGTCTTCCAACTTGATGATGATCCTTGCGGAAACTTCTGCCGTGAATCATACGACCATAAATACTATGAGAAAGTCCAATGGAAGAATTTCTCTCATGTTTGCACTGCTCCAGTGGAGTCTGATGAGGATCTCTCAATAGTGACAGGAGCCCAGTTACAGGTCGAGAATTACGGCATCAAAAATATCTTATTCTTGCGACTCCGCTTCTCTAGAGTTTCAGGAGCGGTGGTCGTAAAGCATCCCGAGTGGGATGGATCCCCAGGATTGGCACCCAAGTCTGGATTGATATCAACGCTAATTAGCCATCGCTTCACGACGGTACAAAAGCCCCCTCCAAGGCCAGCAGACGTAAACATAAACTCTGCGGTCTACCCCGGAGGCCCTCCTGTCCCCGTCCAAGCGCCAAAGCTTCTGAAATTTGTAGACACCACAGAGATGACAAGAGGGCCACAGGACAATCCAGGGTATTGGGTTGTCTCTGGGGCAAGACTAGTTGTTGAAAAGGGAAGGATATCACTAAGGGTCAAGTATTCTTTATTGACTGTAATATTACCTGATGAAGTGTTGGAAGATCATTAGCTGTCAGACTAATGTTTTTGGTCAAGGGAGGAAAGATATATAGATATAACTTCTATTTAAATATGTATAGATAGAACCCAACGTAGAAAGGAAACAAACAGGGGAGAGACAGAAAAAGACAAGGGAGGAGAAAAGGAGGCCCTCATGTGAAAACGATTTTTCTCGTTCTCTCACATGTGGTGTCAGCTAGTATGTTGTCTGGTTTTGGTGGTGTCATGTGTAAGATCTTATTCGTGCCACGACCCATGAAAGCTCGACTTCGAAGGAGTGTTGGTGGCTATTGGATGGACCTTTCTAGTACGGCTCACAGGGAAACAAGTAAAAACTCGACACAACAAATTTGGCTTCTAATCATGTTTTGCTTGTAAAAATGCAATTATTTTGGGGATGGGAGTGACTGCGTTTAATGAGATTCATTCTTTCATTGTGAAAGGAAGGAATTAGAATTTGCTTAAAACTTAAGAAGGTGGCGTAATTCCCATGATAGATTCACAAGAAACGTTCTTTCTTGAAAAAAAAAAAAAAAAAAAAAAACACTGAAGCAATTTCCCCAGAAGAACGTGTTTAATGTGTTAAGGATTAGATGGGACAAAGAAAAAAGAAAAAACCTCTGTATATGACGTCAATTGTTGAGTGTAAAAGTTCAAATTCGGTCAAATTTATAGAGAAGAAAGATTAATTAGTTTTTTTAACCTTTTTTTCCCACCTGTCGTCCGATGTGCATAAGTTGCTTGGTAAGTAGCAAACTTATTTCCCAATTGTGATATTGCAATTTCTAATTTTGTTATGAATCACAAAGTATTCAGGTAGATGTGGTTTTTAAAGCTTCATTAAATGATAGGTTTTCATACTTGTAGCTATCCTCGAGAATTTTATTAGTGAAAAACAAAGTCAAATATAATCTCATTTGGCAAACCACAACAAATTACAAACTCCACCCACTTTCAAAACCAATTCTTTCAATCCGGTTCTCGGTTTCTTCTTCTAGGTAGTTGAATATTAAATGAAGATGATAAAAATCCAGGAAGATTTAAAAAAAAAAAGAAAAAAGGAAAGAATAGTGAAATGATTTCCAAAAGACATTCTTCAGCAATCAAGGGCTCACTAAAACCTGCAGGGCAGCGAATTTTCTCCAAGAAAATATTCTGATTATACCAAATTCATATAACTTAAAGTGTCTATATATAAAGAGATAAAAGAGTGTTGATTGGTTTTATAAATATACAAACACTATATCTGCTGAGGAAGTACAAAATTATGCTCATGAGAAGGCCAATATATTCCTTCCCTTGGGCATGGGAAAGGAGCTGGCAGTGCAATAAATGTTGGATACCGCTGTCCTGGCATCACTACTGAGAAATCTGATGCACAAGTTGCTGGAACCTGTTAATAACATTTAATCAGACAATTAGAATCACCTCTCTAAACTACTTCAAGTTAAAGAGTTAATATATTGGAAGAAGCAAATGATTAAGGTGAAATTTTGATGGGAACTTACAGCTTGTTCATTTCCAAGTTTGTGAAATGTTCCCGACTCTAAAGAAGCGTTGGGGTTGGCGTTGGCGATGGCGGCGTCTTCTGAGGAGGAAAAAGAAGGGGTTGGCTTAAAGAGATGCTCAAAGATGGCCATGATGAGGAACATAGATATCAAGATAGCAGTGGCAACAAAACCAAAGGAAATTGCATTCATGGATGTACCAAAACTTTTCCATGGTGCTTCGCTATCAACTCCTCCCCCTCCCCCCGCAAATGTTTGAGATGGGGTTGGATTTGAACTTGTGTACATGTTCCATGGCTTTGATCGTTCTGAATTAATATCATTCATACTCGTCTCTCTCTCTCTCTATCCCTCCCTCCTTTGGAATCAGTTTTAACACTTGCAAATAATTGTTCTTGAAGATCAAGAATGCGCAACTAGGTGACTATTTCTATTGATTCTTCTTTCAAGAATGAGTTTGCAGCTCATTTGTTTGTAATCCCTGTAGACCTGCACAAGACTGAGAGGATTAGTTACGAAAAAACTGATGTGTAGCAAATAAAGTGACTAAGCCAAAGAACAGAAGTTCTGACAATATCTCTATGTAGCCGTATTTACTAATCAGGAATTTAAAGAATCAGAAATAAAGTTCTGTGAGAAAAGGAAGGAAAAGTTCCCATCACCCCCTTTTATTTATTTTTTTTTTTCAAGACATAAACTCCAATCATGTCCACTGGAGAGCTGATCTAAGAAATAAGAAATCTCTGATTTTCTAGGAGACAATCCAAAAATTGTGAAAGAAGTAACTGAGAGCAAAGAAGAAAGAGCCAATCATTTACTCGTGGATATCACAACATGTTTGTGGAAGCAAGACTAATTTCAAGTAAGTAATTCAAGAAGAAAGAGTAAGACAAGCATTGTAAGGAAGAAAGTCCAACTATTAATTTGTATTGCTGATGAGGATAAGACAGAGAAAGGAGGGCAGACGCTTCCAAATAACAATTGCAGAAACCAGGCTCTCTCACTGATGGTTCCAAATGAAAAAGAAACATGGGCAAGTGTACATAAAACTCCTCTGACTGATATGCTACTAAACCATCAAGAATGCGATAAAATGACAAAAATAACAAGAGGGTGATTCTCAAAACACTTACCAACAAAAGAAAAGAAAAAGAAATATAAAGACAATTGAGGCTATTATTGTACTTGTAATCCAAGTTGTATTAGTATTAGCATTATTATATATGAGAAGGCAATATAAACAACAAACCTGATGTTAGTAGGAGGTGCATAGCCATTGTTTTTGGTCCTGAGATTTAGGAGCATCCTATAATCTTTAGTTACTGATTATGTGGATTACCTGCCATGGAAAAACAAGACACCCACGTTTCTCAATGCATTATTCAAATATTGTAGAGTCTACCCAGCTAGCTTTATAGCCCCAATAGAAAATGTAAAGACAAAGTTAGATGATAAATCTCATTGGTACACTTTTCTTTTATATGTTGTTTTTTTTTTTTTAATGTGTTCATGATCCTGATGCTAACTTAATTGATTCTATACCTTGTCTGAAGAAACACAGTTAAAGAAATAAAAAAAAAGAAGGGGCCTTCATGTCTGTGTAGCCTTAAACCAAGTGTGGCCTCTTTGGTGCTTTTTGAAAAGCTGTCGCCTTTAAGTGCTAAAAATTTCATTTAGGATGGTGGGCAATTTGTTGGTTATCTCTAACTCATTAAACCCACATGAAAGAAAGACCTTCTGACTCTTTGGGCAAACTATGATTTTTTTTCTTCAACCATTTTTCACAATAATAACCACGGCCTTTAGATGATTGCCAAAGGAAATAACCATATGATTTAACCCCTTGACCATCTTCCACCAGAGGTATATATATGATTGTGGCTATCATTTTTCCACATTGGTACAACTTAAAAAGGTGGAGAAAACACATGGGTTGGAACATTTAGTGAGGGTGTGGGAAAAAAATAGGGTGGTTGTTTCTTTTTTTATTATTATTTTTTGGTAGGGATTAAGACATAGGGTATATCCCAATAGCAGTAATGAGTAACCTAATTCAAATCCAACATAAGCATTGGGATGTAATCATGGAAATGTGAGCAATATCTCACATAATCTCAAATAATCACCCACCAAATAAATAAATAAAAGAGAGAGAGGAAGACACAAAAAGAAAAAGCTGTTGCTATTGCAGAACAGAATATTGTAACTAACATATCCAAAGTTTTGCTGCAAAGCCTCTGTGTATTATTTCTCTTTTCCAAATGGCACTTGAATTTTGATAGGTTTGCCATCAAAGATCTCACCCATAACCACAAGAGCATATCAAACCACCTTCAGACCATACCCACAAAGAATTTAATAAATATTAAAGTAAGAGAAACAAAAAAATGTAGAGAGAGAGAGAAGCAGCGTTGGAATACCTTACAGCTGTGCTGTAGCAGAGTAGCCATGATTCAAGAGAAGAAAGAAATGAATCTGGTGCATAAAAAGAAAAAGGCTAGAAAGAAGAAAAAGGAGTTGATGTAGACCACATTTATTTTTCATGTAATTGTTTTTTTTTTTTTTTTGGTTAAAACAACCTGTTGATTGGAACCCCATAACTTTTGTCAGAGTAAACCCACCAGCAGGCACTACTAGTCTACTACAAGCTGTGTTGGTTTGACAAAATCTTATTCTTTGGCCGTAAAAAAATCAAATGAAACTTTGGACCCTTTTTTTGTTTTGTTCTTTTGGTGAACATTAACCGAAAAAAGTATTAAAAGCACATTCCATGATGCCTCTCCTCTCTCTCACACGCACACACATGCAGCAACAACAACAACACACTGAAATTACCATTAAGCCAAGAAAATGTATCGTAAATCAAAGGAAATTCTTGAAAAAGAAATGAAGCCCATGATTACAAAAATATGTATGATTTATTAGACCCTACAGAGAAAGGAGGGAGAAGAAGGGAATGGCCAAAGGGTCTATTTTGTCAACAAGGCAATCACCATGTCTGGGAATGATATGAAAGCTTATCTAAACTTATTCATAACAAGCCAGAGTAGTTTTCTTTCTTTATTTTTTTTTTTCTCTTTTAGTTTATTTATAGAGGGAATAAAAAAAACTACATCTAAAGTTCAAATATGGGAACTTAATATTGTCAAAAGCAGAAAATATATTAATGTGAAACTTGCAAAAATGGAAATGATTAAAATGACTTCACTTATATTTTACCCAAATAAACTTAACTTGGGGTCTGCCACTTAACTTCAAATTACTTGTGAGAGGAAACAGGAGAAAAAATTGAATCAATTCTTTTATTTCCTTGGTGAAAAAGGCAAGCAAAAATTGATAGTTGAATTAGAGAAAAGAAGAAAATAAAGAAGCTAAAAAACATTCCGTCTCAAACCAAAATACAGTGAAAAGAAAGAGGGTTCCTTTTGTTTTTTTGTTGTTTAATTCCTGGAATTAGACATAACATAACGTCTGCCGTCATGTACAGGAGTCATTTCATGTCCCATAACAAAGATAACACAACTTTTCTTCTTTTATTTTTGTTTTTGTTTTTGTTTCTGTTTCATGTAAGACATTTTTCTTAAAGACAAAAGGGTCCCATGACAAGAAAACACACAAAAGCAGATGTTCAAAAAAAAAGAGATTGATCTAATTGAAGCACCGTCATTTTCTTTTTCTTTTTTTTTTTTAAACTAAAGTCTCCACATCAAGCAACCTTTTACTCTCTCAACAATTCATCAACAAGATGGAAATTTTCATCGTAGAGATGGAAATTTTGTACCACCAATTAAAGCAACGTGTTTTAAAGGCGGTTTAAATTATTATTTAATAGAATAATAATTGAGATCAGTTTAAATTATAAGACAGTTTTAAAGCAGTCAAAACACCTAAAAATTTAAACTTTATCTACCTTTAAATTCATATGGTTTGAACCATTTTTTAGAAATAAAAGTCATTTTTATTCTCATTTTTATTTTATAAACTATAATTTTTCAAACACCAATTTTAATTTTAAACTTGTTGTAGTCTTTTATTTTCGTTTTAAACTCTTACGTATGTTTAAAGTTACTGTATAAACTATACAACTTAAAACTCATAAATCAAACCATAAAGTTTTAAATCACGTCATTTCATAAAACACCTGCACCCCAACAATAGTATAAAATTGTCTTTTTCCAGTAAGAATTCTCTGACAAGAAAAACCCTCCTCTTCTCTTCCCTTCTCTTCCCAGATTGTAAGCAAAGGATACAGAATACAATACTAGTGCATGAAAAAGAAGCCCACGTAGTAATTTTTTTAATTTTAAGTTCCAACTTTTATATCATTACCTTTCATGTTTTCTTTTCTTTTTTTTTTTTTGAACTTTCTTTTTCTTATCTCTTTTGGCTTGTTCTCCGGTAACTTTCACTTTTTAATTTGTCCTTTTATTTCTTCTCCCTCTCTCTCTAATGATGATCAGCTCTGAAAGACAGCAAAACAGAAAGATAAGAGGATTCAATTAGTACTGATCACCCAAAACTTTCAACTTCTAATCAGTTTTATCCTTGTTTTTTGTCAAGGCTTAAATGAAAGTCATGAAGAAAAATGTAAATAACGCCAAAAGGAATGTTCTGATGCTGCTCTAGTAGAGCCCAAAAAAAAAAAAAAAAGTTGCTTTCCCTCCAAAAATTTCCTTCAAGTAACAAAAGGAAAGGGTAGGAAGTTTGAAAAAAAATTGGAAAGGACACTTGAATTATTGAGTTTAAAGGTATTTCATTTTCGTTGTAGAGAAATCATAAAAAGGCAATGGCAAATACAGTATTCTCATGTTGTTTGGTAGATGAGAAAATTAAAAGGAGAAAAATAGTGGAGGAATTTGTAAGAGGGAATAGAATTATTAATTGCGTGGTAACACAGTAAAGAGAAGAAAAGAGAGATGTGATGGATGGGAGGACATACGAATTTTTTTGTTTTCAATCCACGCCAAAGGAGTTTTTTTTTTTTTTCAATGAGAAGATTGCTAATGCTTGCATGGCAAGTGAAATTACCCATTTACCCTCAGTTTTAAACTACAATAAGTAAATGTGATTTATAGGTCGAATTATATTGATTTGAATTGAAAATTTCAATTTTATAGTTGAAATTGCAATTTAAATTGAAAAAAAAAAAAAAACACGACTTCTTTCCCGTACAATACTGATATATGTCGCATTCCATTTCTAAGTTTGAACTGCTTTGGGATATATCTTTCCCTCTGTATCTTGGGGTCGTTGCATTTATTTTATTTTATTTTATTGAGGAAGCAATTCCAAAATATTAGTTGTACTACTATACAGTACATCTCAATTGTCAGGGCATCCATGGTTCCTTTGTTTAGGGTTCTTTTACAAGAAAAACATAATATGTTGCCAAGTACAATAAAAGCTATAGAGCGGAAGAGAATATTAAGTAATAGGTTCTTGTTTGGTAAGTATGATTAGAATAAGAATCATAGTCGTCGTTTAAAACACTATAGTAATAAAAGTTTTATAACTTTTTATTTTTTTACTAGAATATGTGATGGCTTTTTATTGTAACATAATATATTACTCTAACTATGGTTGTCAAATACCCTATAGAGTATCTTTAAGCAATCATATTTAATCTTATAGATTATAATCTCATTTTTAATAAAACAGAAAATTTTAATTTAAAAAATACACTATCTATCAGATAAGAGGCTACAATTATATAAATAATAGGGTTTATCCCATTTTTCTTTGAGCATTTAATTTAGCGTAACTGGACGTATGATTTTGTAATTAGACCTTTTCTCTTTTTACCATCAGAAATTTGACGTTCACTTGATGTTCCAATCAACATCATTTGACATTCAAATAACGCCATTGAGCCTCATCAAAATAAGAAAATATTGCCAAGATTAAAAAAAAAAAAAAAGAAAGGAAAAATCAAAAGGGTAAGGCGTCCAAAAACAAAAACTGAGAGCCCATTTGGTTTTTTAAAAAAAGTTGAAAATGAAAATATTTTAAAAAATATGTTAGGACTGTCTTCGAAATTGTGTTTAATATGTCCATGCTAGTATATGTTTAAAGACAAGACATAAAATCACTAAGGTAATTAAATTTACATTGATTATCAATTTAATACTATTTAATGGTGCCAGTTACAATAAACATTATGTTGTAAAATAAACAAAATAAGATAATATAGTTTAAAAATAGAAAAGAACACAAGAGAATGAGAGAATAATATCTATATTCTTTCTTCTTCTTTTACATGCTTCTCAAAGCCTTTTATTTATAGGTTAAAGATGCCCATAGGTTACAATAGGCTTAAAAATGTTGTAAATAGAAAAAATAATTATGAATAAATTGTAACAAATAAAGGTTATGAAATTTGTGAAGCTTTGGAGGTTATGAGAATTGAAGACTTTGGGGGTTATGGACATCTATCATAATGTTATATTCATACCACTCCCTCTTGGATGTCCATTATCAAGAATATGCCTCATTAAAACCTTAGTAAGAAAAAAAAAACCCGTGGAAAAAATCTTAGTGAAGGAAAAAGAGTACACCATTCTTGTATAATACGCCAAAAGAGCTGCCTCATTAAAAACCTTGTTAGAAAAACCCAATGAGACAAAACCTAAATCAAGGGGGAAAAAAAAGTACAGCGCGTATTTGTAACGCCCCTATATGGGGGTTAACAGTTTTTAATGAGATAAAATAAAAATAAATAATAAAAGTAAAACCTTAAAAATAAAATTTACCCGGGACTTAAATGAAAACTCCCAACTCAAAAATAAAAATATAAACGACAAATAAACCACAGTTTTAATGTAGCACCTTAAATTTAATAATATAAACTGTTGTCATCATCATTTTAACCCTCAACACATTATAATACAGTCACAGAAAGTAACAATTGATGCTTACATTATCATGAAGAACATTCTCAACGATTGAAGCAGTCCCAATGTAATATAGTTACATCACTTCCTCAACTATATTTCTCGTAGCCACCTCACACTTAGTGAGTCCTGAAAAGATATAAACATAAGGGAATGAACAACACTATGCTCAGTAGAGAAAGCCATTACTCACCTTTAGGTTTTTATCATTACCACATTAAAATCTACATGGTTAGTAAGTCACATCATATTCCAGATTATGAGGTTTATTATGATCACATCTTATGGATACCGTAGTTAATCATTACCAAGTGTCATAATTACACATTTATACAAATATTACCAATCATCATTGTTCCTAGGTATCCATGTTAAATTGAGTATCACTCAACTCATCGAAACCCAAATGGGCGCACTTGATCACCCTATAAACATTCCAAGGGTGTTCCGGTGAGGGGACATCAAGCCCCGAGTCCTCACCAAGTCGATTCCTGTACAGTGTGTTCTGGGACTTTCAACCCAAGGAAGCGTCATCGCCTTCCCCCTATTTTACCTTTTAGGGTATTCATGCCCAAGGACGTAACCGTCGCCCTCTTCATGTCTTACAATTTCTCTATATTGAATCATTATCAATAGAGTTAGTTTTCCTAACCATGCTTCTCAATTTATTGTTGGAAACAAAGTGCGCAGCGGAATTTTAAAAATTTTTCATCAGAGTATTTTCCAAAACACAAGTTTGACATGTTATATGTACAAATTAAACAGATCTTACTAACCTCAGTGTGCCGAAGAACCTCCGCGACCTGTGTAGAGAAGTAACGTTCCAGAAGAGCCTCAACCAACTGGTCTTCTTTGCTATTCTCTATCCACAACCGGAGTGAGTGTGGGCTCACACGTACAGCTCTTCCACCGGTGACTCTCCTTCCAACCAATAGAGAGAACCCAAAGCTAGTGTTCGTGATTTGTGAACAAAAGCTCTCAGGGAGTTTTCAGATGCTCACTAGAAGAGTATCACTCTTAATCTCTCAAATTGATCTGAGTAAATCATTAGACTCACTCCCTTTTTATACCTATTGGTCCTTGGGGTCAGTCCATATCAGATTAGGTCTCAAAAATCGAAATAGAATCAAGTTCGGATCAATATCTGATAAGATACGCGTGAAAAACGCGTAATCTTAGCTGTCGCGGTCGGCATGCCGAACTGTGAGATAGGCAGGCCGAACTGGCCAGTTCGGCAGGCCGAACTTTCTGATCGGCAGGCCGAACTGCCGAGAAAAAATCTCCGCGAATCTTTTATTTTCCACCCGAGATTCTAAAGGATAAAGTCTCAGTTTTGATTCAAATAGCCCAATAGAAAAGATATCTGATCAAAACAAACTTTATCAAGATAATCTCTAAGAAAATAAATCAATTCACAATAATTCTACAAGTTTATCTTGTTCTAATTGTCCAAAATTAAAACAACCGATAAACAGACAAGAATTATCCGAACGCCATAATTCAACAAGTTCATCTTGAACTAATTTCTTACATAATTAATTCAACCGATAAACAGACATGAATTATTTGATTCTTATAAATTTTAAACCAATCTGATAAATCCGACATAAGTCACCAATTATTGGAAAAGCACGCCGTGTCGTTACAGGATTTTGTGAGCTAGCAAAGGGGACCAAAATGGACCTATAAAGTTCAAGCTCATGATAATTATGAAACCCAATATCCCAGATATACATTTCACAATTATCAACTCCAACGCTACTCCACTAAAAGCTTGAAGCTGCACTCTCGAACTTTATAGAATTACGAAGCTCGTGTAGCTAAGTCTCCATGACATATCATAGTGTATCGCATCCCCATATGATCATCCATAATCGGCTTAAGGACAAGTTCTGTCTTACCTTCCCGATTATTTTTATCTTACGTTCCATTGTCTCACCATTAGAAAACTTACCATCTAAAGATAGTATACCATTCGGTTACACCTATGTATCCAAATGGTTGAGCGCTCCAGTTTTCCAATTACAGGACAACGCATATAAGAGGATATCATTACTCCTAAAGAGGAGCTATGGATTCCATATCTATGAATAACAAGTCTACGCTACCAAGAGTCATGTCTCCAACGTACCGGCATGCATGCCACTATAGAGATGTGGGAGTCACCCATTGGTACATCAAAAGACACAAGTCGAGACAACGGGCCCATTATTCATCTCAGGATTAAGATACAATACAAATGATTGTCTAAAGTGAATCGATTTGACAAGACAGAATTATTAATCCAAATCAATTCACTTTATGTCCCGATCCAACACATCGTCACCTATGACAACGCGCCAATGTTTCTATTCATGGAGTCCAACTCCGATGGCCAAGACAAACCATCTCCCAAAAGGGATATAGACAACATAACAATCTTTACATGAATAAAGCGCCCAACTTTATTCCCTCGATTGCGGATCATATATTTTAGACCATCACCTTAAGAGTCGTGTCTACCGCATAATCATCCCATCATATGCCCAACTCTTAAGGTTTAGACTGACAGTCTCAGACTACTGTTTGCTTATCATACATTCAACAAATATGAACGTAAAGAGGACAATATTTGGTATATATAAATGAATAAATTCTTTATTGATAAAAAATGTCTCCAAAAACGTATTACATTTTTACTCCTTAGAGCATACATGTCTAACAATCTCCCACTTGCACTAAGTGAGTAAATACTGTAAATTTCGCATCCCCATAGCTTCCACATGCCTTTCGAAGACTCTCCCAGAAAGTGTCTTCGTAAATGGATCAGCTAAATTGTCCTCTGACGCGATCTTGCACACCGTGACATGCCCGCTCTCAACGAAGTCCTTTATCACATGATACTTTCGATCAATATGCTTACTCTTCTTGTGAAATCTTGGTTCCTTAGCATTAGCTACCGCCGCACTGTTATCACAGTACAGTGATACCGCTTTATCCATACCAGGAACTACCTCAAGATCCCCAAGGAACTTGCGGAGCCACACTGCTTCTTTCGAAGCATCACTAGCCGCCACATACTCGGCCTCCATCGTTGAATCCGAAGTGCAATCTTGCTTCGCACTTCTCCAACTGATGGCACCGCCTCCTAGAGTAAACACAAACCCTGAAGTCGATTTCCTAGAATCCAGGCAGGATTGAAAATCTGAATCAGTGTATCCTAGAGGAGTTAAATCCTCACCCGAATACACAAGCATATACTCACGAGTCCTTCTCAGGTACTTGAAAATATGCTTTACCGCAACCCAATGGTTTGGTCCTGGATCCGCCTGAAATCGACTCACAATCCCGACCGCATAGCTAATATCTGGTCGAGTGCAAAGCATGGCATACATGAGACTACCTACTGCCGAAGCATAAGGCACCTTCTTCATGTATTCTCTTTCTTCATAAGACTTTGGAGAGTCTTTCTTAGAAAGAGTAATTCCAGACCTAGATGGTTGCCCACCTTTCTTGGAATCCTGCATTGCAAACCTCCTGAGAATTTTATCTATGTAGCTGGCCTGTGACAAAGCTATCATTTTGTTCTTCCTATCCCGAAAGATCTGGATACCGAGAACAAAATTAGCCTCACCCAAGTCCTTCATGTCAAACTGCTTGGTCAACCATAATTTGACCGATGACAACGCCCCAACGTCATTGCCAATTAGCAGAATGTCATCTACATAGAGTAGTAGAAAAACCACCTTCCCATTCTTAATGTGTTTGTAAACACATGGTTCATCCACATTTTGTGAGAACCCATAAGTCTTGATCACTTGATCAAATCTTATGTTCCAAGAACGAGAAGCCTGCTTAAGTCCATAAATAGACTTTAGCAACTTACAAACCTTACCCTCTTGACCCGTGACCTTGAACCCGTCTGGTTGTTCCATATAAATGGACTCATCAAGATAGCCATTCAGAAAAGCCGTCTTGACATCCATCTGCCAAATCTCGTAGTCGAGAGCGGCAGCTATGGACAAGAGAATCCGGATGGACTTAAGCATGGCTACAGGCGAAAAGGTTTCCTCATAATCGATTCCTTCCTTTTGCGTATAACCCTTAGCTACCAGTCTAGCCTTAAAGGTTTCGACCTTTCCATCCACTCCTCTTTTCCTCTTGTAGATCCACTTACTCCCTATGGGTTTTACCCCTTCGGGAAGATCCACAAGCTCCCAGACCCGATTAGTCTCCATAGACTTCATCTCAATGTTCATGGCCTCTGTCCAGAGTCTTGAATCAACATCCTCCATAGCTTCTGCGTAAGTATAAGGATCCCTGTCATGTTCATCCGGTTCAGCCAAAAAAACTTCCCCATTGAACATATACCTCTCAGGTTGACGCCCGATCCTCCCACTACGCCGAAGCCCCTGAGGTTGTTGTTCAGGTTTGTTTGGTTTTTCTACACCGATCGGAATGGTTTCGTTCGGAACCTCTGGAGTAAACGGATTACCCCTCAACTCCTCAAGCACCACTTTGCTTTGAGGTTTAAAGTCGTTCATGTAACTCTCCTCAAGGAAAGTTGCATTAGTTGAAACCACGACTTTATTTTCCTTTGGGTTATAAAAATAACCCCCTTTAGTCCCTTTTGGATATCCTACAAACACGCAAACTTCTGAACGTGCTTCCAACTTATTCGGATCCTTAAACAGGACATGAGCTGGACATCCCCATATACGAATATGGTTTAAGGATGTCTTCCGTCTTGTCCACAACTCGTGAGGAGTTTTAGGGACCGATTTTGAAGGCACATTGTTCAAAAGATAACATGCGGTTTGTAGTGCATATCCCCAAAAGGATAAAGGCAATGATGAATAACTCATCATGGACCGAATCATGTCCAACAAAGTCCTATTCCTTCTCTCTGCTACGCCATTCTGCTGCGGAGTACCCGGCACAGTTAAATGGGATAAAATCCCATTCTCTAACAAGTGTCCCAAGAACTCATCAGAAAGGTATTCTCCACCTCGATCTGATCGAAGTGCCTTTATGGGTCTGCCCAATTGCTTTTCCACTTCAGCCCGAAACTCCCTGAATTTATCATAAGTTTCGCTTTTGTGGTGCATTAGGTACACATACCCATATCTAGAGTAATCGTCAATGAAAGTAACGAAGTACTCATACCCTCCTCGTGCCCGGATGTTCATCGGTCCGCAAACATCACTATGCACAAGTTCTAGAACCCCTTCGGCCCTATTGCCCTTAGACCCGTATGGTCTTTTGGTCATTTTACCCTCCAAACAAGACTCACATTGAGGTATAGATTCCACCTTTAAGTAACTTAAAGGTCCATCCCTTACCAACCTTTGAATCCTATTTAGGTTAATATGGCCAAGGCGCAAATGCCAAAGATAAGTCTTATTAGAGTGAGAAGTTTTAAGTCTTTTTGAGTTATTATCATTTATCTCAGCATTAAGCAATAGGTCCATCTTAGGTTTGATAAAATATAGATTATTTTGCATCCATCCAGAACAGATAAAAGATTTGTTTTTACGAATCACCACTTTTTCATTAAAAGATACCACGTAGGAGTCTTTAAATAAAGAAGATACAGAAATTAAATTCCTTTTAAATTTAGGAACATAAAAACAATCTCGCAAAATTAAACTCCTATAATTATCAAAATAAAGATGGACATCTCCCACTGCTTCCGCTGAGACCAAGGATCCATCGCCCATCCGAAGCGTTAAGTCTTCACGAAGTAGACTTCTCGTTTCTTTGAATCCCTCCCTTGGAAAGGAAGTCCTTGCAATGCTTCTTTATATGCCCGACCTTACCACAAAAGAAGCACTTAAGCTTCTTTGGGTTCTTCTTCTTCTTCTTCTTGCTCTTGGCAGCAATAGGAATAGAAGACTTCCCACTCTTGGCCCGTTGTTTCTTTCCATTCCCAGAGTTAGGATTGGAACCAGAAGCAGCTACCAAATTGGCCTCTCCACCAGCAGGAGACTCCCTGATCAGCAGTTCAAACTCTTGTAACTGTTTCATCAGTTCTGTCAAGGTCATATCCCGTCTATTGCTTAGATTAAAAGTAGCTCTAAACGGAATAAATTCCTTAGACAGAGTCTCAAAGACCATAGTCATCTGAGTTTCAGCATCGATGTCGGCTCCATTGGTTTGAGCCTCAGCGAGGTAACCCATGACCAACATCATGTGCTCCTTTACAGATGTCCCCGGTCTCTGTCTACAGTTTAAGAGTTTCCGAAGCGCCCCTTGCCGCTTTGTTATGGCCTGGCCTCCAAACATGTCCTCAAGATTATCCAAGATCTGCTTCGCAGTCTCATAATCTTGATGTTGAGCCTGCAGCACGTTATTCATGCTAGCCATAACATAGCAGCGGGCCTGATCATTAGCATCTTTCCAGCGTTCGTACGCTTGGAATTGCTCATTACTTGAGTCTCCCGTAGGCTCGGGAGGACAAGGAGTTGTCAGAACATATTTCAGTTTCTCAAAGGAAAGGACGATGTCCAGGTTCCGTTTCCAATCATTATAGTTCTCACCGGTCAATTGGTTTTTGTCAAGTATCGATGATAAAGCGTTTTTAGACATTTTCAATCTACAATAAAGAATCATATACCAAACATAAGCAAACATATATAATAATTTAGTAAGATAACACAATCATGTAAAATTATACAAATGTGTTTATGTGTCAAAACCTTGAAAATATCACAACCTTACAACGATAATTCCCAACTCAGAATTCAACAAGCTCCTAGGGGAGTCATGCCAAATTCAATCAGGAACACGGATCCCCTCCTGATTAATATATGCCATCCAGGACCCGTATGATCCAGCATATACTAATAATCGTTTCTTTGGCCATTAATTTTATTAACAGAGCTCCTAGGGGAGGTTAATAATAAAGTTAACGTGAGTGTATAACCACCGTTTTAATATTTTATCCATGATTTATAATCACCACCTAGGGGTGTGCAACCATAAATCATACTAAAATACCTTATCCTTTCAGAGATCCAATCTGGTACATGATAGAAATCCCTTCCTAGGGGTTGGGACCATCATGTTCTTCCTATGGACCAACGATGGAGGCCTTAGGTTCTCTCTTCGAAAACCTTCTTCCACTCAATCTTTTGAAGTCAAGGTTTTATTTTAAAATTATGCATGAACAATTTTAATATGAGCGGCACTCCCTATTCTATATGACATGTTATCAATATACATGGTAAATCATATTATAATGCAGACAAGCAAAGCAATCAAGCAAAGCTACAAGCATAATAATAATAACCGTAATATTATGGTTCCACCCTAGAGAATAGAAAAAATAAGATTACAAGAGAATAATCGAGACATTTATCGATTCTTCATCCTTGAATCCTTAAGCTGTATCCTTCTTCATGTAATATCCATCTTCAAGTCCTCAATCCCGTATGAATCGAATACTTCATATTTCCGGTCATCTCCAAATTTAATGTTTCTCAGAATCGTCCCAAAAATAAAATTAAAACTGCACTGAAAAAATCGCACCTTTTCTGGTCACCTGGCAGCTCTCGGTCGGCAGGCCGATCTGGGTGATCGGTCTGCCGATCATGGTGGTTCGGCCTGCCGAACATGAAGGTTCGGCCTGCCGGCAGAGCATCAAAATTTCTGCCCCACTGTCGGCCTGCCGGACCGTACGTCCGGCCTGCCGATTTGTGACCTTCGGCCTGCCGAACTGTGAGGTCCGGCATGCCGACCGAGCAGAAAACCCTCAATCCAGAAAATACAATTTTAATGCAATTCATCAATTTTATTTTCAACAATTCAAAAACATAAAATTAGAGACTCAGGAAATACGTGGAGGCGCCATCATCTATCTTCAAGATCCGACTTCTCGTTCCGTCTTCTCCGAATAATTATTTAATTACAAAATTCTTACAAATTAAATAATAATTCCTAGACGGAGATGATAGTCCGCCATCTAATTACATGAAAAACCTAGATACACATTCTAACCTCTAAGGAACCATAACCGGTATTAATTAATTAATAAATAATTAAACAACAATTTAATCAACCATAATTAATTAATAAACATTCACCATATAATCCATGACAACATATATATTATATAGAAACCTAGAGTGCCATCTCTCTATAAAATTTAATTCAAGCATTGGAGAGATTAAGATCACAAAATTTATGCATACAACATGATCACAAACTTGCAAATTTATGTAAAAACCTCGGCTCTGATACCAATTGTTGGAAACAAAGTGCGCAGCGGAATTTTAAAAATTTTTCATCAGAGTATTTTCCAAAACACAAGTTTGACATGTTATATGTACAAATTAAACAGATCTTACTAACCTCAGTGTGCCGAAGAACCTCCGCGACCTGTGTAGAGAAGTAACGTTCCAGAAGAGCCTCAACCAACTGGTCTTCTTTGCTATTCTCTATCCACAACCGGAGTGAGTGTGGGCTCACACGTACAGCTCTTCCACCGGTGACTCTCCTTCCAACCAATAGAGAGAACCCAAAGCTAGTGTTCGTGATTTGTGAACAAAAGCTCTCAGGGAGTTTTCAGATGCTCACTAGAAGAGTATCACTCTTAATCTCTCAAATTGATCTGAGTAAATCATTAGACTCACTCCCTTTTTATACCTATTGGTCCTTGGGGTCAGTCCATATCAGATTAGGTCTCAAAAATCGAAATAGAATCAAGTTCGGATCAATATCTGATAAGATACGCGTGAAAAACGCGTAATCTTAGCTGTCGCGGTCGGCATGCCGAACTGTGAGATAGGCAGGCCGAACTGGCCAATTCGGCAGGCCGAACTTTCTGATCGGCAGGCCGAACTGCCGAGAAAAAATCTCCGCGAATCTTTTATTTTCCACCCGAGATTCTAAAGGATAAAGTCTCAGTTTTGATTCAAATAGCCCAATAGAAAAGATATCTGATCAAAACAAACTTTATCAAGATAATCTCTAAGAAAATAAATCAATTCACAATAATTCTACAAGTTTATCTTGTTCTAATTGTCCAAAATTAAAACAACCGATAAACAGACAAGAATTATCCGAACGCCATAATTCAACAAGTTCATCTTGAACTAATTTCTTACATAATTAATTCAACCGATAAACAGACATGAATTATTTGATTCTTATAAATTTTAAACCAATCTGATAAATCCGACATAAGTCACCAATTATTGGAAAAGCACGCCGTGTCGTTACAGGATTTTGTGAGCTAGCAAAGGGGACCAAAATGGACCTATAAAGTTCAAGCTCATGATAATTATGAAACCCAATATCCCAGATATACATTTCACAATTATCAACTCCAACGCTACTCCACTAAAAGCTTGAAGCTGCACTCTCGAACTTTATAGAATTACGAAGCTCGTGTAGCTAAGTCTCCATGACATATCATAGTGTATCGCATCCCCATATGATCATCCATAATCGGCTTAAGGACAAGTTCTGTCTTACCTTCCCGATTATTTTTATCTTACGTTCCATTGTCTCACCATTAGAAAACTTACCATCTAAAGATAGTATACCATTCGGTTACACCTATGTATCCAAATGGTTGAGCGCTCCAGTTTTCCAATTACAGGACAACGCATATAAGAGGATATCATTACTCCTAAAGAGGAGCTATGGATTCCATATCTATGAATAACAAGTCTACGCTACCAAGAGTCATGTCTCCAACGTACCGGCATGCATGCCACTATAGAGATGTGGGAGTCACCCATTGGTACATCAAAAGACACAAGTCGAGACAACGGGCCCATTATTCATCTCAGGATTAAGATACAATACAAATGATTGTCTAAAGTGAATCGATTTGACAAGACAGAATTATTAATCCAAATCAATTCACTTTATGTCCCGATCCAACACATCGTCACCTATGACAACGCGCCAATGTTTCTATTCATGGAGTCCAACTCCGATGGCCAAGACAAACCATCTCCCAAAAGGGATATAGACAACATAACAATCTTTACATGAATAAAGCGCCCAACTTTATTCCCTCGATTGCGGATCATATATTTTAGACCATCACCTTAAGAGTCGTGTCTACCGCATAATCATCCCATCATATGCCCAACTCTTAAGGTTTAGACTGACAGTCTCAGACTACTGTTTGCTTATCATACATTCAACAAATATGAACGTAAAGAGGACAATATTTGGTATATATAAATGAATAAATTCTTTATTGATAAAAAATGTCTCCAAAAACGTATTACATTTTTACTCCTTAGAGCATACATGTCTAACATTTATAACATGTGTCAATTCATTATGTTCCTCGCCGTACAATACAAGACGAGTCCATGTCATAGTTTCATATGTGATAATCATATAATATCAGTTCAACATAGATATATATATATTGCAGCAAAACAATCAATTTTAATTCTATAAAAACCTCACAAAAGATGAGTAATAGAATCCCTACCTTTCAAGCTTATCAACAGTCTCTTAATCCTGGAATCAATTAACGTTAGCTCCATACTCCCTTGATCTTGAACTCCAAGCAAAACAGATCCAGTTGTATCTCGCTGTATCTACGAAGCATCCTCTGTAGTGCTCCTCGAGCGACTATGAATGGCTAGGAATGCTTCCTGGAGATCATACATTCTTGAAAACGTCATTCTGGACTCCAATACTGCTGTTTGAATCGCCTCGATTCGCGTGCAGTCGGTACCGGATGATTTTCATCGGAGTGGAATTTGCTCAAACGGAGGTCACCATTGCATCCAGAGCATCGAAACGAGTCAGGAGGTGGTCTCGGATCTTCGATCGGAGGTCCGGATCACAAAATTCTAATTTAGCCTTTGACTGGCCGTTGACCGGCGTTGACCACCGTTGACCGGCGTTGATCGGGGTCCGTTGGCAGCTGGGCTCGGGCCTACCCCCCCTAAATCGACCCTTCTGAGTCCAATGGCGGGGTCAATTTCACCCAATTCTGCCTCTAACATAGCGGGTCGTGAAGTACAACGTCGGTAGAAATGGATGAGCTCCGATCTTGATTCTCCGACGATGGAAACCTGAAATTGGCTGAGGGCTTTTGCTACCCATCCTCCTATGAGCATTTCCCCTCATCCAATTTGAAGAAACGTGGCTGGGAAGAGCCAAAACGGAGGCTCCCGCGGCGGTTGACGGCGGCGTTGGCCGTTCTCCGGTGAAACCGGCTCCTTCCGTGCAATTGATCGAGGGGTTTTACTCCCCTTGATCCTCTGAACTCATTGGGAGGGGTGGTGTCAGTCACCTCCTCCGGCAAGGCGGAGTTCCACCATGGGGGCGGCGGTGCACGGCGGCAATAGGCGGGCAGAGCAATCCGGCGGTTGTTGAGCTGCCACCAAGGGTGGGTTTTGTTCCTCTCATCACGGTGGTCGTGTAGGAACAAGAATCACGTCGATCGGACGTCAGACGGCGAAGATATCTCGTCGGAAAGAAATGGGTTTTCCCGCCACTTTGGGCGGCGCGTGTGGTCTCCTCCGGCGGCGTTTTGGGCGGCGCGGCACCTCGTTGGACTCAGCTCGTCGAGAGCTTTCCATTGGTGCGGGAGGTGTCGAAAACGGATGCCGAAATCTCAAACGATCTTTGAGGAGAGAGAGAGAATTCTAGAGAGAGAAAGAGGAGAGAGAAAGTCTCGAGTTTTGTGATATTTTCTAATTTTTTTTTATATATATACTAAAAATTAATCTAATTACCTTAATACCCTTAGGAGAATAACGGGTGTCACAGCTCTACCCCCCTTAAAGAAATTTCGTCCTCGAAATTTCAATTCTAGTAATACTAGTAAAAATTATGATTCCAATTCCGAGTCTAAACCGTTAATGTTGTTTGTCCTCCAAATTTAAGTTATCGTATCTCCACTTATTTACTTGCATAATAAATCTTACTCTAAATTCTAAATCCCTCAATGAGAGTATTTCTGACAAGTTTCAACTTGTAACACCGTATAATAGTCTAAGAATCTGATCAGGCATACATATTGACCATACCATGATTCCAGTCCTTCATTGTCCATGGACTGTGATTTACAATCACATTTAAGGAGATTGCTAGAGAAATTTTATATACTTCATCTTTAGGTTCCTTTTCCTTTTTAAGTAAGGAAAAGTCAAATATATTTGATTTCATACCTCAACTAATAAACTAAAACATAATCATAAAACATATATCACAAACACTTCTATTCAAAACCATACATTAAACTTATTCATAGAGATATTAAACGGAATCTCAGAGTTGCAAACATACCCGACATATTTTTCATTAAACAGCTATCCTCATGACACAAACATTCAACCCAAATAATATACTCATATTTCATATGGAATATCCCCATAACTGACTCTGGTACTTCCACATAATATTAACAGAATATTACACATTACAAACATAATACGGATACGTTTCGAGAGTACAAGGCACTCCGTATACCAGCTATCCATATCATGCATGCTTAGAGGATACAAAAACATCGATAAACAAAAGATCGGACCTTAAGAAGGATGCGTTTCGAGAGCATCAAGTACTCCGTATCCAGCCATCCCGGCATTAGGCTCAATGAATCTAAAAGATTGAACAACAACGTACCACAAGAAACACAGAATACAAGGCAAACGGTTATTCGTAACACACGAAATACGGACACACATGCCTACATGCCAAAGATAAAACAAAAAGATTACAGATGGAGATTCAAATCAATTGGCCGCTCCCGGCTTTCCCTTTCCCATTCAAGCTTGGATGTTGCAGTGTCGGATTCTGGATGTATGATTTGCATTTTATCTATCAATTCCTCAGCTGTTGAAGCAGTGACAAAGATTTGTCTCTCCGATTCTGTAGTGATGTTTTCTTCCACAGCGTAATCTAGAAATTTCAAAAGACCGTCATAAAAACCCTTTACGTTCAGCAGTCCCAAAGGTTTGGAATAAAAGCCCAACAATTGCCCACAAGCAACTATAAATATTTCCTCAAGAGTACCTAGACCACCAGGTAATGCTATAAAAGCATCAGAATTATCGATTATGTCTTTAAAATTTTTAGGGATACTCCTGACTCCTTCTCCCTTACCTATGGCTTCCTTACAAAGGTTTCCTTCAACTGGAATATGAGGCCAAATTCTTACATCAGTAGCGTCGCTAGACCTAGCTGCTAGTGCCATATTTACCATCATTTTTATACTACCACCCCCATAGATTATGTTAATCTTCTTGCGTGCTAGGACTTGCCCTAAATGATTTGCAGCTTCTAAATAAGCTTTATCTTTTCCAAGGCTGGAACCACAAAAGACACAGACATTCTTTATTTTCTTCGTGGACTGGGAGGTAGACATATTTGGTTTATAGAAGTGGTTGCTTAATGTCTGCTCCACTTAGACTTCGGGTTCTACATGAGATTTTAAAGATGAGAAATATACAAAAAGGGCTAAAGAGATAGACGAGTACGTAATGAAAAGGTAATCCAAAGATTTAAACAAAATCTTGTGCGGATAAGAAAGTAAGATAAGGTGATTGATAGTTTACAGAAAATCTGATTCACTTTTTGAAAAAGATTAGACTCTAATTGTATAACTTTTGACAATTGAGAACAATTTGACAGAAGACCCTCTTGACACAACTGTAGACTTTTTGACAAATATACACAAAGTCTAGAAATTTAATATAAACGACAAATACTGTAGAACTTTTGAAATTTGAGACACAATCTTGAAATATCTGGATAAGCTTTTCAAAATTCAAACATATTACTGTACCGTATGTAACGTGTCTGATAAGATAATATATTTTATTATATATATATTTAAGAAAATCATAAATTAAATAAGATATTAACACTTACTGTATCAATCTAATAATCACAATTATTTCAAACACAAAAGCAAATATTCTGAGTAAAAGAAAAACACAAACTGTTGAACATCAGCTAAAACTGCTTCAAACAAGCAAAGACTAAATAACCTTTATAGAGCGATGACTTATTCCCCATCCAGTTTTCTTATGGCTTGGCAAACAGGATCTAGAAATACCATATTCCTGAGGCGTTGTCTTTCTGTATAAAATTTAGGCCAGAGTTTAAAAATAGCTCCTTGAACATATCCACTAGGGTGACCGTGGAGAGGAGGATGGATGCTATCCAAGTTCTCCTTTGAAAGTCCATCCCTACAAAACCTTATTTTATCCTCTCTATTCGTTGACATATAACCAGGTAAAGTACATTTACTGTTACAATTTTGTCTTCCACATTTGTTACAAGTGACCACGATGGCACGAGCTCTTCTTTTCATTGCACTACGACTGGTACCCGTTCCTGGTAAACCGACATCTTGACTAAAGTCACTCGGACGGATTTTCCCCTCTATTAACATTCTCACATCACAAGGGATACCAAAACGCATAAGAATCCACAACCGAGTAATTCTAGCCTCGTATTTCTTTCTGAGAATCTTTTGGGAGAGTGATGGGAAATACTTTCTCAGGTGTTGGTACCTTGGGTCCATGATGAGATGAAAGAAGAGTAAATAGAAAGGAAAAATTAAGATAGTAAATTGCAGAATCCTAGAATTCCTTCTTCTTTTAGAGGAAAAGAAGAATTTTTAATGAAAAAGAAGAGGATTTGCGATTTAAAGAGAAAATAACAAATTAAGAGAGAAAAAGTGAACTCGGAGAAATAAGCTCCTATGCACAGTAAACGTATATGTAAACAATGATTAAACCACTGTATATGACACGTATAGAGACCACGTGGGAGAGACAGTGTGAATCAAACTGATTTAAGATTTGAACTAGGCCCAAATGTTCTAAGTTGAAAATGGTCAGGTTGTTTCGGGCCTTAACACATTTAGAACGAGTTAAATAACAAACATAAAATTGAAAACCAATTCGTATGAATCTTAAACCCAATTCAAAGCCCACTATAGATAAAGTTAACTATAAACAACAAATCTAATTTAACGACAACAAGGATCTTCCTGAATGATATTTAAAATCATTTCATAACAACACAATCTTCCAGCAACTCAAATAATTTTGTTTTAATCAAAACCTTATTGAACAATACATACACCCATATGTTATTCATAATACTTAACATCTATCAATGGATTCATCATCATTACTACCAAGGGTTTAGAATGCGACTAACCTTGAAATCAATACGATTTACGTCTTCCAACGTAAACCATATCAATGAACAAAGACACTTGATGTTACTACTTAAGAACATCTACAATCCCCACAATTCTACTTATACAATATATAATTTCCTCATATAACAAAACCGTAGGTAACCAAAAGATTCACATCTAAACATCTAAAACTTAAACATTTTATTGTAATTATCCAAAATTATTATAAGTGCCTTAAGTATTATGATTTACTTAAGGAAACTCCTATTGATCATTTTTCTATTGCATCTATATATAAAGATTCACTGATACACTTAAATACAATGTACGTAACAAAATATTTCAATTTTGAGATTCATGCATTCTAGACTTTACACAGTCTCAACAGACCAAAAGTCTAACATTTATCTCTCTCAAGATTCAATACCATGATTCCCAACTTATATCATATTCCTCAAATATATAGAACTTTTAAGAAAAGACATTGACACTTATGTGCTCCATCGAATCCACACATAATCATTACTTAGGTTTGAATCAATTACGAAAAATTTGGCATATCTATGCCAAACTTTAAAATCAATAAATCAAGCCTTATATTTCTTATTGTTTTTCACGAGACAAAAGGCTCTTAAATCCTCGTATCTACACGAATTTCTCATCGTTTATACGAATTAGATATGCTTATAGATCCAAATATTATACGAATCTCTCATAAGCATTCTACTTATAAACTCATTCCATATAATTATCATTCCCTCATAACTATTAATACTTTCCTTCTATATAATTATTGTACTCATATAACCATTAGTATTTTCATTCTATGGCATTTCCATGTTACATCCTTCTAGACTGTATAAATTAATGTGAAGGTTCATTTTGATGATGACAATGAAAATTCAGCTTCAAAACCATCTCAAAAATATATATTTTTTTTAAGGTGGTGCTACACTCCCTAGGTTAACCGAACCTAGGCTCTGATACCAAAAATTCTGTAACGCCCCTATATGGGGGTTAACAGTTTTTAATGAGATAAAATAAAAATAAATAATAAAAGTAAAACCTTAAAAATAAAATTTGCCCGGGACTTAAATGAAAACTCCCAACTCAAAAATAAAAATATAAACGACAAATAAACCACAGTTTTAATGTAGCACCTTAAATTTAATAATATAAACTGTTGTCATCATCATTTTAACCCTCAACACATTATAATACAGTCACAGAAAGTAACAATTGATGCTTACATTATCATGAAGAACATTCTCAACGATTGAAGCAGTCCCAATGTAATATAGTTACATCACTTCCTCAACTATATTTCTCGTAGCCACCTCACACTTAGTGAGTCCTGAAAAGATATAAACATAAGGGAATGAGCAACACTATGCTCAGTAGAGAAAGCCATTACTCACCTTTAGGTTTTTATCATTACCACATTAAAATCTACATGGTTAGTAAGTCACATCATATTCCAGATTATGAGGTTTATTATGATCACATCTTATGGATACCGTAGTTAATCATTACCAAGTGTCATAATTACACATTTATACAAATATTACCAATCATCATTGTTCCTAGGTATCCATGTTAAATTGAGTATCACTCAACTCATCGAAACCCAAATGGGCGCACTTGATCACCCTATAAACATTCCAAGGGTGTTCCGGTGAGGGGACATCAAGCCCCGAGTCCTCACCAAGTCGATTCCTGTACAGTGTGTTCTGGGACTTTCAACCCAAGGAAGCGTCATCGCCTTCCCCCTATTTTACCTTTTAGGGTATTCATGCCCAAGGACGTAACCGTCGCCCTCTTCATGTCTTACAATTTCTCTATATTGAATCATTATCAATAGAGTTAGTTTTCCTAACCATGCTTCTCAATTTATAACATGTGTCAATTCATTATGTTCCTCGCCGTACAATACAAGACGAGTCCATGTCATAGTTTCATATGTGATAATCATATAATATCAGTTCAACATAGATATATATATATTGCAGCAAAACAATCAATTTTAATTCTATAAAAACCTCACAAAAGATGAGTAATAGAATCCCTACCTTTCAAGCTTATCAACAGTCTCTTAATCCTGGAATCAATTAACGTTAGCTCCATACTCCCTTGATCTTGAACTCCAAGCAAAACAGATCCAGTTTTATCTCGCTGTATCTACGAAGCATCCTCTGTAGTGCTCCTCGAGCGACTATGAATGGCTAGGAATGCTTCCTGGAGATCATACATTCTTGAAAACGTCATTCTGGACTCCAATACTGCTGTTTGAATCGCCTCGATTCGCGTGCAGTCGGTACCGGATGATTTTCATCGGAGTGGAATTTGCTCAAACGGAGGTCACCATTGCATCCAGAGCATCGAAACGAGTCAGGAGGTGGTCTCGGATCTTCGATCGGAGGTCCGGATCACAAAATTCTAATTTAGCCTTTGACTGGCCGTTGACCGGCGTTGACCACCGTTGACCGGCGTTGATCGGGGTCCGTTGGCAGCTGGGCTCGGGCCTACCCCCCCTAAATCGACCCTTCTGAGTCCAATGGCGGGGTCAATTTCACCCAATTCTGCCTCTAACATAGCGGGTCGTGAAGTACAACGTCGGTAGAAATGGATGAGCTCCGATCTTGATTCTCCGACGATGGAAACCTGAAATTGGCTGAGGGCTTTTGCTACCCATCCTCCTATGAGCATTTCCCCTCATCCAATTTGAAGAAACGTGGCTGGGAAGAGCCAAAACGGAGGCTCCCGCGGCGGTTAACGGCGGCGTTGGCCGTTCTCCGGCGAAACCGGCTCCTTCCGTGCAATTGATCGAGGGGTTTTACTCCCCTTGATCCTCTGAACTCATTGGGAGGGGTGGTGTCAGTCACCTCCTCCGGCAAGGCGGAGTTCCACCATGGGGGCGGCGGTGCATGGCGGCAATAGGCGGGCAGAGCAATCCGGCGGTTGTTGAGCTGCCACCAAGGGTGGGTTTTGTTCCTCTCATCACGGTGGTCGTGTAGGAACAAGAATCACGTCGATCGGACGTCAGACGGCGAAGATATCTCGTCGAAAAGAAATGGGTTTTGCCGCCACTTTGGGCGGCGCGTGTGGTCTCCTCCGGCGGCGTTTTGGGCGGCGCGGCACCTCGTTGGACTCAGCTCGTCGAGAGCTTTCCATTGGTGCGGGAGGTGTTGAAAACGGATGCCGAAATCTCAAACGATCTTTGAGGAGAGAGAGAGAATTCTAGAGAGAGAAAGAGGAGAGAGAAAGTCTCGAGTTTTGTGATATTTTCTGATTTTTTTTTATATATATACTAAAAATTAATCTAATTACCTTAATACCCTTAGGAGAATAACGGGTGTCACAGTATTTCCTCCCCTTCATGGAAACATCACTTTAGATCTCTAAACCGATGCATTCCAATATTATGCACCAATCTTTCAAATGTTGCAATCGGTAATGCCTTTGTGAATAAATCCGCCAGATTATCTATTGAACGAATTTGTTGAACATCAATATCACCATTTTTGTCAAGATCATGGGTGAAAAAGAATTTTGGTGAAATATGTTATGTTCTGTCTCCTTTGATGTATCCTCCTTTTAACTGAGCTTTGCAAGCAGCATTATCTTCATATAGTGTTGTTAGAGTTTCTTTCTTCGAAGGTAGACCACATGTTTCTTGAATATGTTGGGTAATTGATCTTAGCCAAACACATTCTCGGCTTGTCTTATGAATTGCTATTATTTCTGCATGATTTGAGGAAGGAGCAGCTATGGCTTGTTTTGTAGAACGCCATGATATAGCTGTACCACCATATGTAAATAAATAGCCTGTTTGAGATCGAGCTTTGTGTGGATCAGACAAATAACCTGCATCTGCATAACCAATTAGTTGTGATCCCATGTTATTTGAATAAAACAAGCCCATATCACTTGTTCCTTGGAGATATCGAAATATATGCTTAACTCCATTCCAATGCCTTCTAGTTGGAGAATAACTATATCTTGCTAATAAACTTACAAAGAATGCTATATCCGGTCGATTATTATTAGCAAGATACATTAATGCACCAATCGCGCTAAGATATGGCACTTCAGGACCAAGAAGTTCTTCGTTATCCTCTTGAGGTCGAAAAGGGTCCTTGTTCACATCAAGTGATTGAACAATCATTGGAATACTCAAGGGATGTGCTTTATGCATGTAAAATCGTTTTAGGACCTTTTCTATGTAATTTGATTGATGAATAAAATTCCATCTGCTAAATGCTCGATTTGCAAGCCGAGATAAAACTTTGTTTTTCCAAGGTCTTTTATCTCAAATTCTTTCTTCAAATAATCCATTGCCTTTAGGACTTCTTCAGGAGTTCCAATAATATTTAAGTCACCAACATATACCGCAATTATAATAAACTCAGATCCGGATTTTCTTATAAAAACACATGGACAAATAGAATCATTTTTGTAACCTTCTTTTATTAAATATTCACTAAGGTGATTATACACACATGCGTCCAGACTGCTTCAATCCATATAATGATTTGTGTAACTTAATTGCATAATTTTCTCGAGAATTTGAATTACATGCTTCAGGCATCTTCAATCCTTTGGGGATTTTCATGTAGATATCATTATCAAGTGAACCATATAGATAGGATGTAACGACATCCATTAGGCGCATAATCCAGCCTTTCATGTACTGCCAGACTAATTAGAAATTGAAATGTAATCGCATCCACCACAAGAGAATATGTTTCTTCATAATCAATACCAGGTCTTTGTGAAAATCCTCGTGCTACAAGTCATGCTTTATATCTGATAACTTCATTTTTCTCATTTCATTTTCACACAAATACTCATTTGTATCCTACTGGTTTTACAACTTCAGGTGTTCGGACTACAGGTCCAAAAACCTCACGTTTTGCAAGTGAGTTCAATTCTGCCTTGATTGCGTCTTTCCATTTTGGCCAATCATTTCTATGTCGACATTCTTCGACAGATTTAGGTTCAGGATCCTCACTTGCTTTAACAATATTGAGCGCTACATTATATGCAAAAATGTTGTCGATAACTATTTCTTTTTGATTACATCTTTTTCCCGTAGTGACATAATTTATGGAGATCTCTTCATTTTCACTATTTTTAGGTACATGCACCTCTTCTGGGGCCTTATGATTAGTTATGTCTAGTGTCTCCTCGGAAGTACCTACCTCCTTGATTTGACCATCTTGATTATTTGCTCCTTTTCTCTTCCGGGGATTTTTGTCTTTAGAACCGACTAGTCTACCACACTTCAAGCATGCTTTAGACTCATTTGCTATAGTAATATTTTGTCCTACTGGGATATCAACTCGAACAGGAGCATTTGCAGCTGCTATATGAGATTTGGTTATTCTTTTCAGGTCAGTAAATGTGTCTGGCAATTGATTGGCTATATTTTGCAAGTGAATTATCTTTTGAACTTCTTGCTCACATTGTTGTGTACGAGATCAAGATGACATATTGACGATGCTTTCCATATAATTTCTTTTTCCAGCTACTTATTCTCTTTCCCTAATGCTGGGAAGTTTGTTTCATCAAAATGACAGTCGGCGAATTTAGCCGTAAAAACATATCCTGTTATTGGTTTAAGATATTTAATTATAGAAAGAGATTCATATCCAATATATATTCCCAGTCTTCTTTGAGGTACCATCTTAGTGCGTTGTGGTGGAGCAATAGGAAAATAAATTGCACAATAAAAAATTCTTAGATGGGAAATATTTGGCTCCTGATCACAAGCCAATTGTAATGGAGAAAACTTATGATATGACGTTGCCTAATAATGCGCACAAGTGCTGCTGCATGCAAAATAGCATGTCCCCAAACAAAAATAGGAAGTTTGGTTCTCATAAGTAGAGGTCTAGCTATTAATCGGAGGCGTTTAATAAATGATTCTGCTAGACCATTCTGTGTATGAGCATGGGCAACAGGCTCTTCAACAGTTATCCCTATTGACATGTAATAATCATAAAAAGCTTGGGATCTAAATTCACTATCATTGTCAAGACGTATTGACTTAATTGCATGATCTGGAAATTGCGCACGTAATCGAATTATTTGAGCAAGTAATCTTGCAAACGCCAGGTTGCGAGTTGATAATAAACACACATGTGACCATCTTGTAGATGCATCTATTAAAACCATTAAATATCTAAATGGTCCACATGACAGATAAATGGGCCCACATATATCACCTTGAATACGTTCCAGAATTGCAGGGGATTCAATCCCAACTTTAGCTAGTGATGGTCTAATGATTAATTTACCTTGAGAACAAGCAGCATGTGAGAATTCATTAGATTAAAGAATCTTCTGGTTCTTCAAAGGATGTTCATTTGAATTCTCAATGATTCTTCGCATCATTATTGACCCGGGATGGCCTAACCGGTCATGCCAAATAATAAAAGTATTTGGATTAGTGAACTTCTGGTTCAAGATCGCATGTGCTTCAATTTGACTAATATTCGTGTAGCACAAACCGGAAGAAAGAACAAGCAATTTCTCTAATATGTATTTCTTACCCGAAATTATAGCTGTAATATAGAGGTATTCAACATTCGCCTCATTCACTGTCTCGATGTGATATCCATTTCGGCGGATATCTTTAAAACTTAATAAATTTCTTTGAGACTTAGTAGAAAGTAATGCATTATTTATAAGAAATTTTGTTCCTCTGGGTAATAATATATTGGCTCTTCCAGAGCCTTTAATAATTTTTGTACTACCAGATATTATATTAACATTAGCTTTGCCCATTATCAAGTGGGAAAAATATTTTTTATCTTCAAGTATGGTATGCGTTGTTGCACTATCAGCGAGACACACATCTTCACCATTGATCTTGGATCCAACTAAAGATTAGGGAATATCCATATTTTCTTCATTCAAATAAAACAAAAATACATTATAAGAAATATTACAATCCAACAAAGTAAAATATTAGATGTTGAAACCATAGTTTAAAAAAAAAAACACACCTCAAACCAAACACACCAAAAATAAAATCCTAGAAATCATTTTAGATATTTTGGACATTCCTATCACCAATTAAACGATCAATTCTCCCTTCAGGATGTTCAAAGAAATCTGCAACATCTAAATGAGTTATATCAATAGGACTTTGGTCAAGATCATCAAAGTAGGCAGAATTTGCTTCTATATTTTTCCCCTTCTCTTTGAGTGATGCTTGATAAAGCTCAACAAGTACGTGACCAATGTCCTTTCATACCGCACCGGTAGCATATATTTTCTGAATTCTTTGAATCCTTTTGTTGCACACATTTTTCTTTGTCTCCATTATTCTCCTTCTTCTAGACGTGAGAATTGTTATTATCATGATTGTGATAGGTATTCCAACCTCGACCGCGTCCGCGGCCACAACCACGGCCACGACCACGGCTACAACCACGACCTCGACCTCATCCATGCCCCGAATTGTTAGATGTTGAATTCACTTCAGGGAATAGGGCATAACCAGTTGGACAAGATTCATGATTTTTTATTAATAGCTCGTTATTTTGTTCAGCCACAAGAATGCATAAAATCAATTCAAAGTATTTTTTAAAGCCTTTTTCTCGATATTGCTGCTGTAGGAGCACATTTGAGGCATGAAAAGTAAAGAATGTTTTCTCTAGCATATCTTCATCAATAATATTTTCTCCGCATAATTTTAATTAAGAAATATTTTCTCCGCATAATTTTAATTAAGAACTAATTTTAAATATTACAGAGTTATACTCGCTTACTGATTTAAAATCTTGCAATCGCAAATGCATCCAATTATAACGAGCTTTTGGAAGAATAATAGTTTTTTTGGTGGTCATATCTTTCTTTCAAATTTTTACAAAGGTCAAGTGGATCTTTTATAGTAAGATATTTAGTTTTTAATCCTTCATGAAGATGGTGACAAAGGAAAATCATTGCTTTGGAGTGGTTTTGTAATGATTCTTGATTTCCTTCTTTGATTGCGTCTCCAAGACCCATAGCATCCAAATGAATTTCAGCATCAAGAGTTTATGCCAAATAATTATTGCCAGAAATATCGAGAGCAACGAACTCTACTTTTGTAAGATTCGACATTGTGTAAAATTTTAAAACGAGAAGTGATTGAACCAAAGAGCAATCAACACTTGTAAAACTCACAGACTAGATACTCGTGCTGATAACGTGTTGTAAAATAAACAAAACAAGAGAGATATAGTTTAAAAGTAGAGAAGAACATAAAAGAATGAGAGAATGATATCTATATTCTTTCTTCTTCTTTTACATGCCTCTCAAAGCCTTTTATTTATAGGCTAAATATGCTCATAGGTTACAATAGGCTTAATGGTGTTGTAAATAGAGAAAATAACTATGAATAAATTGTGACAAATAGAGGTTATGAAATTTGTAAAGCTTTGAAGGTTATGAGAATTGAAGACTTTGGGGTTATGGACATCCATCATAATGTTATATCCATAACACATTAAACATTTTTAAAGAAAACAATTTGAAAGTCTTCTCTTCCTTCGGCTACAACACCAACGTGTTGTTTCGGTGATGTTGCAACGTCAGAGATAATTGACGAGGGAGGGTGGCAACATAGGGGGCACTCAACGAAGATCTCATGGTGGAAGGCGGCGAGTGACAACCTACTGAGGTGGGCTTCCACGGTGGATGAGGGTCGATGCTTATTTGATGGGGTCAAGGGTCAATAGGATGAGGCTGGTTTTTTGGGGTTGCCGGAAAAGGGTGGGCCGTTGGGTTTGGACAACAAGGGTGATTGTTGGAGAATCGCCAGAGAGAGGACACGGTGGGGGGAGGACGACAATTTGGGTTCGCCGCTTCATCGTGCAACTAGGTCTCTATGGTTGCCAACGAGGGTGGGTCTCTAGGTCGCCGACAAGGATGGATCTTTGTATCGTCGGTGAGTACGGGCCGTTATGCTGGTGGCCCCTCCCATTGCGAGCTTCCCGTTGCGAGATTCCCGTCACCCCGGTGCTGGGTAGGTAGTTGAGATCGTCGGCAAGGGATGGGCGACGCCTGTAAAGGACCGGTTGGGCAGAGAAAGAGGAAGGGTCGAGGGGTTGGGGGTAGCTATTGGGTTCTGGTATGCTGAAGAAAGAAAAAGAAGAAAAATGAAAACAAGTATAATTCATTTTTATTTTTCAAACAAATTTGGATTGATTTGAGAAATGTTTTTGTTTTTGTTTTCGGTTAAAAGCTTAACCAAACGTGCTTTCAAATTGGTTTTTAGTTTTTGTATTTTCAAAACAGCAAAAACATTTTGAAAAATAGAACCAAACAGGTGAATATTCCAAAATTTCAAGAAATTGCAATGTTCTACCAAAAAAGAAAGGCGAAATTGGAAAATAAAACATCCGGTAAAATGTAGCTGCAAAATCACAAATGACAAAAAATACTAGCAACTTGAAAAAATAAAATGGGACGGCCATAATAGTTCAACTTTTCTCTCGGTAAAATTAGGCCTTCAGCCGACCATAGAACCTTGCCTTCTCCTCGGTAGTTTGGAAACGACCATGGCCAAACTTGGACGAACTGTCTACGAACTTGAGCTTGATCTCCTCCAAGGCAACCCTCGAGGTTTGTTTCAGCAGTGATTGCCTCAAGGTCACAACACGCTTTTTTGGGCCCACACAGCAACCCTTGATCATCAGGAAATCCTCTTTGACCACACCATAATGGGGAAATCCTCCCATAGGTGTAATATCCTTCTCGGTCCTGATTCGTCGGAAAAATACAAGAGTACAAAGTTACAGTTCACATCAAACTCCATTAACAAAAGCGGAAAAGAAATTTGTTATGATTTAACTAATGGGTAAATGTATGCAGATTAAGAATACCAACCTGTCGTACTCGGTCATGGCAGAGTGAGACTCCTGCCCGGCCTTTCCAAGCTTGTATATCTTTTTGTTCATCTCTGTTCGGTGATGGTAACCATTCTGTCCAGCCCGGGCAACAGTGAATGAAACCCTAGCTGGATGCCAGGCACCAATACATGCTACCTTGCGAAGTCCACGGTGCGTCTTGCGGGGAAGACGAGTAACACCCCAACGAGTGACCACGCCTTCATATCCCTTACCTTTAGTCACACCAATAATGTCAATCATCTCATCTTTCTGGAAAACAGTATCAATTGGGATTTGCTTCTCAAAGAAATTGTAGGCAAAGTCGACTTTCTGGGATACGTCTCCACCATTCACCTGAATTTCCATTAGGTGGGCTTTCTTCTGCTTCAAGCCCTTCATTTTTCTAATCTACAAAGATTACACAAATGAAAAAAATTAATTACTCTAACATAGGAAACCTTCATCTGATGTTCAACAAGCTCAAAAATTTCGAACAAACAATGATCTGTCAAATTCAACTAGTTAACAAAGCCATATCACTAGTCAAAAGGTGCATAAAAGAGTAGATTTAACTTCACTAGCACTTTTCCTACAAAGAATTCACACCACTTTAGATACACAAGACCAACTCAGTTTTGAAGAAAAGAGTAGATTTCTCTTCAGAACATCTTATAAAAGCAAATGTAAATACCTGGGTATGTGCCAAAACACGGATCACAGAACAATACTTCTTCAATCTCACCAACTGAGCCTGAATGTCCTTTTTACCATCATCAGTTTCATACTTCTTTGAATATTTGGTAAAAGCCTTCTTCTTGGACTTGCACCAGTTCTTGTAAAATCTCCTCCTCACCTCTTCACTAAGATGCTGAGCCCAAACAGTGTTTAGACAGCGAAGACCACGAGGTGTCTTAATATAACCAACAACCCCAACAACTACCATGGGTGGTGCTTCAATAATAGTAACAGCCTCACATGTTTCCTTCTTGTGAAGTTCTGGTTCCCAAAAACAAAAAAAAAAAAGAACAAATATTTGAATACTCGCCCAATCATACAATGTATTTAGAAAGAAAAAACTTAAATCTAAATAAATGCTCACTTGATCCCGGTTTCTCAACTTCTCTAACAATGTGAGTCATCCCAGCTTTATATCCAAGGAAAGCAGTTAATCTGCACGGTTTTGTTGGATCATCTTTAGGAAAGGCTTTCACTGCAAAGTGCAAACATCACAATATATAAGATAGTTATAATACAGAAACTAACGAAGGAAAACGCAAAATTCTTACATCAATGATGGACGTGTATGCAACATACGAATCATTTGGCCCATTAACATCAGAATGAGTCAAAGAATAAAACAACTAAATGAAGCAAAACCTCAACCTATACAACTTACGCGTCAAGTATAGAAAACTAATGGAGGAATACAAAAGTGAACTGAAGAAACCCCTTAACAGGACCCAAAAAACAGAAGACCCAAAGGTAAACATTGACAATGAGGGTATTAACCAAACTAAGAACCAAAACTATAAACTTAGGATCATTTACCACAAAAGAGAGAGTCGAAAGAGGAATTATTATTTCTTAAATCTATAGACTTAGAATCATTTATAACAAAAGAGAGAGTCCAAGAGGAATTATTGCATCAGAACAGAGGTGATTAACAACTTACAACACAAAAAATACAAGCAGAGACCCAGAAGAAAGCAAACAAAATCAGAAATGATGCACTAATAAGCAAATGCAAATAAAAATTCAATAGAAACCTTTCCCCCTGTGGCGAGAGGCTCTTTTCCTTGGAAGGAAACCCAGAGATCCATGTCTAGGGTGTTCAAACTTGCGATGAGACATGATTCCTGATTACAAACTCTGCAGGACTAGAATAGCTTAGTACTATATCGAATTGAACAAGATTAACCCAAAACCGGACTAAATGCCGAGCAACTATAATAACTAAACTTTGAAAAAAAAAAAAAAAAATCAACACTAACAGTTATATCTGTCAAACTAAACTTACTAAAAGGCTTAGTTCCATACTATCTATAAATGCAGGTGAACCAAAGTTTTATTTACGAAATTAAAACCAATCAAATCTTAAGAATTATGGAAACACAAATGCAAATTGAAAACTTCCCAAAATCAATTGAACCTCAAGAATTATGGAAACAAAATTGCACATAGAAAAATTATAGGGTTCTTATACTTAGAAAAATTCGACCAAAAAACTTACATATGCATATAATCATCTCTTTTAACAGAAAAGATGCAACTTTTTTCAATAATAGCTAAAGATGACTAGATGAAAACATTTACGTAGGAGGAAAAAAAGGGAACGACCTCAACCCACAAACATTGGTTACTACCATTGACCTAGCAGTTTGTATGAAATGTTCCCCAAAACCAAAGGCCTATGGCAACAAGCTATGCCAATTCTCAAGCTCATTGGTATTTCTTTCCAAACACCCATAAGAGAGTGTTTGGGAAAAAGAGCCCCTTTGAGACTCCAGCCTTGATTACTCACAATTGTTCTTTTGGGGAAGACATTTCAAACGGCACAGGGACAAAAGGGTATTACCAACACGTTTGAATATGTCGAGGTCCATGAAAAAACAAATAAAAAATAATCATATACCAAAAATATATACATATATATGCATAGATTTTACATGAACGCTAGGACAATCCAACAGTACTAACAAAAGGAATTCGTCAAAACATCAGAAAAGCATTGACCATACGTGAAAAGCAACATGTTCATTCATACACACGCATATATAACAAACAAATGGTGTAATCAAATTAATCCACAAACACCATAAATCCACGATAAAAACTATAAAGCTTCATTTTTTTTGGCCAATACCAATAAAAATTTAAAACTTGAATTAATTTATTAAAGTAGCATCGATTAACAGATATTCATAATTGACATACAACAAAATGTTTATGAGCTAATAAGGCTTCGTTTTTCCGCTAAACGAATGATTATATTTACCTCTAACAATAAAAATTTAATTAATTTCGGACAGTAAACATCGATAAAAAAAAATGTTTATAAGCGAAAAGCAAAGACCTAACAAAACAAATTACAATATAAAGCTGAAAAAGCACGATTCAGTAAAATTGGGATATTATATTAGGTTGATTCGAGCCAAAGAATATAGAAAAGATATAATTTGTAAGAAAAATTGAAAGGTGCTACCTCGTAATCGAGAAAGGAAGAGAAATAGAGAAGAGAAAGACAACTCTGCGGCGACGCCGAGTTCTGAATCCGAAACTTGTGAAATTGGGATGAGAAAACCTAGTAGATTAGGGTTTGAGTATTTATAGAGATAAATTGCACTCTGAACCCTAAACTTTTTATCATTTGCTAATTAAACTCTAGACTTTTCATTTTTACATTTAAGACTAAAATTTTGACATTTCTTTGTAATATAGTCCAATCGTTAAATAAATGGCTATCGTTAAAATGAAAAACAAAATTAATATTATTGAAATAATTACTATATAATTATATGTATAAAAGATGGCATCATTATTATATGTATTATGTAATTTTTGCTATTTTTATAATAATTTTGTTAAATTTTTGAAATATTACAAAAACAAAATAGTTTATTATAATTTTATTAAATTTTGTTAAAATAATAGTTTCAGCATAATAGTATCAAATATTATGACGCCATTTTCCAACAAAAAAGAAGAAGAAGAAGTAGTTTCATGTGAATTGTTATTTTTATAATAATTTTGTTAAATTTTCAAAATATTACAAAAATAATAAAAAGAAGTTTATCATAATAGTATCAAATATTATGTGGTAAGCCATTTTCCAACCAAAAAAAAGAGAGATAGTTTTAAAGCTTTATGTGAAATAAAATAGAAAGCAATGATAAAGAAAAATTAGAACTCGTATCTTTTTTCCATAAACTCATTCCCTATGATTTGTGGATTGTTCTAAATTATGTATTATAGATTTAAATATAGGGTTGAGGAGACAAATTGGTCAATTATGTTTTATTAAATTAAAAGGGTTATTAACACCAATATTTCTAAACTTTTGGGATCTCTCTCACTTTACTCTTGAATTTTAAAACTCACCACTTTACCTGATGAACTTTTAAAATCTCTTATTTCATCTCTGAATTTAAAAATCACAATTTTTCTATTAAACTTTCAAAACTTCTCATTTTATCTCCTAAATTTTTGATTTTTCATTCAAATAAATAGAATTAAGCGCATGTAATTCATACATGGGTCGCCTATAATAGCAAAAATGAGATTTTATTACTCTTAAGTTTTATTTTATATTTAAACTCTTAATTGTCGCATTTGTTTTTTTTATTTGAATTCTCATTTAGAAAGGATTTGCATGCATATTTCTTCTTATTTTTAATCATAACTCATTTAATAAGTTGATATTGTTTGCCGATATCTGAATTTGAATACTAAAGAAGATGAGTTACGCATTAAAAATGAGGAGATATTGGCAAATAATATTGAGAAAAAATATACATATAGATCTTTCTTTAATGAGAGCAAATTAAAAAAAAATGTTAAATGAGTATAAACGTGAAACAAAACCTAAGAGTGATAAAATTTTATTTTGCTCTTACAAGTAACCCATATATGAATCATATAAGCTTAATTCTATTTATTTGAACGGCATATCAGAAAATATGAGACAAAATGAGGAGCTTTAAAATAAGGGAAAAAAGTTTATTTCTAAATTTAAAAGGGCATAGTGAGAAGTGTTAAAAGTTCATGGGGTAAAGTGGTGATTTTTAAAATTCAGGGACAAAGTAAGAGAAAGCCCAAAGTGTAAGAGCCATTAGTGTTAATAATCTAAATTAAAATATGACTTCAATTGTCCAAAAATAATACCATTAAAATAATTACTATGTAATTATAGTACAAATATTATATCATAAAAATAATTACTATAAAATTATGAACATATATTATAATATTATGTTGAATTAGTGTTGCAAGAACGGGCCGGCCCAGCCCGTTCTCCTTAGGCCCACACGGGCCGCGGGCAGGCATGGCCCGGCCCATATTAAAAATAACTTGGCCCGGCCCGACCCTCAGGCTAATTTTATATGGGCCGTGTCGTGGGCCATGTCGGGCCGGGCCGTGCCGTGGGCCTTAAATGGGCCGGCCCATCTTGACTCATCATGGGTTCAAATGGGCCAGGCCATCTAAGCATGTAATTTTTAATCTTTTTATTTTTGAATTTTTAAACAAGTTAATAAATATAAAAGTTTGAATAGTTAAGGGAAATTTAAAAAAGGATATTTTATTTACGATTGCCTCATTAAAAATCTTTCTAAGGAAAACCCAGTGGGACAAAACCTTAGTAAGGAAAAAAGAGTACAATCGGGATAATTATACATTAGATGTTTACAAAATTACTAAAAACAAAAAAAAAACATAAAAAATAATTGTTCATAATTAATTACAACGTATTACTTCTAGTGGGAGTATCAGAAATATCTAAATTTTCAAAGTCATCAACCCAATCATCTTAAACTTCTTGGCTTCTTCTACGAGCATCTTCCTAATCTTTGATGCACATTACTGCTTTCAAAATATCGTCACTCATACGTGCACGCTGTTCATAAAGTACTCTACCACTGCAACTAAATACTTGTTCACTTGTAACTGTGGATACTAGTATGGTTAATATATCACAAGCCATTTTAGAGAGCCCAGGAAAAGTTCTTGACTGTGATCTCCAAAATGACAAAAGATTAAACTTATTGAAATCATGACCACCACCTTGCTCATTGAAAATGAATGCCGTAAAATTTGTTTCCAGATAGTTTTCCAATTCACTGCGTGTTGAAGATATAGACGATGCACCGAAACCAAATCCGGTGTAGCTAATCATACTTGCCTATGAAGAACCATGTGGTACAGAAGTAGTATTTGCTAAAGGTGCAGGGGATATTGTTTGGCCTCCTCCATATTTTTCATTATATGTAGTAAATGTGTTGTTAACTTTTGCTTGCACATTTTGAATTGTTATGATGTCAGAATGCACCCTTAATTTTTCCCCTATACCTTTAAGCAAATATTCAACACCAGTTAATTTAACTTTCGGATCCAATACAGCAGCTATGCAATACAAAGGTGGAACACGCTCTTAATATTTTTTGTATTTTTGTTCCATGAACTCAATAGATTCCCTAAACATGTCAAAATCTCTATGCATATCGAAGGTTGCAGCAATGTCGTACAACTTATGTAATGCATGAGGAGAGGTGAGATAGTACACACCTGAAAGTTGGAGAGTGGCTTCATAAAAAACCTTTAAGAAATTGTAAAAGCATGAAGCAATTTGCCAATCAAATTCTTGAAGCAACTCAGTTGGATTCTTCAAGTTGTAATATGCGGTTATGACCTCTTTGTATGGCAGGCATGCATTCAGCATCAAATATGTTGAATTCCACCAGTGTCCTATGTCAGTTGGAAGTTTTCTGGGTTTCATGCTTGCTCTCTTGCAAAGCTTAGCAAACTCTTCAATTCGAGAGCCAGAACTTGCTATGTAACCCAAGGCTGTTCGAATATTTTCCAAATAACTTTGAAAAAATTTCATGCCATCTTGAACACACAAGTTAATAATATTACAAGCACATCTTTGGTGAAAAAGTGTTTCGCCATGTTATGGTCTCAATGTTGTTTTGAAAAGGTTAATAGTAACAGTATTAGCAAATGCATTATCAAATGTGATGCTCAAAACCTTTTCTTTAATACCATAAAAATCAAAAACTTCCATGATGACATCATGAATGGCCTTGGCATCATGCGGATAAGGCATTGGTCGAAAAGCAATTAATCTTTTTTGAAAAGACCAATCTTTATTCACATAATGTGCAATTACACAGATATAACTAGTTTTGGTACGACCTTCCCATAAATCAGATGTGCATGCAACAGATGCAGTGAATGAATTAAATTCAGTTACTAACTTTTCCCTCATTGAATAAAAAACTTTCCTGGTGTCAGCTCTTGTGGTAGTTCTTGAAACACGCATATATTGTGGATTATAAGCATTTTTAATGTACTCCTCAAAGGCTGGATCATCAGCAAAACTAATTGGTTGTTGAGCACTAGCCAAATATCTAGCATGCCATTCTCTAGCTCTTTGTTGGTCATATGACCAATTGGTAACACTACCATCAAGGCTAAATTGAAGTGTTTGTTGACGACAATCAACACCACCTACGCCATGCTTAGCTTCGCATTTTTTGCGATGCCTCTCTAAGTAACCAGTGCCAGAAGAGGATTTACCTGTGTAGTCTTGTTTACATACTTTGTAGATTGCGCGCTCTTCTGTTATACCATGCTTGTTTGTATGTGTTACGAGATCAAAGTAATTCCAAACTGGTGAAGTTCGTTGAATTTTCCTTTTGCCTTTACGAGTGACTTCAGAGGAGCCATCAACTTGAGATAGCAAGTCAATTCTAATTTCTTCCAGTGGATCATTAAATTGTTCTTTTTCGTTGATCACCAAATGTGAAATGTTGGCTCTCCCTTTAGGTGATAATGCCATAGCTTCAATAAAAAATAACAATAAATTAATGTAACATAAAAATTAAATAAAATAATTACACAATAAAATTAACTTATAACAATACAAAATTAATGAACAACAAATGAAATAAATTCTACCTTCAAGTTTTTTTTTTCCTTTCTGAAGAACTCTAAGTAATCTAAAAAACAAGACAATAAATAAGATCTTAGAAGTTTGTTAAATGATTATCTCTATGAATGTTCTACGTTTATTTATAGGTAAAAAAGTTTATTTTTTATTTTTTAAATCTTTTTTTTATTTTTTTTCTTTCAAGTGTAACTTGATTAGACAATTCGCTGAAGACTTAACGTCTCAGCTTTGCACATTGCAGGCCTTCCTTCTGAGCATCTATGTTAGGCCTGCCCTTTTATAATTACATAGAGGAATCTAATGCATGTTCACTCACAGGTGAATATGGCATGCATAAATTATATAATTTTTAATTCTTATATGTATTAAATATATATATATTAAATGTATAGTATTTTGATGTGATAATACATGACCTATAGACTTAATATTTGATTCTTAGCTCTGCTTCTCCAAGCAGAGCATGCCTTATGTAAAAAACCTAAACTACCCATATGTAAAATAAACTTGCATATAAAATTTTTGCCTAGGGGGACAACCCCCGGGAAGGAGGTTTACCACCGCCCTTTTAACCCCTATGTCGACTTTACCGCGAAGGTCGATCCGCGTACAACCTCTACATAGGGGCAATCTACGTCAGGGTAATAATTAAGCTCCACACATACTAACAATGCCTACAAGAAAAAAATTTTACAAAAGCAAAGAAAAGAAAAAGAGCTTGTCAGGCCTATTGCAATGTGATGTGCATGGAGGATCTAATGCTATGTTCACTCACTGGTGAATATGGCATGTATATATATTATATAATATTTAATTCTTACATGTATTAAATAATATATATATATTAAATGTATAGTATTTCGATGTGATAATACATAACCTACAGATTCAGCATATGATTCTCAACTTTACTTCTCAAAAGCAAAGCATGCCTACAAGAAAAAAATAAAAAAATAAAAAGAAATGAAAAGAGAAGAAAAAGAACTTGGCAGACGTATTGTGATGTGATTGCATTGGAAAAATCTCATGCCATATTCAATTATTCACTCACGGGTGAATATGGCATGTATATATATTATATAATATTTAATTCTTATATGTATTAAATAATATATATATATTAAATGTATAGTCTTTTGATGTGATAATACATGACTTACAATGAGCCTTACATGACTTATTGGGGAAGGCCATACTTAGCCATGTTCACCCGTGAATGAATATGGAAAAATATATCTAAATATATATATATATGAAATTGGGTGTATGGGCCTAGATGGGCCGACCCATTGTGGGCCGGGATGAGCCGGCCCATTGTGGGCCTAGACAGGCCGGCCCGGCCCTGCCTAGGCCCAGCCCAGACCAGCCCGGCCAATGATTTTCCATGGGCCACGCCGGGGCGGCCCATGGGCCAACATATATTGGCCCAATCCAGCCCACAAGTATTTATTGACCGTGCCAGGCCAACCCATCACTGTAGTAAGACGGGCTCGGGCAGGCCCACGGGGCCCGGCCCATTGTTGCATCTTTATGTTGAATTTTAACTTCATAATAATTATTTAGTCTTGTATTATAATTTTTTCTTAATTATATAAATGGAATACATTCGGTAGAAACACTTAAATATATACTTGTATTTCAATTTTTCTATACGCAGCTATGGAATTATATATGTGATGTCATCATTGTATTTCCATCACACACCAGATCTTAACCGTTTGTGGTAGCAAGATACAACTTATAGACTATTTAAAAACATTGGTTCGAACCAAAGTTGTTAGAGTATTTTTTTTTTTTATAAAATTCAAATAGCTATAATATTTTGAACTCGAACTATTTCAACTCATTACCCAAAACCTCCTATTATAATGGTCAGTAGTTTCTGCTCAAAAGCGTCTTTTATAGTTTTTGGACTTGCCTTGTGTATTGGCGTTGATTTGCTTGAGAATTGAGATGCTACAAAAGCAGTCATTAAATAGTAGTTCCTATTTAACGAATGGTAAAGACTGCTTAAAATTCCAATAAACGGAGAAAGCCAGTCTAATTTCTGTTGGAAGCAATAAAAGTTGTAAGAGTCCCTTTCAACAGAAGACGCTTAGCGAAATTCTAAGTATTATTTTTATGTCATTAATTGAGTTTAAATTTCGAAAAAAGAGTAACATATTAGTTGAGATACAGGAAGCTTAGAAGCTAAAAGTTGCAGAACTCTTCCTCATTCTTGAAGGTTGTTTTTAGGATTTGAAAAGATTCCTTAAACTTTGCTTTTAGTTTGTTCGGATCATGAGTTCCATGGCAGAGGACAATGTGAAACATATTAGTTTAAGGTTTACTTGGACAAAGAGAAGAAGAGTGTTATCGATGCTGAATGTGATGACGATTTTGTTGATATCCTCTTCCATCCCTTTGGGATCTACTCTCATTCTTGCCGGTAACAATCACCGATCAATGTCGATGTCTAGTACTGGAATATTCGGCTGAGAATCTAGATATGTCGAACATGTCCACAACGAAGCCTGCAAAGCCATGCTGCTAAGTCCCTGAAGATGTTTGCAGGCGTCTGAAGCTGAGAATATTTGACCAAGTTCTACTGCTGGGCATTGAGGAACTGTTCTAATAAAAATAAAACATTTGGGTTATTGTACTGAAGCTCTCTGCTATTGTGTGTGGAAGGCCTACGACTCGCCAAATGACTTTGTGTGGAAGGCCTATGACTCGCCAAATGACTTTGTGTGCGTCTGAGGGGCATGCTGGTTTCTACTGTTTTATGAAGGGAAAAAGCTAGCTTCATGATCACTGCCGACTTATTTCCTAATTGAAGCTCAATGCTTAATCACACAAGACCTTTGATCTCTTCTTCATTTTCTTTAATATTTTTCAGGTTTTGGATTTGCTCATCTGCTCGTTGGTTGACAGAAACTCTTCTCAAGCAATTCGTACCGGCACCTGAATTAATGATCTGTTCTTCAAATTTTAATCCAAAGGAAGAGGAGGCGAAGAACTCCAATGAACATAAAGAAGGCATTTCAGTCAAGTTAATGTTAGCAAATCCAAGAAGAAGGCTTGCTATGCAGAAGCCAGCATAGATTTTGCCAGTTTACCCTTCAGTTTCTTGACCATACCACTGGCTCACACTTTGAAACACATTGATCATGGTGATAGCACTAATTCTTTCAAGGTAAACATCGGGTGGGTTGAGTGGATTTTTTGAAAATCTCAACTCACTCAATCAAAGTTTAGATGGACTGATTTTAAATTTAACTCACACAATCGATCCAAAATTTAAAACTAACCCACTCAATTAAAGTTTGGGTGAGTTGGTCGAATTAAGTAATATAAAAAAGAAAAAAATAATAATACTAACAATTTAATCCAAAATAAATTGAAAAACTAAAATTCATATATATGTCTTTTAAAGGTCTAATATTGTCTCAATCAGTTAAAAAAAGATAAAGATTTTACAATACAAATTCAAATCAAATACATTAAGTCATAAACTAAAAAATAAATTACAATAGAAACCAATACAACAATCAAATAAGAAACATTAACCAAATATGGTGTATACTTGTTAATCTCCAATACTAAGTATTTCCACTCAAACATATCTACATTTGTAATACAAAATCCATTACATGACATAAAACATGATAAACTTCCATTTATTAATGTAAGTATAAAACAAATAATACATGTTTACTTTTTGTCAAAATGCATTTGCCCAATCTCACGGATGTAAACGATAGCATTTATCGAAAAAATTAAAAAATAAGGAAAAACCACAATAATATATAGATGCTAGAAATAATACACATCAAAATGTATTTTTCAATTTTGCATATGTATAATTTGTGTATTAAAACTATAAATATATAATATAAATATTATATATATAAATAATTTGGATGAGTTTGGGTTATAATGGGTTGGAAAATTTCCAATTCAAACCCACATAATAAAACCTCGAGTTAAGTTAAGTTGAATTACTCATCAATATCATCGGGTTTAAGTTATCTTGGGTTGAATTGGGCGGGTGATTTAGGTTCGTTGGGTTAGTCAAGTTTTTTGTTCACTTTGTTTCAAAGGTTGTGCAGACAACTTGTATAAGTCGGCCCAAGACCTTGATGAGCAACGCTTCAAGTCAATGTACGAAAAGTTTAAACTCGCTTCGCCATTAGGTGCCATTGGTTGTGACTGTCATTGTGACTAGCTAGGAATCAAGAAAGCATTTCTGCCTTATCGCTACTACCCTGAAGATCGGTCGGAGTGTTCTGACGTTATAGTGTTCGGTTGGGGAGGTGGTATTTGATAAAGATTCTCCTTCGTCTCTGTCAATCTCAACAAATTCTCCTACAAGTTTGGCGGCAGAGCATCTTTAGCAATTTCAACAACTCCCTTATTCTCTCACAGTTTGTTCCAGCAACTAAGTATATTTTTAAATATTTGTTAGATCTTATCCTTGTAAATAGGAACTGTACACATGACTGTAGAGCTTATAAATACTGTACCTTGTATTCAAATCATTTTTAAGCAATTAAACAATATTCAGTTCAATTATTCTTTTAGTATTGACTTTGTAAACCCTTTACATGATGATTGTGAAAGTTTCTTAAGAGGATCTACGGTGTTTGTGGGGACTGACAGTCTAGCCGTTACACCAATGTCCTTGGATTCTTGCTTCTCCATTCTTGAAGAATGGAAGGTACCTTTCAGCGACGTTGAGGAGCAAGTTGTCCATGTTGGCAAACCCGAGGTATACGTATCTAACTCTATATATGCATTGTTGTCAACCATATATATATATAGTATAGTTTTGTTTCTCTTTCAAGGCGGAGCCACCCACAGCCCTAGGTCGGCAGCCGTCCCTTTAAATTTTTGTTTTATTTTAAATTTGTATATGAAGGTTAATAAAACCAATGTTTCATCCCCTTTAAAATTGTATTTAGACCCCTTTAAATTTTATTTCATCTTCTCTAAATTTTTTTATCTCTTTATTTATCCCACCTCTGTTCCTCTTGACCAATTTTTCTGGCTCTATCATATTCTCTTTGCTCATGATCTCTCATTAATGTGTTTTGGTTTGCAGGCATTGTGCCTTCTTCTGTCTTCTTTTGTTTCGGAGTCTGCTCTTACCAACTGTTTCATCAAGTGACAAGATGCAAGTTGAGACGCTGGCATTGTTTTATTTTAAATTTGTATATGAAAGTTAATAAAACCAATGTTTCATCCCTTTTAAAATTGTATTTAGGCCCCTTTAAATTTTATTTCATCTCCTCTAAAATTTTTCATCTCTTTATTTATCTCACCTCTGTTCCTCCTGACCAATTTCTCTCGCTCGGTCCTATTCTCATTGCTCATGATCTCTCATTAATGTGTTTTAGTTCGCAGGCATTGTGCCTTCTTCTGTCTTCTTTTGTTTCGGAATCTGCTCTTACCAACTGTTTCATCAAGTGACAAGATGCTAGTTGAGACGCTGGTGAAATTCTGGGTTTTAGGTATGAGATAAAGAAAGAGGTGCTCTTTTTTTATATTTTTTTAAAGGAAAAAACTAAACCGTGTATAATTTTTATATGCTATAATAAAAACAAAAAAATTATTACACTATAAAATTTTTACATATTATAATATTTATAATTTTAACTATTGTATAAAACATCCTAACAAAAAGAAGGCCGTTCTTTATTTATTTATTTTTTTAAATAAAGAATTGTACCTCTATTTTTATTACGGTTTGTGATTAGACACTGTTCTTTTTGACAAGTGTTGAATTGATGTGTTCAATTTCATTTGCCTTTTTTCATATTTGTTATTGTCAGCTTTTGATCTTTTGACTAGACGATGTCCTTACTCGTTGTCGTTTGTGATTTGTGCCCTTGTTCTTTAAAAGTTATTTTAATGTTGTTTATGTGCTATCTTTTCCTCTCCTTTTTTTTTTTTTTTTCTTTTTAATGTAAATATTCGAAGCTGTTCTCTTCCGCAATCTGCATGTACCCGTTGTCCATCTGTTACAAAGTGTCGTTCATGTTTGGTACCTTATCTTATTAATATTGCCCTTTTGGAGCTATTGTCGTTTCGGATCTATTATTAATGTCATTTTAAGTGTGTCTTCGTTGTTTACAAATCTGCTGGCGTTTCTCTTAAATGTTGTCGTATTTCGAAGATTTATTTTTTAAATAAATCTGTTCTACGGTTCACCTTGCTTCGAAAGGATGTGTTGTTCCCTAAAAGTTAGAGAGTAATTTCTGAGCTCTCTCTGTTCTATGATTCATCTTCCTCTGATAGGATCTGTTGTTCCCTAAAAGTTAGAGTGTCATTTCTGAGCTCTATCTGTTCTATGGTTCATCTTCCTTTGACAGGATGTGTTGTTCCTTAAAAGTTAAAGAGTAATTTGTGTGCTCTACAGTTAGTGTGCTTTTTTGGTTTTCTATGTTTGGATTTCGGCACATGTATTGTCTCTTTGAGCGTTTAAGTTGAAGTTATTGGTAGTTTTGGCGTATGATTAAGGTTAACTCATTTAGTGCTTGGCTGTCTTTTGTGTATGAATTAGTGTTTGTACTTCTCTAACTTGGAAGACAAATATGCAATTACCATTTTTTTAAAAAAAAACATAACGTACAAATTCAATGTGCATTATAAAATTGTACCTATTTTGTGGTTTTAAAATCTGATGTCGTTTCTAGATTGTTTTGGAAGGATGTCGTTTTCTAGGTATGATATGTCGTTTTTTAAATTATTTGTTGTTTTACAGTAGAATGTCCTTTCTATAGGACATTGACGTTTTCTGAAAACAACGTCGTTTGTAGGACGCTGTCGTTCATTTTCAAAGATAGCGTCCTTCTTGACGGTCCTTCTATTGAAGCTTATGTCGAGATTAAGTTGGGCTGACCCAGCTAAGCACGGTTTTATATATACACACACACAAAAGTAAATGTCCCACTATATGTCTATAACTCTTATATTATAATTTAGCCTATAAAAAAATAATAAAAACATGATATGCATCATTCAATATCTATCTATATTTTAGATTCATATCAAATGGATTACCTTCAATTCTTTCGCAAATATATATGATTACGCGCTCGCGAAATACCATTTAGTTAATCGCCTTTTGGACAAGTGTATCAGAATCAGATAACTCATTATTCAGCCTAGAGAAAATTTTAGTTGGGTTTTTGAGTGAAGAATAATGACAAGCGAGCTTTTTCTTTTTCTTTCTTTTTGGTCTAAAACAAGTACCATTGGGCATAATCCTCAATCTTTTATATGTATATGTATGTGTATATATTGTTCTCTTTGAATTTAAGGGAGAATTCGGACTCTTATAATGGAGTCAGATATGGAATTACTTACATGCAATCAATATATGTTCTTGTAGTTGCTTCTTGTGTGTGTGATTTTCTTTTACTTTTTTTTTTTTTTAACGGGAAGGTTTTTGTAGTATTAATATTAACTACTATCATTAAGGGATGCCATTCATGGGTATAAGAAAAATGTCAAAACCGTATCGTATCATGAGGATTCTATAAAATAAGATGCAAAATACAAAAGGGTACTTTAGTGGGACCATGGAGGTGCCCCCACGCTTGCAAAACTTTCAAAGAGGGCATGACAGGATTTTGAGTACCCCTACACTTCCAATCCAATTTATATATATATATATATATATAGGGACATTATTAATGCCTTACAACTAGGAAGAATGAAATAATAAAGGCAATAAAATAATGGGGAAGGAGACATATGGAGAATGTATGCTAAATTTAATAGGGTCAAAAATTTTTAAAAAATCAAAGGAAAAATAAAAAGAGAGGCCATAAGTGACGATGATATCCTAGGAGACAGCATAGGGACAAACCCATTTGAGTGTGACTTGGATTTCCACCTTGCCAGGGTGCTATAACCCCACAAATAGGTAAGGTCAATCCCATAATTTCAAAATGGGGATGATAATCAACAATCTATGATTTATCTATCTGGGCCTAGCTTAGACCCTTTTAGATATTAGGTTTCTTTCTTAGATAAATCCCCGTCCTGCCTTTTTTTAGTAAATTTTCTATCAAATTTTGCAACATCGCTAGATTCTCTTGCGTATTATACCTTTTTTTGATCATGATAATAGACATTGCACAAATGTGATTTTTCAAAGATATAACTATAGAGATAAATAAGTGCAGTGCTGTTTTCAAAGAGATATATACATGTACAACGTGCGTGTGTATGATAGTTATGTGTTTTATCATAAAAACAAAATCTGGGATTATAGAAGTTCTTTTATTGTGTAATAATGATGAATGTCTATTATATATATATATTTATTTATTTATTTATGAATGCTTTATTTCAGTAAAAATATTGTTTATTTTTTCTTTTATCATTTTACTATATATAATGAAATAAAAACATGGATTAGATTTTCACATTTCCTCATAATATCTTAAAAGACTGCAGCATAAGATTAGAATATTCGCAAGCTAGCAAAACATAATGTATTTGTTCTGATACCCAAATTTTTATTGTAAGAGTGGCTAACTTCATTTAAATTTGAAACTTTGAGGGGTTAGTATTTAAGATTTGACCTTGAGAAATGTATTGGTCATGTATGTATTAATATTTTATTGTTAATCAGTATATCTGTTTGTGATTAAGACGACCCCATTAATATTCATGTAAGACTGGCCTTCTTTTTAGAATAAACTACGATATCATGCATATCACTTGCAATATATATATATATATATATTGCGAAAAAGCTAGAAAATTGTTGGAAGTCAAAGATCATTATCTTCGTATATGTAGTTGATACTGTAGATTTTGATATGGAGCTAGCGGCTAATAAATGAACCAAAGGTGGGAAGGATTTTAAAATGCTGATCAAGACCAGATTATGAAAGACAAATCTTTCACCGAACATGAGGCTATATATATAATATATAATATATATGTATATATTAGTGTTGTTGCTTGCATGTGCTTAAGAAGCTTAGTGGCAAAATCAATCTTAATAAAGAGAGCTATATATATCCATATACGTTAGATTAATGTTTGTCTTATAGCCAGTGGAGTGCTTCTTTTGAGGTTTCAACTATAAGTAGACCCTTGAAGTTATCAAAAGCTACACAACTCTCGTCATATATTATACCACTTATTGGTTATGCATACGTGCATATATATATATATTTATATCCAATTATTAATTTTGGGATTCATCACCCTTCAATCTTTTGTTAATGTTTTAATTAAGTTTAAAAATCCTATTAAGCTTTTCCCCTTTTTAAAAAATTAAACTTTGGTAACCCTCTGGATTCTTTTCCTTTATCTTCCTTTTTTCTCCCCTTGCATGCTCAAATCAAAGCACGAAAAGAAAACTCTGGTCCACAGAGGGAGAGAGATAAGAAATGTAACTTTTTTTTTCTCCCCATTTTCCTGCAATATCAGTAGATAGGGCAGCTTTGAACTGATGATGAACACTAATAACTTCTAAAAGGGTGTGGCAGTCATGGGGTTTGGGCATGACATTATTTGAAGTATATTACAAGAGACATTAGAGTAATGCCAACGAGGATATTGTCTTTTGTGCCTTTTTTTTTTATTTTTAATTTGGGGTTGTACTGCAAAATTTGCACGTACAAATGTTTCATCATTGATCAGCGGCAAGCACGGGCGAACCAGAAAACTTAATCAGGGAAGCACTGGTTATGGTTGAACTAAATAAGACGAGATAAATAAAGATATAAAAAATTTAAAGAGAAACGAAATATAATTTTAGGAAAATAATATATAAGTTTTATAAAATTTTATATACAAAATAAAAAAAATAAAAGTTCAAAGGAGAACCACCTTTTTTATTCTTGGGTGGCTACATATGTAATAGCAGAGGCAAAGCCAAAAAAATTAGTCAATGAGATAAAGTGTATGCTATCATTGTCAAAAAAAAAATAAAAAAGATATAGAACTTTAAAGAGTTAAATATAATTTTAAGGACAGAATGTAATTTTTATAAAATTTTATACATAATATTAAAAGAAAAATAGCTCCGGCCTTACACGGTGGTAAGTATTGCTTGGCGTTTACCAGACCAGGCATACTATTAAATCACTGGGGAGGCGTGCTTCCTCTTTACTGTAAGTCTGTAACAAGTTCTGTACTCTGAAGGGTCCTTCCTTGAACTCTTCACTTATGCACACACTTTAATTAAGATTGCTCTTATCGTGTTGTAGACGGTGAAAGTAGTCAAATTAACCTAAACTTGAATATATATATATCTGTGTTTATGTGAAAACAACGTTGATAGTTTACATTCTGTATCAAGGAAAGTTACAAATGGATTTTAGTTTTAAGTCCTAATTATGTAGTCATCATTTTCAAAGTACATACCCTATGTGTAAGAAGGTTAGCGTTGTTAATTAAGAGCTAGTACTTTTGTTTGTATAAAAAAATTTAGGAAACTAATTATCTCTTACATATTTCATATTGTATCCCCATTATCAAAAAAATCCTCACGCTAACGGTGACAATATCATTGATCTCAGAAATATGATGATTAAGAAAAAAAATTATGAGTTTTTCAAGGTTAATGAATGCTTAAGATATATCATTTTCTCTCTTTCCATTGCTCTTTTTTTTTTTTTTTTTTTCCTTTTCTCTTCTTTACTAACGGATGCATAAGAATGAGGACCATTGTCTGGAGCTTCTAAAGATGCTTCTTCCTTTCCTTTTGTTCTTTAAGCAAGCAGAAGCCAGCTGCCTATACCATCTTTAGAGGAGAGCTCTTTCTTTGAGGCTTTGCCAAAGTTGTTCAAAGTGGCGTACTCTCTATACAAAAGAGTGACAATACATTGGATTAGGCATGTTTTTCTAGGCTCATTCATACCGCTTGGCTTTCATTAAAAAATAAATTAAAAAAAAATAAATAAAAATCCATGGCTCCTCCTAGCTAGTCAAAAGGACAATAATCTCTTTCCAATCTCATCATAAATTCCCTATCTAATGGTAATTATTTTGGCTAGCATAGCCTTGATTAGTTGCCCAATTCTTCTTTTTGTTCTTTTAAATAATCATTTATTCTCTCTTGTGGGACCCATTTTAGCAGTCCTTTCTTTTTTCTTTTTTTCTTTTTTTCTTTTTTTTTTTTTCTATTCCAAGGCTTACGATTATTCACAAGTACAAAGGCAAGCAAAGCAGCCCCCGCCGGTTACTTGCATTTGAATAATAAGCATGAATCATTTGAGTCAATGGAATTTAAGTCGATTACTTTTTATAGTCTCTTTCGATATTTACATCAAACAATCCTTATTCTTCTTTCTTCTTTTTTCCTTTTTAAGGTTTGCCATACATTGTTGATTTCTTATGAGCAATGCTATACGTCCTGACCGGGCTATAGTTCAGTCCTCTCAAGACCTATTTAGTGGGGCCCACTCTACTAAAAGAACCAGGTTATAGTCCAGTCAAAAAAAAAAAAAGTTTTTCATTTCTTATATGCTACTCACTAAATTTTCTGTTATCCTTATAATAATTATGTAAATCTACATTCTTTGAGAGAAAATATTCTTGAAGTCACTCATTGAGTAGCTAGTGGTTATATATATTTTGGACCATTTTTTACAAAGAAGACTTGGAAATTATAAAGTTAACACACTAATCAATCACCTCAACAATAGCATTAGCAGCTAATGAAATCATGATCAATAACAAATCTATCATAAGCAATCTTATTTAATATCCTATTTAATCCTATAGTGTTATAACACCGATGCTAACAAAACAGAAAGATCCAGCCAAAAAGTATACTACATACTACACTAGAGCTCACAGTTTTATAAGTAACGGGTTATAAACAATGAGAATAAAAGTGATTTTTCAACCGACATGACTAAGTAAGGACTCATCCCCATTTAGATTTTAAAATCTATGTGAAACTTTACATAAATTTCAGGTAGGCCTTAATTTGATAAGAAAAATATTAACCTATACCACAAATCAGTAGTAAAAACTTACAAGTATGTCTCCTTTCATTAATAAAAATATTGCTTTTTATGTTTTTCATTTTGTGCTCTCACCCTAGCTTTTTCATTGTTTATGCAAAGAAAATCTTTAAGCTAGCTTTTTCTTTGTTTAATAGTCTTTTTATATTATATAATATCTATTGAAAAAATAGTACGCAGCAGAATTTTAAAATTTTATATTAGAGTAATTTTCAAAATACAAGTTTGAGATGCTATATGCATAAATTAACCAGATTTTACTAACCTTTGTATGCCAAAGAATCCTCACAAAATGTGAAGAGAAGTAACGTTCCAGAATAGCCTCAACCAACTGGTCTTCTTTGCTATTCTCTATCCACGACCGGAGTGAGTGTGGGCTCACACGTATAGCTCTTCCACTAGGTGACTCTCCTTCCAACCAATTGACAGAACCCAAAGCAAGTGTTCGTGATTTGTGAACAAAAGCTCTCAGGGAGTTTTTAGATTCTCACTAGCAAAGTATCACTCTTAATCTCTCAATTGATCTAAGTAACTTGTGTGAATCACTCCCTATTTATAAAGGTTGGTCCTAGGGTCAGTTCTTATTAGATTAGGTCTTAAAATTTGGATCAGAATCAAATTCAGATCAATATCTGATAAGATCTGCGTAAAAATACGTGACCTTATCCTTCGCTCATCGGCAGGCCGAACAACCTAATCGGCAAGCCAAACACGCCCATCGGCAGGCCGAACTGTCGAATAAAAATCTCCGCGAATCTTTCATTTTCCACCTGAGATTTAATAGGATAAAGTCTCAGTTTTAATTCAAATAACCCAATAGAGAAGTTATCTGATCAAAACAACTTCATCTAGATAATCTCTAAGAAAATAAATGAATTCTCAATAATTCTACAAGTTTATTTTGATCTAATTTATCTAAAATAAAATTAACCGATAAACAGACAAGAATTATCTGATCTCAGTAATTCAACAAGTCTATCTTGAATTAATTTTATCACAAAATTAATTCAACCGAAAAATAGACATGAATTATTTAATTCTTCCAAACTTTAACCAATCTGATAAATCCAACATAAGTCACCAATTATCGAAAAAGCACGTCGTATCGTTACAGGATGTTATAAGCTAGCAAATGGGACCAAATGGACCTATATAGTTCAAACTCCTGATAATTACGAAACCCAATATCCCATATATACATTTCATAATTATCAACTCCAACGCTACTCCACTAAAAGCTTGGAGCTGCACTATCGAACTACATAGAATTACGAAGCTCGTATAGCCAAGTCTCCATGACATATCATAATGTATTGTATCCCCATATGATAATCCATAATCGGCTTAAGGACAAGCTATGTCTTACCTTCCTGATTATTTTTATCTTACGTTTCATTATCTCACCATTAGAAAACTTACTATCCAAAGATAGTATACCATTCGGGTACACCTATGTATCCAAATGGTTGAGCGCTCTAGTTTTTTAATTATAGGATAACGTATATAAGAGGATATCATTAGTCATAAAGAGGAGCTATGGATTCCATATCTATGAATAACAGGTCTACGTCATCAAGAGTCATACCTCCAACGTACCGGCATGCATACCACTATTAAGATGTAGGTGTCACCCTTTGGTACATCAAAAGACACAAGCCAAGACAACAGGCCCACTATTCATCTCAAGTTTAAGATACAACACAAATGATTATCTAAAGTGAATCGATTTACCGAGACAAAATTATTAATCCAAATCAATTCACTTTATGTTCCGATCCAGCACATCGTTACCTATGACAACGTGCCAATGTTTCTATTCATGAAGTCCACCTCTGATGGTCAAGACAAACCATCTCCCAAAAGGGATATAGACAACATAACAATCTTTGTATGAATAAAGCGCCCAACTTTATTCCCTCGATTGTGGATCGTATGCACCTTAAGAATTGTGTCTTTCGCATAATCCGTCCATCATATGCCCAATTCTTAAGGTTTAGACCGACAGTCTCAGACTTTTGTTTGCTTAACATACATTCAACAAATATAAACGCAAAGAGGACAAGATTTGGTATATAAATAATAAATAAATTCTTTATTGATAAAAAATGTCTCCAAAAACTTATTACATTTTTACTCCTTAGGGCATACATGTCTAACAATCTCCCACTTGCACTAAGTGAGTAAATACGACAAATCTCGTATCCCCATAGCTTCCACATGTCTCTTAAAGAGTCTCCTATTAAGTGTCTTTGTAAATGGATCAGCTAATCTCGTATGAATCGAATACTTTATATTTTCGGTCATGCTTCATCGACCTACCGGTCATGCTTCATCGGCCTGCCGATCAAAAAGATCGGCCTGCCGACTTATGAAATTTTGGCCTACCGACAGAGCCACCTGATTTCTGCCCCATTGACGGCCTGCCGAACCACACGTTCGGTCTGTCGATCTGTGACCATCGGTCTGCCGACCGAGCAGAAATCTCCCATTCTAAAAAATACAATTTTAATACAATTCATTAATTTTATTTTCAACAATTCAAAAACATAAAATTAGAGACTTAGGAAATACATGTGTGCGCCATCATCCATCTTTTAGATCCCTCTTCTCCGAATAATTATTTAATTACAAAATTCTTACAAATTTAAAAATAAATAATAATTCCTAGACAGAGATGATAGTCTGTCATCTAATTACATGAAAAGCCTAGATACATATTCTAACCTCTAAGGAACCATAACCGGTATAAATAAATAAATTAATTAATAATTAAATAACAATTTAATCAACCATAATTAATTAATAAACATTCACCATATAATCCATGGCAACATAAAATTATATAGAAACCTAGAGTGCCAACTCTCTATAAAATTCAATTCAAGCATAGGAGAGATTAAGATCACAAAATTTATACATATAACATGATCACAAACTCGTAAATTTATGTAAAAACCATGGCTCTAATATCAACTGTTGGAAAAATAGTACGCAGCAAAATTTTAAAATTTTATATCAGAGTAATTTTCAAAACACAAATTTGACATGCTATATGCATAAATTAACCAGATCTTACTAACCTTGTATGCCGAAGAATCCTCATAAAACGTGAAGAGAAGTAACGTTCTAGAAAAACCTCAACTAATTGGTCTTCTTTGCTATTCTCTATCCACGACCGGAGTGAGTGTGGGCTCACACGTGCAGCTCTTCCACTAGGTGACTCTCCTTCCAACCAATTGACAGAACCCAAAGCAAGTGTTCGTGATTTGTAAACAAAAGCTCTCAGGGAGTTTTTAGATTCTCACTAGTAGAGTATCATTCTTAATCTTTCAATTGATCTAAGTAACTTGTGTAAATCACTCCCTATTTATAAAGGTTGGTCCTAGGGTCAATCCTTATCAGATTAGGTCTTAAAATTCGGATCAAAATCAAATTCGGATCAATATCTGATAAGATCTGCATAAAAACGTGTGATCTTATCCTTCGCTCATCGACAGGCCGAACACGCCCATCGGCAGGCCTAATTGCCAAATAAAAATCTCCGTTAATCTTTTATTTTCCACCCGATATTGTATAGGATAAAGTCTCAGTTTTATTTCAAATAACCCAATAGAGAAGTTATCTGATCAAAACAACTTTATCTAGATAATCTCTAAGAAAATAAATGAGTTCCCAATAATTCTACAAGTTTATTTTGATCTAATTTATCCAAAATAAAATCAACCGATAAACAGACAAGAATTATCCGATCCCAATAATTCAACAAGTCTATCTTGAATTAATTTTATCACAAAATTAATTCAATCGATAAACAGACATGAATTATTTAATTCTTCCAAACTTTAACTAATCTGATAAATCCGACAAACGTCACCAATTATCGGAAAAGCACGCCGTATCGTTACAGGATGTTGTGAGCTAGCAAAAGGGACCAAATGGACCTATATAGTTCAAGCTCCCGATAATTACGAAACCCAATATCCTATATATACATTTCATAATTATCAACTCCAACGCTACTCCACTAAAAGCTTGGAGCTGCCCTCTCGAACTACATAGAATTATGAAGCTCGTATAGCTAAGTCTCCATGACATATCATAGTGTATTGTATCCCCATATGATAATCCATAATCGGCTTAAGGACAAGTTCTGTCTTATCTTCCCGATTATTTTTATCTTACGTTCTATTATCTCACCATTAGAAAACTTACTATTCAAAGATAGTATACCATTCGGTTACACCTATGTATCCAAATGGTTGAGCGCTCTAGTTTTCCAATTACAGGATAACGCATATAAGAGGATATCATTACTCCTAAAGAGGAGCTATGGATTCCATATTTATGAATAACAGGTCAAGCCATCAAAAGTCATGCCTCCAACGTACCGGCATGCATTCCACTATTAAGTGTGGGTGTCACCCTTTGGTACATCAAAAAACACAAGCCAAGACAACATGCCTACTATTCATCTCAGGATTAAGACACAACACAAATGATTGTCTAAAGTGAACTGATTTGCCGAGATAGAATTATTAATCCAAATCAATTCATTTATGTCCCGATCCAACACATCGTCACCTATGACAACGTGCTAATGTTTCTATTCACGGAGTCCACATCTGATGGTCAAGACAAACCATCTCCCAAAAGGGATATAGACAACATAACAATCTTTGCATGAATAAAGCGCCCAACTTTATTCCCTCGATTGTGGATCGTATGATTTAGACCATTACCTTAATAATCGTGTCTTCCGCATAATCCATCAATCATATGCCTAATTCTTAAGTTTTAGACCGACAGTCTTAGACTTTTGTTTGCTTGACATACATTCAACAAATATGAATGCAAAGATGACAAGATTTGGTATATAAATAATAAATAAATTCTTTATTGATAAAAAATGTCTCCAAAAACTTATTACATTTTTACTCTTTAGGACATACATGTCTAATAATATCAAAATCTTGTATATACCAAAATTGTAGTTCAACTTGAAACATGCATGTAACCATGTTCATAGAATAGGCCGAAGAGGAACAGTGATTCTTATCTTAGTGACAATGAACCGAAACCCCACAAGACAAAAGTATGTTACTGTTGAGAAAGCTTTGAGTAAAAGTCCTTCCCGCGAATAACTGAAAGCTTGGATCATTATGTTGTTGCAGGCACAATGCAATGCATGTCTCATATATATATATATATATATATATATATGAACATGATATTGTTTTATGTGTTTTTTAAGGAAAGATGATATATATGTATAGAAAGCTTTTTCGAATAGTCTATCTACGTAATATTTAAAAGTGAAAAATATAACATTATATGCACTGAAGTCGAAAAGGCGTAACCAAACATTCAATATTTGGATAATTAAATTTTTTTAGTGTCTCGCTTTATAAAATTTAATGTTAAGTCTAATGACTATCATATTATGTTTTTTATTCCACGCATTATGTTTTGAATAGTCAACTCACTAAATGAGTGGTAGAAAAGACTATATATATATATATATGTGTGTGTATGTGCTACAAGAAATAGGACAAACCAAGGAGCAATACTATTTAACTCAGACTATAATCTTGTTATTAATAAAACAGTAAGTCTTAGTTTAAAGCTTATGATTTTATGAATAGCATATATATAAAACCCCGTAAAAAGATTTTTCAAAACCAAGAAACCAATTTACCAGAAGAGAAGGTTATCAGTGGTGATGACAGTGCAGTTTTATTTGGTCTGAGGGACTTTTACTTTGGATGTGACACTGTCACTTCCATTGTATCCTCTGGTACTTGCAAGCAAGTGGCTTTCCATTGTCCTCTGCAGTGGCGTGGCATTGGCATGAATCCTGGCTTTTTTAAGCTTAAAATAACAAACACTTCTTCGTCAGCCACCGCACACAACAATTAACTTGTGCCAATTTTTTTCTCAGAAAAACATTAACAGTTGATTCGAAAGGAAGAAAAAAAAAAAAAGGGATTTTAGCACATGTGTCACATCTTTACTGTGGTTTAACACTTTTATCTGTTTTTTTCCTAAAGATTTTGTTCTTTAAGTGACAATTAGCTCAAATCCTCATCGGTGTTGATGCGTTGTTCTCGATCAACATCATGTACAACTATACACGGTGGTCTAACTATTTGTCCTGTCCATCTTGACTTTTTAGGGTGAACCTGCAAGAAAAGGGAACGCCTCGGAGGTCAAGAGGGACACCAATGTAATGCAAACTAAGGGCTCTCCGACACTCAAATCAGGTATTTGTTCAGCCGAGAGAGAGGCTAGAGGTAGGTATGAGAGAGTACACTTATCTTGAGGATAGAGTTAATGCTCTTATCTATAGTACTTCATATGGACTGGGTATAGGACAGGTCCACCCCATGACCCGAGTGTACCGTACAGTGGTGTCAAGATAATAGGTGACATGTGTCACAATCTTAGGTGAAGAGCAAACCGTCATCTAAAACCTATAATGGGGCCATGTGGTGGCCTTTTGAATGGATTATTACCGGCTTCGAGCCATATCGATCCGACCTGAACACATATGTTTCCCAAGGATTCTGACACCTCGAGGAGTGACGGCCGATTAGTTGGAAGTTTTTTGGACTCTTGGAATGAATATGTCCAAACAAGGTGGTCGACAAGCCGAGGTGAGCTCCTCTGGAAGGGTAGCCGAGCATACGCCAACAATCAAGGTTAAATTTTGGACGTTATAATTACAATCTTTAAGCATATATGCCACTTGAACTTCTTGTAGTTTAGAAATTGTGGTTCTTGGGAAAGTTCTATGAGTAAATTATCATATATATATATATATATATATCATGTACATGTATGTTAGAAAAATAGCAAAAATAGACAAAAGAAAACAAAGAACAAAAACACACAGATATGTGGAAAACCTTAGAAGGGAAAACCAGAGACAGAGGCAAAAGTGAATCCACTATTTTGAAAGGATTGATGATACAAAAAAGAGAGTGTTTCGAATAATGCATATACATAGTAACGTAACCTTAATATTAATAGTGGGTTATGAGATCAGGCTTAGTCCGGTCCTTTCATTACCACCACAGACCCTAATAAAACTCTCATCATTATAATTGCACTGCAAACATCGTACCACGAACTTTTTAAGCCAGATCAAATAGAATTCGGTTCACCATATATATATATATATATATATATATATATATATATATATGAAAGATAGATGAAATCACGAAAATTCAAGGAGGGCATGCATTGAAACCTGAGTAAAAAAAGTGCAAAGCTTTGGAAAGAATTTATTCTATATTCCCTTCAAGAACTTATTTTATTAGGTATCATCTAAAGTTGGGGGAAAAAATCCATCTTTGTTTTTTCTGGTTTGCGTGTGTATGAGTAGTGTGATGAAATGTTTTTCGGTTGCTAATGCTTTTGATCTGATTGATTATTAATTCTGGAAAAAAGCATCAGTCGGTTGAGAGGAATAAATGTATGTCGTTTCTTTCGGCCGTGGATCAATAATTCAACCCCATGAACATGAAAAGAAGAAAGAAAACAGCTTTAATCAGCAAAACTGTGTCTAACTAGCAGCTCTTTGCACGGAAAGATCAGAACCTGGTTCTGTTCTTTTAGCACAAAAATGTTAGTTCACATTATAAGAAAGTCAACTATATCAACATTTACTCCTATGGTGTCCCTCTCTACTCATCAACATTTTCCCTCTACTTGAGGGTTGTTCTTACACTGACATTAAACACCCTTTTGACTTAAAATTGGTTTTTGAACATCAGAATATGAGTTTGTCTGCTAACAAAAAATGATCTAAAGTTCAATGTAAATCATGCCAGTATTTACCATACAATAATATAATAGGGCGGTAAAGAACGTAGCTGAAATCACAAATTGAAACAAAAAATACTGTAGCATGAAAGGAAAACAATATAGAAAAGTTGGTTGGCCAACTAAATCTCCTTTAGTTTTGTTTTAAATGTCTTAATTTGGATCGTCCACTTTGCTTTTATTGTCTCATTTGCCATTAGATATTCATCCTGTTATGTTAAATTTGCATAATCTTTTTTTTGTCTTGATGTGATTTAACCGTCTAGAATTGTAGATATAAGGTATTTTGAATTTTTTAAAGAAGGAACAAACTTAAAAGCGAAAAATGACTTGTCTTGGTATCAGTAGGGCATGGAAGATTTAGACAAAAGCGAAGTGGAGATATGTCATTGGACTTTAGTTTACCTACGAGCATAGACCCCACAAGCATGCCAAGGCTAAACAAAAATTTGAGTGATCACATAATAATTAGCGCATCAGAAAGCCAGGCCATACGACAATGACCCTTCCAAAGGGCAGGGCAGGGCCGCCCCATCGGTGAGACAGATAGAGATTCCTCCGAAAGGGCACACAATACACACTCGCCGTTTGAGAGTATCAAAATAAAGCCCACTACTTTATGACACCCAAAAAAAAAAAAAAAAGAATGAGAGGGAAAATTTATCATGTTATTACCCTACAAGAGCACTCTCCCCCACGTATGGGGGGCCCATGGATTTTTCTTTTTGGAGAGAAAGCAACGTACGCTAGTTCAACTTAATACAATACAAGAGCACTATTTTCCATGTGGGAAAGAGGGTTCAGGGATTTTTTTTTTTCTTTTACTGTTTTTGCTTTATTTTATTTTTCTTTTTCTTTTTAAGTGAAAGAAGATCAAAAGTAGATTATATACATCTCTGCTTTTACTTTTCAGCCCTCCCTTTAAGACTATTCCATCTTCTATTAAAGCTCTCAAAAACACCACATTACATAGAAGGTTGGTCCCAGTCCTGTAGGGCAAGGAAGGGGAAGGAATAAAGTTAATCGAAAAATAATACTAACAATAATAATAAAGCTTCCACTGGTTCCTTCTTCCATGCAGCCTATTCATACAACATAATTATATATTGATCTTTCAACAACATTGTAATGATATATTAATAATCATAATCTTTTACCTCTTACACTCACTGCAATCTTGCAGAGCACATGTTGGCCAGGGTAAAAATTACACACCACAATAAAATAATGGGATACTATATTGCTACCTGTGCGTTTGTAAAACATAAGATCTTCAACAATATTATACCATTTTATTATATATTTATATATTTATGTACAACAAAACTTAATAAACATTTAACCGATAAAAATCACACAACACGATAATTGTTATATATCCTCTCAAAAGAGTTATACATCAGTAATACTAAGAATCACATACTAATAGAAGATGAGTCCCATAAGACTTACATATGAAGCTCACTTTTTATTAATTATGACGTTTAGTCATGATATGGTCCCGGGCATTTTTCGAAGTAAGTATTAGATACATGTGTTATGTATAGAAAGAGTTAACTGCCTTCGTTTGTGAATGTGTTTTGCAAGCAAAAGATGATGAAATATCTACGCCAAAAATACACAATGATGTTGTATGGTGTCAAAGCCATTATGGTCCCAACCGACCAATCAATGAAGTACACGTGAGAGTGCTTACACTATATGATGACGATGGAGAGGGATAAGCTATATATCGGATATGCTTTAATACTCTTTTTGATGGGTCCTCCATGTATGTACAAATCAAGGATGTTTATTATGATTTTCCTTGACATCCTGCATACAAGAGATCCTTTTTTCCTTATCATGGCAATGAATAAAATATGCAATCTGTATTATAATTGCTTGTGGAAATTCATACCTCCACTATGATGTCAAAGGCAATTATATATCCATGTTATATATCCCTGTAATTATACACAATCAATTCTCGAATAATTATGCATATGCCTTTCTTCTTTCTCAATAATCTTAAACCGGGTAGTAAAAATGATGAACAAAATCCTAGTCCACTGTGAGATTTAGGATTTGATAAGTAAAAGGATATGAGCTTTTTGGTTGATAGAAACCTAACATTTTAATTAATGAATCTAGAACAATGTTTTAATTCTTCTACTCAACGTGAGGTGGGAGAATTTAAACTCAAGATTTCAACATTATATTAGACGTAAATTGATTTATTGGTAGACTAAGTTTGCAACTATGTGTGTAGTTGTAGTTGTTTTGACTCACACTTCGGGTTTGAGTAAATTAGATCAGATAGAAAACTCTAGGCGTGGCAAGCATTGGTCGCTTGTCTTCTCCAAATCTCACTGCTGCAGTATCAAACATCAAGGCAAAGCTAATCTAGTATTCATTTAGCAAAAAGCTTCAGGACAGGGAAGCCATTTTGCAATGATTGAAAGTGCAACTCCATCACCTCTCATTCAAAGCAATAAGGGGTCCTCTTTGATTAAAGCTAAAGGGCATTTTTGTCAAACGAATAAATAAAGGAATACAGAAAGAAAGCATCATCAACTCTACTTTTTCCTCCTCCTCCTCCCTTCTCTAATCTAAAACTTTAAATTTCTGTTATACAACGGCCTTTTTATTTCCCATTTTTCAAGTATCTATTTATTTTCACTAAAACGTTCTTCTCTCCCCTTCCCTTTTTTCTCAGCTGCTTTTTCTTGCTTTGCCTAAAGGAAGGCTTACGTAGAGAAACTACAGATAACCCTCGTCCCATTTCCAGCAGAATTTCAATCTTCGTCTCTTCTCTGAAAGAAAAGAAAAGTAAAGAGAAAGAGAAAAGAGAAACCAAAAAAAAAAAAAAGAAGCAAAGGCTTAGCTTCTTCCTTGTATTTGAAGACGCTTTTTGTGACGATGTTTGATTCCTCAAGCCCATACACACTTGACATTCCTCAGACTCCTCTCAGTTTCCTTCCCTTTCCCGGAAAATCCATTCTTGCCAGATGCTTAAATTCCTTCCTCTTTCCTTAGAGTCCTTCCAAACCCAATTTTCTTGAAACCTACAAACAAAACAAAAAAACAACGAAAAAACAACATCATGGTCCTTTTCATTGTCTATACACTTTTCTCTCTTCTTCTAACTGCCTCATGTTCTGCCGCTTCCCTGCTTAGTGATTTTCACGTCTTGCTAAAGCTCAAACAAGGATTTGAATCCTCCGAACCGGCTTTAAGCTCGTGGAATCCTTCGACACCGAGCTCAGTTTGTTCTTGGGCTGGTATTCGTTGCTCTAGGTCATCAGGAAGAGTTGTTTCACTTGACTTGACGGATTTAAGCCTTCATGGTTCTGTCTCATCGCCTTTGGTTTCAAGGCTAGACCAGCTCACACACCTCTCTCTAGCCGGAAATAACTTCTCCGGAAGCATTGACATCGCAAATTTGCCGAGTCTACGATTCCTTAACATCTCGGGGAACATGTTCAATGGAGCTCTTGATTGGAGCTACTCTAGTATTCCCAACTTGGAAGTGTTTGATGCCTACGACAACAACTTCAATGCCTCACTTCCACTTGGGATTCTCAGCTTGCACAAGTTGAAGCACTTGGATCTCGGAGGCAACTACTTCTTCGGAGAAATCCCGGGAAGCTACGGAGCGTTAGTAGGGCTTGAGTACTTGTCCCTGGATGGGAATGAGCTTCATGGGAAAATCCCAGGTGAGTTAGGCAATCTTACTAATTTGAAAAGGCTTTACTTGGGGTATTTCAATGTTTTTGAAGGTGGGATTCCAGTGGAGTTTGGGAAATTGGTTAATCTAGTTCACTTGGATTTGTCAAAGTGTGAATTGGATGGCCAAATCCCACACGAGCTTGGGAATTTAAAGGCTTTAGACACTCTCTACTTGCACACCAATTTGCTCTCTGGCTCAATCCCAAGGCAATTGGGAAATCTCACAAACTTGATCAATTTCGACCTCTCCAACAACGTGCTCACCGGGGAAATCCCTGCGGAGTTTTCCGCCCTCCGCAGGCTCGAGCTCTTCAACCTCTTCTTGAACCAGCTGCACGGTTCCATCCCTGACTATATTGCAGAATTTCCTAATTTGGAGACTCTTGAGCTTTGGAAGAACAACTTCACCAGCATAATTCCGCAGAAACTAGGCGAAAATCGGAAGCTCCAACTCCTAGACTTGTCCTCCAACAAGCTCACCGGTATGATTCCACCCAACTTGTGCTCGTCGAATCGGCTAAGGGAGCTAATTCTGCTGCGGAACTTCCTCTTCGGACCGATCCCGGAAGGCTTGGGAGCATGTTCAAGCTTAACTAAGGTGAGATTGGGGCAGAATTACCTTAATGGTAGCATACCAAATGGCTTCATTTACCTGCCTCTGTTGAGTTTAGCTGAATTTCAAGACAATTACCTATCTGGTTCATTGTCTGAGAATGCTAATTATTCTTCATCAAAGCCAGGGAAATTAGGAGAGCTTAATCTCTCAAACAATCTCTTGTCTGGTTCTTTACCATCTTCCATATCCAATTTCTCTTCAATCCAAATCCTTCTCCTTGGCGGGAACCGGTTTTCGGGCCCCATCCCGCCTTCTATTGGGGAACTTCGCCAAGTGCTAAAGCTTGACCTCAGCAGAAACTCGTTTTCGGGCGAAATCCCGCCAGAAATCGGCAACTGCTCCCGCCTTACTTATCTTGACATGAGCCAGAACAACCTCTCTGGCGCAATCCCGCCGGAGATTTCCAACATACGGATCCTGAATTACTTAAACCTTTCAAGAAACCACCTAAACCAATCTATACCGAAATCAATCGGCACGATGAAGAGCCTCACGACGGCGGACTTTTCCTTCAACGAATTTTCCGGTAAGCTGCCAGAGACCGGCCAATTCGCCTTCTTCAACGCCTCGTCCTTCGCCGGTAATCCCCAACTCTGTGGCGGAAGCCCCCTTACTTTGATCAACAACCCTTGCAATCTCACCACGGTCATCTCCGAGCCGAGAAAAACCTGCCCGGCAGACTTCAAGCTGGTTTTCGCATTAGGCCTGCTGATATGCTCCCTAATTTTCGCCGCCGCCGCCGTGATCAAAGCCAAATCACTCAAGAGAAGGGGAGGGGCCAGTTCGTGGAAGATGACCACCTTTCAGAAGGTCGAATTCTCCGTCCACGATGTCGTCGAATGCGTGAAAGACGGAAACGTCATAGGAAGAGGAGGAGCAGGAATAGTCTACCACGGAAAAATGCCTAACGGAGTCGAAGTCGCTGTCAAGAAACTCCTCGGAATCGGGCCTAACAGCCACGACCACGGCTTCCGGGCGGAGATTCAAACCTTAGGCAACATCAGGCACAGGAACATCGTGAGATTGCTGGCGTTTTGCTCCAACAAAGAAACGAATCTTCTGGTGTACGAGTATATGAGGAACGGAAGCTTGGGAGAGGCTTTACATGGCAAAAAGGGGTCGGCGTTTTTGGGGTGGAACTTGAGGTACAAAATCGCCATTGAAGCAGCCAAAGGGCTCTGCTATCTTCACCATGATTGCTCGCCGATGATAGTTCACAGAGACGTCAAGTCAAACAACATTCTGTTGAACTCAAATTTCGAGGCACACGTGGCGGATTTCGGACTCGCCAAGTTCTTGTTCGACGGCGGCGCGTCGGAGTGCATGTCCGCCATCGCCGGCTCTTATGGCTACATAGCCCCTGGTACGTCTAAATATTCTCTCCCTGTGAATGGCAGTTATTATTATTATTATTATAAATGAATGGCAGTTATTTTTTTAATTAAGTTAGTGAAAAGAAATTTGTAGGCGCTACCATAAGTCCTAATAGTCTCCGCCGTTGGATTATTATTTTTGTCCTTTAATCTTAGGACGGGATGACCCCAATGTGGTGAAAACTAGAATCACTAATTTTGGCCTCATTATAGACCTTTGATTTTTTATGATGCATAAGTATAATTCTAGGGACCCATTAGCCTAATAATCGATTACATGAAAAAAAAAAAGTTGAATTATTGAAATACAATTTTTTATCCAATTTTCGAAAAGAAAACCTAAAATTTATTAGCATAGCACCATAAAAAAATTTTCAATTTTGTGAGTGCTTGCAAAATATTAATAATGTTTGAAATCTAAATATCTAAGATGTTTAACAATTATGGTTATAATTATAGTTACGATTATTAAATAATATAAAACTTTAATATGTTATAATAAAAAGTAAAAAATTACTACAATATAAAATTTTAATATATTATAATATTTTAAACTATAATTATGATTTTAACTATATTTTTTAAACACCCTCGTCATGTTTTGGGACATCAGTGTTGCATTTTTCTTCCCATGGTTCCTTTCTATCTTCACTTAAAATTTTGCAAAAGTCGAAAGGAAGAACCAGGTTACTTTTTTAGGACACTAAAATCCGATTTTTCTTTTGGTTAAACAAAGGACGCATAAAATCATAATTAAGATTGGCTACAAATTCTGTGCCAGAGTCGCTATTAAGGGGTCCATGCACCTGAACCTTGAATTGCAGTGGTAAATAAATACTCACAGTATCAGAATCTGAGATGAGACGAGTGAATCTGACACATATACACTTACGCTGCAAAAAACTCACAGTCTGACAGTGATGTCTAACGTAGCACAAGTGTTGAGTTTTGTGAAAGCGAACCCACATGCACGTTTCTCTTTAACTTAAGCCCACGCCATCACCCCCACTCCAAATACGTGAGTGAGACACAACTGTTTTTGGCTTTTGTTGTATGGGCAATGGGACAATTTCACACATAGGCATTGAAAATATATTGACCGTTTAATATTAATTGATTTTAATTAATTTTTTAGTTAAAAATAATATAAAATTTTTATATATTATATAAAAATAAAATAACTGCTATAACTTAAAGTGTTTATGTGCTACAACGTTTATAGTTCGAACTAATGATTCTAAACATCATGTTAAACACTTTAACAATTTATCAATAAGTATCTATTTTTCATTAAAAATCTTACCAATGAGACTCACATGGGACATAGGCTTTTGTCCTAGTAGGAAACTCGTGTAAAAATCTCTTGTTTCTTTTTTTCAACCGCTAAATCTGTAAAAATAAAAAAGAACCCAAGTCTAATAGTTGGAAATAAAGCCTCACTAGTGGGACTTCACTAGTGGGACTTACACAGGATATAAACCCTTATTTTAGTAGGGAACTCACGTAAAAAAACTCTTGTTTCTTTCTCTTAACTATTAAATCATAAAAAAAAAACGAGTTTAATAGTCGTAAATAAAATCTCATCGGTGGGACTCACATCGGATTTTATACGGTATTTAGAAGAGTAGTTAGAACTATTGGTAAGAACTGTTTTTTACTATAACATGTGAAAGTTATATTATGTAGCAATTTTTTTTCTTTTTATTGTAATATATAAGAGTTTTATATTGTTGATAACTAAGTTAGTGGTTAGGACCGTTTTGTCAAATATATTTTAGTAGGGAACTCAGACCAATAACAAAAACAAAGCGAATTCGAATTGGTTTAAAGGAATTGGGCACGTTCTTACGTGTAAAAAAGTGTTCTTCTTTAGATTAGACCGATGCACAATTGTCCCATTAACGTTTGCATTCACATGAGTCACGAGTCATGGCCTTTTTCTCTTTTGTGTTTGTTTCTTTTTTCGCTTTCCTCGCAAGTTGACGCCTCTTTTTGTCGTCCCATAGACTCGCTTTTGATTTCCGCTTTCCCTGTTTTCTCTTTCTTTTGAATGCTTTATTTTCTTACCAAGCTATAAATTTTCCCCTCGCAAAAGTAGGATTCAGTTACACATTTTACCAGCAAGCCAATGGATCTCTAATTTGAATACTAATATAGAGGTTAATGTAACATTTTCCTTTTTCTGAATATTAAATTAAAATACCTGTCATTTTCTATCTTCTTCTCTCTTTTTTTTCCCAAATAATGTTAAGGTGTCAATTTTTGTCTCTAATACAAATTATAATTTTTTATACAAATTGTAAACCTAAAAGAATTATCATTCTTCTATAAAACTGTCTAAAAATTTGTTATATCAATTAATATTAAAAATTATCAACCAATGAAAAGAAAACAATATACCCGCCAATGTGAGTTTTGTTATGAAATGTATACATATATATAAAAGTTGGTATACCTAACATCTCTCCTTCTGTATTGAAGTTATATATATCCTAATATCCTATAATGAATTTGGTTGGTTGGTACCTTTAAGGCTGTTGCCTGGTACACAACAGTGGAAAATAGATTATCTTGAGCTTGGGCCGGTTATGGGCTTCCCTTAACACGCCTAACCCGTCATTGGTTCATTTAGGGCCAAACTTGTCCCTTTAGACTTGCAACTCGGACGCAAATTCGTTGTATGACTAAGCCCAAGCCCAACCCCAACCCGTTGATCATTTTTTTTTTTAGAAAATTGCATGCTGTGTCACATTTTTAAAAAGTTGTATTTATTTGTACCATACTACCATTCATATTGCATATTAAGTTATGCCACAAATGAACATATGTGACATTTATAAAAAATAAATCTTAAAAAATGGTGTCTATGAAAATCCCTTTTTTTTTTTTCCTTTCGTTTTTCTTTTCCCCTTCATTAGCTTGTGTTCATTCCAAACTAACATTTCATCATTTCTCTAAACGCAGAATATGCATACACACTAAAGGTGGACGAGAAGAGTGATGTGTACAGTTTTGGCGTGGTGTTGTTGGAGCTCCTGAGTGGTAGACGGCCGGTGGGAGAGTTTGGAGAGGGTGTGGACATAGTGCAATGGTGCAAGAAAGCAACGAATTGTCGTAGAGAAGAAGTTCTACAAATAGTGGACAGGAAGCTCATGACCAATTCCACTACTAATAATTGTAATGTGCCTAAAGAAGAAGCCATGCACTTGTTCTTCGTCGCCACACTCTGCGTCCAAGAAAACAGCGTCGAGAGGCCCACAATGCGAGAAGTTGTTCAGATGCTCTCCGAGTTAACCCGCCACTCGTTGTCCCCTCACTCGTCATCACAATCCCCCTCTTCTTCAAAAAATCCCCAAAAGGACACTACAAAACCTTGTACCAACTTCACACAAGATCTCTTGGTTTAAACAAACAATAACATTGGTTTCATTTTTTTTTTTTTGGGTTTCTAGAATTAATTGATATATATAGTGTCGTCTAGGATTTTTTTTTTTTAAAAAAAAAACTGTCATTGTAAGCTCTTGCTATCATGTTCAAAAGTTACATCTTTTTTTTTTGGTTGAAATTTTTTGGGGGAATTTAGATTTAAACAGAGGGGATTTGATGGTCTAAGATTACATTTAGGATTAATAATCAATTGGTGCACATTCTTTTCAAGAAGGTGCACTACATTGGGCACACAGAAAATGGAAAAGCTTTAATGTGGGCATGCACCTCTTTTGTATTATGTATGATATATGATGATATTATATACAGCTTATTATTCTTTACCCCCTTCTCTTTTGTTTTGCTTTTTTTTTTTTTTAAATATTGATTCACTCTTTCCACTTTTCCAGTATGGCAATGCCATTCTTTTTTCCTTTCGTTTCTTACGTTTCTTGGAGTCATAATTGCTGCTTTCGACAAAGCATAAAGCTGCGTAGAAAGTGTTTGTGGTTGTCTCAGCCAATAGTACGGATGACAACGGATATGGACTCGCATTTGGTAATTTACTGAAGGCAAAAAGGTTTTTTAAGTAAAAAAGAGGAAATAAAATTATTTTTTTTGTATTGTTTATTACTTTCTTTACAGTTTGTCCTAAGATTCTAAGAAATAACCATTGACCTTAATACCAACGAGAGTTAAATGCTAGAGTACAAAATCATCACCAATGACATCTGCATATATATATATATATATATATATATATATATATATTTTTAAAGATCACCAATGATAATTTTTAAGAGCATAGGTAGTAAAATTCTATTATTTTCAAAATTTAACACCTATTGATAGTTATTTAACGAAAAAATGCCAAACAAGTTAATTGCTTTGATTGTGTAAATTAAACTAAACTGTTAAAGTATTAAATTGCTAAATAACTTTAATAGGATGTTTGACATGGTGATTAGAACTATTTGTTAAAACTGTTTTTACTATAGTATGTAAAAACTTTACATTGTAGTATTTTTTTTGTTACTGTAGCATGTGAGAGCTGTTGAATAATGGAGTCGAATCAATCTAGCAAAAGAGAAAGAAGAAAAAAAAAAAGAGGAAGGCAGGGGGTAGAGACTCAGCGCTGCAGGGCCCAAAAGCAAGGCCGTGGCGCCCAAAAGTAGTGCAAGGCCGTGGCGCCCAAAAGTAGTGCCGCGGAGCGCGCCCAAATTCAAGTAGGGCCGCGGCGCCCAAAATAGGGCAGCGGCACCCGGAGTCTAGTTTTTAACAAGATTTTAAGTTAGAGTCGAATTAAGAAGCCCTAAAAACGAGAAACTACTAGGTTTTCTCATTAGTTGCTATTTGTCTCTCCTTTGTGGTATATATAGACATAAGTTGGCTAGGGTTGGTGTGTGACTTTGTGTGAGGCATAATTTTTGTGAGAGCTCTATTGTTGAGAGAAAAATTCCCACAGAGTACTGGTAGAAGAGAGTTTTGGTAAACACAATTTGAGAGTATGTGAGAAACTTCTCTTGTAATCTGTAATTTTCTTCATCATAGTGGAATCTGCAAGCGGCAGAAACAAGACGTAGTCTCAAAATTGGACGAACCTGTATAAAAATTTGGTGTCTCTCTTTTTTTTCTTTTATCTAATTTCTTTTCTACAATTATTCGTTCTTGTGATCCTTGGAATTAGGAGATGCCTAATTCCCTAACAACTGGTATCAGAGCGGAGGTTTTGATTGAGAACGATGACGGGAGAAGAATGTATGGTAGCCGGTATCACCAAATTTGATGGTTCGTATTTTTCCTATTGGATGATGCAAGTTGAAGACTACCTCTATAGCAAGAAACTACACTTGTCCTTGGGTAATAAGCCTGAAGGCATGAAGGATGAGGCGTAGAATCTCCTTGATAGATAGGTGCTGGGTGTGATCCGTTTGACCCTGTCGAAGAACGTGGCCCACAACGTTGTGAAGGAGAATACTACAGCAGGGATGATGAAGGCTCTATCAGAGATGTATGAGAAGCCCTCAGCCAATAACATGGTACATCTCATGAAGAAGCTCTTTAATTTAAAAATACCTGAAGGTGCCTCAATGGTAGAGCATCTAAACAGTTTCAACACTGTTCTGAACCAATTGGTCTCGGTGGAGATTAAATTCGATGATGAGATCAATGCCCTAATCCTCTTGGCCTCATTACCGAATAGTTGGGAACCTATGAGGGTGGCCATTAGAAATTTGATTGGGAATGCAAAACTGAAGTTTGTTGATGTCAGAAACTCTATTCTGGTGGAAGAAGTTCGCATGAAGGACTCGGGTGAAGCCTCAACGTCGAAGTCGGCCCTTAATGTTGATAATAGGGGTGGGAAACTTGAGAGGCATTCCAACAGGGATAATGGCAAGAGAGGCAAGTTAAGGAATGGGAGAAGCAAGCTAAGAAATGGTAGGACTATGGAAGGCTGGAACTATGGAAAGACTGGCCACTTAAAGAAGAACTGTAAGGCTTCAAGGAAGAATGAAGACAAGAGCAATGACGCAGCAAACGCTGCCACAAAAGAGGCACAGAATGCCTTGCTCTTGTCTGTTGACAATTGCCTTGATTCATGGGTGATAGATTCAGGAGCGTCATTCCACACCACTATACACCGCTATGTCTTGGAGAACTACGTTGCCAAAAATTATGGTAAGGTTTATCTTGCTGACGGATAACCTTTGGATATTATTGGCATTGAAGATGTCAGTTTGAAAATGCCTAATGGGTCTATGTGGAAAATTCATAAAGTGAGACATGTTTCCAAACTAATGCATAACTTGATTTCGATGGGGCAACTAGATGACGAAGGACATAAAGTGACCTTCAATTGTGGAGGTTGGAAAGTCACGAAGGGAGCAATGGTTGTTGCTCAGAGACGCAAGGCTGGAACTCTCTACATGAACTGTAGTTGCAAAGATTCCATAGCAGTTGTTGATTTTGCTACCAATACCGAGCTATGGCATTATAGGCTCGGTCACATGAGTGAGAAGGGAATGAAGGTGCTTCACTACAAAGGAAAACTGCCGGGTTTGAACTGTTGATCACAGTTTGTGTGAAGCCTGCATATTTGGCAAGCAGAAGAGAGTTAGTTTCTCAACAATAGGTAGAGAGCCTAAGTCCAGGAAATTGGAGCTAGTTCACATTGGTATGTGGGGCCCTGTGCCGATGACTTCCCTTGGTGGCGTAAATTACTATGTGACATTCATAGATGACTCAAACCGGAAGGTATAGGTTTACTTTTTGAAAAACAAATTTGATGTATTTGATGCTTTCAAGAGATGGAAAGCCATGGTAGAGAACGAGACAGATTTGAAGGTGAAGTGCTTGCAGTCCGACAATGAGGGAGAGTACTTAGATGAAGATTTTAGGCGGTATTGTGCTGAGAATGGAATAAAGATGAAGAAAACTATTCCAGATAAACCACAACAGAACGGGGTAGCTGAGATGATGAACAAGGCTTTAAATGAGCATGCTAGGAGCATGAGGTTGCATGCGGGGCTACCAAAGTCGTTTTGGGCTGAGACAATTAACACAGTAGCTCATCTGATCAATAGAAGTCCATCCACACCGTTGAAGTTCAAGCTATCCGAAGAAGTATGGAGTGACAAAAAGGTTGACCTCTCTTACTTGAAAGTATTCGGGTGTGTTTCCTATGTTCACAGTGATTATGCTGCTAGAAGTAAACTTGATGCCAAGTCAAATAAGTGTTTTCTGGTTGGTTATGGTGGACTTAAGTCTGGTTATCGTTTCTGGGATGACCAAAGTCAGAAGATTATTAGGAGCAAGGATGTGATCTTCAATGAAGGTGTTCTATACAAGGATAGAGACAGCACTGACTCTAGGGGTTCAAGTTCTGAAGATAAGAAGCCTGAGGTGATTCCATTAAAAGATCTTCCTGAAGTAAAAGTAGAAAATCCAAAGGTTGAATACCAAGAAAATATAGCTCTAGAGGGAAACCAGAGTACTCCTACCACACCAGTCATGAAGTCTAGCAAGACTATAAGACCGCCGCAGAGATACTCCCCTTCTCTACATTACATCTTGTTGACCGACAGAGGTGAGCTAGACAGCTATGCTGAAGCCGTGGAGGCTAAATAGTCAATCAAGTGGGAGTTAGCCATGAGGGATGAGATGGATTCCTTAATGTCTAATCAGACATGGCAATTGACAAAGTTACCACAGGGCAAAAAGGCCTTGCACAACAAGTGGGTATACCGAATAAAAGATGAATCTGATAGTAGCAAACGGTATAAGGCAATGCTAGTGGTAAAAGGCTTTCAATAGAAATAAGGCATCGACTTTAATGAGATTTTTTCTTTGGTGGTGAAGCTAACCACGATCATGATGGTACTTGCGCTAGTGGCAAATGAGGACTTGTTCTTGAAACAGTTGGATGTTAAGACAGCTTTTCTCCATGGTGATTTGGAGGAGGAGATCTACATGAAGCAGCCACAAGGGTTCGAAGTACCAGGTAAGGAGAACATGGTATGCAAACTTCAGAAGAGCTTATATGGCCTCAAACAAGCTCCCAGGCAATAGTACAAGAAGTTTGACGGTTTTATGTGTAGCAATGGTTTCTTGAGGTGTCAGGAAGATCACTATTGTTATGTGAAGAATTTTAGTGACTCCTACATTATATTGTTGCTATATGTCGATGACATGCTGATAGCAGGAGGTTGCAAATAGGAGATTGACAAGCTGAAGAAAGAGTTGTCTAAGGAGTTTGCAATGAAAGATTTAGGTGCTACAAAACAAATCCTTAGGATGAGAATAACAAGGAACAACAATAATCTAAAACTGTCATAGGAAGAATATGTTGAAAAGGTGCTGAGCAGATTCAACATGGGTAATGCGAAGCCTGTGAATACTCATTTGGCCAGTCACTTCAATTTATCAAAGGAGCAATTACCGACCACGAAACAGGAACGAGACCACATGGCCAAGGTGCCTTACGCTTCAGCAATAGACAGTCCAATGTATGCCATGGTTTGTATCAGTCCAGACATTGCACATGCAGTAGGAGTTGTAAGTAGGTACATGAGTAATCCAAGAAAGCAGCATTATAAGGCAGTAAAGTGGATTCTCAAATATCTGAGAGGTACTGCGGGTTTAGCACTATGTTTCAAGAAGTCAAACTTGAGATTATAGGGTTATGTAGATGCTGATATGGCTGGTGACATTGATGGCCGAAAGAATACCACCGGTTATGTCTACACTTTGGGTGGCACAGTAGTTAGTTGGGTCTCGAAGCTGCAGAAGATAGTTGCACTCTCTACAACAGAAGCAGAGTATGTGGCAATGATAGAAGCGAGCAAGGAGATGCTTTGGTTGCAATCGTTTCTAGAAAAACTGGGTCACAGGGAGGAAATGAGTGCATTACACGGTGACAGTCAGAGTGCCATTCACTGGGCAAAAAATCCTGCATTTCATGCTAGGACGGCGCATATACAATTGCGGTATCACTTCATCAGGATAGCTCTGGAAGATGGAGTGCTAAAGCTTGAAACGATTCTTGGGAGTTAGAATCCAGTAGATATGCTCACGAAGACAGTTCCGATCGAGAAACTGAAGTTGTATGGAACTTCAGTTGGACTTCTCTGTAAGGCGTGAGAAGTTGTTGCCGTTACAGTGGGAGACATGGTGATTGATTAGTCTCCAAGTGGGAGATCGTTGAATAATGGAGTCGAATCAATCTAGCAACAGAGAACGAAGAAAAAAAAGAAGGAGGAAGGAAGGGGCAGAGACGCAGCGCCGCGACGCTCGCCCAAAAGCAGGGCTGCGGCGCCTGCTTGATAGCGCTGCGGCGCTCACCCAAATTCAAGTAACGCCGCAGGGCCCAAAATGAGGGCTGAGGTGGTCGAAGTCTGGTTTCTAATGAGATTTTGAGTAAGAGTCGAATTAAAAAGCCCCAAAGGAGAAAACTACTAGGTTTTCTCATTAGTTGCTATTTGTCTCTCCTTTGGGGTATAAATAAACATAAGGTGGCTAGGGTTGGTGTGTGACTTTGTGTGAGGCATAATTTTTATGAGAGCTCCATTGTTGAGAGAAAAATTCCCACAGGGTGCTAGGTAGAAGAGAGTTTTGATAAACACAAATTGAGAGTGTGTGAGAAACTTCTCTTGTAATCTGTAATCTTTTTCATCATAGTGAAATCTGCAAGCGGCAGAAACATGACGTAGTCCCAAACTTAGACGAACTTGTATAAAAATTTGGTGTCTTTCTTTTTCTTCTTTTTTTTCAATTTCTTTTCTACAATTATTCGTTCTTGCGATACTTGAAATTAGAAGACGCCTAATTACACCGCTTATAACTGAGAAAGTAGTGTAAACTACTACTGTCAAACACCACTTAAGATAAATATGTCAAATCACAACAATTTTACAGGGGCAAAAATATTAAGAACCCATAAAATATAATTGTAACGTGAGTTAAGTGTATTTTTTTTGGGACCAAAACTCACTGTTTTGTAGAGTAGCCTAACTTTAGAGGATTGAATAGGAGTGCAATCGTACGCATTGAGCCTCGTAGCAAGTGAAGGGGCGAGTGACATGTATGCGTTTCGTATCCTGCTTTTCATTTCATTCCTCCTGTAATATGGGATTGACAAAAAGCCCTGTCCAAAATACAAGATCTCATTTCAAATCAAAAGGCCCAATCATCGTATCAAATCAAACGAGACGAAAACGAGCGTCTATTGAGCCCATCATCCGACGGTCCACATTCCTTATTGAACAAAGAAGGAAGCAACCTGAACCGTCGGATTCTGCTTTTTAAGGGCTACAAAAAACACATTTGCGCTCCTCCCTCGACCGGTCAGGTCACAAAGACTCAAAGTTCAGTCAGCCACCGCCACTGCCTCTCTCTCTCTCTCGCTCTCTGGAAAGCCTCTCTCTTTCGCTCTCTGGAAAACCGCTTTTCTCTCTCCAAAGGCGGTTTTCCGATTTCCCCGAGATCGATCTCCTCTGCTCTTTCCGATCCGCCGTCTTCTTTCTAGGTTCGTCCCTCTCTCCGAATTCGTAGAAACCAGTATGTAAGCTCGAGAGATCGAACACGACCTGCGGTTTTCTTGGTTAGAAATGGTGTTAATTTTCAGTCTAATTTGTAGTAACTCTCTCTGTCTCTCTGTCTCTCTGTCTAGGTCTTTCACTTCTGAATGTTGTTGTGAAATTACTTTCATTCGAAACATTAGGTTTTTCAATTGGAAAATTGAAAGTTGTGAAGTGTGTTGATTTCTTTCTTTCGATTTGTAGTAACTTCACTTTCTCTGTCTAAACCTAGACAAACACATATATAAAGATTAGCATATTATATTCTCTGCGGAATATTGAAGCTGTTTTTGATACTTAAAAGCGCTAACCTATGTTGTGAAAGTAATTTACTGTAAAATTTAGGATTTTTTCACAGTCGAAAAATTAAGTTTTCGTTTTTGCGAGATTGATTTACAATTTTCCGTACTTTTCTTTTTCTTGAAATGTTTTTTTTTTTTTTTGAAAAATAAAATTACGTTTTCAGTTTCTTTGCCATTAATATGGGAGGTTTATCGGAGGGAAAGAAGAGAGAAATTTGGTTTTGGCTCGTTGTCAAATCGTTGCGAGTCGTTGCAATAATTAAAATTCCGAATCTCAGTCAAAATATCTGACTTTTATTTGGGAATATTTGTTTTTACGTCAAGAGCCGTTTAGTTCGTATTTGAATAGAGTATTTAAATAAAGATTTAAATTTTTGTAAGAGAGAATACTGTAGTAAAATGTTTAGAACCGTGATTAGAGTATTGGAACAAACAAACCTAAAATCTGTTTATTTTTGGATAATTTTTTTGTTTTTTGTTTTGGTGAGAAAATGTCTTAAAATCCACGAGTCATTATCCAAAGAGGAAAGGGAGTCTTCTTGTGCAATACCCAATTTCGTGGCTTCACTAATGTGTGCCGGCTCTCTCTCTCTCTCTCTCAATAAACGATAAATGATTTGTTTTTTTTTTGATGGTTTAATAAATTGTTTATTTAATATTATCAATAACGTTTTGTTGAATCTTTAACCTTATTACGTAAAATCCTTAAGGGCTAAGAATAGCGGAATTTCCTTAAATTTTAAAATTATATCGTTATGCCAACAAAGCGGGATTTTTATAGAGACTAGATAGACTCGCTTGCTTGCTCTTCGGAGGCATCGGTTTCTTAATTTTTCCTCACTTCTCTGTTGTTTTATTGTAGGGTTGAATTGAGCATCGTGTGCTGGTAATGGCTGGCGAGAAGAAAATTGAAAACTGTATCCTTATTTTTTTTTTCTTCTCTACGTACTTTGGTTTTTTAATCTCAAATTCCTGCTGTAATCTGCGTGAACTTATTGAGAAACAACTTTTTTTTTTCTTCTTTTTTTCTGGGGGTGAAAGAATTTATGGGCTTGGTTTTATTTTTGTGGAAGGTTTATTGCAATCGTATCTTACGTGCTGTGATTATGTCTTGACCGGAGATTATACTTTGATGAAGCTTGATTTACAATCTAACTTATTTTCACTGGCAACGGGGCACCAACAAACTGCAATATTTTGTGTTGGTTTCACAAATTTGATTGCTTTAACTGTTCTTTTGACTATTGCTCGCGATGATTGGCCTTGGTTGTGTTTATGGGCATGTCCCAGTTGGTTTTGATTTTGCGTACTCAAGAGATTTCTATTTCTTTTTCAGTATACAATCATGTCGTACTTTTTTCTTAACGATATAATCCAGCCGAGCCTGTGGCTTCAGTGTTGAAATCGGATCCAGTTACTGCACTGGCTGAGCAAGAAGTGGTATGTCAATGTTCAAGAATTTTTATTTATTTATTTTTTTTCAGTTTCAAAAGTGATGTGACGCTCGTAATTAATCATTATCGTTTTTTCTATTTTTGTTTTATAGGCTAAAGGAAAAGATGGAGTACCATCTGATTTGACCTCCTCCATACCTACATCGAAGGATGTCAACTCTAGCATCAAAGGTACGACTGAACAAGGGTCAGTTGGAGAGCATGGTGTTTACCGTCCACCTTCTAGCTGTTACAATTATTATGTTCCAGGTTAGATGTCAAACATGATCTATGTAACGGTATCTAAGTTGTTTCAGTAGGAATCTATGATTGTCTATGGTAAACTAAACCTCAAGTAAGTTGAGATTTCCAAAAGGCTGCCGAATTGAAATCTTCAGTAAAGTAACATGAGAAAAAAATGGATACCGCCAATAATGTTTGTGCATTTTGGAGCCTCTATCATTTATTTTCGGCTTTTGTTTGTGCATTTTGATTATCAATGACGTTTGAAGTGTGCATTTTCGGCATTTAGCACGTGCACTAACCCTGTCTTGCTTCCCCCCTGCCAACCTTTTTTAGTTTTTTTTTTTCAAATAATCATCTTCCTATTTAATTAAGTAATTAGTCTGTCAAATTATGTCCTAAGAGGTTAATAGTACTTCTGAATCATCATTGGTTTCATTCATTTTGTTAACAGTTGTTTGGTTATGTTATAGGATACAATGGATCTTTTGCTCAGGTGGATGATCACGGTTATTTCCATGCCAATGCTTCTAATACGGTAAGTTTTTCTTCATTGTATCTTTATCTGGAAATGTAGATACATTTAATCTACATTCGATTGAAAGTTTTATGTTCTTAATGCAAACCATTTACCCTCTTACTTAACAGGGTGTGCAATCAGATAATGGTTCGGTGCTCTATTACTACCCATATTCAGGACCTATTATGGGAGTTGATGGACAAGGTATTGGTCAACAACAATATTTTTCTTCCTCAGGATATCATCAACCGCCTGTTTCTTATGGTTCAGAAGCTATGTCTTGCTATTCTTGGGACCCGACATTTGTTAGGGATGTTCCTAATGGAGCAAGTGGTGGTTTTCCAAATGCAAAGTCTGGTCTTCGGTCTACTGGTTTAGCAAGGCCGAACACCTTTAATTCTACAAAAACTAATGGCAGTATTACTAACAAATTTTCCAAGCCTCTTCTTCCGACACAGCCCATTAAATCATTGAATAAGGTACATTCCATGTAACTTCGACGATAATATGAGTATGTTGTTAGCGTTTCATGATATCAATTATATTTTGGACTCATTAATCATGTTGGGATTTGTGAGAAATTATGTGACATTAAATATTGCAGGTGCCTCATTTAGGTTCTGAGTTCCCAACTGCTGCTGGCCTTTTGAAGGGATACCCCCAACCCCAAGTTGGAAGGTTCTCATCATTTAGTAATCAGAAACAAGGTGTTTTCCCGTACAATAATTTCTCAAATTATAAGCAAGTTGGGAGACTATGGAGTGGAAACGATAGGTTTAAGTCAAAGGACAAAAATTACAAGAATGGAGATTTTGAAGCCTCGGCCGAACTAACTCGTGGTCCAAGGTCCCGCATCAAGGGTCTTTTGGATTCTTCATCTGAGAAGGAGGAACTGGGATTCACAGTCCGTAGGGATCAATATAATCTTTCGGATTTCCAAACTGATTATGAGAATGCAAAGTTTTATGTCATCAAGTCCTACAGTGAAGATGATGTTCACAAATCTATTAAGTATGATGTTTGGGCTAGTACCCCGAATGGGAATAAGAAACTAGACGCAGCATTCCATGATGCAGAAGCCAAATTCAGTGAGGCTGGCAAAAAATGTCCAATTTTCCTGTTCTTTTCGGTGAGTTTGGATATTGACTTGTTGATAAAAGCAGTTTTCGATTATTGATCAAGGTTTGAATGTGCCCTGCACTATCATTCAACTATATCTTTTTTTCTCTGAATAGGTAAACGGCAGTGGACAGTTCGTTGGCATAGCCGAGATGATTGGGCAGGTAGATTTTAACAAGGACATGGACTTCTGGCAAGTTGACAAATGGAGTGGATTCTTCCCCGTTAGATGGCATATAGTAAAAGACATACCAAATACCCAATTGCGGCACATCATCCTTGAAAACAATGATAACAAGCCTGTAACTTTTACCCGTGATACACAAGAGGTAGTATTGCTTATCCTTATCTATTTGTTATAATCGTTTTTTTTCATTCATGTTATGTCTGCTTTCATGTTCCCTTGGCTCTTTTAGGAAAAAAAGTCGTGGGTTAGTTAGTATCCAAAATTCTGTATTGTTTGTTGTAATTTGCAGATTGGCCTAAAGCAAGGTCTGGAAATGTTGAACATATTCAAGAGTTACACAGCAAAAACTACACTGTTGGATGATTTTAATTTCTACGAAAGTCGAGAGAAGTCTCTTCAGGCCAAAAGAAGCAGCAAGCCCGCTACTTTGAAGATGGAAGGCATTTACAATGAGAGTGACTTCACCGTGAGTCCCTTTCTCCTCTAATAATATTTATTCACACGGAGTTATGTTGTTAAGAACACAAATAAGTTCTTTAGGAGATAACTTTGTTATTGACTGTTTCGTGAATGAGATCATAGCGGATAAATTTTGTGTTTTATATTGTCCTGCGCAGAAGCGTGGAAATGAAGTTGAATCTGGCGGGACCAAGATGACATCTGACGGCACGGCGTCTCTCATCAATCTCACCAAGAATCTCTCCCTCAGTGCCAACGCCTGAACTCTCAAGAGCGCTTGTGTGCACAGATAGTTTAGTGACAGCTTAATAGGCCTGCCGTTTTTCCTTTTTGATTTGTGCTTCATTTTTTTTTTTTGCCCCTTGTTCCAATTCTCATATTATCACCATTTTTTTGAGTTTTTAAAGCAGCTTCATTTGCAGTGCCAATTTTTCTCTCTTTCATTCTAGGCTTTGTTTTTAATTAGTGAGCAATGAATCGAATCGAATCCGAGTATCTGGTTAGTGTTTGGAGTTTGCTTTTTAATTCAGATTTTTTGTTTGTGTTTCAACTTTTTGAATGGTCTCCAGATTTACTTTCCTGCGAAATTCAACGAGTGCAGATGCAGTTGAAGAATGAAAATCAGCCTGTTATTATGATCATTCATGGTCGGTAGTGTGTGTTTGACAGCACAAAGGATATACGACATGTCGTTCTCAGTGAAGGTCGTCTGCCTAGGTGACGACGTCAGGTTTACTAGTTTGCTTGCATAAACGACAGTAAACTTAAAGTAATGAGCGATTTGGATTTGCTAATAAAAGATCTCGTAGCTTGTTATTGAAACCCGCATCGTTCTTGGATGTGTCTGATTGAACGACGGCAACTTTTAATCGAATGTCTGATTGAGGACAGCAACGTATTCAACGACGCCTCGTGTTCTTGTTTGAACGACATTCTCCTCAAAGTAAGACTAAGGAGCAATTTATATGGGCGTCATAACCATTTATTAAAGTCGCATGTGGATATGACGCGACGTTTTGCCTGTATTACGGCGTTTTTGAAAGCGACTGAAAAGTTAAATTGTAACAAGTTACGACAAGTTCTGCAGTTAACGCCTTCAAAAGTTGTTCCTATTGAGGACGTTTAAAGGACCAAAAACATTGGATTCAAAATGAATGTTTTTCGTTTGAAACAAGAATTTGAGTTGGAAACCTATGAAACAATAAAACAAACACCACCCGTAATGAACAAGCAAAAAGGTCCTTTAAAGAAAAGGTCCTATAATGAACCAAAAAAAAAAAAAAAAACCTAGAACTAAGGAGGACCTGTTTGGGTTGGATTATCCCACTAAAACGACGAAATACCATGAAAGGCTAGCATACAATTGCTTTGAGGAGAACGACAGCTAAGTTTTCGACGTCGTTCTCACTTAAACGACGGTTTCCGAATAAACTGCTCCCAGTCCAGGCGAACGCTACCTGTACCCTAAACCCCTTAAACCCAGTCCCAGTCCCAGTCCCAGTCCCAGTCCGTCGCGGAAAAGCTGAAAAACCCTAGGGTCGAGTGCACCGTTTGGTTCCCGATAAACTGGGCGGGAAAAGGCAATGTCGGAAGATTCCAAACACCCACTAGATACCGACGAATCTTCATCTTCGTTTTCCCAGAGGCCTTCAAAGGTCGCGAAAATCATTGAAAATCCCAGCGACGACGAAGGGGAAGAACAAGAACAACCTCCCCAAAAATCCATGACCCAAAAGCCTAGAATTCAGCGCTATTTGGTTGCCATCGAGTACATTGGGACTCGCTTCTCGGGATCTCAGCAGCAGCTAAATTGCCGCACCGTCATGGGCGTTCTTCAGGTTCTCTCTCTCCCTTGATTGAATTCAGCAATTGTTGTACTATTTCGTTGGAAGAAAAAACGGAAACAATAAATAGATATTAAATGGAAGATCCTAGGCTTTGCACTACTTTTATTCTCTGTTTTTTTGTTCCCTGAAACAGAACACAAAACATGCTTGGAAAATTTTTACTTTTTTCAGAAAGCGATTTTTGTTGTCTAATTGGGATTTTTTTTGGGTGAGTGAACTTTTCTGGCGAATCTAGTTTTGGAAGCCTGATTTCAGTTAAAGGATGTGAAAGATGAAAGCTGTAATGGTTTTAGTTGAATTCCTTTTTTTTTTTCCCCTCATATCAGATTCCTAGAAGGAGTAATGTGTTTTCATGGTTTGCCGTAGGAGGCTTTTCACAAGTTTATTGGCCAGCCTGTTTCAGTTTTCTGCTCAAGTCGAACTGTTAAGTTTCCTTCTCTCTCATTGCTACTAGATGAACTATTCTAATACTATTTCTAGTTTTGTTACTTTATTCTTGGTCCTGATCAGATCAAAGAAAATTATTTGCCCCTTTTTTTATTTTAAGTTTATTTTTTGCTTCATAAGTTAAGCATGTATTAATATAGTTTATTATTGCAGGATGCAGGAGTGCATGCCTTATCGAATGTTTGTCATGTCGATGTTGAGCGCATAAGCAAAAGGAAGCCTGGTGAAGTGGTATGCCTTTTACAGATTATTGTTATTATTATTTTTTCTGTGGAATATATTTTTGTATGTTAAGTCTTGAGGGAAATCGAGTCATTTCTACATTGGGTTAGAACTTCCAAAGTCATTCTCTGTTCTAGTTGTGCTAATTTTCTTGTTATCATATGAAGAAACCTGTATTCGTGCATGTGCTTATAAAGCTATGGCAATATGTTACTTTGCTTTTTGGTGATCGTTTTATTTTGTTGAAAACGCAGTTACCACCCCATGAGCCTGCTGTGGTCAAAAGAGCGGTGAACCATTTCTTACAGGTCTGGTCCCTTACAAGTTTTATATCTGGATTTTTTTATTGATTATTATGTTTAACTGAATTAGCTTCACCGGAATCTGAACTGCTCTGGAGGTTTAGTTTAGGTGGGCAACCGAATGAGGTGTTGATGAATCTAATGAGACTATGAGAGTTTCAGTCTCGTCGACTTGTGTTTAATATTCTTATGATATTGTATTGGCTGTGAAGGACCTAAAACTTAGATAAAGATTTTGACTAGTTAGAAGCTGTACTTTCATAATTTTAAGACGGGGATAAGTATTTTTTTTTGGAATGTACTTGAGATCAGGTCCAAGTTGGATGTCTAATGCTTGTGCTTGATATGATATATATAATTGTGTTGCTTGGAAGATCCATTATGACCTTCAGCTCATGAAAGGAAATTTAGTCTTGTTTTGTTTCTTTGATTATGTTCAGAAGAATGAAGGTGACATAATGGTGGTTGACGTTCGTAGTGTTCCGTGTGATTTTCATGCCAGATTTAAAGCTCAAGAGCGAACGTAGGAACTCATGGATCTGAACCTTCATTCCATTATAGCTGTGTGTCAGGGGTGACATTTGTTTTCTAAATGTTTTGTTCCTGCGAAAATATATTTCAGGTACTTCTACCGCTTCTTGTCTGGGCCAGAGCCCTTGTCAACTTTCGAGAAAGATCGCGCATGGCATGTACCTCAGGAACTAGATCTTCTTGCAATGCAGGTTGACGTAGGATCTGTTGGAATTATTTCTAATAATGCTATTTCTGACCATATAGATATGACTTGCTCATCGCCATGCAGGCAGCTTGTAAAGTTCTTGTTGGCCATCATGATTTTAGTTCCTTTAGGGCAGCTGGTTGTCAGGTTCTTTCTTGGCGCTTTCTACTCGAACGGTCATCTTTGCAAAGGAAAAAAGGAAAAGGGTTTCCTTTCTTTTATCTGTTTCGTAGTTTCCTAAAATTTGCTTTACTCTATGTAATTGATTTAATCTTTGCCTACAGGCTAAATCACCAGTGAAAACATTGGATGAACTTAGTGTTACAGAAGTTCTGCCTTCTCCTTACTTCCCTTCAATAATGGAGAGGAAACAAACTATTCTAACCGGGGACGGTCCTCAAGCTAGCTTGTCGGCTGATGATAAGGGAGGATGCTTGAACGGTGAAGCCGATCTAGGCTTTGGCACGAGGAGAAAACACCGTTGCCTTGTCGTAACAGCACGTGCACGCTCTTTTCTCTATCACCAAGTTGGTATTCTTGCTTGTTCAACGTCTCTCTACTATTTCTTTTGAAATTATCTCCATCAAGATACTAAATTATTGAAACTACATTCTTTACTCAGGTTAGACTTCTAGTTGGTGTACTTAAATTGGTTGGGACCGGAAATTTAACAGTATCTGATGGTGTGTTTCCTCTCTCCGACTCCGTTTATAATGAAATTATTACTACTTATTTTTGTCTTGCGATGTACTAACTTGCAGTAAAACATTTAGTTGAAAGGATACTTGCCGCAAAGACTGTGACTGCTGCTGGTCCGATGGCGCCTGCATGCGGGCTATTCCTTGGACATGTGAAATATGATCTGCCATAAAATTACTTAAGAGAAATTGCACTTCTTGGTACTTGTCAGACTCTGGGTTCTTGTTGAAAGATTAGAGCTTCCTTTCCAGCATGATTCGGCTATCGAGAGTGCGGGAAATTATGATTAAGCTGCAGCAACCCATGCCTCGGCATCGGTTGTAGGGATTTCTTAGGAATGCAAGATAACTTGGAGACTTAATAGACTAGAAAATGCAACGGTCCAACCAAACTTGAGAGGAGTCACTAACGATTTTTGTCAACTGATTTGTAATATGTACGTTATACATTACTAATGTTACACATCGATTGTAAGGTCTTAATTTCATTTTTATGCAATTTACTGATTAGATATTTTCTTACGTTTATATGATGTAAAAATAGAAACATCGTCCACAAGAAACTCAAAAAAAAAAAAATTAAAAAAAGAGCGTCCAAGGTTGTTGCAAAACGTTGCAAAAGACAAAAAAAAAAAAAAAATCTAATAATTAATTCAAGAGAACCACCTGTTCAGTCAGTTCTTGTCTACAACTGATTTAGCCTGTCTGACAATGTTTAATAAGAGGATCATAAAATTCTCAAAAGCAAGAAAGTCATCATGCTTGAGAGTTGAGGGATTGAAATACTGTACAAAACTTGAAATCTTTATTCGTCGATTTACACACATAAGAAGCCTTGTAAGCTACAGTGTGAGAAAGATGTCCGTTCAGAATGCTTGAGAACATAGGGGAGATAGATCCGAAATTTACTACCTTTTTAAGCTCAACATGTCACATCAGAGGTTCACAGGGGGAGAGAATTTCTTTTACCAAACACTTGCTCAGCTACGTTTTCGGGTTCAAAACACATGAACCTCTTGAACAAACAACCCAATCACTTTCCAATGGTATCCCCTAATTGCATGTATCCAGAACAAATCTGGCATGCGCTTCTAGATTAGTTTACGGGAAGAAAGGACCCTTACACTGATGAGTTAGCATAACATCTCTTCAATAAAAGGAGGCGAGAGTAAGAATCTCCAAGCATCTTGGTCTAGTAAATCGCCTACTTCATGAGCATATCAATGGCTGCACGAATAGAACTAGTACGAGAAGTACTCTGACGGCGAACTAGAGAATGAGGCCCACTCCAGATAGACTTGCAATTACTGTCAGGAAATAGTGTTCCACACAACTCCAAGAGCATGGGGTTTTCAAAAATCTTAATCTGATGGGCTTTGACTTTTTTGGGTGCTTCTTGTGACTCCTGCAACACATTGTACCATTAAGACTCAAACATGTCTAAAACTAAAATGTAAACGTATAATCTTTGATGGAAAGAATTAAAAGAAAAAAAATGTAATTATTCTTAATAGGCTTGATCAAGTAAGTAGCATAAAGCTTTCCAAGTTTTTGGTAAGTAATAATCTTGTTCGTGGGACACTATTATCATTAGAATATCTAGCGGACACAAGTCTATCCAACTCTTGTATATTGATGGGCCAAATATAAAAGTATGAAATACCTTTTGCTTCTGTCCTTGAACTGCCCCTTCCTCATTTTGCACTACTGTGTCTTCTTTGTGAGTATCAGATTGGACTCCGTCGCTTGATTTCTCTGCCAGTGGTTGTAGAGGTTGTTTATTTGTGTCCTCTGTTGACTTGTCAAACTGCTCTGGTGTTTCCTCGTTGCCATTATCTTTCATCTCAATATCGTTCCTTTGATCTGTGTCATCCCCATTCTCCATATCCTCCCGCTCCTCTTCTTCCTTATCTGCTAAAGGGCGAGAATGCTGCTTGGATTCCTCCATCTTCACTTCTTTGCTCTGTTCCACTTCAGCATCTGCCACATTTGGGTCAACTGAAGATTCGTCCATATTTGAAGATGAATTATCACCAGAAGGGCTCTCTGCAGGTGAGGATTCCTTTAAGATAGATAGACGGAGAGAGAGACAGAGAGTTAAGCTATAATCTTGAAGGCCGGGAACAGCTATAACAAAACAATGATACAAAAAACAAAGTAAATCCAACAAAGTGGATAAGAAAGAATTCCCACTTTATTTTTCATGACAGAAAATTAATATGGGAATTTCATGCAGAAAATACAATATATTTGTTGTTGCCATGGACGAATTTTAAGATTATACGTTTGGTCTATTCTGGATTGAAAATGGAAGAAACCACAAAAAAACTCAAAATAACTAAAACTAATATGACATTTGTGATACAAAAAGGATGACATTAGTTCCCCAAATCTCTTCAATTTCATGGATCTGACATCAAGGATTCACAATAAAAATTAACAATCAAAACTCACATGCAGTTCTAAGCCAATAACATCAGTCATACCTGTTTCAACTCCTGAGGAGGATTATTATCATCACCTTCAATCTGGCTTTTAGCAATTCTAGCATTCTCCTCACGCTCCCTTCTACGGCGCTTGAGAACACATATAGCACATAAACAATCTGATTTATGGCGCCTTCTGCAGAAAAGAATTAACACAAACAGCGCATTAATACATAGCACATAAAAAATATGTCAACATAAAATCTCCCGAAGGTAATAATTAAGGGTTCTGAGCAAGAAGATTATTCAGGTTCACATGTCTCATATCTCTCTCATATCTCCTCGGTGTATAACATTAAACGGTTCTAATGATTGTACTTTAAAACAAAATTTCAAACATTATACATTTAAACAAAGGGAATGACAAGATGAACCTAATTGTTGGCTCCTAGTGTCTTATTTATGGGTTTGCAATAGGTCCAACGAAATGATAGAGCAGAAAATGAAACATACCCGAACTTCTTAGTCTTTTTTGATTGACCACCTTTCACGTATACTTTTATCTGACCAGATGGTGCAACCTTCTCTTGACTGCTCTCAACACCTAAGATGAAAAAAAGACAAATTTTTATGATTCCTATCATAGGACACAGACTAGAACCGCCATATTAACAATCAAAGATAAACCATAAGAATTTGCTCTGCTATGTGCAAAATCATATAGGATGTCTGCTTGTGAGTAGCTCAGTTGAGAAGAGCAATAGCATATATAAACAGGGGAAAAAGCTATAATTATCAACTCCTCACTGTTAGCTCCTCTAGGTTGTCCGCTGTACAACCCAGCTGCTGTCCAGTACTTCGTAAAATTCTTCTTCACCCGTCTCATAAGGTCCAAAATATAGTCACCCTTGTTATTATACTTGAAACAGTTGTCCCAAATGTACTGCACATCTTTAAATACATCCTCTGAATTTCCATACTTAACACCACTTTCGAGATTGCTACATATTGTCCCAAAATCCATTGGCGTGTCTATGACATCAAAGTAATCCTGATTTTATACAGAAACCAAAAAATCAACGAGGACAAGTCTTAGTTTGATTCCAAGCGATTAGGAAATCGACCAAATATGGTTACGGCAACTTAAAATTTCTGTGCGAATAAGTAGAAAATACACACACAAACGTATGTTGCATAATAATTCATACTTACAGGAATTCCAAGGGCAACAGGATTCACAGGGACATTGAACGGTTCAGCTGCATCCATTTTCATCACCTTCTTTATTACCTGCACAAGCAATACATGCAGAAAAACACAGGTACATTTGCATTAGGCACAAGTAGAACAGAAACCATAAGAAAAATCGACTTAATCAGACAAATTCAAGAAAAATTCGGTTTGAAATTTAAACAAACCATCAAGGCAGTCTCTAATTCGTGCTTGTCATGTCGAGAATCCTGACGAGGTGTCTTCTCTTCCTTTTGGCGTGGACTCCCATCCCTTGTTGGTACAGCTTCAGTACTTTGGTTACTACTTGAACCGGGCACCTTTGATGACTTAATCTTTATGCTCCCAGGTTTCTTAGATGAACTCTCAGGTGCGCCCATTTTAGCTTCAGGCAATGAATTGGCACTATCTTCCATTTTCTCCGCAACCACACCTTGTCTGTCCAAATCCATTTGATGGCTACTTTTATCAGTATCGCTCTGTGTTGGGGCATCAGAAGAAGTGACTTGGGACTCCATCATTTTTGGGGTTTTGAGCTTCACCTTAACACGCCCAAGTGGTTTCCCGCTCCCTTTAGCAATAGATCCATCAGGATTGATATTAGCAACATTGTGAGGCTGATCAGTCCCGGTCGACGAAGGCGTATCAACCTCCATTCCCGAGTCATATTTGTTATATTTATCGAACTCATCCGCACCAGAATCATTCTCCAAATTTAAATCAGCCCCGCTTGGAATTTCCTCTTTGGCACTGGCAGTGGAGGCCCCTTTGGGCTTCCCTTTCTTGTGCCCACGCTTGCGCTTCATCTTCTTCTATTCCAAACGCTAAGCAACCAAAAACAAAAGGGAAGAAATTGGTTTAATCCGAATCCAAAACCCATTCCAAATCTTAATTCAAAATTAAGTTCCATAAACTAACTATTAACATCACGTCTTAAAACAACTCTTCACGCATCTTATCAAACACCTTGTGCCCATGACGACAAGAAAAAGACAAATTAGCTTTTAATATTAACTATTCACCTGTTCGCCAATATATCAAACACAGAAAACGCAAAAACACAATGAAATTACGCCAATTGTAGAAATTAATAAAGACGAAAACTAAGGACCAGATTATTACAGGTATAAAGGTCAAAAAAGTTAACTTGCTAGCCAAACCCAACTCAGAGTTTAAGTAAATGAACAAATTAAACACTTAAAACGAAATATATCTTTCCCGGGAAAAAAATTTTCAAACTAAATAAAACCTGGCGCTAAAAATATATATATATTTCACCGGTAATTTTTCAAATTAAAAAAAAAATTAGCTCTAAAACTAAGTGCGGAAAAAATATATACCGGCAATTCTAATAATTTCCATCAAAATCTGAACGCAAAGACGTGTTACAACCCAAAATAAACCCTAGAATTAACGCTAATTGTTCAGAGCTTCAAAATTCTCCGAAACAAAGGAGACCTACAGGCGGGTTTATATTTGTGTTATAAATCTTCATTCCAAAGGGAAAGAGGAGAGGAAGATAACTAACTGTAACTGTACCTGCAGAGCTGCTAGGATGGCGTTTCGTTTCGAAACTTTTTTGAGGTTTCGAACGCAAACTCGAGAAGAAAACGATCTGTATTATGCGATCGATGGAGATGAGATTATATCGCTGCAGGCTTTGCCGTGGGCATGGTGAGCAAGGCCCACTGTTTATTGGGCCCTGTCATAAATGCCCGCTATATTAAGCCCACAATGATCCGCCCAACTCGGACACATTTGCAAGATGGAAATTACCCGCCACTTACTTTTTATAAATACTATAAATATTTTTTTATAGTATAATTTAATATATAATATAAATAATAATGTGTTATAATTTTTTCAAGTGTAACATGAAAGTATGACATAGCATGAAAGTGTGACATATCGTCATCTATTAAAACTTACTTTTTATAAAGGTAACAAAAATTTTAGTACGGCATAATCTAAACAAATAATATAAATAGTAATATGATACAACTTTTTAAATGTAGCATGAAAAAAACTATGTTTAAAAGCATGGCATAACATGTAATGTTCTCTAAAATTTACACTAATGGAATTGAAATATAATAATTTTTAAAAATATTATAAGAACAACACGATTAAGTAGTAATTATTATAATAATTATGTAATAAGATTATAACAATTTTAACTTTGCAATTTGTAAAATATTATATTCACTTATTTTTTTTATTTCAACATTGATCATAAGATTATGCTATATATTTAAATTTACCACTTGAACATTCCCTTTTTTTTTAACAGAAACACTTGAGTAGTACTTTGGTTTTGATTTTCTTGAATTTAGATTCCATATCTAGTTTTAACATTTTGAGTAATGTCTAATTAATTATATTATATCACGTCATTTAAACAATTTAAAATATTTTTAACTAACTTTTTCTCAACTTAGCAATAAAAAAATTTAAACTCTTTATTTTTTGATGAAGTTGAGTGTAGATTTATCGTTAGACTATCTCTGTCATTATTTTAAGGGAAATTAGGCTAGACAGACCAATGGTTGAAATCTTTGAAAGCAAATTGCATATTTATAAACATTAGTAAATGATAGACCGAATGTGATTTTAAAAATTATACTTTCCAACTTTACCCTTACTCAAATCATCTCTCTTTCCCACACTTTTTTCCTTATTTTTTCTTCTCTCTCTTTCTCCCTCCAGCTACGCTTTCTCTCTCCTACCTCCGTACAACGGCCCTCTCTCCACCGTCCCCTCACATCTCGTCACAACAATTCATCGTTCAACGTCGCCATTGAGGATTTACGCCGGATCTAACAGAGAAAATGCCGCCGTCAGAGAAGTTCGAGGATGAAGAAGGCCGTGAAATCACAGAGACATCCGCCGGCGGCCTGGGTTACTATCTTCTATAATGATAATTTGTGTATGCTTGTGAAGAGTTCTCTCTTTACTGTGACTATACTAGAGAGAGAGGTGAGCTTAGCTTCAGATGTGGTTTTGATCTGTTAAGTCTTAAGGTGATTTTGCATTTCAACAAAAGGAAGAAAAGGAACCGTCTGAGTGAGAGACAAAGAAATACGAAGGAATATTTGCGAGGCTACAGAATTTTTTATTCTTAATCTCCATCATTTTATAGAAATATTATAACCCTGGTATTTTAAGCTTTTTGTCGTCTTGTGAACCTGGATTTAATCAAAATATGTCATTTGCTAACTTTATTTAAACTTTGGTCTATTAAATTTTATGGTATCTTTAGTTTGGTATCTTTCTCTTCTTCTCTCCTATTTAACTAGCTTTATAATGCTTAATAAGTGATGGTAACATAGTTCATTAGAAGCTGCTCTACTCTAATTGTAAATTGAGGGTTCAAAATTACTTTAAGTTTCATTTAAAAGTTGTGATATCCTTTCTCTTCTCATATAAAAAAATTATATATCTAAATTCCTTTAAGGGCAGGAAATAATGTGATTTGTCATATAGAATACCAAAGATTTGATAGGAAATTTGAGCCCGACTTATTTAGCGATGTTGACCCAAAAAGTTGACTTTGCTAAGTTAACCCTCGAAGGCCAAAGCTTTGAGTGTCACTATTTATTAATTGAAATTTTCTTAAAAATAGGCCCACGTTATGAACTTTATAATTGGTTACAAATTGTTCTATAAGAAATCCAGATTACTTAAATAATTTTTAGTATCAAATGTCTTTTAACCAAAAAAATTGTTATTCAACCAATTATTTTATACCACATTTTATTATGAACATCAAACAATAAAGCATTAAAGTTGGTTGAAAACCATTCAATTTTTTAGATAATATAACATATTATAATTTGTTAAATGCTATTTGTAAGGGTCGGTTTATTTTTTGGATTTGAAAAAGTGGTATTTTCAAATATTTTCTTTTGAAAATTGAATCTTCATTCAACTAAACATAGTACAAACAAAGATTCAATATGACTGTCTACTAGGCACCAAAAATCTTAAATATAGACCAAATTTATTAGTTTTACAATCGTGGCACAAAATACTTGATGACATCGACCCGTTCGAAACGAATAATAGAGCTCATCATTTGCTTAAAATCATACTCCATGACAGTCAATAGACGTAACCAATCAACCGAAACCAATTTCACCCGTTTCACCCAAGCGAAGGCATTTACAAATTGGCTTAGACATACTTCTAGCAAAAAAAATCTATATGCCTCACTGTCAAAGTAAACTTAAGAGGTGGGGAGACCGCCCCTCTATTACAACCTGAAAAACATAACAAAAACATATATAAAACCAAATCTCCACCAAAACACAGCCACTGCCACGATCCATGAACCTGAGCTTCCCCCACGCCAGCTTCCCCGAAGTCTTTCCCACCACCTTCAGCCACCGTCCACCTGAGAGGAACCATGGCTCCTCCTTGGCCAGGCCGTCCTGCCACCGCCCACCGTCACATGGCGGCATGAACCCAGCCATATCTAGGCCCCTCAATACTGGCACTTGGCGAGCGGCAACCAGGCCTACCTAACCGTGTCGGACCAAAGCAGTTGAGCTTTCCTCAGTCTGATGCAGCCAAGATCTAGAGAGGATCCACGGCCCCCATGGCTGCCGCGGACGGAAGCAGCACTTCCCTCATCAATCCCGAGCTTAGAATGGCGGCGAATGTCCCACCTCTCCCACGCCCTTACTTCAAACCGAGGCATCACGAACCCGAGCGCTATATAGATCGGCCATCGACAGCCTTAAAGACAAAGATCGGCGGCCAATGAACCGACGCATTGGCCACCAGCCCCAGTACCCTTTCTCTCTTGTATTTTCAAATATTTTTATGCAACAAAGTAATCACGTTGTAAAAGAGAATACTAACTATTACGTTCTATATTGCTATGTATGATATATCATGTGGTTACAGTTAGATTTTTAGAATATTAATTAGGTAGTACTAAATTTATTATATTTGTTTAAGTATATATGCATATAACTTTGCTTAAAACATTTAAACTTGTAGTTTATAATCAAAGTCTATCTTGATGGTTAGGTATGAAAGCAAAAGGTCGTATGTAATAAATACTTTACCGCTTGTTATTTTATTCCACACGATTTGTTTCAACTCTTTACGTTCACAAGTAGTAGGCACAATCTAACCGCCAGACTGTTCAAATATAGAACAAAAAGGGACAAAAAAAAAAAAGGAAGGATCGAAGAGGAGCATGACCCTAATTGTGGGATTAATACAAAATAAAGAAGCAATCATATATGGAAAAATATCACGTGCCATATGATTATATGCTATATATACCCGTTAAATTTATATATGTGTTGGACAGAGTGAAAAGGCTTAACAGTTTCCCATTCTAGATTTCCTATTTTGTAGCTGTTTCCCAATTTTTAGATTTCTTTATTTCCAATTTAGTATTTCTTTTTAATTTGTTAAGTTTCCCGTATGAATGAATTTCTTATTTTAGGCTAAATTTATCTATTTAAAACCAAATTTTCTAATTTTGGGAAGTTATCAGATAATCTGTTAGATTATCTCACAGTTTTGTACAAATTCTTCAAGTCTTTTTCTCTAGGATTGAGTTTGCTTCCATACGCTCATGAGATTTTTTTTTTTTTTTTTTGGGGCTATCCTATTCCTTCTTTAGCGCTATTGCTTACACGCATTTGAACATAAATTACACACACATACATAAATATATATATATATATGTATATACACGTATAAATAAACGTAAGTTATACGAATATTGAACATGTCAAAGTACTTGACGTCCGCAAACAGCAGGAAACACCTTTGAAACAAAAACTTTCACGACAAGTAAAACCGGCCCACTTCCTCAAACTTTCTCTTCAACCCTCAGAAAACCCCATAAACGTGTGCCCTACTTCTAATATATGTATATGTGTATATATATACATATATATGTATGTATGTATAGTCATGGCTTAAGTCTTAACATCACCACCACCATTTCTGACAATTACCATCACCATTCTTATCTCACCCTATATCAATATCATCACTACTTTTAAACTTTTTTACAAATACAACGTCCTATATGCATATATTACTTGAATAATTCTTTTATTTAATTTTGGTCACAGGTCTAGTCAACTGATAAATTTTCTACAAATATGTCCCTTAGATCAAGATCTGTCAAGAAGGCATCGACGTCGGATTCTTCTAACGACGCTGAACCGATTGAGGAACGTCAGCCCCCTTTCTCGCAACGGGCCATCTCTCAGACTTTGACGAGCACCGCCAACTTGGCCAACCTCCTCCCGACTGGGACCCTCCTCGCCTTCCAGCTCCTGACACCTATATTCACCAACAATGGAGCATGTGACCCCGTCACACGCTCGTTGACTATTCTCCTCCTCATCCTTCTCTCCTTCTCTTGCCTTCTCGCGTCTTTTACGGACAGCGTGAAGGCCTCTGACGGCCGGGTCTACTACGGCCTGGCCACCTTTAGAGGCCTATTCTTGTTTGACTACCCAGACCCTTCCGGGTCGGGTCTGCCTGACTTGAGGAAGTATAGGATCGGGTTCATCGACTGGGTCCACGCAGTTTTATCGGTGTTTGTGTTTGGGGTGGTGGCTTTGAGGGACAAGAATGTAGTGGGGTGCTTTTATCCGCAGCCAAGGCACACGGTTCAAGAGGTTCTGGACATAGTTCCTGTAGGGATTGGGCTTATTTGCAGCTTGTTGTTTATGGTTTTCCCCACCAGAAGGCACGGTATTGGCTACCCTGTCACACCTGGCAAATAGTTCTTCACAATGAACTTGAATTCTTGCTTTTTCCCCTCATGTTATCATTCTTCAATCAGTACATATATATATATGTCAGTTTCAGTTTGTTAATGTGTCTAGCTTATTCAATTTTTTTGTTTGGATCTAACATGAAAAATTAATCAGTATTAAAATTGATAATCAGCTAGAGTTAATTTCTTTCCTTGAAGAAACCAACCAGAAGTTGTAGTTTTTTTTTAATACACCTCCACGACTCTATACAATAGACATGTATATGTGTGTTAAATAACATATATTAAAAGCATTGGCCAGCTGTATATGATCATCAGAAGATCAGTTGGGACGTGGGAATTTGCTGAACTTGTTTAGTTGCTTTTCTTCTGTTTTCTTTTGGTAGGATGTGTGAGATATATATATATATATATATGTATACACAGCTGTATACGTTTTGACAAGACAAACAATTTATATTTTATGCTTACTAATACAAGTTCATTCCTTCCAGAAACCAACCAGAGGCATTTTCTGTTATTCATTTTAGAGTTTTTTTTTTTAAGTACTTACGCATGCATTATTATACAAGTTTAAACTTTTAATTCAACTCAACATACATATGAAACTAATAAAGAAACGGTAAAATATGGAAATTTTTTCTAATTAACTTTTTTTTTTTTTAGAGAAACCTTTTTTTTAAAATATTTCTAAAGAAACTTTCCTAATTGGCCACCAATATTTTTTCTGGTTTTTAATTATTATATTAGTCTAGTCTCGGCCAATCAGTATCAAACACAAAATCCTATTGAATCAAGTTCATTCCTATGTGTCCAATCCAAACACGACCTTCATGTTAAGCCACACACAATTCACAATTTCATTTGAGAACAAATGTTAGAAAAAAATTCCTTGCAACAAATAATAAAATCCACGTGTACGTTCTTGTCATGTGGGACAGGCAATTAAATTCAAATTTGTGTACGGTGGACAGGCTTATGTTAGGTATAAATGACTAGTATTTAATTGTTGTGAAAAATTTTCTTTTAAAAGAAAATTGTTTTATATTTAGGGAAATTGTATCAAATAGTATAGTTTCAATTCTTATTATAAACAGATAGCACACTTTTAAAAATATTGAAGTAAATAAAATTTTTAAAATCTCGTACTCTTTTTAAACACTTGAAATTTTAAATTTATCTCATTTTTTTCTTCTTCTCTTTCTTTTCGTTTTTATTTTATTTTTTGTTATCTCACTACTGTTTCTTGCTTTTCTCTATGTTATTCTATACAAAAATAAAATTTTCTTTAATTTAAATAAGTTATTTACTAAACACTATTACGTTTTAGTTTATTTATTTTTATTCTTAATTAATTATGGGCTAATTCCCTCTTTCTCCTTTTTATTTATTATATAAACATTTTACTCCATTCACCCTGCTTAATCCCTAATGATTATAATTTATTTGTCAAGTTAATTTATTTTGAATTGTGTGGTTTTAGCGTATTGGCTGATTTGGGTTAGGTAATGATGCTTGATCGTATTCTTAATATGAGAACAACAAATCCTTACAAACAAACACATTAACAAATCTTTAATCTTATTTTCGTATTCTTTAATATGAGGATAACGAATCTTTACAAACAAACACATTAACTTTGACCGGTTTTAAATTATCATCACACATTCACCATATTCATCAAATTCTGTTGAGTTCATATTGTTAGAGTATTTAAGAGAATGATTTGAACTATAAAGTCTTAACCTTAAATATTTGTAAAGTTTCACGTACTGTAGTGTATGGTTTAAACTATTATATCTTCTCAACGCCCTATATATGTTCGTATTTCTATCTATGGCATATCCCTCCATTTCTATTGTGTTGCATATATATGAAAGAAAATAGGTTTCTTTAAGGAGTTTCATCTGCTTCTTTTGTGTGTTAAAAGCGGTTTCATCCGCTTTTTTGGCTAGTGTTTTTTGTGTTGTTTATTGAGTTTATATTTTGCCCTAATAAAAGTAACGTTAGAAGTTGATTATTCTCACCATGTTAATAAAAAGTCAATTTTCGATGGTGGGAATCGAAAAAATACCCATCAATAGGTATCTATCTTTTAACCGTACGATTTGGAGGAAAAAATAATTTTGACCAAAGCCAATGGTTTTAAACATACACCACCATACAGTGGTCATAAACATACATTATATTTGAAATGTATAACATATAGTTTTTGAGACAAATATCACCATTCAAAAAAAAAAAAAAAGAATCTTCCAATATTTATTTTTTCAATCATATCGTAGAATTTTAATCTTCATATTCTTGTATCTTTCTTTTTCAAATCATCTCTTATGCTATATTAGATTGCTATATTAGATTTACAAAAAGCTATTTATGTTTATTTTTTTTGTGTATCACTTAAATTATTTTAATCTAATTTGCATACTATGTTCTCTTCTTTTAATAAATTTAAATTCAATAACTAGGAAACATTTGTCCAAGCATGTAGAAAATTAATGTAACTGATGTTTAGAATATGATTTATATAACATCTCTCTTCTTCTCTGCAAAAATCTCAATTCAGTATTTTTGTTCCTGTATCTACTATCTCATGTAATTGTTTTTTTATTATTATTTTGTATTTTTTATTGGAGTCTGGTTTGTGTGTGCACGCGATTTTTTTTTTTTTTTTTTGTCTTTCTACTTTCTTTGTTAAGGATTTTTTTTTTCTTCCATTGAAAATGAAGTTCTTTTCAAGCATAAAAACTTGAGGGAAGACAGAGGTAAGGAGAATAAAAAGCCACGAAAATATAAAATAACAAGTCTTCGAATAGGATTTTAGTTTCACACCACAAACATAATATTATTCTTTTTCTTATTAGAATACGTAAAAATCTAAAAAAATTCGTCTTTATTTTTACATTTTTGGCGAGTAATCTGATAGAATTTTGTGAGATATTATAGTAACAATAAGATGAATTATTTTTTGAGAACTAAGATATTAAAAATGTTATGTTCATGATAAATCTAAAACAATTTAAATTGTTAAATCAAACTTTACAATAATTTACAAGGGTGCAACATTATTAAACACCTTTACTTATGATTGTAAAAGAGATCCTCTGAAGTCGATGCTATACACTCACGGGGGCAAGAATATGAGCCACTTTGATTCTCATGTCCCCACATGGCAACAACTGATGTGGACCCACGTTAACGATTTCAATTTTCTACTACGAAAAAGAAAAGAAAAAAAAAAACCTTATTTTATGTTTACAACAAATCTAAAAAATAATTAAAATTACCGATAAATATATATATTTATTTTCCAACAAAAAATTGTCTTTTTTTTTTTTTTATAAAAAGAGATTTCTGAAATCAATGAGATACTTGTCTGGACTAAGTTCTGCTGACTTATGGCTAACATGAGCCAGTTTGATTCGCATGTCCCCACGTGACAACTTATGAATTTCAAGTTCAAGCCACGTTCCTTGGAAAAAAGAAAAATTAAAAAAATAAAATAAAATCAATGGGAAGATCAATGCACGTGAAAAAAAATCATTACCCCTCAAAAAAAGAAAAATATTGCAAAATATCTCTGAGTTTCATAAAGACTACTAAGAAAAAAGATCAAAATAAAAAATATTACTGGGTTTTCAGTCTACGGCACCGTTCAGCAACAATGTCAATCTCTTTCAGGCTGAGTCCTCTCTTCACTTCACCGCCACCAAAACGACGACAAACCCACCACCAAGGTTTCTTCGTTTCACCACCGCCACAAGCTCTATTTCCCAAAAGACCAATATCCAGCTTTTCATCCCTCAAAAGGCTCACTAATTATTCGTTAAATCAAATCAGAGCCGTTAATGGAAAATCCGAACAAGTCTCATCACAAAGAGAGAAGCCCAGATCATGGGAAAACGTGCTGTCCACGGCAGCTAGCTTGTATCCTTTGTACGTGACCGTTGGAGGTGTGGTTGCTTGCCTTAAGCCCTCTGCTTTTGCATGGTTTGTGAAAGCTGGCCCTGCTTCTTATAGTGTCTCACTTGGGTTAATCATGTTGGCCATGGGCATTACTTTGGAGCTCAAGGACTTCCTTGGTCTCTTCTGGGAAAGGCCTCTTTCTGTATGTCCTATTCTCCTTTTTTTTTCCTTTTTTTTTTTTTTGAGTCTCAGGGTGTGATATTTTAAGTTTAGATACAGACGTGTTTCATTTTTACTGTTTTTTTAACTTAATTTGAATTTTGGATCTTAATTTTAGAGGTTAATGTGAATTTTCCCTGGAACTTTAGGACTTGGGTGTGTGTATGTGTATATATATATATATATATTCTATTTGATTGCAGTACTCATATTAGAAACCTCTCAATGGTGGTCAGATACTGTTTGGATGTGTCGCTCAATACACAATCATGCCATCTTTTGCGGCCATCATTAGCAAAATCCTAGGTCTCCCGCCTTCTCTTTCGGTCGGGTTAATACTGCTTGGTTGTTGTCCAGGAGGTACCGCCTCCAATGTGGTACGACTTTTTTTCCAACATTGTTTCTTTTCTCTGCTTTGTTTTATAATCTTCTCTTGCAGATGGATGTAGTACTTGAAAAACTGTCTCTCTTTTTTTTCCTTCCAGAAGCCACTTTTTCGAAGCATCCATTATAAATACAAAATGGGGTCTCAAGAAAATAAACTGTCTATTGATGTTGAGTGCTGACGCTTAGATACTGCCTAATGCATTATAACACCGAATAAAATTCTACCATGCCCTTGAATTAAGAGATATCCCATCAATTTTTATTTTTGTGGGAAAGTGTTTCAGGTGACCTTAATTGCTCAAGGGGATGTTCCTTTGTCTATTGTGATGACAATATGCACCACTCTGGGGGCAGTGCTTTTGACTCCTTTACTTACAAAGATACTAGCGGGAACTTACGTTCCCGTTGACGCCCTCAAACTTTCCCTCAGCACCCTGCAGGTAAAATTTGAGCTAAATTAATAGACATCCATGGATATAATTGTAACGCCCTTATGTGGGGGTTAACAGTTTTTAATGAGATAAAATAAAAATAAATAATAAAAGTAAAACCTTAAAAATAAAATTTACCCGGGACTTAAATGAAAACTCTCAACTTAAAAATAAAAATATAGACGATAAATAAACCACAGTTTTAATGTAGCACCTTAAATTTAATAATATAAACTGTTGTCATCATCATTTTAACCCTCAACACATTATAATACAGTCACAGAAAGTAACAATTGATGCTTACATTATCATGAAGAACATTCTCAACGATTGAAGCAGTCCCAATGTAATATAGTTACATCACTTCCTCAACTATATTTCTCGTAGCCACCTCACACTTAGTGAGTCATGAAAAGATATAAACATAAGGGAATGAGCGACACTATGCTCAGTAGAGAAAGCCATTACTCACCTTTAGGTTTTTATCATTACCACATTAAAACCTGCATGGTTAGTAAGTTACATCATATTCCAGATTATGAGGTTTATTATGATCACATCTTATGGATACCGTAGTTAATCATTACCAAGTGTCATAATTACACATTTATACAAATATTACCAATCATCATTGTTCCTAGGTATCCATGTTAAATTGAGTATCACTCAACTCATCGAAACCCAAATGGGCGCACTTGATCACCCTATAAACATTCCAAAGGTGTTCCGGTGAGGGGACATCAAGCCCCGAGTCCTCACCAAATCAATTCCTGTACAGTGTGTTCTGGGACTTTCAACCCAAGGAAGCGTCATCACCTTCCCCCTATTTTACCTTTTAGGGTATTCATGCCCAAGGACGTAACCGTCGCCCTTTTCATGTCTCACAATTTCTCTATATTAAATCATTATTAATAGAGTTAATTTTCCTAACCATGCTTCTCAATTTATAATATGTGTCAATTCATTATGTTCCTCGCCGTACAATACAAGACGAGTCCATGTCATAGTTTCATATGTGATACACATATAATATCAGTTCAACATAGATATATATATATTGCGGCAAAACAATCAATTTTAATTCTATAAAAACCTCACAAAAGATGAGTAATAGAATCCCTACCTTTCAAGCTTATCAACAGTCTCTTAATCCTGGAATCAATTAACGTTAGCTCCATACTCCCTTGATCTTGAACTCCAAGCAAAACAGATCCAGTTGTATCTCGTTGTATCTACAAAGCATCCTCTGTAGTGCTCCTCGAGCGACTATGAATGGCTAGGAATGCTTCCTGGAGATCATACATTCTTGAAAACGTCATTCTGGACTTCGATACTGCTGTTTGAATCGCCTCGATTCGCGTGCAGTCGGTACCGGATGATTTTCATCAGAGTGGAATTTGCTCAAACGGAGGTCACCATTGCATCCAGAGCATCGAAACGAGTCAGGAGGCGGTCTCGGATCTTCGATCGGAGGTCCGGATCACAAAATTCCAATTTAGCCTTTGACTGGCCGTTGACCGGCGTTGACCACCGTTGACCGGCGTTGACCGACTTTGACCGTCGTTGACCGGCGTCAATCGGGGTCCGCTGGCAGCTGGGCTCGGGCCTACCCCCCCTAAATCGACCCTTCTGAGTCCAATGGCGGGGTCAATTTCACCCAATTCTGCCTCTAACATAGCGGGTCGTGAAGTACAACGTCGGTAGAAATGGATGAGCTCCGATCTCGATTCTCCGACGATGGAAACCTGAAATTGGCTGAGGGCTTTTGCTACCCATCCTCCTATGAGCATTTCCCCTCATCCAATTTAAAGAAACGTGGCTGGGAAGAGCCAAAACGGAGGCTCCCGCGGCGGTTGACGGCGGCGTTGGCCGTTCTCCGGCGAAACCGGCTCCTTCCGTGCAATTGATCGAGGGGTTTTACTTCCCTTGATCCTCTGAACTCATTGGGAGGGGTGGTGTCAGTCACCTCCTCCGGCAAGGCGGAGTTCCACCATGGGGGCGGCGGTGCACGGCGGCAATAGGCGGGCGGAGCAATCCGGCGGTTGTTGAGCTGCCACCAAGGGTGGGTTTTGTTCCTCTCATCACGGTGGTCGTGTAGGAACAAGAATCACGTCGATCGGACGTCGGACGGCGAAGATATCTCGTCGGAAAGAAATGGGTTTTGCCGCCACTTTGGGCGGCGCGTGTGGTCTCCTCCGGCGGCGTTTTGGGCGGCGCGGCACCTCGTTGGACTCAGCTCATCGAGAGCTTTCCATTGGTGCGGGAGGTGTCGAAAACGGATGCCGAAATCTCAAACGATCTTTGAGGAGAGAGAGAGAATTTTTTAGAGAGAGAAAGTAGAGAGAGAAAGAGTTTCGAATTATGAGAGATTTTCTGATTTTTTTTTATATATATACTAGGTAATTAATCTAATTACCTTAATACCCTTAGGAGAATAACGGGTGTCACAATAATACAGTCCAGTATATGATACTTGTGTTGTTTCTTTCCTTTCTAGGTGGTTGTTTTACCAATTCTGTTGGGTTCTTATATCCAGAGTGCATTTCCCGGGGCAGTAAAACTTATTACGCCCTTTGCACCACTTTTCGCCGTTTTAGCTACATCTCTGCTTGCTTGCAGGTTTAGTTATCTACTTTTTTTTTGGGGGGGGGGGGTAAAAGTGTATTGAATTTGATTTATTTATGATGATCTCACTGTCGAGGTTTATTTCATTTTTGGAGCCAGTGTGTTCTCGGAGAACGTTGTTCGTCTCAAATCTTCAGTGGTTAGCGGATCATTGGCGTTGGATATGTCTCTAATGCATCGTGTTCAAGCATTATTAACCAGCCAACTGGGGGTTGTAACACTTTCTGTGCTCCTATTACATTTTTTTGGTTTCTTTGTGGGGTAAGTATTGAATGCTTCATAATATTCTTTCTTCAAAGCAGATCCTTGTTTTAACGTTATAAAAGAAGGCGTTTATTGTTAACTTTTTATTTAGCATTTTCCTGATGGTATCGATTGTGGCGGACATATTTTTTGTGGAAATTTTTTGGTAAGATCTGAGGCCGTGAGTGTTAAATCCAAGAAAAACATGAATTTTTCATATGCAGGTACATATCAGCAGCTACTTGTGGCTTTAAGGAACGACAAAGGCGGGCAATATCAATTGAGGTATTGCATTGTAGGGTTCAGAGTTCCATGAAATAAATAGATCATGGTCTAATTGGTGAGTAAATCCTTTCTGTTTTGCATCTTGTCGCAGGTCGGAATGCAAAATTCTTCTTTAGGTGTGGTTCTAGCAACGTCCCATTTCACATCGCCCATGGTCGCGTTACCCGCAGCAATGTCTGCTGTCATTATGAATATCATGGGCAGTAGTTTGGGTTTCTTTTGGAGATATGTTGATCCTTCTGATTCCAAGTAGTCTTAAAGATGCTAAATGATGGAAGAGCCCTTTATTAACTAAGAGACTTATTTTCACTATGTACTGCCTTTGTCATCCTCTATGCGTGTTTCCCCTTTGACGACGGAGCGATTGATACTCAAATTATAATTTCTTATTTGTTCATTAATTTTTTAGAATCGAGTTAGAAGGTGAGTCATTCTTCTTGGCCTTTTCTTTTTGGTTTCTTACGGCACATGAAGAACTCGTGGTATGGACCATTGTTAGTAGTATAAGGGCACGTTTGGTGCATCATATTATTTTGTATTATTTCTATATATATGGTTTTTATTTTGTATTGTACTAAATTTAATATTATTTCATTTTTTTTGCGATCTATTAAACTTTTAATGGGATAAATTCCCTTCCATCTTCATACCAAATAAGGAAAAAAAAATTTCCCTCTTTTCCTTTCATACTAAACACTTTTTATGGGCTAAAAATAAAAAAGAAAATTGTCTCCATCTCCATTTCCCTCACCTAGGTTATCTATCTCTTTCTTTATTTTAGCTCCCTCCCACCAAACAAGGCTCAAGGAATGACAATATTTAACGTATTAGTTTGTCATTTGTCAAACTTTTTCTCTCAGTTGTATGAAAAGCCATATATACACTCACTTGTGACATCCCACAATGGTACAACCATATGAGTTAAATTCGGTTTTGAATCCATCGAAAGCCCCACTTAATTTTCACCTGCAGGCGTTATTATCAATTTAACATTGGGCCTGCTTCTCCGTCTCTCCACATATACATAAATACATACATAATATAGGTATTGTGTACACTCAAAGCTCCCTTCTGAGTTTGATTTTTCAGTACTAACAATAGCTAATTACCAAAAGTCCAACAGCTTTTTCAGGTATAAAATCTTCCATCTTTAAATAGATAAATAATGAATTGGTATTAACATTAACATAGTTTTGTTTTGTTCTGCTTTGTTAATATTAATGTGAAATATATGGCCTTGTATTGTCCAAAATTTTTTCATATTTTATGCTGTCGTTTTTCTCCTCATTTTCCTTTCTTTGGACTATGGAATTTCTTTGCAGCAAAAATCTATTGTTTTGAAAAGAAGCTGATCATCGTGAAGACGGAAAACTCAAACTCCAATATTATGGAACTTCGTACGGATCGTAGGAACAAGAATATGTTTGACACAAAGAGCCATGAAAGAGAAACACAAAATGATCACAGTGGAAAAAATAGATTGAGATCGGCAAATGAAATGTCTCAAACTGTTTGTTTGTTCAGAAAATATCTCCTAGCAAGAGCTCAGCACAACATAGGCAAGACTAACATGGAAGAATATGAAGCTATCAACAAGTCTCCATACCGTCACTTATTACCGCTAAAATTGGGTCGAAATTGTTTGTCCCGACCGCCATCTCTTCTGGAGAGGAAGTTGTTCCCAGAATTGAGGTACACAACATCATTCTCCATTGACTAATTGGGGTTTAATTGAACTTGTTTGGTACTTTTTCTCCTGTTAAATTGTTTCTGGCGCGCTGAAGTTGCTACAGCCAATATATATTTTTTTTCTTGAATTGTTTGAAGGTGTGACTCGGTGAAATCAACTCAGGATTCCTGTGCCAACAAGGCTTCTGCATCATCACAATTCACAATATTTTATGCAGGACAAGTCAACGTCTATGACAATGTTTCTGCTGAGAAGGTGAAAATAAAACCCAAAGGGTACAATTTGTACCAATCTAAATTCGAAAAAAGTCGATGAAGCCTGTGATAATCGCGGTGCTGTTAAATTGCAGGCGCAGGAGGTTATGATGATTCTTGGTGGTGAACAATCATTGTTAAAACCTGTTTCTAAGGAAGTTCCAAAAACAGATGCCAGATCATCGCCACCTCAAAAATCTGATTCACAGTCAGTTCTTTACAAGTCGAAGCCAGGTATCTTTTTAATTCTCTATGCGCAAATTCTTGTGAAAAAACGACGTTATAACGTGTCATCACCGGTTGTCATATTTCCTGACAAAATTTGCCATCGCTAAAAGCTTCAGTAAAACAACATTCTTTCAACAATGAATTGATGAAAATTGTTGTTTGCATTATTACTTTTAGCGAGTATATTAATAGCTATTACTCTCTTATTTTTTGCTATCATCATTCTTCTAAACCCTGTTATTTACTTGCTCAAAAAGAACAATATATTGCCAATCTTCACGTTTTCAGGTGTTCCCTTGGCGAGAAAGTATTCGCTTCAATGCTTCATTGAAAAGCGCCGCGACAGGTAAAAATCCGAATGAAAACTGACAAAATGTGTTCTGTTCTACTTCTAGTCCTAGTTATAATGGAATTGATCTAGCTAATAACATGTTTGAAAAATCTGTAATGCAAGTAATGCATTTACTTACACGGCTTGTGCTTGTCAGGATCATAAGCAAATCTCCCTATGCAGTGGTAGCTTCCAGTCCAAGTAATGACGCAGACAAGGAGGCCTCAACAGACAATGAATTGACCGAAAATCGCCGCCCTTCTCTTTCGCCTTTCCCTTCACGTTTAGGTTACTTCTTTCCTGTTTCAGCTGATAAAGGTTGTTAAGAGGAAGAGACTAATTAAAACTCATATTTAGTGGCTACATATTCCTAACAATACTTCTATTTGTAACCGATTAAATTAAGTACTGTAACACAACAGAGTTATCATGCATATATACTTAAATTATTATTACAAACGCTGAGCTGAAAAAAGTGAAAGAGCTCATTCTAATTGCATTACTAGTGAAGGTACAAAAACGAAATATATGGAGGGAAGTGATCTGAGAGTTTGTTAGCTAACAAACTCCCTCTAGAATATTCTTTACTTTGTCTTATTATCAAAAAACAGAAATAACAATAAGAAAAAGAAAGAAAAAATAAGAAATTCCTAATACACCGGATTGGCAGCAATATGGAGAGCAGCTTGATTATCAAAGTAAAGAAGAGCTGTATCTTGATGAACAACACGAAAGTCTTTAAGCAAGCCAATCAGCCAAACGATTTCACAAGTAACATTGGCCATAAACCAATACTCTACTTCTACTGAAGAGCGTGAAACAACTTGTTGTTTCTTGGACTTCCAAGAAATAAGAGAGGAACCAAGAAAAATTCAAAATCCAGAGAGTGAAAGACGAGTGTCAGGACAAGTGCCCCAATCTTCATCAGAGAAGGCTTTAAGCTAAAGTGTCAACGTTGAAGGGAAGAAAAGACCTTGACCTAGAGTTTTCTTGACATATTGTAAGATACGTATAGCTGCATTGGGATGAGTTGTGCGAGGGGCTGTTAAATATTGACTGAGGCGATTGACAGAATAACTGAAATCAAGTCTTTTAATGGTTAGATAGATAAGTTTTCCTATCAATCTTCGATAGCTTGTAGGTTCAGTAAGCAAGTCACCATCAGATTGAGAAAGTTTCAAGTTAGGTTCCATGGGGATAGAAGCTGGCTTGCATCTCAAATGTCCTATGTCAGATATCAACTCGAGAGCATATTTTATTTGACAGATAGAAATACCAGCAGCTGATCTAGCAACTTCTATACCCAAGAAATACTTAAGATCACCTAAATCCTTCATCTTAAAACGTTTATTCAAAGCAGCCTTGAGAGTGTCCACGAACAATTGATCATTGCTTGCAATGATTATATCATCAACGTATTGTAACCGTTTCATTCCAACGGTTTCAAGAATTGAAACCAATCAATTTCTTTAACTGTTTAGAACTGTAATGGTCTCATATTTTTATGTTTTCATTAAAACCATAATTAAAAAATTTGGTAACTGTTATCCATTCTTGCTATATATTTTCTTGATGGGAGGAAATCGTTGCAGAGCAGAGATTAAAAAATAACTTGGGTCCCCAAGTCCAGAAAACTCTTTGGAAACCAACACCATCAATTGAGCTTTTGGAGGACTTGGAAGCCCTCAAGTGCAGGCAGCCACATCATTCATCGTTGACAACCAAAAGAATACAGTAGCAATGGCAGGAGGTATTAAGATTTTTACGCTTTCGTGTAATTAGATTTTATAATGCACAAAGTATATAGCATATTGAATTGTTGTTATTAAGTTTTACATTTGGCATCAGAGCAAATTTAACCTCTGCCTTGCATAAGAAAATTAAAAAAAAAATCCGTGTTCATGAACGCACGGTTGAAAATTTTTTTGATTTCTGGGTTTTGGTTTTTAGCGTTTTTTAATTGAAACAAAGATTAGAAATCATTTAGACATTAGATTTCTATGAATTCTGTAATTTGAAATGCCAAAATTGGTGTCCGGATGGGAGAATTACAGCCGGGTCTCCAACCGGGTTGAAACCGGGTCGTTCGGGTGAAGAAGACCCGGATTCAAAGGTTGAAGACGAGAAAAAATGACATGTCGTTTCAGGCAATGAAGGGCGTTTCTTTCCAGCGAGAAACAGCATGTTGTTTCGCCTTTGGACAGCCAAAACGACATGTCATTTGGACTGTCAACGGGCAGAGTTTTGGTTATGTAAACGACGTGTCATTTATGGCCGGGGGGGGCCGCATTTAGCCTCCATGAACGACGCCGTTTTTTTAAAAAAAAATCCAAAAATTAAAAAAAAAATTATTGATTTTTTCCAGATTTCATAAAATGATATTTTTGGGGAAAATTTCATAAAATTTTCAATCTTTGTAATTTTATGAGTTTTTCATAATATTGTGACACCCGTTATTCTCCTAACGGGTATTGAGGTAATTAAATTAATTTTTAGTGTATAAAAAAAATTGCTTCATTTAAATTTATTTTATAATATTTATTTTTATCTATTTTTAAATTTTCTAAAATTCTCCTATATTTATTTAGTATGATTACTAAAAAGCCTTAGAACTTCTAATAAATCTCAAAAATGTCATATTGGCATTATGTGTGTTAAAGTCTTTAGATGAGACATAAGGATATCTTTTCCAACTACTCTTGACCCTCATTTTCTTTATTTCCTCCGTGACATGCTTCAACATGTCTCCTCTATAATTGTTTCCATCACTTCTCTTCAAAGACTTCATCTTTTCTTCCTTTCTCTTCCACGGTTCCCACACTCTTCTTCTCATTTCTTTGCTGAAGCAAAATACTTAGAGAACTTCTTCAAGGCAGCCATAAAAATCAGCCACCATCACCTCCATTTGAGCAAGAATTTCAGTCATACCGAACTAAAGGAACCTGTTTTGAAGCCATTTCAAGCTTCCAACTAACCATAATCCGAGGTTAGAATCTTATGAACAAATTTAGTCTTTCATTTATAAATTTTCTTTTATACTAAAGGATTATTCAAATTTGCGTTCTTAAACCTAAGTATATGTTTGTTGCTATTTTGGAGCATATGTATGAAGTCTAAGTGTATATGCCCTAGACAGAAAATTTATATTGTTAAACTTTATAATACCTCTATGGGCAGTGGTTATTTCTTGAAATTCTAAGATTAAATTAAAATAAATTTTATGAATGTAGTTGTATGTTGTGCTTTAGTTTTAATTGTCCTTATGCACGCCTTAGGATCAAGGGAGTATGGAGCTAACGTTAACTGATTCCAGGATTAAGAGACTGTTGATAAGCTTAAAAGGTAGGGATTCTATTACTCATCTTTTGTGAGGTTTTTATAGAATTAAAATTGATTGTTTTGCCGCAATATATATATATCTATGTTGAACTGATATTATATGTGTATCACATATGAAACTATGACATGGACTCGTCTTGTATTGTACGGCGAGGAACATAATGAATTGACACATGTTATAAATTGAGAAGCATGGTTAGGAAAATTAACTCTATTAATAATGATTTAATATAGAGAAATTGTGAGACATGAAAAGGGCGACGGTTACGTCCTTGGGCATGAATACCCTAAAAGGTAAAATAGGGGGAAGGCGATGACGCTTCCTTGGGTTGAAAGTCCCAGAACACACTGTACAGGAATTGATTTGGTGAGGACTCGGGGCTTGATGTCCCCTCACCGGAACACCCTTGGAATGTTTATAGGGTGATCAAGTGCGCCCATTTGGGCTTCGATGAGTTGAGTGATACTCAATTTAACATGGATACCTAGGAACAATGATGATTGGTAATATTTGTATAAATGTGTAATTATGACACTTGGTAATGATTAACTACGGTATCCATAAGATGTGATCATAATAAACCTCATAATCTGGAATATGATGTAACTTATTAACCATGCAGGTTTTAATGTGGTAATGATAAAAACCTAAAGGTGAGTAATGGCTTTCTCTACTGAGCATAGTGTTGCTCATTCCCTTATGTTTATATCTTTTCAGGACTCACTAAGTGTGAGGTGGCTACGAGAAATATAGTTGAGGAAGTGATGTAACTATATTACATTGGGACTGCTTCAATCGTTGAGAATGTTCTTCATGATAATGTAAGCATCAATTGTTACTTCTGTGACTGTATTATAATGTGTTGAGGGTTAAAATGATGATGACAACAGTTTATATTATTAAATTTAAGGTGCTACATTAAAACTGTGGTTTATTTGTCGTTTATATTTTTATTTTTGAGTTGAGAGTTTTCATTTAAGTCCCGGGAAAATTTTATTTTTAAGGTTTTACTTTTATTATTTATTTTTATTTTATCTCATTAAAAACTGTTAACCCCCATATAGGGGCGTTACAGAATTTTTGGTATCAGAGCCTAGGTTCGGTTAACCTAGGGAGTGTAGCACCACTTTAAAAAATATATTTTTGAGATGGTTTTGAAACTGAATTTTCATTGTCATCATCAAAATGAACCTTCACATTGATTTATACAGTCTAGAAGGATGTAACATGGAAAGGCCATAGAATGAAAATATTAATAGTTATATGAGTACAATAATTATATAGAAGGAAAGTATTAATAGTTATGAGGGAATGATAATTATATGGAATGAGTTTATAAGTAGATTGCTTATGAGAGATTCGTATAATATTTGGATCTATAAGCATATCTAATTCGTATAAACGATGAGAAATTCGTATAGATAAGAGGATTTAAAAGCCTTTTGTCTCGTGAAAAACAATAAGAAATATAAGGCTTGATTTATTGATTTTAAAGTTTGACATAGATATGCCAAATTTTTCGTAATTGATTCAAACCTAAGTAATGATTATGTGTGGATTCGATGGAGCACATAAGTGTCAATGTCTTTTCTTAAAAGTTCGATTTATTTGAGGAATGTGATATAAGTTGGGAATCATGGTATTGAATCTTGAGAGAGATAAATGTTAAACTTTTGGTCTGTTGAGACTGTGTAAAGTCTAGAATGCATGAATCTCAAAATTGGAATATTTCGTTACGTACATTGTATTTAAGTGTATCAGTGAATCCTTTGGTTACCTAAGGTTTTGTTATATGAGGAAATTATATATTGTATAAGTAGAATTGTGGGGATTGTAGATGTTCTTAAGTAGTAACATCAAGTGTCTTTGTTCATTGATATGGTCTACGTTGGAAGACGTAAATCGTATTGATTTCAAGGTTAGTCGCATTCTAAACCCTTGGTAGTAATGATGATGAATCCATTGATAGATGTTGAGTATTATGAATAACAGATGGGTGTATGCATTGTTCAATAAGGTTTTGATTAAAACAAAATTATTTGAGTTGCTGGATCATTCAGGAAGATCCTTGTTGTCGTTAAATTAGATTTGTTATTTATAGTTAACTTTATCTATAGTGGACTTTGAATTGGATTTAAGATTTATACAAATTGGTTTTCAATTTTATGTTTGTTATTTAACTCGTTCTAAATGTGTTAAGGCCCGAAACAACCTGACCATTTTCAACTAAGAACATTTGGGCCTAGTTCAAATCTTAAATCAGTTTGATTCACACTGTCTCTCCCACGTGGTCTCTATACGTGTCATATACAGTGGTTTAATTATTGTTTACATATACGTTTACTGTGCATAGGAGCTTATTTCTCCGAGTTCACTTTTTCTCTCTTAATTTGTTATTTTCTCTTTAAATCGCAAATCCTCTTCTTTTTCATTAAAAAATTCTTCTTTTCTTCTAAAAGAAGAAGGAATTCTAGAATTCTGCAATTTACTATCTTAATTTTTCCTTTCTATTTACTCTTCTTTCATCTCATCATGGACCCAAAGTACCAACACCTGAGAAAGTATTTCCCATCACTCTCCCAAAAGATTCTCAGAAAGAAATACAAGGCTAGAATTACTCGGTTGTGGATTCTTATGCGTTTTGGCATCCCTTGTGATGTGAGAATGTTGATAGAGGGGAAAATCCGTCCGAGTGACTTTAGTCAAGATGTCGGTTTACCAGGAACAGGTACCAGTCGTAGTGCAATGAAAAGAAGAGCTCGTGCCATCGTGGTCACTTGTAACAAATGTGGAAGACAAAATTGTAACGGTAAATGTACTTCACCTGGTTATATGTCTACGAATAGAGAGGATAAAATAAGGTTTTGTAGGGATGGACTTTCAAAGGAGAACTTGGATAGCATCCATCCTCCTCTCCACGGTCACCCTAGTGGATATGTTCAAGGAGCTATTTTTAAACTCTGGCCTAAATTTTATACAGAAAGACAACGCCTTAGGAATATGGTATTTCTAGATCCTGTTTGTCAAGCCATAAGAAAACTGGATGGGGAATAAGTCATCGCACTATAAAGGTTATTTAGTCTTTACTTATTTGAAGCAGTTTTAGCTGATGTTTAACAGTTTGTGTTTTTCTTTTACTCAGAATATTTGCTTTTGTGTTTGAAATAATTGTGATTATTAGATTGATACAGTAAGTGTTAATATCTTATTTAATTTATGATTTTCTTAAATATATATATAATAAAATATATTATCTTATTAGACACGTCACATACGGTACAGTAATATGTTTGAATTTTGAAAAGCTTATCCAGATATTTCAAGATTTGTGTCTCAAATTTCAAAAGTTCTACAGTATTTGTCGTTTATATTAAATTTCTAGACTTGGTGTATATTTGTCAAAAAGTCTACAGTTGTGTCATGAGGGTCTTCTGTCGAATTGTTCTCAATTGTCAAAAGTTATACAATTAGAGTCTAATCTTTTTCAAAAAGTGAATCAGATTTTCTGTAAACTATCAATCACCTTATCTTACTTTCTTATCCGCACAAGATTTTGTTTAAATCTTTGGATTACCTTTTCATTACCTACTCGTCTATCTCTTTAGCCCTTTTTGTATATTTCTCATCTTTAAAATCTCATGTAGAACCCGAAGTCTAAGTGGAGCAGACATTAAGCAACCACTTCTATAAACCAAATATGTCTACCTCCCAGTCCACGAAGAAAATAAAGAATGTCTGTGTCTTTTGTGGTTCCAGCCTTGGAAAAGATAAAGCTTATTTAGAAGCTGCAAATCACTTAGGGCAAGTCCTAGCACGCAAGAAGATTAACATAATCTATGGGGGTGGTAGTATAAAAATGATGGTAAATATGGCACTAGCAGGTAGGTCTAGCGACGCTACTGATGTAAGAATTTGGCCTCATATTCCAGTTGAAGGAAACCTTTGTAAGGAAGCCATAGGTAAGGGAGAAGGAGTCAGGAGTATCCCTATAAATTTTAAAGACATAATCTATAATTCTGATGCTTTTATAGCATTACCTGGTGGTCTAGGTACTCTTGAGGAAATATTTATAGTTGCTTATGGGCAATTGTTGGGCTTTTATTCCAAACCTTTGGGTCTGCTGAACGTAAAGGGTTTTTATGACGGTCTTTTGAAATTTCTAGATTACGCTGTGGAAGAAAACATCACTACAGAATCGGAGAGACAAATCTTTGTCACTGCTTCAACAGCTGAGGAATTGATAGATAAAATGCAAATCATACATCCAGAATCCGACACTGCAACATCCAAGCTTGAATGGGAAAGGGAAAGCCGGGAGCGGCCAATTGATTTGAATCTCCATCTGTAATCTTTTTGTTTTATCTTTGGCATGTAGGCATGTGTGTCCGTATTTCGTGTGTTACGAATAACCGTTTACCTTGTATTCTGTGTTTCTTATGGTACGTCGTTGATCAATCTTTTAGATTCATTGAGCCTAATGCCGGGATGGCTGGATACGGAGTACTTGATGCTCTCGAAACGCATCCTTCTTAAGGTCCGATCTTTTGTTTATCGATGTTTTTGTATCCTCTAAGCATGCATGATATGGATAGCTGGTATACGGAGTGCCTTGTACTCTCGAAACGTATCCGTATCATGTTTGTAATGTGTAATATTCTGTTAATATTATGTGGAAGTACCAGAGTCAGTTATGGGGATATTCCATATGAAATATGAGTATATTATTTGGATTGAATGTTTGTGTCATGAGAATAGCTGTTTAATGAAAAATATGTCGGGTTTGTCTGCAACTCTGAGATTCCGTTTAATATCTCTATGAATAAGTTTAATGTATGGTTTTGAATATAAGTGTTTGTGATATATGTTTTATGATTATGTTTTAGTTTATTAGTTGAGGTATGAAATCAAATATATTTGACTTTTCCTTACTCAAAAAGGAAAAGGAACCTAAAGATGAAGTATATAAAATTTCTCTGGCAATCTCCTTAAATGTGATTGTAAATCACAGTCCATGGACAATGAAGGACTGGAATCATGGTATGGTCAATATGTATGCCTGATCAGATTCTTAGACTATTATACGGTGTTATAAGTTGAAACTTGTCAGAAATACTCTTATTGAGGGATTTAGGAGTAAGATTTATTATGCAAGTAAATAAGTGGAAATACGATAACTTAAATTTGGAGGACAAACAACATTAACGGTTTAGACTCAGAATTGGAATCATAGTGGAATCATAATTTTTACTAGTATTGCTAGAATTGAAATTTCGAGGACGAAATTTCTTTAAGGGGGGTAGAGCTGTGACACCCGTTATTCTCCTAACGGGTATTGAGGTAATTAAATTAATTTTTAGTGTATAAAAAAAATTGCTTCATTTAAATTTATTTTATAATATTTATTTTTATCTATTTTTAAATTTTCTAAAATTCTCCTATATTTATTTAGTATGATTACTAAAAAGCCTTAGAACTTCTAATAAATCTCAAAAATGTCATATTGGCATTATGTGTGTTAAAGTCTTTAGATGAGACATAAGGATATCTTTTCCAACTACTCTTGACCCTCATTTTCTTTATTTCCTCCGTGACATGCTTCAACATGTCTCCTCTATAATTGTTTCCATCACTTCTCTTCAAAGACTTCATCTTTTCTTCCTTTCTCTTCCACGGTTCCCACACTCTTCTTCTCATTTCTTTGCTGAAGCAAAATACTTAGAGAACTTCTTCAAGGCAGCCATAAAAATCAGCCACCATCACCTCCATTTGAGCAAGAATTTCAGTCATACCGAACTAAAGGAACCTGTTTTGAAGCCATTTCAAGCTTCCAACTAACCATAATCCGAGGTTAGAATCTTATGAACAAATTTAGTCTTTCATTTATAAATTTTCTTTTATACTAAAGGATTATTCAAATTTGCGTTCTTAAACCTAAGTATATGTTTGTTGCTATTTTGGAGCATATGTATGAAGTCTAAGTGTATATGCCCTAGACAGAAAATTTATATTGTTAAACTTTATAATACCTCTATGGGCAGTGGTTATTTCTTGAAATTCTAAGATTAAATTAAAATAAATTTTATGAATGTAGTTGTATGTTGTGCTTTAGTTTTAATTGTCCTTATGCACGCCTTAGGATCAAGGGAGTATGGAGCTAACGTTAACTGATTCCAGGATTAAGAGACTGTTGATAAGCTTAAAAGGTAGGGATTCTATTACTCATCTTTTGTGAGGTTTTTATAGAATTAAAATTGATTGTTTTGCCGCAATATATATATATCTATGTTGAACTGATATTATATGTGTATCACATATGAAACTATGACATGGACTCGTCTTGTATTGTACGGCGAGGAACATAATGAATTGACACATGTTATAAATTGAGAAGCATGGTTAGGAAAATTAACTCTATTAATAATGATTTAATATAGAGAAATTGTGAGACATGAAAAGGGCGACGGTTACGTCCTTGGGCATGAATACCCTAAAAGGTAAAGTAGGGGGAAGGCGATGACGCTTCCTTGGGTTGAAAGTCCCAGAACACACTGTACAGGAATTGATTTGGTGAGGACTCGGGGCTTGATGTCCCCTCACCGGAACACCCTTGGAATGTTTATAGGGTGATCAAGTGCGCCCATTTGGGTTTCGATGAGTTGAGTGATACTCAATTTAACATGGATACCTAGGAACAATGATGATTGGTAATATTTGTATAAATGTGTAATTATGACACTTGGTAATGATTAACTACGGTATCCATAAGATGTGATCATAATAAACCTCATAATCTGGAATATGATGTAACTTATTAACCATGCAGGTTTTAATGTGGTAATGATAAAAACCTAAAGGTGAGTAATGGCTTTCTCTACTGAGCATAGTGTTGCTCATTCCCTTATGTTTATATCTTTTCAGGACTCACTAAGTGTGAGGTGGCTACGAGAAATATAGTTGAGGAAGTGATGTAACTATATTACATTGGGACTGCTTCAATCGTTGAGAATGTTCTTCATGATAATGTAAGCATCAATTGTTACTTCTGTGACTGTATTATAATGTGTTGAGGGTTAAAATGATGATGACAACAGTTTATATTATTAAATTTAAGGTGCTACATTAAAACTGTGGTTTATTTGTCGTTTATATTTTTATTTTTGAGTTGAGAGTTTTCATTTAAGTCCCGGGAAAATTTTATTTTTAAGGTTTTACTTTTATTATTTATTTTTATTTTATCTCATTAAAAACTGTTAACCCCCATATAGGGGCGTTACAAATATCCACATTTTTGATATTTTTATGAAATTTTTCATATTATGGAATAATTTATGAAAAATTCATAATTTTTGGTATCTATTATGAATATTATACAGTATTTGTGTGGATATAATTTTGTAAATTTATGTGCATATAGTGTTCATTATGTATAATTTGTGATTTAAAATTATGCATGCAATATTAAGTTAAATAATTTAGTACATTTAATTTTGTACAATAATATGCTAAATTATATTTTTGAATGTATAATTTTAATCTATACATAATGAAAATTAGTACATAAATTGTGGTTCTTTGTTCATATTTATTTGTTGCTTAAGGTATCTGCAATTTATTTTATGAGCAAAAATTTAAGAATAAATGTCTTGTGATATATGTATTTAATTTTTGAATAATTAAAGAGTAGCCACAGCATCTTTGATTATGCAAAAAATTGTATTAGATATTTAAATCACATATGGTAAAAAGACATTAAATTGTGATTAATCATATTTAATATGATAAATTTTATCCCACAGAAATTTTTATTGTATTTAATATGATTAGTTAGGATGATGTATCAAATTATCTTTCTTAATTTACCCACATGAATTAAGAAAAGGGCATATAATTTGATAGTGTCATCATAAGGATATATGAGTCTGTTTGAATTAAAAATTTAACCCACAGGCAATTTTTATGTTATTTGATTCATATTTTAATGCATGATTTACATTGGTAAACATGTCTTAAAGTAATGTAGCCTCAATTTAATAACATAAGCATGAATGTTTTATTATGCAGCTATGTAAACTGTGAGTTACTCTGATTTCCAATGTGATATTCCTGAACTTAAGGGAGACAACTATAAGGTGTGGAAGGAGAGAATTCTTCTTCATTTAGGTTTCATGGACATTGACTTTGCTATCCGTAAGGATGAAACACCTGCCATTACGGAGACCAGCTAGCCAGATGACGTTGACGGTTATGAAAAGTGGGAGCGATTGTAACGCCCCTATATGGGGGTTAACAGTTTTTAATGAGATAAAATAAAAATAAATAATAAAAGTAAAACCTTAAAAATAAAATTTGCCCGGGACTTAAATGAAAACTCTCAACTCAAAAATAAAAATATAAACGATAAATAAACCACAGTTTAATGTAGCACCTTAAATTTAATAATATAAACTGTTGTCATCATCATTTTAACCCTCAACACATTGTAATACAGTCACAGAAAGTAACAATTGATGCTTACATTATCATGAAGAACATTCTCAACGATTGAAGCAGTTCCAATGTAATATAGCTACATCACTTCCTCAACTATATTTCTCGTAGCCACCTTACACTTAGTGAGTCCTGAAAAGATATAAACATAAGGGTATGAGCAACACTATGCTCAGTAGAGAAAGCCATTACTCACCTCTATCATTACCACATTAAAATCTGCATGGTTAGTAAGTCACATCATATTCCAGATTATGAGGTTTATTATGATCACATCTTATGGATACCGTAGTTAATCATTACCAAGTGTCATAATTACACATTTATACAAATATTACCAATCATCATTGTTCCTAGGTATCCATGTTAAATTGAGTATCACTCAACTCATCGAAACTCAAATGGGCGCACTTGATCACCCTATAAACATTCCAAGGGTGTTCCGGTGAGGGGACATCAAGCCCCGAGTCCTCACCAAGTCGATTCCTGTACAGTGTGTTCTGGGACTTTCAACCCAAGGAAGCGTCATCGCCTTCCCCCTATTTTACCTTTTAGGGTATTCATGCCCAAGGACGTAACCGTCGCCCTCTTCATGTCTCACAATTTCTCTATATTGAATCATTATCAATAGAGTTAGTTTTCCTAACCATGCTTCTCAATTTATAATATGTGTCAATTCATTATGTTCCTCGCCGTACAATACAAGACGAGTCCATGTCATAGTTTCATATGTGATAATCATATAATATCAGTTCAACATAGATATATATATTGCGGCAAAACAATCAATTTTAATTCTATAAAAACCTCACAAAAGATGAGTAATAGAATCCCTACCTTTTAAGCTTATCAACAGTCTCTTAATCCTGGAATCAATTAACGTTAGCTCCATACTCCCTTGATCCTAAGGCGTGCATAAGGACAATTAAAACTAAAGCACAACATACAACTACATTCATAAAATTTATTTTAATTTAATCTTAGAATTTCAAGAAATAACCACTGCCCATAGAGGTATTATAAAGTTTAACAATATAAATTTTCTGTCTAGGGCATATACACTTAGACTTCATACATATGCTCCAAAATAGCAACAAACATATACTTAGGTTTAAGAACGCAAATTTGAATAATCCTTTAGTATAAAAGAAAATTTATAAATGAAAGACTAAATTTGCTCATAAGATTCTAACCTCGGATTATGGTTAGTTGGAAGCTTGAAATGGTTTCAAAACAGGTTCCTTTACTTCGGTATGACTGAAATTCTTGCTCAAATGGAGGTGATGGTGGCTGATTTTTATGGCTGCCTTGAAGAAGTTCTCTAAGTATTTTGCTTTAGCAAAGAAATGAGAAGAAGAGTGTGGGAACCGTGGAAGAGAAAGGAAGAAAAGATGAAGTCTTTGAAGAGAAGTGATAGAAACAATTATAGAGGAGACATGTTGAAGCATGTCACGGAGGAAATAAAGAAAATGAGGGTCAAGAGTAGTTGGAAAAGATATCCTTATGTCTCATCTAAAGACTTTAACACACATAATGCCAATATGACATTTTTGAGATTTATTAGAAGTTCTAAGGCTTTTTAGTAATCATACTAAATAAATATAGGAGAATTTTAGAAAACTTAAAAATAGATAAAAATAAATATTATAAAATAAATTTAAATGAAGCAATTTTTTTTATACATTAAAAATTAATTTAATTACCTAAATACCCGTTAGGAGAATAACGGGTGTCACAGCTCTACCCCCCTTAAAGAAATTTCGTCCTCGAAATTTCAATTCTAGCAATACCAGTAAAAATTTTAATTCCATTATGATTCCAATTCCGAGTCTAAACCGTTAATGTTGTTTGTCCTCCAAATTTAAGTTATCGTATCTCCACTCATTTACTTGCATAATAAATCTTACTCCTAAATCCCTCAATGAGAGTATTTCTGACAAGTTTCAACTTGTAACACCGTATAATAGTCTAAGAATCTGATTAGGCATACATATTGACCATACCATGATTCCAGTCCTTCATTGTCCATGGACTGTGATTTACAATCACATTTAAGGAGATTGCCAGAGAAATTTTATATACTTCATCTTTAGGTTCCTTTTCCTTTTTGAGTAAGGAAAAGTCAAATATATTTGATTTCATACCTCAACTAATAAACTAAAACATAATCATAAAACATATATCACAAACACTTATATTCAAAACCATACATTAAACTTACTCATAGAGATATTAAACGGAATCTCAGAGTTGCAAACATACCCGGCATATTTTTCATTAAACAGCTATCCTCATGACACAAACATTCAATCCAAATAATATACTCATATTTCATATGGAATATCCCCATAACTGACTCTGGTACTTCCACATAATATTAACAGAATATTACACATTACAAACATAATACGGATACGTTTCGAGAGTACAAGGCACTCCGTATACCAGCTATCCATATCATGCATGCTTAGAGGATACAAAAACATCGATAAACAAAAGATCGGACCTTAAGAAGGATGCGTTTCGAGAGCATCAAGTACTCCGTATCCAGCCATCCCGGCATTAGGCTCAATGAATCTAAAAGATTGAACAACAACGTACCACAAGAAACACAGAATACAAGGCAAACGGTTATTCGTAACACACGAAATACGGACACACATGCCTACATGCCAAAGATAAAACAAAAAGATTACAGATGGAGATTCAAATCAATTGGCCGCTCCCGGCTTTCCTTTTCCCATTCAAGCTTGGATGTTGCAGTGTCGGATTCTGGATGTATGATTTGCATTTTATCTATCAATTCCTCAGCTGTTGAAGCAGTGACAAAGATTTGTCTCTCCGATTCTGTAGTGATGTTTTCTTTCACAGCGTAATCTAGAAATTTCAAAAGACCGTCATAAAAACCCTTTACGTTCAGCAGACCCAAAGGTTTGGAATAAAAGCCCAACAATTGCCCACAAGCAACTATAAATATTTCCTCAAGAGTACCTAGACCACCAGGTAATGCTATAAAAGCATCAGAATTATAGATTATGTCTTTAAAATTTTTAGGGATACTCCTGACTCCTTCTCCCTTACCTATGGCTTCCTTACAAAGGTTTCCTTCAACTGGAATATGAGGCCAAATTCTTACATCAGTAGCGTCGCTAGACCTAGCTGCTAGTGCCATATTTACCATCATTTTTATACTACCACCCCCATAGATTATGTTAATCTTCTTGCGTGCTAGGACTTGCCCTAAGTGATTTGCAGCTTCTAAATAAGCTTTATCTTTTCCAAGGCTGGAACCACAAAAGACACAGACATTCTTTATTTTCTTCGTGGACTGGGAGGTAGACATATTTGGTTTATAGAAGTGGTTGCTTAATGTCTGCTCCACTTAGACTTCGGGTTCTACATGAGTTTTTAAAGATGAGAAATATACAAAAAGGGCTAAAGAGATAGACGAGTAGGTAATGAAAAGGTAATCCAAAGATTTAAACAAAATCTTGTGCGGATAAGAAAGTAAGATAAGGTGATTGATAGTTTACAGAAAATCTGATTCACTTTTTGAAAAAGATTAGACTCTAATTGTATAACTTTTGACAATTGAGAACAATTCGACAGAAGACCCTCTTGACACAACTGTAGACTTTTTGACAAATATACACCAAGTCTAGAAATTTAATATAAACGACAAATACTGTAGAACTTTTGAAATTTGAGACACAAATCTTGAAATATCTGGATAAGCTTTTCAAAATTCAAACATATTACTGTACCGTATGTGACGTGTCTGATAAGATAATATATTTTATTATATATATATATTTAAGAAAATCATAAATTAAATAAGATATTAACACTTACTGTATCAATCTAATAATCACAATTATTTCAAACACAAAAGCAAATATTCTGAGTAAAAGAAAAACACAAACTGTTGAACATCAGCTAAAACTGCTTCAAATAAGTAAAGACTAAATAACCTTTATAGAGCGATGACTTATTCCCCATCCAGTTTTCTTATGGCTTGACAAACAGGATCTAGAAATACCATATTCCTGAGGCGTTGTCTTTCTGTATAAAATTTAGGCCAGAGTTTAAAAATAGCTCCTTGAACATATCCACTAGGGTAACCGTGGAGAGGAGGATGGATGCTATCCAAGTTCTCCTTTGAAAGTCCATTCCTACAAAACCTTATTTTATCCTCTCTATTCGTAGACATATAACCAGGTGAAGTACATTTACCGTTACAATTTTGTCTTCCACATTTGTTACAAGTGACCACGATGGCACGAGCTCTTCTTTTCATTGCACTACGACTGGTACCTGTTCCTGGTAAACCGACATCTTGACTAAAGTCACTCGGACGGATCTTCCCCTCTATCAACATTCTCACATCACAAGGGATGCCAAAACGCATAAGAATCCACAACCGAGTAATTCTAGCCTTATATTTCTTTCTGAGAATCTTTTGGGAGAGTGATGGGAAATACTTTCTCAGATGTTGGTACTTTGGGTCCATGATGAGATGAAAGAAGAGTAAATAGAAAGAAAAAATTAAGATAGTAAATTGCAGAATCCTAGAATTCCTTCTTCTTTTAGAGAAAAAGAAGAATTTTTAATGAAAAAGAAGAGGATTTGCGATTTAGAGAAAAAATAACAAATTAAGAGAGAAAAAGTGAACTCGGAGAAATAAGCTCCTATGCACAGTAAACGTATATGTAAACAATGATTAAACCACTGTATATGACACGTATAGAAACCACGTGGGAGAGATAGTGTGAATCAAACTGATTTAAGATTTGAACTAGGCCCAAATGTTCTTAGTTGAAAATGGTCAGGTTGTTTCGGGCCTTAACACATTTAGAACGAGTTAAATAACAAACATAAAATTGAAAACCAATTCGTATGAATCTTAAACCCAATTCAAAGCCCACTATAGATAAAGTTAACTATGAACAACAAATCTAATTTAACGACAACAAGGATCTTCCTGAATGATATTTAAAATCATTTCATAACAACACAATCTTCCAGCAACTCAAATAATTTTGTTTTAATCAAAACCTTATTGAACAATGCATACACCCATATGTTATTCCTAATACTCAACATCTATCAATGGATTCATCATCATTACTACCAAGGGTTTAGAATGTGACTAACCTTGAAATCAATACGATTTACGTCTTTCAACATAGACCATATCAATGAACAAAGACACTAGATGTTACTACTTAAGAACATCTACAATCCCCACAATTCTACTTATACAATATATAATTTCCTCATATAACAAAACCTTAGGTAACCAAAAGATTCACTGATACACTTAAATACAATGTACGTAACGAAATATTCCAATTTTGAGATTCATGCATTCTAGACTTTACACAGTCTCAACAGACCAAAAGTCTAACATTTATCTCTCTCAAGATTCAATACCATGATTCCCAACTTATATCATATTCCTCAAATAAATAGAACTTTTAAGAAAAGATATTGACACTTATGTGTTCCATCGAATCCACACATAATCATTACTTAGGTTTGAATCAATTACGAAAAATTTGGCATATCTATGTCAAACTTTAAAATCAATAAATCAAGCCTTATATTTCTTATTGTTTTTCACGAGACAAAAGGCTCTTAAATCCTCGTATCTATACGAATTTCTCATCGTTTATACGAATTAAATATGCTTATAGATCCAAATATTATACGAATCTCTCATAAGCATTCTACTTATAAACTCATTCCATATAATTATCATTCTCTTATAACTATTAATACTTTCCTTCTATATAATTATTGTACTCATATAACTATTAATATTTTCATTCTATGGCATTTCCATGTTACATCCTTCTAGACTGTATAAATCAATGTGAAGGTTCATTTTGATGATGACAATGAAAATTCAGCTTCAAAACCATCTCAAAAATATATTTTTTTAAAGTGGTGCTACACTCCCTAGGTTAACCGAACCTAGGCTCTGATACCAAAAATTCTGTAACGCCCCTATATGGGGGTTAACAGTTTTTAATGAGATAAAATAAAAATAAATAATAAAAGTAAAACCTTAAAAATAAAATTTGCCCGGGACTTAAATGAAAACTCTCAACTCAAAAATAAAAATATAAACGATAAATAAACCACAGTTTAATGTAGCACCTTAAATTTAATAATATAAACTGTTGTCATCATCATTTTAACCCTCAACACATTGTAATACAGTCACAGAAAGTAACAATTGATGCTTACATTATCATGAAGAACATTCTCAACGATTGAAGCAGTTCCAATGTAATATAGCTACATCACTTCCTCAACTATATTTCTCGTAGCCACCTTACACTTAGTGAGTCCTGAAAAGATATAAACATAAGGGTATGAGCAACACTATGCTCAGTAGAGAAAGCCATTACTCACCTCTATCATTACCACATTAAAATCTGCATGGTTAGTAAGTCACATCATATTCCAGATTATGAGGTTTATTATGATCACATCTTATGGATACCGTAGTTAATCATTACCAAGTGTCATAATTACACATTTATACAAATATTACCAATCATCATTGTTCCTAGGTATCCATGTTAAATTGAGTATCACTCAACTCATCGAAACTCAAATGGGCGCACTTGATCACCCTATAAACATTCCAAGGGTGTTCCGGTGAGGGGACATCAAGCCCCGAGTCCTCACCAAGTCGATTCCTGTACAGTGTGTTCTGGGACTTTCAACCCAAGGAAGCGTCATCGCCTTCCCCCTATTTTACCTTTTAGGGTATTCATGCCCAAGGACGTAACCGTCGCCCTCTTCATGTCTCACAATTTCTCTATATTGAATCATTATCAATAGAGTTAGTTTTCCTAACCATGCTTCTCAATTTATAATATGTGTCAATTCATTATGTTCCTCGCCGTACAATACAAGACGAGTCCATGTCATAGTTTCATATGTGATAATCATATAATATCAGTTCAACATAGATATATATATATTGCGGCAAAACAATCAATTTTAATTCTATAAAAACCTCACAAAAGATGAGTAATAGAATCCCTACCTTTTAAGCTTATCAACAGTCTCTTAATCCTGGAATCAATTAACGTTAGCTCCATACTCCCTTGATCCTAAGGCGTGCATAAGGACAATTAAAACTAAAGCACAACATACAACTACATTCATAAAATTTATTTTAATTTAATCTTAGAATTTCAAGAAATAACCACTGCCCATAGAGGTATTATAAAGTTTAACAATATAAATTTTCTGTCTAGGGCATATACACTTAGACTTCATACATATGCTCCAAAATAGCAACAAACATATACTTAGGTTTAAGAACGCAAATTTGAATAATCCTTTAGTATAAAAGAAAATTTATAAATGAAAGACTAAATTTGTTCATAAGATTCTAACCTCGGATTATGGTTAGTTGGAAGCTTGAAATGGTTTCAAAACAGGTTCCTTTACTTCGGTATGACTGAAATTCTTGCTCAAATGGAGGTGATGGTGGCTGATTTTTATGGCTGCCTTGAAGAAGTTCTCTAAGTATTTTGCTTTAGCAAAGAAATGAGAAGAAGAGTGTGGGAACCGTGGAAGAGAAAGGAAGAAAAGATGAAGTCTTTGAAGAGAAGTGATAGAAACAATTATAGAGGAGACATGTTGAAGCATGTCACGGAGGAAATAAAGAAAATGAGGGTCAAGAGTAGTTGGAAAAGATATCCTTATGTCTCATCTAAAGACTTTAACACACATAATGCCAATATGACATTTTTGAGATTTATTAGAAGTTCTAAGGCTTTTTAGTAATCATACTAAATAAATATAGGAGAATTTTAGAAAACTTAAAAATAGATAAAAATAAATATTATAAAATAAATTTAAATGAAGCAATTTTTTTTATACATTAAAAATTAATTTAATTACCTAAATACCCGTTAGGAGAATAACGGGTGTCACAGCGATCTAATCGGCTCTGCGTAATGTTTATAAAGACAAAGATCTCGACCGACATACGTGGTTCATTAGAGCAATATGACAATGTGCGAGCTTTGATGAAGGCAATTGATGAGCAGTTTGCTACATCAGACAAAGCTTTGGCTAACACCTTGATAATAAAATTTTCATCCATAAAGCTTACTGGAATTCATGGTATGCGTGAACACATCATGCAAATGAGGGATATAACGGCTCAGCTGAAGACACTTAAGGTTGAGATGTCTGAAACCCTCCTTGTGCACTACATCCTCAACACTCTTCCACATCAATATGGACCTTTCAAGATATCCTACAACACACATAAGGATAAGTGGTCCATCAATGAATTGATAACCATGTGTGTTCAGGAAGAAGGAAGGCTTGTTATGGAAGCGGGAGAGAGTGTGCATCTGGCAACTCAAAGGAAGAATAAGGGCCAAGCCAAGAATAAGAAAAAAGGCAAACTGCCTGCTCAAGCTGATATCAAGAAGGAATCTAGGTGCTTCTTTTGCAAAAAGAAGGGGCACATAAAGAATGATTGTCCTAAATATCAAAGATGGCTTGACAAAAAAGGTACTCAATTCTCACTTGTTTGTTATGAATCTAATATGGTTGATGTTGAGCATAACACATGATGGATTGATTCTGGTTCTTCAATCCATGTCACTAATTCCTTGCAGGAATTGCAAGGCCTAAGGAAGCCAGTGGGAAGTGAGCAGTGCATCTATTCAGGCAACAAGATGCACTCACATGTTGAGGCTGTCGAAACATGCAATTTAGTTTTATCTAGTGGTTATGGTTTAAAGTTGGAAAAGACATTTTATATTCCTAGTTTTTCTAGGAATTTAATTTTAGTTTCAAGGCTTGTACCGTTGGGATTTTCCTTTAATTTTTCAGACACTATATTTAGTTTGTTTTATAGATCTGAACTTATTGAAAATGGTACATTGTCAAATGGTCATTTCAAAATTAATTTACAAGATAAAGCTTCTTATACTTCTATGCATGTTCGTGATAATGCTGGCATTAAGAGATGTGTTATGAATGAAGATTTTTCTATGTTGTGGTACCGTAGATTGAGTCATATCTCTATTGAGAGAATAAAGAGACTAATGAATGATGGGGTACCTAGTACTCTAGATTTTACTGACTTTGACACTTGTGTGGACTAGATAAAGGGAAAATAGACCAATATGTGAAAGAAATGTGTCAAAAGGAGTTCAGACTTATTAGAGATCATACATATAGATATTTATAGTCTAGACATAGATGCGTATGGTCAAAATTATTTTATTACTTTTATTGATAATTACTCACGATATATGTATCTCTACTTGCTTCATAACAAAAATGAAGCTATAGATGCCTTTAAGGTGTTTAAGGCAGAAGTAGAGAAACAATGTGGTAAGCAAATAAAGATAGTGAGATCTGATAGAGGTGGTGAATACTATGATAGATACACTGAAGATGGACAAGCGCCTGGTCCATTTGTGAAGTTTCTTCAAGAACATGGGATAGTTACCCAATATACTATGCCCGGTTCTCCAGATCAAAATGGTGTGGCAGAAAGAAGAAACCGAACATTGTTGGATATGGTGCGGAGCATGCTTAGCAGCTCCAAGCTTTTTAGGTCTTTGTGGACTGAAGCTCTCAAGACGGCTGTGTATATATTAAACCAGTTCCAACCAAGGCTGTCTCAAAGACACCGTTCGAGTTATGGAAAGGTTGAAAATCGAGTTTACGACAAATACGTGTTTGGAGATGCCCGTCTGAAGTGGGAGTCTATAGTCCACACAAAAAGAAGCTAGACCCAAGGACCATAAGTGGGTATTTAGTTGGATATGCTGAACGGTCTAAGGGATACAGATTTTATTGTCCATCACATACCATTAGGTTTGTGGAATCAAGGAATGCGAAATTTCTTGAGAATGACTTGATCAGTGAGAGCGATCGATCCTGGAACACCGTTCCAGAGAAAGATCATACAGATGCTCAAGCTTCCACTTCATATGATAGAGTGATTGTTATACGCGACACGCCTATAGTTCAAATGCGTGTTGAACAACGGCCAGTCATTCAAGTTCCACAGATTGCTGATCAAGAAGCTGTAGATCCAGCTGAACAACAGATACAAGAACCTGTTGAACAACTAGTTGATCAACATGCTCCTCAAGAGAATGTTGAATCAGCATTAAGGAGGTCTACTAAAGTAAGGCGATCAGCCATTCCTAGTGACTATATTGTGTATCTACAGGAGTCTGACTACAACATAGGAGCCGAAAATGATCCAGAAATGTTTTCACAAGCCATGAGTTGTAAGGAGTTTAACTTGTGGTATGATGCAATGAAAGATGAGATGAACTCTATGTCATCTAATGGAGTCTGGGATCTTGTCAAGTTGCCTGATGGTCTAAAAGCCATTGGATGCAAATGGGTCTTCAAGACAAAGAAAGACTCATTAGGCAACATTGAGAGACATAAGGCAAGACTCGTTGCTAAAGGATTCACTCAAAGGGAGGGTATAGATTACACTGAGACCTTTTCTCCTGCATCTAAAAAAGACTCCCTTAGTGTGATCATGGCATTAGTAGCTCATTTTGATTTTGAGATATATCAGATGGATGTGAAAACGACATTCCTCAATGGTGATCTAGAGGAAGAGGTTTACATGAAACAACCTGAAGGATTCTCCTCTAGTGATGGTGAGCAATTGGTGTGCAAACTCAAGAAATCCATATATGGTTTGAAACAGGCTTCCCGTCAATGGTATTTGAAATTCCATGATGTCATCACTTCATTTAGTTTTGAAGAGAACATTATGGATCAATGTATATACCAGAAGGTCAATGGGAGTAAGATTTGTTTCCTTGTTTTGTATGTGGATGATATCCTTTTTGCAACCAATGACAAGGGGTTTCTATATGAGGTGAAATAATTTCTTTCTAAAAACTTTGATATGAAGGATATGGGTGAAGCATCTTATGTCATTGGCATAAAGATCCATAGGGATAGATCTCGATGCATTTTGGGACTATCGCAGGAAACCTATATCAATAAAGTCTTAGATAGATTTCGGATGAAAGATTGTTCACCAAGTGTAGCACCCATTGTGAAGGGTGATAAGTTCAATTTGAACCAATGTCCAAGGAATGATTTCGAGAAAATTCAAATGAGCAACTTTCCTTATGCTTCAGCTGTTGGAAGTCTTATGTATGCTCAGGTCTGCACAAGACTTGACATTGCATTTGCTGTCTGAATGTTGGGAAGATATCAGAGTAACCCAGGCATTGACCACTAGAGGGCTGCAAAGAAGGTGATGAGGTACCTTCAAGGTACAAAAGATTACATGCTTATGTATAGGCGAACTGACATTCTAGAGGTGATTGGCTACTCCGATTCAGACTTTGCTGGCTGTGTTGATTCGGGAAAATCAACTTCAAGTTATATTTTCATGCTAGCCGGAGGAGCTGTATCTTGGAGGAGTGGAAAGCAAATGTTGGTTGCTACTTCCACAATGGAGGAAGAGTTCGTTTCTTGTTTTGAGGTTACTTCGCATGGTGTATGGTTGAAGAGTTTCATGTCAGGCCTTAGAATTGTAGATTCTGTGTCTAGGCCATTAAGGATATATTGTGACAATTCAGCTGTTGTCTTTATGGCTAAGAATAATAAGAGTGGCAGTCGTAGTAAACATATCGACATTAAATACTTAGCCATAAAGGAACGGATTAAGGAAAATAAAGTGGTCATTGAGCATATAAGCACTGAATTAATGATCGCAGATCCTCTAACAAAAGGAATGCCACCAAAGTCATTTAAGGATCATGTTGTACAGATGGGACTTGGTTCCATAATGTAAATTTGTTTGTACATACAATTTACAGCCTTAATGAAACTCTTATTCAGTTGTGATGTTTTCTCATATTTGTTTTGCGTATAAAGTTATTAGAGAAAAATTCACATTTGATAGGACCAAGAATAAACATTGGGTTTATACTCACAATTTAGAGAAATTATCGCCATGATTCATGTATTTGTTTCCTGAAAGTTTGGATTTAATGAATATAAGGATAAATATGGAGACCAAGTGAAAAAATGTAACAGTTTCATTCCAACGGTTTCAAGAATTAAAACCAATCAATTTCTTTAACGGTTTAGAATTGTAATGGTCTCATATTTTTATGTTTTCATTAAAACCATAATTAAAAAATTTGGTAACTGTTATCCATTCTTGCTATATATTTTCTTGATGGGAGGAAATCGTTGCAGAACAGAGATTAAAAAATAACTTGGGTCTCCAAGTCCAGAAAACTCTTTGGAAACCAACACCATCAATTGAGCTTTTGGAGGACTTGGAAGCTCTCAAGTGCAGGCGGCCACATCATTCATCGTTGACAACCAAAAGAATACAGTACCAATGGCAGGAGGTATTAAGATTTTTACGCTTCCGTGTAATTAGATTTTATAATGCATAAAGTATATAGCATATTGAATCGTTGTTATTAAGTTTTACACGTATACCAAGAAGGCCAAGAAGGAAACACCATGAGACTTGGTGAATAGGGAATGATCACAACTCAACTGTGTAAAGCCTTCTTTAAGCAACATAGTTGAGAACTTATGGAACCATTCGCAGGACGCTTGTCTTAGACCATAAATGGATTTATGAAGTCTACAAACAGCATTAGAAGGTAAGGATTCCCCTTTTTACAAGCATAACCAAGGGGTGGAGTCATATAAACTTCTTCAGTGAGGTCTCCATGGAGGAAAGCATTAGTAACATAAAGTTAAGTGAGAGACCAACCCAAAATGGCAGTAAGGAAAAGCAACATTTTAATAGTAACAAGTTTGGCCACTGAAGAAAAAGTCTCGAGAAAATCTATACCTTCTTGTTGCGTGTAACCTTTAGCCACAAGACGGGCTTTATAACTTTCAATGGTTCCATCTGGTTCAAATTTGATCTTGTACACCCATTTACACCCCACCAGATGTTTCCCATGAGGAAGAGAAACAATAGACCATGTGTTGTTGCTTTCCAAAGCCTGCAACTCAACATTCATGGCATCACGCCACATCGGAGAAGTAACAGCTTGGGAGAAAGTTTGTTGTTCAATGTGAGATGAGATGGCTAAAACAAACTTGCTAAAAAATGGTGATAACTTGTGATAGCTGAGGAAGTTTGAAATTGGATGAGAGGTAGAAAGGGAAGGAGTGATAACAGAAGTTGAGGATGGGTGAGAGGCTAAGTAACAATGATAATCAGACAAATAAGAAGGAGGTTGTCGGTGTTGGAAGAAGAGGCGACAAGGAGGGAGCGCTAAAGGCCAAAGAGTCTGTCGATGAAGAGGAACTAGATCCGATTGTTCGTTGTTTTTCTTCTTGAACGACGAGATTAAACACTTTTGAAATAGAGGGCAGGGCAGGGGATCGATCATCAATATTTGGCCATGCATTCCAGCATAAGATTCATTCAGACCCATTAAAAATTGAATCACATATTCCTATTGTTGATAGTCCATCCAGGCTTTTATACCACCACATTGGCACATTGGGATTAGTTGATAATGTTTGAGCTCATCCCATAGAATTTTTTAGTTGAGTATAATAGGTGTTAACATCAAGAAACCCTTGAGTGAGGCCATTCAATTGTTGCTTGATCTGAAAGATTCATAGAGCATTACTCTGATGAAATTTATCATGGAGGTCTGACCAAATGGCTTGAGCAGTATCAAGATATAGGAGACTATAGGCAGTCTCCTTAGAGACAGCATTGGGAAGCCATAAGAGAACCATGTTATTACAACGAGACCAAACACTAGCGGTGGAATCTTCCATGTGTGGTTGCGGTAGAGTTCCATCAACAAAACCAAGTTTATTTTTGGCATTAAGGGCCATCAGCATAGCCCGACTCCAGGTATTGTAATTAGGGCCTGTAAGAACATGAGAGACATGAGTGAGACCAGGGTGATCGCCACTATGAAGAAAATAAGGGCTATGAATATTGTCCATGGGGGAAGAATTTGCACTATTTTGGGGAAAAGTAGTAGTAGAGGAAGAAGGAGGAGTGAGGGGTTGAAAACGATTATTGTTGTTGTTTTGACCTCCACGGGCCATTGTTAGAGAGAAGGAAAAATAGAGGAAGATAAATCAGAGGTAGAAGACGGCAAAGCAGAAGGTAAATTCTCTTTGATACCATATTACAAACGCTGAGTTGAAAAAAGTGAAAGAGCTCATTCTCATTGCATTACCAGTGAAGGTACAAAAATGAAATATATGGAGGGTAGTGGTCTCAGAGTTTGTTAGCTAACAAACTCCCTCTAAAATATTCTTTACTTTGTCTTATTATCAAAAAACAGAAATAACAATAAGAAAAAGAAAGAAAAAATAAGAAATTCCTAATATCCTAATAATTATTTACGGGCCGTTTGGAAGAATAGTTAGAACCAACCGTTTTGGTTCAAGAACCGTAGTATGTTAGAGTTTTACGTTTTCCTTCATGTTTGTCCAAAAATTGTTGTCCTTTTCTTTCGCCTTTCCTTTTATGTTTAGGTTACTTCTTTCCTGTTTCTGCTAATAAAGGCTATTAACAAGAAGAGACTAATTAAAGCTCATATTTAACGGCTACATATTCCTAGCAATACTATTGGGAATTATGGACCAAATCCAATTCCCCTTCTAGGATCTACTTTATACAGAATAATAAAAGAAATAGCAACATAAAGATTTTTAAGTTGAAAACCCCAAAATGGGTAAAAACTACGACGTTGTCTATAGACAACTAAAAAATCTCTCCACTATAAGAAAATAATTAGTACACAATAAACTCTCAAGTTTGCAACTATTTGAGGTATACTCACAAAACAACTCTCACAGTCACAAAGTGTGGTAATTTCATTATTTTCTCTCACACCAATTGTGGTGATCTCCTAAAACTCTCTCTGTAAAGTATTGTATTTCTTATAGGAACTCTCTTAATTTTCTCTCTCTTCTTTCTCTCTATTTTTGAGGAATCCCCTTAGGATGATTTCAACTAAGGAGGAGGGGTATTTATAGTTGAAATCCCCTCACTCCTTTTGCCCATGTTCATATTATGGGCATTCATTTTTCAACAAAGAAGGCACCTAATTTGTACCAAACATGGCTACTTTATGGGAGGTACCTAACATGACTTTTCGAAGTCAAATTTAGTGGATTGAAAACATTCACATCAATTCTCGCCCCTTTCAACTCAAGAGGGGAAGAGATGATTGTAAGTCAACATTAACTTAAACTCATCCCGGCAATCTTGGAACATAACTCAAGCTTATGTCAAGGGATCGCCTTTGTTTGCATGTCAGCTGCATTTTTGTCGGAGTGAATCTTCTGCATATGGAACAACTTCTTCTCAAATGCTTCACGAATTCAGTGATATTTGGTGTTGATATGCTTCGTCCTGTAATGGTAGGTGGCATTCTTACTAAGATCAATTGCACTCTGACTGTCATAGTCAACTACATACCTTTTTTACTTCAAACCTAATTCTTGGAGAAAATTCTTCATCCATATTTTCCTGCTTCCATAACAACAATTTACATTGCTTCCATTGTGGATAAGGCAATACATTTATGTAGCTTGGACTACTAGGATACAACTCCCCCTGCAAAGTAAACAAATACCCAGATGTAGACTTTCTACCATTAAGATCTCCAGCCATGTCTACATCTGTATAGCCTTCCAAGACTGGTTTTCCTTTTTCTAAGCTCAAGCACAATTTTGATGTGCCTTTTAGATATTTGAAGATCAATTTGACAGCTTCCTAGTGTTCTTTGCTTGGATTTGCCAAGAACGACTCATGACTCCAATCGCATGAGCAATATCTAGCCTTGTACAAGCCATCGTGTACATCAGGCTACCAAAAGCTAAAGAATAAGGAATAGCCAATATCTTCTTTTCTTCTTCTGAATAATGGCACATCTTCTAAGTGAGTGTGAATTGTCCACCAACAGTCAAAGATATTGGTTTTGCTTCTTTCATGTTGAACCTTTCAAGTATTTGTTCAACATAGTTTTCTTGTGAAAACTACAACTTTCAGGAGCTTTTATCTTGGGTAATCTCCATTCTCAAAATCTGTTTAGCTGAACCCAAGTCTTTCATCTCAAAGACTCCAGATAATTTTTTCTTCAACTAGTTGATCATCTCAATGTCCTAGCCAATTATCAGCATATCATCAACATATAACCAGAGGATGACGAATTTCTCAACAGAAAATTGCTTAATATAGACACAGGAATCTGCTACCGTTCTTTTGTATTTTTGATCCATCATGAATGAATCAAACTTTTGTACCACTGGCATGGGGCATGCTTCAAACCATACAAGCTCTCCTTCAACTTGCAGGCTAGATGCTCTTTTCCTTTGACTTCAAAACTTTCAGGTTGCTGTATGTAGATTTCTTCTTACTAAGTCACCATGAAGAAATGCAATCTTTGCGTTGATCTGCTTAATCTCCAGATCTAGGCATTTTGCTAATCTCAAGACTATTTTGATTAACGACATTTTCAACAATTGAGAGAAAATTTCATCAAAGTCAATTCTTTTCTTCTGTCCAAAGCCTTTGACGACTAATCAAGCTTTGTACTTTACTAGATTACTATGTCTATCATTTTTCAATATGAACACCCATTTGTTCCTTAGAGCCTTTTTGGCTTTAGGAAGTTTCACCAACTCGCATGTGTTGTTCTTCAAGAGAGAATTCACCTCTTCTTGCATGGATTCCATCCACCTATTCGTGTCTTTGTGAGCCAATGCTTCTTGGAAACTTTCTGGCTCTCCTTGTTCTGCAAAAAGAGCATAATCTAATGGTGGATATCTTATGGACGGCGTTCGATCTCTGGTTGACTTTCTAAGAGGTTGTTCATCATTCTCTTGCTCTTGATTTTGCTTCCCTGATTGTTATCTTATTGTTTTGGCACTTCATCTTCAATGTCATTATCATCAGAAGGTAGCTCTAAATTATCAATTGCTTCTTGTTCTTCTTCTCCATCTGTAATCTGTTGTAGGGAAGGACTTAGCTCTACTTTGCCTTTTTCAGGTTATTTTCTTTTTCCTATGAATCTTTAATTGTTTGGCCCTCATTAAAGAGCACATCTCTGCTCCTCACAATCTTTCTCTTTTCTAGATCCTAAAACCTATGCCCGAATTCTTCATCTCCATAGCCAACGAAGATGCATGGGATTGCCTTATCATCGAGTTTTAATCTTTGCTCCTTTGGCACATGTACAAATGCCTTGCAACCAAACAACTTTAGATAAGAGTAAAAAAGTCCCTGTCAGTCCATATTCTTTCTAGAATGTCAACTTTAAAGGAACTGATGGAGATCTGTTGATTAAGTAGCATGTTGTCTAGACGGCTACGCCCTAAAAGGGTTTTGATAACTTTGATGATCTCAACATGCATCTAACTTTCTCTATAATGGTGCAATTCATCTGTTTTGCTACACCATTACGTTGAGGAGTCCTAGGTACAGTCTTCTCATGCCAAATACCATGTTTAGAGCAATAATCTTTAAACTCATGGGAAGTGTATTTGCTTCCATTGTCTGATTGGAGACACTTCAGTGGCTTCCCTTTTCCTCTTTCAACCATAGCATGAAACTATTTAAAAACTATCAGAACTAGGTCATTTGTTTTCAACAGATATACCTATACCTTTCTAGAGGCATCATCTAAGGTTACAAAATATCTATCTCTTTTGAGGGATTTTACTTCAATGGGACCATAAACGTCAGAGCATATGTGTTCTAACACCTTCTTTCTCCTAAAAAAGGAACTTCTGAATGAAACTCTATGTTGCTTTCTAAACAAGCAATATTCATAAGGATCAGATAGAGTACCTTTCTCCAAATAAATAAGCTTATTCTCTGTAAGGAGTTGTAGTCCCTTTTCACTCATATGGCCAAGCCAATTATGCCATAGATTTAATGAAGAATCGACTGCTAATTTACTTTATTTGTGCAAGCTTTCCCTTGAGTTTTGTATAGCATGCAACAGAGCTTTCCTCTTGCGATGATCATCGATCCTTTGCAGAGTTTCCATCTTTCATTGCCCAAATGACTCTCGTAGCCTTGCTCATCGAAGGCATTCACCAAGATTAGATTAAGGCCTAACTCTAGAATACACCTCACATCTTGCAAAATAAGTTGGCAACCTATCTCTAGAATACACCTCACATCTTGCAAAATAAGTTGGCAACCAATGTTTGCTTGAATACAAACATTTCCCACTCCGACTATCTTAGAACAAGCGAAATTTCCCATCTTTATAGTACCAAAGTCACCAGCTTTGTATGTGGTAAATATATATTTGTTTTGTATATGGTAAATATATATTTGTTGGGAGTGACATGAAAAGAAGCTCTTGATTCTACCACCCACTCGACCATGTTGTTGCCAACATACAAGCATTTATCTATAAGCAGCATAGTTGCTTCTCCTTTTGTGGCTGTTGCTGTCATTGTGTTGTTGTCACCTTTCTTTTGAGCATTTTCTTGCTCTTCTCTGTTCAAAATCCGGCAGTTCCTCTTTGTGTGGCCTGGATTACCACAATGATGGTGGCTAAAACTTTTGTTTCTGGATTTTGACCTCCCTCTGGACTTATCGTTTTGATTTCTTCCTCCTCGATTTTTACTTTTCCCTTATCTTTTGTAACAAGTGTTTGTGACAAACCACCTCATGCCTTGTTTTTGCCACAACTTTAAACTCTAACATATCTTTCCTGTAAGTAAGAGTAGTGATGAGGTGATCATATGATGAAGGGAGCATTGCCATCAGAAGTACTGCCTTTTCTTCATCACTAAATCTTACGTTGAACTTTGACAGTTTGAAGACCATGCCATTGAAGTTGCTCAGATGTTGTAACATATCAGTATTCTCTAGCATCCACATCCGGTACAATTCCTTCGACAAGTAAAACTTGTTGGAAAGATTCTTCGACATGTACAATTTTTTTAACAACTCCCAGATCTCCTTGACGGTCTTGCACTCCTTGGACTCAATATGTTGCAAGACGCTATCTGAAAGATTTAGATGAATTGTACTTGCTGCAATTCCATCTTGCTCTTCCCAATCTTCATCCTTGACCGTTTTGTGCTTTTTCATTTTGTCTAATAGGGTCTTGTGGACTTTCTGTTGAATGAGAAGATCTTTCATTCTCTTTTGCCAAAGAGAAAAATTGTTGTTGCTAGTGAACTTCTCTATCTCAACCTTCTAAAGTGTCATTTTTTTTTATATAGTAATTGTATACTGCCACAGTGGTGGCCTTCTGCTACAGTACTACCCTTTAACAATACTTATTCTTTAACAGTACCACTCTGCTGCAATAAACGAACAATTGCAACAGTATCTGCCCGACAGAACAGTTCCTGCTATAGTTACATGAACCGTATAACGCCGAAAATGAAGGTCTGGTACCGGTTGTTAGGCATTATGGACCATATCCAATTCCACTTCCAGGATCTGCTTTACACGAAATAATAACCATGGCGTTGTCTAAGACAAATAGAAAATCTCTCAATTATATGAAAATGATAGGTACATAATAAACTCTCAAGTTTACAACAACTACTTGAGGTAACACTCGTAAAGTGTGGTAATCTCACTATTTTCTATCACACCCACTGTGGTAATCTCCCAAAACTCTCTCCATGAGGTATTGTCTTTTTTATAGAAACTCTGTTAAATTTTTTCTCTCTTTTTTCTCTTTGTTTTTGAGGAATGCACTTCGGATGATTTCAACTAAGGAGGAGGGGTATTTATAGCTGAAATCCTCTCCCTCCTTTTGCCCATGTTCATATTGTGGGCGTTCATATTTCAACACAGAAGGTACCTAATTTGTACCAAACATGGCTGCTTATAGGAGGTGCCTAACATGACTTTTTAAAGTCAAATTTGATGGGTTGAAAACGTTCACATCAAATACTTTTAATTGTAACGGATTAAATTAAGTTCTCTAGCACGACAGAGTTTATCATACAGAGATACTTATATTATTTACAAGCAGTTTAGAAAAATTGTTGGAACTGGCATTTTTATTTTGAAAACTGTAACATGTGAGAGTTTTTACACTGTTTACAATTGTGAGAGTTTTTATACTGTTTAAAATTGTAACTGATGGTTAAAACTGCTCTTTCAAATGGTCCATGAAAATACTCTAACAGATTCTAGCTCAAGAAATGGACATATTTGGATGATTTCTCACGCATAGTGGGATGTTATCACTAATTGATTTTGCATTCTTTAAGTAAAAGTTCTAAAGGCATTTTTTAACCTTAAAGTGCAAGCATATCGGATCTTTAATCATTTTTTCAAGCCGAACAAGCTAATGACATGTGGTGCATGTGACAATGCTGAAGTTAAGAATGCAAGGGACAAAGACTATATATGATTCGTTTCCCCTTTACTTTAACTTTTTTTTTTTCCTATAAAGAAAAAGCAAAAATGCATTTAAAGAGACTGTAATCGGAATTACAATGCAGTCTTAGAGCCGTATGTATAAGACCTTAAAAAACAAAGAAAAAGGAATTTTCTTATGTCAGAAAAAGTCATTGATAATGCACCTACATTATATCATTAAATAAACTTGTAGATTCATTCACTACTACTAAGGTACTTCCTCTTCCTTTCCTACCAGTGACAGTATTATAGTTTTGGCTTTGGTACGCAGGTTTAAAATGGTATGAGTTTTAAATTTTATGGTTTAAATGGTGGTTTTGAACTAGCGTTTGTAACGTAAAGGTTTAAACAAAAATAAAACATCATCTCAAGTTGAAAACAAGAACTGGTGTTTATAAAACTATAGTTTATGAAAAAAAAGCAAAAACAAGGACATTTTTTACCGTAAAAAATGGTTTAAATTGTGTGAATTTAAGGGGATAAAGTTTAGATTTTAGTTTGGTCAGTTTAAAATCGTCTTTATAGTTTAAACTGATCTCATTTATTACTCTATTAAATATCAATTTAAACAATCTTTATGATTTAAACTGGTTTAAATGGTTTTAGATTTTTGTACCAAACGGCCTAATAATAAGTGGCGTCTTAGACAATTAGCAAAAATATAAATGAATAAATGAAAGTGACAATTTCTTTTTCTGAATAAAAAGTGGAAAATTATCTTTAAAAAAATTATTAGTTTGCATGCTCCTGACAAAGTAAGAAAAAAGGCTTCTGAAAAAAAGTTTGTGGCGACTGGGAAAGTGAATCTAGCGTAGGATCCCACTCAAGATGTACGGTGAATGGACTTTTCAGCAATTGGATCAGGATTTGGATTCCATTACCTTTTCTGTTTCCCCCACACATAAGTTCAATATGTTGACATTTCATCACAATCCTAAAAAATAAAAAAGAGAAAAAAAGTTGTAGTAAACAATAAGATTTTTGAGAGGAAAACAAAAGATGCAATGGTTTATCGAAATTACGTTTTACACTTGTCAATAATCAACCATACTAAATTATACAAAATTAAATAAATATATAAAAAAAGTTTGATAAAATTAATTCTAACAAAAACTTTTAATTATTACAATTTAAAGTTTTCATAAATTACAGTAAAAAAATACAATATAACTTTCTCATATGCTATAGTTTTAGGTCAACAGTTTAAATGCCAACCATACTTTCTAAACATCCTATAAATAATCTATTAGCTAATTATCCTTTTAATAAAAAAATTATTATATTATTATTGTTGTTGTTATTATTTTGTAATTATGTATTGTTAAAGTGTTTATTAAGTATAATTAAAATTAATTTTTTAATTTAAAATATTATAATTTATAAAAATTTTATACTATAATATTTTTTTATTATTAATACATATAAAAATTTTATATTATTTAGTAACTAAAAAATCACCCCAAATATCCTTAACAAACACTATAGAAGAGTGTTTCTCTGACGTTTTACTGTAACTACAATCAGCTGCGCAGACATATATAAACTGAACAGCCACCATCATTTCTGGGCCTTACATTCAACACTAATCATTACGCACTCGGCCCCACAAAAACACGGCCCAGATCCCCCTTCACTCCTCCACTTTCATCCTCCTCACCAACTCCAATCAAACGTATCAATAAGATAATGAAAAAATATATTAATATTTACTTTCGAAGTTCTAATTAAACAAAAAAAAACTCTCTTTCTTTGTCTAGTTCTTCACGATCATCGAACTCTGCCCTGAATCTTCACTCTCTGAGAAGAATGGCTCAGAGCGGCGATGAAGCTCCGAAACCTAAGAAATCGGAAAGCCCACCGCTTCCCAAGCGCTCAAAGACCTTCGGCGGCGGCGGCGGCGACGACCACCACCCGCACTTCCCGGGCCCACTCTTCCCCGTCATGCGCCGCAACGTCACCTTGCCGCCGCAGCCACAGCGTGAGAACCGGCTGCCTTCGGATTTCCGACTCTACACCGGCAACAACAACAACGGCAACGACGACGTTGCTGCTTCTAATCTCAACAATCGCGACTGGTTCTACCCTTCCTTTATGGTCCCACTCGCACCCAAACGCGGCGGGCCGAGGCCGTTCGATTCGCGCGTGGGCGGCCCCGCGTCGGCGCGTGGCAAGGTCGCCGGAGACAAGCCGCAACGGATCGCCGCCGCGTCGGAGGCGAAGCCGGAGGTTGAGAAGAAGAAAGTGAATGTGGTGGAGACGAGTCGTGCGAGTTCGATCTCTTCCGCCAGGGATTTGATTCGGTTAAAGGCTAGCAGGTTTTTGAAACCTAAATTCCTGGTCAGTCACTGCACAAGTGTTCCTCTTGATTTGCAAAGATATATGCATGCAGTTGTGTTGTGTAGTTTATGCTGAGGATTTAGGAAACTTTTTTATGAATTCAATTTAGCTGAAATTTGATGGTTTTGTACTGAATACTGTCTACTGCAGCTGGCATTCCTTTGTATAGTATTTGTGTCATATGCAGTATATTTGCATCGAAGACTCGCGAAACTTGAGGTAATACATACTTTCAGAGCTTTATTGGTAATTTCATACGTACACACACTTCTAGAGCTTGTTTTGTAGGAGGAAAAAGCGGTAGGGTGGTGTAATAGTGGAAGGATTTCAGGACATCTAGTTGTATGGTATGAAGATCAGAGGGAATGTGATTCAAAACATCACTGAAGAAGCCCAATTTTGATTCCCTGCAATTTGGAGCGATTACTGTATGACCTTTACCTGCTTAAAAGGACTATGGGGTCAAATTTCTTTGTTACTGCCTTGCCATGGGAGGAAACAAATGAATTAAGGATAAAATGATAATTGTAGCAATAAAGTATTTTTCCCCTTCCATTGCATCTCTACACCAATCAAGGGAAGTGATTTGTGTTTCCTTACCTTCCTCTCATACCAAACACCATACGAGAAAGGTTCCATCCCTCCCTCTCCACTTCCCTTACCTAGGCTATTTACTTCTCTCTCCGTCCTATTTTGTCTCCCTCCTACCAAATAAGGCATTAGTTTCATTCTTCAATATTGTGTGTGCATATAGATACATTCACCTCGTGTTTTTTTTTAATATTGATTTTTTCAGGAAGAGAATGCTTTTCTTCGTCGATCTTGTAGTGGTAAGGATAATTTTAGTAGTGGCGATGGGAAGGAGTTAAAAACTGAAGAGGATGCAATATCAGGTTCAAATTTTGGAAATGGTGACAGTAGAAGTGTTGCTTTATATACTGTTGTCGTTACACTGGTAATGCCGTTCTTGTTGTACAAATATCTTGATTATCTTCCCCAAATAATGAGTTTCTCAAAAAGGACTAAGAACAAGAAGGAGGAGGTTCCTTTGAAGAAGAGGATCGCCTATACTGTGGATGTTTGTTTCTCTGTGTATCCTTACGCAAAGTTGCTTGCACTTCTTTTTGCAACTATTTTTCTTATTGGGTTTGGTGGATTGGCATTGTATGCGGTCAATACGAATAGTTTTGCTGAAGCTCTTTGGCTTTCTTGGACTTTTGTGGCGGACTCTGGAAATCATGCTGATACAGAGGGCATTGGACCAAGGATTGTTTCTGTGTCTATAAGTTCGGGAGGTATGCTAATATTCGCCATGATGCTTGGGCTTGTTTCTGATGCTATATCTGAGAAGGTCGATTCACTGCGGAAAGGGAAGAGTGAAGTCATCGAAAGGAATCACATACTTATTCTTGGATGGGGTGACAAACTGGTACCTTTTTTGAATACCTCTATATTTGATGCATCTCTTGTATGAAGTGTCTTGTTTGGAAAACTTCTTATTCAGGGGTCATAAAGATTTGAAGTGTCTGGTTTTAAGTTTTATATGGTATATGAAATCTGTGGGATGTCACTTTGGAAGTGGGAGTGTATTGTTTTACATTCTCAAAAGTCCTTCATTTCCTTTTGAAGAGTCCTAAAAGGGCACGTGCTTGGTTTCTTTTTTTGCATTTGCAAATTGAATCTTCATGTATTCCATTGGCATACTTTCCTTTACCATTCTAAAAGCCACCATCTTTTGGTATCACCTCAACGATCCTCATTATCAGAATGTTGAGTGCAAACAAACATAAAAAAAGCACTTAAGAGTAATGTGTTTTCTATAGGGTTCACTTCTGAAGCAGCTGGCCATTGCAAACAAGAGTCTTGGTGGTGGAGTCGTGGTTGTACTTGCTGAAAGAGATAAGGAAGAAATGGAGATGGATATAGCAAAACTTGAATTCAATTTCATGGGAACATCTGTTATATGCAGAAGTGGCAGTCCTCTTATACTGGCTGATCTGAAAAAGGTGCACAGATGTAGCTCTGCTAATTTCCTCGCCCTATTCCTACTAGCAAAAGTTCATATTTTGGATAGGGCTCAACCCTTTCTCTTGGACGTGAAACAGTATAGTTTTGTGTTTAGATTGATGTTGTTTTATTTGGCAGGTTTCAGTTTCAAAGGCACGTGCTATCATTGTTTTGGCAACCAATGAAAATGCTGATCAGGTGATCACTAAATTTCTGTTGTCCTTGTTCTTCTCATTGTCTCGTCATTTTCATGCAAAATATTAATTCATTGTGTTTGTTTCCAGAGTGATGCCCGTGCTTTGAGAGTTGTGCTTAGCCTCACAGGAGTCAAAGAGGGTTTAACGGGTCACGTTGTTGTAGAATTGAGCGACCTTGACAATGAGCCTTTGGTGAAGCTTGTTGGAGGTGAGCTCATTGAAACAGTCGTTGCACATGATGTGATTGGACGCTTGATGATACAATGTGCTCTGCAACCTGGTCTTGCACAGGTGTGATGCATTTTAATTACGTCTATTTCCTCTCTGATCACATTATGCATCTACATGTAGACTAGCTTTAATCATTGGAACTATTGTTTTTCCACTTCTTAATCTAATTTTTCTTCTTTTGATTAGATATGGGAGGACATATTGGGGTTTGAAAACGCTGAGTTTTACATCGAAAGGTGGCCTCAATTGGATGGTTTTCGATTTGAAGATGTCCTAATTTCATTTCCCGATGCAGTCCCATGTGGAATTAAGGTTGCTGCCGAGGCTGGGAAGATAATATTAAATCCTGATGACAATTACGTCCTCGGAAATGGGGATGAAGTCCTTGTCATAGCCGAAGATGATGACACATATGCTCCAGGTCCCCTTCCTGAGGTTAATACTCCTTTTCCTAGTGCACTCAGTAGCATTGTTAATGTATCTAGTGTCGGTTGTACTTGGAAGGCTTCTCAGTCAGAAGTTTTCTATAATAGTATTCTAGGTTTATTTTGTGTGTGTTAATAAAAATAAATGTAGTTTTGAAGTTCTTTTTTTCGCTTATGAATTTGTGCAGTGTCCCCTTCACAGGTACGCAGGGGTTCTTGTCCAAAAATGGTTGACCCTCCTAAATATCCTGAGAAGATATTGTTCTGCGGTTGGCGTCGTGATATTGATGACATGATCATGGTAATTCGTTAATGACACCAAAATAACAAAAATGAAAAAAATGAATTTAGAGAAAAAAATTGCTCGCGGAATGCAAACGGGAAAAATGAATAAGGAGGATCTCACGTTCTAGAATCTCCATACAGTTCTAGATTGGTTTTCACCTGACCACTGTGTACTTCCTTCTTACAGGTTCTAGAGGCGTTCTTGCCGCCAAATTCAGAACTTTGGATGTTTAATGAGGTTCCTGAAAAGGATAGACAGAAGAAACTTACAGATGGTGGACTTGACATTCATGGACTGGTGAACATAAAACTTGTTCATTGCGAGGGAAACGCTGTGATTAGACGACATTTGGAGAGTCTTCCTTTGGAAACTTTTGATTCGGTGCGATTTTATGTCGCCTTTCTACAGTCTTTATTTTTGCTCAATAAATTCTACATGTATAGTTTTTTTTTTGTGTGTGTGTGTGTGTATAGCCATACATTCCTCTACGCATTGTCTACGCACAAATACAGACGCCCGTACACAGACACACACACACATACAGGTATACATGTTGCTTGTGCTGCAAGATTGTAACTCGATGGTTAACCAAGTCGACTTTTGTTGGAAATATTTGTTGATGGACAGATACTGAAAACTCTATGAAATAGTCTTCTGTTGATGATATTCTTATATTGAGTACTAACGCTAAATGGACAGATATTAATTCTTGCAGATGAATCATTAGAGGACTCTGTTGTGCATTCTGACTCAAGATCTCTTGCCACTCTTCTCCTTATTCGAGATATACAGGTAACTGCTTTGCTGCCTCCAATTTTTTACTCGGGAAAAAAAAAAAAAAAACACACACACACACATGCATATAGGTTTAGGTCGCTGAGACCCTGATCATGGGGAGGCTTCCCTTGATTGACTGACCTGAAGCTCTTAATGCAACCGTGTACTCCCAAAGAAATTTTCACTAAAGTTTCCCCTTCCAATGTGTTTTGCAGTCAAAGCGTCTCCCTGACAAAGATACAAAGTCAACGTCCTGGTGGTTGTCTGGGTTTTCACACAGCACGTGGGTCCGAGAAATGCAGCAAGCTTCCCACAAATCAATAATCATCAGTGAAATTCTTGATTCTAGGACAAGAAATCTTGTATCAGTGTCCGGAATAAGTGACTATGTATTGTCAAATGAACTCGTGAGTATGGCACTTGCAATGGTTGCTGAAGACAAGCAAATCAATCGGGTGCTCGAGGAACTATTTGCAGAGGAGGTATTTCTCTACCCCCTCACAAGACTAACTGTTTTCTTCTTCAGTTCATTTGCTAATGTTTTATATATTGAAATCCACTAATAGCCAGTGTTGTGTGTTTGACTTATTCTCCTTCCTTTTTGCAGGGGAATGAGATGTGCATCAAACCAGCAGAATTCTACTTATTTGACCAGGAAGAATTAAGTTTCTATGACATTATGATTAGAGCTCGCCAAAGGCGGGAGATTGTGATTGGTTATCGGCTTGCAAACACAGAGCGTGCCATCATTAATCCTTCAGAGAAGTCAGAACCAAGGAAATGGTCCCATGACGATGTTTTTGTTGTCATAGCCTCAGATGAATGATAAGGAATCTGAGATCTCAATGTTCTAAATCGTCTGTATCAATACTCAACATTCACTGCCAACCTCTATCGTAGACCAACCTGAGCATTCTTTTCCCTGCCTTTGTGTTTATCTGGATCCTCCGATCTGACCGACGATGTCACAAACATGGGTGCAGCACATACAATCTACGAGGAAGAAAGTTTTGTTTAACTGAGCGAAAATGAAGGAATGTAAGGAAGGTGGTAATGTCATAATTCAACCTCAAAAATTTTAATGACTAACAAATTGTTGTAATATCTCAATAGAGTTTGTTGGAGGAGGGCGTTGTAAGTTATATTAAAATAGACATAATTAGCAAGCGGATGAGCATTCTTAACCTGCTAGAAGGGGCTAACGTGTTGTACATTTTGTACGATTAATCAAAGGAAAGTCATAATGTAATTTCTGTTTTCCCTTGAAATAAAAGAAAAGGAATGTTAGATGAAAATTTCCCTTTAATCTCTTCTTAAAACTAGCGATGTGCATTTGCTTTCTACTTTCTCAATGAGCAGTAATAGGGCTTCACCCTCTCCATTATAAGTTGTGGTGTTTGGACGCCACTCCGCGTCATTATTAATTTCCTTTTACTAAACATTCTTAAGAACGCTCAGTTGGGGTTCACCTTCTATTAATGGCGTCGCTTAACACCGCTTGCGTCCTCAAGCATTTTTCTTTCTTTAAGCAGTGTAAATTTGTGATACCAATCAAAATGCAAAGAAAATCAAACATGCACAATAACTTTTTTTCCTTTTTTCTTGGATACTTGTTCATTTCTATTAAATTAACAAGTATATTTTTACAAGGGGAAAAATCATTACAATGGAATATGAAACTGAACACAGCCGAAAGCAAGAGGAGACCTTTTAATGTCCCTAAACACTATTTTTACAATGTACAAAAAAGAAAACAAGGAAACAGACTGCCACAAAATTTCATTAACCTCTTAAAAAGCATATAACCAACTACTCACTCAAATAGAAATGTTCATCATTTCAACCAACAAGTTCTCCATCATTAACAACGCCGCGGCTTCTCCAGAGCATTGCATCTCCGAGCTTGGCTTTCCTGCGCCACATTTTTTTTTTTTTTTTTATTATCATTAACATCAAATTTTCGATATGAAATCCCAAGTAAGGCATAAAAAATCATAAAATGGGATTCCAAAAGAAAACCTACCATATAAGGATGACGATTTGCATTTGGCATTACTATTAGTGGTACTAGGCAGCTTGAGAGGGCATGATGAAAGTGGAAGAACAGGAAGATTTTGACAATTGCAAATCTCAATCATATAACCATCTGGGTCATGAAAGAAGAGCTGATCAACTGTGACCCCACCTTCTTCAACCACTGCAGTAACGCATTCTATGTTCATCTGCTCTAGTGTCTGCATGACAAGCTTCATGTCCGAGCATTGGAATGAGATGTGGTTGTCCTTTGGGTTGATTTTTTTTCCTTTGTTTGGTGGGATTGAATTTGACTCTAGCAAGTGAATCCCGATTCCGTAGTTGGACAACCTGACAAGTGGATAAAAAGGAAAAAAAATTACCACATATGTATCTATCTATTAAAAGTTGGGAAATTTTCATAAACATAGCATTTTAGACGTATTTTTCATAAATGTCATACGTAATGTAAATAATAGTGTGATATGATTTTTCTAAATAGAGCATGAATAAACATAATTTTTAAAAGTGTGATATAACATGTAATTTTCTCTTTCAAAATTCTATTACACTATTAGAATATACTGTTACGGAAAAAAAATAAAAAATAAACTAGCTTTCAAAAAAGAACTAAGTAGTCAAGTTTATGTAGCATCACCCATGTGAAGGGATTATGGAAGTTCATGTAACATCACAGAAGGTAAGGGCAAAAAATACTAGATATTCTTTTACATAAATTTGTTGGGTTTCATAGAAAAGCAAGATATAAAGAGAAATAATTGTGACTGTAGATTTTTTTTTTCCTTTTTTTTTTTTTTTGTGTGAAAGACGAGTAATGAAAGAAAAGACCCTTTCCAAGTTAACAACTGGACTGGGGCCAAACATGATATACGCCACACGAGTACCATTTCATTACTCACCAAACAGACAAAACACCGGTACATCCATCCATCCATCCACTTTAATTTTAACTCTCGATTCCAACTTATTTTTTAAATATATTAATTTTCAAACGCACTAATTATTTTAAAAGAAAATATTATAATAAAAAGATTTGAATTATGATTCATCCTAAAATAAACATTTAATTAAAGTTGAGAACAGAGAGTTTATATGACTAGAGTTTTTTGTTGTTTATATTATTTTAGTTTGTTATTATTCTTCTCTTCTTCCTCGAGGGGGACAAGTAGAGTTTCTGGTGTCTATGCGTTTTGGCTTTCTTCAGAAGCGCCAATAATGCTGGAAGTTTCTTTCAAGGATAAGAACATGGCAAAAAGTTTGACGCTTTGACAGCGTCGACATATGATAACCATGTGCTAGAAACCCTATCCACACGGCCTAGCTGTTTTTAATGCCAAGGGCAAAGCTATAAATTATTAGATCTGCATCTATAATGAATTATCATTATTGATGATACATCTTTATATGGGTTAACAATATGATAAAAAGTTAAAAATAATTAAAAAATAAATTTTATTTTATTATACGATAATTGGGTATATAAAAAGCCAGTTTAAACTTAAAACATTGTAACAATTTAGTTCGAATTAAATCTTTTTCATTTGAACCAAGTTCCGAACCGGGTATTAATTCACAACTAATTAAGTTACACCTAATTGTTAGTACATGATGACAGAACCAGCTAATCATGCTACACTTGAATGAAGCTGCTATCAAGGCAATATATATATATATATATACTTGGAATAAAAAATGACAATTAATGAAGTTGGTCTACTCATCAATGGTTTATTGTGTTAGTCTATTAATCCACAGAGAGGCAAGTTTTTTGCAGTTTGACACTCCTACTCAGCGTATTAAATGCACCTACCCAACCATATACGTTCTCATCTTTGAAAAATAAACGCCTTGCCCTTTTCATAAGCAACTTCAAGTATTTCTACATCTTGGCGAACCAAAAAAAAGGGCAAAGTAAGAAAAAGGTTGTATGATACAATCGAGAATGTGATGGGGTTTTAAGGGGAAAAAAAGGGCTCTACTAACACTAATATTATGCAGTTTTGGACTGTAAAATCTCCATTAAGTTTCATTAAATCTATATATATATATATATATGGATATGATTATAATGTTCGGAAAAACATAATACCGGTCTAAATTTCCACTCTAATAAGTTGATAAAGACAGCGGCAAATCTGTATTGAGGTTAGAGTTGGAATTTATCTAAGATCCAAATTGAGAAGCTAGAGAGAGAGAGAGAGAGAGAGAGAGGAGGCATACCAAGCTCCTTCAAACTTGAAGGAAGAAGGGCGTTTGATGAGAACAAAACCCAAAACATCCTCGTAAAACCTCACAGAATTGCTTACTGACTTGCAAACAAAGGAGACATGATTTAGAGAAAGCAAAGGCAATTTTGATGACAGATCATTACTACTACTACTCCAACTCTGGATATCATTAGCATAAATCTCTCCCAAGCTCCCCATAATTACTCTCTCTCTCTTATGAGTCCCTCAGACTCTTTATTATCACACACCAAACCTTCTTAATAAAACAAACAATGTGACTCAACATGACACTACGATGGGATTATATATAGAGCCCAACAGTACCTTCGTAAACAGTGCCTCACACCATTTTCCATTACAATTATATCGTCTACCTGAAAAATCCTAAAACAAGTAATGGTTGGTTTGGTACACGGGCTTGGAGTAGTATAATTTAGAATTTTACGTCAAGTTTAAAACAAGAACTAATGTTTTAAAAATTATGATTCATGAAAAAAATAAAAATAAGAATAGTTTTTACTGTAAAAAATGGTTCAAACTATATGAACGTGAGGGGGACAAAGTTTAGATTTTAGGATTTAGGCTGTTTTAAAACTGCCTCTATAATTTAAACTGACCTTAATTATTACTCTACTAAATACCAGTTTGAACTGTCTTTATAGTTTGAATTGTCTTAAGCGGTTTTAAACCTACGTACCAATGGCCTATAAAAGTTCGTTTGCAAACACGTTGAAACTTAAACACGATAGCATATAAAAATTTTACATCGTAGTAAAATTTTGTTTTTTATTATAACTTATGAAAACTTTACACTGTAACAAACTAAACTTTATATTGTTAACGTGTTTCCTAAAACCAACTCTTAAAACAATGAAACAAAATAAATAACTTGATAAAAGTGGAGGTTGTGTGAGAACAGCAAAGTAGTCCCAGTATTCTTTAATGCATGGGGGTGGGGGATAGGAGAGGGGCTAACGTTTTAAATTATGATACACGATTTTTTTATTTTTTTTTTTGCTGAACATTTTTAATTTATTGACAAATTCAAATTTTGAGTTTTCAAACTATGTGGCGGTCTTATCCACACCGACCTTCCTTGGCCTTTTGTGGAACTAGCAAAATAAATTCAATGATAATTAAGCACATGAAAATTCATTTCCTGGTGCTGTATTTTCTAAAACCTCCATTTTGTGGCAGGGGTTTCATATATAGCATAGGATTCCTTGTCTGCCGTTTTTTGGAAGCGTTACTTGGCACATTTCATATTTATTACCAAAAAAATAAAATATATATGGTAGATATCACTCAAAAAAAAAAATAAAGGTGTTTGAAAAATAAAGTATAGTTAAAACTGAAATTTTTAAACTAAAAATTATATCATGTAAAAATTTTACACTATAACTTAGTATTTCTTATCAGTGTGACAACCTAAAAAAAAAAAAAAGAACTGATTTTGTCTTTTAGCCCTTAAAAAAAACTATATTTTACCGATAAAATACGACACAAATATGAAAATCCTACTATATATAAACATATTTGGACGCCACTAACATTCCGTACTTTACAAAAAAAAATTAAGTGAACTAATTGACCCCCTTTAAGATTGAACTTCTTATGGAGTAAATAACTTTGTAACATTCTGCCATATTCTAAGGCCTTGTTTGTTTCATATATTCAACTAATTTTTTGGATTTAAATATTTAGAATTTTTAGAATACGTGTTTGCTTTCCTAAAACTCAAATTTAAATGAATTCTTTGAATCTAAATTTTCAAAGTTCTAACCTTCTTGAACTCTTTAGACTTGGATATGTTTGTTACAATAAAAGCTGAAATTCTTTCTACTATATTTGAGGAAAAAAAGACATAACTTCTTTATTTGATATCCGATTAAAAATATTCTTCTTTTATTGTGTTCCTAATGAAAAGAGGAATGAATTAAGATCTATATTGTATATTTTTTAGGATCATAAATAAATTAAGATTCATATTGCATATTTTTTTAAGATCATGACGATTTTATTAAATTTATTAATAAATGAACAAAATTTTTAATTATCTATTCAAACATAAATTTAAATTTTATTTCTTATTTAGATTAACGCTATAAATACATATCTGAACGTTAATTTAAATAACAATTTAAGTTATTAATTTAAATCACATAATTTAAATCAAAACAATCTAAATCATTATAATTTAAATATATATACCAAATAGACCCTAAAAGACGCGGGGAAAAGCAGAAAGCAGTACTAGTGCTTCAGGAAAGAGTTTCATTTAACAGCTAATTAATTATGATAAAATATATACATATCTGTTTTCCCCTAATTATTTCTTCTTTCTTTTTCTTTTTTTTTAATGGCGATTTGTTGACCTGGCATTCTTTATTTTTTGCAACAGCTTCAGAGATTGCAACACAATGATAATCCTACAACGAGACAGCTTTGCACCGACACATTCTTTGCTTTAAATCATGATGGATTTTGCATCCGATGATCCAACGAACGATACACGTTGTTGTCACTATATATTTGCTGTAACACATATTAAAAACAAAATAATAATAATAATAATAATAATAATAATAACGATGAGGGTGGTTGAGGACAGATCACAGTTATGACTTCATTAGAATGGGCTGCAAGTTCAACCACTTGAAATAGTTGTTATACTTTAATATCTATAATTTTCAAAGATCTTAAAAACTTAATAATTTTTATAAAAAAAAAACTTACATTGGTTCATAGCTTTAATTTTTCAGAAACTCTGGAACAAAAATTGTCAGACAAGAAGAACCCAGTTTCTTTTTCTAAACCTACAGTTTTTTTAACGTATTTTTTGATGGAGAGAAGAATACAATTGAATAGTATGGAGAGAGGACCAGACTCTTATTTATAGACCCTCAATAGGTGCCTTTCCATCAAAGCACATATCTCTTCAGATACAGATATATCTTTTCAGATATAGACACATCCTTTAATAAGAGTTGCAACCCCTCATAGCCAATAGAATTTTAGCATTTAAATAATTATTAAACTAAATAAATAAATCTGATAAATTTTATAGGCCTTTAATTAATTATGTGGGTCATAATACTAACATTCTCCCACTTAGCCCATATAATATTAATTTTTAGTTTAATAATGCAATAACGTGCACAACAATATTATGCTAAATCTTTTAAAAATTGACTAATACTCTACATCATAATTAAACAGAAAATCTAAAGTGCGTCATGACGGTTGTACATCACAATCTAGTGTAGTCCCTTCCATGTACTATAACATTAGATATCTATTTAACATGATTCATAATTGAGAGGTATAATAATAGTCCACTTTAATGTCTTCGTTGAGACTATCCTGTCAAACATTAATCTATAATAATCATGCATACAAAAATAGAAAACAGGATATATCGATAACATAATAAGTGAGCTCAAAGTGTCATATCATTAAAATGAAATAAAACATAATACATAACCATTAATGACGTCTAATAACACCCATTCGTTCAACATGTTCAATAAATGTCTTGGGCGGTAATCCTTTTGTTAAAGGATCTGCAATCATAAGATTGGTGCTAATTTGTTCAATTGACATTTTACGTTCTTGAACTTCTTGCTTAACGACTAAGTATTTAATATCCATACGTTTTGCACCATCAAAATACTTGTCGTTCTTGGCAAAGAAGACTGCTGCGGCATTATCACAATAAATTTTCAGCGGCCTGGCTATACTGTCGACAACTCCAAGTCCCGAAATAAAATTCTGCAACCATAAACCATGACTTGTGGCCTCAAAGCATGCCACAAACTCGGCCTCCATAGTGGATGGCTGACGAACTGCTTCGCACTCTTCCATGAAATTGCTCCTCCGGCCAAAAGGAACATATAACCGAATGTAGATTTTCTACTGTCAGCACATCCGGTAAAGTCTGAATCTGAGTAACCAACAACTTCAAGATGATCACATCTTCTATAAGTGAGCATATGGTCCTTTGTTCCTTGCAAATACCTGAGAACTTTCTTTGCAGCTTTCCAATGATCTATTCCTGGATTACTTTGATATCTTCCTAACATCCCAATAGCAAAACTAATATCTGGTATGGTGCAAGTTTGAGCATACAACAAGCTACCAACAACAGATGCATAAGGAATTTTTTCATTTGCGCTCGTCCCAATTCATTCTTTGGACATTGCATACAACTAAATTTGTCCCCTTTTTGAATCGAAACTATACATGCTGAGCATTTGTCCATCTTAAATTTCTCTAAAACTTTGTTAATATAGCCTTTCTGAGACAACCCCAACAATCCTTGTGATCTATCACATAATATTTCAATTTCTATCACATAAGTTGCCTCACCCATGTCTTTTATTTCAAAGTTCTTAGAAAGGAATTTCTTAGTTTCATGTAATAAACCAAGATTGTTAGCAGCAAGCAAAATATCATCAACATATAGGACCAAGAAAATAAACTTGCTCCCACTGACCTTCATATATATACACCGATCAACAGTGTTCTCTTTAAATCCAAACGAAGTAATGATATCATTAAACTTAAGATACCATTGTCGGGAAGCTTGTTTAAGTCCATATATTAACTTCTTTAATTTACACACCATGTGTTCCTTTTCTTTAATTGAAAAGCCTTCAAGTTGGTCCATATAGACTTCTTCCTCTAAATTTTCATTGAGAAAGGCGGTTTTCACATCCATTTGGTGTAACTCTAAATCAAAATGAGCCACCAATGCCATAATAATTCTGAGTGAATCTTTCTTAGAGACCGGTGAAAAAGTCTCTTTGTAGTCAATGCCTTCTTTCTGAGTAAAACCTTTGGCAACAAGTCTAGCCTTGTACCGTTCAATATTGCCTTTAGAGTCATGCTTGGTCTTAAAGACCCATTTACACCTGACTCTCTTGCAACCTTCAGGCAACTCAACAAGGTCCCAAACTTAATTTTGAACGATAGATTTTAACTCATCTTTCATAGCAATGAGCCACTTGTCAGAATCCATACTTTTCATGGCTTGTGAAAACAAAACTAGATCTGAAATCGGATCATTATCGATTTCCAAGTCAATTTCAGACTCTTGTAGATAAACCACATAATCATCAAGAACAACAAATCGTTTTTCTCTTTGAGATCTTCTTAATACTGTTTCTTGTGGTTCAGCTACTATTGGTTCCTTGAGTACAACTTCATTGTGAAGTGGTTGGCCATTCACTTGTTGTTCTTGAACATTGTTAGGCTGTACAACAATGTTAGGAACAATCTTGGAAGTTATAGGTAGAGGTATTTCTACCCTAACTACTTCAATGACCACATCACGTGGTTCTCCACTCCCACTAATTTCACCATTCTCGATGAACCTAACATTTCCAGATTCAACTATTCTCATACTATGGGTAGGACAATAAAATTTATACCCTTTAGATTTTTCAGAATAACTAATGAAATAACCACTAGTTGTCTTAAAATCCAATTTCTTTTCATGTGGATTGTAAATTTTCACTTCCGTCGGGCAGCCCCAAACATGCAGATGCCTTAAACTAGGTTTCCTTCCCGTCCACATCTCAAAAGGAGTTTTCGGGACTGCCTTACTAGGAACCCTATTCAGTATATACATGGCGGTCTTTAATGCATGCATCCACAAAGATAAAGGTAAAGATGAATAACTTAACATGCTCCTAACCATATCCATTAATGTACGATTACGCCCTTCTGCTACACCATTTTGTTGTGGTGTACCTGGCATAGTGTATTGCGCACATATGCCTCGCTTTTCTAGGAATTTAGCGAATGGACCTGGACATTGCCCTGACTCATCATACTTTCCATAGTATTCACCACCTCTATCTGATCTTACAATTTTCACCTTTTTATCTAATTGCCTCTCAACCTCATTAATAAATACCTCAAGGGCTTCAACAGATTGAGATTTTTCATGCAATAGATAAAGATAACCATAACGTGAAAAATCATCGATAAAAGTGATAAAATACTTTTCTCCACTAAAGGATGGAGTATCAAAAGGTCCACATATGTCGGTATGTATGAGTTCAAGAAGCTATGTACTTCTTGTAGCCCCTTTCTTAATGTGTTTAGTTTGCTTTCCTTTAATACAATCAATACACACACCGAGATCAGTAAAATCTAAATTCGAAAGAATTCCATTCTTTACTAATCTCTCCATTCTTTCCTTGGATATATGACCCAAGCGTTTATGCCACAAGTAAGCAGAACTTTCATCAACTAAACTCCGTTTAGTTCCAATACTTCGATGCATGGTTAGAAAAGTTTCAGCAAAAAGATTATCAAGCTTTAACTTATATAAACCATCATAAAGGATTCCAGAGCCAATAAAATTATTATTTTTATATAAACTGAAAGATCCAAATCCAAACTTACAATAAAATCCCGCTACATCAAGTTTTGATAAAGAAACTAAATTACGAGAAAAAGTATGTACATAAAGAGTTTGGTATAAATCAAGATAATATCCAGTATCTAATATTAAGCGATAAGTGCCAATTCCTTCCACTGAAGCTTTATCTCGATTCCCCATGTAAATAAAACTTTCATTTGCTCTTATGGGTTGGATCGTAAGAAATCCCTGCATCGTATTAGAAATGTGAGTAGTTGAACCTGAATCAATCCACCAAGTATTATAAGGAACTTTAGTTAAATTTGATTCAAAACAAACTAAAGCACAAGGCTTACATTTCTTTTCGAACCAAGCCTTACGTTTTTTAACAATCTTTCTTTAAGTGCCCAACTTTGTTACAAAAATAGCACTTAACATTGTGTTCCTTCTTGTAGATTTGAGTTGATTCATTCAGGTTATGCAACTCCTTCTTGAACCCTTTCTTCTTGTTCTTTCCAAGCTTCTTTTTAGTGCTCTTTTCAGCCTTTTGATTCACAAGATGAACGGAATAAGGTTTCTGATTCTTCAATCTCGTCTCCTCTTGAATAAGCATACTGGTCAATTCATTAATATTCCATTTATCTTTAATTGTGTTATAGCTCATCTGGAATGGACCATATTGTTCAGGAGGAAGCAAGTTGAGAATGAACTGTACTAGAAAGTACTCATCCACAGACATCCCCAAAGACTTTAATTTTGCTGCTATATTTGTCATTTCAAGGACATGCTCATGCATAGTACAAGAACCATCAAATTTCATGTTGGTTAATTTAGCCATTAATGTACCAGCAAGAGACTTATCAGCAGTTTGAGAGCGCTCTTCCATAAGTTTCATAAATTCCTTAGCACTTTCAGTCTTGGGAAGAGTACTTTTAATGTTGTTTGCTACTGTCATTCGCATGAACATTAAACTTAATCTATTCGACCTTTCCCATAATTTATGAAAAGTTTTCTCCTCCTCACTACTAGCATTAGTAATAGTAGTGGGTTCCTTATCTTGAAGTGCTAAATCAAGATCCAAGACACTTAAGTGAAATTGGACTTGTTCTCACCAATCAGAGAAATTCAATCCATTGAACAAGGGAACAGATGAAGCATGCGAATGCAGAGAAACAGGAATAGATACTACAAATATGCAAGAAACATTCATACATTAATGCTTTGAGATGATTACATAATTAGATTCAAACTAATACAGTAATTATATATCCTAGTTCTCATTGGGTGATACTAAGACATACAAACTATAAATGATGCTAATTTAAAAATAAAAATTTAATTTGGTAATCATAAATATGTCCAATAAAAAGCTTGCTATCTTTGGATAAACAAACAAAAATAATAGGGCATATTAATTACCAACTATTATATTCATCAATTATAAAGAAAGCTAATCAACATTTGGGCGATTCCTAAGTTCTTATAATAGATGAAATTCAATGACCTATGATCTATAAATGTCATCTCAATTATAAGCATTAAAATTCATGAGTAATTGAACTTTTGTTTCTCAATTTAAAAATTACTAAATTTTAAAGTTTGGTCACTTTAGTGACTAACAAACTACAATAATGTAATCTCAACATTGAAAACAATAGTTTTACTTGTTTCAAATAATTAATTATGATCAAGTATATACATACATCAACATCATATATACCACCTTTACTAAGAAGTTCCCATAAACGTAATATTACACATACATGTTTTATTAAAACAAAACAAAACAGTACATATCACATCAATTGCACAACATCAATAAAGGTTGATGTGAATAAATGATAAAATTGTTATGCAGACAATAAAACATGATTAAAAGAAGAGAAAATTGCATAACGTAATAAATGATGCATAGTATAAGGATGCAGACACAATTGTTTATCTGCAGACAACTTTTATTAAAAGAAGAGAAAAGTTTTTTTTTTGTTTCATTTCCGGTAATTCGCATGTATACGCAGACTCTTTCTTTCTTTTTTTTTAATAAGAAAAAGTAAAAGTTTTCTTCACAAGCAATATACAACGATTCATTGACAAAAAACGAATTGAATATATGCCATTATATATAGTAACTGAATAAACCTATATTCAATTCTTCTAATCGCAACGGAAGAAGAATACAACATAATTCTGAATATAACCTAAAGAAAAATTATGAGTTTCAAAAATCTAATGCTCTAAATACCACACGTTATACTTTAATATCTATAATTTTCAAAGATCTTAAAAACTCAATAATTTTCACAAAAGAATAGCGTACCTTGATTCATAGCTTTAATTTTTCAGAAACTCTGAAACAAAAATTGTCAGACAAGAAGAACCCAGTTTTTCTCTCTAAACCCACAGTTTCTTTAACGTATTTTCTGATGGAGAGAAGAATACAATTGAATAAGGTGGAGAGAGGACCAGACTCTTATTTATAGACCCTCAATAGGTGTCTTTCCATCAAAGCACATATCTCTTCAGATACAGACATATCTCTTCAAATATAGACACATCTTTTAATAAGAGTTGCAACCCCTCATAACCAATAGAATTTTAGCATTTAAATAATTATCAAACTAAATAAATAAATCTGATAAATTTTATAGGCCTTTAATTAATTATGTGGGTCATAAGACTAACAATAGTTTCTTCAAATTAAATATGAGTTTTAGAAGCAAATGCATGTAGATTATTTGCAAACTTCTTTTTTATTCAACCTTTGTAAGTACTTTTAATGTTGTGGTATAATGGTTGGGAAGCTTTTGTTAGGCATCTCTGCTTCATTTGTTAAGGTTTAGGCTTTTGATTTTGAGCATACTAGGCCATAACGACACCACGGATAATATTATGAAAGCGTTTGATAACGTCATCTTAACTATATAGTTTTAATTGCTATAGTGTAAAGCAAAATAAACTATATTGGAAAGCTTTTACATGCTATATAGTTTTAATTGTCATAGTGTAAAGCAAAATAAACTACATTGGAAAGCTTTTACATACTATAATAAATTAGTTTTAATTTTTAGTTTTAATTGTATTCCTAAATGCACTCTAATTAAGCTTTATACTACTTTTAAAGTCTAACTATTCATCTACATCATTTTTAAAAAAAAAAAAAACGTAAAAGTGAATATTTGAAATTCAACCCTCTAAAAGTAGTGTTCCTTTAATTTATCCACAACAATAAATGTGAACACGAATCAAGCATTGCACAATTTATTGGGTACGAAATAAATGATGATGATTAGAGATGTTAGACATGCCGGCTCGGTTTGTTTAAATCGGCTTAAAGGTCATGCCGTGTTTGGACCAATTTATTTATTTATTGGAGAAAATTATCTATTATATTATATTTTTAAAAGTTATATTTATTTATATTATGTTTAAAAAAATTTATATTACAATATCATTCATATTACATGTTAAGTTATGTCAAAAATAAACATATATGACATTTATAAAAAATAAATCTTAAAACATGTGTGGTATTTATTTATCGTGTCGTAGTAAGCGTGCTTGTTTTTTGTAAAGTTATAATTGTTAACTATTTTTCTTACATGAAAAACCAGCTCATGTACAAGTGACAACGTGTTGGATAAAATCTGCACCTCTTGGTCGTTGGAATTTATAAATTAAGCATGGTTATGACTCATAACTTTCACATAATCGGCTACTGCCACGTGGAACTTGTTCAACTTTTATTGCAATAGTTTAAGAAAATTTAAGTCTCGAGTCGATAAAGTAAAGTTTGATCAAAATGCAAGTGGTCTGCTTTTGCCCTATTTTTAAAACCCATACAGATTTTTAATCCCTAAAAGAAAAGAAATACACCCACAGACGAAATGCATTATAAATAAATAAATTGAAGAATTTTGTCATAGCGTGTTAAAGAAATAATTGAAAAAACCTTTAAATATTTATGAAGTTTCCTTAAATATTAGTATTTTACTTTTTTTAATATGATATAATTTTAACGTGACATGATAGTTTAAATTAATATTTTACTAAAGCAACGTTTGACGAATAGTTTTTTTTTTTTTTTTCAAATCTTATCCCAAAATTATATTTTAAAAGAACAAGAAGAAAGAATTTGAAGGAGCATTTTTTCTTTCTTTCTTTTTCCCCCCTCTTAGATGTAAGCTCTTCAACGCGTGATGTTTTCTTGTGAGCTTCCGTGCAAGATATGATTGACCTTTTACCTTCTTTGTCCGGGCAAATGTTGAAAGTTACTTGTTAAAATGCGTAATAATCTTATTAACATTAATGTATAAAAAGCAAAACAATAGAGTTTATGATTCTTAAATCTCACATTAGGAGTTGTGAAGTACTTCAAAATAGGTAGTAATACTCATGTTAAGATGTGCTTCTAGTCCCAACTTCTCTGTCTGTCATGAGTGGCACAAATTTTTAATTAACAAAGTTTATATGCTTCTATATTAATATCCACAAAAAAGTTCCATCGATCCATTGAGATTCATAGACAAAAAAATAATAATATAAATATAGCTTTTAGTTTTTATTGCTTTTTTACTTTTTATATTTTATTTTTAAAACTTACAAAAGTATCCGTTGATTTTGAAAAACTTGTTTTAATTTTATCTATCGTCTATTTTGTGGACGAAGAACGTAAAGAAAAAAGACTATGTTACCTTTATTTACACTAAATGTATTAAAAAAGAATATCATTTTCATAATAAAAAATTTTGAAAAGTATTTTAAGCAACTAAAAACAGAAAATTCAAGTTTTTTTTTTTTTGAAATTTTATGTTTTGTTATAGAATTTTTATATATTTTTAAAATATCTAAAATATCTTTTAGAAATTATTTAAGGGTGTGTTTATCTTTTGTCCTAAGGATGAAATTGAAATACTGGAGAGATTATTTGAGGGAAAAAAAAAAAGAATTGCAAGGCATAATAATGTAATTTACTGAAAAAATGTACATATTGAGCAAGTAATAACGAGTAACGACAGTGTGTACATATCATGCCTTACCTACAATAACATATATATATATAAAAAAATAATAAAAAAAAAGACTCTGTGTATCATGCACCCCGTGAATAGAAAAATAAAAATAAAAACTTAAAAGCCAGCCTGTCAAGGTTCAAGAAAGTCAAACAAAAAGCCCCCTATATATAAAAGCATGGAACATTTCTTACTTGTGCTCAAATTCTAGCTAGCTGCCCTCAACTACTAAAAAGTTGGTTTGGGAAACAATGGAAATGTAAAGTTTCACCTGCTGCGAAAAACAAAATTTTATTATAATATAAAGTTTTTATATAATATGTTTAAGTCTTAATTTTAAGTTTTAATATGTTTTTTAAACAGATTCTAATACAATGGAGGGATCTTTCTTTTTTCTATCTTTTTGTGAGGTTTATATAAAAGAATATTTTAGGAGTCTATCTTTTACTGTTAAATCTATATTTAATTTTGTAAATTTTAGTTTATTTTTTTCTCATACGTGATTTTGATCCAATTTGTTGTTGGCAAACATGGTACAAGAAAGTATACCTAGCAATAAAGGCTCCATCTCTTTAATGCCTTTGTTTCTTATATCTTACCACTAGTTGTGTTTGCGAACAATGTTACAAGGCATGTTTAATGTTGAACACCGCACACTTTAATAGATAAAAATGATATTTAGTTTCATTAAGAGCAAGATTATGTTTGTAATTTAGAAAAAGTGAAAAATGATTTTTTTTATTATTAAAAACTAATAGGATGTTTGGGAATATAATTTGAACTAATTTTTAGTTAAAATTATTATAGTACGTGAGAGTTTTCACTATAGCTTATTTTTTATCATTATAACATATGAACGTTTTATAATGTAATAACAAAAAATTTTAGTTGAAAATGAAAATACCAAACAACATATAAGTTTTTCTTTATTGAGCATTAGATGTCAATAATTGAAACTGAATAATGACGGCTCCACCACCGATGATAGTGGTCTCATGGTCCCTTTCCTATATTGATTTGGATAAAAAATTAGTGATTGAGCTTCAATACAAGGTCTCTGTAACGAGTTGAGAGTTAATGTTTGAATATTTATGTTGAGAAGGATTAATAAATGGATGAAGTTGCGAGAATTTTGTGATAAGAGCCCGAAAATATGTATTATTTTTTGTTAAATTTATATTTTTTAGCATTTCATATTACTACCCCAAATTAGTAGTATTGTTACAATTTGGTTCCTTTTTAAAATATGTTAATTTTTTGGACACTGTTTTTTTTTTGGTAATTTGGTTTCTGGGTCATAAATGTGATAGCAATTTTTTTTTTCTTAAGAAAGAAATTCAATTGAGATGTTTACGCGCTTATCATGTGATAGCTTGAAATGTAACAAAAAGAGAACCTAGTATCCAACCTTTAAATTTTCTACATTTCAAGTAGGCATCCCCTAAAATTTGAAGTTGTTATACAATTGACATGCGCTACTTATATTAAACCTAAAAAATGTTATCGTTAGGATTAGAACGCTTAGGTAATAAAATTGGAAAAATATTATTAAAAAAGACAATAATTTAAGGATCAAACTGTTATTTTTAAAAAGTTTAAAGATCCATTCTAATATAATTTGTCGATAATAATGCGTTTGGCAAATAGGTTGGCACTGAAAATTTTGATTTAAAAACTATAACATGTGAGAGTTTTACATTTACAGACTTTTTGTTTTTAATTGTAACTGTTAAGAACTTTACATTGACTTGCTAAATGCCAACTTATTAGTTTTTCAGTATCGGCCATGTCAAGATGTGCAAATTTTGGCAAAAATACAGTGGCAATATTATTTTCCAAATTTTGATTTATATACGCAAATTTAAGAGTTTTTTTTTTTACCCTTATTTTTTCCTATTGGCACGGCATAGTCTTGTAGAAAAGAATAAGAGGACCTGGCAAATATATATGATATGATGATATGTGTAGGAGCCTCCATGATAATTGATAAGAAGGACCAATTACCATCTTCACGTGAACGCGGGGACCAAACGGTCACGTTCATCGTTCTAGTCAAATTTAATTGTCAAATTTAGGAACTACCTTGTTTCGTATCCGTGAAGCATTACTATACTTGATAATTTTGTACTAGACTATTCTAGAAAAAGTTAATTTATACATGCATTCAACTAATGAATATCTGTCAAGTTTCTGGACGAAATGATGCAAGTAAATTACTATTTTATTTTTTTGGGGATGAAACAATATAGAGAATTCTTGAGATGAAGATGGCAATTTTATACCATTTATGTAACAAATGTGTTTTAGTTGTCGAATTAACTTTTTAACGATATGACTTGTGATTAGAAACAATTCTTCACCCGAGCTACGATTTTGTAAACCAGAAGTTTTAATACACCAACACATTATCAACTAATTATAAGGTGTTTGACAAACTCAGTTTCAATTTAAACAGTATAAAACTCTCTCACATATTACAGTGTAAAGTAAAAGTATGCTACAATGTAAAGTCCTTATATGCTATAGTACTTTCAGTTTTAACTCTCAGTCCTAACTCACTTTCTAAATACCCTATTAATCATGTCTCTCAATAATCTTGAGATCTCCGATATTGTTCATACGAGGATGTTTAGTAAAATTAGTTAGAATCAACTTTTTAATTAAGGAATAGTGTAAAACTCTCACATGCTACAGTAAAAGACAAAAAGTTGCTACATTGAAAAGTACTCATATGTTATCGCATTTTAAACAAAAAAATTGATTTTAACCAACTTTGCAAAACACCCTTAACTAAAAGTTCCCACACACCGGCACATTATCATGTCTCTCAATAATCTAGAGATCTCTAGTATTGTCCATACCAGGAATTTTAAACCCGAAAGCCGCTGCTTCTGTTTTAGATCCTAACCTACACTTGCAAACATGGGAGTTCCAGATCACTAAAAGATATTGCAAATTCTGTTCAAAGTACAAACTAGAAGCTAACTCAGCTGATGAGGAGTATGTAATTGGCATCGCAACAGGGCCATGTTTCAACATCACCTCATCTTCTATGCCCCAGCTGAAAAAACATTACCTGAAACCGCATTGCAATTGAGTTATCGAGGGTCAAAACAAAAACAGCAAAATATCATTTATTCAACCCCTGGAAAACATAAAACCTTTTAGCCATAAGTGAAATGCCAAGGTAATTAAAAAAAACAAAACAAAAAACCAAAACAAAACAAACATAAGGGTCAATTTGGTTCAACGCGCTGAATAAAAATTTAAATTTTTATGAGAAAAAATATTGTAGAATTAGAATTAAAATAGCCACTTTAGTAGGTGTGTCACTAAAGTTCAAAACTTCACGGGAATTTATCTTTCAAAAAAAGAATTAGAACAGCCACAACCATGAAAATCAAGCAAACTTTAAGGTTTATAAAAGGACTATTAACACTAATAACCTCTGAACATTAAAGTGTCCCTTATTTTACCTCTTAAACTTTAAAAATTACCATTTTACCCTCAAAACTTTCAAAACTGGCCATTTTACTTCCTAAATTTCAAAAATGACTATTTTGCCCTTAAATTTTCAAAGCTCCTTTTACTTTGTCTCATAAATTTCTGATTTTTTGTTTAAATAGACGAAATTAAGCCTACGTAATTCACACATAGGTCATCTGTAAGAGCAAAAATGAGATTTCATCACTCTTAAGTTTTATTTCAAGTTTACACTCTCACTTAACACCTTTGTTTTTTTATCTAAACTTTTATTTTGGAAGAGTTTGTCTGCACATCTCTTTTCATTTTAATGTGTAACTCATTTAATAAGTCGATATTAGTCACCGATATACGAATTTGAATACTAAAAAATATGAGTTATATATTAAAGATGAGGAGATATCGACGAACAATATCGAGAAGAAATGTATATATAGACCATTTTTAAATGAAAGTAGATAGAAAAAAACATTAAATGAGAGTGTAAATATAAAACAAAATTTAGGAGTGATAAAAATCTTATTTTTGCCCTTACAAGTGACCCATGCATGAATAACGTATGTAACTGTAATGACCAAGAAAATTTCATTAATAAAACCTAATATTTAATTAGGTTTAATTAATGAATTTACTCTTAAAAAATGTAATTTTTTAAAAAAATTGTAATTTTTGTAAAAATTACGATAAAGGATGAATAAACGGCATTGATTGCAAATTTTATGGCAAATGTGATGCAATCTTAGATATTACCAAATACAGATTTTATGAGTTTAATTACTCAAAAATTTGTAAATAATATCCATAAAATAAATTTTATATCACAATTAATTGTAAAATTATGATATAAACACATAGGTACAAAGAATATAAATATGATGTAGAGTCCACCGAGACCTAACCCAGTGTAAGAAAGAGGCCAATGCAGTATAAGAATATTGCTAAGTAAAAACGCGGATACAAAAAATGTTATAATTGGCCTCCAAAAGTGAACGAAAAGTAAGTCAAATATTTTTATACAGTCTAAGGATAGAAAGTGCACTGATTTGACCACGACAATATAGAAAAAATATTGTATGGTGAAAATTACATAGTATAAATTTTTAACTCCATAAAGTGGACACTCCTTGGTTTTCTATTGGGCCACATGTCTAGAAAAGTGGCTTAATCACCTCATGACACCTAGGGGGTATACTCATGGATTACCATGAGTCACCAAATGAGATAAGGATGCATTTATGGCAAAGTTATTACAAAATTTTCATTTCTTTATTTCCTCCATGCTCGGCAGCCATTGTTGAACCTTTCAAAAAAATTTCTCAAGCCCAAAACTTTGCAAAAACAACCCCAAAATAAGTTTTAGAGCAAGCTCAAGGATTTTTCACAAGATTTAACGTAAAATCCTAAAATTTTTAGCAAGTTTTTAAGGGATTTTTCATGGGTTAAGGGGGAAATTAATTCATGGTGTTTTTGCATGAAAATGAAGCCTAAGAAGGAGTTCAAGGAGCCTTGGAAGGCTAGAAATCAAAAGAGTGTTATTTGGGTAAGTTTTGAGTTTCAAAGTTTTGAAATTTTGAATTTTTGTTTTGATTTTTATTCTTTTAAACCCATGTGGGTTCTGGAGCATGTATTTAATGAAATTTCATGTATAAGTGATGTGTGACATGTTTAAGTTGTGAAGTTGTGGTTTATGGTGCAAAATGTTAATTTTTTCAAAAAATATTATTTTTGTAAATTTGATGTTAATCTTAGAAAAATGATATTTGATCATGAGAATGATTTGAATAAGGCATGGAATGGTTTCTGCAGGGGTAGATTTACAATTTTGAAATAGATTTTTACCAAAATACCCTAAGGGCTAAATTGAAAGAAAATGTTTTTTCTCGACAGATTTGAAAAACACCCAAAAACACCCCTGTACAGTGAGATTTTGGAAAAAGTTAAAACACAAAAGTTATAGATCTCAACGAAACTGTTAGGCATGATGGACGGTTCGTCAAAAAACTAAACCATTTATGAGTTTTTGATTTTTTAAGAATTTATCAAAAGTGAAAAATGTTAAAATGGTAAAAATGTTATTTTTCAAAATGATTTAAGGTATGGTACTTTGAGTAAAAACGTTCCTTATGAAAAATAAGATATTTTGATGTAAAGAGATAAATTTTAGCCCCAGGGGTAAAATTGTCAAAATTTTCAGTCAATGGATCAAACTGTAAATTTTTACAAAAAAAAAGGTCTAGAGAGGTAATAAAGAGACCCGACCCATTAGGGTGTTATTTTGAAATAAATACATGATCGTTTTTAGTAGAAGAGCGAAACCAAGCTTGGGAAGTTAGTTGGCCCGCTAGGGGCAAAATCGTCATTTTTCTCTTGAGTAGACCGAATTGTCTTAACACGACCCCAAGAGGGAAAAAGAGTGATTAGAAAGAATTTCGCTCTTCGTAAAGGGTAATGGTATAAGGTAAGATAAGAATAAGAGAACCAGTAATTTCAGAGTTGTAAACGGTTATGCAACTCGACTAGTTAAGTAACGAACGTTTTGTAACGAAACGTACTGAAAATTGCCTAATAGTTTTGAAATTGGCCAACAGGATCCTAGGAGTCTAGGAGAAAGGAGAATCGAAGTCAATTTGACGGTACACAAAAACAAGTAAGTACCCTTCCCACCTACAGTATGAAAATATAGGTATAGGATGTATGTATATGTACACCTGGGTATATATATTACGGTGTAAACTAGTGTGTTTGTTATGAAATGAATACCTAAGAGGTACAGTATGGATACCTGTGAATATGTTATTAAAATACCCGAGTGTATAACATGTTATGTATTAGTATGTACAATATATTATGTACTTGTGTGTACAATGATGAATGATGAATACCTCTGTGTATAGAATGTTACGTACCTGTGTATATAATGATGAATACCGGTGTGTATATAAAGTAAGTACTTATGTGTACTATGCTATGCAACGAATTTATGTGTTATGGATAACATGTGAACATCACATCATGCATGGTATGTCAACCATAATAAATGAACTATTAAATATGTTACAAGAAATTAAGAAAAGTGTCGTACCGACTCCTGACTCAAGGGGAGTTTAAAGGTTATAATATGGTTACGGTATTACGTAAACCTAAATGAAATTCTACAATGGTACAAACATTTGGGCCCTAATAAAGATAAGAAATGATGAAGATAAGGAAAGTTTATAAGAAAGCATAATTGACTCATGCATTTATTTGAATGTCTATGTGGGATTTATGGGACTTACTGGGCGTTAACTCATTAAGTTTTTCATGCTGTAGGTATTCCGACGAGAAGGTCAGAATAAATCGTAATGATGAGCTGGCGGACGGATGATGTGTGCAGATTGGGTATGGTTTCTGCCACAGTATGTTTCTGCTGTATTGTATTTTAAGATATTTTGAAAGTAATGTTTGATAAACTATATTGCAAAGAAAAGGTGGTTATGTAAATACAAGTATATGTTTGTATTTCAGAAGTTGTTGGACCAATATATGTAAAGTATTTATTAAAGAATTAAAAAGGAAAAAAAATTCTTAAATTTTTGCCCTAAAATAAGTAAGAAAGAGTTTTATCACAGCCCGAAAAAACGGGTTGTGACAATAACGCCCTGCCTTTTCGAGTCATTACTTAACTTTCTTAAATTTTATTATCTTCGAGTTACCTTCTTGTAAATTTTAGTGAGCATATCAAATGCTAAATGTATCATGTGCTATAACTTAGCATTAAAACATCAAACATAACAATTGAAAACACATTGCAAATCATGACTTGAACTTTAAAACGTAATGCATAACATATGTAATTATACTTCAAAAACAACTTGTATAACAATTGCAGACACATTTGCAAACATATATAAAGCATTTGACAATTATTTTCTTCATGCCATAGGTGAGGTTCGAGAGTTACCTCTAGTGTTCTTGTTTCATTCATTTTTCCTTTTATTAGTTGACTTTTGTGTCTTGTTTCAAATAACATCCGACTATTAGCTAACATTTCTTATTATCAATCTACTCGATTTATAATGAAACTTAAATATTAACTGTTTATTCATTTTTCTTTATTTCATTTCCTATCGGTTTACTTTTTCTTTACTTAACCTGAACATTCCTTATCCATATGACCTGCTTCACTTAACGGTTTCATTATTTAACATATTTTGGAACATTTTCTGTCTAAGGATGTTTCACTAATTTGAAGTACTCGGCTCCGTTTTAGTAGTTTCTTTGAAAATAACGATTTTACCATTAATGGATTTTTCGTCAGCCTTGTAACTTTGCTAAATTTATTGTTTTACTTTACCATCTTGATGCTTATGGACAAAAAAAAATTCCCTCTTAAAGGAATTTTCCTAATTTAGTCGTTTCGCGGTCCATTTTGACTTTTTTTATTAAAAATGACCATTTTGCCCTTGATGGGTCTTAAAAAATTTTTGAAACTCATTTTAAATCAAAACTTACATTTCTTTACTTCTCGTAACATTAGGAAAAAAAGCAACAGTTTTCCTTTTGTTAAAATCTATTTTATAAAAACTTTACAGTTTTGACCCGTAATGTGAAGATCTTTTCCATTACGCCCTTAATTTTTTTTCTCATTCTTACTTGATAAAGACTCTTATTCCTTTCAAACTTGAAAACTGTGGTTACTCACTGCCCACAGTAATGTAGGAAACCATTTTTTCAATGAAAATCTATAGTTTACGGTTTTGGCTCAAAATATAAAAATCTTAATATTTTTAAACCACAGGACCAAAGATGACTACTTTATACTGATACATCCATTTTTTTACAAGGATTATAACCTACAAAAGCTCTTTGGTTTAAATCAAACCATTTCATAATATTTTCTTTTTTTTTTTACAAAATTTTATTCTTAAAATCTAGTAAAATTCATAACTCAAAATCAGTATAGACCGTTCAGGATTCCTAAATGTTTGGATGAGATCTACAATTTTTGTGTTTTAACTTTCCTTAAAATCATTCGTCTTAATGGCTTTCTTGAAAAGGCAAAACCGAAATCAACTTATTTTCTGCCTGTTCTGACCGAATTTTGATTTCTTCATGATAGTTGTTTAGATTGACATTTTCCAATAAATCTCATGTTAGACTTAAAAAATAATTCGGCCTTTAAGGGCCTCAAATACTAAAATCTTTCAAAAATGTCCTTTAATCACTTTTTGCACCAAAATAGTTCTTAGTTTGTTTTCCTTGAGTTTAATTTCATTTAAACCCTTCTAAGCTTATGATCAAGCACTTAATACATAAACAAAAGATATCATAGTGTCTTTATTACATGTCATAGTCCATAACACATCAAACACTTGATGTGCATGCTTAGAAACATAAACTTTCAAGCCTTGAATTTAGAATTTTACCCAAACTTTTCCAAGTTTCTTGATCCTCTTCTTTGATGCCTTAAACCTTGCAAACCCTCTTTGAGAATATCCATACCACAACCCATAAAAAATCCATCAAAAAACTCAAGAAAACCACTTAAATCCATAAGAAAAAGTTTGGATTTTACCTCCAAAAATGGGCAATCCTTGATTATCAACACTTGGACTTGATTTAAAACTTGATTAGAAGTTGTTTCTTTGAGAAAATTTTTGAGAAAAGGCTAGAGGGGCTGCCTTTTTCTTGGAGGAGAAAGGTAACTTGTTTTTAGTTCTAGGTTTCCAAATGAACACATAAGCTTTATATTGACTTCATAGGAACTAAAGTGAAGAATATTTTACCCAAAAATGAGACCCAAAACCGGATCTTCACAAGGGGAGGATGTGGCTTTTTGTCCACCATAAAGGTGGCACCTAGGTGGGTCCCTTATTAACTTTTCAACAACCTAAATTTATACTGACAGTATTTTTTCTATATTGTCGGTATATTTCTCATATTGCTAGCATTCCTTCCTATACAATGTTTATGGTCTACAAGCTTCCACATCATCCACACAATATAATTCCTATGCTGCTTAACTTTACACAATCTAATTTTTGTAAGCATTATTTTATGCGATATAATTTTCATACTTCTTAACTTTATCAGTATAATTCTTATACTGCGTAACTTTGTTAGTGTAATCCTTACACTTCATCATTCTCATACTATATAATTTTGCACTACTTAATTTTTATATTGTATAATTTTTCCATATTTTTATACGGTGCTTTCCTTATATAGCATTTCTGTTTCAGAATCTATTGAAACATATTGTGTGACAATTAAGCTTTTAAGCTTATTTTTCATATCATTCCCTCCTTAGTTAAGACTATGGCATGATTTTGAATCTTGAAAATCTCATTTTTACTTTTATAGATTTTTTTTCGTAAAAATCAAATTTAAACAATAATCCTTGTAACACTCTTTGTGCTCTTAAAATATTTAACAAAATTTTGAGCATAAACTTTAGCTCACAAAATTTTTGTACTTAAATTGCTTAACATAATCCTTAATTATTGCATATGAAATGTACTAAAATTCTCAGGTGTCACAACACAAACTTAATTCCATCTATTTAAACAAAAAATCAAAAATTTAGAAAACAAAGTTAAAGGAGCCTTGGAAGTTTAGGAAAAAAATAGTCATTTTTAAAATTTAGGAGATAGCATAAAGAATTTTAAAAGTTTAAAAGATAAAATAATAATTTTTAAAGTTTAAAAGTAAAGTAAGAGATATCCTGAAGTTCAAGGTGATTGGTGTTAATAATCCTTAATTTTGTTTTGTGTTGTAAAGCTATTTGCCGATTTTGCGTCCCATTTTTTGTTTGGCCGTCGTTATCTTGGTTATGTCGTTTGATTATATTTTTGTCGCTCATCTTTTGCAGTCGTCTGTCTGTTTCTGTTATATTTTTGTTTATCCTAGATAGACATACGTGCACCCCTGAGCCGTCTTAGCTCAGCAGGTAGAGCGCATGGCTTTTAACCATGTGGTCGTGGGTTCGATTCCCACAGACGGCGTTCTAATGTCATTGATGTTTTTGTGTCCCATTTTAGGACATGGGAATCATTGCATACTTGTTTTGCTACACAATATAATGACAGGTTTTCCTTTCCTATCCATTTTGATGAATACTTCTCTATCAGCGAACAAACCACTTAGAAATTGCAATAAATATTTAATGTTTATGTTGTTTGCAGTTTTGCTACATAATATAATGACAGGGTTTTCCTTTCCTATCCATTTTGATGAATTCTTCTCTATCAGCGAACAAACCACTTAGAAATTGCAATAAATATGTAATGCTTATGTTGTTGCGAATTAGAAGTCCTAATTCAACTAAAAACAAAAAATAAATAAGAACACATGAAATTTATTGTAGTTCATCCTCAACGTAAGAGTTACATATATTTTTAGTTGTTGTAAAATAATTTACTATGATGATGAAAAAGTTTACAAGAGAAAATTACACTCTTTCTCAAGATTTTTCTCAAACCTCTCACTCACTCAAATTTCTTAGTTTTATTCTCTATAAAGAAAATGATTCAACCTACCTATTTATAAGTTTATAAAGAATAGACAACAAACCACCAAAAAAAAAAAAAAAAACAAGATGCAAACTCCAGCACGTTGACAAGCGTGGTTGCATGAGATTTCATCTTGCGTTTGAATTGGTTTCTTTCCTTGTGCAGCCGCGCCCCTTTCTCTTCGCGGGGGTGCGTAGCTTCTATCTTCTCTTGTGGCCGCATGAAGTCTTCTACCGCAGGGGCATGCACCTAAGATAAAAAAAATGTATTTTCTTTTTGTTTTTTCACCTTTTTGATCTTTAAAATCTTTTGTGTGATGTGATATTTTGAAATGCATTAAATTTGGCTCTATATTTCATAACATATGTACCCCACATGAGATGTTTACAAGTAGATAGCGATCTTATATAAACACACAGAAAATATACAAGACAACTGTTTCTCATGTTGTAAGCCTGTAACTTGTAGCAAAAGGTCATTAAAAGCGTTAGAATAATCTTTTTTCTTTTTTGATTTTTAACTTGTTACTACTTTGTATGCGACATGAAAGAAGCAAATTTAATAATACGGAGCGACGGTATTATTTATTACTGTCAACTTGATGGCGTTTTCTGTTAAACATATATTTACGCTAGTTGATGAACACAAGTGCATGAAAAATAAAGTGATTAAAGATGGAAATGAGGTGAAAGATGAAGTGAAGGAAATTTTTTAAAGCTTTTAAGCTGTTAGTTTACGAAGGCCTGTTTAGAAGGGCTTTTAGTTGTTTTTGGCTTTTTAAGTCTAAAAATTGTTTGTAGAAGTATTTTGATGAACTGTCATAAGTACTTTTGCTCTCCAAAAGTATTTTTTGTCAAAACCACAAAATATAACTTCTCAAAAAAGCACGTTTGAAATAAACTTTGAAACTTATACCAAAATATTAACAATATATTATAGGCTTAAATATAACAATTTTATAACTAAAAAAAAATAAAACTATTATCATCTATTTAAGCTTTTTTAAAAATATAATTTTAAACATTTACTAAAAAACTCCAGCTTTTATTCCTCTTCTTTTATTGATTAAAAGCAAACTGTGCCGATCGCCCGAAGTCTACATCCAGTAATCACTTGTATTAGTTCTGTTAGCTTCTTTTGTTCCCCCCCTCCTTTTCTTTTAAAGAACAAAAATGTGTCCTTTCTCCATCCGTGGTTCTACTTACTGTCCTCGACAAATGTGATTTTCATCCAAAACTAGTTTGGTCTTTGTCTAGCTTTTTTTCCTTCATCAATTATTCTAAAAAGTTAAAACTTTAGAACCTCATTATCCCATAACATGTTAGTTTACCATTTTTCCCTAAACATAAGTTGCTTGGAGGTAGGCCAACACTAACTTGATACTCTAACAAAGAATATCAGCTAATGGCCTTCATCTGGTTTTTGTTACCCACATTAAGACATTAAACCTTTCACTGCCGACCATTTCTTTCCATCTTTCGGGGGGGAGAGGGAGAGAGAGAGCAAAACAAAGAAAGGGGAAAAAGTTTGCGCAGCATTTGATTCCGTACATTCAAACCCACAAAGATGTGGCAAGGTTAGGAGCTAACTGGTGGAAGCTAACAATGGCCGTAAGTGTATTAGCACCAAAAAAAAAAATTATGGCAGGCAAAAGAAAGTCCAAACTAAAATATCGGAAACTTTAGGCTGAAAAAAATAATAAATAAAAATAGACGCGAGCTTGTATCATTTGTGGGTCATGGGACCTGCATTCTGTATAGCTAATGAGCACGAGTCATCTTTATTCTAGGGGCGGCCTTCTTCATCTGACGAGAACGCTCCTTGGCTTCCTTTTTCCGAATTGCCTCTGCGCTAAGCCTTGCCTCAGCCTCCTCCACCAGCCTTCTCTTCTCTGCCTTTTTTCGCTGCAATGCTTCTTGCCGTGCATTTTGAAGTTCTTTGTATGCCTCCTGAGCAGCCTTCGCTCTTGCTGTCTCTGTTTTAGATCGAGCCTGCACTTAAAAAGAAATCATGATAAATTGACTGTTGTGAGTACCTGAACATATCTAAAACCAAACCACCCACCTGAGAGCTTAGCTTGTATCTCCCAAGCTGATCGATATAATAAGGTATCAAAGACACCAAGCGAGTCATATCACCCATGTTGTTCACATCTGGGAGGGCAAACTTGAACAACAGCATCTTCTTATGCGTTCCAAGGTGTTGATCCGAAAAATGCAATGAGATGAAGCTCTTTCCGAATTTCTCAAAAGCTTTTTCGCCAAAAACCTGCAAATTGCAGCAAGAACTTTTATAGTTGTTCAAGTACATGCAAACCACCCAAGGAAGGTGAATAAATGAGACAATAAAATATATTGTTAAGAACAGCATATGCTTCTTGCTTCTTCGACTTTTTTTTTTTCAAAAGTAAAACAAATAAAAAAATAAAATCAACAGAGAATGTATTTCGGAAAAAGTACGACGCAGATGAAAGTTCCGTGAATCTATAAAGTACTTCCTAATACTACAGAACATAGTGTAAAATGAAAGAATTTCTTAAAAATATTTTGTATAAAGTATTTGCTAGTCTATAAAGTATTTTTCTCTTCCCCTAAATTGGCTAGCTAATCAGGGTATTCCCACCCTGAAGCATAATATTTTGTCACTTTGACTCACCCAAACCAGATACTTTTCACAATGGAGTATGATTTATCATTATCATAATTGTTACACACAAATTGGTCTAATCAATTACAACGTACTAACAATGACTCGCAAGTTTACAGCTAGAACTGAAATGAAACTAATGTCCATTCACAGAAAGCCCCCATTTGATAATAATAGCAAGTCTTTGCAAAACCAACATATAGAAACTGGAAATCTTCGCAAAATTTAAACCTCATCACAAGTTATCACATCGTATACCAATTGCTAATGAGATCGGGAAGTCAGAAAAACAATTTCGCAACAGAATTGAAATTGGTACTTACGTCAGGTAGACCAAATATGGCTTGAACAAAAAACAAATTCTGAACACATAATGAAAAGAAAAGGAAACACAAAGACAAGCTTTCTTGCATTAAAAATGTAATTATAGATAGAAGTCTCGAAATTTTGTCCAAAAGATTTTAATTACAATCATTTGATCAGATAAAATACAGAACACACAACTGGAAAATCGTCCAAGTACTTCAACCTAAGCAACTCTAGACACACAATGAAAGAAAAAGAAACAAAAAGGCAGAATCTTTACTGCATAGTAGCATATGAAATAAAAACCTCACAAGAATAAACAATACCATATTGGAAAATGATCCGATTACGTAGGGGAACTAGGCCAGGCAAGGCTGGGAAGCAAGCTACCATTAACAATTGACACTGATTCCTAAACCATAGTCAAAGTGCAGCAACCCCTTCTAGCATGTTGACTCTAAGGAGGAGGACTTGTTTGACCCAGAATCACATTTAAGAGTAGTAAGAGTCTCGTGTAGATAATGAGGATATGAATAGCAGCGTAGGCATAGCATAGGATTACTGCTTAATAAATTTCTATCTCATCGAAAGAAGTTCTACGACACTCTCTTTTGGTGGCTCTATTAACGTTCAACATCAGGTATCTTATTGTTTATATTATTTCAACAATAAAAATTTATTGTCTATAATTTAGTATTTATCCAAATTATCGAATTGAGTTAACACCACGATAATGGAAGAACAAACAATACGATAAAAATACATAAAAGCCAAACAAACCTGATCAAGCACAGCCTCAGAGATCAAATCACCGGCGACTTCCTTGGACTCTGAGATAACCGCCAACTCCTCAGCTACCCACTTTCTCCCATTGGGAGGACTTAAAACACTCGCAAACCTCTGCAAATCCCTAATCTCCTTCTGCATTACCTTAGCCGCCTTCTTCTTCGCCACCGCGAAAACCACATGATCCATGGCATCATCATTCATATACACCTCGAAGCTGATCTCGTCCTTGCATGGCACCACCATGTTGTAAAGCCTCGATAACAAATCGTGCCTGCTCTTCAGCTCCATCGTCGCCAGCAATCCCTGGCAATACCTCCTCCCGCTGGCGTAGAACTTGAACACGTTCTGCCCTTCCTTCAACAGCAACGGCGAGTCGTCGCCGTCGCCGACCCCGAGGAGGCTGAAATTCTTGTCAAAGATAGAGTCTTTCGCCGCGAACTTAGCCGCCCAGGCCAGCGCGATGTTCTCGTTCTCCCGCTTGCCGGTGAAGTAGTTGATCACGAACATGATCAAGAAGCTCCCGCATGCGATCTCCACCGCGTAAGACGATTTCGGAGAAGCTCCACCGCCCTTCTTGGGCTCCGGCGAGGTTTTCGGATCCGAACTCGGATCGGAGGGTTTGGCATCCTCTGAATCGGCGCTCTTCGACGTCGTCGTCGTCGTCATCGTCGTAGTGTCCGTCGACGGCGGTTCGATCGAAAAACCCTCGAATTCGTCCTCGTCCCAGTACTCGAAGCTGGTGGATGAAGGCTGCTTGGGAGGTTCGGCGTCGGAGACTTGAGGACCCGTAGCCGGATCGGAAGGCGTCGGATCTGGAACCGGGTCGGGTTCGGGTTCGGAGCGAGTCAGGGGAGAAGGGGAGCGGAGAGGGAGGGAATCGGTGGGAAGGGAATCGATGAGTTCGTCGTCGTCATCGGCTTCGAAGCCTTCGAAGTGGGAATCGGCGAGGGCGTGGTGGCGAGAGAGGAGCAGAGAGACGACGGAGAAGAGGAGGAGCAAATACTGAAGATAGCAATATGTCGTCTTTGCCATGAGAGAGGAACAAGAGAGAGAAGAAGAGGAGGAGGAGGAGCTAGTTAATGGTGAGAGATGATTGTTTTTTTCAAGTGTGATGTTTTGTTTGCGAGGAACTAGGTGATTTGATGATAAATTGAATATATATAAATATAAATAAATAAATAAATAAATAAATATATATATATATATATATATATATATATATATATATAATACACACACGCAGCCAATTAACTGGCGAAATTGGTTCCGAGTCGGAGATGAATATAATTGTGGGTGTTTTGGTAATTCAAGTTGTTTTGACAAAAAAAAAAATTTAAATTTTTTTGCGACTAATTTTATTTTTGTGTTTAAACTTGTTTTCCTCACAGAAAAAATATAAAAAAATGTTACAAGATATTTGTTTCATGCATTTTTTGAACACAATTGACTTAAATTCAGATTTAAGTATCAAAAATCTTTTATATATATATGTTTGTTTCCTCCAAAATCTAAAGGTCTGTTTGTTTCGAGAACTTTTTGTGTTCTTTGATCTCAAGTTTAGATTTGAATATTAAGAATTCTTTGGATACATGTTTGTTTCACCCAAAATTTGAATCCTTTGAGTATTAAGAATCCAAGTTTTCAGAGTTCTGACTCCCCTAAACTTTTGATACTCGAAGAAAAATCATAACTTGTTTATTTATTATTCAATTGAGATGATTTTTTTATTGTGTTTTTAGTGAAGAGATGAATAAATTAATATTCATATTGCATATTTGTTAGGATCGTTATCATTAAGATTTTATTAGATTTGTTGATAAATCAAAAACTACTTTCACTACTTCTCCAAACATAAATTCTAATTTTATTCCATATTTAGATTAAAACTTAAATGTACATCCAAACGTCAATTCAGATAACAATTTAAATCACAAGCTCAAATCCTAATTCAAATCACACTGACTCAAAACAAATCACTAATTAAAATCCATTTACCAAACAGACCCTAAATCATTTGAGTATCAAGACTCTTAGTGTGTTTGTTTCGTGGTTCGAATCACGGTTCAAAAAATGCTAAATTTCAGATACATTTGTCATAGTAAAAGCTAAATTTCTCTCCTATATATATGAGAAAAAAAATCATAACTTCTTTATTTAATATTCAAATAAGACATTTTTTTATTGCATTGCGTTCTTAATGAATAGATAAATAAATCAAGATACATATTGCAGATATTTTAGGATTATAAACATCAAGAGTTTATTAGATTTGTTAATAAATCAAAAACTTTTGTCACTATCTATCCAAACACAAATTCTCATGTTATTTTTTATTCAGATTAATACTTTAAATGCACATTCAAACATCAATTCGAATAGTAATTCAAATCATCAATTCAAATCACATAACTTGAATCAAAATAATCAAAATAATCAAAATCAACATAATTTGAATCTATTTACCAAACGATAGTAAGAGTACTATGAGAGTCTCCCCTAAAAAAAAAAGTACAATGAAAGTATTTACGTTGAATAGTAGATAATTATGGGTGTTATAGGTAATTTATGTTGAGACAAGATATCACAAAAATATTTTTATCTTTTTATTATCTAATTTTTTTTCCTTACAGAAAAAAATGTTAGGATACTGAGTATTAATTTTTTTTATCAGATTTCTAAATATCAAATAAGGTATTAATACACATTAATATTTAATTAAATAGTAACATGTGTACAACTGATTGACTTATTATTTGTTAATTATATTTTAACAAGATAATTATTATTTTTAAGGGGTGATTATTATGCTACTGAAATATAAGTTTGACAAACAAAATATATCTATTCGTGGGTTTTATATATATAAGGCGACAAACAAGTGAGGGCTTATTGATTATTGGGACTTTTTTGTTTAAAATAATTATTCATGTTTCCTTTTTTCTTTTTTCTTTTTTTTTTTTGAAGGGATTATTCATGTTTCTTTTGAGTATATTGTTGAATAATAATAAACGGCTCAAGTTTTAATAACTTGTATAATTGTGATCACCCATAGTAACACAGTACTACTCAGTAACGACTTGTGTGAACTTTTGAAATAATTAACATGGCAGTAAAAAAAAATAAAATTAAAAGAGTTGGTGGAAACCACGGATAAACTATACAAGATGTTTCTTGGTAGTTAGTTATTGCAATTCTCTCTGTCTCTCTCTCTCCTCTTTTTTTTTTTATTTTTCCTCCCGGTAGGAAGTGAAAAGTAAACAGCAGTTCCTTATCCAAAATTGATCCATCTCTTTCCTAAAAAATGGAGTGTCAGAGAAAGTTGATCGAAATCACGTGGATTCATCTTTTCTCGATCCAATGGTACCATTTCCAGTGTAAAGAATTGTGTAATATGACTTCAATATAAATTAAACCCATCCCGATACACATCCAAGCCAAAAGTAGGCATTTCTCAACAAAATATTATGCTCAATGTATGTGGTACAGTTCTTGTGAATATGGGCAGCAAATATAACATAAATATGTGACTTGAGTATTTAAGGAAGCCGCTGGCAGTTGAAGAACCAAAGTCCTGTAACAAGTTAAAGCAAATCAGATGATTGTACCTCTCCATCAAAGCTGACAAGCAAAATCTCTTCTGGTTCACAAGGAAACACATCATGAATTGAAGAACACAATTCTTGAGCTAACAATGGAAGGAGCTAGGATCATGGAAACAAACACAATACCTTAGCAAATACTGAAATCCAAGTTCCACATGGAGCGGCAAACCAGCTCCGGTTGCGTACTTTGGCACATAAATACTATACTGGGGGTTTGTCTTCTTCCAACAATAGGTGAATTATCGAGGTGACAACCTTGTTAGAACCGACATCCACGTTCTGAAACATGAGGAAAAAATAAAAAAATAAAAATTATTTTGAATTTTTTCTGGTCCTGTGGAGATTGTGAGATCGAAAGCAACATGCTTTGTACCTCTGGTTTTCTTATCAGTTCCTTTAAAATAGAATGAAGAGTAGACCGGAGTTCCTTGAACAGGACTGCAGTTTGGGCAGGAGCGTTTAATTTTAACCATCCATCGATGGTGACGAGTCCCGTCTGCAATAGCAATTGGAGAATTATGGAGATACGCAAAACTACAGAGGCAACAGCTATGACATCAACAAATGCATTGATTGAAAGAAGATGGACAAAAAGATACCTGATGTTGAACGTTAATAGAGCCACCAAATAGCAAAACAGAGTAGGGAGATATGATGGTAGTATCTCGTAAAAACACTTTGTTAGTTTCAACCTGCGAATATGATAGATAGAAATCTTAATATAAATGATTAGATTCACATGTTGAAATTACTCTATTTGATAACGATATGTAGTTTAAGCTAACAGAATTGTTCAATCAGTAATCAAATAGGTAATGTGATTATTAGCATAAAAACCATCCCCATCAGAGAGTGTGTGTATGTGTGTGTTTCTCTGTGTTATTACCATCAACAAAGCACAAACAAAACTGAGTTATGTAGTGAAATTTTGGTAAAGAACACAACATCAACACTGATAATACGAGAAAGGTAGAACTAATTAATCAATAATCGATGATTAAAGGCAGAATTAGAAACCGAGAATTGTAAAGCAGAAACCTTTTCAAGGAAGACAAGGAAGGGATATCGAAATTCTTTCCAGTTACTGTTTATAGATGATGGGTGAATGTGTACTTCTCTTCTTCCATCATACCAGATTGGATGACCTTTGCTCGTTAGACCAGCAGACTGTTTAAGGTTACCAAGAGCTACACCAGCAATGCCTTTCTCGGTGGCAGCAACATTAGGGTATAAACCTGCACATAATATTGCCTGCAACATCCGGCCCCAGTGTGAACTGCTTGACTCAGATTTTGAATACTCAAGATTCTTTACCATTAAACAAAGGCAGAATGATCTGTAAGAAAATATAAGCAAGCACAAGGAGACCACATAGTTTACCTTCACTAATGAGGAATGATGTGAATACATATTGAATGGCTGTGATGCATCAGAAAGCCAAATGTCAAGATTTTCTTTCTTTCGTCCATTAATCTGAGACATGATGTTGGAACATTTAATCAGTGCTGATAAATGACACTACGGCTGTGGGCCTAAACATATCAAATATTGGAAAACACTAATTTCTACATTCCCCAGATGATAAAAGAAAAAATTAGACCTGGAAGTTTTTCGGTAAATTGATGAGGCCAATATCTGCTAGTAAGGTTCCAAACTGTATCCTCATGTCTCTGACAAAAAAGCACAGAATCAGCAAACTACATGATAGGATCAGTGAATATAAAATTATAAGCTTTTCTCAGCCCAGAAATTCCTATAACCCTCTTAGAGTAGAGATTGCCAAATTTGAAAGCAGAGCTATTTCCAAACCCAAGATTCTTGGGAAATACACACGTCTTCAGTTGTATTTTTCCCTCCTTTATCAAGCAAAGGATTAGCATACTTGTACCAGACACACAAAGCTTTGTTGGACATATTATCGTGTTAACATTCATGGCCAGAGAAGAAACTGCACCTTATCATGTACATGACCGAACTGCTTAAAAAGTAGGAATTGCAAAAATGTTGTGCAGCTTTAACCCCTCTCTGCAAGTATCAGGACTTTCTGTGTTAGTAAACATTCTGGTTCGGAAGGACACTTGCAACAGGTTATGCAGATTGATAGTAATGAATGTCAACATGCAATCAAGAACACTCAGCATTTTGAGGGGAAAATTTTCTTCTGACAATCAGCATCACAAATTGTAACCCTGGTATGATGAAGAAGCTTGACAAATCCAAAGTGTCACGCTGAAGCAGAGTGGAGTGGTCCTTGCCAAGGTAATCAAGTAGTAAATCATGCAACACAAATGCATCTATTGAATATCATTATTAAAGTAAAGAAGACATTGATCAACCTCACGCAGCATCTTTTCCCACTTCGTGTATGCAATCATCATCAACAGATGGTCAGATTGCCTGTCAACGTCATATGAATTACTAGGACCATCCAGTTTATCAGTCAGAAGCGCCAACTTGGCCCTTTCAACATTTTGTCTCTGGAAATAAGCAGAGAGGAATTAAGCACAGAGAGAAAAAGATCCATAATGCAAATCAAGTATTTCTTTTAGAAGAAGAAGCAAAAATCTCTTCTGCAGAATTGAAAGAGGAACCTCATCTTTTGGATAGACAAATGGAGATTTGTAGCTCAAAAAGGCTGAAATCGAGAGAATGGGCGATAAGCAGCCAAATATTCCACCGAATATCATCATCTACAGTTTTAAAGGACCACAACATAAATTTTGGTATCAAAAGAAATTGACCATTATCATTTTGTAAAACCACAACACTTCTCTTTACGTGAACGTATGATTCAAAGGAAAGAAATATACAGTGCCAACCTTTCCAATCAATACATCAACAGGAAGTTTAGCCAAATGATGTCCAAGAGGTGTCAAGAGCTCGTCTCCTTCTAGTGCACCAACCTACAAATAGCGCCAACATATAATAATAATGTTGCTCTCACAAAAATAATGACACTCTCTCAAGTGTGAATATGCGTTCAAATAACTAGCATGTGCACAAACATATCGTGAATGGAGACTTCATGTAATAAGAATACAAAGTAATTCTAATTCTACAGGTGATTAACAAACATGCACAAAGATATTAGACTCAAATAAGTGGTATAAAATCTAAATGAAAATTTATCAAAAACTTCTGCTATCAGGCCATATGTAATAAATGAACACATTCGAGTTCCATAAAGCAAAAAAAATTGCAATATTTCTTTAACAATAACGATTGAAGCATTTCAGTCAAAACTAAGACTAATAATAGACCTAAGAAGAAAATCAAGCAGAGTGAGACCAACTCAAAAACTAAGATATTCCAATTCCTGAAAGTAAAGGAAAACACACTTAATCATAGATAATGAGCCTTTCCTGTGTTCTAATTACACGTACAAAGACAACATAAACGGGCAGAAAATTATGAAATGCAAACAAAGTAACATATATCAACTAATTCAATTCAGTAAGAATCATCAATCCGATATTATCAAAGAACCTCATATAAAAGTGAAATTGCTGATGTCATAGCCGCATCCCTGGGAGGTTCTAAAGCCTGTGACGAAAATTTACATAGAAATTTTGTGAGACAATAGCGTGAAATGGAACGCTAGAAATTTGAAGATGGTAACACTTACCTTGGATAAAAATGGCTTTATATCTCCCAAAGAAAGTAACTTAATTTGTAAACACAACTCTACTAATGGAGTTCGAAGCATCTCCGGAACCTTGGTACAGTAAATAATATATTAGAAAGTACCGATATGGTGAAGAAACAACATTAAACACATCTCTTGAAAAGATAACATTTTGTCAAAAGTACCTGAAAACAGCGCATAAGCTTTTCAAAGCGATGACGTGTGTACAAGCAAAAGCAAATTCCAGGTTTTACACGTCCAGCTCTTCCTCGGCGTTGCCTTACATTTGCTTGAGATATCCAATCTTCAACCATGCTCGACAATTTCTACAGTTAAAAACAGTTGCAGCTAAGCTGGTTGGTCTTGATAAAAGGATCACAAACGCTTCACAGATTCCATCGATAGAGCAAAAAGATGAACATGGTAAAAACCAGATCAGAACAGTCACCCAAGTTAAGTAGGAGGAAGTGTCTGCAGCTTAATGAATATAGAAGTAGTCAACCTATGTTATTGGACCGAAATCTGTCATTCCTAATATTTACTGTAATGTGTGTTTTTTTTTTAAAGGAAGTTTTCCTGTCTTTTCTGCTCCTCTTATATAGCAGGAGCACACCTCCTATGCAATAAAAACTCAAGTGGTGTAGCAGTGAAGCATCAACTACAAAACCATACTTGTCAAGGCAACTGACTGATTCATAAGATATGAACTAACAAAAGTGAAACTGTTGACTGTCCCATCCCAATCTAAGAAGGTATTTCTCTAAGCCGTGAGAGATTACATGATGATGAAATGAAAAGATATTTCCTTGAGAATGACGCCTTCACCTGCATTCTAATATGCCTTAGGCATCGTATCTTCTTCTTCTTCTTCTTCTTCCTTAATTTTTCTTTTTATTAAGAATGAATTTGTTTCATAAATAGATGGACAGCTCATATTTCTTGTTCATGGTCACAATTTTAGTCATAGAGCTGAAAAACACAAACCTTCTGTGGATTATAACGGTTCTCTTTATGCTTTCCACAGTCAATTACATACACCACATCATCTATTGTTAAACTGGTCTCTGCAATATTTGTGGCCACAATGACCTGAGACAACCATTATTGAAGGAAAATGTAAACAACTGCGTCATAAGCTAAAAGAAAATGTAAAGCTACATGATTCTATATTCAAACAATTAAGGGAATTCAAGCATCAGTAGTCTTGCAGATTAAGTAACTTCCATCCTCTTGTCTTCAATGTAAATCACCATGGGATTTACTTAAAAATTAGACATTCATTTGAAACTAAATTGATACTCACAGAATCATTGCCTAAAAACGATTATGAACAAGCAAAAAAATAATAATAATAACAAAAAAAAGTTAACGAAAGGTAAGCATTAAGATAAAAGAGTTAAAATATAGAGACAAACTTAAATGTGGAAACATCCAAGAAATAGCCAAAATTAGTGGTAAAACTTGCCTTACGTATGTTCTCAGGTGGCCTCAAGAACACCTTCTTTTGATCAGTTGATGCAATGGATGAATGTAATGGAAGAATCCAATCAGAAGATGGTCCACCAAATCGGTAAGAAGCAGCTAGCTTATCCACCAACATATGAATTTCTGCCACTCCCTGTTGTGTACATACTAAGTTAATCTCTTTTTTAGAAGATTCATTAATGAATCATGAGAATTATGTATAATTCCTGTGGTTGTTGTCATGAGAATTATAAAGGGTCTAAGGGATGGACTTACAGGCAAAAAGACAAGCATCGCACCCTCACTGCAGTTTTCATCAATGTGACAGACCAAGTCTTCAAGAAGATCATAATCAATAACATCTTCATTCAATCTTTTCTGTACCAAAATCATATTTGTCATGTTATAGAACCAACTTGCAATCAAACACGAAGTGAAAACATGCCACATGTCAAAAATTGCATATCTCGAAGGTAGTTACCAAATTTTGTTGAGTTTGCTCGCTATAGCATTGATAATCATCTGGAACATAATGTGGGTTAACATATCCTTCAGAGAGCAGAGAATCATCACCCCATGCGGATAAAACAAGATTTTTCTTCCCCCTTCGGTTGTTTACAGGGCCACCCTATGATTTCACAGTTCAAGAATTCAAACCAAACAGAACAAAAGAAACTCGCACAACCTAGACAGCACTTCGATAAAGAAAAGGCGGTGAATCCAATAACAGCACACACTGGGTATGGAGGCTGAATACACAAACGAATGACATTAGCTGACAAATCTGAACCAAACGTGAAACAATGTCCCCCATTAATACTATTGGGCCTGGTAGATACAATTTCAGCAGAAATTGTGAAAAGAGAATATAAATCTAAAGCTTTGGAAAACTTCTCATTGTTTGGCAGCAGACAATAAAGCAAGTGAAAGATGCACAGAAATGGAAATCTAGGGTCCCATTTGAGATACCTTTTCTTTTGCAAATGTTTCATATCTTATAGAAGCTGGAGAATCTGAAGCCAGGCGATAATTGATACTTTCATATATATCCTCCAGAAAGTAATTTGTCACAGGATGTGTTCTGCCTTCTGCAGTAATCACAGGGCAGTCACCAAAGTATCGTGAAAACAAATTTGAATCAACGGTTGCAGACCTGAACATTGAAATCACACACTTAAAAACTAAAACCACTAAGAACTAACAAAGCATAAAGGAGAGATTGAAATGGAAGCGTACATAAGAATAACTTTCAGTTTTGGAGACTCATTAGCTAATTGCTTTTCAATCAGATTCTTCAGAACAATAAGTAGAAAGTCACCCTGTTAAGAACCCCAAAAAAAAAATCAGTAAATTCATCTTCTCAATCAGAGGTTTTCCAAAAGGTAGCTTCTCTTGTGTTCCTAAATGGAATATATCAGAAGCAAACAAAAGGGACAGAGAAAAGAGTCATCGCAGCCGTGATTAATGAGTAGCCAAAAGTTACGCCAAGTCTAAGCCATAAAAAGCACCATTACTACGTTGCTATCACGAGACAAAATACCTCTCTCTCTCTCGACACACACACACACAGACAGAGAATGAGAGAGATCATTCATGCATTTGATAGACTTTGACTTGGAGTCATGCCAATCATTGTTGTCATGACATTCATGACTGTATTCGCACAAAGCCACCTAAAAAGTATTACTCACTCACCAAAAGAGACCGTTCATGAACTTCATCAACTATGACATGGGTAATGCCAATCAAGTTCTTATCTCCCTGCAAATTGAACAAACTAGTAACTTGAGACTCTTTTTGTGGGAGGAGTTGTTAATAAATAAATCCATGATGAGAAACTAGGGCCTAAGAGAATATTATACTTGACCAGGTAATTTACCATTACCATGTATATGAGATCAGTTACAGAAGATTTAAAAAAAATAACTAAATCAAACCACACACCGCAATTTTTCTCAGAAGAATGCCTGTCGTACAAAACAAAAGCTTTGTTTTTTCATTCCTGACATGATTGAAATAGACAAAAAATGGAGTTAAGCTCTAATCATTGGTGGAAAATGATGTTATACACAAGATTCATGGTGTCTGCACATTTGTTAGACTTTGCAATTATTAAATAGATCAAGCAGATGAACACCTTGCACTATCAAGACGAACTTGATAACCAACCAAGGAACCATTTGAACCAGGTGAAGGTTCACAGCGCTCATCAGCAACCCTTTCAGCCACAGAAATAGCCTGTACTACAATGCAGCAAATCATAAAATAAAAATAGTTCCTATCTTTTAAAAACATCAAGAGTAATAGGTAATAAACAGAAAGGAACAAAATCATAAATGACAAAAAAGTAACCACAACGTATCAACTTGCTCCAGCTTGAGTATTAAAAAATCTTAGCTATATGAAAGTCATATTATTTAGACTTGACAAGTTACAAACAAGCACATAAAAAATCCGCACGACACAATACATGTAGATGGTTTTCGTCAAAAAGATGGTGAAAAAGTCTTCCTAGAGTTGAGGGTAAGAGGAATGTACAAATCCCTGCTTCCAAAGAGTTCGATTGTGTACGGCTTCCAATATCTGTAACTATTTATTTGAAATTGTCCCCCGGATTAAAAAGAGCAAGGCAATATCAACGGACAGTTTTGAGTGAGAGAGAGAAGTGAGGAATGTGCCTCTCTTTAGCACTTTCCCGCCAATAGCTTCTGCTTGGAATATTTGTTGATAGGCCAATCTACAATAACCTTAAGCTTTGTTGCGTTACCCTATTTATCACTTCCTCGATACAAGCATAGTAAACATTTTTGCTCCAACTTTAAGGTGAAGTTTCAAGCATTTTCCAATCCATACTTGTAATACATTTAGGGACTAGCCCGCTTCCCATTACTCAAGAGGGAAAGGAAGAAAGTAAGACAGGAGGCCCCACAGTAAAAAGAAACCTTTGCCATTAAAGGTTTGCTGTATATAGCCCGTTCTCTTTTTTTTTTTTCCTGGTAAAATGACTCTAGCTAACAACATTAATCATTTCCAAGACACCTTGCAAAAAAATAAAATAAAAAGAAAACCAACAACAACAACAACAAATAACAAAAAACAACAAAAACAAAAACAAAAACAAGAACAAAAAAAAACATGCAAGATAGAATCCAGCTCAAAAACCAACCTGGTGATCATGAAATTAGAAATAAAACAATAAAAATAGGTAGTACTCATAATGATGATAGTTATTCCAATTTCTTATCGAGAAACTCAATGCACACGTGAATGAACCTTGTATTTATGTATAGATAACTATGCACCCACCGCTATTCTCCTTGGTTGTGTGCATATAATATTGCAGTACCCACCAAGTCCTGATTCGATCATGTCATCCAAGATAAATTGTGGAACCTACAGAATATTTCGGAGGTACCGTTTAAATAAAAAGGTAAAAATTACACTCTGGAATAGGTGTCAAAATACTACGGGCTATAAGAAAGCGACCAGTACATCAGGATAATATATATATATATATATATATATAATTTGTACTCTGAACCAAAGAATTTGAAAACAAATATTCACCTGTGTTGTCTTCCCAGAACCTGTTTCCCCACAAACAACAAGGACGTTATTCTCTTTCAGTAATTTCAGTATATCACCTTTTAAATGAGCTATAGGAAGTGCAGCTCTAGTTTTCAACATGTCCTGAAACAGGGAAACATCATAATAAGTAGATACAATACAGCACATATGCGATGATTACAATGGACATATACAAAATAATAGGCTCTTAACAGAAAATTTTAGTTTACATCACCACCATGCAGTACACTTACATCAATGCTTCAGAAATAATTATATCCCAAACCACAAAGCTAAAGTATCACATGAAGTTTTTGACATTATGATGGGGAAATAATAGGTTCTGGGATTTCTAGTGAGAGGGGGTAAATAATCAATACAGAATTTGAATGATTTCAAATATATCAGGAACTCAAACGATTTGAACTATAAGAGTCCTATTTGACTTCAATCTATACTTCTATAGTAACTTGAACTTAAACCATACAAGATTTGTCTCGAACACATTAAGGGACATTTTTGAAGTATCTATGAAAACTTTTCTTTATTAAGAACTAAAATATGCCAACCTTGTACTTCTGCCTGTTCATTTTGTTCTCCTGTTCACGTCTCAGATATGAGCTTTCCACTTCTTTGTGATAATGTACTCCTGCAACACGACAATGAGAAGAACTTGGGGGGGGGAAACTAGAATAGTAATTAACACAATTATCTTCTTTTTTTATTTCAAACACAATTCTTTGAGTGCCCCCATCAATTTATGTTTCATCAGTCTACAACCAAGTTGCCAAAGAATTTTTGCAGGTCACCGTGTTCTCTCTTCTTTTATTTTGATCATGTTGCCAGCAGATGATGGCGATCATCTCAAGGAACCGACCAAGGGCACCTTAATAATACACGAATAAGATTTGTCCTTTAATTGTATGCAATTACTACATAATTATTTAAGGCACGACCGCAATCATAATCTTCACACCTAACGCATGAAAAATGTCAAGCTACCATGTCAACTTTTATTCAATCCTACAAAGAACTTAATAGTCTTATCAATTCCTTCTCATTTCCTGTAAAAAAAATGTCAGGCTACCGTGCCGATTATAATTCAATCCTACAAAGAACTTAATAATCTTATCAATTCTTTCTCATTTCCTGTAAAAAGGAAAAATATTAGAAGAACAAAGGAGAAAAAATTGCATAATGTGCAAGAGACAAAGAAGAAGAACAATAATCAGGTGGGAGCAAATATTTTGTCTAAATTTACAATTAAAATAAATTCAGATACAAGTTTTTGCTTTACAATGCACCCAAAAGAGAGATGAAGGAACATACTTTCAAAATTTGGATTGACACCAGAAATAGTTGAATTTTCATTTTCTTCAATGAGTGATTCTTGGTTTCCTTGGATGACATTCCCTGCAATGTCAGTAGGAACAGTTGATGCAGAACCATCAGCATTCAATAGTGAGTCCACAAAGCTTGCTCTTCGATCTTCCTCACTCTCTTCTATATTGATTGAAGAATCCCCTGAAAGAGTTCCAATTCATGACAATCTTGATCCACCAGAACCAGCACTAATGATTCTTGTAGAAAACAAATAACCATAAATAAAACGGATATCAAAATTAACAGAAGACTTTAGACCAGAATCATGTGAGGCTAAATAGATCGCATATTTGCAATTCCAAAGTCATCTCTGAATTCAAGTGTGGAAACTTGGCTTGAAATCCGAGCTAAATTACCTTCTTTCCACTGGAAAACCAATGAAGCATATGGTTCTGTAAGTACTAGGTGTATTGGAAGATCAGGAAACAGACGATAAAGAGCAAGAGCAGCCACTCTATTTTGTGCGTCCTGGAACCAATGCAGTTCATATAACTCATAAGTCATTTTCCCAAATAACTATTGTTAACTCATAAGTCATATGGCTCTGTAATCATAATGAACGCCCCATTTTGTTAAGTGAGTACAACGAAGAAGGATTACAGATTTAAAAGTATGTAAACTGCATGATGTGACAACCATCTAATATAATAACAAAAGATATGTAAAGCCGAAAAATAAACGCCACAATAACATATCTGCTTCCATATATTCCAAAAATGCCACATCGAATAGCAGGGGTAAGTAATTTACCTCAACAGACTCAAAAGTTTCATCCTCATCAGGAAGCTGAAGAGTGATCAACCCCCCAGCTTTTCTACTCTTACCCCTTCCACTAGCTTTGCGCAATACACTGACAGTGTAAGAGAAATTGTTTCCCTTTCCACGCACTTTGCTGAAGTTTGGGGCTTCCCACCCTGATCTTTGACATAACTGATGAAGAACAGCCTTGGGAATCTTTGGAGGATCACCCTGTCATTTTCAGACTTCTACTTAAATCACACACGTTATTTACAGCAATATCAATAACAACAACAACAACCAAAAAAAAAAGTAACAAAGCATTGCATTGCATTGCTTACACTACCTTTTTCCAGATACCACTTAATTTCTCCAAATTTTTCTCACTCATTTCTCTCATCTTCTCTTTCTTCTGCAATTTACAAACTTCAGCAGACAAACTTTCATCAGGTGGACTATCTTCTGAGAAGAAATTGCCAAGCTCTACATCTCCGGACTCTTCTCCTCCGACAGTTCTTTCCTGAACAGGAACATCTGCAAGAGTAGGTTTGACTAGAGAGTCTTTGGAAGTGCACAACTCCGTCTCATTTCCATCAGTTGTTGATTCAATAGCATGCAATGCAAATATTGAATCACGCTCTACATCAGCAAATGTATCTCCTTCAGACTGCTTGTCCAGCATGGAAGTAACATTGGTTGCCTCAAAAGCAGCATAAAAGGCTTGTTCATTCTCAAATTCTGATTCCAAGATGTCAACTGATAATCCTGCACAAAAATTCCAATAAGCACTACACGATGCAGAAATAGAAATTTACAAATGGTTCGCATGAAACACATCAAAGACATCAAAATTAACCTAAAGCAGAACACTCTTGTTTGAGCTTGCGGATGATGCTTCCTGCTTGTTCCTGACTTTTCTTGTCACCTTTTTCTTTTGCTTTCATAGCTTCCAACCGTGCAGCACAATATTCTTTGGCAATCACGTCATAGGACCTTGGTTCAGATATCTATTTAAACGGATAAAATTGAGTGGTAATAAAGTCATCTCTTTAATGGCTGGTGTCAAGCAAAAATCCATGACAAAAGCATAAAATGGCAATCCAAGCTAGATCAAACAAATCCTCTAAAGAAGCTATGCTTAGAGAACGTAGTGTTACTGTGGACCTCAAACATGAAGACAATAAATCTAGAATTTGGGAGACTCATTTAATAGTAATAATAGCAATTGAAAGTACCTTCTCAGTCAGACCGTTGTCAAAATCATCTTCCCATGTTCTAGATTCATCCTGAAAATAACATAAGACGAACTATAAGATATTTAAGACACTAAAAACTTTATCACGCCTTTCAAACACCAATAGTGAATCTCACCTAAATAAATATACACAAAAACAGACATACATTTAGCCCACATTTGATAACTTTCTGGTATTCATGAAAAGTGCACGAATACAAGAATGAAGGTAAACATATCCTATTTAAGATACCCCAAAAAAGCAAAAAGGAAAACATAACTTCACTAATGCCTTCTGTCAATACCTCTTCCTCTTGTTCCACGTATCGTTTGATCCAGTCTGCTTGAGAAGGTTGACATGAGTCCAAACTTTCATCATTCCCACGACCCTTTGTTTTAATAGAAATTCCCGGTTCATCCTCATTGATCTTTGGAGCCGCATCCACCGAAGGAGTCCAATCATCGCGAGAAGTCAACAAGACACGAACAGAACCACCTACCAAAGTAACACATGTACCGATATATCATCAGTGGTGATAAATAGCAATGCTTCTGCATAAAAACAAACAATTTTCACTCTAATCTAGTAAGTTTAAACAAGGTCCAGAGGAATCAGATTACGAAAACCGATTCCATTGGCAGAAGCATAAGTTTACCTCCACCTATTTGCTGTGATGATCCACTGGAAAACTTCAGTGGAAGCTCATTACTAGGCAAATTCAAGCACAACCAATCAAGAGAAGCCTCAAATGTAGCACCCTCCTACTCAAAACAACGAAACAAGCTACCCAATTTAAAAATAGAATAAGCATGAGCAAAATAAGGAGAAATATTGATGATCAGTGAGAATTTGAACAATTTGCTTCGAATACCACGCAATTGATTTGTTGTCAGTCAACGCCATACCAGATGTTTAACATCAGACTAGAAAGTTTAAACCTAGCTCAACGAGTGATAATAAAAACTGTAATTGTAAATATCCGAGTAAAATGCATCATCGCCAACGAGTTCTTCTTTTTTCTCTATATTATCTCGGTTACCAAACATTCACTCAGAAACCGAAGAGAAAAAAGTCAATGAAGAGAATTTGCAGTCTCTGATCAAACTGCACCACTGCCGACGAGCTCTTCCTTGTCTCTCTCCATTTTCTCGCCAACGAGTTCTTGAATTTCGTACATGTACTCGAAACCGAAGGAAAGAGAGTAAACGAAGATAATCCGGCCGCAAAACCAAAAAAAAAAAGAAAGTATTATTTGCAGTATCTGATCAAAACTGCATCACTGCAAACGAGTTCTACATTCCTCCCTCTCCATTTTCTCGGTGACCAAACAGAAAATGAAAGTTGAACAGTTAGAAGGTTACCTTGAGAGCAGAGAGAGCTAGCTCGATTTGAGGATTGGTGAAGCCTTCGCAGGAGAGCTTCTCGTAGATGGCCTTAAGCTTCTTGGCCTTCTGAGCCTTCGAGAGGGATTCGTCCGGTGAAGCGGCCGCGGACTGCGCCGTCCGGCCCGAGTTGAGGAGGAGCCTCCGGAGGCGGGTCTCGTTCTCCGCCGAAATCTGTAGCCTCTGACCGGACGACGACGATGACGACGTCGTTTTGGCGGTGCTTTTCGGCTTGTGCTGCTGCTTCTTTTTCGGAGCCATTGTTTGGTTCTTCTTCGTCACGTTTGGTTTCAGAGCATAAAGAAAAGGGATGGTGACAACCAAAATACATGTCGTTTATTGATTACGTGCTGTTTTGCTTAAAATAAAGAACTTTTTAACGCCATAAAAAAAAAAAAAGAAAAAAAAAAAGAGCATCTTTACGTTTTGAAGTAAGAAAAAAATGACGTGTCGTGGGACTTTCTGTCAACGACATATAGTTTAGTTTAGTACTACGTCGTTTTAAAAGCAACAAACGACCTTTGTGTCAACGACATGTAGCTTAGTTTAGTAGAAAGTCGTTTTAAAAGCAACAAACGACGTCTGTTATATGACTTTTAAACGTCGTTTTCAATTTACATGTTGCTTTTACGTCAGTAAACGACACGTCATATTTTTCACACTTACACCAAACAAAACACATGCCAGTTTTCTTTATATTTCCTAAAAGGGAACAACACATTACCATATCAGTGGGTAACTAGTCATCCTCAAACACCCCCGTAAACTGACCTGCTTAACCTTGAAACAACAGTCTTCTGTACCCACTTTCCCTTTCAAGCTCTCTTCTTCCTTAACAGTTTTGAAGTAAAAGCAAAGAAATTAAATCCAAAAAAAAAACCCAACCAATCATCAAATAACATTCATCCCCACTCCCTCTTCATGTCATGAAAAAAAAAAAAAACCCACAATTCACAAACCACATACCTAGAAACACCAATGGAAACCCCAAAACAAGACTTCCACTCCTCCGTGGACACATCCCGCCCCTTCCGCTCCGTCAAAGAAGCCGTCGCCATCTTTGGAGAGCGGATTCTCGTCGGCGAGATATACTCCTCCTCCTCCTCCTCCTCTTCTCCCAAGCCTAATAATGATAACAATCACGTAAGCGTCTCCTACAACATTTCCCCCATGCAAGAAAAAACGACACTAAAAGTTCAAAACGACAATGATAATGTTGTGGATGCTCTCAAGAAAGTGGAGGCTGAGCTTGAGGAGACCAAGGCAGAGCTGAGGCTGCTGAAGGAGAGAGAGCAGGAGACCGAGGTGGTGGTGGCGTCGCTCAACGCGGAGCTCCACAAGAACATGTCGAGGCTGGCGGCGGCCGAGGCGGCAGGCGGTGGTGGTGGTGGTGGTGGTGGTGCTAGTGTAATTGATAGAGATCAGGAAGAGAAGTGGAGGAGGGAGTTGGGGAGGAGAATGGAGAAGAACACCACTTTGGCTCAGATATTGAGCCTTGGACTTGGTGAGAAGGACATGATGAAGAGCACAACTACTAATAATAATTTTGGAAGGAAAACGATGGTGAAGAAGAAGCCTATTGTTCCTCTTGTGGGAGATTTATTTTCAAAGAAAAAAGGGTCCACAAAGTCTCTCAATTATCATCGATAAGATCGTTCATTGCGTGCGCTTCCGTTTGTGTTTGTATAATTTGCATATCATGTGTTAATTTTAGCTTAATTTGTTTCTCTCGAATCCCTCCATTCCCCAAAGAAGATTGAAGTTCTCTGAGACGTGAATATGGTATGTATATCTTACAAGTTTGTATACTTTGTTTATATGTGTCAATGTTTCATGAATAAAGGGTTGTGTCTCTCTTTTTTCCCCTCATTTTCCAATAAATATTTTAATCGTGTGAATAAATCAAGAAATGGGGAGAGAAGTTTCCTTTTTTTATTTATTTCTTTAGTAGTGTACTTTATTTGCGCTATAACGTATTACTAAAATAGAACGATAATACAAAAAGTAATGAATTGAATTTCAATTTATCACGTGACAACTCTAATAATAATTAAGAATAGAGATATAAAGGTCAATGGCCTTTTTAAAAGTGTTTTTACAATAAATGTTTATAATTTTTTAAAACTAGACAAATGATCGTTTATTAGTTATAAACTTGAGTTTATCTAATAAACTCAACTCGAATTTATCAAGTTTAACAGAAATAAACTCGGTTTATCCCTGATAAATGACTATTTGTCTAATTCAAAACAAAATATGGTCAGTTATTTTAAAGAGCCTATTAAATAGGCCACTCACCCAACTTCCTATACAAATTTAGATTGCATTATAAATATATAGACGTCAATAAAAAGCAATGCAATTCTTCATTTTCCAAATTGTCCTTGACAAACTTTTTTTCATAGGAAAGAATCATTTATGTATAGTAGAAATTCCGGAGCATACCAAAAAATAAAACGGAAGCTTGAACGAATTCTAGTAAAAAATTGAGCTAAGTTTCCTAGCTACCACCGTGAAGTTCCTTGATAGGATAGGAATCTTAAAGTGAGTATCTAGAGAGAGAAAGAGAATGGCTTCCTAACCTTTGCATCATGATCCTCGATGCTCAAAACAACTCATTATCAACATTGTAGATCATCCAAATTCATTATGAGCAAAAAAAAAAATTTATAATTATTTTTAATGAAAAAATAAAAATCAAAATGGTGTTAATTAGGTTTCGTATTATTTTGAAGACTAAGTATTCATCTATACTATTAAAAAATAGAAGAAAATTACAAATTATACTACACTTTTAAAAATTGTATTTATTTAAGCTATATTTAAAAAGGTTCATGTCATACTATCATTTATATTATATATTAAGTTGTGCTATAAATAAATATGTATGGTATTGATAATAATTAAAATTTAAAAAATAACATTTATGAAAATTAAGTGGAATGTTAAAAGTTCAACGTGGTATTCCTCTAGTCCACGCAATAATTGCTAGCTGATTTTGGGCCAGATAAGAGTGAGGCCCATATTAGAAGATGCTCTGAAACGTTGAAAAGAAAAAAGGGTTAACGAGAAAATTGATTCAATGAATTAAAATATGATTTTAATTTGTAAAAATTTATAAATATCTCATAATAATATTATTAAAATTATTTATATATATATATATATATATGTAATTATATAATATAATATATAATATTATTAAAATAATTACTATATTATTAAAAATATTTTTAATATTGTATTAGATTTTAATTTTATAATAATAGTTTAAATACGTGGTGTAATTTTTTCAAGAAGAAATCATTAAAAAACGACGGCGCCAAAGGAAAAGATACCCGCACCGAGAGGAGAGAGTTTCATATTCGATTTGTCTTGGTCCTTATTTTAATCCTTCTCATATTCTACCGTTTGGTTATCGAGAAAACCAGAAAGAAAATCAATCAACCAAAAGAAACTGAATCTTTGTCTTTTCTTTCCTATTCTTCATTCCCATACACACAGGAGAGCAAATTTTATTTTGGAGTGTAGAGATGCAAGCTGTGGTGTTGAATTCACGGCCGTTTTGCAGAGCCCAACAACAAACCCTTCAACCGCCATCGCCTTCCAAGGTTTCCCCTAATTTCTCCCGCAAGATTTTATCTTTTTCATGATTTAATTGATTTTGTCGTAAATTAGTTGATAATCTTAGAAATCTTTGGCAGAACTGGAGTTCTTTAGGAAGCAATCGTGCTTTGCTTAGAAGAGGACATGTTTCATTACGGCGTCGTTTCGTTCGGATTCGTTTGACTTCTGCTTCGCGAGGGTTAGGTTTGATTTATTTTTCTTATTCGTCTTCCTTTTTCTTTATTGCTTATGGTAGAGGGGTTTGTGGAGATGCTTGATTTATTTTATGCTATGAAAAATTTGATCAGATGAATTGGGAAATCGATATTTTAGCTGGTTAAGCCGTCGAAATGATTTTTTTATTTAATTTTTAGTTTCTGCATGATAATTTCTTCAAAGAAAATTTTTCCAAAAATGAAAATTTACGGATGATTTGAAGTTGCAGTATTTAAGTTTTGAGTTTCTTCCTTAATTGCTAGACTTTGGAACAGATTTAGTTAGAGTTTTCCTCTTGGGTAGAGATTGTTATCGGTTCTCTCTCTCTCTTTGTTTTTTCCGCCCTCCTTTGCCTTGCAAGTAAAGGGGGTTGGAAAATTGTACCCAGGAAATTTTGATCAGCTAGTTTATTCGAACCCAATTTCACAACATGGGTCTAGTAGCTAAGGATTAGATTTTGACTACGTGCGATGTAGGACATCAGGACTTATTTGTTGTTGTAAGGTTATTTGTTATGTTTTTATGATTTTGTGATTCTTGGGCATAATCCAATGGTTATGTGGGTAGGGGTAGTTAAGAAAGGTTGCTAGCTAGTTAAAAGTCTATAGAAGTCTTCTTTTTTATTCAGATTAGAGATTTCAGATTAGTAGGATTTTCTTGATGCTTATTCAGTAAATTCTCTCTCTAGATTAGCCTAAGAACTCTTAGAAAGAGTCTAAACTTCTCTCCAAACTTTCTACTGCACCTATATGGTATACTTTGTAGTCTCGCACTTTTACCTCTCAAATCCTAGGATAAAAAAGAGGAAGACCGGCTGCTAGGTTAAAACTTATATTTGTCTTGTTCTTATCAGCATTTGATATGTGAATTTAGCAGGGAAATGAAGTGGAGAATGATTTCTCTCTCTAATGGTTTCCCATAAATGTACAGTTGTGAAGGCTGTTGCTACTCCAAATTCAGCCCTGGAGTTGCCACTAACTGCAGAGAACATCGAAAGTGTATTAGATGAAGTTCGCCCGTATCTAATTGCAGATGGTGGGAATGTAGCTTTACATGAAATTGATGGAAATGTGGTGCGTTTGAAGCTACAAGGAGCATGTGGCTCTTGTCCAAGTTCTGTTATGACGATGAAAATGGGCATAGAGCGTCGCTTGATGGAAAAGATTCCTGAAATAGTTGCAGTGGAACCAATTGCAGATGAAGAAACAGGATTGGAGTTGAATGAAGAAAATATAGAGAAGGTAATTTCTCGTATCTGGTAGTGGCTTTCCTGTCATGCAGTTAAAAGTTAGAAAAGTGTGCTAGGTCAACAAAGTTGTAGAAAGTTAGTGTTTAGATTAGTTGGTCCATTGTAAAGAATTTTATCGAGAGGTAGAATTTAATTTTTCCCAAATAATAGAGGCCTCGGAAGTGTTAATATTTCTAAGGGATTCTTATCAAGTCACGTCCAATTAGGCTTCTTTTTTATTTGAATCTTATAGCTTTACCAAATACCAATGGCATTGGGCACTGTTAATATATATTCTTTGTCCAGCGAAACCCAATAATGATAGGAATTTCACGGCTTCAGTGGAAAGGCACTGCCTCATCGGTACATCTTACCTACATATATGCGAGTTTGTTTAATGAGTATTCAATCGAGAAGAAATCAGAGAGAATTCAAATTGTTTTGTTGTTTATTCATAGTGCGCCCAAGCCCCTAGGCAATCTTTCATTTTTATTTATTTGATGTGCAATTTCAATTCTGATTCATAATTACTTGCCATTTCAGGTTCTTGAAGAAATAAGGCCCTATCTTGTTGGCGCAGCAGGTGGGTCTCTTGAGCTTGTGGCAATCGAAGAGCCGATAGTAAAAGTTCGGATCACGGGTCCAGCAGCAGGGGTCATGACTGTAAGGGTTGCTGTTACTCAGAAATTGAGGGAAAAAATTCCGGCCATCGCCGCGGTTCAGCTTCTATCTTAGATCTTCTCTTGTGATATTTGTTTCCATTTTTTTGTCAAATCAAAAGTCCTTTAGATGAAAAAGTATGTATAAGCTCTGTAAGCCCTTTACCAATAAATGTATTCAAAATATGTACAGCTTCGTGTTTAGATGCAATGTTGTTACTTGAGAATATTTAGTACGGCCCTTTTACAATCTCTTCATCGCTTTAAAGATGGTATTGCCTTTGCTATGGTAAATCTTCTGTTTATACATGTCCTTCTCATTTGCGTTATAGATAACTTGTTTGCAACATGGTTTGAGCCCAGTTGAGAACACGCTCGGAATTATATTTTGTGGTTCTAATTAAAATTGTTATAGTATTTTCTCTTATATAATTCTAACAAAAATTAACTAGAATTACCGAATATGATTCTAGACGTGTGAACAAAAATTGGTTAGAATTGTAAAATATGATTCTAGATATGTTTTGTAATAGCAGCCTTAAAGGGGAAATAGCCCGTTGCGTTTATGAAGTGTTAAATCATACAACTGAAGTTGGCCATTAGTAATCATTAAACGAATAAAACGTTCAATGGGTACAGAAACATCAAAATACGACAGGGAGCAAGCACGACAAAAAGTTAGAAACGACGACACTGAGAAAAGGATAAGGAAATAATACGACGCAAAATAACTACACGGGCATTTTGAAACCATCATAAGGAACGACAGTCAGATGAGAAACGACATTTCGGACAGGTGATATGAATCTAAAGGAAAAATAATGGTTATTAACGTTAATATCCCTTAAACTTTAGAGTCTCTTTTATTTTGCTCTTGAAATTTAAAATCCACTACCTTATCCCGTAAACTTTTAAAACTCTACACTTTATCCCTTAAATTTTAAAAATCATTATTTTATCCTTCTTTCAAAGCTTCTCATTTTGTTTTTTATTTTTCAATTTTTTATTCAAATAGATAGAACTAGCCTATGCAATTCACACATGAGTCATTTGCAATGACAAAAATAAAATTTTATTACTCTCAGGTTTTGTTTCATATTTACACTCTCATTTAACTTTTTTTTATCTACTCTCATTTAAGAATGGTCTTCTATACACATTTTTTCTCGATAGTGTTCGCCAATATCTCCTTACCTTTAATATATAACTCATCTTTTTTAGTATTTAAATTAAAATATTGATGAACAATATCGACTTATTAAATGAGTTACGTACTAAAAATAAGAATAAATGTGCAAGAAAACCCTTTCTAAATGAGAGTTTATATGAGGAAAAAAAAGTCAAGTGAGAGATTAAACGTGAAACAAAACTTAAAAGTAATAAAATCTTATTTTTACCCTTATAGATGACCCATGTGTGAATCACGTGCTTAATTCTATCTATTTGAACAGAAATTTAAAAATTTAGGAAACAATAAGACCGTTTGGTATTGTTTTCAAAACAGGTGAAAATATTTTTGTCGTTAAAAATATGAATGTTTTGAGAATTATGCTAAGAGTGTTTTTAAAATTTTTGCCTTAAAAAAGGTGTAAAAAGATTTTCAAAAATTTTTAGAACAAAAATAGACGAGCCCTATGAGGAGCTCTGAAGGTTCAAGGGAAAAATAATAATTTTTAAAATTTAATAAGTAAAGTGAGGAATTTTAAAAGTTAAGAGGGTAAAGAAGTGATTTTTAAAATTTAAAGGCAAAATAAGAGACACCTAAAGTTTATAAGTCATTAGTGTTAATAACTCGAAAAATAACTATACAACAGATGCAACGAAAACATTATTTGAAACCAAAAGAAATTGAATTATGACGACAATAATACGAAAATACTTCGGTTAGTTAAGGGCAATAGTAACATGAAAACGGCATGACGTAGAGAAACGCTCAAGCACAAAGAATTGATGAAACCCTAGGTTTTTATCAAACGTCACCGAAACTTGAAACAACCCGATAATGAAAGATGACAACTAATTAATAATGGGCATAAAAACTACAACGACCTATGAAAGACGACTATCTCAAAGGCGACAATGATTTCCAAAAACTTAAGAAAAACAGCAATAACATTTACGGAAATCCTAACAATAACTATTCAAAAATATTACAGCCATGCTCCACGCAAAGGGACGAGAAACAAAATTGAGAAAACAACTCGAAATGCTCTTTATTGACACTCCTCTTTAAAAATGCCTCCCTCTCCTTGACTTTTCAAAACAATCACTTTTCTTATTTTATTTCTTGAAAGAATAATCTCATATTTATTATTTTACCTATTATAATTCAACCTCAAAAATTAAAAACTCTAATTTTCTCTCTATCCCCTCGTGAGGAAGTAAAAATGAAGGTAACTTAGATTTTTAATAAATCATCAATTTCTAATAAAGAGAGTTTTAATAAGTGGTTTGTTAAAAGAGCATTTTTAATAAGTCGGGCATTTGAAAAATTCTTGTAAGTTGTCCAAAAAAATTTGTTGTCATGTTAGCCACCAAAACTACTCTCAATGACTGGTATTCTTTAAAAATTGACAAAATGAAACAAAGCCCACTTTGTTCTGGTGAATTCATGGACAAAAGATTGGAAAAGAAAACAAATTTGCTATAGAGTACAAACATAAATTACACTTCACAATAATAATTGGTAACGGTAACAAAAAATTAGGAGATTGATTCTTTTTCAAATTCTTAAACAAACATATTTGATAAAAAATGATCAAAGGAATTGGAACAGAATAAGATCCACACCCTTCGATGCTTCAACAATATAGTGTATATGAAATATAGGTAAAGAAGATAGCGTTATGAAATATAGAGTACAAAGATAGCGTATTGGAGTACTGGGCCGCTGCTCCTGAAATTCCAACCTACCGTTTTCGTATTGCTCTTGGAGTATACTAATTGCCTAAGCAATTCCCGTGCTAATTTCTTTCTCAATGACAATAGAGTTTAATCAATGAGTCAGCACCAGCAGTGAATAACCAGGGCTGCCTTGGATGGAACTTACAGTCCATCACACCTGCAAAATGTACCCAAAAAAAAAATATAAAATTGAAGACATTAGCTTTTATCAATACCTTTCAGTTAATATTTTTGTACATATTAACTGCAAATTTAACGTCAAAAGACTGTTATCATAGAGCATCTCTAACGCAATGCAAAATTTTTATACTATTTTGTATTGTCCTACAATGCATGAAGTTTTTTTAAGTGGTAGGTCAACTTTTTTTCCCTGTTAAGTTTGAGCGTTGGAATGCATAGAAGAAAAATATATATATAATTCTCTATTACTCGACAGTACTTAGCATTGGCACTTGCATTGAAGATGATCTTATGTTCACTTTTATCAATCTCTCGACAGAATATTGTTTTAGTTGTGATTCTCACCTCTCCCATTTGAGCTTTTATGTCCTCGAAGAATTTCTAACGGAACAATAAGAGGATTCTGGTTGAGATCAGAGTAAACCATGCCATGAAAAACATACGCAGTGCAATCATCAGAGCATGACGCGAATAAAGGGTATGAACGATGGAAAGCCACACTGTTGATGTCTTTAGGATGGCACCTGTAAAAATTTTCCACACCCACATTAGAAACTGAAAATATAGCAGGTAAATGATATTGAAATAGATAAATTAAGGATCATACTTCAGAGTTCTGTAAGGTTGAGATGAAAGGTCCATGTCAAACCAACACAACTTCCCTTCTCTGCTCCCCACAATTAAATTATCACCTGCATGGAAAGTACAGTTCAGATAATCTTAGCATAATTCCCACAATTCTTATGATAACAATCAGAATATGATCAACAAAGTGAGAGAAATTTTGGCTTGCAACCATAAAAAAGCTCTATCAGTAAAAACAGCATCAAAGCCTACCAGCTGGATGAACTGAAATGGAGGAGATTTCACGCAGCCCAGTCTCGAGCTTTTTGATGAGCTTTTGTTTCACCAACTCATAAACACGAACATTCTTTTTGGTTGCAATGAAGAAAATGGAACGAGTAGGATGGAAAACAGAAGAGACTGGAAGTCCGTGTAGCTTGAATGGAATTCTTTGGGTTAGCTTCTTAGATATCTGATGAATTACAATAGCCCTCGATTCACGTAATAAACAAGTCAAGGAAACTTGTGGAAAAGCATAAAATATCAACTACCATCACCCCAGCCAAGAAAAAAAAGAGTGGTTGAAAGGATTGAGATGGTCAAAGGTAATTATCAACTACCCGAACCAGTTAATGATCATATGAAACCAAAAAAATTGTTCCTCTTTGTAGAGGGGGAAAAAAGGATATCTGCTGGCATTACTGCAGAAAGGTAGTCTCCTTTACGATGCCATTCTACTGAAGATACCGTCTGAAAAAACCCACAAAAAGCAGTTAGAATTCTACAGGAAAGCCTCCCATTAGTATCAACTAATTTGAACTACTAGAGAATTTAAATTGCAATATAAAAAAATAGAAAAGTTCAGTACCTTGAAATGTCTCAATCTGATTCCCCCATGCTTATCATCCTGATGCCAGCTTGCAATGGGTGTCGTGTTATCTATAGTAAAAATGAAAAAGTGAGAAACTCTCATCCAAATCATCTTATTTATATATTGAAAACCGATAATAAAAGCAATCTGACAGACCAGAGTCATCTGGCAATGTGGGTGTCTTAACCTGGAGAAGTTCCCTTACTCTCTCCTGTTCTTCTTCATTCCCTAAGCCAGTGTTCAAAATAAGTACATCTGGTCCCCTGGAAAGATGACAACGACTTAATTACTCAAGCAAGCAGAATAATGTTAACATTTTTTTTACTTACTACTACTGATTTGAACTAGTTAATGTAATATTAAAAACATGGTGGAGGTCCATATACACTTGGACGCCAAAAAAGGAAGAAAAAAAAACAATAGCTAAAATCAGCCTTACAGAGATACAGCCAGTATTGGGAGCTCCCGCACAGGATTCCATGTTACGCATTTGACAGCTTCATCAACATGCCAGACTCTAAGACATCTACCAGTCTCAATCTCCCACACACGCACAGTTCCATCAATTGACCCTGTGAAGACAACAGAACAGATAAGAACAACTGTGAAAACAATTTCCAGTTCCCCAGGTAAAAATGCAATTAACTTGAGAAAAGATGTCAGCACCTGAAGCAATCCACTGTCCTGAAGGTTCAACAGAAACAGATGAAACTGCATCTGTGTGACCTCTGTACTCGAGATAACACGTCGTAGGGTAAGGCCTAAGATCCTTTCGACTTGGTAGCTTGGGTTTCAAAGATTCAGGATCAATGTTTATCTGGAACATTAAGAAGAAAAATAGAATGACATTATTGTACACATACATGTGATTAGAAGTAGAACATGGAAACCAAATTTCTTGCAAACACCAGAAATCAAAAATTGACAAGCGCAAAGGAACTTCCCCAAAATCTGATTTATCACTTACTCGCTTCTTTCGTACTCTGGGACACAAATATAGATCCAGACACCGTTCAAAGGATTCCTTAACAGCATTTTCATATGCAGGGACGTTTCTCAAGGATGAATATCTAAAATAATGATAACAAGTATGGTGTTATAAGCTAAACTACCACAGAAGAAGCAAGCAATCATTTGACAAGCATTTGAGACACATGTTTGTTACCTTCTAGGTATAAACTTAGGTCGGTCTTCCTCATACATTAACTGATAAGAATTAATCTCTTCTTGTGTTGGGATGTATTCCAAAGAAGGATTGTAAGACTCCTCATGACCTGAACGCAAAAATTTCTATAAATTTTTGTCCCAAAAATTTCACAAGGCGTAGTGAAACATAAAACTCCAATTTTCAAAATATCGTCACCATTACCAGGCAATTTAGGCTTTGGTGCAGGAATATACGCCAAATGTGAAGACTTTTCAGTCACATCAGATTCATATCCCCACAAGAGGTAGACACGTGGTTCTTCTTTAGGCTTTTCAAACTTAATTAACCCTTTACGAATAGCTCGACGAAGTGCAACAACCTGTGAATAGAAATAAAGGGGTGGTGCATGAATCATCAAATCATGTTTTCAAAATCCACTGATTGATATCTCCCATCTATCAGCAAATGAACAAAAGTGAATTTAAAAACGACCAGAAAACTAACTCATTAACACAGAAAAATAATAAAAAATAAATAAAACTCTACCGACTTCTAATAAACGAAAACCATAAAAATTGAATATAAACGTACCTTCTTATGTTCCCATTTTGAAGGAATGAAGCGTCTCTTGGGTTCAGGTGCATTTGAAAGGGGATGTTTGGCGTCATCCCATTTAAACCAATCAACATAAGGCTGTATTTGGAAAAAAACGTAATTATGTGAGCAAAAGGAGGTGCCAGATATTGATGACCAAAAATTGAATTGACAAAAGATTTTTTAGAGATCCACACACCGCATATGGATCAAAGTCAGTATGCGGAGCCTTTCCTTCAAGCATTCTGTGAACAAGTTTGGCTTCTTCCTTTGTCACTTCTACCGTCTCCTGATTATACTCGTCAAAAATTTTGCGCCTGACCAAAGATCAAAGCAAGAATTTCCCAAAAGAAAAGGATTGAACAAATAGACAATGTGTATCTACGACAAATAACACCCCAAATCAGCCAGGAATCATAGAAAGACCTATCCTATGCTCAAAAGTATTCACTTGAATTCCAAGTTAATAAAGTAGATAATTTTTTCCCTTGTAATTGGTGGCAAAACCCAAAAAAAGTTCTTAAAATGAGATCCAAAACTCACCAATTCTTCGAGTCATCTGCACTTGCAAGAAAGGATTGCAATTTATCTTCTCTTTCTTTCTTTTTTATCTTCTTACCAGCAATGTCATAACCAATATGGTCCTCATCCTGGTACCATACCAAGGGAACATTTCCAACTGAATTTCGGGGAGCCACCTACTATGATATAAACAGAAGAAGAGTCATTTTAGTTTATAACGTCAGCCAAAAAATAGTAGAGAAAAACAAATCTTCATTTGTCAAGAGAGAAGACACAATAAAACAAACAAGAAAATGAAAAAACAAAAGACCTCATCTTCAGATGAATCGCTCTCCTCGACTTCTTGGTGAGCGTCAGAGCCCTCACTTTGGTCCTCATGACTGCAATCACTGGCCAAATCATCACTGTTGCTTGTGTTGACATCACCCTGAATCATAATTACACTTAAAATGTTAAAATGCAGCAAAAAAGGCAAAATTTGGTAAGCAAACAAGAAATTTTTTACCAAAAAAAAAACCAAGGGATAGAGTAAGGGAAAGGCTATCATGTGCTAGTTAGGCATAACTTATGCTTTTAGCCACCATAAAATGAGAAGTAAAAACTATGACTTTTTGTCAATATCTGTAACCCTATTGTTTAAAATAACTTAATGAAACAAAACTGATATTTGAGTTTAGTAACGAGCAGTAACGATGTTGGAATGAAGTTTACGAAATTCCATTAAAGCTCTGGTATAGGTTTCAAAGTCTTATCCAAAAAGCTTTATAAACAAGCCACATTTCCTGGCTTTAATTGTAATCTCCTTTGTAGGTTATCCCAGACATACCAGAAGCAGCTTTTGGACCATCAATAAGCCAAAAGTTGCTTTTTCAAGAAGCCGTGCCAAACAGCCCTCATGCTAACAAAATACTGTTCAGTAAATGGGAAATGAATACACACACACACACACACACGCGTATATCAAAAGCATGTTGTGAAGTACCTCATCTCCAGATGAATCACTCTCCCCGGATTCTGAGTCCCTCAACGATTCATAATCCTCCGACTCTGAAGAACCACCACCATCATCCTCCGAGAAATCCTATAACCATAAATTTAATGAATACTTATGAAAACAACTTAGAATAAGTGGAAAAAGAGTTGCCTGGAAAATTGGAAATTCGAATATTTACTATAACAAATCGCCAAAACACCATAAACACGCAAAACAACGACTCAAAAAAAAAAAATAGTGGAAACAAAAATTGTACGGTTTTGCAATCAATTATAGGTCTTTTGCCAAAACGAAAAATTCCAGAAAATATGCGAAAATCCTGTAAATGAGTGTCGTTCGAAAGGTTACCCCATCGTAGTCGGAGTCGGAATCAGAAATTTCAGGTGGTGTTTCTTGTTTGTGTTGGGTTTGGATTGCTTTCTGGTTCTTCTTCTTCTTCTCTTCGTCGATGTTGGTCTTCTGCTTTTGCTTTTGGTCCGACAGAGAGGTCTCCGTGGCCGTGGCCTTGGCCTTGCCCGCCCTCACCATTCTAAGTAATATGCGCCGGAGGGTTTTAGTGTTTGAGAGGTTTAACCGGTTTATTGGAGACCGAAGGTCGGACGTCAGAGGTCTTACTCTTGTGGCTGGGTCGCCTTCTCTACAAACTTGCTTATTGGGTATGGGCTAAATTGTGTGTTGGGTTGGGCCACGACAAGCAGGATCGGTCTCATGGACAAGTAGAAAAGACAGCAACTCACAAAAACTTCCCCTCAAATGGGCACTTGCAAAAGATTGCCCATTTCAAAACCATCGCTTGAATAAAAGGAAAATGAAAAAAAATTAAAAGTGCAAGAAACCCTTCCTTTTAAAATACAACCTATCAGGTTCTATTTTGGAACCCTCCAGGTTTTGCCATGGAACCCATTGAAACCCGCCTCCTGGTCGTCAGCATTGCGTGTCGGATTAGAACCTGTCAAGTTTCAAAGTGAAACATAATAGATTTCAGCATATTTTCTTTGAAACAAAGAAGTATCAACTGCCTCCGGTCATCGACCCGAGACGTCGAATTGGAACCAACTAGGTTCCAAGTGGAATCTAGTATATTCTAACAAAATTTTTTTGAAACAAATAAGCGTCAATTGCCTCCAGTTGCCAGCGTGAGTGCCTGGTTGTAACCTGTCATATTTCAACTTAGAACCTACAAGATTTTAACATTTTTTAAACGAAAAAAATGTCAAGAGCCTCTGGTCAACAACGCGGGTGCCCGGGTTGAAACCTGGCAGGTTTCAACTTGAAATCTATCAAATTTCAATATATTTTTTAAGCTACCAGGTTCTATCTCAGAACCCGCCAAATTTGATCCTAGAACTTGCTGGGTTTCGTCCCATGGCTTATCGAAACCAATAGATTCTGTATCAGAACCCGCTGAATTCCATTGCAGAACCTGTCGTATTCCAAATTTTAAAAAAAAGGGAGCAAATCAAGCAAAAAAAAAAAAAAGAAAACCAGATTATAAATTTATTACACAAAACAACTAGGTAATATATATATATATATATCAACAATATCAGAATGGCCATAAATTGTTAATGAGGCTACGATCAACAATATCAAATAAAATAATCCTAAAAGAGTTCAAAATCTAGCCACGCTATCTACAGCGACAACTGGCTCTAGAGGTAGCAATAATCGTGCTCATGTCGGCACGTTTACAGCACGACACGTTTAGCCATAACACAAACACGACACGATTAATAAACGTGTCAGAAATGCTAATACAAACACAACACGTCTATGGCACACCTAACATGACATGACACGATTAATACGATTATTAAACGTGCCATGACGGGTTGACACAATAACAACAGCATATAACACATTTATGACCCAATTAACTAAAAATTAAAAAAAGCTAACAAATAATATTAACAAAAACACAATATCTAATTAATACTAACCTATTATAAATATTATAAATATTTTTATTTTTAAGTTTAAATGTGTTATAAATGGGCGGGTCGTCTCGTGCCGTGTCAACACTTTTACGGCCCATTTAATTAAACGTATTAAGGCGTGTTTAGCGTGTTAGCACGAATCAAGCCCGTTTATTTTCGTGTTATTCGTGCCAACTTATTTATGGCACGATTAATAAACGTGTGGTCTAAACTCGTTTATCTCGTGTCGTTTTTGTATCGTGTCATCGTACCATATTCGAAATTGCCAGCCCTAACTGGCCCTCAAACTTTTCAAATTAAAAAAAAAAAAAAAAAAAAACTCAAAACTCACTCTCAAAAGATTCAAAACCACACTCAAGCTAAAGCAAGTAAATTGCAGATCGCGAAGCTACAAGCAAATCAGAAATTGTATCAATTAAGAAAGTAAAAGCACCTAATCTTAGTTACAGACCAAAAATCAACTCTCAACATCCGAAATGGACACCACATATCCAAATTTCTTGGGAATGGACATGGAAATTGGTTCTAAAACGAGCCTTGTGGACATTTCTGCACTCGCTCCCCTTCTCAGAGCCCTCAAATGTGGTTAAGCGGGCTTCGTACATACACGGTATTTTTGTTATGCGCTGATCGAAGAGTGAATCCGATCTATTTCGGCGTCAAATAAAAAGTGAAAAAGTGTTTGATTCTTATTCATCGACACATTTAACTATTTTTTAATCATTATAACATTGTGAATCTTATGGTTTTTTTTTTCCAGAGGTTTGTTTTTACAACTGTTAAAGATTAATAATTATGACAAAAAAGTATATATAACATTAAAAATATCAATATATATTAAAATACAAAGGTAAAAATAGCACGTTAAATATGTTATTTTTATATTTTTTTATAGTAAATATAATATTAACATTAACAATCACATTGGATATAGTCTTAATTCATAAGAGCATTACTGTTTTTTTTTTTTGGGGATATTAAGGGAACATTGAAATTATCAAGGGTCCTCAAAAGAAAGTTTTATTGCAGAAAAATTGAAATTAAGTTTTTTTTTATTTTATTTTTTCTGTAGGAAGAATTTAATGTTAGTTTTTAACTGGAATTTCAAAAGCATTCCTAATTATCCTACTTTCCTTATCGTCGAAGACAAAGACAAAATTTTGTGCATGTTGCATAAATATTATATATATATAGATATATATATTGGATCAATACAGACATCAATAGCCTGTTTGGTAAGAGACGGTTCTAACTATTATCTTAATACTACATATGCTATAGTAAAAATATAGTCATAACCAATAGTTTTAACCATTATATTAAACACTTTACAAAGTTCGAGAAGACTAAGAAGCGTGCGCCTTTAATGTCAGGATGAGAGAATATGCAGTTTTTTATTTTTTTTAGGTGCCCATTCTGTAGGGTTGTTTTCCTCTTAAAATCTAACGTTGGCTCACTGAGTAAGGTGACAGACAAAATCCAATAGACGTCGTAGATAACATATTAGGGTTGTTAATTAAACAAAAAAATTAACCGAGTGACTCTGAAATAGACCGGTTAAAATTGATCAGACAAAGTCGATGTCACGTCAAACTGATGATTAACTGAATCGCCTTTGTTTATCATTTCACTTTAACATTAAATGGATAAGCATGTTCTTTTGCGACGGATCCACGCAGCATTTTTTGAGTTACGATAATATTTATTATAATTTTAGTCATTGAAAATTAGGAGGAAAAAGTTCCACATTAATAATAAAGAAGCATGTCCTTTTATCAACTACTCGATATAAAGACTACTAATAGTTTTCTTATAGCTGGATGCTTCATAAAATCTCAATTAAACCTACTTTGAAGGGGCTTCAAAGTTTTTTGACTTTATTTTTGAATGAGTGCTCGAAGAGACATAGGACGTAAGAGATGGTAATTTATTTAAAACATGTTAGTAATATATGATTTTTCAAATTTACCATTTTATTTTTATAAATAATTTATTAATTTTTGTTTACAAAAACTTTTGAAAATTTTATAAAATCATACATTAGCCCAAAAATCAGCCCCGATTTAGATAATTTAACCATTTGTAAATATTATATTTACATCAAAATGCTATATAATAAGCTTTTAAAAATTTTGGGCTATTTATTTTTATTCCTCTAAAATTTTGGCTTAATTCCTGTCAAAGAGCGTGAGTAGAGAGATAGAGGACGAGAAAAGAGACAAAAAGTTTTTTTTTTTTTTGGAATTTAGAGTTTTCAATGTTGGAAGATTTTTAAGGAATTGTTATAATTAAAATAAAGTAAAATAGACAGAACAAATAATTTCTTGTTAGATATTTGATAGTTACTGACTAATTAAGATATCATTGATATTTACTACAAAAATTTTGAAAAATCTGACACATTCTTCAAAGTCTTTCCCTATATATATGTGTGTGTGTATATATATATATATATATCAATTTTTGTTCATGAAAATTTAAAATATATTTATTTAAACATGATTTGAATATTCTACTAGATGTTTATAATGAGGAATACACTTACACTCGTCATGGGACTTCAAATTGGAATATTTTTATTTTGAAGGTGGATGAAACAAAAACTTTTGATAAAAAATATAGTACAATTGTATTTGCTTACACTTACGAAGAATGTTAAGGTCACTCTCTTTCCCTTTGACACTCTCTATCTTTTTTTTTTTTTTTTTGCCACTTGTCATCACACTTTTCTACAAAAATAGAGCATAACAGCAAATCATGATTTTACCCTTTATTACAACTATCACTCTATACTTCAATCAACAAATTTGTTTTTAAAATTTTTTACAAGATAACTTTTAAAGTAGGGGAAGAATTTAAAAAATAAAATAAAATAAAAGATATATACGCATATGGCTGTAATATAACAATTATTTTTAATACATATACAGTTTTTTTGGGTAAATATATATAACGTCACACACACGTAAAATATATGTGTATACGTACTCATTAATAACTAAGCAAATCGTATTTTCTTTTATGTATATATATATAAATATATATACTTATATAATAATCTTGAGAACATTGGAAATTGTTTTGATTACAACAAATCATTTATACACTGAAAAACGAATAGATAAAAAAAACTAACACGCTTGTAATTGTCCAAAGGAAAGCAACGTAACAAAGAAATACTGCTAAAGTGAGAGTGAGGAATATCATCATTTTTTTTAAGGAATAACAAGCTAAATTTATTGTTGTAAAAAAAAGAAAAAAACAGGGTAAATACTAAGTATATTGTTAGAGAAGGGCACACTTGCAATAAAAGGTAGAATCATGGTTTGTAGTTATGGTCCTTTTTTTTTTTTTGGACAGCGCGATGACAAGTGGAAAAGAGAAAGACAGAAGGTGTCATAAGAGAATGATTTATCTCTCTATTTATGTGCTTGTATCTTTTTTTCTTCCTCCTTTAAACCAACTAAATAGAGTTTAATATACCTGTTCAAATTTCATTGTCCCAAAAACTACAATTTTACATTTGCAGTGTAAGTAATTTTTGTTTATTCAATGGTTTTAATTTGAAACATGATCAAAATTTATGTCAATGCTTGAGATAAAATTGACGAGATTTTTCTTGATGAAGAAAATAAAGTTTCGGGTGCATGGTGCAATTTAGAAAAAAAAGATATAAGAACCAAAAAATTATTATAACTACTTTAAATGTAAACTCCCAGTGCAATAACGCGTTGGAAAGCTGGATTCTATACTATATTACATTACATTTGCTTATTTTCGTTCCTTTTACGCCAAGAAAAAAAAAGTGAGGGTTATTGCCTTGGTCTGTCTCGATCAAGTGACAATTAAGGAATGACCTAATAAAATGCTACATAAATAGTGAGATACTAACTTAAGTTAACAAAGATGTTCAATAACCCATTGAAAATCAACTTCATAATGGACGAGTCTTGTGTTGTGTATGCGTGCAACAGATAGAGCGAGAGAGGAAATTCCAAATGTAATTTAAGAATCCTCTGAGTAGCACTTTTAAGCTACAATACAATATATATAACCAATGAGCACAAAATTACATTGGCAAGTATCAATCATGCTTCCAGACAGGAAAATGGCATACAAGATGACGGGCCAAAAGAGAAAAAGAAAGAGAGAAGATAAAAATGGCAAAATTCTCACCCATCTTCCCTTATGACTCACAACAAGAAAGATATGCCGCCAATGAGCAATATAAGACGAGACGCAAGATGTGAAATAGCCGATAGCAAGGGTCCCTCCCCTCCCCCACAGAAGTATTCAAGTTTCTTGATATGGCCGAGTAAACTAAAAAGAATGTGTTCATGGTGTTCTCAAGGAGTCCTGCCGTCTAAGAAGTACACCTTCGGCACCAAAGCCATCCTCTTCTGAGTACTTGTGGAGTCTTGAAGTTGTTGAACCTACACACATTTTAAAAAGGTCATTAAACCAAGGTTAGAGTGCCATAAGGATTTTTTTCTTTCTTTCTCCTATTCCTTGCCCGAAATGAGAAACAACTGAATTTTCCTAATTGCCAGGTTCCTGATAGAGAACTTAACTAATAACTATGATCTGATATCAAACTGTATGAAGAGTTTCATTAGAGAAAGGATATCAAACAGAATTCACAGGAATACAAAGAGAGTACCATCACCCATGTCTTTAGTTTTGTGAAGAAGAAAAGTCCCCGACAGGATAGTCACAAATCCACACATTTCCGTGATAACTTGGGTTGGACTTTGCCTATCCCAATCCTGGATCAAAATCAAAATCAACAATGTGAAGGTGCAAATGAAAACTGCAAGCAAGACAAGAGTAAGGAAACATATCCATGCTCAGCTGTAATTATAGAGAAGCTTCTAATTTTGAGATTTTTGAGGTTTTAAGCAGAGACTAGCAGTCGCAGGAAGTGTCAGAATAATTTCAGTTTGAGATTTTTAAAGTTTTACACAGAGGCTGGCAGCGACAGGAAGTATTAGAACATTTTCATTCCAAACTGTATTATGTAATAAACTCATCTGAAGATACCTTAAAGCATCAAAATATATGAACATTTGGAAGTAATACCTTAAACATGATAACACTGGCCAAAATAGTTAGTGATGTGAACATAACATAATATATGGGTGAAACAACAGCCGTGTTGAAAGTATCAAGAGCCTGCAGAGAGAAGCCATACGATATACATTAGGCGAATTGTTATAAGACAATAACATCAAACACGAGGACAAGATGTCAGAAAAGGTAAAGGCAAAACAAAATCAGCGACTATAGTTTGATATGTAGTAGATAAATTAAATTATCATTTCTGCATCTTGGGACTTGGAAGTATAAAAAACTCTTTAGTGTCAAGTTAATTGGAAAAAAAAATGTATACCTTTAGGATTTAGATGATGTATTCTGGTAGCAAGGTTTTTACAATCAAGTTAATGAAAAGAAAAGGAAAACCTCTAGGATTTAGCTCAAGTTATTCTAGAAGCAAATTGAATATACTGCATTTCATATCCTCAAACAATTACCTCATTCAAACAAAATAAATGAACCAAAAAGAAACGACCAATTACCTTGTTCAAATAATTCATTTGCGTAAGAACACAAGTTAGCACAATCAAAGCGAAGGCCCAAGTTTGCGGATATATGAGCTGATTTGTCCCTGACAATGTCAACTTCAAAGCAATTCCTAGGGCTTTAACACTCATGACCTGGCAAAAGAGAGCTTTAATATAAAAACACTTAGAGAGAGATGAGAAAGGAAAAGCAAACATAGTCCAAAACCACTAGTTGAGCACCGAGACATACCGACAAAGAACCTACAAGGGAACAAACTCCAATATAAACCATTATATGTGTCTGGCCGTATTGTGGAATAAAGTAGAATATAAGTATAAATACAGCAATTATGACCAATGCTGCATACAAAAGAAAAGCTGCACAAAAGCATATGTTATTAAGCATTCAAAACATGTACAACATAATGAAACTTGAAATGTTACATGTGAAAGACAAGCGTAGAAAAACTATAAGACAATCACCTGGATCCATGGCAAGATCCCAAACTTCTGTCACAGATTCAATTTCACGTTCTTGAGGAGCGTGTAGAACAATTGACGTAGAACCCACGACACATAGAACACAGCCAAGAATTCCAAAAATGTGAAGTCTCTCTCGTAATATAATATGTGCAAGTACGGCGCTGCAAGATAAGACAAACATTAGCAGTCAACACCAGAAAGCAATAACGTTAATGTAAAAGCAATATAGCTATCATGCCTGATAATTATGCTCAGGGCACCAAGAGGAGTCACCAGTATAGCTGGTGCAAATGCATAGGCCGCAAAATTAGCAATTTCTCCGACAATCACTGTCAAAATGGCAATCCATCAGAATTGACTGTTTCCCTTCTTCAAAATAAAACGTGCAAAACATAGGCAACTCAACCACATAACGTATGTAAGCAGTTGTATTAGTGAACACTAATTATTTGCAAGTAATTATAACAGTAAACAGTTAGTTATATGTTTTCTAATACTGTTTGGCTAAATGCTTGAGCAAGTCCTGAGAGTTGTAAAGAACTTTGTGATTTAACTGGAATGAAAACTGAAGAGAAACAAAAAACAACTAATGACTTCATTAAAACTGAACAAAAGAACGAATTAGAACTCACTTGTAATCATGCCCACCCACCAAAGTGGCTCGTATAAGTAAGAATATCCTCCGGATCCTGCAAACAAATCGGTTAAATGAAGTTTATGGACCTCTCAATACATGCCTTCTTACACAAGATCATAGACTAAAAACAGGTAATCATAAAGGAACCATTCAGCAATTAACATAGACACAACAAAACTGCTGAAATAATAGGAGCAGATCCAATGGAAGGTAACTGCTCCATCTCAGGTAATAAAATCATTTGTGCCATGCCCTTTACGTAAGCTGCCCAAGTACATCTAAGGTAATCATTGACCATTTTCCCCTTTCTGCTCATCTGTGTGAAAATTATGAACTAACAGCAACGTAAATCAAGTATTAAAAGCACAATTCCATCTTTGAATTCGGCCACCGATTATTAATTCATCATCAACTGTTACACTAAAGACATCACTTCACTAATCCACTAAATTTCACCGCATTGACATTGTAATCCGTTTCCATTTCCCCCTCCACCCAATTCACACTTAAAAAGCCTCAAAATTTACGAAACAAAGTAAACGCAAAAGGTCAATTTCCAACGTTTTCCACAATTGCGAATCGAGATTTTCACAAATTCAAAACAATAAATGAATAAAACAAAAAAAGGCTACCAGCTCTGATTCCCGAAGCTCCGGCCTTCTTCAAGCCCTTTTTCTTGACGATGAAGCTTGCGCCAATGAAGAAGCTTGAAGAAAGAGCGAGAATTAAGCCCTTGATGTTATCGGAGGACATGCCTCTGTACGCGTCCTTCCAACTCGAAGCACCCTGAGCAGTGGCCGCCGCCATGGCAGCGAATAACCGAAACCAACAAAACCCAAGCTTAGCCTAGCCTAGTGTCTCCGGGGCGGTGGGTTCCACGCTTGTCATAAAACCACCATCGTCGGGTGGCGGAAAAGAGAGAAAGAGAAAGAGAAAATCAGAGGAAATGGTCGACGACTCAGGACGAACTCGGAACGCGCCAGAAAAGACCGAGTCGGAATTTTGTCTGGATTGGGCAGGAGAAGAAGAAGAAGAAGAAAAAGACAGATCTGGATTGAGAAAGTGATGAATGGAAATTTGTCGGCGCTGGGTTGGGGGAATGGGAGAAATGGGGGCGTGTACAGCTATGCTGGGGTGTGAGATTTTCCTTCTTGGATCGGAGTGAAATTTGATCACAACACACAGAACATGAGAGAGAAACTTTTTTTAGAGAGAGAGAGAGAGAGATTTGGTTTGGCCTTTAAATCGGAATTACCAAATTAATGACTCCACTCCGACTACGGTTGATGAGTGTGGGGGAGTTCTGCACTCCATCTTTTTTTCTTTTCTTTCTTTTAATTACTTTCTTTGTTTCCCTTCGATGGTGATGTTTATTGGTTATCAAATTTCAAAAACAAAATAAAAATTGTTGATTATCTACCCAACCTAAATCTATTGATTTAAGAATTCAAACAGGAGTCAAACTCAGAACTCAAACTCCTCAAAAAAAAAAAAAAAAAAAGACACTATTGATTTAGTTTAAGAAATATTACTTTTATAATAATAAAAACTTAGGAATGGACCTGTCCTTAATAACTTTTTTTGTTTACAAACGTAAAAAGTGTTTGAAAGGGTGGCAAAAGTGTAGTTTTTATTATTTTTTTAAGTTATAAATAATATAAAATTTTTATATATTACAGTAAAAAAAAATCACTACAGTATAAAATTTTTATATCTATATTGAAAATAGTTGTTCATCATTCTTTCAAACACTCTAATAATTTTATTTATGTTTTCATGCAACTTTTAATTTGTTTACATATAAAAGTTAATAAATATAGTCTAATAGATATAACATTGAATTATATTTCAACAAATTCAGAGTGACATAAAAGCATAAACAAAGTTATATTTTTTACGAATTTATATATTCCAAATTGGTTCGGGTGTTGGATTTTAAGCCAAAACCTAAAAATTTAAGTTAACTGTGATTTTTTCCTTTTGAATGGTAATTGTTTAATTTCTTAACTAATAATTTTTTAAGAAGATTATTTACATTTATGCTCTAAAAACTTTGGGCACTGCTATACATCCCAACTAGGCTGTGGCCCGGCCCTCTCAGTGGGGTGGGCCCCACCCGATCAGTGGGGTGGGACCCATCGGGTGGGGCCCACCCCACTGAGAGGGCCGGGACACAGCCCGGTGGGAAAAAAAAGTTTTAAAAAAACTTTAAACCTATTCATATCTTGCCCGTTGATCTTTAAAGAATCCAGTTAGCTGTGCCAAACTATCAATTAGTCTCATTGTCAAAATGTTTGAAAAAACACAAAGAAAAACATCATGTAATTGCACGCGATGGATGATCAAAGGTGTTTGAGAGCACTAGTTAGAACCAATTTGTTAAAAACATTATATTATGTGAGAGTTTACACAACAATAATTTTTTACTTTTTACTATAGGTGTTAAGAACTTTACTTTACACTATTTGTTAATTATGACTAATTAGTTTCAACTAAGAGCCAAACACCCTACAAAACTATAAGTATTCACCCCTTAACCCCCTGTTTGGCATAGTGGTGGAACCGCGGTTCCTACCACAAACTCAGTTATAAACTGTTTAAAGCTCTCGCATGCTATAGTATAAAGCTCTCATATGCTACAGTAAAAGTGATTCTAACCAACGGTTCTCACCACCTTCTAAACGCCACCTAAATAAAGGGAAACCCTTCCCCCAATTTTTTTTTTTTTTGTCCGTCACTTCAAATTGGTCATAGCCATTCCCACACGAGCTTGCCCAAACCATGGGTTTGAGGAATAGCCTTGTGGCGAGTAAGAATCTTTCCGGAGATGAAATGAAAAGATAAGTAGAGTTCAGCAAATGTAATTAATATATCTATTTATATATAAATAAAAATACGAAAATTATGATTTATTCCTTGTATATTTAATATAAAAGTTGAAAAAAAGTTGAGGGAAGTGAATAAAATATTTTGATGAATAACATATACATGTACTATTTGTTTGGGAAGTTCATTAGAACCCAGTTTAATTTTTTATTATATAAAATTCTCACATGCTACCGTAAAAAGTAAAAGTTTGTTATAGTGTAAAACTCTCATATGCTACTGTGTTTAAGTTTCAATTTTAAGTTCCAATATGCTTTCCAAATGAACTCATAGTTGTAAACTTGAATAGCTAAATACATGTCACCTCAAAAGAAAATTGCTAAAGTTTTTTTTTTTTTAATAATTGAAACAAAAAGGTTTAAATTACCATTATTCAAATTCAACATCCATTCTTGTGGAGCTTAGGCATCCAAAATTAAAAAAAAAAAATCGTGGAATTAATAATTTAGTACCATAATACATGCTTTATTGTATCACCAATTTTACTAGTGTTTTGTATCTTTATAGCTGTAATATTCATTCTAATTGAATGAAATATCACCTCCAATAAAAAGAACACGGAGGTTGAATATAATGGACATCAAAGTTTTGTTGTCCTCTCATCACAATATGAAAGTGACGCCCATCGTTTGTTTATATATTTATTTATTTTTTCTTTTTCGGGAAAGCGACATGTTACTGGTTTTTTAAGGGTAAAAAAATCAAGTGGCCCGTAGTTGTACAACTCTCGTAAAGGTGGTGGCCTGTAATTTGCACTAGATTTGTTTGTCTTTCTTTAGCTGAATTTATTTCACAAAAATGCAATCTCAACCCCCCTCGCCTTTTCTCCGTTGTACGAAAGCACAACACTCGTGGACGACCCTCCTCTAAAAAATTGAAGAAGAAGAAGAAGAAAAAAAAAACCATCCGCGTAGCATAAAATGACTCAACATATGGTTTTGTTTTTTAGTTAGGAACTTATCGTTTGTTGGCTTGAAAATAAAATGCTTAAAATATATAGACTCATTTGACTGATTGATTCAAAATGCATGTAATTTGAACTTTTTTAATTTAAAATAGAAAGTTTGAAACGTGTGATTTAACTTTTAGTCCGTCTTTTGAAAACAACATGAAGGCAAAACTCATATTTGAGGGGTTTTTATTAATAAAATATTAAATCAATGATTTGAACCAAACCTTCAAAAAAAAAAAAAAAGGAATTTTTTTGTTCAAACCTAATCACTGAAATAATCATAGTTTATTATTTGAAGAGGGTCGGACCTACTAACCAGAGTGATTTAATCAGCGGTCAATTAAAAAAAAAAAAAGATAGTTGTAAAAAATTTGCAGAATGATAATGTGGTTTGTTTGATGCGCAGATTGAGAATGATTTAGCTTATAATTGTATGGTTTGAATTGTATATTCTAAATTGTGTAGTTTACACTGAGATTTTAAACTGACGTTTAGAATTTAACGAGAATTAATATTTAGAAAACCATATTTTATGAAGAAAAATGAGAATGATAATGGTTTTATTGTAAAAAATAATTTCAAATCGGTTGATTTTGAGGGCGAAAGGATAAAGTTTAGATTTTAGGTGTTCAGACCAGTTTAAATCCGTATTCGTGGTCTAAAATTGCTTCAGTTTTTATTTCATTAAATGCAATGTGAACCGTCTTATTGGTTTAAAATTGCCTTTAATGTTTAAAACCTACGCACCAAATGACACACTAAAAATAACAAACAAAAACAACAAAAAACTAACAGCGTACGTACTATAAACAACGTCAAATGAAGGAGCAACGAGCATAAAACGCTAATGGACCAAAATGACAGAGAACACGACGAATAAAGACGACGACAAAATTTAGCAAATCGATGTCATTGTAAAAAACGACAGAGGTATTTTCGAACTTGATAAGTTAATAACCATCTGAAATTTATCCAAAGTCTAACATTAAGAACAGCCCATAACCATTTAAACCAAATGTTTATTACACTTAAATGTGTTTTTAGATGTTTTTTTTCCCGTCAGTCGACTAGTTCGATTAGGCTTTTAAACAGAGTCACGTTCCACTGTCAAATTATGCCTCAAATTTTTAGTGGAATCAATACGTTCCATTAATTCTCTTGTCACTCTAAAGAACATAAAAGTTGTCTTCAGATTTTCTACCAACCTTCTTATGCCAATTATATATATTATAAAAACTAGTTCATGAAAATGATATCCATTCTATTTTATTCGTTCAAAAGTGATAGATTATTCAATAGATCAGGTCGTATTTAAAAAAAAATGGTTACAGATTTTTGGTACCAAGTGCTAAAATCAGCTCTCCTAAAATATAGTTACTTGTACAGATAATATAATTTGGGTAATGATCAAACAACATGGCTCAAACGTGAAACCGAACGCAGGGTTACTGTGTTTGAGATATAACAAATGAATTAGGTTATATGGCAAGATTAACACATTTGTAGGTTGTTTGTTGAGCTGTTGGAATTGAAATAGTTGATTTAAAAACTATAACATGCGAGAGCTCTATACGGTAGCAATTTATTATAGTTGTTGAGAGTTTTATATCGTTTATTGGTTAGAACTCCAAACAAATATTTTGTGTTTGACGTAATTAATTACATAGGTCGTTCACATCTTCATTTGTTTTTCTTGACAGAAAAAGATAAATTGATTAATAGATGTAGTGAAAGTGTAATATGAAATCGTGTCCAATGGATAACAACTGTGACCTTAAAAAATAAATTGTGTAAACACTATTCAACATACCAATTAAAAAGGTTATGTTGGTTAATTATGTAATAAAGTAGCAGTGTTAGAATTCACAGTTTATTGCTTGTTTTAGTAAACAAGTCATGTTGATGCTTTCCAACAAGATCAATGAAAGAGGATACAAACACGATTCATCAATATGAATTGTCATGCATGATTAATTATATGCCACATCATCAAATTTCGTTAGAGATATAACAGAATGGGACGGAAATGACAAATTGACCGGTTTTTTTTTTTTGTAGTTTAGGGTCTTTTGACTGGTTTTGAAAAATCAAAAGCAAAATAAAATAGGGTACATAAGTCAACGGATAATTATGAAAATAATCCATTGTTGATCCATTGCTTAAGGGTGAGATAATTATTGCCAAATATTTTGTTATTTGGTTATCTTTAACTTAATTTTTTCTCCAACTGCCGTGTATATACATATATATAAATATATGTTTTTTCAACCAAAAATTTGCTCCGTTAGTCACGAGAGAATTTGTTAGAATGTCTATTTAAATGTGAAATTAGCTTATAGGGTGTTTGGTATGGCAGTTAGAACAACTGGTTATAACTGTTTTTACTGTAGCATGTGAGAACTTTATATTGTAATAAATTTTTTTATGTTTACTGTAGCATGTGAGAGCTTTACGCTTTCATAATTGAGATAATGATTAGGACTGTCCTTGCCAAACATGTAATTAATCTAAAAAGAAAACCTGAAATTAGCAAGGTAACACTAGGAAAAATACTGTTGTTATAGTTTTAACTTTATTTATATTTATTTTTATACTAGGCAATATATTGTTTTTAGTTTTGGGCAATTTATCCATTTTATATAATTTGCAGTGTGTATTTATATGGAGCCTATTTATAATGATCCTTACTAGTGAGTTTTATATTATTTTCATAGTTTGTAATTATAGGCATATTATCAAACCACGTTAAATCTTATTATTCTCTTCTATCTTATATTATTCTTATTTATTTTTTCTATGCGGTATCAAAGCTTATAGGGTGTTTGAAAGAGTGGTGGGAATCACTTTTATTGTAGCACGTGAAAGTTTTATACTGTAGTACTTTTTTTTGTTACTGTAACATGCGAGAGTTTTACACTGTTTATAACTGAGTTTGTGATAAGAATTAAGTGGTTCTCACCGTTGTTAAACACCCTCTTAATATTTAAACGAGTTCCCAATCCTTCGTGGCTAATGTCATTCTTCTATTTCTGCTCTCTTACACCCTACACCCTACACCCTACACCTACGATTAACACCTGAGTTTTCTTATCCTTTCTTTATAATAGGCCATGTGCCTCCAAACTCTTAGGTTGTGTGCCGTCAATACACAAACATGTTTTTTCCTCCAAGGCAAAACGCCTCCAAAGGTCTAGGCTGTGAGCCCCCAATAGTCAAGACAAGCATCTTTAGGAGTTTTACTTTTATCTTATTTCTATGTCAATACACCCTTGACAATTATCGTCTTTATGCAACAACTTTTCTTTGTCTTTAGTTTCTTAAAGAATAATAATAAAAAAAAACAAAGCAAAGAACCAAAAAAAAAAAAAGAAGAATAAAAACTCCTTTGCAAGATTGAAATATCTTATCAGAGCACTTTTTACCGGGGCATATTAGGAGCATTTTTTTATCGGGGCATATTAGGAAAAATATCTTTATTATAGTTTTAATTTTATTTGTGTTTACTTTTATATTAGGTAATATATTATTTTTAGTTTTGGGTAAATTTTTCGTTTATATAATTTATAATGTGGATTTATATGAAGTCCATTTATAATGCCCTTTATCAATAAATTATTATTCTATTTTTTTTAGTACGTGGATATAGACATGTTATTTGAACCAGTTTAGATCTTCTAGTTCTCTTCTGTCTTATATTTTTCTTATTTAATTTTTCTCTACGTAAAACTTATAAAATAAACTTGTTTGAAGTCATTTTACAAATTAATTTTTAATATTATTAGTTTAATTTTACAAACGTCTGGGCGCCAAGTGGTTCTCAAAGCGTCCTCTTACAACCTCATCTTCCCTCCTTTTTCAGGTTTCAGATTACATTCTCTTTCTGATTGCTTTCAAATTTTCAAATCTCAAAACCCTAGAAGGCTGTTTTCGACGAGGAAGAAAGTAGTAGCAGTAGCAGGAGAAAGGGGAAGGCTTGAAGAATGTCCAAGTACGAGTACCCGAGGCTGTCTCGCTCCGAGATTGCGAGTATTCTGGCCGAGGCTCAGATCGTTGCCATTTCCGAGCACGACCTCCTCAAACCTAACCTCGAGTTTGTTTCCGAGCTCTATGCTCGGATCTTGTTCTACCTCGACTTCCTTAACGAGTATTTTCCCATTTCCTTAACCCTAACTATCCTTTTGCTTCCCGAGAAATCGCAATCAATATTCAGTTAGTGCAACAGAATAACATGGATTTTTTATGCGTGCTAACAGTTGTCCCGATTCTCGCATGGGTTGTTTTAAGAGGAACGGAAAAGAACAATCCATAACAAAATATTTGAAAATTTTGCTACTTTTGCAGTATTGTTTAGTCTGAACGAGTTAATCTGTTTGGCTTAAGAGAATATATGTTCCTGAAACCCAGAAGCAAAATCTTTTGAGTATAGTCATTATTATTAAGAGTGTGACATGCTAAAGAGTGAAGAATTGAAGTTTTCCTTCACCTGTCCCAATTGTTGAACTTTTCTAACTGATTGAAGGGTAAACCTCAAATTTTTATGAGATATCATCTTGATGCTATTTGATATAGTGTCCTTTTTGGGGGGTTATGATTTGTGCAGGGAGGATCATGGGCAAGTCGAGTTTGGTGCTCTGGAGCAGTTTGAAAACCCGGACCTTCACGTAGACTCGGTCAGGATTATTAGGTTGTACAACAGGATAAAGGAAGTGGTGGCTGCGTTGGAATGTCCCAAGAGATTTACCCTCAAAGATCTGATAAAGCCAGATATTGACCGTACTGAATATTTTATCAGCGCACTTCTCAATTTCTGTCTTTACAAGTAAGTTTTTTACATTACCATATTGGACGCTCCTAATTCCTATTGCGTTTTGAATACCAAGGAATGGATAAATTGTTTGAATTAACAAATTTTCAACAAACGTAAGTTCTCATTTTTCTCTTATAAAATTCTTGTTATGGGCTATGGTGTTATGGTTAGCTTATTTGATGAGAATAGAAGTAGACCAACAATCTGCTCATATAATTAAGCATATTATTTTGGTTTTATGTTCAAGTCCGCACCTAAAAACTACGAAATACTGTGAAAGAAATGTCGGTTGATTGCTATGTTGACTTTGAGGTGAAACTTGAACACATAGATTCATAAAATAAATACAAGTTTTCATTACTTGGTTCTGACATTGTTATGCTTATGCTTACCCTGTATTTTGGTTGTTTCTTCCCATACTAGAGGTACAAAAATGGAACTCTTAACCCCAAATGTTAATGAACTGACGCTTCTTGAGGAGCAACGCAAAGAATGGGAGTGCAAGATATCTGAGGTATCTTTTAGAGAGAAGAAAGATTTACTTCATCAGTTTCTTTTTTCTGATTTCTTTTATGACAAATAAACCAGAAATTGCAAATTACCTTATTTCTTTTATGACAGCTGAATGCAGAAATTGCAAATTATAATGAAGCAAGAGAAAGGGAGCTACCTCTTGTTCAAGAGGTAGATGTAAAGGTTAAAGAACTGCATCAAACCATCCTGAGCCTCAACACTCATCAGGCATCGTTGAGGAACACATCACGGAAGTTGAAGGAAAAAAATGGGGAATTGGATGAGAAGGTCAGATTTTGGAATGCTACGACATTTGATATATGTGTTGACTCGGGAACAGAGACAATAACAAGAAGTTGAATATCCTAGTTGGGATTTGGGAACTTTTGTAATTATCTATTTGTTTAGGACCTTTAAGTCCAGTTCTGGCAACCAGTGGTATCAAATTGTTATAGGTGAAGCCGATCAGCTGTAGTTTGTGCCTTTTGATGATATGCTGCAGATTTATTTTCAAGTTTAATAATTATTAATAATTCTTTCTGAACCACTAGTATGTTGCGTGGTCTTTAATGGCTGCTAGGATATCCATGTCTCTCTTTGTCTCTCTCTCTTCCTTCTTCTTCCCGCTGGTTTATACTTTTATTCCTCATCGATGTAGAGTCAGGGTTCTCCCTTGTCTTTTCATATTATAGTCTAACATGATTAAGCCATACCTTAATTATTCAAATGGTTTTGTTCTAAGTTATGACGAAGATTAGATTATGTTGTAACAAATTATCATGCAACTTGTTTTCTAATTATTCTTGCCATTTCTTTTCCTTCTATTTTCTAGATTTCTAATGCTGAATTTGCTCTGGTACAAAGTGTCCAAGAAAATGCAAACTTACGTTCCAAAATCGTTCAATCACCAGAGAAACTGCAGGTAAATTTTTCTTTCAGTTTTCTGAGGACAAAATACTCTATATAAAAATGAGCATTTACCTGGCAATGTAGTGTCTTGTACATGAGTGATGAGATGATAAGATCAATGGTCACTTCAAAAGTAGACGTAGTATCTTTAATTTCATGTTTTAAGGATGTTCGTTGCTGGTCATTTTATGTACTCTTTCTCATTAAAGTGTCTTTTATGCTATTAACTTGGCAATTTTTATATATATTTTATTCTCTGCAAATGATGTCACTACTTTCCATTAGATTAACTCATGCGATCTTTTCATTTTCTTCTTAAAGGGAGCTTTAGAGGAGAAGAAATCTGTTCGAGAGGAGGCAAGGAATGCCGAAAGATTGGCAATGCAATCTTTTCAGGAGAAGACAGCCCTTTCTGAAGTTTATACGAAGGTGATCTATTTTGATGTTTCCCATTAAAGCTTTTGTATCAGTTTGCTTGCTGCACAGTGCGCATGCATGTATGCACACTTTTAGCAGGAGCATAGATCACAAGAAAAACATGAGTGGGTTTTTGTGGTTTTCTTGTCGTTTAGTTTCTGTTTCTGTTTTTGTTTTGTTTTTTTGGTGGAATGCTGGAACTTATTTATGAAAACTATTTTGAAAATTGGTTGATGGCATCTTTCTCTGACGTTTCTCAGGTCTTGAAGACAATGAAGAAGCACTTAGCCCAGATGCAGGATATACAAGAACAGGTAAACATATAGAACACATAAAAAATACTAATTTGAAAATTGAAAAGTTTTTAATGTATGTATCTTTGATAGGTAAACTCTGCTAAATCTGTTGATAAAGAATACAAGGCTCTAAAAACTAAGCTAAGTGATTTGGTAGTATTGGACAAGTCCCTTGACGCAAAGTTGTTGGAACGGCAAGGAAGAGGTACTATTTTCTACTAGTTTCTAAAAGTTCTATGTTTCAACATCCTATTAGTTTGCATAGGACACAGTTTAACCTTTAGTAAAGATGAAGCCCTAAACCTTGTCTTCTCATTCTCCAGTGGAACAGTTGGAGGAGGCACTAAAGCAATTAGAAAAAGAAAGAGGTGTCAAGAGTGAGGCGGCACTCAAGGAATACAATCGAGTGAATATGGAGGTGGAGGCGAGGAGGCGTGATCTGGAAGCGAGGCAGAAGAATGTTGAAGCTGTATTAGTGGAGGTGCTTCTTTATCATTTGATTTTCTTATCTCCTTTTTTTTTTTTGGATGTTGTAGACATCTAGTAATGTTGTACTGTCTTTGTTGTAATTCGTAGGTGGATGCTGTAACTTTGAAAACAAACTCGGTAAAAGAAGCTGGACTAGCTAAGCAGCAAGAGTTACTTTCAAAATGCGAGGAGGCCATCAAAGCGGTAAACTTTGTCCAAGCTGTTGTTTCTAATAGATCCATTTAATTTCTTCACTTCAAAATGCAGTTTCCTTGTAAAATTTCTAATTTTGAAAATTAACTAGCCCTTGTGCTTTATACCAATTTTGCTTACACGTTTTCTGCATCTGCGTGTTTGGATTGATCTTCTGTTGAACGTTCTATTATAATACTGCAACTGAGTTGGTTGTGATTATGTCAACGCTGGTGCTTGCAGTTTTGGGAGTACAAGAATCGCATTCACAAGTCGTTTCCTATGATGGATTTGGAGCCAAAGGCTTAGGGCTTCAATTTGGATTAAAGTCCCTTATAGCTGTATAAACACCTTGTTTGCAGTTTTGGTTCTTGGTTTCAGGGCGGCGATGGTGGAAAGTTACCATGTTTAATCTTGGCATTCGAGTTAAGTGCTCGTTCTATTTATTTTTGGAATACGCTAGAATTATTATAATTATATTTCCAATACAATCTTGTCAACTTACATAAATATACTCTTTGGGCATGGCCATCGGCACGTCGTCATATGGTTCTAATTTATCAGAGATACGATAAAAGGGTAATAAAACTTATTTTTTGGGCTATTAAATGGCATACTATAAGCATATAGCATAGGGTATGCACTAGCTTAGCCCAAAAAAAAAAATAATAATAAATAAAACAAAGCAATGAAGCATATTAACTATGCATGTCGTCGTGGAATATGAATTGAATGGGTGTTTTGGAAAATTGCACTATAGTATGTGAGTTTTTCACCGTCTGGTTTGAACTCTAATACTTTCTCAAACGTCATATAAATAACAATGTCCCTTAAAAGCACAATTAATAACTCCTGTTTTGGGAACGGTCATGTTTTGGACAACAGCTTTTTCAACGTTGCAACATTAAAAATTCAAAACATGCAATATTTGTCACGTATAATAAAAGAATTTTACACCCCCCCCCCCCAAAAAAAAAAAGAAGAGAATTTGAGGGTTTAAAAATGCTAAGTTATTAACTTTAAGCGGATAAGGCATTGATCTTTGTAAGAAATAAGATTTTTAAAATAAAAATGATTGAATTACCAATAAAAAATAATGATGTGAAGGCATTACCTAAACATATGGGCAGTCTCTGGCGAACAATGCTTGGCTTTTATGCAAGGAACTTTCTAGAGATGCTTAAATGGGTAGAGCTTTGGGAGTGCCATTTTGGGTCTTATTTTGGATGATTGATAGGATTAGATTGTATATATCCTAAGGATTATTTTGATAAATGTCACTTCCATGAGACTATTTTTGATTCTTAACATTTTTGTGAAAGAATTTTAAACATAACTCTTTTAGAAAATAGAAATAGAGAGGAGAGAGAAGGAGGCATGGGAAAGTGAGAGAAGAGCGTGTAACATAAAGTAAGGAAAGAGAGAGGAAGAGTTGAGAAGTGAGATTTTTTGTAAAGGTAATTTAAATATAGTATATAAAAAATGTATGAATTAAAAATTAAAAATTAAAAAAAATGATGCAAAACATGAACGATATGAGATTTTTTTCTCTATTTCCTAATAAGGGGACATTCGAACTCTGTTTCAAGAACCGCCTAAATGGGTAAAACTTGGAGAGTGCCATTTTAGGTCTGATCTTGGCCGATTGATAAGTTTATATTATATAAGGAATTGCAACTATTGGACTGATGCTTGTCCCAGAGCTACGTGTTCGAGTACCAATAGGTGCATTTATGAAAATTCTTCTTTTTTTTTTTCCAAATAAGGAAAAATGATGCAAGGGCATCACTCCAACACGCTGTTACCTCCAAGAACAAGAATGCCTGCCCTTTATAGATTTAAAGTGTTATCACATAAATAAATACAAAGATAACTCAAAATTGATACTTAGGACTAAAGTGTGTTCCTAGCATTACTCTCGTCTTTTTATTTCAAAATAAAAAAGAAAAACATGTTCAAGAAATTTTTTTTTTTGTCAAATCCTTTTAGAAACTGTTTGCTATTAGTTTTTTTTTTTCTCTTTAAGTTTTTAATTTTTAGTTTTTGTACTTTGAATTTTGAGATTATGTAATGATCGTATCTTATGTTCTGAATTATAACGTTTACACCATAATATTTTGAATTTATGTTCAATTCACAAATTTTCTCCGTCAAATTTTGATCCTTAAAAATTCTAAACACCATTAAAGAACAAGCAAATAAGAAGAAAATATAGTCTAAGGAAACAAGAGAAATAAAAAATAATTATTCAATATCAAGAAAAATACTTTTTCCTACTAAAGTAAACATTCAATGGATAATATTTTATGAATTTAACATGAATATTACATGTGAAAATATAAAATCTGTTTGTTTTGTAGTTTAAATTATTTTATTATAGTATTTTTTTAAAAAAATTTAAATATTTTATTTAAATACTTAAATCAAGCTATTTACAAATATTTTTGTGAAAAAAAAAGATCCATGAATGAAACAATAATAAATGGGAAGAATAAAAAAAAAAAAACGAAGAATGAAAAACTTTTTTCTGACCGAAGTTAATTTGTCATGTTGTCTTGATTTGGCGGCGTCTTTTCGCACAAACAAGAATATCCAAAGATCTTCTTTCTCCCTCTCCTCCCAACCTGCATTTGCTGCTGCGGCGCAGTTTTTCCGACCGATCGGAGCTCCATCGCCGCCAGCCATGTCTGTTCTTCCCACATTACCAAAATGCCCTTCTTGCCCACCTCCCTCTCTCACGTTCTTCTCCTCTTCTCCTTCGTTTCGCATCTCCGTCGTCAAGCTGAAGCCACCGCCGTCAACGGCGTCCTTCTGGTGCTGCGCTACACAGTCGCAGGTCGCCGTCGTCAATGGTAGAGCGGAGGGGAAAGTCTCCGAGCGGAGCGAGATTCGTCTCGGACTCCCTAGCAAAGGTCGAATGGCTGCCGATACCCTCGATCTTCTCAAGGTAATGATAAAGAAAAGTCCTTCCCCCTCTTGTGTGGTTCCCGAGAAACCGAGAGAAAGCTCTGACCTAATAGAATTTTCAAAATCTGAAGGAGTTTTTAGCATTTTGATTATCTCTCTCTCTCACGGTAAAAGAAAAAGGAAAAAAGCCTCCTGTTTGGTTCCCGAGAAACCGTGAGAAAGTTCTAACCTAAGTGGAATTTGACGAAATTTTTAGCATTTTTATTCTCTTTCTCTCGCAATTTTGTTTGAATTAGGACTGCCAATTGTTGGTGAAGCAAGTTAATCCTCGACAATACGTTGCAGAAATCCCCCAGGTTCCTTCTTGCTTGGATTTTTTTTTTTTTTTGCTATTTTAATCATTGTCTATGGATTGTGAAGCTCTAAAGGTGATAGAGCTTAGAAAAATGGGTGCTTCTCTTTTGTTGCAGCTCTCGAACTTGGAAGTGTGGTTTCAGAGGCCCAAAGACATTGTACGGAAATTGTTGTCTGGGGACTTAGACCTTGGCATTGTGGGTCTTGACACTGTCAGTGAATATGGGCAGGTAGTTCTTACAAAAAGCTATTATCTAGTTAATAATCTAATTTCATTACTTTCATAAAGGTAAACGCTTGCCATTTGTACCTTTTGTTTTCAGGGGAATGAGGATCTCATAATTGTTCATGATGCTCTTGAGTATGGCGATTGCCGGTTATCGCTTGCAGTGAGTCATTTGCATATATATAGAATCTATGTTCTGTAAAGAGCCAATTCATGTCCAGCATTTTTGTTTTTCTTTGATGGTTTTGACTTGTGATATTTGTTGTGATATTGAATGTTTCAGATTCCCAAATATGGGATTTTCGAGAATATAAATTCTTTGGAGGAGCTTGCTCAAATGCCTCAATGGACGGAAGAAAAACCTCTGCGTGTCGCTACTGGCTTCACTTACGTATGCCCAAGAGCTTTCCCTGATTTGTTTTGGGGCTCTTCATTGCAAGATTCCAATTTTTTTTTTTATCTTTATTTATTTATTTACTTTCATGCAGCTGGGTCCTAAATTTATGAAAGAAAATGGACTCAAGCACGTGACTTTTTCAACTGCTGATGGTGCTCTAGAGGCAGCTCCTGCGGTAAGATAGCGTTGGAGACTAAACTTAAGAACTAGTACATACATGAGTATCACATCAATAGACCCCATCAAGGGAACTCAAAAGGAGAATTGTTTGAATGCCCTGTTAGAAAGTCGTACCCTTAAAATTATAGAGTATAGAGTATATATTATTAAATATTCCATGGGGCTAGGTTATTTTCCTGTAGTATTCTTTTATTGTTTTGAAAATACCATGTTGGAAAGTAGTAAGCTTTAAAATATAGATTTAATTTTTTTTAATATTTTATGGAGCTACGTTATTTTCCTGTAGTTTTCTTTTATTGTTTTGGAAACCTTTTCATTTTTGCAGTTTGTTTTCACTGTTAGCTGTTTGATAGTACTGCTGCTTGTTTGTATGCTAATGGTCTTTGCTTCAACTTCAGATGGGGATAGCCGATGCTATTTTGGACCTAGTGAGCAGTGGGACAACGTTGAGAGAAAATAATCTGAAAGAAATTGAAGGTGGAACTGTGTTAGAAAGCCAAGTAAGCCCTTTTCCGTTCGTGGGTTACCATTTGCCTTGTGCCTGCTCTTGTAGTCTTTAGAAGTGCCTTAAAGTAACTGGTTCTGCCTTGTGACATTTACTAGATCTTATCTTACTTTGGAAAACAAATGTTCTTCAGGCTGTTCTTGTTGCAAGCCGAAGATCATTGATACGAAGGAAAGGTGTACTTGACACGACACATGAGATTGTTGAAAGATTGGAGGCACATCTGAGGGCAATAGGACAATTCATGGTGTGCAATATCATGTTTCTTTCTCTAACATGTTTTTTTTTTTTTCAGCCTTTAGGTTTTGTTGTTTTTGACAGTTTTCCGATGGCAGGTGGTTGCAAACATGAGAGGACGTAGCGCAGAGGAAGTGGCTGAGAGAATCCTCAGTCAGACATCATTGTCTGGCTTGCAGGTGAGATTTTAGTGTAAGCGATAGGTTCAAGTTGACAGTATGACTCAAACAGATTGTGTTCTTTACACACACAGACACAGTGTAAGCAGCTGACCCTTTTCACCTGCAGGTATCAAGAGCTTTCTAACCCCGTTTTTCGCTTAAATGATTTTCTATGTAGGGTCCAACTGTAAGTCCTGTATTTTGTAGACGTGATGGAAAAGTGGTGGCTGATTACTATGCCATTGTCATATGTGTACCCAAGAAGGCGCTTTACAAGTCTGTGCAACAACTAAGAGCGGTGAGTATGATAGTGATTATAATGTCTTCTTTTCTTCCATTCTGGGATGTTATGAGAGCAAGATTGCTATATCGACCATCACATTTTACATCCATAAAACCAGTCCATCTCACTTCAGCTTCTAATTCTGTGTTGAGCGTAGCCCCATTCTTCCCCTTTTCATGAAAATAGGATAGTGAATCTCATCGTTTTTTTCTCTATACTTGTTTAGTAATGCTAGGAGTACCAAACTTTTAATCTCAGATTATTCTCTGTTAGTTCTAGGGAGAAGCTTCGAGAGCTGCCCTCTTCAGTGGCTTACATGTGCACTTCATTAAATCTTGGTTCACCTTTTTTCACCTGATATTCTTGTTTTGGTTAAATATTAGGAAGAAGCATGTTGGAATAACTATTGCTATTATTTTGGTGTAGATTGGAGGAAGTGGGGTTTTGATTTCTCCTGTGACATATATTTTCGACGAAGAAACGCCAAGATGGAGAGAGCTTCTTTCGAGACTTGGCCTGTAATCCTTTGTAGTTGATGCCTTGGGCAGTTTGTTGCATTTCTGTAGTTGTACCAATGCTGAATTGTTTGTTGAGTCAGTCCATCCCAATTTGTGGCAAATGGCTATTGGGTGGATAACAATGTTAGAAGAATTAAACAACTCTGAAAATTTTGTACGAATATCTTTGTTAGACAATCACGTGTAAGTGAAGGTTCGGGCGTTCCCTGGCTATCCTGCTGGTGGGATTGGTAGTTTATCTGTAGTTTTTTAGATTATCAACAGTAGTAACTTGTGGTTCCAAGTTTTGTTGGGCAACTCTTGCATTCCGTTTAGTGATATGGAAAACATGCAATGGAGAGAGAGAGTAGGAATGAAAGGAAGTTGTTTTACTTTTATCTTGTTCGGTAAGAAAGAGCGAGGTTTCTCCTTTTAAAATTCCTCCTTTTCTCTTTTTTGGTTGATACGATCCACTAGAACTTGATTCTTCAGTTTTTCTTCCTTCTCACTTTTGGCCTGTACCAAACACTATTATCAACTCTTATATTTTGGTAACTTTGAGAATAGGTACATAAGCTTCCTTATTAGTTGTTTATCTGAGCTGTCCAACTTAAACATTGATGATCTTATTTAACGTTTGATCAATCATAATTGTGAAAACTCAAAGAAAGCTCGAAGAAAGAAGATATGAAATTGTGTCTGAGAATTTCTCATTGATCTAAAACGTACTGTACAGCGTATTACATTTAAATAGCCTGACCAGTGACTCAACTTGTTAGTGTAGCAACTTGTCAAAACATGACACCTGGCAACTAGTACAACTAACTCCTAACAGTCTAACAAACTGTACATAGCTGCTTGTAACAAAATTAACTCTCTCTAACAGCCCCCCTCAAACTTAGAGTCCTATAATCTAAGACTCTAATTTTGTCTCTCATCATAATAAACCTGTTGCTGGACATTGGTATAGTGAATATCTCTGCCAACTGATCAACAGAGGGTACAGGACGAATTTCCACGTGTTTCTGCATTACTTTTTGCCTTGCAAGGTATAAATCCAATTCCATGTGCTTTGATCTGGCATGAAGAACTGGATTTGCAGCTAACATCACTGTACTCAAATGATCACCCCAGATTATTGGTGTTCTTGGAACTTTAATCTTCAATTGACTTAAAAAGTGACTGCAACGAGGTTATCTCTGCAACTAGGCTTGCCAAACTTTTGTATTCAGCTTCTGTAGAGGATCTAGAAACTGTGTGCTCCTTTTTAGAATGCCAAGATATTAGATTTGGCCCTAAAAACAAACAATAACCTGATGTGGATCTCCTATCTTCTACATCAGATGCCCAATCTGCATCACAGAAGCCCACTAGATTCAACTCTGAGGAGGACTGCAGCAAACAGACCATGCTCTAAAGTGCCAGAGAGATATCGAAGGATCCTCTTAACTAACTTCCAGTGATCTTCTAATGGGGACTGCATATGTTGACAAACCTAATTCACACTAAAGGCTATCTCTGGGCGTGTTATCGTTACATACTGCAATGCACCAACTATGCTCCTGTACAGCTGAGTGTTGGTTACTGGATCACTGCCAAAGCTTACAAGTTTCTGCCGTGTTCATAGGAGTGATTATACTCTTTGCATTTCGCATTCTAGCTTTACATAGGAGATCTGAGATGTACTTGCTCTGTGATAATAGCAATCCTTTATTAGTTTTCTTGACCTGAATACCCAAGAAATAATTGACAGCTCCCAAATTTTTAAGTGTAAACTTGTTATTTAACTGTGTGACAAGATTATGAATTGCCGCTTCGTTACTACCTGTGACAAGTTTGTCATCTACATAGACCAAAATGAAGGTAGTATGGTGTTCACCGAACTTGATAAAACAGAGATTGGTCAGACTTAGCAGACTGAAAACCCATACTTACCAAAGCCGCACAAAGTCTGTCAAACCAGGCTCCAGGTGCCTGCTTGAGCCCCTATAAAGACCTGTGAAGCCTGCAAACAAGGTTGAATCACTTAGGATCTTCAAATCCTTCAGGCTGAGACATGTACACTTCCTCTTGCAAATCCCCATTCAAGAAGGCATTATTTACATCTAGCTGCATTATTGACCACTTTTGGCTTAAAGCTATTGCTAAAATCACCCTTATGGTTGTAGGCTTTACAACAAGACTAAAGGTTTCATTGAAATCAAAACCTGCCAGTTGATTAAAGCCTTTATCTACAAGTCTAACTTTGTACTTATTAACAGTACCATTAGGATTTTCCTTTATCCATAACACCCATTTACACCCTATTGCTTTTCCCTCCATGGGTAAAGGAACTAAACAACATGTATTGTTCCTTAATTAAAGCCAAATATTCATCCCGCATAACGTGTTTCCAGTGAGAAGTTTGCAAAGCATCAGTAACTGAAGCAGGCTCTCTTAAAGCAGCTAACACTTTTGGTTTAGCTATACCATGCTTTCCCCGAGTCAACATAGGATGAACATTCTCTGTGCTCACAATTCTAGATGTCCTAGGCCTAAGAGTATGCTGTGAAACAGCAGGCACTTGAGCAGCTTGAGAGTTGGGCAAAGCTTCAGCTACCTGATCAGATGAGCCAAGAGATAATGGAGGTGACCAACAAGTAGCATTATGGTCAACATCATTTCCTGGAGTATGAGAAGAGGAAGAACTGGATATAAAACTGATAAGGGAACAGAAGAATGATCAATGGAGGGAGACTCAGAAAAACAAGTAGAAGACTGCAGTTTGTCAGCAAATGGAAACGAATTTTCATCAAAGATGGCCTCACGAGAAATGAAAATTCTGCCATTATCATCCATACATTTGCAGCCCTAGTGTTTCAAACTGTACCCCATGAAAGTGCAGGGTGTAGACCTATACTGCAACTTATAACGACTGTAAGCTCTAGAATTTGGATAACACTTACAGCCAAAGACTCTAAGTTGGGAATACTGAGGTGGAGTGTGAAAAAGCACCTCTATAGGAGATTTGAAACCAGGAACAGGACTAGGAAGACGATTTATGAGAAAAACTGAGGCATGACAGGCTTCATCCCAATATTTATATGGCATATGAGCATGAGCTAGTAAAGTAAGCCCATGTTTACATTGTGCTTATGCTTACGCTCGGCAACACCATTTTGCGCTCATGTGTAGGACATGGGTGTCTATGAGAAATACCATGAGATTGCAAAAAATCAATTAAAGGCCTATATTCTCCCCCCAAATCAGTTTGCATAGCTTTGACTTAAAACGTATTGCACGGTGTATTACATTTTAAATAGCCTGACCATTGACTCAACTTGTTAGTGTAGCAACTAATCAAAACATGACACCTGGCAACTAGTACAACTAACTCCTAACGGTCTAACAAACCGTACATAGCTGCTTATACAAAATTAACTCTCTCTAACAGTAACCAAAGGGACATCCAACAATTGAGATCTTCCAACTTCACGTAGGTTAGCTACTTGATAACCTCCAACTCTCTATTCACACGTCACTTATGAGTTATGACTTGTCTAAGAACCGACAATCCTAAGGAGAAAATGGTGAATTTCTAAAAAGAATACATTTTACAACATCTAAGAATAATCCTACAAGGCTATACCCCAGCAGAACAGGACAGGTATTTTGAAATTCCTGCATTTCGACAAGTTTGTCAATGACTATAAGGAAGTCTCTTATGTTGTACCGGCAATGCTTGTTTGCAATGTTGGGTGTTTCGAAATCAGAAAAATGTCTCATAACAATATCCAAGAAAAGTTGAATCACCAAAACAAAGATGGTAAAAGTTGGAACATAAACCATACGCAAAGTTGGGGGCAGAGTCCCAGCACAAATGTAGCGAGATACAGATATAAATGGATTTGTAACTTATGATTAACTTCAATTCAAAGCAAAAGGAGCTCATAATGAACACATCCGCATATAGCACGATTGGATGAACATACAAGTGAATAACATAATGAAATTAAATATAAGTCGTTTCTTTCTATTGGAAAAAGAAGAGGAAAAAAAAAACCCACAAATGAATAATAAGCTTCACGCACAACAACAAAGTACTCCAGTAATATGATGTTTCTCCGCCGGTTAGTTTTCAATCCTCATCCAGATAAGGATATCTTGTCAACAAATCTGCTTTCCACTTATCTCCTGCCAGCGTTTTCACCAACTAATCAAAACTCCCTCAAAAATGGCTTTCCAGTGTCCAATGGACAACCTCTACTTAGAAGTCATCGCTAGTCCATTAAAAAAAAAAAAAAAAAAAGAGACCTGTCATTTTTTCTTGGATATTTGCTTAAGAAGACCAGCAACAGAAGCACAGTGTGTAGAGTCGTAGTTACATTTCTCACAACAATACTGCAGTTTTTCAATGACAGTAACGCACCTGCAGGGTGGGGTTAAAAAAATAAAAATAAAAAAAATAAAACCAAAGCAGGATCAGGCATAAGAGGCACCAACTGACATTGCACAAATCAAGATATTAGCAACATCTTTAAGATGTGCAATGCTTGATCTTGTTACTGAATAGATCTAAACAAACCTATTAGCATGCAAAATTAAGTGAGAAGCAAGCATAAACAAGAGGGCCCCATCATTCCATTTAAAGGGGCTTTAATGTCAAAGAGAAAACGGCATAAATTCTGCAACATTGTCAATAAGCTAAAGATTACATATTATAGTGTGTTTGGTAGAGGAACTGAGCTTGTTTAGATTTTAGAACACCATGCCACCATCCATCAAAATCAAGATGGTAGAAATTAAGGCATACCATTGTAAGAGACTAGAACATTCACAATACAAAAGCAACCCCGTCTTCGAAGCTAAAGGATGTTCAGAATTCCTAGTTAGCGTTTGCTAGATCATGTTTCGCTAAGTGAAGAATAAGGTCCTAAACGAATATGGTACATTGCTTATTATCTAATCAACATTTTCCTCCGAAAAATTCCTTCCACCACTCGTCTGATTCTTCTTAACAGGCAGTGTGTCTCAAAAAATTCCATAAATATTTAGAACTGTAAATTAGGAGAATTCTGCGATAAGGAAAAAAAAATTACTGAACAATATTGCGCGACACTGAAGTTTAGATCACACCATAATAATAAAAAACACATATATTTAAGAAATTTATTAAAAAAAAAGAAGAGTCAGAGTTGTGCTGCATAAGATCAATAGGATTTTTTTAATACCGACAACAAATTTTCTCCTAATTATGTCATTTATGTCAATGACACTGCCTTTGGATATGGATACGAATTTGAGAATCAAATTTTCTTCTACGTGTATCCCACAACATCGTTCTAAGAGCAGAAACAATCAGAAAAAAACTTGATTAACACTCTGTTAGCAAGGAACTTTCTTTAGCATTAGCAAGGATTGAATCAATGTAATTCACCAAAAGAACGCATCAATCCGTAATAACAACAGAGCAATCCTAAAGAAAAGATAAATAACAAACATAGAAATGAAAAGTCGAAGCTTTTTCCTTTACGTTTTCTATGAACCAAACAGAATAAAAGAAAGCGATGGAGTTTGGAGAATAGAATTAGAGAGAGAGAACGTACTTCTGTGGGAGAAAGTTGTTCTTGGAGAGACAAGCTTGAATGTCGCAAGCCTCCTTCTTGCACGGCTCTTTGCTCTGCTGCTGTGCCATCTCTCTCTCTCCCTTTCTCTCTCTAAAAATTCCCATTCTTTGTCGCAGAAGGAGACGAGAAAGATTGCGCGGGTTTGGTACTTTCTCTTCTCAAATACGCCAAATTTTTTGCAACCTAGGTTGTACGCTTCCACGGATTCTCCACGTTGCGTAATAGCTTTTTGTTCAGTCAAAAAAAATTGCAACCTTCTTTTCCTATGTTTTATTATTTTTTATAATTAGAAGAACCACACCTCCAGAAATCGCAGAAAATGTGGGTCCTTTTCATAAATAGATTTAATTTTTTTTAACTTTGGGGTGTTTGACAGTGGTAGAAACCACTTAATTTTTACCACAATTTTAGTTATAAATAGTATAAAGTTTTCGCATACTACAATAACAATAAAAAAATATGCTACAGTATAAGTTCCCTTCACCTTTCCAAACACCCTATTGAATTAGTGTGATTTAAATTAATATTTAAGTTAATGATTTAAATTATTATCTGAATTAACATTTCAATGTGCATTTAAGTTTTAATCTGAGTATAGAATAAAATTAGAATTTGTGTTTAGAGAGGTAATAAAAATAGTTTTTTGATTTATTAACAAATCTAATAAAATCTTAATATTAATGATCATAAAAAATATGTAATATAGATATTAATTTATTACTCTCTTCTTTAAGAACACAATGAAAAAAGAACTATCTCAATTAAATATCAAATGAAAAAGTTATAATTTTTTTCTCAAATATAAGAGAGAGAATTTTAGTTTCTACTGTAACAAAGATATCCGAATATTAAAAGTTTAGGAGAGAGTCAGAACTCTGAAAACTTAGATTCTTGATACTAAAAGGTTCAGATTTTAGGAGAAATAAATATGTATCCAAAGAATTCTTGATACTCGAATCTAAATTTGAGTCCGTATAAAGAATACACCAAACAAATAACCCCGTAACTTTTGTCAAAATTAGTTATAGTAAATGCCAAGTTTAAAAAATATTTATAGTAAATGTTAATTTTATAATTAAATAATTTATTTATCTTTTTATTTATAATGTAATAGTTTTTATTTACACAATAAATAAATTTATGGTGTAAATAATATATTTACCTTATTGTTTAAATATAAATATTTTTATGTAAAATTTACATAGTAAATAAATTGTTTACATTATAAATCTGATATTTATTATATATATTTTCAAAATATAGTATTTACTTCAAAAATAAGTGTCACTCATAATAACTAATATAATTAATTGTTATAATTATCACGAGTAAATCATTATCATATGATTGTTGGTAATTTTTATAATTAGTAAATGAATATATAGTAATATTGACCAACAAAAGAATAACATCAAACTTATATATTTTTTTAAAATATTTATTTGTTTACTGAAGGAAAAAAAATATTTTCTTGTTGATGCAATAATAAATTTTATTCTTTAAATTAATTTCTTTTAAATCTTTTTGGATAATTAGATAAATTTATGCTTTTCAATACAACCTTTTGTTTTAGAAGGTCATTCCAATTCAATTATATTTTTTATTTGAAAAGACAATAATAACTTTCTTTTATAAAAGAATACACATCGAAATTTATTTCCAGAAAATTTTTTTTCATAAAGGAATTAACAATTTAAAAGATGCTTCTTTTAGATGGAGCTTAAAGGAAACTTTTAATTGACAGGACTCTTTAAGTGTGAGGTGAAGTTATCAAATCCCCACGCGAGTTTATTCTCTCTCGCTTTCGGAGCTTCAATCGACGACAATGGAAGCCACGAAAGCCTCCTTCTCTGTAAATGCTGTCACAGCAAAACTAAAGAAAGCGTCTCTGCTTTGGCTTGAAGGCTTCAGAGAAGCCTGTTGTCTTCATCGCGTTTTCCTTCTCTGTCTCAGGTCTCTCTCTGGCTTTCCCTCGCTTAATAATTATGGATTGAACAGATTTCCTTTAACTTTCTGTTTGGTTGACGAGAAAACGAAAGAAAATCAATTCTAAAGCCTGGTAAACGTACTTAGGAACGTAACAGGATCATGTCGATGAATTTTTTTCACTTTTCTTTCTCTGGCTTTTCACGTGTATAGAGATATTTTTTTCCCCCTTTCTTTTTCTGAAATTAAACAGGTTTTATTTTATTGATATTGCAGATCAAGAAAGCTTTTGATTCGCACAGGTCAATGTTTTCTGTTAAATGGTTTCATTTTCTTGGGAAGGTATTTACGCATCTCTTTATTTACAGAATTATTATATTGATACACATCTCTTTCTCGTTTTAATCATAACGTTTTATCTGCAAAATATGCAGTTTTTTGGATTTTTTTTTTCCTGATGTTAATAAAATTTGTCAAATTTCAATACTTTTATTCCATTTTAAGGTTATCTTGATGCATTCGAATGCTTTATCCAATTGATTAATTCAATCATAATTTTCTATATCTTCGTAATGATTCTTCGATAATTACCACTGTTGCTGAAAGAGTGTTCAGTTGTGTATAAGACAAATTATTGAAAATGGTTGTGACTGGTATGCCACGTTAAACTACTGAGAACCTCCTTCCCCTCTTTTTTATTATTTGTCGTTCATCTCTAACTGATTGGATTGTGTTCAGGTCAATGTTTTCTGTTAAATGGTTTCATTTTTTATTATATAAAATTCTCACATGCTACCGTAAAAAGTAAAAGTTTGTTATAGTGTAAAACTCTCATATGCTACTGTGTTTAAGTTTCAATTTTAAGTTCCAATATGCTTTCCAAATGAACTCATAGTTGTAAACTTGAATAGCTAAATACATGTCACCTCAAAAGAAAATTGCTAAAGTTTTTTTTTTTTTAATAATTGAAACAAAAAGGTTTAAATTACCATTATTCAAATTCAACATCCATTCTTGTGGAGCTTAGGCATCCAAAATTAAAAAAAAAAAATCGTGGAATTAATAATTTAGTACCATAATACATGCTTTATTGTATCACCAATTTTACTAGTGTTTTGTATCTTTATAGCTGTAATATTCATTCTAATTGAATGAAATATCACCTCCAATAAAAAGAACACGGAGGTTGAATATAATGGACATCAAAGTTTTGTTGTCCTCTCATCACAATATGAAAGTGACGCCCATCGTTTGTTTATATATTTATTTATTTTTCCTTTTTCGGGAAAGCGACATGTTACTGGTTTTTTAAGGGTAAAAAAATCAAGTGGCCCGTAGTTGTTGTACAACTCTCGTAAAGGTGGTGGCCTGTAATTTGCACTAGATTTGTTTGTCTTTCTTTAGCTGAATTTATTTCACAAAAATGCAATCTCAACCCCCCTCGCCTTTTCTCCGTTGTACGAAAGCACAACACTCGTGGACGACCCTCCTCTAAAAAATTGAAGAAGAAGAAGAAGAAAAAAAAAACCATCCGCGTAGCATAAAATGACTCAACATATAGTTTTGTTTTTTAGTTAGGAACTTATCGTTTGTTGGCTTGAAAATAAAATGCTTAAAATATATAGACTCATTTGACTGATTGATTCAAAAGCCATGTAATTTGAACTTTTTTAATTTAAAATAGAAAGTTTGAAACGTGTGATTTTACTTTTAGTCCGTCTTTTGAAAACAACATAAAGGCAAAACTCATATTTGAGGGGTTTTTATTAATAAAATATTAAATCAATGATTTGAACCAAACCTTCAAAAAAAAAAAAAAATAGGAATTTTTTTGTTCAAACCTAATCACTGAAATAATCATAGTTTATTATTTGAAGAGGGTCGGACCTACTAACCAGAGTGATTTAATCAGCGGTCAATTAAAAAAAAAAAAAAGATAGTTGTAAAAAATTTGCAGAATGATAATGTGGTTTGTTTGATGCGCAGATTGAGAATGATTTAGCTTATAATTGTATGGTTTGAATTGTATATTTTAAATTGTGTAGTTTACACTGAGATTTTAAACTGACGTTTAGAATTTAACGAGAATTAATATTTAGAAAACCATATTTTACGAAGAAAAATAAGAATGATAATGGTTTTATTGTAAAAAATAATTTCAAATCGGTTGATTTTGAGGGCGAAAGGATAAAGTTTAGATTTTAGATGTTCAGACCAGTTTAAATCCGTATTCATGGTTTAAAATTGCTTTAGTTTTTATTTCATTAAATGCAATATAAACCGTCTTATTGGTTTAAATTTACCTTTAATGTTTAAAACCTACGCACCAAATGACACACTAAAAATAACAAACAAAAACAACAAAAAAGTAACAGCGTACGTACTATAAACAACGTCAAATGAAGGAGCAACGAGCATAAAACGCTAATGTACAAAAATGACAGAGAACACGACGAATAAAGACGACGACAAAATTTAGCAAATCGATGTCATTGTAAAAAACGACAGAGGTATTTTCGAACTTGATAAGTTAATAACCATCTGAAATTTATCCAAAGTCTAACATTAAGAACAGCCCATAACCATTTAAACCAAATGTTTATTACACTTAAACGTGTTTTTAGATGTTTTTTTTCCCGTCAGTCGACTAGTTCGATTAGGCTTTTAAACAGAGTCACGTTCCACTGTCAAATTATGCCTCAAATTTTTAGTTGAATCAATACGTTCCATTAATTCTCTTGTCACTCTAAATAACATAAAAGTTGTCTTCAGATTTTCTACCAACTTTCTTATGCCAATTATATATATTATAAAAACTAGTTCATGAAAATGATATCCATTCTATTTTGTTCGTTCAAAAGTGATAGATTATTCAATAGATCAGGTCGTATTTAAAAAAAATGGTTGCAGATTTTTGGTACCAAGTGCTAAAATCAGCTCTCCTAAAATGTAGTGACTTGTACAGATAATATAATTTGGGTAATGATCAAACAACATGGCTCAAACGTCAAACCGAACGCAGGGTTACTGTGTTTGAGACATAACAAATGAATTAGGTAATATGGCAAGATTAACACATTTGTAGGTTGTTTGTTGAGCGGTTGAAATTGAAATAGTTGATTTAGAAACTATAACATATGAGAGCTTTATACGGTAGCAATTTATTATAGTTGTTGAGAGTTTTATATCGTTTATTGGTTGGAACTCCAAACAAATATTTTGTGTTTGACGTAATTAATTATACAGGTCGTTCACATCTTCATTTGTTTTTCTTGACAGAAAAAGATAAATTGATTAATAGATGTATTGAAAGTGTAATACGAAATCGTGTCCAATGGATAACAACTGTGACCTTAAAAAATAAATTGTGTAAACACTATTCAACATACCAATTAAAAAGGGTTATGTTGGTTAATTATGTAATAAAGTAGCAGTGTTAGAATTGACAGTTTATTGCTTGTTTTAGTAAACAAGTCATGTTGATGCTTTCCAACAAGATCAATGAAGGAGGATACAAACACGATTCATCAATATGAATTGTCATGCATGATTAATTATATGCCACATCATCAAATTTCGTTAGAGATATTACAGAATAGGACGGAAATGACAAATTCACCGGTTTTTTTTTTTTGTAGTTTAGGGTCTTTTGACTGGTTTTGAAAAATCAAAAGCAAAATAAAATAGGGTACATAAGTCAACGGATAATTATGAAAATAATCCATTGTTGATCCATTGCTTAAGGGTGAGATAATTATTGCCAAATATTTTATTATTTGATTATCTTTAACTTAATTTTTTCTCCAACTGCCGTGTATATACATATATATATATACGTATATATGTTTTTTCAACCAAAAATTTGCTCCGTTAGTCACGAGAGAATTTGTTAGAATGTCTGTTTAAATGTGAAATTAGCTTATAGGGTGTTTGGTATGGCAGTTAGAACAACTGGTTATAACTGTTTTTACTGTAGCATGTGAGAACTTTATATTGTAATAAATTTTTTTATGTTTATTGTAGCATGTGAGAGCTTTATATTGTAATAATTGTTTTATGTTTACTGTAGCATGTGAGAGCTTTACGCTTTCATAATTGAGATAATGATTAGGACTGTCCTTGCCAAACATGTAATTAATCTAAAAAGAAAACCTGAAATTAGCAAGGTAACACTAGGAAAAATACTGTTGTTATAGTTTTAACTTTATTTATATTTATTTTTATACTAGGCAATATATTGTTTTTAGTTTTGGGCAATTTATCCATTTTATATAATTTGCAATGTGTATTTATATGGAGCCTATTTATAATGATCCTTACTAGTGAGTTTTATATTATTTTCATAGTTTGTAATTATAGGCATATTATCAAACCACGTTAAATCTTATTATTCTCTTCTATCTTATATTATTCTTATTTATTTTTTCTATGCGGTATCAAAGCTTATAGGGTGTTTGAAAGAGTGGTAGGAATCACTTTTATTGTAGCACGTGAAAGTTTTATACTGTAGTACTTTTTTTTGTTACTGTAGCATGCGAGAGTTTTACACTGTTTATAACTGAGTTTATGATAAGAATTGAGTGGTTCTCACCGTTGTTAAACACCCTCTTAATATTTAAACGAGTTCCCAATCCTTCGTGGCTAATGTCATTCTTCTATTTCTGCTCTCCTACACCCTACACCTACGATTAACATCTGAGTTTTCTTATCCTTTCTTTATAATAGGCCATGTGCCTCCAAACTCTTAGGTTGTGTGCCGTCAATACACAAACATGTTTTTTCCTCCACCAAGGCAAAACGCCTCCAAAGGTCTAGGCTGTGAGCCCCCAATAGTCAAGACAAGCATCTTTAGGAGTTTTACTTTTATCTTATTTCTATGTCAATACACCCTTGACAATTATCGTCTTTATGCAACAACTTTTCTTTGTCTTTAGTTTCTTAAAGAATAATAAAAAAAAAAAACAAAGCAAAGAACCAAAAAAAAAAAAAAGAAGAATAAAAACTCCTTTGCAAGATTGAAATATCTTATCAGAGCACTTTTTACCGGGGCATATTAGGAGCATTTTTTTATCGGGGCATATTAGGAAAAATATCTTTATTATAGTTTTAATTTTATTTGTGTTTACTTTTATATTAGGTAATATATTATTTTTAGTTTTGGGTAAATTTTTCGTTTATATAATTTATAATGTGGATTTATATGAAGTCCATTTATAATGCCCTTTATCAATAAATTATTATTCTATTTTTTTTAGTACGTGGATATAGACATGTTATTTGAACCAGTTTAGATCTTCTAGTTCTCTTCTGTCTTATATTTTTCTTATTTAATTTTTCTCTACGTAAAACTTATAAAATAAACTTGTTTGAAGTCATTTTACAAATTAATTTTTAATATTATTAGTTTAATTTTACAAACGTCTGGGCGCCAAGTGGTTCTCAAAGCGTCCTCTTACAACCTCATCTTCCCTCCTTTTTCAGGTTTCAGATTACATTCTCTTTCTGATTGCTTTCAAATTTTCAAATCTCAAAACCCTAGAAGGCTGTTTTCGACGAGGAAGAAAGTAGTAGCAGTAGCAGGAGAAAGGGGAAGGCTTGAAGAATGTCCAAGTACGAGTACCCGAGGCTGTCTCGCTCCGAGATTGCGAGTATTCTGGCCGAGGCTCAGATCGTTGCCATTTCCGAGCACGACCTCCTCAAACCTAACCTCGAGTTTGTTTCCGAGCTCTATGCTCGGATCTTGTTCTACCTCGACTTCCTTAACGAGTATTTTCCCATTTCCTTAACCCTAACTATCCTTTTGCTTCCCGAGAAATCGCAATCAATATTCAGTTAGTGCAACAGAATAACATGGATTTTTTATGCGTGCTAACAGTTGTCCCGATTCTCGCATGGGTTGTTTTAAGAGGAACGGAAAAGAACAATCCATAACAAAATATTTGAAAATTTTGCTACTTTTGCAGTATTGTTTAGTCTGAACGAGTTAATCTGTTTGGCTTAAGAGAATATATGTTCCTGAAACCCAGAAGCAAAATCTTTTGAGTATAGTCATTATTATTAAGAGTGTGACATGCTAAAGAGTGAAGAATTGAAGTTTTCCTTCACCTGTCCCAATTGTTGAACTTTTCTAAATGATTGAAGGGTAAACCTCAAATTTTTATGAGACATCATCTTGATGCCATTTGATATAGTGTCCTTTTTGGGGGGTTATGATTTGTGCAGGGAGGATCATGGGCAAGTCGAGTTTGGTGCTCTGGAGCAGTTCGAAAACCCGGACCTTCACGTAGACTCGGTCAGGATTATTAGGTTGTACAACAGGATAAAGGAAGTGGTGGCTGCGTTGGAATGTCCCAAGAGATTTACCCTCAAAGATCTGATAAAGCCAGATATTGACCGTACTGAATATTTTATCAGCGCACTTCTCAATTTCTGTCTTTACAAGTAAGTTTTTTACATTACCATATTGGACGCTCCTAATTCCTATTGCGTTTTGAATACCAAGGAATGGATAAATTGTTTGAATTAACAAATTTTCAACAAACGTAAGTTCTCATTTTTCTCTTATAAAATTCTTGTTATGGGTTATGGTGTTATGGTTAGCTTATTTGATGAGAATAGAAGTAGACCAACAATCTGCTCATATAATTAAGCATATTATTTTGGTTTTATGTTCAAGTCCACACCTAAAAACTACGAAATACTGTGAAAGAAATGTCGGTTGATTGCTATGTTGCCTTTGAGGTGAAACTTGAACACATAGATTCATAAAATAAATACAAGTTTTCATTACTTGGTTCTGACATTGTTATGCTTATGCTTACCCTGTATTTTGGTTGTTTCTTCCCATACTAGAGGTACAAAAATGGAACTCTTAACCCCAAATGTTAATGAACTGACGCTTCTTGAGGAGCAACGCAAAGAATGGGAGTGCAAGATATCTGAGGTATCTTTTAGAGAGAAGAAAGATTTACTTCATCAGTTTCTTTTTTCTGATTTCTTTTATGACAAATAAACCAGAAATTGCAAATTACCTTATTTCTTTTATGACAGCTGAATGCAGAAATTGCAAATTATAATGAAGCAAGAGAAAGGGAGCTACCTCTTGTTCAAGAGGTAGATGTAAAGGTTAAAGAACTGCATCAAACCATCCTGAGCCTCAACACTCATCAGGCATCGTTGAGGAACACATCACGGAAGTTGAAGGAAAAAAATGGGGAATTGGATGAGAAGGTCAGATTTTGGAATGCTACGACATTTGATATATGTGTTGACTCGGGAACAGAGACAATAACAAGAAGTTGAATATCCTAGTTGGGATTTGGGAACTTTTGTAATTATCTATTTGTTTAGGACCTTTAAGTCCAGTTCTGGCAACCAGTGGTATTAAATTGTTATAGGTGAAGCCGATCAGCTGTAGTTTGTGCCTTTTGATGATATGCTGCAGATTTATTTTCAAGTTTAATAATTATTAATAATTCTTTCTGAACCACTAGTATGTTGCGTGGTCTTTAATGGCTGCTAGGATATCCATGTCTCTCTTTGTCTCTCTCTCTTCCTTCTTCTTCCCGCTGGTTTATACTTTTATTCCTCATCGATGTAGAGTCAGGGTTCTCCCTTGTCTTTTCATATTATAGTCTAACATGATTAAGCCATACCTTAATTATTCAAATGGTTTTGTTCTAAGTTATGACGAAGATTAGATTATGTTGTAACAAATTATCATGCAACTTGTTTTCTAATTATTCTTGCCATTTCTTTTCCTTCTATTTTCTAGATTTCTAATGCTGAATTTGCTCTGGTACAAAGTGTCCAAGAAAATGCAAACTTACGTTCCAAAATCGTTCAGTCACCAGAGAAACTGCAGGTAAATTTTTCTTTCAGTTTTCTGAGGACAAAATACTCTATATAAAAATGAGCATTTACCTGGCAATGTAGTGTCTTGTACATGAGTGATGAGATGATAAGATCAATGGTCACTTGAAAAGTAGACGTAGTATCTTTAATTTCATGTTTTAAGGATGTTCGTTGCTGGTCATTTTACGTACTCTTTCTCATTAAAGTGTCTTTTATGCTATTAACTTGGCAATTTTTATATATATTTTATTCTCTGCAAATGATGTCACTACTTTCCATTAGATTAACTCATGCGATCTTTTCATTTTCTTCTTAAAGGGAGCTTTAGAGGAGAAGAAATCTGTTCGAGAGGAGGCAAGGAATGCCGAAAGATTGGCAATGCAATCTTTTCAGGAGAAGACAGCCCTTTCTGAAGTTTATACGAAGGTGATCTATTTTGATGTTTCCCATTAAAGCTTTTGTATCAGTTTGCTTGCTGCACAGTGCGCATGCATGTATGCACACTTTTAGCAGGAGCATAGATCACAAGAAAAACATGAGTGGGTTTTTGTGGTTTTCTTGTCGTTTAGTTTCTGTTTCTGTTTTTGTTTTGTTTTGTTTTTTTGGTGGAATGCTGGAACTTATTTATGAAAACTATTTTGAAAATTGGTTGATGGCATCTTTCTCTGACGTTTCTCAGGTCTTGAAGACAATGAAGAAGCACTTAGCCCAGATGCAGGATATACAAGAACAGGTAAACATATAGAACACATAAAAAATACTAATTTGAAAATTGAAAAGTTTTTAATGTATGTATCTTTGATAGGTAAACTCTGCTAAATCTGTTGATAAAGAATACAAGGCTCTAAAAACTAAGCTAAGTGATTTGGTAGTATTGGACAAGTCCCTTGACGCCAAGTTGTTGGAACGGCAAGGAAGAGGTACTATTTTCTACTAGTTTCTAAAAGTTCTATGTTTCAACATCCTATTAGTTTGCATAGGACACAGTTTAACCTTTAGTAAAGATGAAGCCCTAAACCTTGTCTTCTCATTCTCCAGTGGAACAGTTGGAGGAGGCACTAAAGCAATTAGAAAAAGAAAGAGGTGTCAAGAGTGAGGCGGCACTCAAGGAATACAATCGAGTGAATATGGAGGTGGAGGCGAGGAGGCGTGATCTGGAAGCGAGGCAGAAGAATGTTGAAGCTGTATTAGTGGAGGTGCTTCTTTATCATTTGATTTTCTTATCTCCTTTTTTTTTTTTGGATGTTGTAGACATCTAGTAATGTTGTACTGTCTTTGTTGTAATTCGTAGGTGGATGCTGTAACTTTGAAAACAAACTCGGTAAAAGAAGCTGGACTAGCTAAGCAGCAAGAGTTACTTTCAAAATGCGAGGAGGTCATCAAAGCGGTAAACTTTGTCCAAGCTGTTGTTTCTAATAGATCCATTTAATTTCTTCACTTCAAAATGCAGTTTCCTTGTAAAATTTCTAATTTTGAAAATTAACTTGCCCTTGTGCTTTATACCAATTTTGCTTACACGTTTTCTGCATCTGCGTGTTTGGATTGATCTTCTGTTGAACGTTCTATTATAATACTGCAACTGAGTTGGTTGTGATTATGTCAACGCTGGTGCTTGCAGTTTTGGGAGTACAAGAATCGCATTCACAAGTCGTTTCCTATGATGGATTTGGAGCCAAAGGCTTAGGGCTTCAATTTGGATTAAAGTCCCTTATAGCTGTATAAACACCTTGTTTGCAGTTTTGGTTCTTGGTTTCAGGGCGGCGATGGTGGAAAGTTACCATGTTTAATCTTGGCATTCGAGTTAAGTGCTCGTTCTATTTATTTTTGGAATACGCTAGAATTATTATAATTATATTTCCAATACAATCTCGTCAACTTACATAAATATACTCTTTGGGCATGGCCATCGGCACGTCGTCATATGGTTCTAATTTATCAGAGATACGATGAAAGGGTAATAAAACTTATTTTTTGGGCTATTAAATGGCATACTATAAGCATATAGCATAGGGTATGCACTAGCTTAGCCCAAAAAAAAAAATAAAATAAATAAAACAAAGCAATGAAGCATATTAACTATGCTTGTCGTCGTGGAATATGAATTTAATGGGTGTTTTGGAAAATTGCACTATACTATGTGAGTTTTTCACCGTCTGGTTTGAACTCTGATACTTTCTCAAACGTCATATAAATAACAATGTCCCTTAAAAGCACAATTAATAACTCCTGTTTTGTGAACGGTCATGTTTTGGACAACAGGTTTTTCAACGTTGCAACATTAAAAATTCAAAACATGCAATATTTGTCACGTATGATAAAAGAATTTTACCCCCCCCAAAAAAAAAGAAAAAAAAAAAGAAAAAGAGAATTTGAGGGTTTAAAAATGCAAGTTATTAACTTTAAGCGGATAAGGCATTGATCTTTGTAAGAAATAAGATTTTTAAAACAAAAATGATTGAATTACCATTAAAAAATAATGATGTGGGGGCATTACCTAAACATATGGGTAGTCTCTGGCGAACAATGCTTGGCTTTTATGCAAGGAACTTTCTAGAGATGCTTAAATGGGTAGAGCTTTGGGAGTGCGATTTTGGGTCTTATTTTGGATGATTGATAGGATTAGATTGTATATTTCCTAAGGATTATTTTGATAAATGCCACTTCTATGATATTATTTTTGATTCTTAACCTTTTTGTGAAAGAATTTTAAATATAACTCTTTTAGAAAATAGAAATAGAGAGGAGAGAGAAGGAGGCATGGGAAAGTGAGGGAAGAGCCTGTAACATAAAATAAGAGAAGAGAGATTTTTTGTAAAGGTAATTTAAATATAGTATATAAAAAATGTATGAATTAAAAATTAAAAATTAAAAATTAAAAAAAATGATGCAAAACATGAATGATATGAGATTTTTTTCTCTATTTCCTAATAAGGGGACATTCGAACTCTGTTTCAAGAACCGCCTAAATGGGTAAAACTTGGAGAGTGCCATTTTAGGTCTGATCTTGGCCGATTGATAAGTTTATATTATATAAGGAATTGCAATAGGTGCATTTATGAAAATTCTTCTTTTTTTTTTCCAAATAAGGAAAAATGATGCAAGGGCATCACTCCAACACGCTGTTACCTCCAAGAACAAGAATGCCTGCCCTTTATAGATTTAAAGTGTTATCACATAAATAAATACAAAGATAACTCAAAATTGATACTTAGGACTAAAGTGTGTTCCTAGCATTACTCTCGTCTTTTTATTTCAAAATAAAAAAGAAAAACATGTTCAAGAAATTATTTTTTTTTGTCAATCCTTTTAGAAACTGTTTGCTATTAGTTTTTTTTTTCTCTTTAAGTTTTTAATTTTTAGTTTTTGTACTTTGAATTTTGAGATTATGTAATGATCGTATCTTATGTTCTGAATTATAACGTTTACACCATAATATTTTGAATTTATGTTCAATTCACAAATTTTCTCCGTCAAATTTTGATCCTTAAAAATTCTAAACACCATTAAAGAACAAGCAAATAAGAAGAAAATATAGTCTAAGGAAACAAGAGAAATAAAAAATAATTATTAAATATCAAGAAAAATACTTTTTCCTACTAAAGTAAACATTCAATGGATAATATTTTATGAATTTAACATGAATATTCTGTTTATTTTGTGGTTTAAATTATAATTTAAATTATTTTATTATAATATTTTTTTTAAAAAAATTTAAATATTTTATTTAAATACTTAAATTAAGCAAGCTATTTACAAATATTTTTGTGAAAAAAAAAGATCCATGAATGAAACAATAATAAATGGGAAGAATAAAAAAAAAAAAAACGAAGAATGAAAAACTTTTTTCTGACCGAAGTTAATTTGTCATGTTGTCTTGATTTGGCGGCGTCTTTTCGCACAAACAAGAATATCCAAAGATCTTCTTTCTCCCTCTCCTCCCAACCTGCATTTGCTGCTGCGGCGCAGTTTTTCCGACCGATCGGAGCTCCATCGCCGCCAGCCATGTCTGTTCTTCCCACATTACCAAAATGCCCTTCTTGCCCACCTCCCTCTCTCACGTTCTTCTCCTCTTCTCCTTCGTTTCGCATCTCCGTCGTCAAGCTGAAGCCACCGCCGTCAACGGCGTCCTTCTGGTGCTGCGCTACACAGTCGCAGGTCGCCGTCGTCAATGGTAGAGCGGAGGGGAAAGTCTCCGAGCGGAGCGAGATTCGTCTCGGACTCCCTAGCAAAGGTCGAATGGCTGCCGATACCCTCGATCTTCTCAAGGTAATGATAAAGAAAAGTCCTTCCCCCTCCTGTTTGGTTCCCGAGAAACCGAGAGAAAGCTCTGACCTAATAGAATTTTCAAAATCTGAAGGAGTTTTTAGCATTTTGATTATCTCTCTCTCTCACGGTAAAAGAAAAAGGAAAAAAGCCTCCTGTTTGGTTCCCGAGAAACCGTGAGAAAGTTCTAACCTAAGTGGAATTTGACGAAATTTTTAGCATTTTTATTCTCTTTCTCTCGCAATTTTGTTTGAATTAGGACTGCCAATTGTTGGTGAAGCAAGTTAATCCTCGACAATACGTTGCAGAAATCCCCCAGGTTCCTTCTTGCTTGGATTTTTGTTTTTTTTGCTATTTTAATCATTGTCTATGGATTGTGAAGCTCTAAAGGTGATAAAGCTTAGAAAAATGGGTGCTTCTCTTTTGTTGCAGCTCTCGAACTTGGAAGTGTGGTTTCAGAGGCCCAAAGACATTGTACGGAAATTGTTGTCTGGGGACTTAGACCTTGGCATTGTGGGTCTTGACACTGTCAGTGAATATGGGCAGGTAGTTCTGACAAAAAGCTATTATCTAGTTAATAATCTAATTGCATTACTTTCATAAAGGTAAACGCTTGCCATTTGTACCTTTTGTTTTCAGGGGAATGAGGATCTCATAATTGTTCATGATGCTCTTGAGTATGGCGATTGCCGGTTATCGCTTGCAGTGAGTCATTTGCATATATATAGAATCTATGTTCTGTAAAGAGCCAATTCATGTCCAGCATTTTTGTTTTTCTTTGATGGTTTTGACTTGTGATATTTGTTGTGATATTGAATGTTTCAGATTCCCAAATATGGGATTTTCGAGAATGTAAATTCTTTGGAGGAGCTTGCTCAAATGCCTCAATGGACGGAAGAAAAACCTCTGCGTGTCGCTACTGGCTTCACTTACGTATGCCCAAGAGCTTTCCCTGATTTGTTTTGGGGCTCTTCATTGCAAGATTCCAATTTTTTTTTTATCTTTATTTATTTATTTACTTTCATGCAGCTGGGTCCTAAATTTATGAAAGAAAATGGACTCAAGCACGTGACTTTTTCAACTGCTGATGGTGCTCTAGAGGCAGCTCCTGCGGTAAGATAGCGTTGGAGACTAAAATTAAGAACTAGTACATACATGAGGATCACATCAATAGACCCCATCAAGGGAACTCAAAAGGAGAATTGTTTGAATGCCCTGTTAGAAAGTCGTAACCTTAAAATTATAGAGTATAGAGTATATATTATTAAATATTCCATGGGGCTAGGTTATTTTCCTGTAGTATTCTTTTATTGTTTTGAAAATACCATGTTGGAAAGTAGTAAGCTTTAAAATATAGATTTAATTTTTTTTAATATTTTATGGAGCTACGTTATTTTCCTGTAGTTTTCTTTTATTGTTTTGGAAACCTTTTCATTTTTGCAGTTTGTTTTCACTGTTAGCTGTTTGATAGTACTGCTGCTTGTTTGTATGCTAATGGTCTTTGCTTCAACTTCAGATGGGGATAGCCGATGCTATTTTGGACCTAGTGAGCAGTGGGACAACGTTGAGAGAAAATAACCTGAAAGAAATTGAAGGTGGAACTGTGTTAGAAAGCCAAGTAAGCCCTTTTCTGTTCGTGGGTTACCATTTGCCTTGTGCCTGCTCTTGTAGTCTTTAGAAGTGCCTTAAAGTAACTGGTTCTGCCTTGTGACATTTACTAGATCTTATCTTACTTTGGAAAACAAATGTTCTTCAGGCTGTTCTTGTTGCAAGCCGAAGATCATTGATACAAAGGAAAGGTGTACTTGACACGACACATGAGATTGTTGAAAGATTGGAGGCACATCTGAGGGCAATAGGACAATTCATGGTGTGCAATATCATGTTTCTTTCTCTAACATGTTTTTTTTTTTTTCAGCCTTTAGGTTTTGTTGTTTTTGACAGTTTTCCGATGGCAGGTGGTTGCAAACATGAGAGGGCGTAGCGCAGAGGAAGTGGCTGAGAGAATCCTCAGTCAGACATCATTGTCTGGCTTGCAGGTGAGATTTTAGTGTAAGCGATAGGTTCAAGTTGACAGTATGACTCAAACAGATTGTGTTCTTTACACACACAGACACAGTGTAAGCAGCTGACCCTTTTCACCTGCAGGTATCAAGAGCTTTCTAACCCCGTTTTTCGCTTAAATGATTTTCTATGTAGGGTCCAACTGTAAGTCCTGTATTTTGTAGACGTGATGGAAAAGTGGTGGCTGATTACTATGCCATTGTCATATGTGTACCCAAGAAGGCGCTTTACAAGTCTGTGCAACAACTAAGAGCGGTGAGTATGATAGTGATTATAATGTCTTCTTTTCTTCCATTCTGGGATGTTATGAGAGCAAGATTGCTATATCGACCATCACATTTTACATCCATAAAACCAGTCCATCTCACTTCAGCTTCTAATTCTGTGTTGAGCGTAGCCCCATTCTTCCCCTTTTCATGAAAATAGGATAGTGAATCTCATCGTTTTTTTCTCTATAATTGTTTAGTAATGCTAGGAGTACCAAACTTTTAATCTCAGATTATTCTCTGTTAGTTCTAGGGAGAAGCTTCGAGAGCTGCCCTCTTCAGTGGCTTACATGTGCACTTCATTAAATCTTGGTTCACCTTTTTTCACCTGATATTCTTGTTTTGGTTAAATATTAGGAAGAAGCATGTTGGAATAACTATTGCTATTATTTTGGTGTAGATTGGAGGAAGTGGGGTTTTGATTTCTCCTGTGACATATATTTTCGACGAAGAAACGCCAAGATGGAGAGAGCTTCTTTCGAGACTTGGCCTGTAATCCTTTGTAGTTGATGCCTTGGGCAGTTTGTTGCATTTCTGTAGTTGTACCAATGCTGAATTGTTTGTTGAGTCAGTCCATCCCAATTTGTGGCAAATGGCTATTGGGTGGATAACAATGTTAGAAGAATTAAACAACTCTGAAAATTTTGTACGAATATCTTTGTTAGACAATCACGTGTAAGTGAAGGTTCGGGCGTTCCCTGGCTATCCTGCTGGTGGGATTGGTAGTTTATCTGTAGTTTTTTAGATTATCAACAGTAGTAACTTGTGGTTCCAAGTTTTGTTGGGCAACTCTTGCGTTCCGTTTAGTGATATGGAAAACATGCAATGGAGAGAGAGAGTAGGAATGAAAGGAAGTTGTTTTACTTTTATCTTGTTTGGTAAGAAAGAGCGAGGTTTCTCTTTAAAAAATTCCTCCTTTTCTCTTTTTTGGTTGATACGATCCACTAGAACTTGATTCTTCAGTTTTTCTTCCTTCTCACTTTTGGCCTGTACCAAACACTATTATCAACTCTTATATTTTGGTAACTTTGAGAATAGGTACATAAGCTTCCTTATTAGTTGTTTATCTGAGCTGTCCAACTTAAACATTGATGATCTTATTTAACGTTTGATCAATCATAATTGTGAAAACTCAAAGAAAGCTCGAAGAAAGAAGATATGAAATTGTGTCTGAGAATTTCTCATTGATCTAAAACGTACTGTACAGCGTATTACATTTAAATAGCCTGACCAGTGACTCAACTTGTTAGTGTAGCAACTTGTCAAAACATGACACCTGGCAACTAGTACAACTAACTCCTAACAGTCTAACAAACTGTACATAGCTGCTTGTAACAAAATTAACTCTCTCTAACAGCCCCCCTCAAACTTAGAGTCCTATAATCTAAGACTCTAATTTTGTCTCTCATCATAATAAACCTGTTGCTGGACATTGGTATAGTGAATATCTCTGCCAACTGATCAACAGAGGGTACAGGACGAATTTCCACGTGTTTCTGCATTACTTTTTGCCTTGCAAGGTATAAATCCAATTCCATGTGCTTTTATCTGGCATGAAGAACTGGATTTGCAGCTAACATCACTGTACTCAAATGATCACCCCAGATTATTGGTGTTCTTGGAACTTTAATCTTCAATTGACTTAAAAAGTGACTGCAACGAGGTTATCTCTGCAACTAGGCTTGCCAAACTTTTGTATTCAGCTTCTGTAGAGGATCTAGAAACTGTGTGCTCCTTTTTAGAATGCCAAGATATTAGATTTGGCCCTAAAAACAAACAATAACCTGATGTGGATCTCCTATCTTCTACATCAGATGCCCAATCTGCATCACAGAAGCCCACTAGATTCAACTTTGAGGAGGACTGCAGCAAACAGACCATGCTCTAAAGTGCCAGAGAGATATCGAAGGATCCTCTTAACTAACTTCCAGTGATCTTCTAATGGGGACTGCATATGTTGACAAACCTAATTCGCACTAAAGGCTATCTCTGGGCGTGTTATCGTTACATACTGCAATGCACCAACTATGCTCCTGTACAGCTGAGTGTTGGTTACTGGATCACTGCCAAAGCTTACAAGTTTCTGCCGTGTTCATAGGAGTGATTATACTCTTTGCATTTCGCATTCTAGCTTTACATAGGAGATCTGAGATGTACTTGCTCTGTGATAATAGCAATCCTTTATTAGTTTTCTTGACCTGAATACCCAAGAAATAATTGACAGCTCCCAAATTTTTAAGTGTAAACTTGTTATTTAACTGTGTGACAAGATTATGAATTGCCGCTTCGTTACTACCTGTGACAAGTTTGTCATCTACATAGACCAAAATGAAGGTAGTATGGTGTTCACCGAACTTGATAAAACAGAGATTGGTCAGACTTAGCAGACTGAAAACCCATACTTACCAAAGCCGCACAAAGTCTGTCAAACCAGGCTCCAGGTGCCTGCTTGAGCCCCTATAAAGACCTGTGAAGCCTGCAAACAAGGTTGAATCACTTAGGATCTTCAAATCCTTCAGGCTGAGACATGTACACTTCCTCTTGCAAATCCCCATTCAAGAAGGCATTATTTACATCTAGCTGCATTATTGACCACTTTTGGCTTAAAGCTATTGCTAAAATCACCCTTATGGTTGTAGGCTTTACAACAAGACTAAAGGTTTCATTGAAATCAAAACCTGCCAGTTGATTAAAGCCTTTATCTACAAGTCTAACTTTGTACTTATTAACAGTACCATTAGGATTTTCCTTTATCCATAACACCCATTTACACCCTATTGCTTTTCCCTCCATGGGTAAAGGAACTAAACAACATGTATTGTTCCTTAATTAAAGCCAAATATTCATCCCGCATAACGTGTTTCCAGTGAGAAGTTTGCAAAGCATCAGTAACTGAAGCAGGCTCTCTTAAAGCAGCTAACACTTTTGGTTTAGCTATACCATGCTTTCCCCGAGTCAACATAGGATGAACATTCTCTGTGCTCACAATTCTAGATGTCCTAGGCCTAAGAGTATGCTGTGAAACAGCAGGCACTTGAGCAGCTTGAGAGTTGGGCAAAGCTTCAGCTACCTGATCAGATGAGCCAAGAGATAATGGAGGTGACCAACAAGTAGCATTATGGTCAACATCATTTCCTGGAGTATGAGAAGAGGAAGAACTGGATATAAAACTGATAAGGGAACAGAAGAATGATCAATGGAGGGGGACTCAGAAAAACAAGTAGAAGACTGCAGTTTGTCAGCAAATGGAAACGAATTTTCATCAAAGATGGCCTCACGAGAAATGAAAATTCTGCCATTATCATCCATACATTTGCAGCCCTAGTGTTTCAAACTGTACCCCATGAAAGTGCAGGGTGTAGACCTATACTGCAACTTATAACGACTGTAAGCTCTAGAATTTGGATAACACTTACAGCCAAAGACTCTAAGTTGGGAATACTGAGGTGGAGTGTGAAAAAGCACTTCTATAGGAGATTTGAAACCAGGAACAGGACTAGGAAGACGATTCATGAGAAAAACTGAGGCATGACAGGCTTCATCCCAATATTTATATGGCATATGAGCATGAGCTAGTAAAGTAAGCCCATGTTTACATTGTGCTTATGCTTACGCTCGGCAACACCATTTTGCGCTCATGTGTAGGACATGGGTGTCTATGAGAAATACCACGAGATTGCAAAAAATCAATTAAAGGCCTATATTCTCCCCCCCAATCAGTTTGCATAGCTTTGACTTAAAACGTATTGCACGGTGTATTACATTTTAAATAGCCTGACCATTGACTCAACTTGTTAGTGTAGCAACTAATCAAAACATGACACCTGGCAACTAGTACAACTAACTCCTAACGGTCTAACAAACCGTACATAGCTGCTTATACAAAGTTAACTCTCTCTAACAGTAACCAAAGGGACATCCAACAATTGAGATCTTCCAACTTCACGTAGGTTAGCTACTTGATAACCTCCAACTCTCTATTCACACGTCACTTATGAGTTATGACTTGTCTAAGAACCGACAATCCTAAGGAGAAAATGGTGAGTTTCTAAAAAGAATACATTTTACAACATCTAAGAATAATCCTACAAGGCTATACCCCAGCAGAACAGGACATGTATTTTGAAATTCCTGCATTTCGACAAGTTTGTCAACGACTATAAGGAAGTCTCTTATGTTGTACCGGCAATGCTTGTTTGCAATGTTGGGTGTTTCGAAATCAGAAAAATGTCTCATAACAATATCCAAGAAAAGTTGAATCACCAAAACAAAGATGGTAAAAGTTGGAACATAAACCATACGCAAAGTTGGGGGCAGAGTCCCAGCACAAATGTAGCGAGATACAGATATAAATGGATTTGTAACTTATGATTAACTTCAATTCAAAGCAAAAGGAGCTCATAATGAACACATCCGCATATAGCACGATTGGATGAACATACAAGTGAATAACATAATGAAATTAAATATAAGTCGTTTCTTTCTATTGGAAAAAGAAGAGGAAAAAAAAACCCACAAATGAATAATAAGCTTCACGCACAACAACAAAGTACTCCAGTAATATGATGTTTCTCCGCCGGTTAGTTTTCAATCCTCATCCAGATAAGGATATCTTGTCAACAAATCTGCTTTCCACTTATCACCTGCCAGCGTTTTCACCAACTAATCAAAACTCCCTCAAAAATGGCTTTCCAGTGTCCAATGGACAACCTCTACATAGAAGTCATCGCTAGTCCATTAAAAAAAAAAACTCCCTCAAAAGAGACCTGTCATTTTTTCTTGGATATTTGCTTAAGAAGACCAGCAACAGAAGCACAGTGTGTAGAGTCGTAGTTACATTTCTCACAACAATACTGCAGTTTTTCAATGACAGTAACGCACCTGCAGGGTGGGGTTAAAAAATAAAAATAAAAAAAAATAAAACCAAAGCAGGATCAGGCATAAGAGGCACCAACTGACATTGCACAAATCAAGATATTAGCAACATCTTTAAGATGTGCAATGCTTGATCTTGTTACTGAATAGATCTAAACAAACCTATTAGCATGCAAAATTAAGTGAGAAGCAAGCATAAACAAGAGGGCCCCATCATTCCATTTAAAGGGGCTTTAATGTCAAAGAGAAAACGGCATAAATTCTGCAACATTGTCAATAAGCTAAAGATTACATATTATAGTGTGTTTGGTAGAGGAACTGAGCTTGTTTAGATTTTAGAACACCATGCCACCATCCATCAAAATCAAGATGGTAGAAATTAAGGCATACCATTGTAAGAGACTAGAACATTCACAATACAAAAGCAACCCCGTCTTCGAAGCTAAAGGATGTTCAGAATTCCTAGTTAGCGTTTGCTAGATCATGTTTCGCTAAGTAGAGAATAAGGTCCTAAACGAATATGGTACATTGCTTATTATCTAATCAACATTTTCCTCCGAAAAATTCCTTCCACCACTCGTCTGATTCTTCTTAACAGGCAGTGTGTCTCAAAAAATTCCATAAATATTTAGAACTGTAAATTAGGAGAATTCTGCGATAAGGAAAAAGAAATTACTGAACAATATTGCGCTACACTGAAGTTTAGATCACACCATAATAATAATAATAATAAAAAGCACATATATTTAAGAAATTTATTAAAAAAAAAAAAAGAGGAGTCAGAGTTGTGCTGCATAAGATAACAAATTTTCTCCTAATTATGTCATTTATGTCAATGACACTGCCTTTGGATATGGATAAGAATTTGAGAATCAAATTTTCTTCTACGAGTATCCCACAACATCGTTCTAAGAGCAGAAACAATCAGAAAAAAAATTGATTAACACTCTATTAGCAAGGAACTTTCTTTAGCATTAGCAAGGATTGAATCAATGTAATTCACCAAAAGAACGCATCAATCCGTAATAACAACAGAGCAATCCTAAAGAAAAGATAAATAACAAACATAGAAATGAAAAGTCGAAGCTTTTTCCTTTACGTTTTCTATGAAACCGAACAGAACAAAGGAAATCGAAGCGATGGAGTTTGGAGAATAGAATTAGAGAGAGAGAACGTACTTCTGTGGGAGAAAGTTGTTCTTGGAGAGACAAGCTTGAATGTCGCAAGCCTCCTTCTTGCACGGCTCTTTGCTCTGCTGCTGTGCCATCTCTCTCTCTCCCTTTCTCTCTCTAAAAATTCCCATTCTTTGTCGCAGAAGGAGACGAGAAAGATTGCGCGGGTTTGGTACTTTCTCTTCTCAAATAGGCCAAATTTTTTGCAACCTTGGCTGTACGCTTCCACGGATTCTCCACGTTGCGTAATAGCTTTTTGTTCAGTCAAAAAAAATTGCAACCTTCTTTTCCTATGTTTTATTATTTTTTATAATTAGAAGAACCACACCTCCAGAAATCGTAGAAAATGTGGGTCCTTTTTATAAATAAATTTAATTTTTTTTAACTTGGGGGGTGTTTGGTAGTGGTAGGAACCACTCAGTTTCTACTATAATCTCAGTTATAAATAGTATAAAGCTCTCACATGCTACAGTAACAATAAAAAAATATGCTATAGTATAAAACTCTCACATGCTACAGTAAAAGTGGTTCCCACCACCTTTCTAAACACCCTATTAAATTAGTATGATTTAAATTAATATTTAAGTTAATGATTTAAATTATTATCTGAATAAACATTTAAATATGCATTTAAGTTTTAATCTGAGTATAAAATAAAATTATAATTTATGTTTAGAGAGGTAATAAAAATAATTTTTTGATTTATTAACAAATCTAATAAAATCTTAATATTAATGATCCTAAAAAATATGTAATATAGATATTAATTTATTACTCTCTTCTTTAAGAACACAATGAAAAAAGAATTATCTCAATTGAATATCAAATGAAGAAGTTATAATTTTTTTCTCAAATATAAGAGAGAATTTTAGTTTCTACTGTAGCAAAGATATTCGAATATTAAAAGCTTAGGAGAGAGTCAGAACTCTGAAAACTTAGATTCTTAATACTAAAGGGTTCAAATTTTAGGAGAAATAAATGTGTATCTAAAAAATTCTTGATACTCGAATCTAAATTTGAGTCTATTGAGTATAAAAAATATACCAAACAAACAACCCGGTAACTTTTGTCAAAATTAGCTACAGTAAATGCCAAGTTTTAAAAATATTTATAGTAAATGTTAATTTTATAATTAAATAATTTGTTTATCTTTTTATTTATAATGTAATAGTTTTTATTTGCACAATAAATAAATTTATAGTGTAAATAATATATTTACCTTATTGTTTAAATATAAATATTTTTTATGTAAAATTTACATAGTAAATAAATTGTTTACATTATAAATCTGATATTTATTATAAATATGTTTTAAAAATGGTATTTACTTCAAAAATAAGTGTCACTCACAATAACTAATATAATTAATTGTTATAATTATCACGAGTAAATCATTATCATATAATTGTTGGTAATTTTTATAATTAGTAAATGAATATATAGTAATATTGACCAACAAAAGAATAACATCAAACTTATATATTTTTTTAAATATTTGTTTGTTTACTGAAGGAAAAAAAATATTTTCTTGTTGATGCAATAATTAATTTTATTCTTTAAATTAATTTCTTTTAAATCTTTTTGAATAATTAGATAAATTTATGCTTTTCAATACAACCTTTTGTTTTAGAAGGTCATTCCAATTCAATTATATTTTTTATTTGAAAAGACAATAATAACTTTCTTTTATAAAAGAATACACATCTAAATTTATTTCCAGAAATTTTTTTTTTCATAAAGGAATTAACAATTTAAAAGATGCTTCTTTTAGATGGAGCTTAAAGGAAACTTTTAATTGACAGGACCCTTTAAGTGTGAGGTGAAGTTATCAAATCCCCACGCGAGTTTATTCTCTCTCGCTTTCGGAGCTTCAATCGACGACAATGGAAGCCACGAAAGCCTCCTTCTCTGTAAATGCTGTCACAGCAAAACTAAAGAAAGCGTCTCTGCTTTGGCTTGAAGGCTTCAGAGAAGCCTGTTGTCTTCATCGCGTTTTCCTTCTCTGTCTCAGGTCTCTCTCTGGCTTTCCCTCGCTTAATAATTATGGATTGAACAGATTTCCTTTAACTTTCTGTTTGGTTGACGAGAAAACGAAAGAAAATCAACTCTAAAGCTTGGTGAACGTACTTAGGAACGTAACAGGATCATGTCGATGATTTTTTTTTTCACTTTTCTTTCTCTGGCTTTTCACGTGTATAGAGATATTTTTCCCCCTTTCTATTTCTGAAATTAAACAGGTTTTATTTTATTGATATTGCAGATCAAGAAAGCTTTTGATTCGCACAGGTCAATGTTTTCTGTTAAATGGTTTCATTTTCTTGGGAAGGTATATACGCATCTCTTTATTTACAGAATTATTATATTGATGCACATCTCTTTCTCGTTTTAATCATAACGTTTTATCGGCAAAATATGCAGTTTTTTGGATTTTTTTTTCCTGATGTTAATAAAATTTGTCAAATTTCAATACTTTTATTCCATTTTAAGGTTATCTTAATGCATTCGAATGCTTTATCCAATTGATTAATTCAATCATAATTTTCTATATCTTCGTAATGATTCTTCGATAATTACCACTGTTGCTGAAAGAGTGTTCAGTTGTGTATAAGACAAATTATTGAAAATGGTTGTGACTGGTATGCCACGTTAAACTACTGAGAACCTCCTTCCCCTCTTTTTTATTATTTGTCGTTCATCTCTAACTGATTGGATTGTGTGTTTTCGGTGTAAAGTGGATGATGCTGAGCAGAAACTTGATTAAGCTGGATGTTGTATGTTTGTCTGATTCAAGGAAGTCTAGCTTTATGGTAAAAACAACTTGATAAAATGGTGGTTTGAGCTGGATTTTTTAAGTAGAATGAATAGCTTCTCTTCCTCCAATCCTAACTACAGCTATCATTGTTTGAGAAAGTTACAAAATCCTTCCCAAGAAATATTTAGTCCTTTAAAAATCTCTTCCTCCAATCCTAACTACAGCTATCATTGTTTGAGAAAATTACAAAATCCTTCCCAAGAAATATGTAGTCCTTTAAAAATCTTGCTACCTTTTAACTAACTCAATATCATAAAATTAGAATAATATCAAGTTTATCCTTATAATCAGCTATTCCTAACCTTGTTGGAGGTGATCCTCATGTCCAATTTTAACCAAATATTGCGTCAAGGATGGAATTTCTAAGAACACAAGTGAAACATTGCGTTTCACTTAAGCCTAGAATGGAATTTCTAATTTTCTCCGTTTGTCACTGAAAAGTGATTTGCACAATTTGATGTTTGTCAACTATGAGTTGCCAATATGCTAGCAATACCATTTTCTATCCTTGGTCTTCTATATTCCATATACTTTTAGTCGATGTGTCAACGGTTTTAGTTCATTGTGAATCATTTATATCCCAGTTAAGTTATACGAATTCTCAATTTCTTCGTGCAGCATACTCCTCCTGTACAAAGCAATTATTCCAACTCTACAATGGATATTACCCGATGACTGTGCAATGTTTAATTCTCAACAACTCTGCTCTTTTGGTGGTCTTTTAAAATTTTATTCCTTCTTGCGTCTTCAACTTGTACAACTCTTTTATGTAAGTATGAGAAATTGTAGTGTTCATATATAATATTAACAATACTTGCTGATATCACCTATCCATAGCTAGGCCAAATGGTCTTCCTTAGGAAATAACACATATGATAAAATTCTTTTTCTTTTTTATCAATTTGCTTTTAACGACAAAATCATTTCCACTGGAGAATCAATTCTATTGATCGCTGCTTGCAGGTAACATGGTTCTACCCATTGTATGTATTCAGCTTTGTCCTGAGCAACCTCTGGTATTGTTTCCCCTTTTTGTTTCATACAAGTTTTAGTTTTAGCATCACCACTAAATTTTCATTGCTGAACTTATTATTATTATTATTATTATTATTATTATTATTATTATTATTATTATTATTATTATTATTAGAGAGACTTTGAAGAAAGTTAAGCTGTCCTATCTTTAGTTAATATTTTTTTTCCCAATAACAATCCAAGGTATTATGGATTCTTTCTATTTGAGCCATGCATACAGTTCTTCTCAATATGGATATTTTCTTTTGTTCTCATGGATCTGTGGATATTTAATACAGGTACAGTGATATTGCTGAGTGTGGTTTTGCTGCTGCTGAGAGATCTTCGCCAATGAAAGTGGATCCCTTGAAACAGAAAGAGATGTCGACCTTGCACAGTACAGGTCGGGTGGGAAGACGTGCTGGCCTGGGAGGGTAAATTTTGAACTTTTTCCATGTAATAAGGTTTTAGTTGATACTCTAATACATCTTATTGTGGACGTATCTTCTCAAATACTCACTTGTTTAAGGCTCAGTATTTCATTCAACTCTTTGTATCTCATTTATGTGCAGGGTCATGATTGGAATAGGAGAGCAGGTGTACTCCATACTTCTTTTGACCGTCTTCTTCATAGAGGTAAAAACTACACACACACACTCTTATATATTTCCCCCTTTCATGTACTTTCTCTAATTCTGCGTCTTTTTTTTTTTTTTTTTGGTCACCATTATTTGCAATTCTGGGGAAGAAGTACAACTGATGGGTTACATGGTTTTTGTATGAACAGATTTTTGCAATAGGATTTGTACCCTACTTGGGGAAGGCAATTAATTTTCTTCTTCTCTCTTGGATATATGCCTATTACTGTTTTGAGTATGTGGCTCATCTGTTATTTTTATTTTTGTTTTTGTAAATCTGTTGCACTTACTATTGTGGAGATTTGTGGTGACTGCACCCTTGAATTTGCAAGGTACAAATGGAATCATTCTGAGATAGATCTGGACAGGAGGCTGAATCTTTTTGAATCTAACTGGGCATTCTTTGCTGGTTTTGGTAAAATATGTTTTCACTTGAGCTATTCCTTTTGCGCCATTTTGTCTGACGTAACTGAGTACATCATCATTTTCCTCTGGGTGCTTAGTGATCGTTTCTCCAATGAGCACATGGTCAAATGAGCTATACTTTTTGATTCAGATGGTTTCTATTTTCTGTTCCCTTATCAGCTACCAAATGAGGCACCCATGATTGTTTACCATGATTAAGAACTCAAGACTCCTAAACCATTTGACCATATGCTATGTAGGAGTCGATGCCAGCATTTGATTTTGTAGGCCTTGTGTTGGATGGACAAGATTGGGTGGCCAAGAAAAGTACTTTAGTTTCAAGTTATGATGATATAGGGTCCAGTAAGATCAAAATTAGAGCTTCATGTCTTTGGACTTGGAAGATTAATTAACTGAGAGGGGGAGTTCTATAAACATGTGAATATTAGACACTTTTTATATGTTATCACATTCCTAAAATTCAGGTTAGTAACTTTAAAATATTGTTGTTAATGGTTCTGCAGGAAGCCCATGTGTTCTTCCTGTTCTCTTTTTCTCACCTCTCGTGACGTATGGCATTATGGCTATACTATTTCCATTGGTATGTCCAACAAGGCTTTTTGTAAAACGGAGAAAAAAAAAAGTTGATGACCGTTGGTTTTATATGCTTTTCTTTCCAATAAAAAAGTCATGCATTCTTCTTTCTTTATTAAAAACAAATGCGCCATTTCAGTTTGTTCTGACGGCAACTGATTCAGAGGCCGAGAGAGTTCTCTCTTCTCAAAGAACAAAATGGGGAGACGCAGAATTGGGAAGGCTTCCAATATTTTATGCAGCTGATACTTTATCGTAAGCTATCATATTCCTTAAATATTTTATTCTATTACATGTTCAGATGTCTCAACAAGAAATTAGAGGATTGTTGTCACTTGAGCCCTTGGAAGAAACCAATGAACATAACTGCTAGATACTCATATCTTGATAGAAAGCTGATATATTTCCTGATTGAATTCCCCAGATTGCGCATCTTGTCGCTTTTGCCGTTTGAACCACAGCAACAGCATAAAGACATTAAGGCACTCTAGATACTTGGCTTTAAGCTTCCACGTCTTCAGAACAAGAAACCAAATTACAAGAGCTTGCTCTAGTGCTTGCCTTTAAGTACCATTCCTGGATCTCTCCTCCCATCAGAATAATGCATGGTGTATTCAAGCAGATAATCAAGGAGACAAAGGGTACATAATTTGATTCTAATTCTTGATGATCAAGCATCATTAACATCTTGGAAGTATTTTGTGTTTAATTTAATGTACATAATGGGTGGTTTTTATCAAATACAAAAAGCTCTCATATTGACTTCCAAAACCCGGGGGAAAAAGTTTCATCTGTATAGAAATTAGTTAAAAGGTTGTTTGTCTTGTTTCTGCTACGTAGTTAAATACTCTTGTTGGTTACTTATTGAATGAATGTGTCATCAATGAGTTCATCAGCTGTGAAGATCCTTTTCATCCTATGACGAAAAATCTTACTATTTATAAATCAATAGGTTCTAATATAATATATAGTATATTTTTTTAGACGAAAACTTATTATTTTATGAGCTAACGGGGTTTTATCCTGTCAGGCAATGAATGAGGCAATGTTTACTGCTTTCTCTTCTGTAAGAATTGTAAATTTAGCGCGTCTTTTTTGGAGGAAAAAAAAAAAAAACTTCCTTTTTCGCAGTGTCTTGTCGTTTTAGAACCTTCTGCAGAATCCATTCGATTTGGTTGGTCGTTGTCCCATCTGTGTCATCATAAACTATTCTCAGAGCCGGACGGTATGGCTTTTAGATCATGTGTGTATCCTTTGAGACTTTTCCAGCCATTTTCACTCTCGATTATGATCGCTAAAGAACAGGTTGGATCAGAATCACAATTGATTGAGAGTTGAGACCTACCCCAAATGTCGGTCCCACGTAAAAATTCCTTTTCTTCAAAAAGGAAAAAAATAAAAGTTTTATAATTGTTTCTATTGGTTAATTGTTTTTGATGATATATTTCACTCGACATTTGTTATGTTGACGAGCACCAGTTCAAGATTAGCTGTAAAAACATCTTGGGCAAGGCATTGGAGAAGTTTCAACTCCTTGTCTAGCACAATTTAGACTTAAATGTTTTCATAAAGTTTGCTTCTTTTTTTTTTTTTTCTGGAACTTCATCGGTGGTGATTTTCTATGCATATGATATAGTTTTTGACTCTGGTAGATTGATAATCTGGCATTTATATTGAAACAAAAAAAAATGTAAATCTAATAAAAATTGATAAAAAAAATATAAATCAGGCAGTTTAGAATTATGCAACAGTTGTAGTGTAGGCCCTTTTTTTTTTTTTTTTAGAAAGTAACGTTGCAGTTTTTTCACCCTGTAAAAAAAGGTTAAAAAAAATTCAGTAAACAAATTAAACACAAGCCATGGTGTCTTTCTATCTATCTTTCTATATTTTTCAGAAGATTAATTAGCCAGGCACATACTAATCGTGTCTTAAGTGTCTCGTACTTGATTAATCAACTAGTCGCTTTTTCCTGATTAGTCTTGTGAAAAATTGTAATAATTATAAGGTGTTTGGTAAAGTAAGTTAGAACCAACTTTTTAGTTTAAAAGTTTTATATTGTAGCTACTTTTTTTTTTTTATATGTGAGAGTTTTACATTATTTTTAATTAAAAAATTAGTTATAACCAACCTTGTCGAACACCCTGTTAGTCTTATGAAAAATGTTATTACAAATTGCTCTATACTATTTGCAACCCGTGCCCGTTGAATTTCTCGTCTTTATAAAATTATTATGCTTGTTAAACTAGCGCTAACGTAATCATATAATTTTTAAAAACTTAACTCTTGTAAACTAGAAGCTAATTGCTTTCTTGTCGAAATTAGGGTCTGAAAGAAAAAAAAAAGAAAAAGAAAAAAGAAGGATGACATTGCACTGCCAACAACAAAAAAGTTTATAAATGTGGTGTTTATGAGAATAGTTGAAACTGTCTGGTTAGAACAACGTAATATAACATGTGAGAGTTTTATACTATTTATAATTAAAACTGTGTAGTTAGAATCACAATCCAAACATCCTGAAAGTGTTAAAAGCTTTTAAATAGAGAAAATATTGTGAAAAAACTTTAAAAATATGGAATACACTATTTAATCTCTTCTCATTCATAAGGTACTACTGTTTAAAAAAAAAAAAAAAAAGGAAACCCATTGCTCTTGAGTAAAGCCGAAAATAAGGCCAAACTTGTCCAAAAGCACTACAATATGACATGACACAATATTTGACGCGGCATGTCTCGATCACATGGATAGAGTTCAGCATCTATTTGATATTTTAATTAAAACTAATTAATTTTAATTAATTATAATATAATAATTTCTCACGTTAAACTTTAGTTTTAATTAAATTATCAAACAGCGTGTAAGTTGAGCACGTTGTCAAGCACGACACGCCACGCGATGGCCTACAATCATAGTACAACATAAAAAGCTTGAACAATAGGCACGACATATGAAAACTACATAGTTTTATAGTCCATTTATATTTATTAAGAATTTATAACTGACTTCATTTATATTGTGTTGTTTGTACATTAGAGTTTTCTTCTTTATAATTGCTATAAAGAAAATGGGTCAATTTTGAAAGAAAATTAATGTCTGTGTCAAATTAAAAATTTCCATCCTAATTTTCTCCTTGTATTTTAATCATGTTCTCGAAAAATTAAAATCATTCCTTGAAATTAAAAAAATAGTTTCATTCACATTTAATCAGTAAGTAAAAATATGACACAATACAAATAAATAACACAATGCCAAACACAAAAAGATACCATAATTATGCCTAATTAAACGAGCTATGCCGGTACAACACTGCACGAATCATTTGAGGAAAGTAACCAAAAAAAAAGCATATCTAGCCTATGAAATTTGACACAACATAACAAAATGATATGCCGATGCTATTAGAGTCTACGAATATTTTTAAGGAAAAAAGGGAAAAATAATGCAGAAAAACGAAGAATAAGGTTGCACCCATGTGTATTACGCGTAAGGAAGAGAGGGGAATGAGTAATCAGCATTTTTTGTTTTTTTTTTTTTGGAACAAAGAGCAATCAGTTTTATTGCTCATTCAGAAATAAATTAAAAAAAATAATATTTGCTTCTGCTTTTGAGCCACACGCGCTCTCACTGCTCCACTCTTTACCAGAACCGCACTTACACCACATATGATTGGATCACGTGCAGCGTGTGGATTCTTAATGTTTATTTTTCAGATTGCCCCTCAAAATAATAATTAAATAACTATTATATTGTTCCGTGACAATTGGCTCAGACTAAAAACGGAACAACTCCTGATCGTTCATTCACTTTACAGATCACACACCCTCTCAGCATGATAAAGCTTTCTATAGTCCTCCTGTCTTTCACCCTTTTATTAGTGACATAAGATTTAACAAATGTTTTCTCTAAAACAAAAAAAGTCAAAATATTCCCCTTTTTTTTACTATATTATATAGACTGGTTTAAATTGAGCCGTTTTCTTTAATCCGTGTTAATCCCAATTTTTGTTGCTTTTCCATTGCGTCAATTGCGGGATTGGTGTTCCACTACCACTTCCAGAAAACTGGAGATGGAAAGATTATAATAAAGTAAATTTGCTTCATGTGGGATCAATCTCTTATCAATTGGGTGAAAGTTGAGGTATATTTTTTTCTTCATTTTACAGGTTGGAATAACAATTCACAGCTACATTACTTAATATATACAATATATATATATATGTATATATGTAACCAAACGATGTGACATTATACTATAGTTTCACTGCTCTGTAATCCAGATGGGTAGCTTAGAATTTGACTGAAGTTGAAACATTTTTAAGGAAATTAGATCTTTAAGAAACCAAAAACTACAAATCAAGAAATGCCCCATTCCAAGTAAATTGCAAAGTACAAATAATCTTTTTGAGAAAGGAATCTTGTTTATTAATTAGACCAAAAAAAACGGATAGAAACCCTTTTTATGAAACGAGGGAAAAAAAATTTCCTGCGTGGAATAAATGAAGATCTTAAGGGATCAACTAGAAAAACACCAAACTTGGTGAGGTAAAAAAGGACAGATAGCAAAACAACGAAGGAGACCATTGCAAAACACCAATAATATGAAGGATGTGGGAAAAAAATGATTAAGCAATCAAAACGATAGTTATCTGATCTGAATTGACTGTAGAAGTCAAAACAAAAGTCACCCTCACCGACCCAAGCTTCAACCCAACATTATTTTTCTCCTCCCCTTTTCCTTTTCCTTTTTTTTTTTCCCTAGCTTTGATTTGATTTTCTTTTTTGAAGGCATAAAGAGATCAAAAGCATGCTTTTCCATATCTAGAAGCTTTCCGGTAATAATTTTTGGTTGTATAAACAAAAGCAGTTTACTTAGCATCTACCTAATACATTTTTCCCGCATCTTCCATTTGCTTGCTAAAGGATTTCAGAATTAAATAAAAAATCATATCCACATTTGCATGGAAATGTTTCAATGATATTAAACATGCCAGACTCCACAAAGACTTCATGAACAAGCTAAACAAAACTTGATCATCACGTAAATAAAAATCCGTTCCTATCCATAACCAAGATTCTTCCATGATATCCCAAAATTCTATCCTAAAGCAATTATTGTTTTTAAAGAACTTCTATTTCCCTTATTCTTCAATTCCTCACTCTTTTTCTCTTCTCCTCCTAATTAAACAAACTAGGATTAGAAGACATTTATAAGGTGTTTGGTAAAAGATAGTTCGAACTATTTTTTTAGTTATAAATAATATAAAGCTCTTATATATTATAATAACAATAAAAAAATCACTACAGTAAAAAGTTATCGTATGTTTAATAAAAACAGTTCTAATCAACCGTTCTAACCCTACAAATCTTTAAGAAAACATCATTCGTCGCAGCTTAGAGTTTAAACACATCAGTCCGCATCCATCGCGTAAAGGGTAAAGATCAAAAAAATAAAAACAAAAGGTTCATTTTTTGTTGGCTTTAGCTTTTTTCCACTAGAAAAAGAGAGAGAAGAGATGCTTTATACGATGTGGGAAAGCGAGAAGAAAGATAAAGAAATGCAATGCCAATAACAGAATTTATTGGAACATTTTTCCCTTAATTATTTTTTCTTGTTTTTTCATTTTCATCTCAGACAAACAGAAATTGCAAATAATAATACACTAAACACAAACAGATAAATCCTCCTATACAATCTCACTCTGCCTGTTCTTTTTTTGGGGTCCCTTTGGACCAACCAAACTTACAAATTACATATCAATCTCCTCTCCAAAGCAATCTAGAATATTAGAAACAAAATTAACTACTACAACTCACCAAAATTTAACAATTCCAAGGCTAATGACAACTAGCAACCTATCTTTTCAGATGGGTCATCCATAAAATTTTCAAGCACTCAAACTTATCACAAATTCAAACTCCCAAATCTGCAATGAAACAAACCCAGCAATCTCTAGTACTTCTCCTACTCCTATAAGAAGGAAAATTAAAAAATGGAATTTATATTCTATATATATATATATATATATATATATATAAGAATCAAGAGCAACTAACCAACTTGCGTAAATATATATGGCATTCTCTGAATTAACCTTGTCATTGTGAATTATTTGGATCCTCATCTCCACTGTCAGTAGCTTGACTCTGATGTTGATGCTGATGCTGATGATGCTCCAATGGATGGCTCTGATGATGATCAGAATTTATGTTCAAATTGCCTCTTGAGTATGCATTAAGCGCGGCCAACATCCCCAAAGTCGACTCCGAAACCCCGAGCCCCAGCTGCTGCGACGGCTGCGGATGCTGTGCCGCCGCTGCTGGCTGTTGCTGCATGAGCATCGAACCTAATTGGAGCTGGCTCCCCCTGCCACCGCCTTGGAAGTCGATGCCGCCAGGGAGATTGAACCGCGGCATGAAGTGCAGCGGAGCCTGCAATGTGCTTCCGTGGCTCGCCGGCGGCGTCGGGAAAGTAAACATGTGCGGAGGCTCCGACGTGGCTGGTGCCACCGGCGACACTCCGGCGCCGGCTGTTACCGGCAGCATCCAGAACGTGCTGCCAGCTCCGCTGCTCGGCGCCACCGCCCACATCGCCGTAGCCGGGAGAATGTTTGAAGTGCGGAGCAAGCCGGCGGAAGATCCGGCGGCGGCGTCTTGCTTGCTAGGCAATTGCTTGAACGTCTTGTTCGACGGCGATGAAGACGATTCTTCGCCTTGTTGTTGCGATTGGGAACTACTATTATCGTCCTTGAACAGATCTTCTCTAAATCGTTTCCTCATATAATTCTCCGCCGTCTCTCCACCTCCTGTGTTATTATTGTTGTTGTCTCCGCTCGGAAGCGCTTCCGTGATCTGATCGGCCGCCATGAGAGTCGGCTGATTCTGCTGATTTTGCTGGGGATGAAACGCCAACAACCCGGCGTGTCCGAAACCGGCCTCGTCGTACTGATGGTGGTGATGAGCCGCCGCGAGAGCCAACGCGCCGTGGAAAGAATGAGGCGCGGACTTTGATGGCGGAGCTGAGAGAGTGGATCCGCTGCCGCGAAGCGAGATGTTTAAGGTCGAGAAATTCGCCGGAATCGTCCCGGTCCCAGTGGCGGCGATGATCGCGGGCTCCGCCTGCTGGAGAAGCCACTCAATAGTTTCGCCGTCGGACCTGTGCCCTAACTCCCTCGTCAACTGGAACACTCTAGCGGCGCAGGTGGCGGGCATTCGGATGCGGCGGCCCCGACCATCAACTTTCGTGTGCCGATCCTTCGTCGACCGTTTAACCGGTGGCGGCTGAACGATCGACAATTGTTGTTGTTGCTGCTGTTGCTGATTTAAATTATCATTGTTACTATTATTGTTGTTACCATTATTGTTCTTTACCTTGGAAGAATCAACAAGCGGAGTGGATCTGGTGGCGATGGCGAGGGAAGCATCAACGAGATGAGGCGGAGCAGTGGAAGTAGAAGTTGAAGAAGAGGAAGAGGACGAAGAGGAAGAGGAAGAAGACGACGTCGTTCCAGCGTTGGCGTTGTTGTTGGTGGTGGTGAGTCCGGCTTGGATGGAGATGGACCCCATGAAAGGTGGACCTCCAGAAGACGATCTGCCATCGAAAGGGACCACAAACTGTTGAGAAGAAGAAGACGATGATTGCTTCTGTTGTTGTTGTTGATGATGATGATGATGAAGAAGAAGCTGGCTTTGCTGGCGAGCAGCAGCTGAGTTGGTGTTGGGGGTGTTAGCCTTGTTGCTTTGCAAATCTGCCATGTCCATTTGGTGGGGAAGGGGGGTTGGGCTTAAGTTTTTTTGGATGGCTATTTTTTTTTATATTCTTTTTTTTTTTAATTTTTGGATGAAGGGTTTTAAGGCTGATTTCTCAACCCCATCTCTCTCTTCTCTCTCTATTCTTCTCTTCTCCCCACACCAGTCCCACTTTTATTTGTGTTTATGTCTCGTTTTTGGGATAGAGAGAATAGAAGGTGTATGTGGAGTAGAGGAGTGAAAAACTTTTGTTTTTGTTTATAATGATCTTTTATATTTGTCTGTCTATCTATCTATCTATCTTACAGGGTTTTTTCTGGACCTAACTAAGACCAACAGTATGTGGGGTTTCTTTCTTGGCTTCGTGATTGACCGTTGTTTTCTTGAGGTGCAGCAAGAACAAAGATAGTGGACATAGAGAGAAAGAGAAGGAGAGAGAAAGGGGTTTGAGCAGGTCAAGGGAGGCTTAGATTGAGAGAGAGAGAAGCAGGCTTGGGGGGGACCTTCTTGTGAAGGAAAAAAAAGGGAGCAGCAGAAGCCAGAAAGAAAGCAGAAAGCCCACTCGGGGGGTCTTTCTTAGAGGGAAGAAAAACCAAAAAAAAAAAAAAAAATGGGGCCTTTCTTAAGCTTCCCAGTTCCCATTCCACTGTTTGAAAATTTCATGCACATACCCAGTAAAAACTTGCCTTTTTTTTTTTTTTTGGCTCATTTCTTAATTTGAAAGAGCATTTATTTGGCATCGGGCACCGCTTCAATTTTAAGCTGAGGACAATCCCCCACACCCTTTGGGCTTTGAAAACCCAACAATCAACATTGTCGATGCCCATATTGGTCACAACGTGAAGGGTAACATTGTCCTTTTAGGAGAGGTTTGTAGTGCCCATAACACAAAAATAGAAGGGCCCACATTCACATCATTATGACAAAGAAAAGACTTTTTTTTTTTTTTACCCGTTTGTTTTGCTCCCTGGGAAAGCCTCGTTGTGTTTTACTAGTTACTATGTTCTTACTTCTTTGTTCTCTCTCTGCGATAGTTCAAGAGTACTGTTCTGAACACGCAGAAACTTTGGTGGTTTTTTTTTTTTTTCCCTAAATTTTTGTTTCCTGGGATTCTCTTACAATATGACCGAGTCGACTTTGGTCTTTGGTCTAAAGTAAGGTTTTATTAAGGCTTAGTTTAGAACCGGTGTTGTTTTGTGATTAGGTGAGGAGAAAATTACAAAGTATATTAGGAAAATAATCTTATTTAACCTCGTTGGATTATAACTTGCTACTAATAAAATTATAAGATTCAGTATAAAAAATACACTACATATTAAAATAAAGCCTATAATATTATAAATAACAGAGTTATAACCATATCAAAATGCAAAGAATTTTTTATTTTGAGAACACCGTTCAAATTGCAGAAAATTATAATTTAGACTAATATTTTTACAATGTTTTTCTCCCATATTACAATATTTTTAGTTAAGTTCCAACGTTAAAGAAATATATGGAGTCTGTTAACAAGTGTTATAGGCTTACAATTACAACAGTGGAGTTGAATGGTAAGTTAGATGAAAATACGAGAGTCAGGTCGGCAATATTGGCAAGCAGCCATAGACAGTGCACGTAAGCATAAGATAAAAAGCATCTATTTCAGACGGACAGCTAATTCCAACCCAGCCCCACGCTTTTGTTTGTTCTTCTTCTTCCTTTTTATTTATTTATTTATTTATTTTTATTTTCTTTTGTCCATTTGGACACTCCTAATAAACATGACTGCATATCTATATATATATTGTAGACTATAGAGACTAGAGAAGAGAGAGAATTATGAAGCAATAGTTTGATCATATTAGAATTGTATCATATTAAAAATTATGACTACGACAATAATAAACATATAACACAAAAAAATATGAGGTTGTTTTTAGATGGACAAAATTTGGTAATTGGCCATTGCTTTTTTTATAAAAGTGTAGTACTTGTAAAATGGGTGACGAAGGTGCATTATATCAAATTGGCAAACCGGACAAGATATGCCATGTAAGGTATATTTGGATGCCATTTAATAATAATAAGGTTGCAAAAGGCCAAGATGACAGAAAAATGTTCCATAAAATCCAACAACAATAACGTTAAAAAAAAATGAGAAAATAATTAGCCAGACGGTTTATTCTTACGTTAGTTCAAACAAACACTTCTGAATTAATAATCCACCTAAAGTTGCACCACAAACACGTTGCTGGTGATCAATGAATAATTGAAGAAACTAATGCATAAAGTGAATCTGAAATGGATAAGAAGTGTTACCGCTATTTATTTTTCACCTGTCCTTTTCTTTTCACTCATATAATTATGATATATATATATATATAAGTCGAATTTATATATATAGTTTATTTTGGAGCTCATGAAATTATTTTGCACTTGTCGTTTGTATAAAGAAATAAATGTTGTCGTAAATTATCAAGCCATCGTTCACAAAAGAGGCTCTTTAATTGGAAGGTGACGCTCATAAGCAAATATTAATTATGCAAATTGCGTCATTGTTCTAAAATAATAATCATGATAATGGTGCACCATTAAGATATATATATAAAAAACATGCACTTTTTCTGCGGTTAAATATTATTCGAACGAAAATATAGAATCAATCTATAGTCATTCTTGCTGTAGAATAATAAATTAAATAATTTCTATATTCTTTTGCAAGGAAAATTAAGTAGATTTTTAAAATCTAAACAACCCATGACGTGCTCACAAGCAATATTCAAGTTATTGATAAATATGTTCGGAGGTTATACAAAAATGTATATGCACTATCTTGGTCGTGACTTCACATTTATAGAAAGAAACAGATAGAGATAAAAATAACATGTCGTTTCTAACTAGTACTAACTTATTCTATATACTTACACTACATTTTAGATTTAGGGTATACTACTTAGTCCTTTAGCTTCAACAATTACTCGTAACTTGAGATGCATAAAGTTTTCTTTTGGTTATATTTCTCACATTAAGAAAAAAATAATAAGGAGACAACTACATATGTAAATTCTTATATGAAATTTTTTATAATTGAATTTTTCTTATTTGCTTGGAAAACCATGCATATATGTTGATGTATACAAGATATGCGTATATACATACGAGTGAAAACGTAACATATATATTTGATTTTTGAGAAAATTTTTACCCACCCAATTGAAAATTTATATATCATAAATAAAGGATTTTTAGCCACCCAATTGAAGTTTTATATCTTTGAATAACATCATAAATAAAGTCATTATAATATGTCCTATTCATTATTTAAACTCGAGACAGGGGGAAAAAAAAAAAACCCTGAAGCTTCAGTGTTTTTAATGCTCTTTAGCATGATGATTTATGGGTGGTCTTGACCAATGGCTAAGAAAGCACAGCTGAATCCGCTCATAAATTAAGCGCCAAAGAAAATTTTAAATGGGTTTTTAATGGGGTGCCCAAATCATGTTGATTCTTTCCTTTTTCTTTTGTACGTACAATGTAAAACCAAACAATAGAAGAATTAAATATATGAATATATAAACAAGAACTGGCCATTAACCAGAAACCAGCCAGGCCAGGCAGGTTTCCACCTTTTTAATAAAGTATATTAGGTTGAACAGATAATCATCCAACATAATTAATTCTAATCACCACACAAACCCAACCCACATCTTTATCCCTATCATCTCCATAATTTTTTAATCCACCAAATAGCTTAACTTAATCTTTCACCATCATTATCAATGAATTAAACAAATCTATTTCTCTCTATAGTGGGTTGTTATATAAACCAAAAATTCGCTCCTTTTTTGGAAATAATTATAAAAAAAGGATAATGGATATTTAGTTTTGATTAAAGGGTAAAAATGTAAAACAAATAGGGCAGCCACATTAATTTTACTGTAGTGCCTGCAAGGAGAGGACAGTGGTCACAGTGAGGAATTACTGTTTATACATCATAGTCCCTCTGTTTGGTCCTCCATTTTAAAAGGGATTCTTGATAGAGACCCATCCAATCTTTTTATTTTTCAAATAAATTATTATCATCTTCTTTTTTTTTGTTTCTCCATCTCCCTTAAATTCTGTCCCAACTAACAAAATTGATTGAATTTATATCACATTCCAAAATGATGCTGTCACAGACCAGTCAGAAAAATTTCAGCCCCACTTGGGCTCCTTCCCATTTAATCCAATTTAAAGCCCATTAAATTGTTGGTCTGCACTCTTGCAAATTTTGTGTAAACCATTTGGTCACATTTTTTTTTCTCACCAAAAAACACCCACAAAAAAAATCACCATTTCCCATCATTGATTTTTCCAGTGACGATCCTCATTTCTTTCTGTTCCCATTAACTTTCCCTTTTTAACCTTTTTTTACTTCATCTTAATTACTTTCTGGTGCCAAACAAGGTAAATAGTAAAAAAGAAACGATACTTGATGACAAAAGCTGCTATTGACATGAATCTTTTACCACACCATGAAAGACCCAATGAAAGGCTGCTACTTACTTTGCTTTGTCTTTCAGTCTTCTTACTTAAGAGAGGGACAGTAAATGTGAAAAAGTTAACCAAAAACGAATAAAATTTTTTGGGGCTTTTGTTTTTTGTTTTTACAGTGTTACTCCCTATACTTTTGTAGATTTGTACTTAATCCCATATCTAGAAAGTTTCATGCCTCATTTTCAGCATTCAAACGGTTCCACATGCGCAACATGGTAACAGCTAAACATGCGGGTACAGGTACGGTTATCGTAGAACCTCAACAAATGTATGTTTTCCTTTTGGAGAAATCTCATTTGTCTTCCTCAAGTCTATGTAATTATTTCTTTCTTTATTTCATTTCATTTTATTTTATTATTATTATTTTTTAGCTTATAACTTTCCATATTTTTGCATGTGGCCTTTGCCACCAAACGGGAGTACCGATCAGGGGCCAGAGAAGGGCATTAAATGATCTGTAATCCGATATAATGGGAAAAAACCAAAAAGTGTATTTATTTATTTATTACTTTTTCATTTTGTTTGTTAGAAAAATTAATTGAACTTCTGCATTTTGCATGTACTAGTTATTTGTCGGCATTTGGCAATAAATTTTGAAAAAACTGGTTATGTCTTTTACCAAAAAGATTAGTACTGTAGTTTCATAATCATCGACGCCTATAAGAGTCACGTCTAGACATATAAATAATTCATTAAGTAAACAAAGTTATAAATGATTTTTTTTAAGTATGACGCCTATGAATCGTAATAATCCAATAAATGTGTTTAGCGAGATCGTCGACTTAAACATTGAAATCCCTTCAAATCTCTCCTTTGAAATCCCTTCAAATCTCTTCTCCCGAAGAAATAAAAGAAACAAAACGTTCACAAATAATTTCTCTGTAATTCTGAGGCTCTCTACAAGTCCTAAGATTATTGTGAGGATTTATACGAGTAGCCTAAAATGCCAGGTAATCATGATATTCAAATTAGTCCACCGTTTGGATTTTATTGTAGATTATGTTGTAACAAATTTGACAACAAATCTGTAAATCTAGAAACAAAATCTATTCTCGTTGAAATCTTAAAATCACCAATTAAAGCTACACGAATATGATGGAGGCCTTTATTTACCTAGATGAGTTATAAAACAAAACATAATTGCCTTTGCAAATCAAGTAACTCATATAATTTTAACTTTCCAAAGACTATCAAAAGTTGACTTTGAACAAATCAAACCAATTAACTTTTTTGAAACAACTTCCACAAATAACAAAATTACAAATTTGTATTATTTGACTTATAAACAGGAAACAAAAACAATAAGAGTAAGTTGAGCAAGTTTCAGTAATTCTAAAACTTTCAAAAACTAAATCCAACGAATTCAAACTTAGTCCAAATCTAATTCTTGCAGCAAACTAACCACAAAATCAAATGAAATAACAAATCATACAATAAACAAAGTACTGCCAATATTAAATTCCCAACAAATTTTATTCCAAGTTTCTTCCTTGGTGCTACGGCGTTGCCTTTATAAAGCTAGGAGCTAGAGAGTGAATCAATACTTGAAAGTTAGAAGTATAATCTTTTTTTTTTTTTTAATAAGCAAAGGTGTTGTTATTTATTTATTTGTTTTTTTGCTAAGCACGTCTTTATAGATTAAGCAACTCGAAGGATGATATTGTATTCCAAAAGTTCATTTTTGCAACAAATTCTGAAAGTTTTATTGTTAACAAGCCTTTGGATCCATAAAATTATCACATACTTGTAATAGTTGGCATCCAGAGACATAACATGTATACTTCTACGAATGCAAAAAAAAAAAAAAAAAAGATTGGATAAGAACATTTTTAAAAGGTGTTTAAAAAATGAGTTGAAAGTGAAAGTTTTGACTAAAAGTATTATAGTAAGTGAGAGCTTTATATCATAACGTATATTTATTTTACACTATAATGTATTAGAAATTTATATTGCTTGAGTTGAAATCGATAAGTCGACGTTATCAAACACCTTTTAAGTCCCTCCTTCGACAGAAAAGTAAAATAAGATATAGAAAAATTTACGGTTTGTGTATTTCGAATTGCCGACGAATATTGGAGAAGAGAGAGAATGCGATGGCGCAAGACATATAATTGACTGGATAGGCCATAGAGTAACTAAACCAAACGGAGAGAGGCAGAAACGACAAGAGAAAATTACGACAAGTAAAATTTCTGTGAATAATGTCCTGTATGTTGAAGCAGGAATATGACTTGTGAAGTGGCACTTCTTTTTTTTTTTTTTTTTCTCCTTGGTGTAATTTAACAATGCAGAGAGTCAACATATAGTCTGAGTCCCAACTTTACTCAAACCCATGGACAGGGAATTATGTATCTATAAATAATTTACACACAGATGATATATATACTATGCAATATAAATGTGGCGTTTAGAAGAAGAGTTCAAACAATGACGTATTGTAATATGTGAAATTTTTTTGTTATTTGCGGTTGAAACTGTGTGATTGAAACTATAAACCAAAACAAATATATGGATCTTAGCACTCAATTTCACCTCACGTGCATGTCATGTTATATTTAAGACCTTAATTTTAATATTTTTGTTTATAATTAGTAACTATAATCAAATTACAATGGTCCTACATTTTTCAAAATTAAAAAAGCGAAGATTCAACTTCTTGACGGACAAAAAATTAGAATGTACATGTGAAAAATTCATTGGCATTTTGTCTATTAATCGATGTTGTTCTTAATTCGTATGTAGCGGACAAAAATTATTAAATTTCAAAGGCCATTTATCAAAATTAATAAAAGTTATAGCTAGGCCTCTCAGCTAACAAGAGATTAAAGGTGCTTTCCCCCTTAAAAAAAAAGATTAAGAGTATTTTAGTGTGAAATATCCTTATTTTAATTAAGAAAGAGAGATTAGAAATCAAGTTAGAACTTAAATGTTGTAACACTTTTTTGATTTATATTATATGTCAAAGTTTTAAACAGATGTAATTTTGATGTTGGAACTTAGTTTCCAAAAGTTTGCTTCAACGTATTGGTAGAGCGTGCGAGACTGGGGCTCAACTCAATCATAGCGGGGGCATGAATGTAAATATGTTCGGTCTTCTACGTGGGCCCCTCACTTGAGGCTTGTCCTTATCCAAAACACATCCTAATTGGGTCATAGGCCCATGGGCTGTGTCTGCAGTGAGGTCAAACTGATCACAGGCTGTAGGCCGGGCTTAGGCTACATAGCAACTGGGCAGCCACAACATAAGTCTGAAAGGTTGAACATATTGGGTTTAGCAAGTGTTGCACTTGGATCTAAACTAGAGCAACCATATGGTCCATGCTTTGAAGTAAATATTTGATAGACTATGTTTTTTGGACAGGTGTGACCAAATAACAAAATGGCCGAAGCTCTTGTAAAATGACCAAACTGTGCAACCAAGAAAAAAAAATTTTGATACTAATTGTCTTTTTTTTTTCTTTAAACAATTATTTTCATCCTCATGAGTTTATAATCTTACTACTTACAAAATTATAATACTTAATTTAATATATAATATATTTTTTAAATTTGATCTTATTATTTATTTTATTAATAACGATGTTATAACTCGACGGGGTTAAATAAGATTGTTCTTTGCCTTTTATTCTCTTTCCTGGAAAAAGTAATTACTACGACTACTTTGTTTTAGCATTGTAGGAAAGAGAAAATGAAAAGAGAAAGGAAGTACCGGTATACAGCGTAATATTAATTAATTTTCATATACAGCGTAATAGTAATTAATTTTCCCGTTATGGTCTGAAAAAGAAACAAATTTGAGTAAAAGTCTTAGAGCCATAGAGTGGTGGCCTAGCTACTCTCTTGTTGCCGCACCCGCATGCTAATCAAGAAGGTGATTTCAACGAGAAAAAAGAGGTCACAATTTAATGTAGTTTAAACTTTGAATTTATTGGAGGGGGAAGTACTAAATGATGCCCCCCTTTTTTTTTCATGGTAGATCTAAAATGGGGATATTTGAACTTTGATGAACCAGCGGCATTAAAATAGAAGGTCTTTTTTAAAGTGATTTACAAGGATTTTAAAAAGTAAAAGTGTTCTTTTTAAAAGAACATAAAAAAATATTCATAAAAAGAAAATATAGTCAATTAACACAGTCTTCAATACTATGAACATATGGGAACAATAAATGATTGATATTGAAAATAATACCATGAACCCATAATAACGTGTGTAATTTATCAAGACAACAACACTTGAGAAGAACTTTGTGTGCCATGGACGATTATTAATATTTGTTTGCATGTGGTTCCTGTTAGTGTCTCATTATTTGATTCATAATTTGTATCTTTGGTCACACTGCACAGTATTAACTTGGCCAAAAATGAGTCTAGATTTTGGTTCAGTAGATCTTCTTCCAATAGTTTCTTACTATTTTGTTAATAAGGAAAAAAAAAACTATTAGTATGTTTGACATTCTCCTTTCAAACTAAAATTTTTAATTGTTATATCTCCTACAATGTCAATAATGTCAGCAAAAAAATTTACTATAGTATAAATTTTTCACATATTATAATATTTTTAATCAATTGGTTATGATCTTCCAAACATCTTATAAGAAATATAGTGAAAGGCTTAGCTTTTCTTCTATAGTTTGGTCAAATAATCATATGCTTGAATGGTTGAATGTAAAAAACATTTGACCTTGTCCTCATCAAACATTTTGGCATCTCCTATGAAGAGACCAACACAAAAATAAATATACTAAAATCATATTAATAAATAAATAAATAAAATGAAAGTAGGGACCCAACAAGTTTCTAATGCGGCATCCCATCCTTGGTCAGAAAACCTTGCAACTTTCAACTAGTACATTATTTGCTTTTCTGTTTTCTCCAACCCTTTATCTCTCTCGCACTACGTACACAACTTTTCCTTCTCAAAATAACATTTTTTTACTTCTTTTTTTAAATGAATATTATGATTATTAAAACACATAAACCACCCCTATTGATGGTCCCCAAAACCCTCTTTATTCCCTTTGGCATCTCAAAAAGCTTCTGCTATCCACGTCCTTCGAACTTTGAATCCCTCAAACTCCACCCCCCCTCACAACACCAACCAATAACTTCTACTTCCAGTTATTTTTATTTTCCTTCCAACCAAACAGAATCAAAGAAAGAAAAGAAAAGAAAAGAAAGATCGGACGCTAAACTAATGAGAGAGTTCGAGTACGACGAGCTTGTAAAGGCCACGGAGAGTTTTTCTCCTTCTACACTTATCGGCAAAGGAAGCCACGGATCCGTTTACAAAGCCAAACTTACAAACGACAATAACAACAACAACAATCTCGTCGTCGCCGTTAAAAAGCCTTTTCTGCATGACGGCCATGAAGAAGATCATCACGACCGTTCCAAGCTACAAAACGAGATTCGAGTCTTGTCATTTTTGAGACAGAATCGCCACGTCATCGATTTCCTCGGCACCAGCCGCGGAAATGGAAATGGAGATAATCGGCAACAGGAGCTACTCGTGATGGAGTACATGCCCAACGGCTCTCTCCACGACCTCCTCCATGTCAGCGAAACGCCGCCGTCTTGGCCGAAGCGGATCGAGATCGCCGTCCAAGTCGCCAGGGCCGTCCGATTCCTCCACGACGAATCTCGGCCGTCGGTCGTCCACAGAGACATCAAGTCGGAGAATGTCTTGTTCGACTCTGATTTCGTCGCGAAGCTCGCGGATTTCGGCCTCGCCGTGCTCGTCCACGTGGACGATCCGGGTCAACCCGCGGGCACGATCGGGTACTTGGACCCGTGTTACACGACGCCGCTTAAGTTCAGCGCCAAAAACGACGCGTTCAGCTTCGGCGTTTTGGTGCTGGAGTTAGTCAGTGGCAGAAAGGTTGTTGACTTCAGCAGGGACCCGGCGGGGATAGTGGAGTGGGCCCTCCCGCTAATCAGAGGGCAACGCGTGGCGTATATCTGTGATGCTAGACTTCCATTGCCTAATGATGATGACGTGGAGGGGGCAGTTAAGCACTTGATTTGCGTTGCGGCGAGCTGCGTGTCTTTGGACGAGGATTGTCGGCCGTCGATGTCCGATGTCGTTTTGGGGTTGGAGGGTTGTTTTTTGGAGAGGGTAAGGGTTTCCATTTGGAAAGGTGTCGTTTTGGTGATTGCGAAGCGGCGTCGTAAGCTGGCCAAACGGTGGCGAGGGAGGCGTGCCTCGTTGCAAAGTCATGATAGTGATTGTCGTCCGAGAGGGAAGGTGTCGTTGAGAGAGGTTTTGGCTGCCACATAGGCTTTGAGCATGTTAAATTACAAATATGATTTAGGCAAACTCGGGCAGCAACAAGATTGGATAAATTGTAATTGCAAGTTTAAATTAACGATAGTTTCACGCATATTTCTGCTGTTTAAGATTTAAGAGCTTATTTTTTAATTAATATTCGAACGTCGATTAAAAAAGTGTGAAGTTTTTGGATAAACATGGTGGCCATCGGGGTACAAAGTCCAAACAGAAGATTCTCAAGATTAGGTGTGCCCACCCTTTTCTTAGATGTGCTGTCATTTCTTCTTTCTTTCTTTCTTTCTTTCTTAATTTGCTGTGGGAATTTTACTTTTCCTTAATTTATTCTTCCTCGTGTACTTTACATTGTTTGCGTCTGTACTTTTTTTATTTTTGGGCTAATTCCCTTTATCAATGGATTTACTTTATGCGATTTTCTCTTTCGATAGGTGCTCGTATTCGGTGGGTTTCTTTTATTTCCATTTTTCTAGAACGGATGCGGTATCTCATCTCATTCACGAGGAAGGATGAATATTATAATACAAGAAAATTTTCATTTTTTTTTATCCAAGAAAATATGTTACCTGCTTAATTTATTGAAGATTTTTTTTTCCAATTTTGGTTCATCAATTATAACATTGTATTTTTTTAAGTAAAATTAAAACAATGTATTGAAAAGTGATTTTTCTATTAAAATGCTAAAATTTAAGTTGGCATATTGATTTTTGGTATTCCATAGAACCACAACTGCCTAACATGTTGACATTCTACTGAAGAGAGCCATTATTGTGATTGTGTCACATAATTCGAGAGATGCTCTTTATTGGAATTATATTGTAAATTCAATAAAATACAATAAGACCCGTTAAAAAATCGTATTAATAAAACTTTTTTTTTTATTTTTTTAATGAGGTTTTTTAACCTTTAGATGAAAGATCTATGGTTTAAAAATGCTTTCCTATTTAAAGAAAAATAGACACAATCATATATAATCATAAATTCTAAAACCAAAAAAAAAACCTAAAAAATAAATCAAAAACAAAAACAGAAACATTTGCGACTCCATGGGCGCCGATAGCGAAGGAAGTAGAGGGAGAGTGGGTGGGGGCGCTCAACGACGGTGGGTTGAAGGTAGTTGCGGTGGTATAATGGCGAGGTTGCGAACAACCGAACAAAGAAAGTGCGACCTTAATTCGTGACTTGCATTTTAGCAATCTCCAATGGTGGACTCGCCGATTGGAGGGTCAAAGGGCAACGAGGGTAAATAGCCGAGGGGGGATTTACGATCCATGGAGGCGGATTGCGACAATATTGTCTTAAGGTCACCCACGAGCTTGCGACCCTTGGCGAGGCGCCTTCACCTCCGCGCATAGAACTGTAGCGAGGAATCGTGACCCTCGAGACTGTTTCGACCTCCATCTCGTGATCACAATTTTACTTCACGACCTCGTGATGGTCTTTTGTGTGGGTGGTGGTCATCGGAGATAGCAATGACGGCCCTTTTGTGACACCCAATAATTTTTAGTGCATTCTATATGCAATAATTAAGAATTTATGTTACGTAATTTAAGTGCAAATTTTTTGAGCAAAATTTTATATTCAAAAAATTTGTTAAGAATTTAAAGAGCGATTTTAGCATTATGAGGATTATTGTTTTAATTCGATTTTTATAATAAATTTCATAAAAGTGAAATTGAGATTTTTGATATTAAAAATCATGTCACAGTCTTAAGTAATGAATGAATGAACTGAATATAAGAATTAGATGATAAACAAAGAAAAATAAGCCAGAAAGATTAATGGTTGCACAATGTGTTGCAATAAATTTTAAGACAGAAATACTGTATAAGGGATACACAGTATTAAAATCATTTAGTATGAGAATAATACAATACACTAATAAAATTATGCAGTATAAGAGTTATACTAACTGCATAAAGCTAAGCAATATGAAAATTGTACTCTATAAAGTTAAGCAATATAAAAATTATACTGCAAAAAGTAATACAATATGGGAATTATACTGTGTGAATGATGTAGAAATTTGTGGACAATGAAAAACAATATAGAAAAATATTGGCAGTATGGAAAATATATCAGTATTATAAGAAAAATAAAATGTAGTATAAATTTATTCTGTGTAAAAGGTTGTGGAACCCACTAGAATACCACCCAAAAGGTAAAGAATTGGCCACATTTCCCTCTATAGTGGATCCAGTTTTAGGCCGTATTTTTTTGACAATTTTCTTTTCACCAGGGTCCTTATGATGGTCATCATTAGGTTAGATATTCATTTGGAAAAGACCACACTTTATGGTCATCATTTTCATGCAAAAATTGTAGAAATGCTCTCTTTCTTCTAAAACCAAAAACTGGCAGCCCTCCTTTGATCTTTCAAAGATATTTTTCAAGTTTAAATCTCAAATTAGGCTCAAACTCAAGATTCAAGAGTATTAGTTCAAGAACAAGCAGTTTTTGAGATAAAAATCTCAACTTTTTATTTATGGGATTTGTGTTTTTTTTTTCTTGAGTTTTTGGTGATTTTAATGGGGGGTTTTGCCATGAATCATGTTAAGGAAATTGGCCAAAATTCTAGTCTTTGTAGAGGGTCACAAAGCTCACAAAATCCTTAGGTAAGACCTTAAATTTTACTCTAAAGTTTATGTTCTTTTTTATGGATTTTGTATGTATTGGTCTAGGTACGGACTATATCATGTAAAATAAACTTTATGGTATGATTATGATGTGAGATTATATATGATGATGATGAAGCATGTCATAAAGCTAAAGTTTAAGATTTTAAAGGAAAAGTTTTATAGACTTTGATTTTAAGCAAAGTTTGGATAGGTTTAAAGGAAAGGAATTTAACATGCTTAGAGGATGATTTACTTTATGAGTTAAACATAAAATTTGCCCAAAACAATGAAGGTAACAACTTTTATTAACAAAGTGTTGTAAAATTCCAAAATGACTAAATTAAAAAGATTATTTTAAATTCGGTAGTTTTAAAAAAGGCCAAAAATCCCACAGCGTAGTTTGAATTTCAGGTAAGAACTCGTTGAAACTGTGAAATATCACGAACGGAAGAACTCGTTGAAACTGTGAAATATCACGAACGGTTCGCAAAACTTTCGTGCGGTTTGAGTTATAAATTTTACAGCATTTAACTACAAAATTTCAAAACAGTAATATGGGAAAACATTTTGAGATTTGTTGACTTCAACCAAAGAGCTTTTTATAAGTTTAATCCTTATTAAAAACTACACTTTTTGGTATAAGATAATTATTTTTTTTCTTAGAGGTCAAAATGTCGAGAATTTTGTGTTTCAAGTTAAAACCATAAAACCAATTGACATGGGAATTTTCAGTGTGAAATATTGGTTTTCTACACCACTATAGGTAGTAAGAAACCACTGATTCTAAGTTTGAAAGAATTTAAAAGTGTCTATCATGAAAAGAAAGAGAAAAATATTAAGGGCGTAATTGTCAAAATTTTAATATTACGGGTTAAAACCGTAAAGTTTTAATAAAATAGATTTTATCAAAAAGAAAACTGATGTTTTGTTTTTCGACAATATTACGAGAAGTAAAGAAATGTAAGATATTACAAGAAGTAAACAAATGTAAGTTTTGATTTAAAACAAGTTTTGAAAGTTTTTTAAGACCCATCAATAGAAAAATGGTCATTTTTCATTAAAAAAAAAGAGCCAAAATGGACCCCTAAATGACCGAATTAGGAAAATGTCTAGCGAGAATTTTTTTGTACCCCATAAGTAATAGAGCGGTGAAGTAAAATGAGAAGTTTAGTAAAGCTAAGTGACTTACAAATACCTGTGTAAAATTCCATATCCTATAAGTAACGAAGCGGTGAAGTAAAATGAGAAGTTTAGTAAAACTAAGTGACTTACAAAAACCCGTTAAAAGTAAAATTATCATTTTTAAAAAAACCCTAAAACATAGCCAAACACTTCAAATTAGTAAGTCGTTCAAAACTGTCTAGAAAGACGTAGAATTTGATCAATGAACACTTAGGTAACAGAGAGGGGAACCGATAAGAATGAATGGCTAATGTTTAAGTTCTATTATCGATTAAGTAAGTTGATAATGAGAAAGGTTAGCTAATAATCGGGTGTCATTTGAAATAAGACATAGAAGCCGACTAATAAAAGGAAAAAGGAATGAAATGGGAACGCTAGAGCGTAATCTTTGTAAGTTTTAGACCTCACCTATAGCATAAAGAAAATGAATTTCAGATGCTTTATAAATGTTTAAAATGTGTTGCAATTGTGACGCAAAATGTTTTAAGTTGTTATGCTATGATGTGCATAAAGTTTTAAAGTTCAAGTTATGAATTGTAATGTATTTGCATTTATTATGTTTAATACTTCAATGCTAAGTTATAGCATAATATATGTTTAGTATTGTACATGCTCACTAAATTTTACAAGAAGATAAATCAATGATGATAATTAAAATGTTGTACCAGCCTCCTAGATGAATGGTATACAAGTCATGTTAAAGTCACAACCTCGTCATTCGATGGTCATAGGTCTTCCACAAGGGAAGCACTATGTTATGTCAAAGTTATGATCTCATGATGATGTTGGTACAAATATTTAAGCTTACAAGATAAAGTAAGATAAGAACGATTATAAGAGCCCAAGTAAGTTATGAATAATAATAAAAAATTCATAATTGGATGTACATAAACAAGCATAAATGGAATCATGCATTATGACTTTGCTTGCATTCCTTTCTATTATATGTTTATGAAATACATTTATGAAAAACATTTTAAAAAATATTTTACAAGGAATGTTCATGAAAAATGTTCACAAGAAAAGGTTCATGAAGAAAGTTTTGTGAAAAAAGTTTAAAAGCAATGTTTTACGATGAATGTTTTTTATATGTTGTGAGATTATGTTTGAACTTATCGAGCGAAAGCTCATTATAAGTTATTTTATGGTGTAGGTAATCCTACGGGAGACCAATATGATTAGTTAAAGAGTTCGGTGTTGTGGAGAGACAAATGCAAAGGTTGGGTATGGATATCACTACGGTAGTTTTTCGCTGCTTAAAGAAAAGGATTTTTGCTATTTGAAATAGTGTTTTAAAAGATTTAAGACAGTAAATTTTTAAGGAAATGTTTTATAAAAAACATTTTAAAATATTTATTTTATGAAATATTTTAAATAGTTATGAAAAGCACGAAAACATAAGTTTTGTTTTAAAATAGGTTTCGAAAGTTTTCAAACATTCGTTAAGAGTAAAATGATCATTTTTATAAAATGGCCTAAAAGACCCCGAAACACACGAATTAGGAAAACACCTTTTAGCGAGAATTTTTCCATAACCTATAAGTACAAGGATGGTAAAGTAAAACGGGAAGTTTAGTAAATTTACAAGGCTTACGAAAAAACCCGTTAAGGATAAAAATCATCATTTTCAAAGAAACCGCTAAAATGGAGAATGAATACTCCAAATCAACGAGACGCCTTTAGACAGAAAATGTTCTGTAACACGTTGTATAATGAAGCCGTCAAGTGAGATGGAAAATTTGACTAAAGGACATTTAAGTTAAGTGAAGAAAAGCTAAACCGAAAAAAAAATATGGTTAAGTGAAAGAAATTAATGATAACGTATAAATTGTATTATCGATCAAGTAGGTCGATAATAAAAAAGTTAGCTAATAATCGAGTGTCATTTGAACATGACACAAACTCGACCAATAGAAGGGGAATGAATAGAGTTGGAATGTTAGAGTATTATCTAGGTAAGTTCTAAAGCTTGCTTATAGCATGAAGAAAATGAATTTTAAATGCTTTGAATATGTTTTATGGTTGCATTTGATATGCATAAAGTTTTAAAGATCCAATTAAGACTTGCAATATATTTGCAATTTTTATGTTTAAAGTATGTTTGCATTTGTTATGCATAATGTGTTGAAAGTTCAAGTTATGATTTGCAATATGTGTCACAACCCGCATTTTCAGGTCATGATAAAACTTTTTCTTACTTACGTATGGAAGAAAATTAGGAAATATATTTTTTTTCCACATACAAAAATTAATACCTTGGGTAACATAAATATATACATATATTTACTCAGTTCACTCATTTGTACATTTCTGGTTTTAGTACCTTGGAAACATAAATATATACTTGTACTTGCATAAACAACCGCTTCTTATGCAATACTATTTCCTAAATCTTACATTTCAAAATAGCATAAATTGTGTTACAGTGGAAACATACAACAGCGGATTCCATACCCAACCTGCACACCAATCATCCCTCCGCCAGCTCATTAATAAATTTATTCTGACTTTCTCATCGGAATACCTACAACATGAAATACTTAATGAGCTTACGCCCAGTAAGTCTCATATAACCCACATGCACATTCAATAAAATGCATGATCCAATTATGCTTTCGTATAAACCTTCTTTATCATTTTCATTTCTTATCTTTAACTAGGGCCTAAGTGCTTGTACCATTGTGCACTTAGGTCTACCTAACATCGTGACCATACTGTATCCTTAAACTCCTATTGAGTCAGGAGTCAGTACGATACTTTTTTTATTTTTGGTGATATATTTACTAGTCCATTTATTACGGTTGTCATACCATGCATGAAGTGATCAACACATGTTATACACAAAGCTTAAATACTCTTGTACGATATAGTACATACTGGTACATATTTTTATACACACAGGTATATATTAACATACACACCGGTATACAATATAATATACACATAGGTATTTACTTAGTATACTCACAAGTATACACTAATATACTTATAGCTACTCATATCATAACATACACACAAGTATACATCTTGATATACACACAGGTATGCATATTTATACATTATATTCTACACCTATAATTTCATACTGTAGGTGAGATGGGTACTTACTTGATTCAAATGTCGAGCAATTTAACCTCGGTTTCTTCCTTCCTAGTCTTCTAGGATCCTATTGTCCAATTTCAAAGCTATTAGCCAAATTTACTATGTTTCAATACAAAGTGATCATTAATTAAAAATTTGAGTTACATAACTATATACAACTCCAAAAATCATTGGTTTTCTTATTTCTATCTTACTTTATCCTATCATCTTTAACGTAGGGTAGAAATCTTCTAATCATTCCTTTTCCCCATTTGGAACATTTCAGAGCGGTTCGGGTTATTCTAGCAAAAATAACGATTTTGCCCTCCGTGGGTCTACTAATCTTGTAACGCCCCTATGTGGGGGTTAACAGTTTTTAATGAGATAAAATAAAAATAAATAATAAAAGTAAAACCTTAAAAATAAAATTTGCCCGGGACTTAAATGAAAACTCTCAACTCAAAAATAAAAATATAAACGACAAATAAACCACAGTTTTAATGTAGCACCTTAAATTTAATAATATAAACTGTTGTCATCATCATTTTAACCCTCAACACATTGTAATACAGTCACAGAAAGTAACAATTGATGCTTACATTATCATGAAGAACATTCTCAACAATTGAAGCAGTCCCAATGTAATATAGCTACATCACTTCCTCAACTATATTTCTCGTAGCCACCTCACACTTAGTGAGTCCTGAAAAGATAAAAATATAAGGGTATGAGCAACACTATGCTCAGTAGAGAAAGCCATTACTCACCTTTAGGTTTTTATCATTACCACATTAAAATCTGCATGGTTAATAAGTTACATCATATTCCAGATTATGAGGTTTATTATGATCACATCTTATGGATACCGTAGTTAATCATTACCAAGTGTCATAATTACACATTTATACAAATATTAACAATCATCATTGTTCCTAGGTATCCATGTTAAATTGAGTATCACTCAACTCATCGAAACCCAAATGGGCGCACTTGATCACCCTATAAACATTCCAAGGGTGTTCCGGTGAGGGGACATCAAGCCCCGAGTCCTCACCAAATCGATTCCTGTACAGTGTGTTCTGGGACTTTCAACCCAAGGAAGCGTCATCGCCTTCCCCCTATTTTACCTTTTAGGGTATTCATGCCCAAGGACGTAACCGTCGCCCTCTTCATGTCTCACAATTTCTCTATATTGAATCATTATCAATAGAGTTAGTTTTCCTAACCATGCTTCTCAATTTATAACATGTGTCAATTCATTATGTTCCTCGCCGTACAATACAAGACGAGTCCATGTCATAGTTTCATATGTGATAATCATATAATATCAGTTCAACATAGATATATATATATTGCGGCAAAACAATCAATTTTAATTCTATAAAAACCTCACAAAAGATGAGTAATAGAATCCCTACCTTTTAAGCTTATCAACAGTCTCTTAATCCTGGAATCAATTAACGTTAGTTCCATACTCCCTTGATCCTAAGGCGTGCATAAGGACAATTAAAACTAAAGCACAACATACAACTACATTCATAAATAAATCATGTGTAAACCTATCTTACTAGTATGCCATTAAAGCTTTTATATAAATCTCTTTTGAATACCACAGTAAACAATTTTTGTCTTAACACAATATAAAATGTGAACAAGTAATCTATAAGTTTTAGTCCCTAATAAGATTCATCAATCACTTAGGATAATATTGGAAAGGTTGCAAGACATTAAAGAATTAGGTGGTGAGCAAAGATGGGTTCTTGGTTCAGGTTAATAGTTGGTATACCATAACAAACTAGCAGATTTACTAGTTTCCAATACAAAAATTGAATAATTCTTAGAAAATAAAATACAACTCCGATTTAGGTTTATGATAGCTCGTTAGAAAGCCTAGGATGCTACTTTTCAAATATGCAAACCAATTCATAAAATTCATTTTAATTTAATCTTAGAATTTCAAGAAATAACCACTGCCCATAGAGGTATTACAAAGTTTAACAATATAAATTTTCTGTCTAGGGCATATACACTTAGACTTCATACATATGTTCCAAAATAGCAACAAACATATACTTAGGTTTAAGAACGCAAATTTGAATAATCCTTTAGTATAAAAGAAAATTTATAAATGAAAGACTAAATTTGTTCATAAGATTCTAACCTCGGATTATGGTTAGTTGGAAGCTTGAAATGGCTTCAAAACAGGTTCCTTTACTTCGGTATGACTGAAATTCTTGCTCAAATGGAGGTGATGGTGGCTGATTTTTATGGCTGCCTTGAAGAAGTTCTCTAAGTATTTTGCTTCAGCAAAGAAATGAGAAGAAGAGTGTGGGAACCGTGGAAGAGAAAGGAAGAAAAGATGAAGTCTTTGAAGAGAAGTGATAGAAACAATTATAGAGGAGACATGCTTCAGCATGTCACGGAGGAAATAAAGAAAATGAGGGTCAAGAGTAGTTGGAAAAGATATCCTTATGTCTCATCTAAAGACTTTAACACACATAATGCCAATATGACATTTTTGAGATTTATTAGAAGTTCTAAGGCTTTTTAGTAATCATACTAAATAAATATAGGAGAATTTTAGAAAACTTAAAAATAGATAAAAATAAATATTATAAAATAAATTTAAATGAAGCAATTTTTTTTATACACTAAAAATTAATTTAATTACCTCAATACCCGTTAGGAGAATAACGGGTGTCACAGCTCTACCCCCCTTAAAGAATTTCATCCTCGAAATTTCAATTCTAGCAATACTAGTAAAAATTATGATTCCACTATGATTCCAATTCTGAGTCTAAACCGTTAATGTTGTTTGTCCTCCACTTATTTACTTGCATAATAAATCTTACTCCTAAATCCCTCAATGAGAGTATTTCTGACAAGTTTCAACTTGTAACACCGTATAATAGTCTAAGAATCTGATCAGGCATACATATTTACCATACCATGATTCCAGTCCTTCATTGTCCATGGACTGTGATTTACAATCACATTTAAGGAGATTGCCAAAGAAATTTTATATACTTCATCTTTAGGTTCCTTTTCCTTTTTGAGTAAGGAAAAGTCAAATATATTTGATTTCATACCTCAACTAATAAACTAAAACATAATCATAAAACATATATCACAAACACTTCTATTCAAAACCATACATTAAACTTATTCATAGAGATATTAAACGGAATCTCAGAGTTGCAAACTACCCGACATATTTTTCATTAAACAGCTATCCTCATGACACAAACATTCAACCCAAATAATATACTCATATTTCATATGGAATATCCCCATAACTGACTCTGGTACTTCCACATAATATTAACAGAATATTACACATTACAAACATAATACGGATACGTTTCGAGAGTACAAGGCACTCCGTATACCAGCTATCCATATCATGCATGCTTAGAGGATACAAAAACATCGATAAACAAAAGATCGGACCTTAAGAAGGATGCGTTTCGAGAGCATCAAGTACTCCGTATCCAGCCATCCCGGCATTAGGCTCAATGAATCTAAAAGATTGAACAACGACGTACCACAAGAAACACAGAATACAAGGCAAACGGTTATTCGTAACACACGAAATACGGACACACATGCCTACATGCCAAAGATAAAACAAAAAGATTACAGATGGAGATTCAAATCAATTGGCCGCTCCCGGCTTTCCTTTTCCCATTCAAGCTTGGATGTTGCAGTGTCGGATTCTGGATGTATGATTTGCATTTTATCTATCAATTCCTCAGCTGTTGAAGCAGTAACAAAGATTTGTCTCTCCGATTCTGTAGTGATGTTTTCTTCCACAGCGTAATCTAGAAATTTCAAAAGACCGTCATAAAAACCCTTTACGTTCAACAGTCCCAAAGGTTTGGAATAAAAGCCCAACAATTGCCCACAAGCAACTATAAATATTTCCTCAAGAGTACCTAGACCACCAGGTAATGCTATAAAAGCATCAGAATTATAGATTATGTCTTTAAAATTTTTAGGGATACTCCTGACTCCTTCTCCCTTACCTATGGCTTCCTTACAAATGTTTCCTTCAACTGGAATATGAGGCCAAATTCTTACATCAGTAGCGTCGCTAGACCTAGCTGCTAGTGCCATATTTACCATCATTTTTATACTACCACCCCCATAGATTATGTTAATCTTCTTGCGTGCTAGGACTTGCCCTAAGTGATTTGCAGCTTCTAAATAAGCTTTATCTTTTCCAAGGCTGGAACCACAAAAGGCACAGACATTCTTTATTTTCTTCGTGGACTGGGAGGTAGACATATTTGGTTTATAGAAGTGGTTGCTTAATGTCTGCTCCACTTAGACTTCGGGTTCTACATGAGTTTTTAAAGATGAGAAATATACAAAAAGGGCTAAAGAGATAGACGAGTAGGTAATGAAAAGGTACTCCAAAGATTTAAACAAAATCTTGTGCGGATAAGAAAGTAAGATAAGGTGATTGATAGTTTACAGAAAATCTGATTCACTTTTTGAAAAAGATTAGACTCTAATTGTATAACTTTTGACAATTGAGAACAATTCGACAGAAGACCCTCATGACACAACTGTAGACTTTTTGACAAATATACACCAAGTCTAGAAATTTAATATAAACGACAAATACTGTAGAACTTTTGAAATTTGAGACACAAATCTTGAAATATCTGGATAAGCTTTTCAAAATTCAAACATATTACTGTACCGTATGTGACGTGTCTGATAAGATAATATATTTTATTATATATATATATTTAAGAAAATCATAAATTAAATAAGATATTAACACTTACTGTATCAATCTAATAATCACAATTATTTCAAACACAAAAGCAAATATTCTGAGTAAAAGAAAAACACAAACTGTTGAACATCAGCTAAAACTGCTTCAAATAAGTAAAGACTAAATAACCTTTATAGAGCGATGACTTATTCCCCATCCAGTTTTCTTATGGCTTGACAAACAGGATCTAGAAATACCATATTCCTGAGGCGTTGTCTTTCTGTATAAAATTTAGGCCAGAGTTTAAAAATAGCTCCTTGAACATATCCACTAGGGTGACCATGGAGAGGAGGATGGATGCTATCCAAGTTCTCCTTTGAAAGTCCATCCCTACAAAACCTTATTTTATCCTCTCTATTCGTAGACATATAACCAGGTGAAGTACATTTACCGTTACAATTTTGTCTTCCACATTTGTTACAAGTGACCACGATGGCACGAGCTCTTCTTTTCATTGCACTACGACTGGTACCTGTTCCTGGTAAACCGACATCTTGACTAAAGTCACTCGGAAGGATTTTCCCCTCTATTAACATTCTCACATCACAAGGGATGCCAAAACGCATAAGAATCCACAACCGAGTAATTCTAGCCTTGTATTTCTTTCTGATAATCTTTTGGGAGAGTGATGGGAAATACTTTCTCAGATGTTGGTACTTTGGGTCCATGATGAGATGAAAGAAGAGTAAATAGAAAGAAAAAAATTAAGATAGTAAATTGCAGAATCCTAGAATTCCTTCTTCTTTTAGAGAAAAAGAAGAATTTTTAATGAAAAAGAAGAGGATTTGCGATTTAAAGAGAAAATAACAAATTAAGAGAGAAAAAGTGAACTCGGAGAAATAAGCTCCTATGCGCAGTAAACGTATATGTAAACAATGATTAAACCACTGTATATGACACGTATAGAAACCACGTGGGAGAGATAGTGTGAATCAAACTGATTTAAGATTTGAACTAGGCCCAAATGTTCTTAGTTGAAAATGGTCAGGTTGTTTCGGGCCTTAACACATTTAGAACGAGTTAAATAACAAACATAAAATTGAAAACCAATTCGTATGAATCTTAAACCCAATTCAAAGCCCACTATAGATAAAGTTAACTATGAACAACAAATCTAATTTAACGACAACAAGGATCTTCCTGAATGATATTTAAAATCATTTCATAACAACACAATCTTCCAGCAACTCAAATAATTTTGTTTTAATCAAAACCTTATTGAACAATGCATACACCCATATGTTATTCCTAATACTCAACATCTATCAATGGATTCATCATCATTGCTATCAAGGGTTTAGAATGTGACTAACCTTGAAATCAATACGATTTACGTCTTCCAACATAGACCATATCAACGAACAAAGACACTTGATGTTACTACTTAAGAACATCTACAATCCCCACAATTCTACTTATACAATATATAATTTCCTCATATAACAAAACCTTAGGTAACCAAAAGATTCACTGATACACTTAAATACAATGTACGTAACGAAATATTCCAATTTTGAGATTCATGCATTCTAGACTTTACACAGTCTCAACAGACCAAAAGTCTAACATTTATCTCTCTCAAGATTCAATACCATGATTCCCAACTTATATCATATTCCTCAAATAAATAGAACTTTCAAGAAAAGTTATTGACACTTATGTGCTCCATCGAATCCACACATAATCATTACTTAGGTTTGAATCAATTACGAAAAATTTGGCATATCTATGCCAAACTTTGAAATCAATAAATCAAGCCTTATATTTCTTATTGTTTTTCACGAGACAAAAGGCTTTTAAATCCTCGTATCTACACGAATTTCTCATCGTTTATACGAATTAGATATGCTTATAGATCCAAATATTATACGAATCTCTCATAAGCAATCTACTTATAAACTCATTCCATATAATTATCATTCTCTTATAACTATTAATACTTTCCTTCTATATAATTATTGTACTCATATAACCATAAGTATTTTCATTCTATGGCCTTTCCATGTTACATCCTTCTAGACTGTATAAATCAATGTGAAGGTTCATTTTGATGATGACAATGAAAATTCAGCTTCAAAACCATCTCAAAAATATATTTTTTTAAAGTGGTGCTACACTCCCTAGGTTAACCGAACCTAGGCTCTGATACCAAAAATTCTGTAACGCCCCTATGTGGGGGTTAACAGTTTTTAATGAGATAAAATAAAAATAAATAATAAAAGTAAAACCTTAAAAATAAAATTTGCTCGGGACTTAAATGAAAACTCTCAACTCAAAAATAAAAATATAAACGACAAATAAACCACAGTTTTAATGTAGCACCTTAAATTTAATAATATAAACTGTTGTCATCATCATTTTAACCCTCAACACATTGTAATACAGTCACAGAAAGTAACAATTGATGCTTGCATTATCATGAAGAACATTCTCAACAATTGAAGCAGTCCCAATGTAATATAGCTACATCACTTCCTCAACTATATTTCTCGTAGCCACCTCACACTTAGTGAGTCCTGAAAAGATAAAAATATAAGGGTATGAGCAACACTATGCTCAGTAGAGAAAGCCATTACTCACCTTTAGGTTTTTATCATTACCACATTAAAATCTGCATGGTTAATAAGTTACATCATATTCCAGATTATGAGGTTTATTATGATCACATCTTATGGATACCGTAGTTAATCATTACCAAGTGTCATAATTACACATTTATACAAATATTAACAATCATCATTGTTCCTAGGTATCCATGTTAAATTGAGTATCACTCAACTCATCGAAACCCAAATGGGCGCACTTGATCACCCTATAAACATTCCAAGGGTGTTCCGGTGAGGGGACATCAAGCCCCGAGTCCTCACCAAATCGATTCCTGTACAGTGTGTTCTGGGACTTTCAACCCAAGGAAGCGTCATCGCCTTCCCCCTATTTTACCTTTTAGGGTATTCATGCCCAAGGACGTAACCGTCGCCCTCTTCATGTCTCACAATTTCTCTATATTGAATCATTATCAATAGAGTTAGTTTTCCTAACCATGCTTCTCAATTTATAACATGTGTCAATTCATTATGTTCCTCGCCGTACAATACAAGACGAGTCCATGTCATAGTTTCATATGTGATAATCATATAATATCAGTTCAACATAGATATATATATATTGCGGCAAAACAATCAATTTTAATTCTATAAAAACCTCACAAAAGATGAGTAATAGAATCCCTACCTTTTAAGCTTATCAACAGTCTCTTAATCCTGGAATCAATTAACGTTAGCTCCATACTCCCTTGATCCTAAGGCGTGCATAAGGACAATTAAAACTAAAGCACAACATACAACTACATTCATAAATAAATCATGTGTAAACCTATCTTACTAGTATGCCATTAAAGCTTTTATATAAATCTCTTTTGAATACCACAGTAAACAATTTTTGTCTTAACACAATATAAAATGTGAACAAGTAATCTATAAGTTTTAGTCCCTAATAAGATTCATCAATCACTTAGGATAATATTGGAAAGGTTGCAAGACATTAAAGAATTAGGTGGTGAGCAAAGATGGGTTCTTGGTTCAGGTTAGTAGTTGGTATACCATAACAAACTGGCAGATTTACTAGTTTCCAATACAAAAATTGAATAATTCTTAGAAAATAAAATACAACTCCGATTTAGGTTTATGATAGCTCGTTAGAAAGCCTAGGATGCTACTTTTCAAATATGCAAACCAATTCATAAAATTCATTTTAATTTAATCTTAGAATTTCAAGAAATAACCACTGCCCATAGAGGTATTACAAAGTTTAACAATATAAATTTTCTGTCTAGGGCATATACACTTAGACTTCATACATATGTTCCAAAATAGCAACAAACATATACTTAGGTTTAAGAACGCAAATTTGAATAATCCTTTAGTATAAAAGAAAATTTATAAATGAAAGACTAAATTTGTTCATAAGATTCTAACCTCGGATTATGGTTAGTTGGAAGCTTGAAATGGCTTCAAAACAGGTTCCTTTACTTCGGTATGACTGAAATTCTTGCTCAAATGGAGGTGATGGTGGCTGATTTTTATGGCTGCCTTGAAGAAGTTCTCTAAGTATTTTGCTTCAGCAAAGAAATGAGAAGAAGAGTGTGGGAACCGTGGAAGAGAAAGGAAGAAAAGATGAAGTCTTTGAAGAGAAGTGATAGAAACAATTATAGAGGAGACATGCTTCAGCATGTCACGGAGGAAATAAAGAAAATGAGGGTCAAGAGTAGTTGGAAAAGATATCCTTATGTCTCATCTAAAGACTTTAACACACATAATGCCAATATGACATTTTTGAGATTTATTAGAAGTTCTAAGGCTTTTTAGTAATCATACTAAATAAATATAGGAGAATTTTAGAAAACTTAAAAATAGATAAAAATAAATATTATAAAATAAATTTAAATGAAGCAATTTTTTTTATACACTAAAAATTAATTTAATTACCTCAATACCCGTTAGGAGAATAACGGGTGTCACAAATCTACTGGAGTTCAATTTCGTTATTCTTACAAAAATAACTACATACTAATTTTAAAATAATGTCCTAGTGGTTAGATCTCCTTATTTCACATCTAGGCCTCATTTTCATAAACCTTTACAATTTAGTCCCTAAATTGTAAATTTTGACAATTTTGCCCCCAAGGCTAAAACTTATCTCTTTAAACCAAAATGACATATTTTTCAAAAGGAACATTTTTACTCAAAGTACCATACCCTAAATCATTTTGCAAAAGGATATTTTTGCCTTTCAAATTTTTTTTTTCAATTTTAATAAATTCTTGAAAAATTAAAATCTCTCAAACGATTGAGATTTTCAACGAACTGTTTACGATGCTTAACAGTTTCGTCGAGATTTACAACTTTGGTGTTTTAACTTTTTAGAAATTCTCACTATACAGGGGGTGGTTTTGGGCATTTTTTAAATCTACCGAGGGAAAACTTTTTTCTTTTAATTTAATCCTTCGGGTATTTTTGTAGAAATATGTTTCTAAACAATAAATCTACCCCTGCATTGGCAGTTCTAACTCTTTTTTGAATCATTTTTATGTCCAAACATTATTTTTGCAAAACTAACCCTAAAATTACAAAAATAATGCTTTTAACGTAAACTACCATTTTTAAATATCCAACCCTCAATTTCACAATATCAACATGCCATAATTTATATTTCCATAGGTTTTAACTAAAAACTTGCTCAAGAACCCATATACTTTTGAGGAAATAAAAATCAAGACAAAAACCACAAATTTTTAAAACTTTAAAATTCAAAACTTACCCCAAATAGCACTCTTTGATTTCTAACATTCCAAGGCTCTTTGAAACTCCTTCCTAGACACCATTTTCATGCAAAAACACCTTGAGTTAATTTCTCCCTTAACCCATGAAAAATCCCTTGAAAAACTTGAAAAAAAGTTAGATTTGTACCCTAAAACTTGTGCAAATTCCTTGAACTCAACTTGTTGAACTTACTTGGGGCTATTTTTGCAAAGATTTTGGTTGATAAAATTTTTGGGAAGCTCTTACTATGGCTGCCGTGGGCTTTGGAGAAGAAAGAGAAATGAAAATTTGGCTAGGGCTGCATTAATTGCATGTTTATCCTTTTAAGTGCTTATCAAGTAGCCCATTGGGTTGCTAGGTGTCACCATGGGATTGGGCCACCTTTCATGACATGGTGGCCCAATAGAAATGTAATGGGTGTCCACTTTGTGGGGCTCAAACTTTACACTGTGTAATTTTTTTACCACACAGCATTTTTCCTTTATTGTCGTGATCCAATCAGTGCAAAACATATCTTTAGACTGCATAAAAATATTTTACTTACCTTTCGTTTACTTTTGGAGGCCAAACGTAACATTTTCTATATCTATTTTTTCACTTAGCAGTATACTTATACTGCATCGGCTTCTTTTTCATGCTAGGTTAGGGTCTCAATAGACTCTATGTCTTATTCATACTCTAATTACCCATTCATATATATCACAATTTTACAATTAATTGTGATATAAAATTCATTTTATGTATATTATTTACAAATTTTTGAGTAATTAAGCTCATAAAATCTGTATTTAACAATATCCAACATCGCATCACATTCACAATGAAATTTCAATTAATATTGCTTACTTATACATTATCACAATTTTACAAAAATTACAATTTTTGAAGATAAATTTATTAATTAAACCCAATTAAATATTAGGTTTTATTAATGATTTTTTTTCTAATCATTACAGTATGTTTGCAGTTGTTATGTTTAATGATTTAAACATTAAGTTATGTCATGCATAATATTTACTAAGATTACAAGATCAGTAATGCAACACTCAAGTTAAGATAAAAAAGTGTTGTATCAACCTAATTTAAGGGGAATATCATGCTAAAATTATGTTACGACCTTGGTGTTCGATGGTCAAGTGTTTTTTGGTACGTACACTTGAGCCCATAGTTCATGTAGAATAAGAAGTTCATAATTGAGCGTAATTAGAATAATGTATTATGATATTGCTTGTATTCCTTTTAAGTAATGTTCTTATGAGAAACGTTTTATGAAAAAATATTTTACGAGAAACGTTTTACGAAAAATGTTTTTGAAAACCTTTTTAGGAAAAATGTTTATAAGAACAGTTATAAGTAAGATGTTTTAAGAGAAAAGTTTTATGAAAAAGGTTTAATAAAGAATGTTTATGTTTTACGAGATTATGTTTAAACTTACTAAGTAAAAGCTTATTATAAGTTCTTTCATGCTATAGGTAGTCCTACAAGAGACTAGTGTAACTAGTTGGTGAGCTCGGTGCTACTGTAGACAAATGAAAAGGTTGAGTATGGATACCACTACGATAGTTTTCTATTGCTTCAAGAAAATATTTTTTGTTATTTGAAATTGTAATGCCCCCTTACGGGACGTCACAATTACCGTCTCATAGCATCTATTATTTATAGTAAAACATAGTATTTTATAGAATTTAAATAATCAAAGTAATATGAAATAGCTTAATTTTTTTAAAAAATAAGACTTATTAATCAAATCAAATAACTTCATCTAAAAAATAAAAATATAGTTGCAACATTATCAAAAACATTAAACTTAATAAAATATCTTAAAACTTGCGAAATGTCATAAAATAATTGAAAAGCTAAAATCTGTGAAATTATAGATAATTGAACAAAAGTTTAAATCATCATTAACACATGATGCGTCACTCCGATATTCCGTTTTTACCACCAAGCACACACCCGCACCGAGCTCTTCCATCCTTATACCTAACTTCTATTCCTAGTTGCAATATGAGAAACATCTAGTAAGCATAATGCTTAGTAAGTACACCATAACTCTCACAAAACATTTTCATCAAATAACAATGTTTAATAAAATAAATTCATCATTAAATAAATATATATTTTTTAAAAATACATATATAATAATACTTCAAAATTTCGTATCATAGGGCCCTGGCATTGTACCTTCATCATCGTAGCGTGCTAGCCACAGAAAGAGTGAGGTAGCGACCGCTCACCGGTCGGTCCGCTCACCGGACCCCATTATCACCATCAATCCATCAAATGTACAACGTCTTTTTAAAACATCAAATTAATAGTATAGATAATACATATATATAGGTTTTCATAAAAAGGTTTCCATCAAATAGAATAATGAGGTAAAAATAATATCATCTTTTATTGTTTTCCATCAATTTCCTCATTATTAAAAATCATCATCTTAAAACGTCTTCATAACATATCATCAACATCAATCTTTTTAATTTTGAACAATCATATTACAGGTGAGAGATGTACTTACTTGATCTCTTTTGAACAATCATATTGCAGGTGAGAGATATACTTACTTGATCTCTAGACTTACTCAACCTTTAATGGTAGGTGATACGACGATTTGGGTCTTCGGTGTGCTCACTTCTTTGAACAGTTCATGCCAAACATTCATATTGACCATAAGTCACTAACAATACTATTAGCAATATATAAACATCTCATACTATCATTAAACATCACCTTATGATGTAACAATATCAAGAAGCACAAGATCACAATTTATGAACCTAGGGTATAATTCCCAAAAGTAGGCATAATGACATTTATTTACTTAAAAATTCATAATAATTTCATCTTAACCCCAAATCTGCTAAATCTAGTGGCATTAAAAACTAGACTTAAAAACAAAGAATTTGATATATTACATGCATATTTTGACAATAATTTACATGAAGAAAAAGTCCTCGAAAGTCAATCTAAATTTCAGGTCTGTTTAAACTATATAGCTTTTAGAGTCAATTTCAAAAAATCATAACTATTTAAAGAAAATTCCGATTTAAGCGATTCAAAAGCCAACAAAAAGCTGAAGATGTCTAGTATTTCAAAAAAATATAAGAAAAATATAACAAGAGAAATACAGAATTGAAAATTACTAAAACACGACGGCTATTGGGTGTTTGTTTGAAAAGTAGGCATAAGGCATCAAAAAAATTTCAATACCAATCCATAACCTAATAAAACCTCAATTAAAATTGTAAACACATAATTAACATGATGCTAATTGATAATAAAATACACCCATAAAGATCTACAAAACAAAAATATGAAAATCTATGATATCTCCAATCTAAGGTTTAATAAGAGGTTAGCCAAAACAACCAAATCATCAAACAAACATGTTAAATAATTAATACACTTATCAAGATGAATGAAATTAGGAAGATTAGAAATCTTGATAAAGCCAAAGAAACCAAGCATGAAGCTAATCAATAAGGAAGGAATAAAGTGTGAGTCTAAGATTACTAATAAGAGGTATTTATATAGATTTTATGTGGATACTAAAACCTAATCCTACTCTAATTTAGTTTTTTTTTTCTTTTTTTTTTTCGCACGTTTATTCTTTTCTTTTTTCCTTTTTTTTCTTCGGCAAAAGGCAAAGTAGGCCCAAAAGGCCCAAGTGCCTCTTTAATTAAACAATACATATGCATCCACGTGTATGTAAATGCAAAACTTTACATAACTAATAAATGTTATATTTATAAAACTTATATATTCTTTTATATATATGTATATATATCAAATAAAAACAAATTAATTAATTAACTTCTTCTCATTATATTTTATTTAACTAAACAAAACAAAATACATTGTCATATTATTATATCATAAATAACTATAATCCATACATAATTGGCCTGAACCTTTTGCTAGCATATCAAACCCCTTATCGTTGTCACCTGTAACATCACTAAGTAGCACAATAGTAAAAAAATATTATTGTCGTTAATTTTAGAGTTAGACTTTCTATTTGCCTTTAAATAGAAAACTTATGTGTTACAGAAATAGTGTCTTAGAAGATTAAAGAAAGAAAATGTTTAAGGAAATGTTTTATAAGAAATTGTTTACGAAAAACAATTTTAAAAGATATATTTTACAAAATGTTTTGAATAGTTATAAAGTCAAGTTTTAAGTTAGGTTTTAGTTTACGTTGCCACGAAAGTCGCAACGGTTTTAAAAAAATTTTTAAGTATGTTTTAAAGAAAAAAAATCTACCTAGTATTTTCTTACTAGTAAGTAAGAGCAAGTTTAAGAAATCATATTTAAGCAAGCTAAGCGACGACCTTAAAAAGGCGGGCCGTTACACAACCTGTCTCATTTTGTTCGTTCAATTACTTGATCCGTTAAATATAATTTTACTCTTGGTCCCTAAATTATGCAGCTTATCCCATTTTAACCCTTAAACTTTAAACTATGTCAAATTGCACCCCTGAACTATGAAACTTGTCCTATTTTACCCCTTCTATTATTAAATTTGTTATATATTGATAGATTAGGCTAGATATATATGAACCTGATTAATTAATTGTAAATCAACGATCAACATTGAATTTTAGTGTTCTGAATTTCATGCATATCAAACCTACAAATAAGGATTTTCACAAAAGAATGTACAATTTTGTTGACTCAAAAATTAATAAGAATTTTGAAGTTCAGTAACTATTGAATCCAATTAAGCGAAGTATTCAATATTATGGCACTGACATAATTTCAGCCTCAAAATTTATTCATAAAATGATAAGTAGGTAGGTTATATTGTAGTTTCTATGCATCATTTTCGTTAGATACCCATAAATCTAAGTGTTTTTTTTTCTTATTTGTTCCTCTTTTTAAATTTTAATTCATATGGTAGCACAAATAAGGGCTCAAAAATTGATGTCTAAAAATATTAATTTAAACTATGGTTTGAGAAACAAAACAAAAAATGAAGAAAGTTTTCACTATAGATAAATATTTTAAAATGTTTAAAATTTAAGGGATTAATTCTCAGAATTAACAGTTCCTCTCATTTTAAACTAACATTAACGATTGATTTTTGCATATCTTAACAAACACTAGTTTTGATGAGTCCAAATATTCGAAAACACCATATCTCGTGAGTTTTTTTTTTTTTTTGTTTAATATGTATGGGGAAACTTGTTGTAACTAATTTTAAACCTAACGCTAACGACGAATATATATATTTTGAGAAAAAATATATTATAGAGAAAATTATATACTATGCGATACTTTTAAAAGTTATTTTTATTTATGTCATATTATTATTTATATTACATGTTAAATTATATTACAAATAAATTTGTATTATATTTTAAAGAAATAAATCTTCAAATATGGTATTTTTGAAAATTAGTGTGCGTTATATGATATTTCTCGGGCACGTGCGTGTGTCCCGGGTTGACTACAATTGTTCAGACCCATTTGATCTTCGGGTTCGGCAACAACAAAAGCAAACTAATAAAGTATTTCATATAATAATTAAATTTATTAATTAAAATTATTTTTATTATAATATGACGATAGTTTTTTATTTTTATCGTAACATATAAAATTTTAAGCTCAGAGTAAAAAAAAAAAAAAAAAGTGGTTTGGACTCTCTTGTTAAACACCCTTTGATCGACCCGACATGAATGAACATCACAGAACCATTAGCCTCCTTCGTTTTCCTCTTCTCTCTCTCTTATCGTCTCCGCAACTCCTTTCCATGTCGACCTAACTCTAACCCTAATTCTAATTCTATATTGACGATGTGGCCTTAATGGTGCTTTGAGAAGTTAACGAGGTTTGCAAGGACAGCGCGAATAAGCTGAGGAAGGAAGAGATGGAGACTCATTTCAATCACAATCTCTTCGAGAGACGACCCATTTTCAAGTCCAAGACTCCCGCTGTTAAATGGATCAAAGAATGGTACCTTTTCCTTTTTCCTCTTTCTTTTTCGTTTCTTCAATTATTTTCTTCCTTTCGTTTCTATTCGCCTCCGATTTTATTGATTCTGCTTCTGGGGCTCAAGTAATGTTGTTGCTTCTTTTCGGAAAATTTGAGATGGTGATTTCGAAAAGGGATTGTCTTGGACTTCATTTGTTGAAGTTAGGGGAAAATTTATGAATTATGAGACTTGATTATTGATTCTTCTTTCCTTATCTATTTATTTTGAAAGGATGTAGAAAGTTTCTCAATCTTATGTGTCTCAATTATTTTTGTAGCTTGGTCACTGAGGAATTGGGTTTTGGTGTTTACTGAAGAAAAAATTTGCAAGTAAAAATCCATAATCTAAGCACTGAACCTGTATCTGGCTTTTTAAACGAACTCATTTGTTTTTAGCTCATTGAAAGTTTAAAATTTTCCAAGTATTAACTGTAATTGAGTAGTGTTTGGAACCTAAATAGCTTGTACACACAAAAATTCTTACAACCATGGTTTAAAAAGGCGTTCGAGACGTACGCCTCGAGGCTCGCCTCAGTTTGAGGCGCTTGATCAGCGCTTCAAGGCTTAAGCCTTGAATGGCTTGAACGAGGCTTACGCCTTTTTTCATTGAGGCGTGCGCCTTGAGATGTTTTTGCCTCAAGGCTTATGAGGCATGAGCCTCAAATTGAAGACTATTTTGAGCCGGTTTTCAATCCATTCTTTTTTTTTTCCCTTTCAAAGAAAGTCAACCCAATATCAAAATCGGGCTTTAATCAGATAAAAATATGCAAATAGATTTTTAAACCCTAAGTCTACCATCTTCTTCGACACTTCTTCATCATCTGCCCCCTTCTTCATCATTGACCCTTTCTTGATCATCAACCCTTGCAACTTTCAAGCCCACTGCCCTATGAGCAGTGACTAGAACGACGGCCCACCGACAGCAGCCACCTCTAGATTCTGACCTCCTCAGCCCTCACTCCTTAGGTTTTTTGTCCCCTTTTTCTTTTATTTTCTACCGTAGGTTGGGTTTTTTTTCTCTTTTCCCCTCTTATAGCTACTGTAGTAATGTATATTTTATAGAAATAGGTGTTATACAAAAGTTATAATGTTATATAAAATGAAATTATATAAAGAGTGTAGTATGTGATTTTTATTCATTTAGATCTATAGTTATTTCATTTTCTTTAAAAAAAAAAAAAGGTAATCTTATGTGCTATAAAAGCCATATAAGTATAACCATATTAGAAGAACAGTAGCATACATATTATATTGTATGTGTTTTATGCACTTTCTTATTGTGTCTTATGGTTTTGTGATGAACTAAGTGTGTGTTTTATGGCATGTTTATGAACTTTATTCAACTTTCTGAATTTTTTTATTTTGCATTCGAGGCTTACGCCTTAATCCGCCTCGAGGCTTACGCCTCAAGTCAATTAGACAAAACGCCTCAGTTCTCGTTTTCGCCTTTTAAAACCTTGCTTGCAACCCATCGTACTTTTACAGGTGTATATGTTCTTTAAATTTCAAATATTCCCAATTGAAAACGAGCTAAAGTTTCTATCTTGAAGTGGGTTGGGGTTGTAAACTTAGTAATTCCACAACATGTCTAATGTTCAAATCCTCCCACATCATGGGCATATGATCCTTGTGTAGTTATAGGCTTCTAGCTAACAATTTATCTTGTCTTTTAGGGTTCCCCAAGATGTTGTAGCGACTGGTGGGAAGTGCTTTCTCTTAAAGTGGGTTACAGGTACCTCTACGTAGTCTCTCTCTGTCTCTCCATACTCCCTTCCCTCTTTTTTTCCTGTTGATGTACTCTCGCGGGATGAATATGTTTTGATTGGCTTAGTATATGAATCTAGCCTTGTGTATTTCTCTTTTATTCAGAGGGCACATTGAAGGCTTTAAAAGAGAAGGCAAAAGAGCCAGAGGTGCCAGAACCAGAACCAGAACCAACAACTGAAGTGCTTTTTCTTTGTAGCTATGAAGGCTGTGGAAAGACCTTTATTGATGCTGGTGCTTTGAGGAAGCATTCTCACATTCATGGGGAGAGACAATATGTTTGCCATTATGAGGGGTGTGGAAAGGTATTGTGTCAAATATTTTCGTTGTGGCCCTTTCAGTGTTGGTGTTGTAACAATATAGCAAATTTGTCAGATTGAGAGTTTTAGATGAGAGTTATATTATTCAAACTCGTCAAAAGGAAGGCTGTTGGGGGGGTGGGTGTTCCTAATCAATGTCAATTATATTCGTTCTGTGATGATGCTGACACGCATAGGTTCTGGTTCATGGCGGAAATCCTGTTTTCCTGTGGCTTTTCAATGCCTCTCTAACTTATGCAGTACTGTTGAAAGTAATTGTGCTTTTGTTGCAGAAATTTCTGGACAGTTCAAAGTTGAAGAGACACTTTCTTATTCATACAGGGGAAAGAGATTTTGTATGTCCCCATGAAGGCTGTGGTAAGGTGATAATTTTCTACCCTCTCTTTATATACATGTATACATAATGTATATGTTTGAATGTATGCACATTGTTGAAAATAATTTGTCCATTGTGCAATGTGTTATGGTTAGCCGTACTTTAAGAAATGTGCTTATTTACATGTCTGTTGGAATGGCACAAAATGAATAATAATAAAAAAGACATATTTGGGTTCTGTATGATCCATAGTTTGTTGCATTCTATCAATTTCAAGTATGAAACCTGCAGGCATTTTCCTTGGATTTCAACCTAAGGTCACACATGAAGACACATTCACAAGAGAACTATCACATTTGCCCATACCCAGATTGTGGAAAGAGATATGCTCACGAGTACAAGCTCAAAAACCATATTTCGTCTCACCATGAAAAGGTTGGTAAACTCTCAGTTTTCATGATTTACTTGATCTTGTAATTTGTACTTTTTAATTATCATGCTTGGAAAGGTTTCATATGTGACTACGATTAGAATGAAAGATACAAAATTTTCCACCATAAGTAGGCTACACTTGCACTTTTGTAGATGACATCAGTGTTACCTAAAGGCAAGACTATATTTGGGTATTACTCTTTTGACTATACGCGATGAGGATTTCCTCCCCATAACTGTTGTTTATTTTACAGAGTCCGGCTATGGATGTGACAAAATATGCCCCAGCTCCAGAGAAGCCAACTAAAACACTCAAGCCTGCGGCAGGAGCTTATGGCTCCGCATCATCGGACCGTCCATACGCTTGTCCTTATGAAGGTTGTGAAAAGGCCTACATCCATGAATACAAACTCAAACTTCATCTGAGGAGAGAACATCCCGAGCATATGTCTGACGAGAATGCTGAGAATGCCCCCACAACAGCCAATGCTGATAATGAGATGGATGAAGGAAGCGACCAAGATGCCTATGGTGGCGGGAGACGTGTGAATGGCAAAAACACCCAAAAGCAAAACAAGCCCAAACCAAGTCTGAAGTTACCTCCTGCGAAAATTGCTCAGCGTAAGGGCTCGACTCCATCTCCTGCTAGGGTGAACAGAGTAAAAAAACCATGGCCAGTTAAAGATGACGTTTACGAGGAAGACAGTGAAGAAACGGAGGAAGACCGTGACAATGTTGAAGATGGTTGGAGATTTGCAGAAAACAACGAGGACGATGATGAAGAAACAGAATATGAAGATTAATTTTTTTAAAAAAATATTTTTTGTTGCATTTGTATTCACACTACATTTTGTTAACGTTTGCTTTTGACTAGGCATACACCATAGCTTTTACTTCTATCTGGCGTTGGAATTATTGAAATATATTATAGATGTCAGTAAAACGTTTAAAAATAGCCATAATTATGCTATGCCTATAAATTTCTCATAGTTTTTCTTCATTACATTGAACTCATTGGCCAAAAAAAAAAAAAAACAAAAAATTCAAAAAATTAATACTTATTAGCAAAAAATTGAGTGAAACGATCATGACTCTAACGCGGTTCAATCGTATGTACATATTAAAGCAATCTTATCCTCGCACGCGGAAATGGAATATATATATATATATATATATTTTATCACATCATTATCTCATGAGACTTGTTCTCGTAAAAGACAAAAAGGTTTCATTAAATAATGACCCACCACCCCAATTGCAAAACTTATTCTGACACACAGAAAGCCGCCTACGGCAAATTAATATATCATTTTGAGTCAAAAACCGGTGTGGAAATAAAAAAGCAGCTACACTGTTGAAGCTAAAAATCATAAGCTCTTTCCGAGAAGTTGTTTATCACATATGCTCTTTTATCAAGTCCACCTTTGCCAAAAATTTTCAGCATCTTTTTCTCTAGCATCAATCTGGTGTTCTGTCCCAAAATTCTGATCTTGAAGGCAACCAGACGACGTCGTTTTAACGATTATGGCGGAGGCTGTTGTTTCGTTTGTGATAGAAAGACTCGGAGACTTGCTCCTGAATGAAGCAAGGTTCTTATCCGGAGTAACAGATGAAGTTGAGGAAGCAAAAGCTGAACTGCAGCGAATAAAACGGTTTTTAGAAGATGCAGATGCGCGTGCAAGGCAAGGAGACAAGACTATTCGCCAACATGTTGCGGAAATAAGAGAAGCTGCGTATGATTTAGAGGATGTCATTGCAACCTTTGCCTTGAAGGCGGCTTCGAGAAGCGAGCAAGGTAGAAGGTACATACTCAAAAGGTTTGCTTGCATCTTGATTGATCTCCACAATGTTGGATCAGAGGTCGAGAAGATAATTGCCAGGATTTCTAAGTCGAGGTTGAGTTTCCAAGCATCCGGGGTGCTATTACAGTCAAGAAACAATGAAATTGAAAGTTTTTCTAACGAGAGGCAGCAAAGAGATCTTAGGCGAACTTTTTCGCACAACATTGATTCTGATTTTGTTGGATTTAGAGAGAATATTGAGGAGCTGGTGTCCCACTTGACAAGAGAAGGAAGTCTTCATAGAGTTGTTTCCATTTGTGGGATGGGGGGTCTTGGAAAAACGACGCTTGCAAGACAGATTTACTATCATGGCGATGTGAGACATCATTTTGATTGTTTTGCTTGGGCATCTGTGTCACAAAAATGTCAAGCAAGAGATGTTTGGGAAGGAATTTTAATTAAACTCGTTTCGCCGTCTGCGGAGAAAAGAAAAGAGATCAAGGAAATGGGGGATGAGGAGATATCCAAGGCGCTTTACAATGTCCTAAAAGAGAAAAAATGTCTAGTGGTTCTTGATGATATTTGGACCACCGCAACATGGGATTGCCTCAAGTCAGCATTCCCAAATGTAAGATCCGACAGCAAAGTATTGTTCACCACTCGGAATAGAGATATAGCTCTACATGCTGATCGCCATAGCATCCTGCATGAACCGAGGTGTTTCAACGAGAGTGAAAGTTGGGAATTGTTTGAGAAGAAAATATATTTTGGAGGAAATGTCACCGGTAATATTTCATCTATCATTCTCTTTCTTTTTCATATTATTCTAAGAATTACATGAATACAGCAAGTACTTTAGATCCATTGTCTTGAAATAGTATATTTGCAAGTCTCCAATAAGTGTTCACATATATGGTTCTTTTGCCTACAGAAAAGAATTGGAAAGAAAATTGTTTGGTTTGCAAAATTAGATATACAAAGAACATAGATAAAATGAAGATATGGATATTCATGTTTCTTTTGATTTTGCAGATTCAGAAGATGAGAAAAAGAAGAAAACATTAGCACGAAAGATGCTCGATTATTGTGATGGATTGCCATTAGCCATTACCGTGCTTGCAGGACTCCTATCTAGTAAACAATCCATTGATGAGTGGGAGACTTTGCACAAGAATATCAAGGCATATATGAGGAAGGGCAAAATCAATGAGCAAGAAGATTCCAACTTAGGCGTCTCATGGGTGTTGGGTTTGAGTTACGATGAATTGCCGTATCACATGAAGCCATGCTTTTTGCACTTAGCCTATTTCCCTGAAGATTTTGAGATAAGGGCAAAAGAACTATGCCTAGTCTGGATGGCAGAGGGCTTCATATCCAGGGAGGATGCAGCATATGAATGCTTAGGTGAATTGGTGCAAAGGTGCATTGTTCAAGTGGCGGAATGGGGCTCAACTAGAAGAATCAAAACATGCCGCATTCATGATCTTATGCGAGACTTGTGCTTGTCAAAGGCTCAAGAGGAAAACTTTCTAGAAACTGTTGATCTTCACCAACACATGGAAACAGGTTCTTCATCTTCTGGCATGACAAGTTCAATCCCAACCAATAAGGTCCGTAGACTTGCCATCTATTTAAATAACAACAGATTTGACGAATTGCTCTTGGTCATTAGGAGTAAGGATGTTTGTCTTAGATCACTTATCTGCTTCAATCCAGAACCGGATACATCCTATGAGCAAGTAATGAAACCCCTTCTCCGTCGCTTCCATTTGCTTAGAGTTTTGAAGTTTGAAAATCTTAGTCAAGGTCATGTCGGAAAGTTGCCCAAAGAAATTGGAAATCTTATCCACTTGAGGCTTCTTAGTTTAAAGGATAGTTATGTGGCAATGCTGCCATCATCCATAGGGAATTTGAGATGCCTCCAAACCTTAGACTTGCGGGTGAAAGCCTTCTATGTTCAGAAGCAACTTCAACGTTCTTTTATACCATCTGTGCTATGGAAATTGGGAGAGCTAAGACATTTGTATCTACCACAGAATTATCTTACAATGGGTCGTCCTTCAAAAAGCTTCTTCACAATTGGCTTCTCTGAAAGTATATTGCGGTTGGGTAATCTTACCAATTTGCAAACAATGGTGAATGTTTCAGCTAACTACCAGTATCTAGATGGACTGGCGGAACTGACCAATCTCACCAAATTGAAAGTAAATTTGGGGTATAGCTTCATGGGTACAGGAATTTTATTCAACAATCTTCGTTCCCTGGCCATCTATTATTCAGATCGATTTCGTGATTACGATCATGACCAAACCCAGACGAGAGGAGTACCGGCTGAATTTGGTGGAGCAGTAAAATCGCTTATACTGCGCTGTCCTCAAATTTATAAACTGCATCTTCAAGTACCTATACGTTTGCTACCAGGGGACAACCAATTTTCACCCAACCTTGTCAAGTTAACGCTTGTTAAAACTCAGCTTAGGCACGACCCAATGGTAACACTAGAAAAGCTTCCAAATTTGAGGATCTGCGTCCTTGATTATGACGCTTTCATTGGAGCTGAAATGGTTTGCACCACAAGAGGTTTTCCTAAACTCGAGTCTCTTTCCATTTGTTACCTTGATTCTTTAAAAGAGTGGAAGGTGGAGGAGGGGGCACTGCCGAGCCTTCGTCGTTTGCATATTGTAAACTGTTTACGATTGAGGACAATTCCAGATGGAGTGCGATATCTAATTACTCTCAAGGAAATTGTAATCCAACATATGCTGAGACAATTCAAGCAAAGGGTTGAACAAGGAGGAGAGGATTTCTACAGAGTCCAACATGTGCCTTCCCTTGTGTTCATGAATACTTTGGAGTTTTAGCTCTATTCATGAGGTAATAGCTAATTGATTTTCAGCATCTTTTTTTTTTTTTTTTCCTTTTTCTTTTGCATTGCCTTTACTTGTTTAAATTTACATGTCCTTTTAAATTCTACCAGGGTTTATCCAAGATGGGAGTTTCAAGAATCAAAGAAGGCTCTTTGGGTTTTTCTTCTTTCTTCTTTTTTTGTAAGAATATTTGCCTTTTTTCCGCTTTGATGTATCATGATAATCTTTGATAATCTTTCAGCAAGCTAGCACACTGAATCACTGATGTTTGTACTCGGTTTTCCTTCGTCTTTTTTCTCCATCTCACGTGTAAGTGATGTAGTGTAAGAATTACGGCTGTTACATAAATGATTGTCATTTATCACAAGATACACACAAAGAAAAAAAAGGTCATTTATTCATTGGTTAAAGGAGAAAACAAGTAATTTGCGTGAAAAATAGAAAAGAAAAAAACCCAAATAGGATGGACCTTAAATGGGAGCTCTTATTTCTCTTTGAATTGCTGGTATCTCTGTTTTCTCTCTGTTTTTTGTTGTCTAACTCTGTTTCCCTTGAAGAATTCTAAAATACATAAAGATTCACATGATTACGAGGAAGCAGGATGAAGTAAAGGAATCAAAATGTTTAGTTGGATTAACAAGATATGAAAGAAAAGACTAGGGAAGAGTTTCTTTTCTTTTGTGATTTTCCTTTGTGCATATGCAAATTAAGATGGTTTAAAACTACTGCTAGATTAATTAAAGTTGACAAATGCATGAAAATTCTTTTGGAATTAACGTGGGGAATTCGGCCACCTACAATTGTTTTTCCGTTCATTTCAAGATTACTTCAATGCAGAACAGATTCTGTTTCCTTGAAATGTACTTCTAAAAATAGGTAAAAAAAGAAAGAAAAGGAAATCAGATATATTACAAAAGAATTGCAAAACAATAATGGCCAAAAAAAAAAAAAAAAGAATCAAACAATTAAGGTTAGCATTATAAACGTCATGCAGACATACAAGAAGTATTATTTATCGATGCATGAGTTATTTTGGTGCTACTATTTTTAGAGCGTCTTGTCGTTAATTTGTTCGAAAGGAGTGTCTCCTGTTTGTTACGTTTAGCTTCTGTTAAGTGTCGTTTTGATGTTTTGAGTAGTTTTAAGCTGTGTTGTTCGAAAGGAGTGTCTTAGACTGCATTGCTCCGACAGCTTTGCTGGTTTTTACCCTTTTGGATATCTTGAGCTCTTTAATGGAGTTCTATGAAGATTTGGCACGCTGGCAAATCTCTCTGGGAAATTGCCAGCCCCAGTTACGGAAACCTTCTAACTTCAAAACTCTGAGCACACTCGGACATGAGTTTAACAATGGTTTCATTACTTGGTCATAGGATGAAATTTGACCTTGGCTCTAAGGCTTTTTAAATCACCAACAATATCATTTTCCAAATTATCGTTTAAATTAATCGCAAGTCTACGAACCTCATGGCCTGGAACCTGGGATCGTCTGCTTAAAGATTCCGTTTCTTCTTCTGCAATTTGAGGATTTACAATTTGCAAAAAGTTTTCCTCTTGAGCTTTTGACGAGCAGAATTCCCTCATGACATCATGTACATGACATGTTGTAATTTTTCCAGTTGTTGAACTCAACTTTCCTATCTCAACCATGCACCTTTGGACCAACTCATATACGCATTCATTTGCCATGTACTCCATAGTTTCCACATCGCTTCTTCTTTGTTGGCTCTGCAAGATGATACCTTCTGTCTTCCATATCTGACAAAGTTCTTTTACTCTAATCTCAAAATCCTTGGGGAAATGAGCCAAGTGCAGAAAACATTACTTCAAATGGCGCGGCAATTCTTTGTAACCTAAGCTCAGCACCCAAGAAACGCCTGAATATTTGGAATCCTCCTGCCCACGTCTTTTGCCCTTGCCAATGTACGACATTACATTCTTAGACAACGTCTCCCACTCATTGACTGTTCGTGTTTTAGGCAAAAGTCCGCCAAGCACTTTGATAGCTAATGGCAAACCAGCGCATCGTCTGACCATCTCTCGCCCTAAATCCTCCATTTTCTGATCATCCTCGAATTCTGCAATCAAATAATGTACTAATAGATGAGAAATGTGATTTTTCTTGCCACATAAATAGAAGCTAATGATCCGTTCTGGTCATATTTTATTACTTGTGTGTTAACTCTTCTTCTCTCTTTCTCCCTCTCTCTCTCCCCAATTATTGCTAATTTATGAATTCCTCTGGCTGTTATTACTTTTATTAATTTAAGCCTAATGTATTATATCATTGGTGAGTTATATCGAGAATTTCAAATTCTAGACATTCCTTTCAATTGACACCTGATTTCTCAGTCATAATTCCTGTGTTTTCTTGATGACAGAAGATCTTGGCCAAAAGAAAAGCATCTAATCATTTTGCACTTAAAAAACACACACAAAGACATATTGAATAGAAAAGAGGAGGAACATTACCTGCTGCATGCGTTTTGACTTTGTTCTTGAACAAGTCCCAGCTTTCATCGTCAGTAAGGCACCGAAGATCATAACAGAAACCATTTTCATTTGAATATAAAGCTAGATCTCAATTACGAGCCATAAATAATATTTTACTTCTTGTTTCATGTTCTGGAAATGCAGGCTTTAAAAGATCTCATGTTTCTATGGTCCAAATATCATCCAAAATCACCAAACCTTTCTTCTCTTTTTGAACCTCAAAAAGTCTCCTAGCTATTTCTTTTTCCCTCATACTTGTGATCTTTTCTCTTTCCTCTTTGGTGGGATTAAGAATATCGAGTAAGATCCCTTCCCAAATATCTTTTACTTGATACTGTTGGGAAATGTAGGCCCAAGCAAAACAATCGAAATGTCTTCTTCATGACGATGAAATTTTTTTTTTTTGCAATTGTAGTCTTTCCCAGACCACCCATCTACAGGAAGACTTTTGTGCTGTCCTTCTTCCCGCAAATGTGACACCAGGTACGCTATTGTTTCTCCAAGCCCAACAAAATCGCGGTCACCAATGTGAGAAAAGGTTCGCCTCATCATCCGGGAACTTTGTCCTGTGAAGTATCAAACTAATTCAATTTAGTAGTAGTGTCCAACAACACCTTGTATGAAGACAAATACCACAAATACCTGAGATGGAGCTTGTTAAATCAATAAACAGCTTGTAAACTGCATACACCAAGAGTACGTTTGGGTGCTCATGTGAGAGAATTATGGAGCTTTGTTAAATCAGCAAAATGGAACTGACTTTCTATCTACTATTTCTACTAGTGCCAATAGAAAGTCAAGATCAGAGAGAGAGAATAAGTCCAGAGAATAACTAAAGAGAATATTGAGTAGAAAAAAAGAAGATAGAGAACTTGAGAACTTGAGGGGAAGGAAAGTGATCATATGAGAGAATTATGAGAGAAAAAGTGAAGAAAAAGGACGCACCTTGTAACTCTCTTGATTCTATTATTTCATATGTTTAAAAATGTCTTGACTTTGATAAGATTTCCTCTATCTCTGTTCCAACCTTGTGGAGATCAATCAAGATGCAGAAAAACCTTTTCAAGACATGCTTGATCATACCTTCTGATCTCTTCTTAGAAGCCACCTCTCGGGAAAAGTTGCAATGACATCCTCTACATCATAGGCAGCTTCTCTTATTTCGGCAACACGATTGCGAAATGTCTCGTTTCCCTGGCTCGCTCGTTCATCGGCATCTTTTAAGAAACATCGGATTCATTGGAGCTCGCTTCTTGCCCCCTCAACTTGCCCCCGGACTCCGTACAAGAATTTTGCTTCATTAACAAGCAGTTCTCCAAGCCTTTCTACCACAAAGGAAACGACAGCCTCAGCCATTTTATTTGCCAATATTGAGAATTTGGTGTTTATTTATTTGTAGATTTGATGTGGAACAATTGTGTGAATTAGTAAGCGGAACCTATCAGCTATATATACAATTCTTGGTGACGGTTTCTTCATTTTTGAAACAAAATTTTCAACATTAGATGATTCAAGTTGGGATGTTGCTTTTAGTTTGCTATTTTTTATACGTCACATTATTTTAATATCAAGCCGTTCCGTCAAATTAGAAGCTAAAAAAAACCTTTTTCAAACACGCAGGATTGTACTCGAAACCTTCCCAAAGTTGCACCTCACCTAAACTTCTAGTATCACTAGACCAAAGAGTCATCATCCTGATTGGTTTAAACCTAAAACACTGCAGCAAAACCAGTTTCAACTATATTCACAAACAATTTTTAGTCTATTTCATTGAGGTTTCATATGTTTTTTAGTGTTTAGGAGAGTGGTTCTAATCATACAGTTCTAACCATAAACAATATAAAACTTTCGCATATTACAGTATAAAACAAAGGTTTATTATTATGTAACTCTCACTTACTACAGTGTACAGTTTCAACCATATAGTTTCAACCACTCTCCTAAACACTATATGTTATTTCAATATTAAGCATAGTTGCATCAAATTAGAAGCTACAACTTAAAAAATATATATATTAAGATACGTATGCACATATATAAAAGGTAACTTGCAAAAATGAAATGAACCCACCCCTTATAAATTCGCCAGTAACCATTTACATTGTAGGTAGCATGAGGCATCTTCGTCTGAATTACCTAAAGAAAATGGCAATTGGAAATTTTGTGACTAAAATTAGCATTTCTATGTTTAACCTCACAACTAGTTCAATAAGATAATGCATACATTCAATAAAATATTAAGCTTTTTTATCGTCGATTGGGTCGACTTATGCTTATCAACGAAAACAATAATCGTTACACTAATTATCATAATGAAAGTTTGGTAGACTTTCTCTTCATATATGGGGGTTAACAGTTTTTAATAAATTAAAATAAAATCAAAATTAAAGTAAAATCTTAAAAATAAAATTTACCCGGGGCTTAAATGAAAACTTTCAAATCAAAAATAAAAATATAAACGACAATTAAACCACAGTTTAATGTAGCACCTTAAATTTAATATTATAAACTGTCATCATCATTTTAACCATCAACGCACTGTAATACAGTCACAGAAAGTAACAATTGATGCTTACATTATCATGAAGAACATTCTCAACAATTGAAGCAGTCTCAATGTAATATAGCTACATCACTTCCTCAACTATATTTCTCGTAGCCACCTCACACTTAGTGAGTCCTTAAAAGATAAAAATATAAGGGAATGAGCGACACTATGCTCAGTAGAGAAAGCCATTACTCACCTTTAGGTTTTTATCATTACCACATTAAAACCTGCATGGTTAGTAAGTTACATCATATTCCAGATTATGAGGTTTATTATGATCACATCTTATGGATACCGTAGTTAATCATTACCAAGTGTCATAATTACACATTTATACAAATATTACCAATCATCATTGTTCCTAGGTATCCATGTTAAATAGAGTATCACTCAACTCATCAAACCCAAATGGGCGCACTTGATCACCCTATAAACATTCCAAGGGTGTTCCGGTGAGGGGACATCAAGCCCCGAGTCCTCACCAAGTCGATTCCTGTACAGTGTATTCTGGGACTTTCAACCCAAGGAAGCGTCATCACCTTCCCCCTATTTTACCTTTTAGGGTATTCATGCCCAAGGACGTAACCGCCGCCCTCTTCATATCTCACCATTTATCTATATTAAATCATTATTAATAGAGTCAATTTTCCTAACCATGCTTCTCAATTTATAACATGTGTCAATTCATTATGTTCCTCGCCGTACAATACAAGACGAGTTCATGTCATAGTTTCATATGTGATACTCATATAATATCAATTCAACATAGATATATATATCTTGCGGTAAAACAATCAATTTTAATTCCATAAAAACCTCACAAAAGATGAGTAATAGAATCCCTACCTTTCAAGCTTATCAACGATCTCTTAATCCTGGAATCAATTAACGTTAGCTCCATACTCCCTTGATCTTGAACTCCAAGCAAAACAGATCCAGTTGTATCTACGAAGCATCCTCTGTAGTGCTCCTCGAGCGACTATGAATGGCTAGGAATGCTTCATGGAGATCATATATTCTTGAAAACGTTATTCTGGACTTTGATACTGTTGTTTGAATCGCCTCGATCCGCGTGCAGTCGGTACCGGATGATTTTCATCGGAGTGGAATTTACTCGAACGGAGGTCACCATTACATCCAGAGCATCGAAACGAGTCAGGAGGAGGTCTCGGATAGTCGATCGGAGGTCTAGATCACAAAAATCCAAAGTCGCCGTTGACCAGCCGTTGACCGACGGTTGACCGCCGTTGACCGACTTTGACCGCCGTTGACCGGCGTCATTCGGGGTCCGTTGGCAGCTGGGCTCGGGCTTACCCCTCCTAAATCGACCTTTCTGAGTCCAATAGCGGTGTCAATTTCACCTAATTCTGCCTCTAACATAGTGGGTCGGAGCTCGACATTGATGGCAAAAATGGAGGCTCCGATGATGGCTTTCCGGCCATGGAAACCCGAAATTGGCTGAGGGCTTTTGCTACCCATGCTCCTACGAGCATTTCCCCTCATCCAATTTGAAGAAACGTGGCTGGGAAGAGCAAAAACCGAGGCTCCCGCGGCAGTTGACGGCGGCGTTGGCCGTTTTCCTGCGAAACGGGCTCCTTCCGTGCAATTGATTGAGGGGTTTTACTCCCCTTGATCCTCTGAACTCATTGGGAGGGGTGGTGTCGGCCACCTCCTCCGGCAAGACGAAGTTCCACCATGGGGGCGGCGGCGCACGGCGGCAATAGGCGGGCGGAGCAATCCGGCGGTTGTTGAGCTGCCACCAAGGGTGGGTTTTGTTCCTCTCATCACGGTGGTCGTGTAGGAACAAGAATCACGTCGATCGGACGTCGGACGACGAAGATATCTCGTCGGAAAGAAATGGGTTTCGCCGCTACTTTGGGCGGCGTGTGTGGTATCTTCCGGCGGCGTTTTGGGCGGCGCGGCACCTCGTTGGACTCAGCTCGTCGAGAGCTTTCCATTGGTGCGGGAGGTGTCGAAAACAGATGCCGAAATCTCAGACGATATTTGAGGAGAGAGAGAGAGGATTTTTACAGAGAGAAAGTAGAGAGAGAGAGTTTCGAATTATGAGAGATTTTCTGTTTTTTTTTTTTATATACTAAAAATTAATCTAATTACCTTAATACCTTTAGGAGAATAACAAGTGTCACAGACACCTTGAACACTTAACGTTCAGAATACCAAATAAGGTAAAGGAAAAAACGAGAATTTTTCTTGTTTTACTGTTTTTGTTTTTGTTTTCCTTTCTCTTTTCTTTTCTTTTGTTTTTCGTTTTTTGTTTTTTCTTCTTCCTACCTTATACAGAGTCTAAAGCTAATTGCCAGATTGTCAGTTCTTTTACCTTGGGTGAAAAGTGCGGAAGTGAAGATTAGATTTTGTAATATTTTAGACTTATCTTTCATGATAATTGGTAAAGAAATTTCGGAAGATTCGTAAGAAAACTCATCATTATTAGATAGTGAGATGCATGCAGTTGTTCTAAGGCCCACTTGGACGTCCTACTCTAATTTCTCAGGTCAAAAGTTTGGTTAATAGGCATTGCACCACATGACGATTCCCTTGTCCTATTATATCCAATAAGTTTGAAAAGAGCAGCTCTAGTCAACCCAGAATAGAGCCTGACCCCTTATAGGGGCTATGACCCACGTGGGACCCTGTTGGGCTAAAAAAAGTCTTTCGTTTGCAAATCTAGTAAAAGTCCATTCCCAATAAAATCCAGTAAAAGTTTGTCTAGTGCTATTTATAACTTTAATTCCGTACTGACCATCATTGATAACGTGATCGAAAATACGTAACGCACTGAGTTTCCTATTATATATCTGGACTAGACCAGAACAGATTATTTGCCTTCTTTGACGTTTTTGTAAATTTGCTCATAGAAGACTGGCTAATACCACACACGCAGTATTGCTGATGCTATATATTTTGCAAATTTATTACGGGCCATCAAATTTAGATCCCCTAGATCTCTTCTCCGTGGAAAATGGTGCTAAATTATAATTAGCTTTTCCAATTTGTTCTCCATTTCTAAGTTCGTAGCCTCCATTTTCAAAATAAAGCATCAAGTGGATGAATAAACATCGTGAGTTGCAACCGTCGTTTTCTGATTAGGCCTTTTAGTCAAGGGGCGGCTGAGTTTGCGGATCCCACTTCAATACTAGACAGCGTCACCTAACTCAGCTTTTATATAATTTATTTTTTGTACCAATTGGGCATATAGATGAATTTATATATATATATAACCATATATATGGACTTGTTTTTAAAAATTAAACTCCTCGATAGCAAGAAAGAGACTTTATTGTTGTTATTGTTTTTTTTTCTTTTTTTTTTGAGAGGTTTTGCTGTTGTTATTATATATATATATATAAATCCACACACACACACAGAAGAAGGAAGGATAAACTAGAAGTGCTAGATGGAATTACGCGGCCGAACATACTCGGTAATCCTACTACGTGATTTAATCAACATATCTCGTAGCTTAGAATGACCAATTGTCTTAGTGGATTGGTGAGAAGTGAGAACATGCGTGTTCATGAAGTCGTTATATATCTATCTAATTTATTCGTCGACGTACGGAGATTCTGTCTCAGAAAACATGTTGTCTTTTACATATATATGCCTCAATGTATAATATTATCTGTACATGATAATTATTCCAAAGGAGTAGGGCCGGATAGTCTTTGTATTCAAACCCCCACGTGATACGAACATAGGCATTAGGCAGTTCACATCTAACAAGCAGCTTTTTTTTATTTTTTTATTTTTTATTTTTTATTTTTAAGAAAAGCATTCAACAAGAGCAGCTAATTAAATCAACAGCAAGAGATCAGAGGGAATGTTAATTACTTGGAAATCATCGTTTTCAATATTTATCTAAACGGTCTAATTATTTGAATACTGCAGCTTCCTAGAGGCATGACAGATGGTTTTTTGGTTTGTCGATATTGTAGTTTTATTTGGCAATATCATTAGAACTTATAATTAGCTCCAGCTGCTATACAGTAAAGCTTTCAGAGACTACAATGTAAAATAAAAATATGCCACAATGTAAATATTTCACATACTATAGTATTTTAGTTCCAACTATAAAGTTTCAACTACGTTTTTAAACACACACACTATATTGTTGTTCCAAACTCTTGTCATCAAATTTTATTGTATTAAAAAAATTATGGATATATAATTTTAATATGATTTAATTGCGAATTGTGCAACATAGATAATAGAATACTTTAGTATTTTATTATATTTATTTATAAATAAATAAAATTTCGTCCTATATAATAAAGAATGAAAATTTATAAGTGTATTAAGACACATTATCACAACTTGCATGTATGTCTAGATGGTATGACCATGAGGATGAAACCAACACGGATCTGGCAACCCCCTAGCTCAATGAAATTAGACTCCTTTTCTTCATACAAAATCGCAATGAGCTTTTCAACATAGAAATTTTTGCAAACGTCGTATTCATCTTAAATATATAAAATACAAATAATACAAAAAAATTCTGACCTTACAATTTCTTCGTGAGTCCATGCATGCTGCCTTTGTGCATGCTGACTTTGTGCATGCTCGTCAGCAATGACGTTAATAATTTTAATCACATTACTTGTAGAATAAGCAAAAAGATATATGAGAAGTATTTATGCCTTATTATGTTCATTAATTCCAGATTAGCTAGGGTTGGGTTTGGTCGAAGAGTTTTGGTTTGAATTAATAGACCAATACTATGTAATTTAATTGATGACTTGTTGACAACTAAGATAATTAGGGTGGTACACCAAGGAAAAAAACAAACGGTAATTATAGTACAAGATAGAATTAATTAGCAGCGGTACTGAGACACTTATATATAACCATATAATTTGTTAAGTTTAGAAAAAAAAAAAAAAGAACAAGAAGAAGAAGAAAACTTGGCTAAGTATACTGAATTTGGCCTCCAATGGAGGAGATCTTTAGGAAGTCGTTAAAGAAGACGGACGTCACGAGCAGACTATCAGTCCCAGTTGAGAGCCTCAGGAAGTTACCGCACTTTGAAGGACGACGTGTCGTTGGGACAATAGGGTTCCTTGTGGAGGTTTCGTTGCACTATTAGGAACAATGGCCCCTTTAGAAAACCTGTTCTGTCTGGGGATTGGCGTAGGTTTGCTAAGAGTAAAAGGCTAAGCATTGGTGAAGAAGTCAGGTTGCTGAAGGAGATTGACCAAGCCACCGGACAAGTACTTCACTGCAGCGTTGAGTTGAGAAAAACAATTATAAGGCTTTTTGGGGTTTCTATTCAACATCCACCAGTACTTTTATAGTTAATTAAATTGGCCTAAGTTGAATATTTAATGAGGAGTATATCATGTATATTTATATCCCAATATTTTTACGCCAAATATATGGCACGAAGAGGTGGACTTTTTATGATCACAAAACAACTACGCCTATATATGTACTTGGTTAAAATATTTGGGATGAACTTTAGAAACCCCAGTCTTACTCATTTTCTTAATTCACTTATTTTTAAGTGTTTTTTTTTTTTTTTTTGTAATGTTCTTGTTTTTCGACTTTGATCAGTAACTAGCTAATAAACGCTTTTTTCGTGGGGGTCGAAAGGTTTGCTGAGTTATGCTATGCACTATATAATTATAATGTGAACAGTCCTTACAAAGTACTGCATGTTTTTATGCTCATCACAACAGAAAACAAAAAAAAAAAAAAAACAAAAGAAAAAAACAAAAACAAAACAAAAAAAACACTTAATTTCGATTCTTTTTGTTCAGAATATAAAATTGTCAAATTAAGTCCCAGATGGGTTGGTGGCTGCAGATAAGTTTGTGATTAATCTTAATTGAATATGGACCCCACACTAGCTAGGGACAGTTCAATGGACACGACCCACCTCTCTATGTATGGTCTGAGAAAAATCAGCTTCCAGCAAATGAGGAAAGGACAAGGAAGAAAAAAGCAATTAGCTTGAATATTCCTTTCACATGACGAAAAGATCGATGGTTGGTTAATACAATACAAGAATGGTCAAAGTGGAGCAATACTGGCTAGTTGTTTGAAAAAAACAATGTTGTGGTACAATTAGAGTTCGTAATACCGATTTTAATTGATTGATTTTAAGTTGTTTCATTATGATAAAAAAAATAAGATTTTTAAGGTCCTATAATAAATAAATAAACAAATAAAAACCTCTTTAATCATAAATAATAAATAAACAATAAATCCTAAGCCTCCCTGTTCATACAGCAAAAATAAATAAATTCTTTTTAAGCTTTTTAGAAACAGTACTAGTCTCTCTCTCTTTGTTTTTTTTTTCTTAGTAGAAGTCTAGTAGTACTTATCAAGACCTTTTCTTTTTCTACTACTTCTTTTGATAATTGATTCATTTTCTTTTCTTTTCTTTTCTTTTTTTTGGATTGCACAAAATTAATTCAAGCCCCAAAATATTCAAATTAAAATAGCCCAAACCCACAACTGCTCCCGCAAGAATTTCTACACGAATATTCTTTAGGAAATCAAGGAAGTGATCTTTCTCTTTTCGCCTTTTCCCTCCCTTTAACCTGACCTTATATTTGCTTTTAAAATATCAGCTCCATCTTATTATTAGTCGTTCTCACAATTATCTTTTGTAACTAGTCAAGGGCGTCACCTTTATGCCAAGATGAATGGGAAAGAAAAAATGAAACTTCGGTCAAAATGCAAAAAAAAAAATAAAAATAATAATAAATAAAGAATATATTTGAGATAGTGTAAAGCTCTCATATATTATACTATAAAACAAAAAATATATTACAATATAAATCTCTTATATACTTAATATTGTGCACAAGTTTAAACTCTTTTGCTGAACACGTAATCTGAAAACTTCATGGCTTAAATTTTCACTTTTATCGGCGTCTCTTTTAAATCGTATGACATCTTAAATTACTTGCACATGCACTTAAGCCATTGGAAAAAAATAAATTAGAAAATAAGCAAAAAGCAGTGGATGAATTTAATTATATCTAACAGAATATATACAAAAGGAAACAAATTCTTCCTGTTTTAACACAAAGGAGTATGTGCATGAGCATATTCAACACTTAGTCTACACCTGACAAGAAGCCTGAAGCATTAATCCTATATATGGCATAAATATCAGCCATAGGGTTGGAAAGGCAGAAGTTTCTTACAAGTCAGCGATCACAGGGAATTTTTTTTAAAAGAAATCAAATAGAATAAGGGAAAACAAGAATTGTTTTTTTTTATTCTGTCACAGACAGTCAAAAGCTAATTGCCAGATCGTCAATTCAGGCACCTTGGGTGAAAAGTGCCAACAATATTTTGTAATTTAGACTTATCTAATGTGCCAGAAATATGGTAAATAAATAGAAGAAGCTTCCATCGTAAGAAAACTATCATTGTTAGATGGTAAGATGCATGGAGTAATCTGTAGCAAACTATTTTCAACGTTCTATTCTCAATTCTTAGGTCAAAGTGTGGGTGCCGGGTACTGTGTTACACGACGATTCCCTTGTCCTGTTATATCCACTTAATATTTAGTTGCAAGTTTGAAAACCTAGTATAAAAGATTTGAACAGAGCGTTATTTATGACTTTCCATGACTATTATTGAAAACGTGATAAAACATACGTAACGCACCTACTCCGGTGACCAAAAAAAAAACCCTATTGTTCACGGTTTTTTAACATCTTAGTGAGATACCATCACACAAATAACAAAGATTGTTAAATATAAGGAAGATTGTTAAATAGTTTAGTGAAGTATTTCACTATTAGCTTACTCCAATAAAGTTACATGCAAAAGTGGAAAAAGAGATTAGTTTATGAATTATTTTATTTTTAGTTTTTTAAGTTCATTTTTAAACAATTAAAATTTTTAAACTATATCTTTCAAATGAATTAGCTATAGACATAATTGAGTTGTCAAAAAAACCTCTATATTACGTACAAAAATTTAATTATGTACCAATTTTTATTAAAAATTATAGCCAAAGGTGCTTTCTCCTAATATATATATATATATTATGTTCAAGAAGAGTTTTTGTAATTAATCTTCTTGATTGTATATGAGATTGGTTTTGTGTCAGAAAGTGCTCTGGTTCCCGATGCATGGCATCATTTGGGAAATTGGGTTTAGACGTGGCCCTGTTATGTTTTGTTTTAAAAATTTTTAAAAATATTTTTACACTTTTTTTAAGATAAAAATTTTAACAATATTTTTAGCATAATTTTTAAAATATTATTATTTTTTAAAATAAAATTATTTTTATTTATTTTAAAAACAGGACCAAACAAACTCATTTATCGATTGTTTGTTGTATTTGGTCTTTTCACTATTTTATTGGTTTTGGTTTTTTAAGTTCATGAATTGCTGGAGTTTTTTTTTATTATTTTTTGGGGTTTTGGGCATCCTAAATTCTGACTAGTTAAGATGCGACGTACAAAGACATAAATCTGAAAATGTCTGTTACGTAAGAAATTTCTCTAGAGACAAAATCCGTTGTAATAAATTATAGAAAAATTTCGTGGTTTGGAACATTTCCTTCTAGACGTCTAATTTTAAAAATTTTCTTTAAACTTGTTAAACTGTCTTAATGTGCTCCGAAGTGACAAAGGAGTTTTAAATAGATGATAGAACGAGATTAATTAGCAAAATCAAATGCTCAGAGGTGATGTGCCAAAACACGAAAAGTCCAAGAATAAAATAAAATGTCAAAAATATGAGGCACACGTGGATATTTCTGTTACAAATTTTAAATGGCGTTATTAGTTAATTAGAATCAGATTGCAACAATACAAATTTGAGAGGTTAATTGCAAAAATAAAGTGTAGTGGCCCATTCGCCCTTATTATTTACTTATTATTTTAATTTACTTTAACGACAAGTCGTTTGTAAAATAAATAAGATGTCCATGTCAAAAAAATAACGTCCTTTTTTTTTTTAAAGGTTTTACGAACATGCCGACGTATTAGGGGGAGCACGTGACTTTGTTTTTACGAAAACGACATGCCAGTTAGTGCCATTGTTGTACACGAACTGCATGTCGTTTGTATACAGCAAATTTTCCTTTCGAAAAAACGACATGATCGTATATGTCGATTTTGGACTTTCAGCTTATGCTCTCGGGCCATACTAACCTGATCAGTGACTACGTCATTCACGTTTCGCATTGACGCTATACTGTCCCAAGATTCACTTTTCGACAGACACATAAATCATCGATCGTATAAACCCAACATGAATAGCTTATAAATATCAGGAGCATGCATGCATATATGATCATAGGATCTCTAACAAATGAGTCTTCGAATATTGCTTCCTAGTTACACTGAATTGAAATCCGTACATAAGTACTCCTAGTCTTAATACGGTTTGAAAGGATTTTATATGGTGCATTTTTTTTTTTTTTAGTACGAGAACACAAATTAGAGTTATTCTCTATATCCCAACATATTAGGAAAAAAAAAAAAAGTTAGAACATTGGAGTTTTGCTTAACCTACCAAGCCAAACGACAAAAGAGAAAACAGAAACAGGGTTACAACAACAAAACCAAAAAAAACTATCTTTATTATAGTGCAAAGTGACATAGCAAAACGGAACGAAACAGGGAAAACAGAGAGAAGCAGAACCATCCGACAAAACAAATAAATTGTTAGAATAAAACTGTGATGAAAACCATCATCACCCAGGATCATTCATGTCAAATCATCAAGAATATTAATAAGATGCGGAAGCTAACCTGAATCCATTGATTGAATGTGATTCTTGAGTCTTTAGGTTGAGGATCTTCCAAGTCTGGTACGTAAATCCTCCTATCAGAATGCTCTGTAATTTCTCTGTAGATGAGTAACAGAAAAATAATGTACGTACTGACTTGGGGACCACAACCCCTTTATATAATTGCTAAACCCTAGCAATTATCCTTAATTACCAATTTAGCCCATCATAAAATTAGTAATTTCTCTTTTGGTCTCTACACATAGGAGGCCCACACTTAATGATGCATTAAAAGCCTAAAACCTAAATTGATCACTTTTAATTGGGCAACCTTATTGATAGCCTTTAATTCACATTTATTTAATATATTGGCCCATAATTGGATTTTGATCCAACAATCTCCCACTTGGGCTATATATGAAACTTTATAAATGTGAATTATACCTTATGAGCTCATGAATTTTGCTATCAAAACCTTATGCACCTCAACAATCTTGTCCATTAACCATATCAATATAGGACCAAAGCGACCTTCGTTACATATGTCATAACTAGACCCATCAATGATCACATATACCAATACAACTAATAACAAGATCAAGCATGGATGTGTAGCATGAAAATTTCATGCAAAGTGATCTTAACATGCCTATTTCCAACTGGTCCACTTGAAAACTTTAGTGAGATCAAACCATACCAAAATCAGAGTGTGAATAAACTGAAAACTTTATTTCTGCAGAAAATAACCTCAAAATATCCATAAACTGAAATAACTGAAAAATGTCTATATCATAAGAGCATTTAAAATTACAAACTCCCACTAAAACTAAATATCCTGAAATGATATGACACCCATATGGCAATCCTTTAGTAAGCGGATCCGCAATCATGGAGTTTGTGCCGATGTGCTCTATAGACAACTGTCCACTCTGAACTCTTTCTTTCACAACTAGGAACTTGATCTCTATATGCTTTGACTTCGTCGAGCTCCTGTTGTTGTTGGAATACAAAACTGCTGACTTATTGTCACAAAATATCTTGAGTGGTCTTTGAATACTGTCCACTATACGCAGCCCCATGACAAAATTCCGCAGCCATATTCCATGATTGGACGCCTCATAACATTCTAAGAACTCTGCCGCCATTGTAGAAAATGCTATAAGAGACTGTTTAGCACTCTTCCAAGAGACAGCACCTCCAGCCAGAAGGTAGACATAGCCCGATGTAGATTTCATACTATCTTGGCATCCAGCAAAATCAGAGTTAGTATACCCAATAATCTCAAGCTGTTCTGACCTCCGGTACGTGAGCATGTAATCCTTTGTTCTCTGAAAATACCTCAAGACTCGTTTGGCTGCTACCCAGTGATCCTTTCCAGGATTGCTTAAGTACCTGCCCAACATCCCTGTAACGTACGCAATATCCGGACGCGTACAAACCTGAGCATACATTAGACTCCCTATTACTGACGCATAAGGAATCTTCTGCATTTCTTTAACCTCAAAATCATTCTTAGGGCACTGATTGAGACTAAACTTGTCTCCCTTAGCCACAGGGGTATCACCTGGTTTACAATCCTGCATGCCATATCTCTTAAGAATCTTTTCGATATAGCTTTTTTGTGATAATCCTAAAGTACCCCGAGAGCGATCCCGGTGTATCTGTATACCCAACACAAAAGAGGCGTCACCAAGATCCTTCATCTCAAATTTCTTTGATAGAAATCTCTTGGTTTTGTGCAACAAGCCTATATCGTTGCTGGCAAGCAAAATGTCATCGACATATAAAACCAAGAAAATATACTTACTCCTACTGAACTTATGGTATATACAATCATCGACCAAATTCATCTCAAAACCGAACGAGATGATAACCTGATGAAATTTGTAATACCATTGACGAGAAGCTTGCTTGAGCCCATAGATAGATTTCTTTAATTTGCAAACCATCTTCTTTGCATCTCCTGACACAAAGTTTTCCGGTTGCACCATATAGATTGTTTCATCAATGTCACCATTGAGGAACGCAGTCTTAACATCCATCTGATAAAGCTCAAGATCAAAATGTGCCACTAACGCCATTATAATCCTAAAAGAGTCTTTCGAAGAAACTGGAGAGAAAGTCTCTTTATAATCAATGCCTTCTTTCTGTGTAAAGCCTTTAGCAACAAGACGAGCCTTATACCTCTCCACATTGCCTTTCGAATCCCTTTTGGTCTTAAATATCCATTTGCAACCAACGGGTTTCGCACCTTCAGGCAATGGGACAAGATCCCAAACGTCATTGTCTTTCATAGACTTTATCTCTTCATTCATGGCATCAATCCACTCTTGAGATCTAGAACTTTCCATAGCTTGACGGAAGTTGATTGGATCATCTTCCACCATACCAATGTCATACTCATGTTCTTGGAGAAATACAATGTAATCATCTGGCACCGCACTTCTCCTTTCTCTAGTGGATCTCCTTAATGGCATAGGTTCTTGAGGTGGTTGAGTTTGTTCTTCTGGAACAATTTCTGGAATGGGAGGTTCTCCGACATTGTCTTGATTTGGGTCTGCTTCTTGAACAATGTCAGGAGTAGAAACCTGATCAATGTCAATAACAGCTGTAGGAATATCAATATATTCCTCTTCAAAGACAAAGTCCCTAACCATATCTCCCCCCGCAAACTCGACATCCTCAAAGAACCTGGCATTCCCCGTCTCAAATATCGATTTGGTTGTGGGATCATAAAACTTATACCCCCTGGATCTTTCAGAGTATCCAATAAAATAAAAACTAACCGTCTTTGAGTCCAGTTTCTTTTCATTAGGCCTATAAGGCCTTGCCTCAGCTGGACATCCCCAAACATGCAAATGCTTTAGACTAGGCTTCTTGCCCGTTCAAAGTTCGTAAGGGGTTTTGACAGTTGCTTTAGTTGGAACCCTGTTAAGGATATACGCTGTAGCCTTAAGTGCTTCTCCCCAGAGTGATTCTGGTAAGGTAAAATGAGAAATCATACTCCTCACCATGTCCTTAAGCGTTCTGTTTCGTCTTTCAGCAACACCATTCATAGTGGGCGAACCCGGCATAGTGTACTGTGGGACGATACCGCTTTCCTCTAAGAACTTAGCAAACGGTCCCGGACGTTGTTAACCTGAACCGTCATATCTACCATAATATTCACCACCACGGTCAGATCTGACGCTTTTAATCCTTTTGCTGAGTTGATTTTCAACTTCAGCCTTATAATTTTTGAACACATCCAGCGACTGTAACTTTTCATGAATGAGATATATGTAGCCATATCTAGAAAAATCGTCTATGAACGTTATAAAATATTGTTGACCATTCCAAGAAGCCGTAGGGAATGGCCCACAAATGTCTGTATGTATAAGTTCTAAGACGTTCAAAGTCCTATTGGCCTCAAATCTCCTTTTATTGGTTTGTTTCCCCTTAATACAGTTAACACAAATATCAAAATCTGTAAAGTCTAAGGGGTCGAGAATTTCGTCTGACTCAAGTCTCTCTATTCTCCTTTTGAAGATATGACCCAATCTCTTGTGCCATAACGCAGCTGAATTCTCATTGGTTAATTTTATCTTTATACCTCGTGTACTTAATTGCAATGATTCATTAAATGAAGCAATTGTATCAAGCAAATAAAGATTATCGTAACCTGATAAAGAACCGGAACCAACTAATTTTGAATCATGAAACAAACTAAATTTTCCATTTCCAAATGAACAAGAATAACCAGATTTGTCCAAAGCTGAAATAGAAATCAAATTCCGTCTAAAAGACGATACAATAAATGTTTCATCAAGATCTAAATAAAATCCAGTCTTTAACAATAATCTAAATTTTCCTATTGCTTCAACTTCAACTTTCTTGCCATCGCCCACGTAGATGTATCTTTCACCATCAGTTGGCTTTCGGCATCTCAGGCATCCCTGCATAGACACACTAATGTGAGTGGTTGCACCAGAATCCATCCACCAAGTGTGTTCAGGTACCGAAGTTAAATTAACCTCAGAACAAACCAAATTAAGAAGCATACATTTTCTTGCACGCCAAGCGTGATAATTGGTGCAATGCTTCTTTTTATGCCCTGCAGCTCCACAGAAGAAGCAACCCGTACCTTCCAGATCAACCGGTCTCTTTTGTTGCTTCTTTTGAGGTGCTGTAACTGCAGCGTCCTTATCCTTCTTTCTTTTCTTCCCTTTGTCCTTGGAAGTATGAGCCAAGTGAGCACTTTCTGTCTTTTCTTGCTTCAACCTTTCCTCTTCTTGCACACAATGTGAGATGAGCTCATTAAGAGACCAAGTCTCCTTTTGGCAGTTGTAGCTCACCTTAAACTGACTGAAGTGTGCAGGAAGAGATATAAGAACCAAATGCACTAGCAAGTCCTCAGAAAGGTCAAGCTTAAGTGCTCTTAATTTTGAAGTAAGATTAGACATCTCCATGATGTACTCCCTGATGTTCCCATTACTTTTGTATCTCATTGAGATGAGGTTTGCCAAAAGTGTACTTATTTCAGCCTTTTCATTTTTAGCAAATCTCTTCTCAATGTCCTCAAGGAACTCTTTGGCTGTCTTTATCGTTTCCGATATAGTGCCCCTGAATGCTTCTGGAATGGCCTTCTTCATGATCATCATACACATGCGATTTGACTTCTCCCACCTTTCCATGTCCTTCTTTTGATCAGAGGAACTTTTATCTGTAATAGGTGCGGGAGAAGGAACCCTTAACGCAAGGTCGAGATCCATGACTCCGAGAACTATTAGGAGGTTCTCTTGCCATGATTTGAAGTTGCTACCATTCAGCATAGGAATTGAATTGATGTTGGCAGTTATATTAGAGGTAGAACTAGTAGCTGAAACAGAGAACAAAATAAACAAAACCAAAACAAGCTCACATAAGAATCCATAATAACAATAATAAATCCAAATAAAGGTAAACCCATCTCAAGATATCGGGCACTCTATTAATATTGAGTCTTTGGACAGAAATATTAACTTGTAAGTGATATCTTGGTGTAGTAATCAAACACTGACAATAAGAACATGTCAAACAATAAATCTTCCTTTGGGCCGATTTATTGTTTACATGTAAAACCGAATAATCATCACGTGTTTATCACCACAGGTGTACATGCAATTCTGTCAAATATTGCCTTCCTTTGGGCCGGTCAATATTCACATAAGTTACATAAACACAACCTTTTATATTTCAAAACAAATTAATTTCCACAAGAGAGGCCACTTTGGTGACATGTTGCTTCAATTAATTCATCTCAAAATATATATAAAATACCAATATTTGAATTTAAAATTGTACCAAAATTGACCAAAATAAAAAATAAAAAATAAAAATAAAAAAAAATTTTGGTCAAGGTCAACATTGAATGGGTCGGGGCTAGACCGGGTCGAGAGAACCCTACCCGGATCCTAAACCAGCCCCCTTTATTTGCCCTTTTTTTTTTTTTTTTGGGTCACCTAGGGGTTGAACCCCTGGGGATCTAACCAGTCACGGGCCGGCCGTGTATCCCTCTTCTCTTTTTTTTTTTGAGTAACCCAGGGGTTTCAATCCCTGGGTCATAACCGGTCACGGGCCCAACTGGGCCCGTGTAAAAAAAAAACACAAAATTGGGTCTGGGCTTCGTCCCAGACCCCCCCAAAAAAAAAAAAAAAAAAAAAAACGACCCTGGGGGGGATAATCGGGGGCCAGACGGCCGCCACCCCTGTGCTGCGGCCAGACGGCCGCCACTGCTTTTCTCCGGTCTCGCCCAGACACGGCCGACTCCGGCAATGGTGGAGCCAGCCGCCGGCGAAAGCCCCTGTCCTTTTTTTTTTTTTTTTGTTTCCTCACGCGGCGGCCTCTGTGGCCGCCGCTTTCTTGCTCTGGCCGCGGTGCTGTCTTTCCGGCGCAGCCTCACGGCCGCGCACGGAGTCCCTTTCCGGCGTCCTTTGCCGGCGACAATAAGGATGCCACCGGCTGAATCCATATTCCCGAACCAGGAGACCATATATATATATATATATATATATGTATGCATATAAGCAAAACGTTAATAATGGTTTTTTTTTTTTTTTTTTTTTGTTGCTGCTTGCTGCCGAATACAACAATCAAACGAAAATGAAAAAAAAAATAAAAAAAAAATATATATATATATATCTCACCGAATCCGTATAAACAAAACAGCAACGAAAAGTTGCATATAAACTGAATTTCTTTTCGGCAATCATGCCGTACAAATATAAAGAAACTTCAACCAAAAATTTAAATAATTGTTTTCAAATTCAACAATTTTATAAAACCATAGATTGTTAAATTTGAGAATTTTTAATGAGAATCACATATAGAAAATTATTGATTTTCAATGATTCAACATGAAGAGGCTCTAGATACCACTTGTTAGAATAAAACTGTGATGAAAACCATCATCACCTAGGATCGTTCATGTCAAATCATCAAGAATATTAATAAGATGCGGAAGCTAACTTGAATCCATGGATTGAATGTGATTCTTGAGTCTTTAGGTTGAGGATCTTCTAAGTCTGGTACGTAAATCCTCCTATCAGAATGCTCTGTAATTTCTCTGTAGATGGGTAACAGAAAAATAATGTACGTACTAACTTGGGGACCACAACCCCTTTATATAATTGCTTAACTTTAGCAATTATCCTTAATTATCAATTTAGCCCATCATAAAATTAGTAAGCTCACACTTAATGATGCATTAAAAGTCCAAAACTTAAATTGATCACTTTTAATTAGGCAATCTTATTGATAGCCTTTAATTCACATTTATTTAATATATTGGCCCATAATTGAATTTTGATATAACATAAATAACGACGACTAATCCTTCCATTAAAATGGCGGAGATGAAAACGTTAAAAAAAATTATCAGTGTACTAGGTAGCTGCAAAGATTTGGTACAACGGCGACAACATATAAGACAAATAGGAAAACCCAAAGAACCGCCTTTACTTCTGGTACACCAAACTCTTGACCTTGGATTTCCAGTTCTAGGAATTATGCTTGAAAATGGGGATGAGACTTTTTGTTCTTTTCCCTTTTTTATTTTATTTTTTATTTTCCTACACTTCCAAACAGGGGCCTGTGGTACATATTGATTAGTTTATTAGACATCTCTTGGACAAGAAAAGGTCATAATTTGATGCTATTGCTAAGAGGATGTAAGGTAGATTTTTAAGGGACGTATAAATTTAACGATTAATCTCACTTGTGCTCCCTTAATTTCAGGGTCATTCTCAGTTTGCTACCTTTCCCCAAACCTTAAAAACTCTCACTTTCTTCCCTAAATATTGAATCGATCCCACTTAACCCGTTTGTTAGAATTTTTGGTAAAATAAGAAGGAAAAAAGAGGGTTAATTGTAATCATGTGACCACATTACTCTTTTTTGTCTTTCATTCATAATAGACATTCTTACATTGAATTAATTTAAAATTAGAGACAAAAAGTGGGAATTTTCTAAGCTTGGGAGACAATGAGAATAACGCTAAAGTTCGAGGGATACAAGTGAGAATAATTCTAAATTTTAACCAAAAAAGGCGATGCAAAACGAAAGAAGAAACTGAAAAATAATTTGGATGCATGTAAATAGAGCTAATCCTTTGGACTGATATATACAAGGGAAGGAACATGTTGAACTATGTAGAAATGGTCTCCTCCTTGTTCGACCCTCTCCTTGAATTTTCTACGCATAAATGTGAACACGATTTCCTTGTTGGACCCTCTCCGTCTCTGACATATGAATCTGCATCTTTTAAGAAACAGAGAATCCACTGAAGCTTAGCTTGTGCACCCTCAACTTGGTCTTTGACTCCATACAAGAATTTTGCTTCCGCAACGATCAAGTCACCAAGTCTTTCGATCACAAAGGAAATATGTATCTGCCTGGTAAATGATTTTTTTTTTTTTTTTTTTTTGTGTAAACCATTCGGTAACTTTTCACAACAAATACCTCTTCGTACACAAGACTCAAACTCAAAACCTTACTTAAGGGAGAATGAGCTCCTTACCACCCAATCTCACAAGTTGTTGGTAAATGAATTTAATCAACACTGTTTTGAGGTTTTTCTTGAGAGTGGAAACAACTGAGTGATTATTGAATGACTCATAGATGTATTTCCTCTTATGCGAGTGACTTTGAACTATTTTGCAAGTTGTTATTATCTTTATAATTTATGGTTTTTTATATTATTATGTAAGTTGTCGTTTTTAATTTAGTTAGTTTGCATTGCTAAATTACCGTGTTAACAAAGTGCCAGCCATAGCTACATCTGCGGCAGGCCAAGGCCGGCCCAATAAATCACAATTGGGGCCTATGGTAAAATCTACATTAAATAAAAAGATCAGAAATAATTTAACAATAGGGTTAACGAGACATATGACTTTTTTGACTTGTAGAGTTAAAATATATTTCTAGTTTACAAATAACTTTTATATATCTCAATGTATGTATATAAAGACATTAATGACCTTAATAATGATATTATTAGTTTTAATTTATTATTTTAGAATAATAATAATATACGTGTTTAAGATTTCAAACAGATTACAATATTAATATATTAAAAAAATCTATGGAATTAGGGTATTTGTTAACGATTTTAAAATTCTCTCAGCTAAAAGATGAAATTTTTTATGGACAAATTGGAATCACAATTTTAACAAATTGGAATTAGGGGTGTTATAATTAAATTAATGATATAGTATTTATTAAGTTTTATATGTATCTTATAGGTTATATAATTGATACAGTATTAAATTAATGATACGTAATGATAATGATATATAATGATATTTATTTTTTAAGACTTTAAGTGATAATTGTATTTCTATTTATTTATGATATGTAATTAAATTAAAGATATAGTATTTATTAAGTCTTTTGTGTATCGTATATGTTATATAATTAATATATTATTAAGTTAATGATATATAATGATAATAATACTTAATAATATATATTTTTAAGACTTCAAGTGATAATGATACTTCGTATTTAGGTTGTGTTAACGGTATGGATTGATAATATAAACAATTTTATATTAAGTTAATGATATTTATTTTTTATTGCTTCTTGTATTTTTTTGAAATTATACTGTTAGTAATTTAACGACACTGATGATTTTTCTTTGTTTAAGTTATATTGTAATTAATTAAGTGTATCTATATTTCTCTAATATCATTTTTTTCAACAGCTCAACTATGAGAAAAATAAGGATCTATAAAAAAACTAAATACATTACAAGGTTTACTTTGAGGATTTTTTTAGATTCTTAATAAATCTAATTTGAAAAAAAGGACATATAAATGATATTTGTGAAATAAAGACAGATTTTAAGTGATACGCGTAATTTTTACTTAATAATATTATTGAAAGATAAAGATAAGCTATAGAAGATTGTTTTGGATTGTTTAGGAAGAAGATAAGGAGGGATTTTTTTTTTTGGAATTTGAATTTGAATTTGAGGTAAGAATATAAACGAGAGCATACAATTAAAAAAGTTCCTAAGGCATAGATAAGCTTCCTTGTTCTATTTTGATACTTTGAGGTAAACATCGAGTGATGGTCGAAAAAGGGTATGAATTTATGCATTATAAATGTAATTTGATTTTACAAATATAAGACCACAAAATACATGGTATAGTTTTTAAATAAAAATAAAATGCAGCACATAAGAAATGAACTATATTGTAAGGTCAAGATCGTCGCAGTGAATTTTATCTTCTATCTCTGATTGAATGCAGGGTAAGGGACATTATCTTTTTGAATTTTAAAAACAAATAAAGATATACTTGCTCAAGATATCAAGTGAGAGAAAAATTAATCTAGGCTTTACATTGATCAGGTATGAAGAGAATTCACCGTACTACTCAAGGTGCTGATCAAGCAAATATTTTCCTATTAAATTATTAGCTAGCATTAGCAAGGCTGAAGTTAATATAACAAGACTGAAAAGTTGATAGGCAATTTGCCCAAAACACATAAAGTTGGAGGGATAGAAAGTCAAAAATATTAGGGACATATGGATATTTTTGTCATTAACTTATATGACGTTATTAATCTGAATCAAATTGCAACAGTTTAGACAAATTTAAGAGGTTTAATCAAAAAAATTAAAAGTATAGGGGACAGTTCATCAAAGCATGAAAAATTAGGGATATTATGCTAAAAGCTCTTTAACGTTGTTTTATGTTTACTTTAACGACAAGTCGTTTGTAAGCAAATAACAACATGTCGTTTTTTGATGCTTACATGCTTTACTTTTACAAAAACATGCCATTTGATATTATTGTTCTACACAAATGCATATGCCATTCGTATATATAGTGATTTCTCCTTTCCAAAATACGACATGATCATATTAATGCGTAATGATTTTGGAATCTGAGCTTATAATGTGAGGCCAATAACGCCCTGGCTACTTTATTCATCTTTTGCTGTGGTTTTAAAGTATTTGAAGGAAAAAAAAAAAAAACAAAAATCTTGTTTTTTTTTTAACTCTTCTTTATTGACTTTTCAATTTTTCTTTTCTTTTTCCTACATTTCCAAATTCTAAAGCTAGCTACTTGCCTCATCTCATACCCTAGGTGAAAAGTATTTGTGCCGACATGAATATAAGATTTGTAATTTAGACTAGTCTTTTATGGCACATATATGGTAAATAAAATAAAGGTGTTTTTGTGAGAAAACTTGTCATTGTTAGATAGTGACAACTAACATGCAGGGTGCAGTAATTTCTAGCAAATTATATCTTATGTTCAAGGGTCAAAATGGTGGTCACAGGACTGTGATTCTCTAATTATTCTATTGTATCCAATGAATTAATAAGTTTGAAAACCTAATAAAAGTTTTGTATATAGTGTTATTTAAGGCTTTCTGTGACCTTTATTGAAGAATGGCGTGATTTGTTTTATAGAATAATACCACTTTAAATGCTTGAGATTCAATTTCAACTTATTAAATAAAATGACAATATTTTTATAAGTTTGTAATATTGTCATATTTACTTTATTTAGAACTCGTTTTATTTTTACACTTCACAATATTTTATTATGAGAAATTCTTTTTAGAATTAATTGTGGTGCTCGATACTTACGTCTATGGAGCCACATTTAGAGCTAGATATTTTCATATTTATAGTATGAAAACTTAAGTTTAAACCAAAATTTTGGTTCATACATTATATATAAAATGTGAAAGCTTTATATTGTAACTCATTTTTTTGCTTTACAATGTAACATATGAGAGTTTTATATTGTTATTGGTTTAAACCTTTAATGTTGCCAAACATCCCCTATGAAAAAATTGAGTTAATTTAGTGACAGCAAAAGTAGACGCTAAAAGTTAAATAATCGTCACTAAAAGTTATCAATAATGAAAAATCTCAGCACTCGTTGCTATAAACGCATATTGTTGATTCTTTCAACGACGATTTTTCATATTGTCATTGAAAGTATTATTTAACTACAAAAATCCATCATTAATTACATAAATCTTTCATAATTAATTATTTTTGAAAGACAATAATGTTTCTCACTAAGTCATTGCAATGACAAAAATAGTCGTCATTAAATATATTTTTAGTGACAACAAACTTATATTCAACAAAAAATTATGTGGGTTGTTACAAATTGGGAAGTGCTAGCTATGCACTAACATTATAAATTACTTTTTAAACAAAAAATAAGATAGTAGAGTCCATGTATCAGACAATAAATTGTGAGAGGATAAAAGAGAGTGAAAAAGAGAGTGCAAGTTGCTCTCATCAGATCAAATTTTCATGAGCATGATCAACACACATGAAAAAAAACAACCAACCAAAGATGCTGTTAATAATATACTTGAGTATGCAATCTAATGATAAGATGTATGAAATAAGATTTTTTTTAAGAGCCATCGACGAATTTAATTAGATCCTAGATCTTTTATCATTGGAAAATGGGGCTAAATATTACCCTTTCCAATTTCACAGTAAAAAATTAGGGATTGAGATAATTGCACAAGTCGTTTTCTCATTAGCAATTTAGTCAAGGCGGCTAGAGAGTGTCAATTGACATGACTTTTTATTTAAATTTTTCTCTTTTTTTTATAAATTAAACATATAAGTGAAAAAAATGTTACACATTAAACTCCTACATAAAGAGTAAAGACTATTATTATTATTGTTATTATTATTATAGACAGCCCTTTTACGCCTACTAACCTATTAATATATATATATATATATATATATATAGAAGAAGGAGAGATAAACTAAAGGTACTAAAAATTCAAGCGGCCCTACACAAATTAGTTGGCTAGTGGCAACTACGTAATTTAATTAACATATATCATAGCTCAGGATGACCAATTGTTTTGGTTAATTATATCGGAGCATTTTCATTTTTTTTAACCCAACCATGTAACGCTACCTCAAGTTTTCATTTTCATGAAGTCGTTTTCTATCTAATTTATCCGTCGATGTCGATATCGTATCAATAATTCAAAGATTCTGTCCCATAACAATTTAAAGTCGTCTTTTTTAGCATATGCCTAAATATCTAAAATTATCTAATATAATAACTTCAAAGATGTTATAAATTATAATTCCAACTAAATTCTCATTGAGGGGCAGGAGTAAGGTCGGTGGCGGCCCATATGATCTTTATTTTCAAACCCTCGTCACATGTGGATTTGAACATTTACGAGAGCAGCTATCTAAAATCAACACCAAGAGATCACAATGAATGGTTTATGTTTCAATTACTATCTAAAAAATGTACATGTACAAGGCACTTATAATTTGAATAGGTCGTTTCCAAGTGCTCATTATTTCCAAGTTTTTGTTTTTCTGGTTGTGGAATGTACCTTTTTCACCTAGTTATTTGTTCTTATTCTTTGCAATAATCCATAATTTATATTTTATCTTGTTATTTTATTTACTACGTCTGCTATTTATACATATAAGAAAAGCCAAGTTAATGAAAGTGCAAAATTATACGTATAGAGCGAACAGTGTGAACGTGTTATGGAAAACAGGCTCACAATTGCGTCGCTCAATATTAGTTTATAATACAAACAAATATCAATAAATACATGGGTCCTCAAATATTTGCTGTCTATACCTTTTTCGTCTTCTAGAAAGTAACCATGGCTATGTGATTATACAGAGTTCCGTGGACCACTCGGATACTAAAAATTTATTGACTAGTCTTCTCCTTGTTATGCAAGATAAAAGAATGTATATTAAGGATTGAAAGATAACCTTATCCACTTTCAATAATAATAATAATAATAATAATCTTATCAACATTAGTTTATCTACGGGCATATTTACGAACCAAGTTAGAATTTAAATATTGTAATATACGTGATTTTCACACAACATCAAATTTTTATTTTTTTTCTGTATTATGTGAGTTTTACATTGTAACAATTATAACTTATTAATTTCTGTCAACCTAAGCCTGTGTGTGTTCTAAAAAATTCCTATAACATATATAGCTTCATCTTTAGTGGCTAAGCTCATGACACCTCGAGACATCATCTTTCTGGATGCTTTGAAAAGAACGGCCATAAACATACTTTAGAAAGAGAAAGACATTCGTCTTTGTAAGAGCAGGTTGATGAAGTTTATTAATTGGTCCTAGGTAGGTATAATCAAGTTTGAAAAATCGGTGCAACTTTTATGAATAAATAAAAAATATGCTTCTTATTCTGTGACCAAAGTTTAATATTAAAAACTTGGCAGACACTAACACAGTGCTCAATCAATCATTTTCATTTTACTAAACCAGCCTTTGAACGCTGCAGCTTCTAGAGGAATTAGAACAGATGATTTTTGTTTTTCCAGGGCACACACAATTCTTCATTAAGATACAATATTGCTGTGCCAAACTCTTAGATTTCATCAACTTCCCTTGAGATATTTAAAAAATAATAATGGATGTATGATTTTTTTAGATGAATGGATGTATAATTTAATATGATTTTGATAGTTGTGAATTGTGTATAATAGGGATACTTTTTATATTTGATTGTATCTTAAAAAGAAACAAATTGTCCTATTTAATTAGAATTAAAATATGAGTATATTAATCTTTTGTTCAACAAATAATTTCAAACTTATATATTTAAATTATGAATAATATAAAACTCGTTACGAATATGAAATTAAAACATAATATAGTATAATACTCTTATATATACTACACTGTTCGAGTTTATTTTTGCCAAACACGCTGCGCAACTCATATTGTCACAACTTGTATGTATGTCTAGATGGTATGAGAACGAGACCGGCCACGCGGATTTGGAAAAATCCCTGTCTCAATGAAAAGAGACTCTTTTTCTCCATAGAGGATCGTGCCAAGGTTTTCAAACCAGAAATTTTGGAACAACTTTTTTGACGTTGTATTCATTAAAAACAAATAAAATAAAATAAAAGAAAAAATTGGCCGACCATATAAAGTGATAATTTCCTATCAGCATGATAGCATGTTAACGTAAGTCCATGGTGACTTTGTGTATCGTCGTCAGAGATGACGTGAATGATTTTACGTAATCACATTTAATTACTTATATGAAAAACAAAAAATAAGAACCTCATGGTCCCGTTTGTTCTGACCTTAAAATTTTTAAAAATGATTTTATATATTTTTTAAAACAAAAATTTTAAAAACGTTCTCAACATAATTTTTTAAAATTTTTATTTTTTAAAATAAAAATATTTTTATCTATTTTAAAAACAATACCAAACGACTCCTATATTTCGTAGTGGGTTGTTGACCATTACTGAGTACAGTAATTCATATGATGCGCCGTTTAAAGATTGTAGATATTTATTGCCTTTTAATAATGTTCATAAACGTTAATTTAGTGTTGGGATTGGTAGAAGTTTTAGTTGATGATTTGTCGACTTAATTTAATGTCACTCAATAGTAATGTGTACAACTTGCATGATCAAAATCCTAGCTACTAAAATTAAGATAATTATTAATTTAATGGGTTTATGAGATAATATGCAGTCATATACAAAGGAATTTAGAAACACTAATTAAAGTGCTAGACTTGGAATTAATTATTAACTGTGGGACTGAACAAGGTGTGTTGTGTTGGTCCAATAATAATATTAATGTTATCTGCTTTAGTACATGACGTGTATTAATCCAACAGTGAAGATTCTTTTTTTTAAACTTTCTAAATTTGTCATCGTGTGCTCATAGTCAATACACTATCCCTGGATATATTTTATACATTAATTCAACGACTTTCCTATACGAGGGTGTCAGAGAGGCCACCCAATAATGGGCCATACATGAGCTCCAAATTTCAAACCCTTCTCCGTATGAGATTTTATAAGGCGCTTTTTATTATTTTCTAGAAGGAAATAGCTTTAACACTTGTTACTATTACTAGGCAAAAGGTTATAAATATATGCAAAAGAGTAGTACTACTTATACTTATAACATATACCCATAATTGTGTTGTTTAAGGGAAAAAAAAAAAAAAAAAAAAAAAAAACTTGGCTAAGAACAATGGAGCTCATCTTTGGGAAGTCATTAAGGAAGACGGATGTTGGCAGCAGACTATCAGTCCCAGCTAAGAGCCTCAAGAAGTTGCCACACTTTGGAGGACGACATGTCGTTGATCTACCGGTCAGAGACAAAGGGGGTTCCTTTTGGAGGTTTCATTGCTCTATTCGGAAGAAAGGCCGCTTTAGAAAACCTGTTCTGTGCGGGGACTGGCATAGATTTGCTGTGAGTAAAGGGCTAAGCGTTGGTGATGAAGTCAAGTTGTTTAAGGAGATTGACCAAGCTACTGGAGCACTACTTCACTACAGGGTTGAGGTGAAGAAAAGTACCAAGATTTTTGGGTTTCCTATTATCCAACATGCACCCATACTCTTGTAGTTTTAAAGTTCAATTGGATTAGGTTGAATTGAAGCACAAGAATTCAAACCTAACTAGTTTACAAAAAGTGGTGGAAATGGATTATTTTAAAGGTTATAATATTATAATTTTGGTTCTTGTATTTTGACGAGATATCAAATCAGTACTTTGTTGTTGGGAAAATATCAAAAATAAAGTATTTTAGAGATCCTCACCATTACCCATTTCTTAATCACTTATTTTTAAGTTTTTTGGGTTTCTTTTTTTCGGTGGTTGTCTACGTAAGATCTTGTACTATTTGTATGTCTTTGATCAGCAACTAGTTAATAGATGTTTTTCTTTTTTTAGGCTCAAAAGGATGTCTGAGTTATGCTATGCATGAGCTATTGTGGACCATCCTTACAAGCACTATATGTTTATATGTTCTCCCTATAATATATATGTGTGTGTGTGTATGCATATATGTTGTCGTGTACACATATACCGTTCAAGAACCCTGGCCTTCACCATTACCATACACTATTATGGCACATATGGAATTTCTTTAAAGGTTCTTCTAAAGACAGAGAAAGACTAAAAAAGTGCATGGTCAAATAATGGATTGCATAATATACGTGGAATTTCAAGTTAATGGACGTAAAGTTCACGTATATTCTCACCGTTACTGTTAACTATAATTAAACCATATGAATACGTACGGTTGGTTGCATTTAAAAGAAGTCTTACGGGCACTAGTTTACTAGTTTGTAAGGTAATTTATATACTCCAGAAACGAACTTAATTAAGATAGGATTTTACTTAGGTTAATGATTATTAACAATTATTATATGGCTTTATCTTTCTCTTTCCACCCCAATCTTACTATGTTAACGATTAGCACGTCTTACAATTTTTTTTAATGATGAGAAAGAAAAACGAGCATTATAGATTTTTAACAAATTACGATATATCTTGCGTTAATGTACAACTTATTAAAAAAAAAAAACAATATCCTTAATTTGACTGTTTTAGAACATAAATTATGTCAAATTAAGTCCCAGCTGGGTTGGTAGCTGCAGATTAGTTTGTGATAAGTCTTAATTGAACATGGTCCCACAGTGGGGACAGTTCATGTCACAACCCGCCTTTTCGGGCTGTGATAAAACTCTTTCTTACTTACTTTAGGGCAAAAATTTAGGAAATTTTTTTTTTAAACGGAAATAAATATTTACTTACATTAACTTTGATAACTCCCAAAATACTTTCACATACTTGTATTTACATAATTAATACTTTTACTTTCATAACATCTTTCTTTTTATCATTTCATATCAAAATAACTTTAAACATGCGTGGCGGAAAACATTACAGCAGCGGACTCCATACCCAATCTGCACACCTCATCCGTCCGCCAGCTCATCATTACGACTTATTCTGACCTTTTCGTCGGAATACCTACAGCATGAAAAACTTAATGAGCTAACGCCCAGTAAGTCCCATAAATCCCATATGGATATTCACATGAATGCATGAATCAATTATGCTTTCTTATAAACTTTCTTTATTCTCATCATTTCTTATCTTTACTAGGGCCCAAGTGTTCGTACCATTGCGCAATTTCATTTAGGTCTACGTAACACCGTGACCGTAACATATCCTTTAAACTTCCCTTGAGTTAGGAGCCGGTACGACACTTTTCTTAATTTCTGGTGATACATTTACCAGTCCATTTATTATGGTTGACATACCATGCATGAAGTGATAATCACATATTATCCATGAAACATAAATTCTCTTGCATAGCATAGTACACACAGGTACTTACTTTTTATACATACTGGTACACATTAATATACGCACAGGTATATAGCATAATGTACTCACAGGTACTTAACATAAAATGTACACACAGATACCTACTTTATACATACTCAAGTATTTATCATTGTACACACAGGTACGAAATCATGATACACATGCTCATTTTCATTATTGTACACACAGGTACACAATATATTATGCACACAGGTACAAAATCATGGTACACATGCTCATTTTCATTATTGTACATACAAGTACATAACAGCTTGTACACACTGATACACATTAATATGCTCACACTTATTCATACATAACTATACCCCTAGGTATTCATATCATGGCAAACATACAAGTTTACACTTAATTATATGCACAGGTATACATATATATACATTTCTTTCTAAACCTACATTTCATACTGTAGATGGGAAGGGTACTTACTTGATGCGAATGTCAGGCAACTTAACCTCGATTTCCCTTCTCCTAGACTCCTAGGATCCTGTTGGCCAATTACAAAGCCATTAGCCAAATTCCACTATGTTTCGATACGAAACATCCGTTAGTTAATAAATTGAGTTGCATTACTATGTACAACTCTAAAAACCACTGGTTTTTCTTATTTCTGTCTAACTTTACCCTATCGTTTCTAACGAAGGGCGGGTACCCTTTCTAGTCATTTTCTTATTCCATTGGAAACATTTCAAAATGGTTCGGGTTATTTGGACAAAAATGACGATTTTGCCCTTCGTGGGTTTACTAACCTATCCGAGCTCGATTTCGTTCTTCTTACGAAAATGACCACATGCTAATTTCAAAATAACACCCTAGTGGGTCAAATCTCTTTATTTCTCAATTATGCCCCGTTTTCATAAAACTTTACGGTTTAGTCCCTGAACTAAAATTTTGACGATTTTGCCCCCGGGACTAAAATTTACTTCTTTGCATCAAAATTTCCTATTTTTCTCAAGGATGATTTTTACTTAAGGTACCGTACCTTAACTCATTTGCAAAAATAACATTTTTGCCATTTAACACTTTTTTCACTTTTAATATATTCTTGAAAAATCAAAAACTCACAAACGATTGAGTTTTTAGACAAACCGTTTGCGTGACCTAACAGTTTCATCGAGATCTACAACTTTCATGTTTTAATTTTTCCCAAAATCTCACTGTACAGGGGCGTTTTTTACTATTTTTCAAATCCGCCGAGAAGGAACTTTTTCTTTCAATTTAGTCCCTTTGGCATTTTTACAAAAATCCGTTTCAAACTTGCAATTCTACCCCTGCAGAAACCATTCCATGCCTTAATCCACACATTCTCATGCTCAAACATCACTTTTACAAAGTCAAACATCAAAATTACAAAAACAAAACTTTTTGCAAAAATTGCAATTTTGCACTATAAACCAAAGTTTCACAACTCAAACTTGCCAATCATCACATATACATAAAATTTCAGCAAATACATGTACAAAACCTCTCATGGGTTTGAAAGAATAAAATCAAAACAAAATTCAAAACTTTAAACTTTAAAACTTACCCAAATAACACTTTTTAGATTTCTAGCCTTCAAAGGCTTCTTGAACTTCTTCTTGGACTTCCTTTTCATGCAAAAATATCATGGATTAATCTTTGCCCTTTACCCATGAAAAATCCCTTGAAAACTCATGAAAAAGTTTAGGATTTTACCTTAAAACTTGTGGGAAATCCTTGTTCTTGCTTGTAAAACTTGTTTGGGGTTATTTTTGCAAAGTTTGGGGGCTGAGAAAATTATTTAGAGACCTGGACATGGCTGTCGAATCTTGGAAGGAAAGAAAGGAAGTGAATTTTTGTGATAACTTTGCCTTAAATGCATCCTTATCACATTTGGTGACTCATGGTAACCCATGAGTATACCACTAGGTGTCCTCATCTTATTGGGCCACATTGCATGGCTTGTTGGCCCAATAGAATTCAAGCAAATGTCCACTTTGTGGAGTTAAAAATTTATACTGTATAATTTTTCACCACACAGTATTTTTCCTATACTGCCTGGTCAATTCAGTGTACTTTCTATCCTTAGACTGTATAAAAATATTTAACTTACTTTTCGTTTACTTTTTGAGGCCAATCATAACATTTTTCGTATCTGCGTTTTCATTTAGCAGTATTCTTATACTGCTCTGGCCTCCTTTCTGCTCCCGGTTAGGGTTAGGACAACCCTATGTCCTATTTACATTCTAATCATTCATTCGTTTATATCACAATTTCACAATTAATTGTGACATGAAATTCATTTTATGGATATTATGCACAAATCTCTGAGTCATCAAACTTATAAAATTTGTATTTTATAATATCCACCATTGCATTACATATGCCATAAAATTTGCAATCAATGCCGCTCATTCATATTTTATTGTAATTTTCACATAAATTACAATTTTTACAAAATTTCACATTTTTAAGAATAAATTCATTAATTAAACCTAATTAAATATTAAATTTTATTGATGACGTTTTCTCAGTCATTACAGTTCAATGGCCAAGACTCACTTCACTACCCATAGTCTGAGGCTAATCAGCCTCCAGCAAATAGCTATCATAAGAAAAAAAAAGTAATTAGTTTTGAATATTCTTTTCACGCGAAAAAATGTTTGGATAATACAAGGCTTGGTCAAAATGGAGCAATGCTAAAAGTCGTTCCCTGGATAGTAATTAGCAGAAGTATATACTAGTTGATGAATTTTTTTTTTTTTTTAAAAAGGACCAAGGGTTCGAAAAATACTTCCAAATTATTTGATTGATTTTAATTTGTTTCGCTATGATATAAAAATAAACATTTCATGATACTACAAAAATAAATAAATAATTAAATTCTCCTTATTCACAAAGAATGAAAAAATAAACCTAAGCCACCCCATCCATAAAGCATAAATAAATAAATAAATAAACAAATTCTTTCTAGAAGCACTAGTCTAGTAATACTCATCAAGATCTTTTCATTTCCTTCTACTTTTTTTGCGGTGTATTTTCTCTTCTTTTTTGGATTGTACAAAATTAATTCAAGCCACAAAATAGTCAAAGAAGTCCAACCACAGTTGTTCCCGGAAGAATTTCTACATCAATATCATTAAGAAATCAAGGAAGTGATCTTTCTCCACCTTCTCACTTTTCACCAAACTTTTGTACCCTTAGCTTGACCCTTTTGTTTGCTTTCACAATATCAGCTATATCAAACAAATAGTTATAATTTATTGCTAGAAACAAATAGTTATAATTATTCGTTCTCACTTCTCATAGTTATCCACATAAAATGAAACTTTGGTCAAAATACAAAAGAAGAATATTCCTGAGATACATTTCTCTAATGCAATTTTTAATATAAACGAGACTATTGTAAAATCTTCAATTATGACGACCTTACTTAAATTGATGTTTTTTTTTTTCACTTTTGTTTTCCGATATCCAGTGAAGTCAAACAATATTGAAATTAATGTAAATTAGGAGCATGTGCACGAGAATATTCAAAACTTAAGCTATATGTATGAGTTAAGAAGCCTAAAGCAATCTTATATATGGCATAAATACAAACCATAGGAATGGAACTTGGAAAGGCAAAAGTTTACAACATAAGAAATCACAAAGTATGAATGAATTATGTTTCAGCAATATCGAAGATGTAAATGAATAAAAATCGATAGATGTTTATGTCTATTTTGATTAGAGTCGATTTTGAAGTTGTTGTCGTTTTCAATTTATTTTTACTGGTTGTCTATATTTACCTTAGGTTGTTGCGTTTAAATTCTGCTGTCGTTATTTGTATGTTTTGTCTTTTATGTTAGATTATTGTCGTTCCATCAGATGCTACGTCTTTTCTGGCCCTTTTTTTTAGTAAATCAGATGATATGTGTTTATTAAGATGGATGTTACCTTTAAGCTTATAGTCGTTTTTATATGATTTCCGTTTTGAGCTGTGTTGTCACTTTAAAAGCTACAAAACTTTTAATATTTTGTCGTTTTAAGGTTCCTATCATTTTTATGGTTAATCATATCTTCCACAATGCTGTCGTTTTTGAGGCGGATGTCGTTTCTGAGGTCCAAGTCATTTTTAAATTTGTTGTCGTTACGGTTATAATTGATTCCGTTGACTCTACGGATAATGTAGTTTTTTTTTTTTTTTTTTTCGTTTTTATACATTATGTGGGCGTTATGATAGATGCCGTTTTTCACGTTGCAGTCATACGATGTCGTCTAGTAAGGACATTGGCCTTCTATCAGTTTTTTTGTGTTTTCTAAACTATTTGTCGTTTTAAGCTAGTTGCACCTTTCTATTATGCTGTGTAAACTCATTTTCGCTTTCAAGGTTATTGTCGCTCTTCAGTTCAGTTTTCTGTGATTTTTAAAATTATGCTGTTTCCAAATTTGTCTTCCGAAAGTTCAGTTTTTGCTGTTTTCTAAACTGTATCGTTTTAAGCAAGTTGTATCTTTTTATTCTGCTGTGTAGACTCGTTTTCTTTTTCAAGATTATTGTAGTTCTTCAGTTCAGTTTTCTGTGATTTTTGGAATTATGTTGTTTCCAAATTTGTCTTCCAAAAGTTGTCGTCTTCACCTTGTGGTTGCTACGGTAGATGTCGTTTTTAACGTCGTACTCATACAATATTGTCACTAAGTTAGGTTATTGCCGTTTATCAGTTTTGCTGTTTTCTAAACTTCATGTCGTTTTAAGCCAGTTGTATCTTTTCATCCTGACGTGATCCTTTTTACCTGTTTTTGTTTTCCAGTTTATTGTCGTTTTCATTTTGTTGTCGCTTTCCTGTTTGTCGTCGTTTTCGAATGTCTTTGGAAGAGGTTGTCTTCACCTTGTAGTCTAAAGAAGAAAATAATTAATCAAGTAATCAAGTTTTAAAAAAGAGTTATTTTTATTAAAAAAAAAAATTGAAGCAAATTAAAATTAAAAAAAATCAATAAAAGGGTAAAACCCACATTTCACATCCTCAAAAATGTATTCAAAGTATTACAACCATATTTTTCAAAACCAATAAGGTACCTTTTCGAATGTCTTTGGAAGAGGGTGTCTTCACCTTGTAGTCTAAAGAAGAAAATAATTAATCAAGTAATCAAGTTTTAAAAAAGAGTTATTTTTATTAAAAAAACAAAGAATTGAAGCAAATTAAAATTAAAAAAAATCAATAAAAGGGTAAAACCCACATTTCACATCCTCAAAAATGTATTCAAAGTAGGGTTGGCAATACGGGTTGTGACACGATGACACGACACGAATTTGACACTTTTTTTGCGGGTTAGTGTCGAAAAATTTGACCATGGGTCATTTTAGTGTCGACCCGAAATTGACCCGTCAAAAAACGGGTCGTGTTCGGGTAACGGGTCAATTTCGGGTCAACCCGTCTGACACTAAAATGACCTGTATTTAATTAATTAACTTTTAAAAAATTAATATTATTTCATATAAAATATAAGCCCTTAAAAGATCAAACCCTCCTCTCTTATCACTCATCTTCTTGTTGAAGTGGTATGAAACTCTTCTAATTTTATATATTTTTTAATATTATATATATTAATGTAGCGGGTCATAGGCGGGTTGTGGGTCACAATCTGGTTACAAGTCAAAAACGGGTCGTGGGTTATTATTTTTTGACACTGTGCATAAGGACCAGGTTGACACGGGTTATGTTCGTGTCAACCCGTATCAAAACAGGTCGTGTTAGGGTTGAGAATTCTCAACCCGTTCGTGTTATAGGTTGGGTTAGTGTCAACCTAATTTTTGTAAAAATTAACTCCAACCAGACATTAACCCGACCCGCCAACCCATTTTGCCACCCCTAATTCAAAGTATTACAACCATATTTTTCAAAACCAATAAGGTACCTTTTTGACCTAATGATAATAACCATTGTTTTACAATGAATCCAATATATGTAGTTGTAGCAGTACTGGAGACCATATTTAATGTTACTTTGGATATTTGATTAGAACGATTATATGTATGTATATCCAAACTTTTTACACCAATATATGGCATAAGTGGACGTGTTATATATTATGATAAAATAACAAATTAATTGCTATGCTTTTGTTTTTGTTATTTTTAACGGCATATGTTTGCTAGGCTAAGCATCAGCCACCATATACCGTGCATCAATCATAGGCCAATCATAGGCCGAACTTTGATTTTAGGTCGAGCATTGGCTGACCATAGGCCGAGCACCAACTCGACCTGACCAAAACAACCATGAAGAACAGTGCTATAGTATCGGCCATGTGATCAAACCCCGACCAGATCACACGGTAGTAGATCATACCCAAATACCACCATATGACACCATCTTAGCTCTCCATTTGGCAATCCTCCTCCTTCGTAGATCATGACACCTATCACTTGCTACCTAGGCTCTGTACAATAGTATACTAGGGTCACGGGCCAAACTAGGTCCACGCCTGGATCCAAGCTAAAGTTTATAAATAGGAGTATCAACTCCACCACAAAAGATTCGAGTATTATTCCCTAGTCTACTCTGCCTCTCCCTTTGCTTATCCTAGTCAGAACACTAATTTAAGTGTAGGAGTGTCCTAGGCAGACACCACACCAGTGTCCCAGGCAGACACCACACCAGTGTCCCTTTACTCCGAGGCATTCTTTCTTGTTGCAAATATGACTAGACCAGGTAGAGCTAGGTAAAACAAGGAACCCGACCACCATGCACCCCCATATGCAGTGTTATGCTAGTCTCAAACGTCAACATTTGGCGCTAGAAGAAGGGCCCCACGCCTTTTTAGGAAGCTCATCTCTCCCCCCAATCATTCTTGGTATGGTTAAAAGACTAATGGACCAGAAGACCACCTAACTAAGTGTCGAACAAAAGAAGAGGATCGAGTACGACCAGGAGTCAAACCAAGTCCACCAACTCTAACCAGGTCCAACCACAAACCTAACGAGGATCCATCCAACCGGGATTCGTTCGACCAAGAGCTATTCGACGAGGATCTATCTGACCAATATCTGTTTGACTAGGATCTATCTGATCAGGATATGTCCAACTAGGATCTATTTGTCCAGGATCCGTCTAGCTAGGATACGGCCAATTAGATCCAGGACGAAGAGTTTAAGAAGGATATGGCCAACCAGAGAAGACTAGGTCTTGGCTATAATCAACTAGGTTCAGGATGAAAAGTTCAAAATAGTTAAGGCCAACCAAAAAACCTTAGGTACGACAAAGAGTTTGACCATGTCTAAAAAGGCTACAGTCGAACAAAGAAGACCAGGTCCTGCTACGGCCAATCAGTTCCAGGACGAAGAGTCCAAGAAGGCTACAGTTGACCAGAGAAGGCCAAGTTCCGGCTATGACCAACCAGGTCTAGGACGAAGAGTCTAAGAAGGCTACGTCCGACCAGAGAAGACTAGGTCTTGGCTACAACCAACTAGGCCCAAGACAAAGAGTCCAAAAAGACTAAGGCCAACTAAGAGACCTCAAGTCTGACAAAGAGTCCGACCAGGTCTAAAAAGGCTATAGCCAACCAAAGAAGACCAGGTCTCAGTTATGGCCGACCAGGTCTAGGACGAAGAGTCAAAGAAGGCTACAGTCGACCAGAAAGACTAGGTTCTGGCTATGACCAACTAGGTCTAGGACAAAGAGTCCAAAAAGGTACGGCTAACTAGAAAAAACTAGGTCCTGGCTACAGCCATCTAGGTTTAGGATGAAAAATCCAAAATGGCTACGACTAACCAAGAGACCACAAGTCCGACCAAGAGTCCAGGTAGGTCCAAAAAGGCTAAGGCCAAAACCGAAGAAGACCAGATCTCGGCTACAGGCCAACCAGGTCTGAGACAAAGAGTCCAAAAAAAGACCAGCCAAGCCCAATACTTACTATTCGGATACGCTCATGAAAATGTTTCCTAACCACATCAAAACTTGGGTGTCGATGACCTCTATCACTAAAGTCTAAGGGGGCTACTGTTGTAGGAGAAATCTTCATGGTGAGGAGACCATTTGAAAATCTAGACCCCTTTAAACTAAATGGCCGAAGACGCTAGGTATCAACTGACCATTCATTGGCCGAGCACAAGCCGACCCTAAGCAGAGAAATTTTTTTGATTTTTTTAATTTCTCGAAACATTTTTTTATTTTTTGATTTTTTAAAGAAAAATTTTCAAGCTAAATAATGCTCAATTCATTGGATTCTCAGATCGTTGGGGGGTCACACCGGACACGTTTAGAATTCCCAACTTTCTTAGGCAAGGGTGTTAGCCTTATAGTCGTGGGATCAAGTCCCAACGATGGGCCTTTTTGATAGAATCCAACAAATTTTACAATTATCCAAACTTGTAAAACAAAAGACAAGATGCTAATCTTTTTCTTTATCCGAAACGAATAAAGTAGTGAGTGAAAAGCATCCGCCCTTTTTTATTTAATTTTTCTCTTTTTAAAATTTTTTTAATAATAAACATGCTAATTAAAAATACAAATAATTAAAATAATATTTACAAAGGATTGGGATAGATCACTTACCTGTTTTTCAGTCTAATTTAGCAATCTGACAGAGTAACGACACCTCCCCAGCAACGGGGCCAAATTTTGATAACGCTAAAAAATGTTTCTTTTTAAACGGCAGACATTTGTAGTGTAAAAAAGTTGTCGTATCTACAAGAAGGTGAAAATTTTTTAACTCGGGAGATTGTTAAAAATAAATGTTCAAAAAGGTAAGCGATTTTTCAAAACAAAGTCTAAAATAAAGGAAATATTTTTGTGATTTTTTAATTCAAAATTTAAAGCATAAAATTAAAACAGTAAAGCTTAGAGAATCCTTTGTATGTTTCACAACTGGTATGAAATTTTAACTCTATTTAATAATTATCTAAAGTATTTGATTTATTATATCTTTTCTCGTTAAATGCAAGCACTTTTACCATGTTTATAAGTCAATTGAGAGCAACAATATTGTTGGGTTTTGTTGGATTTTGTGATTCAAATAAGCAGCAAAAAATCAAAATTAATTCCCACAAAACTCATAGGATCCATGCAATTCGATTAGATTGATAAGAAAGTCATAGAATCTTACCAGGATGACAAAAGGGGCAAGATTTCTGGAAAGAAGAGAGCGAGTTCACTATAGTGACACCCTAACTCGAGTTTTTCGTATTCGGGATCGGATTCAGATGTTGTTACTTAGAGCAATGCCCTCTGTAGGTATCCACACGAAGACTCTCTCAAAAACCGAATTGGTGTGCTAGCACCCTTTCCTTGAATTAAATAACTCTCCCTAATTTTAGGGTTTTTAATGTTTTCGCCTTTTAGAATATGAAAATGCCTTTTTTCTTCTAATTCGGCCAGAAACCCTAAAACAAATATATATATATATATAGCGACTTTGAGAAAGAGTCAAATTTTAACTAGGGTAAATTGTAATTCAAATATGATTCATAGAATCTAGATAATGTCATATTTAATGAACCTAGACATATCTAGCACATCAAATCTGGATATTATCAGGTTCATCGAACCTAGCCACAGTAAACCCAAAATTCATTTTTAGTCTGTTCTAAGTGTACGACCCTGTAGGTTCACATAACGTTGGTAGTGGGCTTAAAATTCTATCTCTGGCCCATAAATCATAAGCGGCCTCTAGTAAGACATTATGATTACTCAAGTTATGCGAATTTCAATAATCTGACATAATCTAATCCACAATAAGTATTAAAGTCCTTTTATCACTAGATACCTTGATTGAACATAAGGCATGGTTTATGTCATCCTTATACTATTCAATCATATTATTTCTCGATCTTAAGTAGACTGATATTGATAACTCTTATCAATTTATTCCAGTATGGCCATATATTTTTCTTCAGTCTAACTTATCGAGAGGGCCATAGATATCTTTCTCATAATAAATGAAGGACAAATTCCTTCTTAATCACTCATATTCCTTACATGATTCTATGTCTGCAACAATCTATTCCATCATCCTGTTAAAGATAATATTAGAATGTGTCAAAATATAGAACTTGTCATGTAGAAAACAATGGTGATTTCAGGTCAAAGAACTAGAATAATACTATTATGATGAGAATCACTTATGACAATTATCCATGCAGTATTCTTATATATGTATCTATGAGTTAACTTAGTATCTCATATACATGATTAATTAAACATAATCATTAGTCAAACTTCATACTAGTCTTCATTCATTATTATCCCAATAATAATGACCAACTAGGGATAATTTAGAATAGAATTCAATTTTCACATAAGAGTTTTAGTATCAAGTCACATACTTAACGACTTTAGGTAGAATTAACTATTCATCAAATTAGAATAAAAAACAATAATGAAAATGCCTCTTTATTAATAAAATGCAAATGTAACGAAATCAAAATATGGTCATTATATAATTGGCCTAGGGCACATCACTAACAAATATAGTAAACCATAATGCAGTAAGGGTCTTTCTATAAAAATAATAAAATAATCGTCTCTCATTAATTATCAGGTGCACTAATTATGAAAATTATAACTGCTTTCACTGCAATTATAATTAACATAATTTTAAGATAGAAAAGATAATAACACATAAAAATTATTATATTTTTATGGAATAAATTATTACATTGATTCTGACAGCACCTTGACTTATGAAATGGTTTAAGAATACACTATGCTATTCTCTATCTACAATAAATCAAGAATTACTAAGCATTTTCCTGTACCAGTTTATGTCTATAATGCAGCAGAAACTTAATAAGCGAGCATGACTTCAATATTATTACATTAATTATGCAACACAATTAAATTACATAAAGAAAGCATGCCTGAATTTATGTAAGAATTGGGCAGTATAACAACAGTGATAATAATTATTAAAAACATAAAGATATAATTTATTCCACAAAATATAAGCATTACAAAGCAGATATAGAGTCAAAATCCATACCAGAGTACTATGTATATAAAATCATTTTTCTGTCTCATCAGACTCTATACACTAATTTAGACATTATTTTATTATTTTTACCTAAAAGATACTAAGCGATACTGCTGAGTTTAACTCAGCAGTTAAGAGAAGGAAGAAGAGGAGAAAGGGCCTAAAGGCTCGAGAGGGGTATCGATCAAGGGGGAAGAGCCCCCTATTTATAGTGCAAAGATTGCACTGTTTATCACTTTTTTAAAATATTTTTTTCACTGTTGAAAAGGATCAAAATGATCCTTGCCAAGCCCCCCCAATTCACGAGATTCTCATGATGATGATTTTTTTAAAAATTTTCTTTCTTTTCTTTCGTGCTGATCTGCTTTTGTTAGCGTGCATTTTTACTTTGTAATCTTGTGCCTCGCGGAGGTTAACAGCACGCAAACGACGCGATCTTAAGCGTTACATCCTCAATCCAACGGTCGAGAATAGAGAAGAAATAGACCTAGAGGGCCACATGGGCCCACAAATGAAGACAATTGGATTAAGTTCGAGTACACCGATCTGAAGGCTAAAAGACGAGATCAAACGAAACCACCCGCAGCAGATCCAACGCGGTCTAAACACCTCCCTGGCACGCGTGAGAGTCGTTTGCACGTGTGATGCATGCGCCAATCGCGGATCAACACGTGGACAACACTACTGATGCAGCGCTGACACACAGCTGGTGTAATGACACACGGACGACTTGGATCGATTTGGTAGCTCATCGGATGTTGTAGATTTTGCCACATGTCACTTCCATTTCGAATTCAAATTTCTTGATTATTTGTTGTTCGATTTTCCCCGTTTTGCTGTCGTTTTGCTCTGTTTTTCCTTCAGATTTCAAATCTAAAATTTACAAACATACTAAAATTAATTATTTTACAAACATATATTTACAAAAATTATTAAAAATATTTATTTAACAATAAAACATAAAAAATTACTAAAAATAGATAAAAATTTCTAAAATTAACAAACCTTAACAAATATGCTATTTAAGCTCGAGATTATTTTTAGCAACTACTAGAAACATATTAAAACATATTTACAGACTCAAAACTTATTTACAAATATTTTATAACTTAAAATAAAATCACACAATAAATTTTATGGTTTTGACTATTTACAAACTAATCACACATTTAACATACCGAAACGACTCTAAAAATTACTCAAGAAATTATTAAACATAAAAGCACACTAAAAACACGTTTTTAAACACATTTTCACACTAATACACAAAAACACCTATTAATACAACAATGCTATTAATTAGAGGATTTAATGAGAAATAAAAGCATAAATAAATGATTTATGTCATGTAAAATATACACTTTTACAGTCTCATCACACCTTTCAACCAGCTTATTGCTAGTCCTTAGCAATTAAAGCGATAAAATTTTGAAATGATTTACTAAATATTCACACAATGAAAATCATTTAACTATAATTTGACTAATCTAATTAAATAGACAAACAAAACAAAAATTTTATTTGAACAATTTATACGCTATTTAACAAAGTATATATGCCAGACTTATTGCAGAAAAAGGGATAATGAATAATTATGAAGTTTCATCCAAAACTAAGAATAGAATTGTTTTAATGTTTTGCTTCAAATCACTCGTGCAGGCAACAATACTTCAAATTATTGATGAGAACAATTAAAGAGCAGAAACAAAATAGAAATATTTACAAAATTTAAACAAACTTTACAACTGTGGATAGTGCAATGTTTGGTTCCCTTAAGCTTTCTTCATAATCCATTTAATGAGCTCTGGGTTAGTAACTCTCAGACCAGTTCTTCTAAGGTCTTAGGTGTTGAAACACTCCTTAGAACTTACTTACTTGAGTTAAAGAGGCTATGAAGCCAAACTTATCCAAATCTATTCATTAATTTACATAATTAGACACTTTATTTACTTACAATTCTTTTTATTTCTTTTTCTCTCTTTTTTTTTATTTTTTTATTTAATTAGTTAATTAATTTTGAAAATATTGCTGCCTTTCATTGTTCATTTTCATAAAATAACAAAACTCAAATACTCATAGCTTTGACTTACCACCACAATTAAACATTATAGAAGCGTATGAAAAGAATGGCTTACAAATACTTTGAAAAATAAACACATAAAAATGTTAAATAAAACCAAAGTTTTGAGAGTCCATAAAATTAGATAATTCAAATAATAGAAAAACAATATTACATTAATATGAAATTTAAAAATCAAAATAAAATAATAAAACATTAATTACTAAGAAAATAATATTTACAAAACATTTTTTTAATTTTTCTTTTTAAATTTATGACTCACAAAAAAATCACGCATAAAAATCTAGAGCAAAAAAAAAAAAAAAAAGTGGGCAAAAATTGAAAAAATTTTGATACAGCACAACATTGAAGTACAATTTTGAGGCGCAACCCTCTCCCCTAACCTAAAATGTATATTGTCTCCAATGTATAGAAAAAATAGTGAGAGCAATAAAAATATTACCTAAATCAACACAATTATAGAGATGACCTATAGCAAACTAAAAACTAACAAAATAGACTACAATATATTACAAACTGAGATTTTTAAAGTCAGATTTCCTAGACTTTATTTTTTTGTTTTTGAAAATTAAATCACTTTTCAAATTCTTCAAAACGCGTTTCAAGAAGTCTTAACTAGAATACTTACTAATCACATTGATTATATCCTCCTTAATCTCAGCCATTTTAATTGAATTATTAAGTAATTTAATTTCAAAGATTTTTTAAGGAAAATTCAAAATACAAAATCAAAACACACATTTTTTTGTTATTGAAATTTATTTGAAAATTCAAACAAATTGCATTTAAAAAATTAAACTCATTAGAATGCATCTTGAGAGAAAATAGTTTAACTCTTTAACTCAGTCATTCTGAACAAATTTAATTAATAGCCTCTATTTTAAATTTTAAAATAAATCTCAGCTTTTTATTTTTAAAAGAAAATCAAAATATCACACAATAATACACAAAAATATATTACAAAGAAGGGAAGGTAAATATATTACTTTGAAAGTGTTTTCCCATTGCTTGATACTCTGAATTCAGCAAATCTTTCTTCCAATTACTCTTTTGGTGGACAGTCATCAAAGAGCGGCTTCCTCCTATAGTAAGTGTCGAAAGACACCACATATGGGTCTTATGTAAAAATGCCCTCAAGATTGACAAAATATGAAACATTTAAACTCATAAAACTTAGACTCATTTTATGTACTTGGTAGGTCCATAAAAACAACGCTAAAGGTGGTGGAGGAGAAGATGGCCACATATGATCTTGGTAGGATGGTCTTTGGTGAACTCTTATGACAACTGAGGTTGAGAACTTGGGACTAAACGTGATGATTTTTCCTGCTCTACAGCTAAGCCTTCTTTCTCTTCCTCACATTCCTCCCTTGAATGTTGTTCCTCAAAATTGATGGGTTCTAAATTTTCTTCAATGATTAAATATTATGCTTCTTCCTTACCTAAAGAAACTTCTTTAAATAACTCAAGAGGCTGCTCAATTGGCTTGACAGGTTTTTCTAAGTGACAACTTTGTGTAAAGGTATCTTTGGCATGAATTGTTTCATTTTGTTCAACCTTCGACTTTAATTGACACAAAGAATATTCAAGCCTATCTAGTTCTGTTTTCCTCATGGTTTCCATATATTTCTCTAAAGTTTCTTCCAATGTTTCTAAGGTTTCTTTTAGATTCACCCTATTTAAGTCACTATATGTCTCTTGCAGTTCAAAATTTGACTCTAAAATTTCAGGTTGATTGTCAGGCTAAGGTTTTGAAAAATTTGAATTGTTCTTTCAAATTAGATTGTTCTTAGAACTATTCAATCTCTAATAATCATATTTGGCCATATCTTCCAACATATAATAGGCTTCGTCAATAGTTTGTTGGTAAAAAGCGGTGGTATAATCTCCTCTTTCTACCCAATTTCTTGTTTCAGAACTTAACCTATCTATGAAAATTTCTAACAGATATTCCCTAGAAAAACTATGGTGAGGAAACCTATCTAGCAAGTCTTTATATCTCTACCAAACACTATAAAATGATTCCCAGTGTTGTTGGCAAAAATTTGCAATGATTTCTCTATGAACTTCCCAAAATATTTTTTTTTATTTTTTTATTTTTTTATTTTTTTAAAGAAAACTTATCAAGCTTAATAATGCTCAATTCATCAGATTCCTAGATCTTTGAGGGGTCACACCGAACACGCTTAAAATTCCCAACTTTCTTAGGCAAATGTGTTAGCCTTATAGTCGTGGGATCAAGTCCCAATGATGGGCAACAAATTTCATAATTATCCAAACTTGCAAAATAAAAGACAAGATGCTAAGCTTTTCTTTATCCAAAATGAATAAAGTAGTAAGTGAAAAGCATCCGTCGTTTTTTATTTAATTTTTCTCCTTTTTTAATTTTTTTAATAATAAACATGCTAATTAAAAATATAAATAATTAAAATAATATTTACAAAGGATATGGATAGATCACTTACCTATTTTCTAGTTTAATTTAGCAATCTGATAGAGTAACGGCACCTCTCCGGCAACGGCGTCAAATTTTGATAATGCCCAAAAATGTTTTTTCTTAAATGGTAGGCGTTTGTAGTATAGAAAAGTTGTCGTATCCACAAGGAGGTGAAAATTTTTTAACTCAAGAGATTGTTAAAAATAAATGTTGAAAAAGGCAAGCAGCTTTTTAAAACAAAGTCTAAAATAAAGGAAATATTTTTGTGATTTTTTTATTCAAAATTTAAAGCAAAAAATTAAAACAGTAAAGCTTAAAGAATCCTTTGTATGTTTCGTAACTGGTATGAAATTTTAACTCTATTTAATAATTATCTAAAGCATTTGATTTATTATATCTTTTTTCGTTAAATGCAAGCATTTCTACTATTTTTATAAGTCAATCGAGACAATATAGCAAGCAATAATGTAGTAAGGGTTTTCCTACAAAAATAACAAAATAATCGTCTCTCACTAATTATTAGGTGCACTAATTATAAAAATTATAACCGTTGTCACTACAATTATAATTGACATAATCTTAAGATAGAAAAGATAATAACACATCAAAATTATTATATTTTGATAAAATAAATTATTACATTGATTCTAACAGCACCTCGACTTATTAAATGGTTTAAGAATACACTATGTCATCCTTTGTCTACAATAAATCAAGAATTATCAAGCATTTATTGTGCCAGTCTATATTTATAATGCAGCAGAAACTCAACTTAATAAGCAAGCATGACTTCAATATTATTAACATTAATTATGCAATGCAATTAAATTACATAAAGAAAGCATGACTGAATTTATGTAAGAATTAGGCAGCGTAACAACATTAATAATAATTATTAAAAACATAAAGATATAATTTATTCCACAAAATATAAGCATTACAAAGCAGATATAAAGTTAAAATTTATACGTACTATGCATACAAGATCATTTCTCTATTTCACCAGACTCTTTACACTAATTTAAACATTATTTTATTATTTTTACCTCAAAATGCTAAGCGGTACTGCTAAGTTTAACTCAGCAGTTAAGAGAAGGAAGAGCCTAAAGGCCCGAGAGGGGTGTCGATCAAGGGGGGAGAGCCCCCTATTTATAGTGCAAAGATTGCACTGTTTATCATTTTTTTTAATATTTTTTCACTATTGAAAGGATCAAAATGATCCTTGCCAGGGCCCCCCAATTCACGAGATTCTCATGATGATGATTTTTTTTATTTTTTTTTCTTTCGTGCTGATCCGTGTTCGTTAGTGTGCATTTTTGCCTTTGTAAAGTTGACGCACGGCTGGCGCAATGACACATGGACAGCACTACTAATGCAAAGTTGATGCACGGCTGGCGCAATGACACATGGACGGCTTTGATCGATTTGGCAGCTCATCGGACACTGCAAATTTGCCACTTGTCACTTTTATTTTGAATTCGAATTTCTTGATCATTTGTTGTCTCCTTTTGTCCGTTTTGCTGTTGTTTTGCTTCGTTTTTCCTCCAAATTTCAAATCTAAAATTTACAAACACATTAATATTAATTATTTTACAAACATAATACTTACAAAAAAATTTTAAAAATATTTATTTAACAATAAAACAAAAAAATTACTAAAAATATATAAAAACTTCTAAAATTAACAAACCTTAACAAATATGTTATTTAAGACTCGAGATTATTTTTAGAAATCACTAGAAACATATTAATACATATTTACAAATTCAAAACTTATTTACAATTATTTCATGACTCAAAATAAAATCACACAACATAAATTTTATGATTTTGACTATTTATAAACTAATCACACATTAAACATACCGAAATGGTTCTAAAAATTACTAAAAATATTATTAAACATAAAATACACTAAAAACATGTTTTTAAACACATTTTCACACTAAGACACAAAAACACCTATTAATACAAAAATGCTATTAATTAGAGGATTTAATGAGAAATACAAGCATAAATAAATGATTTATGCCCTGTAAAATATACACTTTTACAGTCTCATCACCCACCATATGCCAAGCATTGGCCAACCCATAGTTCGAGCACCAACTGACCATAATTCAAGCACTGGTCATTTGCTTAGCACCTACCAAACATAGGTCAAGCATTGGCCACATTATGTCAAGCACCAATCACAAGCCAACCATAGGCCGAGCACTAACCCAACTTGACCAAAGCAACCATGAGGAACAACTCCGCAGTATCGAACATGTGATCAGACCCTGACCAGATCACATGGTAGTAGATCATACTTATAGACCATCACGTGGTACCATCTCAGCTCTCCGTTAAGCAATCCTCATTCTCTTGAGATTATAACACTTGTCATTGGCTATCTAGGCTTTGTGCAATAGTACACTCAGATCATGGGCCAAATCCGGTCCACGCCCAAATCCAAGCTAAAGTCTATAAATAGGAGTATTAACTCCACCACAAAAGGTACAAGTATTATTCCCTAGCCTACACTGCTGTGACGACCTACCTTTTTTGGGCAGTCACTTTATTTTTTTAAATATCGTTTCTTAAACATTAATCTTACTTACTTAGTAAGAAAAATACTGAATAATTTTTTTCCTTTTAAACATCCTTTAAAACATTCTTAAAAACTGTTGCGACTTCTGTCACAATCTAAGTTGAGACATTGCTCAACACTTGACTTTAAAAACTATTTTCAATTGTTTCTTAAAACTTAATAAGAAACATTAACTTCGTAATTATATAAAATATTTTGTAAATATTTATTAAAATTTTGAAAACATTTCTGAAAACTTTGATTTTCTTAAAAATTTGAAAACTCGAAATCAAATAATGAGAAAACCTTTTCTTTGAATAGCAGCGGAAACATACTATAGTGGTATCTATACCAAAGTCTTTGCACTTGCCCTCCGCAGCACCAAGCTCTTCAAACAGGTCCTATTGGTTACCCATAGAACTACCTACAGCATGAAGGGACTTTTATGAGCTTACGCTTAGTAAGTTCAAGGAAAATCTCACAATTCATTTTCATATGCTTTAAATGCTTTTTTCATAAAAACTTTTTTCTTAAACGTTTTTTCATAAACATTTTTGAAAACTTTTTTCATAAACGTTTTTTATAAAACATTTTTGAAACATTTTTCATAAAATGTCATTTATAAACCTTTTCTTAAAAACGTAAAAAAAAAAATTTCATAAACATTTAACATAAAACAGTCCTTAGAATGCTTTTCATAAATATAACACATAAACATTTCGTGAGAAGCAAAACAAGCATAATCAATATGCATGATTCCATTTATGCTCATTTATAATCATTCATTTAAAAGTATCTTATGAACAATCATTTCTTACTTTATTTTTTATCTTTGTTCCTTAACTTTTCTTATCTTACTTTAGTGTTTGTACCGACATCATTAATCATGAGATCATAAACATGATGCTTCCCTTGCGGAAGACTTGAGACCATGAAACACCGAGATAATGTACCTCACATCTAGGAGGTCAAACTTTAACTTTATTTGTGTACCTCACATCTAGGAGGTTACAACTTTAACTTTATTTTAGTACCTCACAATAAGGGGGCTGGTACGACACTTTCTTTTTATTATCTTTACTTTTACCTTCTTTTTTAACTTGGTGAGCATAACAAATGCTTACACTTTATAGTGCTATAACTTAGCATTCTAAACATTTAGCTTGGCAAATGCAAACATGTTGTATATCATGATTTAAACTTTAAATCATATGCATAACACATGCAAACATACTTTTAATACATTGAAAATCATACCTTGAACTTTTAAAAACGTTATGCATATCAAAAGCAAATACACTTTAAACATAGTAATTAAAAATTCATTACAAATCTTCTTTTGAACTTTAAAACTTTTTGCCTAACAAATGCAAACATACTTTAGAAGCAACTTGCATAAAAATAGCAAACTCATTTATAAACATATACATAAATATTTAAAAATCATTTACTTCACGCTGTAGGTGAGATTTGAACTTGCTTTGACTAAGCTTTAGTGTTCTCTATTCCATTCCTTTTCCTTTCATTAATCGGCTTCTATGTCTTGATCAAACGACAGTCTACTTATTAGTTAACTTTTCTTATTATCAATCTACTTGATTGATAACATAACTTAAACATTAAACATTCATTCCTCTCTTTTTTTTGTAACTTCGTATACTGTTGTTTTACCTTTTCCTTTACTTAATTTTGTACCCCATAGGGTTACCTTTCCCTTTGCTTAATTATATAACCACCGGGTTGCTATTCTTTCTGCTTAGCTTGGTAACCCATCAAGTTACCTCCTTCTTTACTTGACTTTGTAACCTGCGGGGTTACCTTTGTTCTTAAATGACCCTTGGTTAAACTTTCTATCTCACTGGCAGTTTCGTTACTTAACGTATTACGAAACATTTTTTGTCTAAGAATATTTTGCTAATTCAGAGTGTTTAACTCCGTTTTAGCCGTTTTCTTAAAAATAATGATTTTATCCCTAACGGCTTTTTCGTCTATTTTATAACTTTATAAAACTCATTGCTTAACTTTACCGTTTCATTACCTACATACTATGGAAAAATTCCCGCTAAAAAATGTTTTCCGACATCAAACGTTTCGGGTTCGTTTTGGCTATTTTTCATAAAATGACTATTTTGCACTTAATCTCTTTTTCTTTTATTCTTTACTTGACTAAATTTTGAATCCTTTAAAAACATAATCCTTGTGGTTACTTACTACCCACAAAAATGCATGAACTTAATGTTCCTTGTTGAAAACCCTGTTTCACATAATTTTACAGTTTTGGCCCAAAAGACAAAAATCTTAACATTTTTACCCCCGAAACCAAAAGCAACCACTTTATTCCAAAACGTCAAGTTTTTCACAGGGAATAAAACTTACAAAAACACCATGGTTGAATTCAATACATTTCATAACATTTTCATTTCTTGAAACTTTGTGCACAATATTTTGTAAAATTCAAAGCTCTAAAACCAAGCAGAATTTTGGAAAACTATATGCCTTATCCTAATAGTTTTGATGCGTTCTACAATTTGTGTTTTAACTTTTCTCAAATTCTAATGTTTAGGAGAACTTTTTGGCTAATTTATAAATCTACCAAGAATATACTTTTCTTTGCAATTTAGTCCCTTTTGGAATTTCACCAAAACCCTTGCTTTCTTCTTTTCATCATCATCACCATCAACATATAACATAAAACAACCATGCCTTAACATTCATCTTACATGCCATAGTCCAAACATTTCATCAAACATATAGTATGCATAAAAAAAACATAAACTTTAGCATAATTTGTAGGACTAAGATTTTACCTAGAGACTTTTAAGCTTTAGCTCCTCCTTTGGAATGCTTGAAAACCTTCTCAAAACCTTTGACAACATTCATAGCTACCCCATAAAAATCTCACCCAAAACATGAATAAAAACCCTTAAGCACAATAGGTAAAGCTTGGATTTTTACCTTGAAACTCTGAAATCTTCCTCCATACCCTTAACTTTGCATCAAGATATGATTTTGGAGGTTAAAATTCATCAAATTTCTTGAAGGAACTTTCATGGAGGGGACGGTTTTGGAGGGGGAAAAATGGAGCATTTTTTTCTTCCTTCCTTGCTTTCTTTCTTTTCTTTCCTTTTCACATTTCTTTCTTCTTTTTTTCCCCCATCATGGAGAGCAACATTTTGGTCTCTTATATCCTTGATGTCTTATTGTCCAAATTCAATGAATGTAAAAAAAAAAAAAAGGACTTTTTTTTAAAAAAACTTTGATGACTCATTACCATGAGTCATCACTAACATCATTTGTGATAAAAGGGTGGCTAAATGTGATTGGGCCACATTAGAAAATGTGCTGGCCCAATCAAAACTTTCAAGGTGTCTCACAAAATTTTTTATACAGTCTAAAATTATTCTGACAATATTTTTTCTATACTGTCGGTATTCTTTTTCATACAATTCACGAGGCTCCACAACCTCCCGTACTTATTTTTATCCATCACATAATAAAATTATAATATTATCTAACTTTATACAGTCTAAATTTATACTGACAGTATTTTTCTTGTAATATCGGTATGTTCCCTAGACTACTACAGCATTCCTTATTCATCCATATTCTTCAAACAATATTATTCCTACATTACTTTAACTTAAACAGTTCAATTTCTATACTGCTTAACTTTAAACAATCTAATTGTTACACTGCATTACTTTTGTAGTGTAATTTTTATACTACATAACTTTATCAGTGTACTTTCTTATACTACATTATTCTAATATTGTATAATTTTTTGTATTATTATACGGTATTTTTTTTAAACTGTATTTTTGTCTTAACATAATCCTTAACTTATTGTATTTTTAATGTACTTAAAATGCTAGAGTGTCACATCTGCTTCTCCCTTTGCTCTTCCCAATCAGAATACTGACTTGAGCATCGGAGTGCCCTTAGTAGACACCAAACCAGTGTCCCCTTACTCCGAGGCATTCTCTTTTCTTGCAGATTTGACCAGACCAAGCAGACTTGGCAGAATAAGAAAATCAACCACCATGCATGTAACACTCGAGCATTTTAAGTATATTAAAAATGCAATAAGTTAAGGATTATATTAAGACGAAAATACAGTTTAAGAAAAATATTGTATAATAATATAAAAAATTATACAATATTAGAATAATATAGTATAAAGAAGTATACTGATAGAGTCATGTAGTAAAAAAATGACACTACAAAAGTAATACAATGTAGGAATTTAACTGTTTAAGGTTAAGCAGTATAGAAATTAGACTGTTTAAGTTAAAGTAGTATAAGAATAATGTTGTTTGGAGAATGTGGATGAATAAGGATGCTGTAGCGGTATAGAGAATATACCGACAGCATAAGAAAAATACTATCAGTATAAATTTAGACTGTATAAAGTTAAGCCTTATAAGACTTACATTATGTGTTGGATGTAAATAAGTATGTAAGGTTGTGGGACCTCATAAATTATATAGAAAGGAATACTGGTAATATAGGAAAAATACTGTCAGTATAAATTTAGACTGTATAAAAATATGGGACCCACCATTGGACACTCAAATGGATGAGAATTTGCCACCACACCCCCTTTGATGTGGACCAATCCCACCATGCCAAAGTTACCCTAACTTTTTAACAAGGATGACTAATGTTGGTAGTCATCAAATATGGTGGAAAATTGCCAAAATATCCCTTGATGTGGCCAATCAAATGTTGCCAAGATTAGGCAAACTTTAGCCCCAATTAATGCAAAATAGTGACTAACTTGATGAGTCACCAAGTTGCCAAAAATCAATCAAAGAATAAAAAGCAAAATGTGAAGAAAAATTCTTCATTTTGTCTTCCATTTCCACCTTAGCAAACCATTCCTTCCTAAGGCAATTCTCCCTCAAATTTTTATGAAATTCAAGCCTCCAAATTATGTTTAAAGCAAGCTCTAGTGTTTTACTGCAAAGTTGTGCAACTTTTGAGGTAAAATTCTAAACTTTTTCTAAAGGTTTTAGTGATTTTTCTTCAAAGTTATGGATGGGTTTTTAATAGAATTTTGTCATGGTTTATGACAAAGGAATCTAAGCAAGTTTAATCACACAAGTGGAGGATTAAAAGCTTGGAGGAATTTTTGATAAGAATTCTAAAACCCTAGTCTTTGAAATCAAGCTAAAGTTTATGTTTTTTTTATGTATGCCCTGTGTTTGATGAAATGTTTTGAGCTATGGCATGAAAAATGGACATTATGGTATGAATGGTTTATGTTTTACATTGATGATGATGATGATGGAAAGGAAGAAAGTAAGGATTTTGTGGTTAGAAGTGAAAAATTGTTAAACTTTGTAAAATTTAACTAGTTTCTAAGGAATGGAGTTTTGAGGGCCTTAAAGGCCAGATTATGTTCTAAGTAAGTTTTAGAATTTGCCAACACAGTGAGGGAAACAACTTTTGTGAATAAAGTTTTGTAAAATTCCTAAAGGACTAAATTGCAAAGTTTTGATAAATTTTAACAGATTTAAAAATCAGCCAAAAAGTCCATTGTAACGTTGAAATTTAAGGAAATTTAAAACATAAAAGTTGTAGAACTAATCGAAGCTGTTAAGATAACGTGGACAATTTGTCAAAATTCTGCTCGGTTGAGGAGTTATGAATTTTATGAAATTTTGAGCACAAAATTTCATGAAATGAAAATGTTAGGAAATGTTTGGAATTTGGCCATGGAACTTTGGAAAGTTTTATGCCCTGTAAAAAATTGGATGTTTTGGAATAAAACAGTCATTTTTTGTTTCGGGGGCAAAAATGTAAAGAGCTTTGTGTTTCTAAAAACTAGGTTTTCACCAAGGAACATTAGGTTCCTATGTTTTTGTGGGTAGTAAGTAACTACAATGATTATGTTTTTAAAGGATTTAAAGTTTAGTTAAGGAATGAATGAAAGAAAAAGAGAATAAAGGCAAAAATGTCACGATTTTTAAATTACGGATCAAAATTGTAAAGCTTTGACAAAATAGATTTAATTGAAAGGAAAACCATTGTTTTGTTTTTTGTAATATTATGAGATATAAAGAAATGTATGATGTTTTAAAACGGGTTCTGAAATTTTTTAAAGACCCGTCAAGGGCAAAATGGTCAAAACGAACCCGAAATGCCCGATGTTCGAAATGCCCCATAGCGGTAATTTTTCCATAACATGTAAGAAATGAGAGGAAAAGTTAAGCAAAGAGTTTAATAAGTTACGATGTTGACGAAAAACCCTTTAAGGGTAAAATAGTCATTTTTAAGAAAATAGCTAAAGCAGAGTCGAATACTCCGAACTAGCAAAATGTTCTTAGATAGAAAATATTTTATAATACGTCAAGTAACGAAACCAACACTTAAGATGGGAAATTTAATAAGGGACGTTCAAGTAAAAAAATGATAACCCGATGGGTTAAAGGGTTGGGTAAAGGGAAAAGTAACTTGGTGGGTTAAAAAGTTAGGAGCAAGGTAAACCAATGGTTTATAAAGTTAACTAGAGTGAAAGGTATAGTAACCTGGTGGGTTACAAAGTTAAAAGCACGGGGCACAAAGTAAAGAGAAGGGAAAACTGATAGGGTTCCAAGTTAAGTTAAAAGGAAAGAACAATTAATGTTTAAGTTTTATTATCAATCGAGTAAATTGATAAAAAAAAAAAGTTAACTAATAAGTCGGGTGTCATATAATCAGGACAAAGAAGTCGACTAATGAAAGGAGAAGGAATGAAACAGGAACGTTAGAGCTATATACAAGTAAGTTTCAAACCTCACCTATAGTATGAAGTAAATGATTTTCAAATGCATTTTATATGTTTGCAAATGTGTTTGCAAATCTAATACAAATTGTTTTTAAAGTATGTTTTCACTTGTTATGCGTAAAGTTTTAAAGATTTAGTAAAAGTTTGTGATGCATTTGCAATAATTATGTTTAAAATACGTTTGCATTTTGTTAATGCATAATGTTTTACAGTTTAAGTTATAAGTTTTATGTTGTATTTGTTGTGCAATAAGTTTTATAGTACAACTTATGATTTACAAATGTGTTTGTATATAATGTGATAGCATTTGATATGCTCACTAAAGTCAAAAAGAAGCTAAAATAAAGATAAAAAGAAAGTGTCGTATCAACCTCCTTGTTGTGAGGTATTGAAAGTAAAATTAAAGTTGTGACCTCCTTAATATGAGGTACACAAGTAAAGTTAAAGTTATGACCTCGGTGTTCAATAGTCTCAAGTCTTCTACAAGGAAAGCCTCATGTTTATGATCTCATGATTAATGATGTTGGTACAAGCACTAAAGTTTATAAGATAAGAAAAGTTAAGGAACAAAGATAAAAGTTAAAGTAAGAAATGAATGTTTATAGGATGCTCATAATTGAATGTCATAATTGAGCATAAATGAAATCATGCATTTTGATTTTGCTTGTATTTCTTGACACGAAATGTTTATAAGTTATATTTTTGAAAAATATTTTGGGGAATGTTTTATATTAAATATTTATAAAAAACATTTTCATGTTTATAAGAAAATGTTTTATGAAGAACGTTTCAAAAGTGTTTTATGAAAAACATTTTAAGAGAAAGGTTTTTATGAGAAAAGCTTATAAAGAGTGTTTTAATGATTTGTGAGATTATGTTTGAACTTATAAGCGAAAGCTCATTAAAAGTTCATTCATGCTGTAGGTAGTCCTATGGGTGACCATTAGGACTTGTTTGAAGAGCTTAGTGCTGCGGAGAACAAGTGCGAAGATTGGGTATGGATACCATTGTAATATGCTTCCGCTTGTTTAAGAAAATGTTTTCTAGCTATTTGATATAGTGTTTTCAAAGTTTAAGAAAGCCAAAGTTTTAAGATACGTTCTCAAAGTTTAAGTTATATTTTACGAAATATTTCATATAATTAAAGAAAAAAAATTTGGTATTTTTCTTATTAAGTAAGATAAAATATTTAAGAAAGTTATGTGACTGCCTGAAAAGGCGGGTCGTCACAGTGCACCCTGCATGTGGTGTTTTGGTTTCAGGCAGCAATAAGTATACCCTTCTCTGTTGCCTCCTCTCCCTCCGGCGCGCTTGAAAACAAAAGAGGAGGAGAAGCCAACTTCCCCATTTCCACTATGAATCCAGCTGCTGAAGCTCCTCCTTGACTACTGCCCCTTTGCTGCGACGGATGTTTCGGTGAATGGCACATTTGCTATGCACATAAGGGGAGAGGGAAGGAGAAAATCTCACCATCTCCAAAGGAACAGAAGCCTATAGATGACCAGAAGAAGAGGGACATGGAAATAAAAAAGCTGTAAACAACGATGGATAAAAGGTCGTTGTTGGCCAAACTAAAATGGAAGAGGAATGCTAACAGATAGAGGAAGGAGGAGGTGAAAAGTTAGGCTAATTCGGTTGTCTACCAAATGAAGAAGCAGTTGAAGGAGCCGAGAGACAAGATTCTTGGTGTGGTTAAAGAAAAGGAGGAACAAAAACTTGGACTACTCGAGTAAGCCATTTCAGGAGGCCTTACCCAAGCTATTGAGCACATCATGGCGGCTTTCAACAAGGAAGTGATCAAGCTCGGTCTGTCGCTTTACAACCAGCCTGGTGTTGCTCCCGGTGCAGGGCCAGCACCTGGTGGTGAAACCGAAGCCACAGACTCGTCCTCATCCTCATCCAAGGACATGATGGAGATGTCATTAATCCATGTGTAACGATTTTGGAATCTTAGCTTATAATGTGGAGCCATTAACACATTTATTTTACGCAATCACAATTATTTATTTGTATGAAAAACAAAAAAAATTAAAAACCTTATATGTAATCGCATATTTCTACTGGTGCATAATGCTGGGCTGTTGGCTATTGTTGACTACAGTAAGCCTACGACGTGACTTATAAAATCTTCAATCCGTCATTTCTATGGTATTTTTTCTGATATTGCGCACTGTTATAAGATAGCTAGTGAAAAATCACAGATGTTAATTGCCTTTTAATGTTCATTAATGTTAAATTAGTGTTTGGATTGATGTAAGTTTTTAGTTGATTTAATAATACTTGATTGATGATTTGTCGACTTAATTTTAATGTCACTTAATAATGCTGTGTACAACTTGTATGATCATTGTGAAGGAAAAATCATAGCTACTAAAATTAAGATAATTATTTGGGGAATTTTGATAAAGGATTATTTTCATTTGCATACGCTATATTTTAGGTTATAAAAAAATCATACATTGTATTTTGAACTTTAACACTTTTATACTTTTACATTTTAAATTCATATCAAGTTCTAACCTTCTTTTCAAGGCAAAGTTTGATTTTGACTGTGTAAAATATTTGAATGTCCTTCACATTTTTAAAATTTGTTTTTCTTATTTTTTAATATATTTTTCAGTTTTTTAAAACAAAATTTAGGTCTTATTGTGGCCAAAATTTAACCATTGACTGAGAAATGTTACGAAAGCGCATATATCTAAAATTGAAGGTATAAATATAATAAAATTCAAAATACAAGGTACATATAAAAATGAAAATAATCCTTTTCATAAATGCTATTTTTTAAGATTTACTTTTTATAAATATCGCATATATTCATTTGTGGCAGAACCTAACATGTAATTTGCATAATTGTGTAGCATAACTTTTTTAAATATGACGTAAATAAATACAATTTTAAAAAGTGTGACATAACATGTAATTTTCTCTAACTTTTATTAATTTAATGGGGTTACGAGATAATATGCAGTCAGATACCAAGGAATTTAGAAAAACTAATTAAAGTACTTGATTTGGAATTAATTATTAACTGTGTGGGACTAAACAAGGTGTGTTGTGTTGGCCAAATAATAGTATTAAGGCTATCTGCTTTAGTAGATGACGTGTATTATATCGAATAGTGAAGATTCTATTTTTCAAGTTTCCAATTTGTCAATATATGCCATAGAGTCAAAACAATATCCCATGGATATGTATATAAAAATTAATTCTCAACAACATTCCCATGCGTGAAGGGTTTAGAGAGGCCGGCCAATGGCGGGCCAGACATGAGCTCCAAATTTCAAACCCCTGTCCATGTGGTTTTCGATCAATTAGGTATTTTAAAAATTAACCCAATATTCCTTTCTAGTAGGAAAAAGGTTCTAACACATGATTACTAGGCAAATGGTTATAAATACAAGCAAAAGAGTCGTTCTACTTATACATACATATATACACCCATAATTGTGTGTTTGAGAAAACTAAATGGCCTCCAATATGGAGCTCATCTTTGGGAAGTCATTAAAGAAGACGGATGTTGGAAGCAGACTATCAGTCCCAGTTAAGAGCCTCAAGAAGTTGCCGCACTTTGAAGGACGACATGTCGTTGATCTACCGGTCAGAGACAAAGGGGATTCCTTTTGGAGGTTTCATTGCTCTATTCGGAAGAGAGGCCACTTTAGAAAACCGGTTCTGCGCGGGGACTGGCATAGATTTGCTGTGAGTAAAGGGCTAAGCGTTGGTGATGAAGTCAAGTTGTTTAAGGAGATTGACCAAGCTACTGGGGCACTACTTCACTACAGGGTTGAGGTGAAGAGAAGTACCAAGATTTTTGGGTTTCCTATCATTCAACATGCACCCGTTCTCTTGTAGTTTTAAAATTCAATTGGATTAGGTTGAATTGAAGCACAATACTTCAAACCTAACTAGTTTACAAAAAGTGGTGCAAATGGATTTTTCTAAGGGTTATGGTATTATAATTTTGGTTCTTATTTTGACGAGATATCAAATTAATATTTTGTTCCTTGGAAAATATCAAAAAAGTATCTTAATTACTGTCTTTGAAAAAATTATTTTGGTATCATGAACCCATTTTTGTTATGTAAAATACTCATTTTATTCTTTTATTGAATTTGTTTGATTTTGTTTTGTTTCAATTTTTTTAAGAAAAAAATTCATTATGAAAAAATCTTTAATTTGTTTGGATAAAAGTTTTAAAACAGAGTTGTTGCTGTTTTTTTTTTTTTTTTTTGGAAAAACAAGGAGTTGAAGCAAATTAAAACCAAACAAAATCAATAAAAAGGTAAAACAGACATTTCACATCCTCAAAAATGGTTCAAAGTACTTCAAAATCATTAAGATACCTTTTTGATACCGTCTAAAATATAGAGTACCAATTTGATGTTGCTTTAGTGTTGCTTTGAATAAATAACTAGGAGGATCATGTATATGTTATCCCAAATTTTTACAGCAATATATGGCATTAGTGGACTAATTATATATCATGACAAAAAAACAAGTTTGCTGCTATGTACTTGGTTAAAATATTTGTAATAAAGAGACATCCTCACCATTAACCTTTTCTTAATCACTTATTTTTAAGTTTTCTGTTTTTGTTTTTTTTTTTTTTTATTTAGTCGTTCAGTCCATATTGTAAGATCTTCTAATGTTTGCATGTTTTTGACCAGTAACTAGCTAGTAGCTAATAGATGCTTTTCTTTTTTGAGGCTCAAAAGGATGTCTGAGTTGTGCTATGCATAATCTATTGTGGACCTTGCTTACAAGTACTATATGTTTATATGCTCTCCCTACAATATATATATATATATATACTTATATATACATATATATAATGTATACGTGCACATTTGTTTGTCGTATACACATACACTATTCTAGAAACCTATCCTTCACCGTTACCATACACTATCATGGCATATATGGAATTTCCTCAAAGGCTCTTCTAAAGAGAGAGGGACTGAAAAAGTACGCGGTCAAATTGATTTGAGAATATAGGTGGAATTTCAAGTTAATGGACATAAACTGTATACTCTCACCATTATTATTAATTATAATTAACCTATATGAATACGTACGTTTGGTTTTAGCATATAGAAGAAGTCTTCCGGGCACTAGTTCACTAGTTTATGTAAGTTAATTTACATACGGAAACAAACTTAATTAAGGTTGTTAAGGGTGAGCTCGGCGCCACCGCCGAGGAACCGTACTCCTGGTGGTCGGCCAAATAGCTCGGCAAAGCTATGGGGAAGGTTATTACTGATCCCAATGAGCCTGGATCTCTCGTCCGAGGTGTTTTTCAAGGCCTCCTAGGCCGCATCCCAACAAGTTGCCTCCTTGGATTAGAGCCATTGTCTGTTGACTGACTTGTTCTTTCCTTGCCTCCAAAGCATCCCTCCTCATGTCGCAGGTCCACCCGATCAGGCGAAGACGAATAGGGAAGAGCTGAGCACCGTGCGCAGCCGCATGTGGTATTGATCCGCCACGAAACTCCGATAAGCTTCAACATTTTGGCGCTAGAAGGAGGACGCATACGCCTTCACTCAAAATCATTAGTCACAACAAGCCCGAGAACTGAGATGATAACTCGAGGTAACGCCCGAGACGACGCTGCCCGATAGGAGGGGTCGGTAGATGCTCAAAACCGGCACCGAAATCCGGCTAGACCTAGGGGTCGTCCCCGAGCTACGAGATTCCGCTCTGGGGGTCAAGGAAGCACGGCAAGGGCCAAACAAGTTCATGACCCCGTGGCCCAAGACCCAATCCGAGAACTAACCAACGCAATTCGGATACTCACTCAACAGCTCACGCAACAAGCTCAACGTCCGGTTGCCCCTGGCCTCTTACCTCCAGCCCCGGCCAGCCAGGCTGGAGGTCAAGCAAGATGGGGTGTCGTCAACCCCAGTGAAGCTGATTCCGAGCGCTCTAGATAGTCAACACATGGCGTCTCGACTAACAACCGACTCGTCCAGGAAGGTCGACTTGGCCCTTTCTGTCACCACAAGGTTCCCGAGCATCCATGTTTGACCGGCTCGGACGCCGGGGAGAAGCACAGCAAGGTCGCCAGCTTGAGGCAGGTGGCCATGCGGAGGGCGAAGCACCCTATTGGGTCGAACTGCCCGAGGATACGAACAGTCATCAGTTTCAGGAGTTACAATGCCAAATCAACGAGACCCGTAACAATCAGTTTGGCTTGGATGACATAGGTGCCCTATATCCGCCATTCACGGACGCTATTATGCGAGCCCCTATGCCGGCCAAATTTAAGGTCCCGTAGATTACGGCCTATGACGGGACCGCAAATGTAGATGAACATGTTGAGTTGTACCGAGGACACATGCTCCTTCAAAACGCTAGCGATGCAGCGATGTGCAAGGCCTTTTCATTGACTTTGACGGGACCAGCTCGGCAATGGTTCCGACGGCTAGAACCAGCTTCTATCACTTCTTTCAGGCAACTTTCTGACGCCTTCTCGGTAGTCTTCTCCACGACGAAAACGAGGAGAAAGGAAATTACTTACCTGAATGCCATAAAGCAAGGAGACGGCAATGTCTGAGACTACATAAACCAGTTTTCCCAAGCCGCGCTCGAGGTCAAGCACGTTGAAGACGAGACCCTCAAGCACGCTTTTGTAGGGGGTCTCCGAGACGAGAAGCTAACTTGGTCATTGGCCTTCGAGCAGCCGAGCACGTTTTCACAGATGCTCGGCTATGCCCAAAGGTACGTCGACGCGGCTGAGTACATGAAGAGCCGCAGAGAATAGCCAAGCAGTAGAGGGACAAAAAAAGAGAAGAAGCAAAAGAAAGCGCCATAATAGGCCAATGTCTAGCCGAGCAAGAAGCATAAGAAAGAAAAGAAAGCCGAGAAGCCCAAGACACTGGCCGAGAAGTTTCAAAGCTACACACCCCTAGTAGCAAGCATCGACGAAGTGCTAGCCCAGATAAATGGGAGAGCCAGCTGGTGGCCTCGCCCAAGCTCATGGGTAGTAAAACAAAGCGAGATCAAACCAAATATTGAGAGTTCCACAAAGACGTGGGACACAATACCTGTGACTATATTCAACTGAAGGACCAGATTGAAAGACTGGTCCGAGACAGACACTTAAGAGAATTTGTCGAGCGAGTTCTAACTCCGGGCTCTGCAGCCGACAAAAATGACCAGTTGAGCCGAGACGTGCCGAATCGCCCATGCAACGATAGTGGGAACGCCCCGGAACCCCCGAACATCGTGCATACGATTTTCAGAGGGCCAGTTATCGGGGACACATCAAGTAGGCAACGAGCTTACGTCCAAGAAGCTCGGCTAATCAAAAGAGGCGAGCTCATCAACAAGTCTGAGCATGTTAACAAAATTTTTCGCTAGCAAGACATGTCGATCACCTTTACAGAGGAAGAGGCAGACAAATTAATCCATCCACACAACAATGCTCTCGTATGCGAGCTGCACATTGCAAATAACATAGTGCGGCGTGTGCTTATCGTTACTGGTAACTCTGTTGATATCTTGTTTAAGCAAGCCTATGACAAGTTGAAGATCAGCAACGCTACCTTCACCCCAGTTCAGACACCACTGTACGGCTTCACGCGCGAATGAGTCCGAGCAATGGGAAAGGTTGGCGTGCCAGTGACCTTTGGCGAGGGCGCTGCTCAGGTCACACGCGTCGTCGACAAACCCTCCCAATATAACATTGTTATCGGCCGTTCAACATTGAACGCATTGATGGCCGTAGTCTCCACTTACCACTTGGCAATGAAATTCCCAATAGAGGATGGGGGTCGGTGTGATCCGGTCGTCTCAAAAAGATTCCCGATCTTGTTACGCCATTACCGTCAGGGCGACGTCGGCTCGGTAATTAAACGTTTCGGGCATTTACAAGGGCAACAAAATAGAGCTCCCAGTCGACCCGGTACCGAAGATGCTCTCCGATCTCGATCCCCGAATGCCAGAGGAAGAGGTGAGGGACACACCAGTCAAGGACCTGGTGCCTTCAGCCTGGACCCGGCATACCCCGACCGCATTGTCCAACTCAGGTCTCAGCTACAACTAGAGATCTGAGCCGACCTCGAGCGGCTCCTCATGGAGTATCGGGATGTGTTCGCATGAAGACATGCTTGGCATTTATCCAAATGTAATCTACCATTGGCTCGATGTTCGGCCTAATCACAAACTGGTGATACAAAAGAGAAGGGCCTTCAACCCGGAAAGATATGCTGCAATTAATGAAGAGGTCCAGAAGCTCCTAAAGACAGGATTCATCTAAGAGGTCAAGTATCTTGAGTGGTTGGTCAATGTAGTCCTGGTAAAGAAGGCTAATGGAAAATGGCGGGTATGTGTAGACTACACTGACCTAAATAAGGCCTGCCCAAAGGATGCTTTCCACTTCCCTAAATAGACCAGCTCATTGATGCAACTGCCAGGCACGAGCTGCTAAGCTTCATAGACGCCTATTCCAGTTACAACTAGATAAGGATGGCCGAGGAAGACCAGATAAAAACAGCTTTTGTTACCGACTAAGGGCTATACTGCTATGTAGTAATGCCCTTCAGGTTAAAGAATGCCGGGGCAACTTACCAACGCCTAGTCAACAAGATGTTTGCTTGGCTGATCGGCAGAACAATGGAGGTCTATGTGGACGACATGCTAGTTAAATTTGTCCAAGTAGTGGATCACATGGCCGATCTTCGAGTGAGCTTCAACATTCTCCGAGAGTATGAGATGAAACTCAACCCAACGAAATGTGCGTTTGGGGTTAGCTCGGGCAAGTTTCTCAGATTTTTAGTCAATCAACGAGGAATCGAGATCAACCGGGCCAAGGTTCAAGCAGTTATTGACATGCATTCACCTCGGACAGTAAAAGAGATGCAAAAACTTACTAGCATGATAACGGCTCTCTCCAGATTTATCTCCTAGTCTAACGACAAGTGCCATCAATTTTTTTCAGGCACTCAAGGGGAGGTTTGAGTAGAGTAGGGAGTGTAAAGAAGCCTTTTGGAATTTGAAGAGGTATTTAGCCATGCCCCCGCTCATGTCCAATAAGGTGGTTAGCTTGGTCCTCGTCCGAGAAGAAGACGGTGTCCAGAAACCTGTCTACTAGACGAGCCATACGTTCCAGGGTGCCAAGGAGCGGTACCCCCAACTTGAGAAATTGGCATTCGCACTAGTCACCTCTGCTCGAAAACTACGGCCCTACTTTCAAGGCCACATGATACGGGTCCCGACAAAGTTCCCTCTTTGGCAAGTTTTTTAGAGTCTAGAAATATCGGGACGGATGGCCAAATGGTCGATCGAGCTTGGCCAATATGACATCTATTTTGTGCCAAGGACAGCCATAAAGACTCAGGCCCTCGTGGACTTTATCACCGAGTTTACCGATATCGAGTAGAGTACTCAACTTGCCAAAAAGGCGCCCGTAGAAGTAACAGACGCCCCCAGTTGTAGTGAAGGTCCCGCCACGTCAGGACCGGAATGGAAGCTCTTTGTTGACGGATCCTCTTGCGTGGAAGGTTCAGGGGCCAGGCTGGTATTGACAAGCCCAAACGGGTACAAGACAATCTACGCACTTCGATTCGACTTCAAGGCCTCTAACAATGAGGCGAAATACAAAGCACTTATGGCCGGACTAAGAATTGCCAAGGATCTCAGAGTTAACCGCATAGTCATTCATAGCGATTTAATGCTCGTTGTCCAACAAGTCACTGGGGTATTTCAAGCCTGAATAGAATCAATGGTTGCATATTTACAAGAGGTCAAGACACTGCTCGGACAGTTTAAGTCTTACTCATTCAAGCAGATCCCCAAATCGAAAAACTAGGAGGCTAAGGCGCTTGCTCGGCTCGCCTTAGGTCTTGGCGACAATGACCTAGTTTCGGTCCCAATTGAAAGTTTAGCCAAGCCAAGCATTAATAAGTGGCGAGCGTTGCCAAAGAGCATAAGACCACATGGATGGACCCGATCATCGGATACCTGATCACAGCTGAATTACCCAACGACCGAGAAGAGGCACGTCGGATTCGCAATAGCTCGGCCCGATATTCGATGATCGACAGAAAGTTATATCGTCGAGGCTACACTATGCCATGTCTAAAGTGCGTTGGGCCCAAAGAAGCCGAATATCTAATGAAGGAGATCCACGAAGGCAATGTGGTAACCATTCTGGGGGGCGATTCTTGGCCTAAAAATGTCTTCGGTAAAGCTACAACTAGCCCACCATGGAGAAAGACTGTAACGACTTCGCGTGAAAATGCCTTAAATGTCAGCAATTCGCAAGGGTGCAAGGACACCATGCCGAGCCACTCACCTCAATAACATCGACGTGGCCATTTGCCAAGTGGGCCATTGATCTGATCAGGCCCCTTCCTCAAGCCCAATTCCAATTTAAGTATTGCATTGTGGCCATTGATTACCTCACCAAATGGGTCGAGGTAGAGCCATGCACCAATATGACCGAGGCAAAGTGTACCAACTTTGTTTGAAAAAATATCATTTGCCAGTTTGAAATCCCGCATACCATCGTGACCGACAATGCAAAGTAGTTCAAATCCTCAAGCCTCCTCCGCTTGTGCAAGCAACTCAGCATCAAGAAAGTTATCTCCTCTCCGAGCTACCCATAGAGCAATGGACAGGTCGAAGCTGTCAATAAGACGATCAAAGACAACTTGAAGAAAAAGCTCAAGGGCCTCAAGGGAGCATGGATCGACGAGCTCCCAAAAGTGCTATGGGCTTACCGAACAACTACCCGAACAGCTACCGGTGAAAGCCCATTCTCGCTTGTGTAGGGAGCAGAAGCTGTGATCTTGGCGGAGGTGGGGCTACCAAGCTTCAGGGTTAAACATTACGAAGAAATTCGAATCACCGAGATCGTGATGTTCGAGCTTGACTTGCTTGAGGAGAAAAGGAACTAGGCAGTGATCCGTAACGTAGCTCAAAACTAAGTCGTTGCTCGATACTACAACAAGTGGGTCCAACCCAGGAGCTTCAAGGTTAGAAATTTGGTGCTTAAAAAGGTCATAGTCCAACAACCCGGGTTAGGATCCTTCGGTCCGAAGTGGGACAGGCCGTACAAAGTCATTAGGATTGTCCGGCCAGGCACATATAGATTATTCAACATGGAGGGCAACTTGCTCTGTCGTCCTTGGAACGCCGACCTCCTAAAGAGATTCTTTTGTTAATCGACGCCAGAAATCCTTTTTGACCTCTAGCTATATTCTTTTTGTAACTAGCCTTACTAGAAAAGACTGGAATGTAAATATTATATATCAATGAAATATAAATTCCTACACTACTTCGTTGAGCAATACGTGTTTAAGGAAGAGACAAAATCCCGAAGAGGGATGCCGTAACCCCAGCCCGGGGGACCAGACCATAACTCTCAAAGAAGGAGAGTCATCCCGACTAACCGGACTAGGGGTCTAATTGGCATTTCGCCAACTATTAGTCTGTCGCCGTATGGACCACCCGGACAGAGTCGCCCTAGCATGACTATTGCCCGACCAACACTAGACTTGTAAAAGTTTCCATAAACTTAAACAAGTCTAGGGGGCGATAGGGTACAGGGTACCACACGCCATTATGCTCTGTCTGACCGAGAAATAGGGTTTCCCTACTCTGATAAAACTCGGTAACCATCGAGACGTTAACTCGACAATGATAGAATTGAAAAACCAAAGCTCGAAATACAATAGTCCAAGAATGCTCCCGATTCAATCCTAAGACCGAGGTCTGTTAACTTGGTGAAACAAAGGCTGAACTTCGTTCTCGAGGAACTCCTCACGCTTTCAAGAAATGAAAGTTTCTATCCGAGAATAATCGCACTTGGAAATATTCAAAAACTAAATAAACAAAAATCTGAAAAGCGATGAACTTGGAAAAGTAAAATTCATTGTATAAGAGTTGGGGGGGAGGTACAGTTAACCGGGCATCTCTCAAGCACGGATAAACAAAAAGAGGGAAAAAGGAAAAACAATGCTAAGCTTGGGCCCCTTCCCCAGCATCGCCGTCTCCGCCTTGTTTGTCCCCGTCGTCCTCGCCGTCCACTTCGATGACCCCCTCATCCCCCGGCTGCTGTGCTACACTTTGTTCTAGCTCGACTATAAGCGACCAGTAAAGCCCTCAGCCTCGAGATGCTTTCAAATCAGGTAGTCTTTGAGGTCTGTCATGTCGAAGTAGTAGTAGTCGGCGTACTACGGGGACGGCTTGAATTCCTCCACGGCTTGGGTGAGTCGACCAGGCAACTCCTCCTAGAAACGTTAGTTCTTGGCCTGTGAAGCTACCAGCTAGTCCCTGAGTAGAGCAACCTCGTCCTTTGCCTGGTCAGTCGCTCTCCTCGCCTCCTCTGCCGCCGCCTTGGCCTAGTCGGCCTCTTCCTTTGCTTTCCTCAACTCCTTCTCGGCCTGGGAAAGAGCCTCCTTGATTCGTTCTAGCTCAATGCTCTTAGCACCAAGCTCCTTCTTGACCTCGCTTTTTGCGAGAAAGGTCTGCTTGTGCCTCTCCTTCTCCAGGTTGAATTCCTTCAGCCTGGCCATATAGGCCATGTCCAAGATGGCGTATGTTTGAGGAAAACAGAACTTCAGCATGAAAAGCATGAGGAAAAATAAGCAAAGCTTGGGATGAGATAATTACTAACCTTGGCTGCAGAGCAGAAGGCAGAGCTGGAAAGCCCCTCAAAATCCTCTCCTCGGAGGTTCAGCAAAAAGTCCTCCTGTGGGACCACATCCCTGAGGTGATCGAGGATATAGCGACGGTAATTTAGTTGCCTCCTCGGAGGATCCCTTGAGGAGGGCACCACATTGTAGTGACGGCAGCAGGTGGGGTCTCACTCGACGAAGCCCTAGTCCTCGTCAGCGAAGGCAGGGGCACTTGGATTGAAGTGGATGGCCGCTCGGGCAACGATGGCACCACCGGCCTCGGGGTCCTCTTTTGTTTCTTCTCGGTCACCATGGCCTTCCCCTTCTGTTTGCATAGCCCCTCCATGAGGGTACACCTTTCTTCTGTGGTGCTCGGTCGTGAAGACATCTCTGTGAAATCAAAATCCTCCCAAGTCAAGATGAGTTCGACACAAAAAAAAAAAAAAAAAAAAAACTCAGGGCTAACCTTCGATCCAGAGCTGACCAGGCGGGTACATGAGCCGAATCACGCCTTCGAGGTCCTCGTCCGCTACGGGTGGCCCCACATCGAAGGAGCCACTCTACGAGTCCCCGGAGCTGGACGATGATGGCTCCCTCGCTGGCCACCTAGATCTCGAAGTACTCAGCCCCGAAATGTCCACAACACTCGGCCTAGCGATTATTACCTGCCTGGATGATCAGGCAGGTTGGGTGTGAAAAAGGGGATTGATTCTACTGGGTTTCCCGAGCTAGCCGTAACGGGAGAGGGTATCTTTCCCCAGCAGGAACGATTTGCCTTGTCGCCTCCGGCTTCTCAAACAGGCTTTCGACCGCCCTGATAATATGGCTCGGTGCCCACGGCCTCTTAGACCACATGTGCCCTTGTTCAAATGTCCTCGGGACATGTTGATCTGTAGGGATGGCCCCACTAGCTCTGGCTAGATAATTACCCTCGACGTAGAACCACTCGTACTTCTAAAGTTTGTCCGAGTCGAGGTTGTCTAAATGAAGTCTTTCCTAAAGCCGATGACGTAATACCAGCCAGACTGTCGGGGAAGCTTCTTCATTTTATAAACCTGCTTAAATGCCTCCCACGGCATCTCGTTAGCCTGATGGTACCTCCATAACATATACATCCTGATCAACGACCTATAGCTGTTTGGGTTAAGCTGAGTCGAGCACACGTTAAGGTCGTTGAGTGCTCGGCAGAGGAATGGATGAAACGACAAAAGTAGCTCGGCTCTGAAAAACTCCGCTTATAACGTTATAGACCCCTCGAGCAAAGTCAAGGGCGAGTCGTTCTCCTCGGGTGCGATGAGGATGATGTCGTCCGGGATGTCAAACTCGGTACGCAAATCCTCAAGCCGAGACTCCGTCATTGCGCTGGAGTAAGCTGCTGCTGAAGTCTGTCCGGGCCGGGTTACTCGGCAAGCAGTCACTCCCCGGACTCGAGTAACTCGAAACCTTTCATCCTCCGCTTCGGCAACACTCATCACCGGCTCGGTTTTCTCGACAGCTTCTTCATCGGATATGTCGACGATAACCCTACCAACGACCTGGACAGGGGCCTCAGTGTCTTGACCAGAGGTGCTTGGTACAAACCAATCAGCCCCGACTTGCTTTGAGGACAAACCTTCTACATCGACCTCTGTGGAGGATGATTCGGTCTTAGGACTACTTTCTGACTAGGAAATATTAACGTTTTGAGAATCTGCCAAGTCACTCATCTTTATTGCGCTCCTCGGGAAATTACTTGATCGGACTGTGAAAGCTTAGGAACAAAGAGTTCTCAGGTTGGTAACCACAGCTCAACAGTTAAAACTTAAGGGTGGCAAAGCGTGACCTTAATCGCATGTGAAAATGATAGGAATGAAGGTCCTATTTATAGCCACTTTCAACGGGAAACTTGGGCGCGAAAAACGAAGAAGCATGATGATTACGCCTATCAGCGAAGCACTCGCTCGCGTTGCAACACGTGTACCTCTGGCTTCATCGCGTAACCTTTCATCTCCCACTACCCCGAAATGCCGCTTGGCCTTCTATCCTGAGCCGACCTCACCCACTCGGCATAGTCCACCCAACCGGGCACCGACCAGGTGAACTGGGGGGCTACTGTTGAGGGTGAGCTCGACGCCACCGTCGATGAGCCGTACTCCAGGTGGTCGGTCAAACAGCTCGGTAAAGCTACGGGGAAGGTTATTACTGATCTCGATGAGCCTGGATCTCTTGTCTGAGGTGATTTTTAGAGCCTTCTAGGCCGCACCCCAGCAGGTTGCCTGCTCAGATTAGATACTAGCTGGGGTCAGATTCTTTTCACTTGTGTAAATGGGTTGCTACTCGCCATCAGTGGCTAACAGATGGCAAACAACTCATCGTCGGATGGGAAGCAATCCACCTGCGGAGGGGGTGACACTTGTCTCCTGCCACCTAACACGCCTTAATGTGACACTCGAGTTGTGAGCAAAAACCACCTAACACTCGGTCCAAATGGTAGCCTATAAATAGGATGCATTTATTGCATCTTGGCATGCATGCTCCTTCCCACCTAACAAGTTCTCGTTCTCTGCCGAGCAACTCGTACCTTGAGCATCAGAGAGCCCTTGTCTGTTGACTGACTTGTCCTTTCCTTGCCTCCGAAGCATCCATCCTCTTGTCGCATGTCCACCCGATCAAGCAGAGACAAATAGGGAACAACTGAGTACTATGCATAGCCATACGTGGTATTGATCAACCACGAAACTCAGATAAGTATCAACAAAGGTAGTTCCAGCAAATAGCTAGCTTAAGGGGAAAAAAAAAAGTAAAAAGTTTGAATATTCCTTTGACAGGAAAAGATGTTCGGATAAAACAAGGATGGTCAAAGTGGAGCAACGCTAAAAAGTTGTTCTCTGGACAGTATTTAGCAAAAGTATATGCTAGTTGATGACACGATTTTATTTTTTTTTAAGGATCAAGGGTTCGAAAAATACTTCCAAATTATTTGATTGATTTTATTTTGTTTCATTATTATATAAAAAAAAAATTTCATGATAGTACAAAAATAAATAAATAAATAAATCCTCCCTATTCATAAAGAATAAATAAATAAATCCTAAGCCACCCTATCCATAAAGCAAAAATAAATAAATAAATAAACAAATTCTTTCTAGAAGCACGAGCCCAGGAATACTCATCAAGATCTTTTCCTTTCCTTCCACTTCTTTTGCGGCGTGTTTTCTTTTCTTTTTTGGATTGAACAAGATTAATTCAAGCCACAAAATAGTCAAAGAAGTCCAACCACAATTGTTCCCGCTGAAATTTCTACATTAATATCATTAAGAAACCATGGAAGTGATCTTTCTCCACCTTCTCACCTTTTCACCAAATTTTTGTCCCTTTAACTTGATCCTTTTGTTTGCTTTCACAATATCAGCTATATCAAACAAATAGTTATAATTTATTGCTAGAAACAAATAGTTATAATTATTCGTTCTCACTTCTAATAGCTGTCCAGATGAAATGAAACTTTGGTCAAAATACAAAAGAAGAATATTCCTGAGATACATTCTCTAATACAATTTTTACTATAAACGAGACTATTGTAAAATCTCCAATTATGACGACCTTACTTAAATTAATGATTTTTTTTAATCCAGTGAAGTCAAACAATTTTGAAATTAATGTAAATTAGGGGTATGTGCTCGAGAATATTCAAAACTTAAGCTATATATAAGAGTTAAAGAGCCTAAAGCAAATCTTATACATGGTTTAATTATAAACCATAGGGTTGGAACTTGGAAAGGCAAAAGTTTACAACATCTGAAAGCCAAACGCATCAGGTAGCGTAACGCAATTTTATGGCATTAATGTCTCCGGTTGCAGAGGCAAAAGGTCCAGAAGAGCACCTAAAACAACACCAAAGAGATCATACAAAATGAATTTACCTTTCAACAATCTCAAAAAATGAACCAGAACCGACTATCAGAATAAGATAAATAAGAAATCCCCTCAATTGGTAAACCATCATATAAGCTACCAACGGGTCTAAAGAGAATACAAGGGAGTTGGAACAAATAAACTCTCCTAAACTTAACAAGGTCCAAAAACTTGAAGAAGAAGAATAATAAAGGTGAAAAAAGATTCATCACCAAAAAAAAAGGCCATATGTCTAGGCTTGGGTGCCAGTCATAGACTTCAGCTGTATATGGTTATGGTCGTGGACAGCAGTGGGCAAGGCTTCATAAGATCCCAATCTCCGAACTCCAATGCTCTTGGAAATGACAGCATATGTGACCAGCAGAATGAGAAAAGCAAAGAGGACGTGCAGCAAGAAGGCTAAATCCAGAATGGCCACAGCTCTGAGGCTGGACTCCGGCAAATCGCACTTGGTGGAACCTTCAACACCACTGACGACATCAAGAAGGCGGTGGCAGCCTTCAGGGATGAAGGCATCCACATAGAGGGAGAGGCCAGTCTGCAGATTCCAGAGGCCCTGGAGGCAGAGGGCAGCACTGAGGCCAAGGTCAGCGAGGAAGAGTCTCGGTTGGAAGGCAAGGGCGAGAGAGGAAAGGGCGCAGATAGCTGAGATTTGAGCAGAGAGGGAGTCACACTTGGCTTGGAGATCGGAGGTTTGGAGGGAGGCAGAGGAGGAGGAAATGTAGGAAAGGAGGAAGAAGAAGGCAGCGGTCAAGGCGAAGAAGAGATCATTCGGAAGGGGGAGGAGCGAGGGGAAGGAATCAGAGAGGAGGAGGGCAATGGAGAGCAAGAAGAATAGGAAGCAGACAGTGGCTGATTGCAAGGACGTGAATTGGTGGACGGGGGTGCCGCCCTTCAGGAGGGGGTCAGAGTCAAAAGAGGATAGGCAGTGGTGGGCTATGGCAACAAGAAGGCCGGCGAGGAGGAGATAGAGCTGCAGGTGCTTAAGGCGAGAAGAAGAAGAGGAAGAGGAAAGAGGGAAAGGGTGGAAGGGTTTGGCGGAGTAGGACTGAGGGAACTTAAGGTAGAGGCGCGTCGACCCCACCATGTGATACACTCCCAGGGACACCAATGCTGACGAGGAAAATATCTTGTAAACCAGAGCTGCTGCCATTTCTTCCACTTTGTTTGCTTTTCTTACAAATTTACAAGAGGAGTTTTACATAAAGGAACTTGGAAGGAAGAAACACTTCTTTCTATGTACTCTCTATCTCTTACGGGAAAACAACAGTCCTGAATTCTGATGGAGAAAATGAAGAACCAAGACCTCAACTGGTGAAGCTCTCACCAGATTGTTTTCTCACAGTTGACGGTCTAAAAGTTGAGTTTTGGTAATGTTAACTTACTAGGTTTCGACACATGCTGCACAAGTGCCTTGTCCCATATGAGCTGAACATAGCTATAATTTCAAATCTGAACCTGCACATGCAATAAGTCTTTTTTAGAACAAATCAACAGAATGCAACTTATTGTATGCAATGGAAGAGGAAATATCCACAAGAAGTAGTAACGTAAATGCCCAATGTTTTTTTCTATTAAGGCACACATAATAGAATATGAGATAAAAATTTCGAACTAAATTTTCCTGAACATACACCTTGGTAACATTCTTGGCTCAAGTTACTCTGTTCAAAAATATTCAAACAAAAACATGAAAACAACAGAATTTTTCTCACACAAAACCCACTAAGTTCAAACAGTAGGAGAAAGTATGGTGAAATACACACAGAGAGAGAAACATATGAGAAAAATACTCTGCATCTAAGTATGTCTTATGAGAGAAAGTATGATGAAATTCCATAAATCCTTTTCAAGCATCCAAGCTTGTATAAACAGATAAAACAAGAATCTTGACAATGCTCCCGAAACACAGGCTGTCCTTCAATTCAGAAATACAAAAACCAAAATGCAAGTACTACTACTTCAAAGTAGCTTTGATAATGCAGCCACTGTCAAAACCGCCAATTTATCACACCCTTTAGGGCAACAACAACAGCAGCAGCAGACGAGAGGAACATAGCATGAGAATCATCTTCGATAATCCCGAATCCAACACAGCAAAATGACATGATCATGCTAAGCAGGAGGACTAAATCTTAGAGCAAGAATGACAAAATGAATAAGTGTAATCATACGGTACAAGGAAATCAGCAAAAGTAAGTAAACCTTCAAGATAAAGGAGCTACAACAAAAATAAATATATAACTCATTTTCTTTCGTTTATGACTTTGAGGTCAATAATTTCGATCCTTGGTTAATTTTGATTTCCTCATTTTCCATTCATCATCTTCAACGGATTGGAGTTGAAAAATCTTAGCTAACTAATAACTATGATACACTACACCAGCTGAAGTGATTCACTAATCGACAATGAAATTAAATGATTAATTCCCATTAATTTCTTCCTTTGTAGAGAGTGATAAAGGAATATGGATCTGAAGACAAAGAAGTCTATCTAATCAATTACATAAAAGCTTTCATCAACACTATTCCAAGTTGTAATCGAGCTCGAACAGAAACGAGAAAAAGGTAAACTTTATAGATGATGATTTAGGAAGTAAATCAAATAATAGAAAACAAAAGAAAATTTTCCGAACGATGATTTAGACCTAGAAATGAAAAATTCCCCAAAAATTAGTCATCAGATTATGGAGAAAACAAATCACGTAAAGAGAAACGAGAGAGAAGCAAACCTGTAGGTCTGAGCAGAAAAAATGGCGTTTTGAACAACCCAAAAATCTCTCGAAGAAACAACCAGGCAGCAGAAAGAGAGAAGAGAGAAACGAATGCACAGAGAAGGAGAGCGTCAACGACGAAGATGAGCAAACTCAAATAAAAGAGTAAAAATAAAAATAAAAGCAAAAAACGCAGATCACCAAAACGCGCGTTTTGGTTGTAAGAAAGCAATACTTTTTTTTTTTTTTAAGGGCGCCGCATGACAATGCTTTTACCCTCACAATAATTTTCAAATACCCTTTTTTATTATTAAAATAAAAATATTGAAAATTTTATTAAAAAAAATATATGTTTAAAAATCTAAGGTCGTGTTTGCTTTATTTGTTCAATCCAGTTCAACTAAGTTCAAACGGTGTTTAAAATGATGTTTGGTAAAGTATTTAATTCGAACTAAACTGACAATTCAAATTGAGCTGAATTGCCTAACTTAGAATTCAAACCTCCCCTCTATTTCAACATTTTGAAAATAATGATTTCAGTTGTATTTATAATTTAGCACTATTATGTCATATTATTTTTATTAAATAACTTGTTTTTACATATTTTATGTGTATTCTTTAATTAAATAATTTTTTCATGCTTCAAACTAGAATTTTTATTCAAACACAAATACAAATTAAATATCCTTTTTAAATTAGAACTTTAACTGCACATTCAAGCGTTAGTTTAAATTATTATTTAAACTAAACAATTCTAATATTTATGTTCAAATGAGAAAAGTTCGAATTAACACAATTTGAACTAGCAAACCAAACAGGGGTAAATTTCCGCTACTACCTTTAAACAAGAAAAGAAAATTTTGTTAGCAATATATTGCATGTACTGTTGACAGGAATTGTAAACAATATATTGCGTGGATAAAATGAACAAGTTACAATTGTATATATTAAAAATTAGGAAACAGGTATAACAAAACCTTCAACTTCAAACGAATCAAAACAAAAAATTGAACGGAAAAACGTTTGAGGCACGTGTAATTCACACTTTCCTTAAAACAGATTTGTCCCCTCCATTTGTACACAAAGATTCAACGAACATTTGTCTTTCAAGATACAACGACAAACAGTGATGGACTTAGCACAATTGAGCACCGCCTTTGGCGAACTTAAAATAGTGTTTTCCTCTATCACCAAAACTTTCAACAACAAAACTAGACAAAACTTGAAAAGAGAGAGCAACAGGACTCGTAAGCAAGAGAGAAGCCTTGAGTTTTTCTATGCAACTCGTGTGTAATTTTTCGTGAGCGTAAAACAAGAATAAAATGGCCCTTTATATAGGCTGGTCAACGGGGTGTTACAAGGCTTAATACCGGATTTTATGAGGTTTAAATTCGGTGCCATTAACCCAGGTTTCATGAGGTTTAATATGGTGCCATTAACCTCTACTAATTGTAGCTTTATGAGCAGGTATAATGCTGAGTCATTAAGCCTGTCAACGGTTTAAATTTGGATTTATTGTTGGAAGCAATAAAAAGTTTTGCAAAACATAGCCCACGCAAGGCAAGCTCAATGAATCTGGCATTCGCGTCGCTCACGTCGTGCATGCACACATTGGGCCCCTACCCACCAAGGCCATGATTTGCACCTCCCCCGGCACATGAGCAAGCCTCTTAAGTACAAACAACAATGGATTTAGCACAATTGAGCACCGCCTCCGGTGAACTTGAAATAGTGTTTTCCTCTATTACCAAAAACCGTCAATGACAAAACTAGACAAAACTTGAAAAGAGAGAGCAACAGGACTCGTAAGCAAGAGAGAAGCCTTAAGTTTTTCTATATAACTCGTGTGTAATTTTTCATGAGCGTAAAACAAGAAGAAAATGGCCCTTTATATAGGCTGGCCAATGGGGTGTTACAAGGCTTAATACCAGATTTTATGAGGTTTAAATTCGGTGCCATTAACCCAAGTTTTATGAGGTTTAATATGGTGCCATTAACCTCTACTAATTGCAACTTTATGAGCAGGTATAATGCTGAATCATTAAGCCTGTCAACAGTTTAAATTTGAATTTATTGTTGGAAGCAATAAAAAGTTTTGCAAAACATAGCTCACACAAGGCAAGCTCAATGAATTTGGCATTCGCTTTGCTCACATTGTGCACGCACACATTGGGCCCCTAACCCACTAGGGTCATGATTTGCACCCCCCGCACATGAGAAAGCCTCTTAAGTGCAGACAACAATGCATTTAGCACAATTGAGCATCGTCTCTAGTGAACTTGAAACAATGTTTTCCTCTATCACCAAAAACCGTCAACGACAAAACCAGACAAAACTTGAAAAGAGATAGCAACAGGACTCGTAAGCAAGAGAGAAGCCTTGAGTTTTTCTATGCAACTTGTGTGTGATTTTTTGTGAGCATAAAACAAGAAGAAAACGGCCCTTTATATAGGCTGGTCAACAGGGTGTTACAAGGCTTAATACCGGATTTTATGAGGTTTAAATTCGGTGCCATTAACCCAGGCTTTATGAGGTTTAATATGGTGCCATTAACCTCTACTAATTGCAGCTTTATGAGCAGGTATAATGCTGAGTCATTAAGCTTGTCAACAGTTTAAATTCGAATTTATTCTTGGAAGCAATAAAAAGTTTTGCAAAACATAGCCTATACAAGGCAAGCTCAACGAACCTGGCATTCGGGTCGCTCACGTCGTGCGTGTACACATTGGGCCCCTAACCCACCTGGGCCGTGATTTGCACCTCCTCCTACACGTGAGAAAGCCTCTTCAGTACAACATCTTACTCAAACACAGAAGTGTAACCTATTAAAAACATATCAAGCTTTAATGTCTAACTAATATGAGACTCCACATTTAAGCTTTTTTCAACAAAATCCAAATGTTAATGAGCGCACTTTGAGCATTAATTTCTCATTCACCTGATTACTATTTTGAGCATATAAATATATGATTTCAATCTCCTCGCGACGAAGAACGCAAATTTGACAAGACCTATCAATTTTACAAAGTGGGTCCCACTCAAAATTATGCTTCAAAATGGCTCCTCAAAATGGTTGTTAACCATTTTTTTCCAACAAAATCTGAAGCTACAGTTGCTGATTTTGCTTCCTCACTAGTTTCTCCTTTATTTAAATTTATTTTTTACAAACATTGGGCTTTCACAAAGTGTCCTGAATGGTGTCCAAAAACAAAAAGGATTTTCATGATTACGCCTTGTATTTAATATGCAACTGCTCAGTAATGGCCCTCATGGATTGCTTAAATAAACCATAAAAGATTACGAAACCAAATCTCTATTAATTTTATTAACTTGTTTTATAAAGAGGGAAAGAAAAAGAAAAGAAAAGTTATACATTGTTCTATTTCTAATGTTTTAATACTCAATATTCAATTCTACTAGCAAGTCAATTTGGCCGCATCAGAGAAAAAAAAAAAAAGAGTCAATTTGACAGTGGAACATGTATACAACCACTAATTGCAAGTACATTTTTTGTCTCTTGTTTATTCAATTACTTTTGTCTCTTGTTTATTCAATTACTAACCACTAACTACGTTAGAACAATATTACATGGCTACTATTTGGCATTACATAATTCATATCATTTTGGTTACACATTTCTAATAGTACTATTCATTATTATATCGTGTAATCAATTAAGCTGCTCATTTTACGTAATTTCTGAATTTACAACCCTGCAGTTCTTTCTAATCTCTCCAGCAGAGGCAGTTAGAGAACTAATATGCCCCATCTTGATCATGGAATTCACAAAGTCCTAAAGAAAAAGCTTTTGGTGGTTGTAGCAGCGGTTTCGCTAGAAAACAGAATTTGGTTGGAGCTCCGAAGACCCTTTCCCACCAGCAAGTTCTTGAAGAAATGGTTGTCAAAGAGATCTGTCGAGCGCCATGGTCTTGCCATCTTTGTTGCAAATCGGTTAACATGGTCGTCTCAGTGTGGTGTCTGCCGTGCCTGTCCTGTTGAAGTTGAACAACCTGTTGCTGAAAAATGCACACTTCGCTGATCCAATTGTATGACCCCCTGCAATATGCACGCATACAATTCAAGTACTTTTTTAAAAACGGCAATTAATACAATAAACCTATGCTTTTAGGTAACAAAATAAGGAAGTGAAGCAAATGTTTACAACTACATTGTCAAGGAACAAAAAAGTTATAATGGAGTTTATAACATCTTTTTCCTCTTACAATAGTTTTGGATCGGATTGGTGATTTTAATCTATAAAATCCAATCTGTGAATACCTCTAATTTTATAAGCATTTTTTAGACCTAAAAAAATCATGAACTGCTCCTAAAAAGCCACATCAAACAGGCTGTGAAAGTACCTAATAAAGCCACAACGTCTGTGATATTTAGGCCTACGTTGAAGAACTTGGTGATAAGGTTTTCTAGCCTGTCAAATGGAGAGGAAGCCCAGTATTAGCTTCTGTCTGGTTTGCCGCTAGTCCATCTCTTTTTCCCACTAAAACCTTCAATGAACTTCCTCCACTCCGTGAATAAGCAAAAAGTATTTCTCCTTTGTTAGTCTATATGCCTCTAAACACATAAGGTACATAAAACTGTTTACTTATTTTTGATGTTAAGATAATTCCTCACCTATGGTCTTTTTGGAGGGACCATCCCTCAAACGTAACACGAAGAAGTGAAAAAATGTAATATAATGTTCATTGAAAGTAATATTGATGTTAAAATTGCGTAATATAATTTTTAGATGACTAAATTTTTTATTATTACGTCAATCCAACATGGACAGATATTTGAAGATACGTAACATAGTTTTTAAATGACCAAATAGAACATTGATGTTATATTTAATGACCATAGTCTTACGTTATACTCTTCTACATGTTACATTAATGGACTTCCTACCCGAGTTTATCTATATACACACATATGAGATATTATTAAGGCAAAAACTTACTAAAAGGACAGAGTCTCGTGCAGGTTAGGCTAGTATATCAACACAAGATATAACTCCACTACCCTGCACTTAATTGGACTGTATGTATATTGATTAATTCTAAATTCATGAACAGAGATTAGTGCATTTAACAAACGTTACCGAAAAGTTTAAATTAAAATATTGATTGACCAAGAACAATGGTGTGTTCATGCTAATCAGATTTGGGATTGTTGTGATTTTAAAAGAAGCAATACCAGTACTACTTATAGCAAAAGCAGAAGCAGAAATAGAAACAAAAGAAAAGGTAATAGCTAAAACTTCAGCATCTTAATGTCACTTAAAAAAACTGCATTGGTGTTTGCATTAGAGTGCATTTATGTACATTATATATATGTGGATATATATCAAACACTCAAGTTGATAGTAGATATGTATTTTTTTTAATGCAAAATGATAAGTGGTGGATTGCCCTGAAACCCAAGTTTCATTGACGGTAGTTTTATTGAGGATAGTTTGAAGATTTCATATTTTTAACTATCTAGGAGTATTGCGTCATACATCTTCAAATTTTATAACCTTTAATACTTGGGTTTTTATTTTAAAATTTTGGACACTTAGGTCCCCAAATTATTGATTTGTTAGCGTCTTAGTCCTGACTTAAAGAATTTGGATACCCAAGTGTTAGACATGTATGTCCTAAGGAGTAAAATGTAATAAGTTTTTGAAGACATTTTTTATCAATAAAGAATTTATTCATTGTTTATATACCAAATCTTGTCCTCTTTACGTTCATATTTGTTGAATATATATTAAACAAACAATAGTCTGAGACTGTCGGTTTAACCTTTAGAATTGGGCATATAATGGACGTATTATGCGCAAGACACGATTCTTAAGGTGATGGTCTAAATCATACCATCCTTAATCGAGGGAATAAAGTTGGGCGCTTTATTCATGCAAAGATTGTTATGTTGTCTATATCCCTTTTAGGAGATGGTTTGTCTTGACCATCGGAGGTGGACTCCGTGAATAGAAACATTGGCACGTTGTCATAGGTGATGATGTGTTAGAGCGGGACATAAAGTGAATTGATTTAGATTAATAATTCTATCTCAGCAAATCGATTCACTTTAGACAATTATTTGTGTTGTATCTTAATCCAGAGATGAATAGTGGACCCGTTGTCTTGGCTTGTGTCTTTTGATGTACCAAAGGGTGACACCCACATCTTAATAGTGGTATGCATGCCGGTAGGTTGGAGGCATGACTCTTGATAACGTAGACCTATTATTCATAGATATGGAATCCATAGCTCCTCTTTAGGAGTAATGATATCCTCTTATATGCGTTATCCTGTAATTGAAAAACTGGAGCGCTCAACCATTTGGATACATAGATGTAATCGAATGGTATACTATCATTAGATAGTAAGTTTTCTGATGGTGAGATAATGGAATGTAAGATAAAAATAATCCGAAAGGTAAGACAGAACTTATCCTTAAGCCGATTATGGATTATCATATGGGGATACGATACACTATGATATGTCATGGAGACTTAGCTATACGAGCTTCGTAATTGTATGTAGTTTGATAGTGCTACTCCAAGCTTTTAGTGGAGTAGCATTAGAGTTGATAATTATGAAATATTTATCTGGGATATTGGGTTTCATAATTATCAGGAGCTTAAACTATATAGGTCCATTTGGTCCCTTTTGCTAGCTCACAACATCTTGTAACAACACGGCATGCTTTTCCAATAATTGGTAACTTATGTTGGATTTATTAGATTGGTTGAAATTTGGAAGAATCAAATAATTCATGTCTATTTATCGGTTGAATTAATTTTGTGATAAAAAATTAATTCAAGATAAACTTGTTGAATTATAAGAATCGGATAATTTTTAACTGTTTATCAGTTGATTTAATTTTAGATAAATTAGGTCAAGATAAACTTGTAGAATTATTGGGAATTGATTTATTTTCTTAGAGATTATCTAGATAAAGTTGTTTTGATCAGATAACTTATCTATTGGGTTATTTGAATTAAAACTAAGAATTTATCCTATAGAATCTCGGGTGGAAAATAAAAGATTCGTGAGATTTTTATTCGGCAGTTCGGCCTGCCGATCAGGTGGTTCGGCCTGTCGATCAGCGAAGGATAAGATCACACATTTCCACGCGGATCCTATCAGATATTAATCCAAACTTGATTCTATTTCAAGTTTTTTAGACCTAATCTAATAAGGACTGACCCCAGGACCAATCTCTATATAAAGGGAGTAAGTCTTAAGAGTTACTCAGATCAATTGAGAGATTAAGAGTGATACTCTACTAGTGAGAATCTGAAAACTCCCTGAGAGCTTTTGTTCACAAATCATGAACACTTACTTTAGGTTCTCTCGATTGGTTGGAAGGAGAGTCACCTAGTGAAAAAGCTGCACGTGTGAGCCCACACTCACTCCGGTCGTGGAAAGAGAATAGCAAAGAAGACTAGTTGGTTAAGGCTCTTCTAGAACGTTAATTCTCTTCACATTTTGCGAGGGTTTTTCAGCAGTCAAAGGTTAGTAAGATCTGGTTAATTTATGCATATAGCATGTCAAACTTGTATTTTAAAAAATACTCTGATGTAAAATTTTTAAAATTCTACTGCGCACTCTTTTTCTAATAATTGGTATTAGAGACAGGTTTTTACATAAATTTATGAGTTTGTGATCATGTTATAATATAAATTTTGTGATCTTAATCTCTCATATGCTTGAATTTAATTTTATAGAGAGTTGGCACTCTAGGTTTCTATATATTATATATGTTGTCATGGATTATGTGGTGAATATTTATTAATTAATTATGGTTGATTAAATCATTATTTAATTATTTATTAATTAATTAATTTATACCCGTTATGGTTCCTTAGAGGTTAGAATGTGTATCTAGGTTTTTCATGTAATTAGAAGGCAGACTATCTCTCTGTCTAGGAATTATTATTTAATTTTAAATTTGTAAGAATTTTGTAATTAAATAATTATTCAGAGAAGACGGATTTAGAAGATTGATGATGATGCTCCCAGGTATTTCCTAAGTCTCTAATTTTATGTTTTTGAATTGTTGAAAATAAAATTGATAAATTGTATTTTCTAGAATGGAGAATTCTGCTCGGTCGACATGCCGAACCTCATAGTTTGGGAGGCCTATGGTCGCAGATCGATAGGCTGGACTTGTGGTTCGGTAGGCCATCAGTGGGGCAGAAATCAAGTGACTCTGGCGGCAGGCTGAACTTTCATGAGTCGGCAGACCGATCTTCCTGATCGGCAGGCCGATGGAGCATGACCGGCAGGCCGATCACCCAGATCGGCCTGCCGACCGAGAGCTGAAAAATTTCTAAAAAAAGTGTAGTTTCTTTGGTGCAGTTTTAATTTTATTTTTGAGAAAATTCTGAGAAACATTAAATTTGGATATGACCAGAAATATGAAGTATTTGATTCATACGGGATTGAAGACTTGAAGATGGGAATTACATGAAGAAGGATACAGCTTGAGGATTCAAGGATGAAGAATCGATAATATGTCTCGATTATTCTCTTGTAATCTTAGTGTTCTATTCTCTAGGGTGGAGCCATAATATTACGGTTATATATTATTTTGCTTGTAGCTTTGCTTAATTGCTTTGCTTGTCTGCATTATAATATGATTTTCCATGTATATTGATAACATGCCATATAGAATAGGATGTGCCGCTCATATTAAAATTGTTCATACATATTTTTAAAATAAAACCTTGATTTCAAAAGATTGAGTGGGAGAAGGTTTTCGAAGAGAGAACCTAAGGCCTCTATCGTTGGTTCATAGGCAGAACATGGTGGTCCCGACCCCTAGGAAGGGATTTCTATCATGTACCAAATTGGATCTCTGAGAGGATAAGGTATTCTAACATAATTTATGGTTGCACACCTCTAGGTGGTGATAATAAATCATGGATAAAATATTGAAATGATGGTTATACATTCATGTTAATTTTATTATTAACCTCTCCTAGGAGCTCTGTTAATAAAATTAATGACCAAAGAACCGATTATTAATATATGCTAGATCATACGGGTCTTGGATGGTATATATTAATCAGGATGGGATCCATGTTCCTAATTGAATTTGGCATGGCTCCCCTAGGAGCTTGTTGAATTTCGAGTTGGGAATTATCATTGTAAGGTTGTGATATTTTCAAGGTTTTGACAAATAAACACATTTGTGTGATTTTTATATGATTGTGCTATCTTACTAAATTATTATCATATGTTTGCTTATGTTTGGTATATGATTCTTTATTGTAGATTAAAAATGTCTAAAAACGCTTTTCATCGATACTTGACAAAAACCTATTAACCGGTGAGAACTATAATGATTGAAAATGGAACCTGGATATCGTCCTGTCCTTTGAGAAACTAAAATATGTACTAACAACCTCTTGTCCTCCCGAGCCTACAAGAGACTCAAGTAATGAGCAATTCCAAGCGTATGATCGCTGAAAAGATGCTAATGATCAGGCCCACTGTTATGTTATGGCTAGCATGAACAACGTGCTGCAAGCTCAACATCAAGATTATGAGACTGCAAAGCAGATCTTGGATAATCTTGAATATATGTTTAGAGGCCAAGCCATAACAAAGCAGCAAGGGGCTGTAACGCCCCTATATGAGGGTTAACAGTTTTTAATGAGATAAAATAAAAATAAAAAAATAAAAGTAAAACCTTAAAAATAAAATTACCCGGGACTTAAATAAAAACTTTCAATATCAAAAATAAAAATATAATTGACAAATAATCCACAGATTAATGGAGCACCTTAAATTTAATATTATAAACTGTCGTCATCATCATTTTAACCCTCAACGCATTGTAATACAGTCACAGAAAGTAACAATTTATGCTTACATTATCATGAAGAACATTCTCAAAAATTGAAGCAGTCCCAATGTAATATAGCTACATCACTTTCTCAACTATTTTTCTCGTAGCCATCTCACACTTAATGAATCCTGAAAAGATAAAAATATAAGGGAATGAGCGACACTATGCTCAGTAGAGAAAACCATTACTCACCTTTAGGTTTTTATCATTACCACATTAAAACCTGCATGGTTAGTAGGTTACATCATATTCCAGATTATAAGGTTTATTATGATCACATCTTATGGATACCATAGTTAATCATTACCAAGTTTCATAATTACACATTTATACAAATATTACCAATCATCATTGTTCTTAGGTATCCATGTAAATAGAGTATCACTAAACTCATCGAAACCCAATTGGGCGCACTTGATCACCCTATAAACATTCCAAGGGTGTTCCGGTGAGGGGACATCAAGCCCCGAGTCCTCACCAAATCGATTCCTGTACAGTGTGTTTTGGGACTTTCAACCCAAGGAAGCGTCATCACCTTCCCCCTATTTTCCTTTTAGGGTATTCATGCCCAAGGACGTAATCACCGCCCTCTTCATGTCTCACCATTTCTCTATATTAAATCATTAATAATAAAGTCAATTTTTCTAACCATGCTTCTCAATTTATAACATGTGTCAATTCATTATGTTCCTCGCCGTACAATACAAGACGAGTCCATGTCATAGTTTCATATGTGATACTCATATAATATCAGTTCAACATAGATATATATGTATCTTGCGGTAAAACAATTAATTTTAATTCTATAAAAACCTCACAAAAGATGAGTAATAGAATCCCTACCTTTCAAGCTTATCAACAATCTTTTAATCCTGGAATCAATTAACGTTAGCTCCATACTCCCTTGATCCTAAGGCGTGCATAAGGACAATTAAAACTTAAGCACAACATACAACTACATTCATTAATAAATCATGTGTAAACCTATCTTACTAGTATGCCATTAAAGCTTTTATGTAAATCTCTTTTGAATACCACAGTAAACAATTTTTGTCTTAACACAATATAAAATGTGAACAAGTAATCTATATGTTTTAGTCCCTAATAAGATTCATCAATCACTTAGGATAATATTGGAAAGGTTGCAAGACATTAAAGAATTAGGTGGTGAGCAAAGATGGGTTCTTGGTTCAGGTTAGCAGCTGGTATACCATAACAAACTGGCAAGTTTACTAGTTTCCAATCCGAAAATTGAATAATTTCTTAGAAAATAAAATACAACTCCGATTTAGGTTTATGATAGCTCGTTAGAAAGCTTAGGATGCTACTTTTCAAATATGCAAACCAATTCATAAAATTCATTTTAATTTAATCCCAGAATTTTAAGAAATAGCCACTGCCCATAGAGGTATTACAAAGTTTACACTATAAATTTTCTGTCTAGGGCATATACACTTAGACTTTATACATATGCTCTAAAATAGCAACAAACATATACTTAGGTTTAAGAATGTAAATTTGAATAATCCTTTAGTATAAAAGAAAATTTATAAATGAAAGACTAAATTTGTTCATAAGATTCTAACCTCGGATTATGGTTAGTTGGAAGCTTGAAATGGCTTCAACACAGGTTCCTTTACTTCGGTATGACTGAAATTCTTGCTCAAATGGAGATGATGGTGGCTGATTTTTATGCCTGCCTTGAAGAAGTTCTCTAAGTATTTTGCTTCAGCAAAGAAATGAGAAGAAGAGTGTGGGAACCGTGGAAGAGAAAGGAAGAAAAGATGAAGTCTTTGAAGATAAGTGATAGAAACAATTATGGAGGAGACATGTTGAAGCATGTCACGGAGGAAATAAAGAAAATGAGAGTCAAGAGTAGTTGGAAAAGATATCCTTATGTCTCATCTAAAGACTTTAACACACATAATGCCAATACGACATTTTTGAGATTTATTAGAAGTTCTAAGGCTTTTTAGTAAACATACTAAATAAATATAGGAGAATTTTAGAAAATTTAAAAATAGATAAAAATAAATATTATAAAATAAATTTAAATGAATCAATTTTTTTTACACACTAAAAATTAATTTAATTACCTTGATACCCGTTAGGAGAATAACGGGTGTCACAGGGGCACTTCGAAAACTTCTAAACTGTAGACAGAGGCCGGGGACATCTGTAAAGGAGCATATGATGTTGGTCATGGGTTACCTCGCTGAGGCTCAAATCAATAGAGCTGACATCGATACTAAAACTCATATGACTATGGTCTTTGAGACTCTATCTAAGGAATTTATTCCGTTTAGAGCTACTTTTAATTTAAGCAATAGATGGGATATGACCTTAACAGAACTGATAAAACAGTTACAGGAGTTCGAATTGCTGATCAGGGAGTCTTCTACGGGTGGTGAGGCCAACATAGTAGCTGCTTCTGGTTCCAATCCTAACTCTAGAAATGGAAAAAAGCAACTGGCCAAGAACGGGAAGGCTTCTATTCTTGCTACCACCAAGAGCAAGAAGAAGAAGAAGAAGAACCCAAAGAAGCTTAAGTACTTCTTTTGTGGAAAGGTCGGGTATATTAAGAAGCATTGCAAGGAATTCCTTTCCAAAGGAGGTAGGTGTGATCTTCTATATTTAGAAACTTGTTTAGTTGAGGAATCCAGTGACATTTGGGTCATAGATTCTGGAGCAACTAATCATGTTTGTATTTCTCTATAGGGGTTCAAAGAAACGAGAAGTCTGCATCATGAAGACTTCATGCTTCGGATAGGCGATCGATCATTGGTCTCAGCGGAAGCAGTGGGAGGCGTCCATCTTTATTTTGATAATTATAGGAATTTATTTTTGCAAGATTGTTTTTATGTTCCTAAATTTAAAAGGAATTTAATTTCTATAGCTTGTTTATTTAAAGACTCCTACTTGGTTTCTCTTAATGATAAAGTGGTGATTCGTAAAAATAAATCTTTTATCTATTCTAGGTGGATGCAAAATAATCTATATTTTATCAAACCTAAGATGGACTTATTGCTTAATGCTGAGATGAATGATAATAACTCTAAAATACTTAAAACTTCTCACTCTATTAAGACTTATCTTTGGCATTTGCACCTTGGTCATATTAACCTGAATAGGATTCAAAAGTTGGTAAGGGATGGACCTTTAAGTCACTTAAAGGTGGAATCTATACCTCAATGTGAATCTTGTTTGGAGGATAAAATGACCAAAAGACCATTCGGGTCTAAGGGCAATAGGGCCGAAGGGGTTCTAGAACTTATGCATAGTGATGTTTGCGGACCCATGAACGTCCAGGCACGAGGAGGGTATGAGTACTTCGTCACTTTTATTGACGATTACTCAAGATATGGGTATGTATGCCTGATGCACCACAAAAGAGAAACTTGTGACAAGTTCAGGGAGTTTTGGGCTGAAGTGGAAAAGCAATTGGGTAGACCCATAAAAGCACTTTGATCGGATCGAGGTGAGGAATACCTTTCTGATGAGTTCTTAGAACACTTATTAAAGAATGAGATTTTGTCCCATTTGACTGCACCGGGCACTCCGCAGTAGAATGGCATAGTAGAGAGAAGAAATAGGACTTTGCTAGACATGATTAGGTACATGATGAGTTATTCATCATTGTCTTTATCCTTTTGGGGATATGCACTACAAACCGCATGTTATCTTTTGAATAATGTGCCTTCAAAATCTATCCCTAAAACTCCTCACGAGTTGTGGACGGGTAGGAAGATAACCTTAAACCATATTCGCATATGGGGATGTCTGGCTCATGTCCTGTTTAAGGATCCGAATAAGTTGGAAGCACGTTCGAAAGTTTGCGTGTTTGTAGGATATCCAAAAGGGACTAAAGGGGGTTATTTTTATAACCCAAAGGAAAATGAAGTCGTGGTTTCAACTAATGTAACTTTCCTTGAGGAGAGTTACATGAATGACTTTAAACCTCAAAGTAAAGTGGTGCTTGAGGAGTTAAGGAGTGATCCGATCACTCTAGAGGTTCCGAATGAAACTGTTTCGATCAGTGTAGAAAAACCAAACAAACCTAAACAACAACCTCAGGGCTTTCGGCGTAGTGAGAGGATCGGGCGTCAACCTGAAAGGTATATGTTCAATGAGGAGGTCTTCTTGGCTGAACCGGATGAACATGACAAGGATCCTTGTACTTACGTAGAAGCTATGGAGGATGTTGATTCAAAACTCTGGACAGAGGCCATGAACACAGAGATGAAGTCTATGGAGACTAATCAGGTCTAGGAGCTTGTGGATCTTCCCGAAGGGGTAAAACCCATAGGGTGTAAGTGGATCTACAAGAAGAAAAGAGGAATGGATGGAAAGGTCGAAACCTTTAAGGCTAGACTGGTACATAAGGGTTATATGCAAAAGGAAGGAATTGATTATGAGGAAACGTTTTCGCCTGTAGCCATGCTTAAGTCCATCCGGATTCTCTTGTCCATAGCTGCCACTCTCGACTACGAGATTTGGCAAATGGATGTCACGACGGCTTTTCTGAATGGCTATTTTGATGAGTCCATTTATATGGAATAGCTAGACGGGTTCAAGGTCACGGGTCAAAAGGGTAAGGTTTGTAACCTGCTAAAGTCAATTTATGGACTTAAGCAGGCTTCTCATTCTTGGAACATAAGATTTGATCAGGTGATCAAGACTTATGGGTTCTCACAAAATATGGATGGACCATGTGTTTACAAACACATTAAGGATGGGAATGTGGTTTTTCTACTGCTCTATGTAGATGACATTCTGTTAATTGGCAATGACGTTGGGGCATTGTAATCTGTCAAATTTTGGTTGACCAAGCAGTTTGACATGAAGGACTTAGGTGAGGCTAATTTTGTTCTCCGTATCCAGATCTTTCGGGATAGGAAGAACAAAATGATAGATTTGTCCTAGGCCGGCTACATAGATAAAATTCTCAGGAGGTTCGCAATGCAAGATTCTAAGAAAGGTGGGCAATCATCTAGGTCTGGAATTACTCTTTCTAAGAAAGACTCTCCAAAGTCTTATGAAGAAAGAGAATACATGAAGAAGGTGCCTTATGCTTCGGCAGTAGGTAGTCTCATGTATGCCATGCTTTGCACATTACCGGATATTAGTTATGCGGTCGAGATTGTAAGTCGATTTTAGGCGAATCTAGGACCGAACCATTGGGTTGCGGTAAAGCATATTTTCAAGTACCTGAGAAGGACTCGAAGGTATATGCTTATGTATTCGGGTAAGAACTTGACTCTTCTAGGATACACTGACTTAGATTTTCAATCATGTCTGGATTATAGGAAATCGATTTCGAGTTTTGTGTTTACTCTGGGCGGCGATGCCATCAGTTAGGGAAGTGCTAAGCAAGATTACACTTCGGATTTAACGATGGAGGCCAAGTACGTGGCAGCTAGTGATGCTTCAAAAGAAGCAATGTGGCTCCACAAGTTCCTTGGGGATCTTGAGGTAGTTCCTGGTATGGATAAGGCAGTATCACTGTACTGTGATAACAGTGCGGCGGTAACCAATCCTAAGGAACCAAGATTTCACAAGAAAAGTAAGCATATTGATCGAAAGTATCATGTGATAAAGGACTTCGTTGAGGGCGGGCGTGTCACGGTGTGCAAGATCGCATCAGAGGATAATTTAGTTGATCTATTTACGAAGACACTTACTGGAAGAGTCTTTGAGAGGCATGTGGAAGCTATAGGGATGCGAGATTTGTCATATTTACTCACTTAATGCAAGTGGGAGATTGTTAGACATGTATGCCCTAAGGAGTAAAAATGTAATAAGTTTTTGAAGACATTTTTTATCAATAAAGAATTTATTCATTGTTTATATACCAAATCTTGTCCTCTTTACGTTCATATTTGTTGAATGTATATTAAGCAAACAATAGTCTGAGACTGTCAGTCTAAACCTTAAGAATTGGGCATATGATGGACGGATTATGCAGAAGACACGATTCTTAAGGTGATGGTCTAAATCATACGATCCGCAATCGAGAGAATAAAGTTGGGTGCTTTATTCATGCAAAGATTGTTATGTTGTCTACATCCCTTTTAGGAGATGGTTTGTCTTGACCATCGAAGGTGGACTCCGTGAATAGAAACATTGGCACGTTGTCATAGGTGACGATGTGTTGGATCAGGACATAAAGTGAATTGATTTGGATTAATAATTCTGTCTCGGCAAATCAATTCACTTTAGACAATCATTTGTGTTGTATCTTAATCCTGAGATGAATAGTGGGCCCGTTGTCTTGGCTTGTGTCTATTGATGTATCAAGGGGTGACACCCACATCTTAATAATGGTATGCATGCTGTTACGTTAGAGGCATGACTCTTGATAGCGTAGACATGTTATTCATAGATATGGAATCCATAGCTCCTCTTTAGGAGTAATGATATCCTCTTATATGCGTTATCCCGTAATTAGAAAACTGGAGCGCTCAACCCTTTGGATACATAGGTGTAACCGAATGGTATACTGTCATTGGATAGTAAGTTTTCTGATGGTGAGATAATGGAACGTAAGATAAAAATAATTAGGAACATAAGACAGAACTTGTCCTTAAGCCGATTATGGATTATCATATAGGGATACGATACACTATAATATGTCATGGAGACTTAACTATACGAGCTTCGTAATTCTATGTAGTTCGAGAGTGCAGCTCCAAGCTTTTAGTGGAGTAGCATTGGAGTTGATAATTATGAAATGTATATCTGGGATATTGGTTTTCATAATTATCTGGAGCTTGAACTATATAGGTCCATTTGGTCCCCTTTACTAGCTCACAACATCATGTAACGACACGGCGTGCTTTTCCAATAATTGGTAACTTATGTCGGATTTATTAGATTGGTTAAAATTTAGAAGAATCAAATAATTCATGTCTGTTTATCGGTTGAATTAATTTTGTGATAAAAATTAATTCAAGATAAACTTGTTGAATTATAAGGATCGAATAATTCTTATCTGTTTATCGGTTGATTTAATTTTAGATAAATTAGGTCAAGATAAACTTGTAGAATTATTGGGAATTGATTTATTTTCTTAGAGATTATCTAGATAAAGTTGTTTTGATCAGATAACTTATCTATTGGGTTTTTTGAATTAAAACTGAGACTTTATCCTATAGAATCTCGGGTGAAAAATAAAAGATTCGCGAGATTTTTATTCGGCAGTTCGGCCTGCTGATGGACGTGTTCGGCCTGTCGATGGGACCTGTTTGATCTACCGATCAGCGAAGGATAAGATCACGCATTTTCACGCGGATCTTATCAGATATTAATCCGAACTTGATTCTATTTCGAGTTTTTGAGACCTAATCTGATAAGGACTGACCCCAAGACCAATCTCTATATAAAGAGAGTATCTCTTAAGAGTTGCTCAGATCAATTGAGAGATTAAGAGTGATACCCTGCTAGTGAGAATCTGAAAACTCCCTGAGAGCTTTTGTTCACAAATCACGAACACTTGCTTTGGGTTCTCTCGATGGGTTGGAAGGAGAGTCACCTAGTGGAAGAGCTGTACGTGTGAGCTCACACTCACTCCGGTCGTGGAAAGAGAATAACAAAGAAAACTAGTTGGTTGAGGCTCTTCTGGAATGTTACTTCTCTTCACGTTTTGCGAGGGTTCTTCAGCAATCAAAGGTTAGTAAGATCTGGTTAATTTATGCATATAGCATGTCAAACTTGAATTTTGAAAAATACTCTAATGTAAAATTTTTAAAATTCTGCTGCGCACTCTTTTTCTAACACCAAGTCCCTAAACTTTTAATATATTAGCACTGTAAGTCCTCATTTTAAGAATTTAGACATTCAAGTCCTCAAACTGTTAATTTGTTCACACCATTAGTGCTCATATTCTTTTTGCTATTAAATGACATAAGAGATGTCAATATTTTGAGGCTTCTTTTTTTTTGTTCCAAAACCTATATTTTTTTAACAAAAAGATCCACAAAAGCTTTTTTTTTTAAGTATAACTTATTTTTTGTTTAAAATAATGCTTAAATACCCTAGAAAAAAATTAATCATGATGATTACTGACAAGTGATTGATTATAAACCGAAAAGATTTGCAAATGTCATTGAAAAAATTAGTCATCCATTTTATTATATTTTGGTTAACTTGGTTCAAATTACATTGATATAATTAAAGACAAATGCAACAATTAATTGTCCAATTATATACTATTTGATTAATTGCTTTTCATTATCCTCAATTATATTAAAGGTATTTCGAAAAGAAAAGTGTGTATCTAAACAACAAAATATTGTTGTGTTATAATTATTTAGTTACATTATTGTAATTTGGTACCAGCTTACTAAAAATAAAATAGAATGGACATTTATAAATTTACTATTTTTTGTCTAATTTATAATCAATCTCTTAATTTATTGTTATTAACTTTATACTAGGGCATTTAAATATTATTTTTGGACAAAAAACAATGAGTTATATTTACGAAAAAAATTATAGCTTTTAGGGACTTTTCTATTCAAAAATATATTTTTGATACCTAAGGAGCAAAAAAGCCTCAAAATATTGATATCTATTATATTATTTAATAGTAAAAATAAGATAGGTACTAATAGTGGCAACAAATAAAGAATTTGAGGACTCGAGCATCTAAATTCTTAAAATGGGGACTAAGGTGTTAAGAGATTAAGAGTTTGGGGACTTAAGTATGTAAATTCTTAAAATAAAACCCAAGTACCAAAAGTTAGAAAGTTTGGGAACCTACAGCTTAAAAATTCTTAACTATTTTGATTGTTATAGTTTTTCTTTATAAATAGGAGGCGTCATCATTGAGAATTAGATAGAAAGGCTAGAAAACACTGCAAGTTAGAGTTTAGAGTTGTGTGACTACATCATAAGAATCACTGTAATAGTTAAAAGTGGACGTACCACTCACATCGACAATAAACCACTATAAAATATATATCGTATCGGTGCTTGCATTTGCATGTGTATACATACATAAAGCTAAATACCTTTCTGCATCCACTTGTGTTCTATAAAGAATGATGTAAAGGTTTATATATATATATATATAAATGTAATATACCGAAAGCTTTAGGAGTATAGACTTAGTGCCCATATATATTATCTACATATAGATAGATGGACAGCTACGGAAGCAATTGATAATTCACTGATCATCCTGCAACTTCTTGTGATGTTGCTTTACTGAAACAATATTCTCACTGATGATTAAAATATTTGTTCCGGTTTACTAAACGTGGTGAAAGTCTTATAGTAGTGCACAATTAACAATTTTCTTTGATTGTCAAGGGGATTAAAAAAAAAGGCTTATTCATATCTTTACAGAAGTTGGAAATCCGTTCTGTTTTTTGTTAGTGAAAATCTTACTTATTCAGGAAAATTTTTAATTAAATTTCGATGAAGTCCCCTCAGCCATTTGACTTAATCTTTTCTTTTTTCTTTTTCTGAAAAGAAAAAAAAAATAAAAAATCATGTTGGCAAGTCCTTTACGCAAATCCGAATACCCGCAAATTTCAGAATACAAGTTCATTGTAATCGGTTGTCCTATAGCTTATCTCTTCCACCATGGATTTTGCAAATTAGGACAAATTCATGAACCATGCGTGCAAGTGAAGACAAACGACGAAAAAGACGTGAAAAAGTCATATGTCGTTTTTCTGATACGCCCTATAAATACTGGAGTTTTTTAACCGGAAAAGCAATATGTCGTTTCTAAGAAACGACATAGAACCAAGAAGCGCTAAGAGAACGATAATGACACCAATACCACAGAACGACAACAATTGGAAAGAAAGCCAATATAGAAACATGGCATGAATCGGAAAATATTAAAAACGACAATACCCTTAGAAAACGACAAAATATTATATAATAGAAATCAAGAGGTTAAAAAAAAAAAACAACAACAACTATGAAAGGGGAGTTAGGGACAACAAACCCTAATATCTTCATCTACTGGAAAAGAAGAAAGATCAATGACAATAACACGAAAGGGTGACATTGGCTATGAACGACACGAGCAGGGCAATAATAAAGAAACGTCATCGCCTTAAAAGTTAAGAAGCAATAATAATTAATTTAAAAAAAAAAAACGATATTTGTCAAAAAAAAAACTCAAAAACGATAATAAGAAACAACAATTGGAAAAGGATAATAGAGACGACAATGAACGTATAAAAGTGCATCACTGGCGTCATACACCGAAACTGAGAATAACATGCGTACGAGAAAACAACAATAACATAGAAAAACAACATTAATGAAAAGGCAACATAAGTGGAAAACGACAATAGCATAACAGTATAGATATGTTTCATTCGGAAAACGACATTAACGTCGAAAGGATGGGCCTTTTTAAACCCTTTGATGGAAACGACAAATAGTTGGAAACAGTTCTTCCTCCAGATACACAAGTCATTTCACTAATTCCTTGCAGGAGTCAGTATGACAAATCGTTCTTTATTTGGAAAACGACATTTCGTCTATCGTATTTTATTTATTTATTTTTTTTACTTTAAGCACTGAACTATACATCGTTTTTTATTTTTAAGAAGAAACTATATGTCGTTTTGTTGAGAAAATAAATATGAGACGTCATTTGTTCCTTAAAGAAAAACGACGTGTTCCAGATATAAGAAAAATCCTTAAAATAATGCCATTACCATCAAATATTTTTTAATATTTTATTTGATTTTAAAAAAAAAAAGAAAAAGAAAAGAAATGACCAGCAAGAAATCTAATATGGCGCCAAGAATTACAATAATAAATAAACTATACCCAAAAATGGAAAAACGATTGTATGGATAACAAAGTGTATCTGAATGCGAATTGTTGAGCACACAATTGTCTCTATTTCACGCACCCACACCCCAATAAAATCCACAACTATAAACATACAGATTCTTCTCTCTCTCTTCTCCTCTCTCTCTTTCTCTCTCTTGCTCTGCTTCCTCAAATTCAATCACCGATGGCTCTCTGAGTCCCCGCCGTCGCAGCTTCAGCACCCTCGGCCGCCACGGCCCCGAAATCGACATTCCTCGGTTTTCAGAATCAGAAACAAGCTAATTCGCTTCAGATGCACCGACAGCGGAACAAGCTTCCGACGCGTCGTTTGGCTCTAATTGACGAGCAACACGAGCAGGTCTCGTTCACGGAAGAAGAGAAGTCGCTCATCGGAATCCAAGGCCGAGGCCGCTCCGCTTCTCCTCAGCAGCTCACCGTAATTTCTTGCTTTTCCGAATTTATTCCAATTTTTCTTCCTTTTTTTTTTTAAATCCTCCATTTTTTTTGTTGGTGATGAAGAAAATGCTTTTCACAGGATGTTGAGCGGGCTGTTCAGCCTTTGGAAGGTTTGCAAGGTGTGAGTGATCCGGTGCGTTATCATCTTTAGACAATATACTTTGACATACCACGTATATAGCCAGCTTGGAAGAACGATTAAAAATAACAGTTTTGGTTTAAGAACGGTAGAATGTGAAAGCCCCATAGCTTTTTATTGTAGTATATAAGGTTTTTACACCGTTCATAATTATAACTAATTGTTAAAACCACTCTTTCAAACTGTCTAATAGTCTGGGATTGCTTTTAGATCTCCTAAAAGCTTTGCCCAAAAAAAACAATGCAGAGTCGTTAAGAGCTTACAAAAGCATTTTGAACAAAAACCAATGAATTTAAGTTATTTGGAGAAATTGTATTTTGTAGCTTTTAGATTTTAGATTTTACTTCTGCATCACTTCTTTGAGCAAAAATGAGTGTTATTTGTCTAAATTAGTGTTAATTGTTACAAACTCATCTGTCATAAAAAATTAGTACAACCACCACAGCACCTTAAATGCACACACACATCGAAAAAAATTAACAATTTATTCAGTGGAGATTAAACATAAAAAAGTTTTTAACCTTTTGTATAAATCTCAAATGCTTTATGAGTGTCAAGGGTATACGTGTTGAGCCTAATTTGAATTTATTCAGAATAGTATACTTAAAATCCCTGTCATTAGGGGTACAATTATCATTTTTTTCATTGAGTGGGTACAACTCTAATTTTACGAAATGTGTTATTGTATAAAATTCAGAATTTTAATATATCAATGGGAGTATGTGTCTCATTGTATAACACAGCTCCAACAGTACATGCAAACATACAAATAGATATAGGTAATTGAAGTCTTTGCATACGGGTTCATTTCATCTTGAGCAATTGCAGACGAGCTCTAGTTTAATTGAAGGATGCAGGCAATTGACGTTCACCACCAGACCCAGATCAGCATCTCCAATACAAGTAAGAACTGGAATGAATACCTCATCATTTTCACTTCCTTAAATAGGACATTTGAACATTTGTTATGAAACTTATACAATCTGTGGATGTCAAGTACTAATTAGTGTTCACATGGCATTTTGCAGGGAACATTTGTCTGGGTGGACAACTTCACCGTATTTCAAAAGGTATACCTTAGAACAAATGATCCTCGTGTGCCCAATATTGTGAAGTTTTCTGAGGCAATTGCTGAGCTCAATGTTGAGGTATGTTGTCTTATTTTCTCTCCAATATCATATAGTTCTCTAAGCTATGTGCAGCAAAAGTATTACTTTGCACAAGGGAAAGAATCAAGCATGATTCACCAATAATGAAAAACACCTATGAATCTCTAAGTGTCACCTTAAGCAACAGTTCTTATTTATTAGTGCATTGTGTAACTTTGTATGAAAAAGATCACAACCAAACCGTCTGCCAGTACCAAACTCCTCGTATTTTAGAAGTCGAATAATGATGACTGGATTGTGTTTTTTTGTTCTTTGGGCATCCAGTACTTTCTCCAAGTGTTCATTGAGTTTATTTACTATAAAAGTTTCCATAAAAATTCCTGCTTTCCCTCACACATAATCTGGTTTTTTTACTTCTACTAATGTGTTTAGTTCAATTCAGGAAGCAGCATCGATCAAAGACGGAAAACGGATACTTTTCCAGTTTGACAGAGCAGCCTTTTCTTTTAAGTTTTTGTTGTTTAAGGTTCCTTATCCTGTCCCATTCAGACTTCTAGGAGATGAAGCAAAGGGTTGGTTAGATACCACATACTTGTCCCAATCTGGAAACCTCGGAGTCTCAAGAGGAAGTAAGGTGAACAGACACTTTATTCTCTCCGATCGGATGAACTAACCCTAATTGCTCATGATTTACATGTGGCTCAAGCTCCAGCAAAATCTCTGTAGTGCAGGAACCACATTTGTGCTACAAAAGAAAACAGAACCTAGGCAAAACTGCTCTCAGCCATAGCAACAGATACAAGAGTTCGAGAGGTGAAATTGCTATGATAATTTGCTTTTTGAATTACATGGAACGAAGGTAATTTTATAATCTCTCTTTGCCGCTCATCATCTGAATGTTTTCTATTTCTGCAGGCAATCAATGAGTTTATCTCCTTGTACCAGAAAAAAGGGAAAGATGAAGCAGAACTTGAGGGGGAGAGGCAAATGTTATGGATTTCACAGGTAAATTTCAGGATAATAGCAACAAATTTTTCTTCATCTTTTGAGATAGATAGCGCTAGCGGCCTTATAGCTGCTAGGTTTCAAAAATGAATGAATTTTGGTAATGTCTAGAATAAATTCAGCAAGAAATTACATGCAACAGATTGACAAGATGGTACAATGAACAAGTTAGGGATGATCAATTTTTATTGTTACTTTGCACATTGCAGCTGGAGACTGACGGTTAGAGAATGCCGCCAATGGTCTCATGGGCAAGCAGGTGCGTTACTACAATGGCGTCTCTGATTCTATCTCCTGCATATCAGGAAACTAATCAGTACACTTGTGAAATTTTCTTCACTGACTAATTGGCCTCATAAATTTCTTGGTGCTATGATTAGATTGTGAAAAAGGGTCAAATCAAGTTTGTGGTTGACATCTTTCTTGGGCTCAATGGTTGGCACTTTTGTGTAAGTTTCCTTTTACTTGAGTATTTAGTATATCTTACAGCTAAATCCTCTTTAAGATAGGAACTTTCTGTTAGTGTTTTACTGACTATGATGCGTTGTACAATGCATTGGTTCTGATTTGTCAACGGAAAATCAAGCTCAAAGACATACGACATTACCATGGACGATGCAGCCATAATCGGTGGAGGCTTTGGCAATCCATTGGAGCTTGAAAGCAAGTTTGATCTTTAAGTGTGGTAAGAGCTCCCAGTCTTAAATGGCCTTTTTTACGATATTAACTGATTTTTTTTTAACTCACGTTGACATATTGTTTGTTGCAGATACAGCGATGGCAAGATCAGAATTACCCGAGGATATAAAAAAATCGTTTTCGTTCACGTAAGGACTGATGGATCAAAGCAAAAATGAGGTAAAACGATAAGCAAATATGTCATGGCGAAGATTTATTGTCATGGAAGCCTAACTATATACTTTGAAAAGTGCAATATGGAGAAAAGTCCTTGTAGTTATAGGCTTGTACCAACATGTAATATTCACACGTTTTCTTTTTCCACTACATCTCATTCAAGAGGATTTAGACTAATTTTGGTAAGGTCGTCACCACAAACACAAAACTCTTGCCCGTAAGGTGTTGTATGACTTGAATTGCACGAAGTCAATGGAGGAGCTAAGGTTTTTTTAATGATATTTAACCCCATAGGTTATAACCTGCTACTAGTAAAATAATAAAATCTAATTAAAAAAATACATTACATACTAAAATAAGACTAACAGTTTTATAAGTAATAGGGTTTTAACTTGACGGGGATGAAAAAGATTTTTCAATTTCATGAAAATAGTCATCCCAAACAAAAAAACTCTTGCCCATAAGGTGTTATACGAATTTAAAGTGCAAAAAGTCAATGGAAGAGGAAAGGTTTCTTTTTAAGAGTTTTTGACACATTTACCCTGAAACCTTAAAGCTTTTTTACAATGTGGTTAAACCTTTCTCTTTTTTTTTGCGACAATTGACTCTTTAAACTTAGCTAAATATGACAATTAAGTCCTAATCATAAGCTTCTTTCAAAATTAAGACAAAATCCTATGAGCGTTATCTATTTAAAACACCTATATACCTTATTTAATTTTAATAAGAGTCAAATTATTCAATTGTATGTCTAAAATTAAGAAAAACAAACAAAAGAAATTATATCATTAATGATATTTTTAACACTTTTGTTAGTTTCTATGTACACTTAAATCATTATAATGCTAAGAAAATGATATTAAGAGAAAGCAACATCTTTCAATTTACCGCAAAAGGAAAGGATATTAAGAGAGGTGCTGATTAATAACAATAATAATCATAATAATAATATAAATAGAGGCTGACCATTGTCCCCGTCTGAATTTTTAGTTCTCCAGCCTCACATCTTATGCCACTTGGAAACATGGCCAGTTCGGTACTGCTCTAAAATTGGTAAACAAAAATCAGAAATGAACTCTCACGAATATTTTGAAAGCTGAACTAATAACTACTACTACTATTATTTTTCTTATATTATTTCTTCAAAACGAGGAGCAATCCCAAACTAAAAACACAATAATACCTGTTACACTTTTTTATACCGCGAGCGTTAATTGATTAAACAGATCAACCCCAAAGTGAAAAAAAAAAAAAGGAGAAGAAGTTAACTCGCTAAGCCGTCCAACGAACATTAAGCAAATCTCGCCATGAATAAAGGAAAAGAAGACTGATTCAATTTACGATAAATACTAGAATGGATCACAAGGTAATTGGACCAGACAAAGGTGAACCTTGATCGCCACTACCCACCAAAGAACAACTTCAATCAGAATCTTCATTCTACATGGTCTGTCTATACATGGCGATAAAATGGTCCCAATAGCCAAACAAAATAAATGACACGGTAGAAAATTGATCCATCAGCCTCCCAAATTTTCAACCACGACTGTTGTTTTCAGCTATCACCATCAACACCAAAATGACTTTATTCTGGTGTATAAACTAAGAAATGTAAGCCCTAATCAATGGACGATAATGTTGCAAATCTTGATGCAAACTAAAAACTGCTTATGATGAATGTTACTCTCCTCTAGACCAAGTTTCTTTTGGACTTTTGGTTAGTCATGGTTTCACAACATTTGAGAGTATAATGAAGCTGATGATGTTTATGAACTCTGCATGAGATGGAAATACAAGCTAATCTTAATACTTTTCTTCCAATTTGTTACCTGAATTTCTCAGCAGCTCCATCAGCAAACAATAAAGTACTTGCCATGGCAGCCACCCACAGAAACCTTTCTGCTTCCGTATATTCAGTTTCCCGCTGCTCCAAATCTCTGATCACCAGCACTATGGCATGGGTAGAGAGTTCGTCTCAGATGATAAAGGGACATATATGCTAATTCCGAGGCAAGGAGATCCGGCATACATCTAAAACACAAAATAAAATTACGAGCGAAAATGTCTAAAGAAGCACAGTAAACAAACTCAATTTCAAAATGGCTGACTAAAGTTCAGAGGGCAATATCAAGATGGTCCAACATACTTTAATTCATGTGATCCTCAATCCTCATCCCTTGTTGCTTGTTCCTTCTCCCGTAAAAATAAAAATAAAAATAAAAACATAAACATAAACATCAAAAGAGTCCACTCTACCTCCTCTATCCGTATTGCCATGTTATCCGAGTAGCACCAAGTGTATATCTCGCAAAGTAAAGCAACGCGAGTATCTCTTGCAAAGTAACTAGCAAAAGCCAAAATTGTATTTTAGCTCACCTAGACTGTGTCAGCGCCAGAAAAAATTGCATACTTACCAGTCTCACCTAGATCTTCACAAGAGCTACTCTTCTTGCTCAGACCATCAATCAAACTAGAAAAAAGAAGGACAAAAGCAAGATTAAGATAAATTGATGCAAAGCAGATAAATCCAAACCAATGGAAGAGTCAACAGTACATATCGGATCAGGTTATCACAACTGTAAAATTCAAACATAAATACAGTGTTCCAATGTAGTTCAAGTACTTATGCTCACATACAATAATACATAATGGAAAAACAGAGATTATCAATAACAAAATACATTAGAAAGAAGTTAATATCACATTAAGCAAAAAAAGTGCGAAATCAGTACATGGCTATTAGATATACATTACAATTTCACAGGTTCATTAAAAGTTTCATAGCAAGAAAATGCACACATACAGATAAATGAACCTTAGAAGTAGCCATACCCAACCCCCCAAGAAAAGTCCTAAAAAAACAAAACCTAGAATGTTTATTCCCCTAGCATTATTGTTTTAGCAGAACTAGGCTAACAAGTGATGAACAACGCCAGTTCTTCAACTATTTTCCCAAACAGACGAGGGGACATAAAAGAAAAACAGAGAAAATGTAATCCTCATCTAGCTAAAAGGCATATGTCCAGAAATTTGAAAGGAAAATATTCCCAAGGGTTCTCTGTTCAGAGAAGCACTGACACTAATGCGGGACATCTCAGTCACCGCCATCAATGCTCTTCTCTGACCAAGAAATCCCCATTCCGTCATTCTTGTCTTCATTCACTTCCCAATTTATGAGCTTGTTCTTGATGCTTCATTATTGGAACCATCGTCATTTCCCGCCATTACTTCATCCGCTTTCTTCTTAGTTTTTACTTCCTCCTCCTTGGTCTCATCTTTCCCAGTGGTCACCTCATTCCTCACTTCCTCACTCTTAATTTTTCCCCTTCCTGAGCATTCTCTTCACGTTGTTCCAAATTAATGTCCTCCTTTTCCTGAGCATTAACTTCATAGTGTTCCAAATCTTTGACTTCCTGGTGTTCCAAATTAATATTCTCCTTTTCCTGAGCGGTCACTTCATGGTTCTCCAAATCTTCCATACAAACGTCCCCTGCACGTTCAATCTCCAGCACACCGTCATCATGGTGCTCCTTCTTCGACTCAGCCTTAACATGTCTACTTCCTTCTTGTCCGGACATATACTCAACAACCTCCTCATTGTTCTTACTACTCAGACACATATCCGGAGCACCTGACCCACCTTCACTGTCGTTTTCAGACTCATTCTCCACCACCTCCTCATGAACATCTCCCACCACGTGGTTCTGCCTCTCAAGGAACTGCAACCTCCTCCTTAAATCCCCCAACTCCCTCTCCATCAAGAAAAGCCTCTCCTTCAAAGTTAAGTTTTCCTCCTCCAATTGAGCTATATGGGTGTCCTGATCATCCACTCTATTCTCTAAAACATTGTTGTATTCCACACCATTATAATTCGGGTATATCATCTCAAACCGACTCAAATCATGGTCCAACCTCCTCTCCACCTCAACATGCTCTTCCACATCACTCTCACTTGAACCACCGCCGCCTTCCTCTTCCTCCTCATCCTCATTCCCTGGCGAACGCAGCCTAATCAACCCTTTCATAGACCCGTACCCATCAACACCCCACTCCTCTTTGGCCATATCTCCCAACACCTCCCTTGAGGGAGAGAATATCGGCGTGGGGAGCACTGCCGGGGTCACCGGGCAAGGCGACACCAGCGAAGCAATACCGCCTGATTTCTTCGCCCGGATTATAAACGACGTTGTGTTCCTAGGCGCATAAGGCGCAAACCTATAGTTAAACTTCTTCTTCGGATAAAATTTACGTGCTTTTAATCGGTTTTGTGACTGCAATTCGTGAAGAGTGGGGGGTTTATACCCTCCTCCACTACTAGTAGTACAGCTCATCGATGGATTAGGAGCGAGATTCTCAACCCTCCTCAGGTCTTGTCGCTTGTCGGTACTCTTTTTCCCCTTCCAATTGTTCCTCCCGGGCTTGGAGGCCGCGAAATTAGGCTTCATCGAGCTCTGGAACTTCTTGTTAGGGTCCATAGAAGGCTGTTGCTGCGACCACACTTTGTAGCCCCCCCTGTTCATCATCGGCGGCTGAGACTGGCTCGTCATCATCATCAATTGAGGCTGCTGTTGCGGCTGAGGCGCCATGGCCTGCGACTGGCTCATCATCATCTGCGGCTGGGACGACTGACCAATCGAGCCAATCAACTGAGGCTGGCTCATCATCGGCGGCTGATTCAGCATCGGCGGCGGCTGGCTCATCCCCATCATCTGCGCTTGGTTCATCATCTGCGACTGATCGTTCATGTTATTCCCCCAAAATCCAAACCCTAAAACCTAAAACTTCGAAGCGTCACTATCACTGCAATCAGAATCAAGGTCTCGTGCGAGATCGAGAATCGTAAACGCTAGATCCCAAAATTAACCCTAATTCAACAAAACAATTAAAAAATCGAAACCTCCACTCGAATTTTGCTTATCCAGGGTTAAAATCTTAAAACCTCCATGATTATGAGAAAAGAAAGACTTCCTCGGATTTTCTACGAAAACAGCAAAGAAAACCTGACTTCTCTCTCTAATTTCTCTCTCCAGAAATCTGGAAAGCGCGAATCGAAAACGAATCTTGATTTTCCTTTTGTTGCAGTTTAAGTGGTGCTCCGTTGTCCTTAGGGACCCTTTTATGGGAGCGGAGGGATTCCATGGGCGGTTGGAATTGTATACGACTAATGGACGGTTAAGATTAAGACACGTATGGGACACGTGTCTAGGATCCGACTCGGACTTGAAAGGCCATTTTTTGGGGCAAATTTTCACCTCTTTCCTCAATGTTTACGCTAATTTATCGATTTGCCCTTGTCTTTCTGAAATTGGAGAAAAGTCCCCAACATGTGACACTTCTGTTACAAAAAGGACCCTCAACCGAAGGTTTCTTTTTCTCTAGACTCTGAAGAACATCCCAGTACCTTTTTTTAAAAAAATTCCGTACCTTTCACTTTATGTTATTAATAGTGCATTTTTTAAATAGGATATTTGGGGTAAATTATTATTTTTAATTTTTTTTTAAGTAGATGGTCCGAACCCATTTAGCATTTTTTTTTTGTGTTTTTAAAAATATTTTTGTATGTTTTTTGAGGACAAAATTTTGAAATTACTTTCAACATCATTATTCAAAAATTTTCATTTAAAGTAAAGCAATTTTTACCCACTTTGAAACACTATCAAATGGTTCTGATTGATGGGTGATATACTGATATTAATCAATGATGTTCAGATTTATGGTTTCTTGTTAAGTAAATTAATGATTTATCACCAATTAATTTAGGGATTTTTTAAATAAAATTATACAAAATAACATATTTTGTTATTCTATTAGTAAATTATGTTAGTACTTTTGAAAATATAAAAATAATAGCAAATTTAAATAGTATTTTAAAGTAAACAAAAACCTAAAACTACCCTTTTAGAGTCATCTTTTTTATTTGCTTTTTTCATTTTCCCCTCATTTCTCTCCCTCCCCCTTCCTCTCTCTTCTTTTCCTCTCCCCGTGTCCTCTACTTCTCTCTCTCAACTCCCTTTCTCTGATTTGTTTCTTTCTCTGTCTCTTCCTTTCTCTTTGGTTTTTAGGTTCCATCGACTCTCCAGCATCGATCACTATGGTGGTTCGAGTGCCGGAGAATCTCGACAGCCACTAAGGAGAAAGTCAACGTCGATTTAAATGTCATCTTCTTCGACGACAAGGAAAAAGCAGAGAAACTCCATCGTCGTCGCTGTCAGTCCTCATCGTTCCCAATCTACTCCACCGTCCTCGTTCTATCGTCGTCCACAACTGAGACTTCAAGCCTCTCTCTTGGTGGTGAAAAATCGCATGATGGAGATCTGACAGCCTTAGTGATCCCTATTATTCTCGAACGGCTTCACGAGCTTGACTTCGCAAGCTCTGTCATGATCTGAGTACTTCACCATGGATCAAGTTTACAAGTTGTGTAGTTTTAACTCGAGATCATCGTCGAAGGTGTTGCTCCTTTGTCGTTGCTGGAAGGTCGTTGTCGTCATCAATAGAGCTTCTGCCCCAGAGAATATGGAGGAGCAGCCGGAGAGGAGAGCAAGAGAGGACAAAGACCTCCCGTTGCCGTCGCCGTCCAAATAGAGTCTTGGTCGAAAATGTTGTTTCATCCAAGTCTTGCTTCCTAGTTTAATAGTAATTGTTGGTTGATAGCCTTGTTGTTTATTCTGAATCTGCATTTTGTCTTCATGAAGCTAAGCACTTGCTACACTTTACGTTTGTCTTTTATGTGAATTGGTCTAAATAAAGATGCCTTTTTCTATGCCGTCTTGTGCTGTCATGTTTGGGTAATATTAGGCATGTGGCTTTCTTGTATCAAATAAAACTCATTCAGTTTCAAAGGAAAAAGAATTATATGAGAACACGGTCCGAGTGCTTTTATGTGTGTGTGTGTTGTTTCCTTGTCTTTTATGAGTTTTTCTTTCTTTTTTCTTTCTATTTTTTATATTTCTTTGTGTTGTAGTTGTTCATTCTTGTTTTGGGTTGCATTTTTTGGCCAACATTGACCTCATCGATGCCAGTGATGTTCGGCGACGTCACCGGTAAATTTTTATATTTATATGAAAAATATTTTATTTTTATGTTAATATAGTATTTCTTGGTAAACATTGTATTTCTTAACCGTTGGTGTTCCGATAAAGTCGTCGGTGAAGTTTTATATTTACACGGTAAATATGGTATTTTCTAGAGAAATACTATGTATTTCCTAGCTATCGGTGAATTTTTATATTTACACGATAAATACGGTATTTTTGGTAAATATCGTATTTCCTGACCACAGGTGATCCAACAAAGTCGCTGGTAAATTTTTATATTTACACAGCCTAGAAATAATGTATTTTTGGTCCACGGCGGTCTAATGAAGTAGCTAGTGAACTTTATATTTTCATGATAAATATTGTATTTCTAGAGAAATACTGTATTTCCCAGCATGGCGGTTTAGTGAAGTTACCAATAATTTTTTATATTTACACTGTAATATAATTTACAAGGTTAATATTGTATTTTTTAGCCGCCAACGATCCAATGAATTCGCTAGTCAAATTTTATATTTACACTGTAATATAATATTACCAGAGTAATATTGCATTTTTTGGCCATTGGTGGTCCGGCGAGGTTGCCAGTGAATTTTTCTATTTACACGGTAGATATGATGATATTTCTCAGTAAATATTATATTTTTCGACTACCGATGGTACCATCGAGAGAGGAGAGTGAGAAATACAACGGATAAAGTGGTGGTGGTATTTTACGGTTTTGCTCTCAATTTCTCATGAGATATTACTCAATTTCTCATGATATAATATGAATTATATATTTTGAAACTATATGACATTATTTACTAAGTTCTAGTTTAAATATGCTATTTTGCTTTCTCTTCTATTTATTAATGACTAACAAATATTTATTAGTTATTAATCATTTTCACTTATTAGTTTACCAATTTATCAATAATTAATCATTAATAAACTAACGATAAACAATAGTTAATCAATGTTGTACTTAACGTTAATCAACATATACAGAAAACAAAAGATCATTTTATCTAATTTTTACGAAGTTCGTCTAACCAGTTACCAAAAACACTTATTTATTTAAAAATGGCCAAAATTGATGTGCCTAATTTTCTCTTTCAATTTTAATTCTTGCATTTGCACGTGACTCACCACTACGGATATTGACGTCTTACATGCTATTAAATATTTCGTAATATAACATTTCTCATTACGTAATTCGAACATACAAGTTTTTTTTTTTTTTAATCCACCACCAACTCTCCCATAGATGATAAGGAAATCATAAATCGTTATATGTAAAATTAAGTTTTTAATCCTAACATGTTTCTCTTTTTTTTTTCCCTTGCACTGACAGTCTAATATACCTATAAATTAATTCGAGATAACCCAAGTCTTGTCCCATCCAATTCATGTGTTTTACCTAGTTATTATTATATGTTTTTGGCAAGGGTAAAAATCAGAATCGAGCAATTTTTTTCCCAAGAAAAATATTTTTTTTAAGAAATGTATATGTTTGCTAAGAAAAGTAAATTTCCTTAAAAAAAAAAAAATTGTAACGTTTTTGGTGGCGTGAAGTAGATAGCAACCCCAAGCCAATAGGCCTGAAACAACGCAGTTTTGCCAGCTTGGATATACAAAATTAGGTTTGACATCGTCCTTCACATGAACCAGAAACCCTTGTTAACCACTTGTAAATTTGTAATTTACATATATATTTATAATTTACCAGTTAAGTGTTAATTTTTTTTTTAAGAAATCATAATTTTATAGTTAGTATAAGAAAGGTAGACTTTATAATTAAATAATTTACATGCTAAATTTAAAATTAAGACTATGTGCAACTTGTAAATTTGTAATTTACATGGTAATTTCGTAATTTAATAGCTTACTATCGAGCAAGAAGGAGAGAGAGAGGAGATGGACAAGGAAGAAATCGACGACGTGCGGTTGTGAGCAAGGAGGAGAGAAATCAAGAGAGAAAAGAGATAAAAAGAGAAAAATGTGAAACTTTTAAACCTTTAAACCTTTAAACCTAAAGATAAAATTGTCTTTATAAAGATAAAAGAGGGCAAAAGCAACATTCAGTAAAAGAGTTTTTAGCCAAGTGGCATTTGTCAATCCCCAATTCAAAAGGGAAACTTTTCCTAAAAACTATAAAACATCAAACAAAACCTCATCTAAATCCGTACTCATTTTTATCGGCCAGAGAATGGAATGAGGGGCTGTTAATTTGGCGTTAGAAGATGACGTTACTTGTACCATGTTGCCCCCATTGCTTGCAAATTACTACTTTTTTGTTTGTTTGTTTTTGTAAGAGACGAAAAACTTGTTAAAAAGAAAACTAAATTCCTACCATGAAACATTTTGTGTCCTCAAAACAGCGGAGGGAAAGAAAATTAGAACAAGGACAAACAAAACAGACCTTGTACAATCAACGACACCGAACCACATCCTCTTGTCAAAGGAAGCAGATAATCCTAAAAATTTTCGATAGGGCTTCTCGACCACAGAACTCTCAATCAGTGCGAGCGACACAAAAAGGGAGTTTTAGCAAACTGATACATTCATGTCCCCAGTGAAAGTAGTTAGTATCTAAATCGCGTAGATTTGCACCAAACAAAACAATAATAATGTTAATAAAGAAATACCAAGCTGCCTACCAATGTGAACAAACTGTCGGATGAATATACTCAAATCGCACAAAACTATTTACAATAGGTCCCAGTTCTCAGTCCCAAATAGATTCGGATTTGCTACAACCAAAATTCAGAGTCCTAAGAGCTTGTGTTGAGCTCCAAGAGTTTAAGACGCCTCTCACTTACAACAATACAAGAAGGATGGTAATTTATCTCATATCCCAGAATTGGCGTTGTTCCCAGCAAGGATAAGAGAGATCTCCAACCCTCGACTGAAAGCCTGGTTGAACATGAGTCGGGTTTGGAATGTTGAGACAAATGGGAACCACGAAAACAATGCGATAGGGATGAATATAAGCATCCCCATACCAGCATCATATAAGCACGCGAGGGATCGGATGGATTTCCACAGCCCCAATCTCTTCATCAAAGGTTTCCAAGCCACAGCAATCTGCAAATCATTAAAGATAACGTGAATACCCAGGCATGGTAGAGAAGAGATGTGCCTTGCAATGTACAAGTACAACGCATGGGAACAATGTTCAAATCTTTCGCAAGATGCAAAGCATGATTAACAGTCAGATGTGCGAATTTTGCCCAAGTGAACAAATGCCCAAAATCCAAGTAGATATCCTAAATGCAGCTAATAAAGCAGGTTTGGGGGATACTTCTAAAAGGAGAATCAGCAATAGTAGTAGAATTCAGAGAAAAAGAGAGTGATTAGAGAAGCGAAAACTCACAGAAAGAATTCCCCATCCGGTAGGTAAAAATGCTAAGATGCAAGCAAATATGTCTGCAACCGTCAAATTTGTACGGGAAACTGCAATTACTAGGCCAGCAAGTGCCATCAAGAAGGAAACACCTTGTATGAAGCGCAGCACCAGCTGGAAATTGACGGATATTTTCTGGCTAAAGGTGAACACCTGGGAAATCAAAGTAAAGGCAGATTCAAATTGGAATAAGCATGTCTTAAACTGCATATGAAATATTTTGAACTTTAAATTCCAAATTGCACCTTGAAAAGAACTATTAGAACTGCTAACACAACCCACGAGAGGCCGTAGACCTGCAGACATACAGTGAACAGTGAGATAACTGCCAAATAGAAGACCGTTATGAATTAAATACAAGACCATCCAAAAAAAGCTGTAGATAATATGGCATTTTTGGCCCTGGAGTAATTTCGCTTTCAAAATCCCTAGTGCTAGAAATATTTTTCTAGTGAACACAAAATGACTCCACATTTTGCAAGAGTTTCTAAGTCCGTAGTTTCAAGGAAAAACTGCCCAATAATCTTTCCCATTTTGCAAAGCTTGGGTGGGGTAAAAATGGCTTGCAGAACCTAATAAAGTTATGGAGAGAGAGTATACAAATGAATGAAGATGCATACAGATGGATGATAGAAGAGTTGTACACAAGGCTAAAAGTTATAAGATTTTCGGTAAATATTAGCAATTACTGGCAAAAAATAAACTGGATGCCATGACAAAGCAAGAAACATTTATGCTTATGAAGAAAGGTGGTACCGTCAATGATGTATTTGATCCTTGCACATCCAGTTTGTACACAATACCATACTGGAAGATGAAAAATCGCAGGCTCAAAATAGTCTCAACAATCCTTCCTTCCAGGGTCCGAATATGTGACTGCAAATCAATATGTCAATTCATTAGCCAAAAGGAAATCAATACGTTAATACTGGCAAGTAGGCATAAAGGGAACGAAAAAATAAAGCCAAAAAAACACACACACACAAAAAACCAAAAAAAGAAAAAAGAAAAAAGAAAAAGAAAAATGAGTGCAAAAGGGAAGCGAGAAAGGTAAATTCATTTATTATTATCGGAATTAGAACAGCAGTCTCCTAGATAAACCAGGATGGCAAAAAAGGGTGTACCCAAAACATCAAATGAATAGAACGCTGATTAATCACAGTAAAGATCCCAAGATTTTTCAAATTAAAATCATTTCCCCTTTAAAAACTTAGTGTTCTATTGGGTGAAATTTTCAAAAACGTTTTCTTTAATAAAATTCCAGAATGATGATAGTCAGATTTCTAGTTTCAAGAAAGCACCAGTCCAATGCTACTCCGAGAAATGAAACTTAGAATATACCTAATAAAAAATGCAGCCTCATCCTTCCCAGTCACCCAATTTACCATTGTTTTAAGGAAGTTTAAGCACCTAATACAAGGTGAAGCATTTTCTTGGACATCAAGTTTCCAATAAGAATGTAATTATTAAAAAAATATAAAATACTCTGTTTTTTCAACCCCTTCGAATCTATATACCATATCAAAGCACAACTTCCTTGTATAACTTCTGATTTTAATTAGAAACCAACAAGAGAAGTAATCATTAAAAGTTCATCCTTAAGAAAGGAAAAATTGATCATTGGAAGGTCGTTCAGAAAGGAATGCACTATTAAGGAGATAACGTCTACAAAAGTTAAGCAACAACGAATAGTTCCAAATAATAACTAAAGAAAACACGGGCCACCGAACACAACAACTTTTAAAATGAAAATGTCCTGAAAAATATTCAATGGGGAAAATTAAAATTATACTGGGATAAAAATTAGTACCAGTTCTTCATCCCACCAAGCTTCCCAGCTTTCTGCTCCCTTAACTCCAATTCCACCTCTATAAAGAAGCCAGTTTGTCCAATCACGGAAATCTTCCACCGTCCTACAAGGTCATAATCAAGGATTATTGAGGTAGTCTGGCACCACCATTTTGGAGAAAAGACAAATTAAAAGCAATTACTTACTTCTGCCACTCAAACCCGGATGGATTGAACAAATACGGAGCAAAAAGCCAAGAAAGAGCCATAAACCAACTGCTGATAGAAAGAAGAATGTATCCAATTGCACCACCTTCATTATATCCATAAGCAAGGTAGACCACCAATAGAAGCACCACTTCCAATCTGATGACAACGATGAAGCAAAATGAATATTTCATCTTTTAGCGTGTATGAAAAAGGCAACTGGAAATGCATCAAAAGGATTATTTCGGAAAATAATAATAAACAAAAAAATATTATATACACCTAGAGTATTAAAAAATTTACTGCTTTCCCTTCTAATTCAATCATGAAAATGCCACTATCACAAAACACTATCATAATATAATTTTACCCATAATATGATCAAGTAGGGACCTTGACATCCTCAGATGGATTGTACGTACATTCATGAATATGTATTCATACAGATAGAGAGATCAGTACCCTTTGACAAAATGACTGCGTGAGTAAAGCCTGTAATTCTCTGAAAATTTGATATGTCGGACCACAAATCCCCTACCAGTTGCTTGATACTGTCAAAATAAACTGACGTAAAAAACGAAAGGTCATTATTCAGGAATGTGAAGATGACAAAGCAAGCAAGAAAACGAACCCGTGCACCACCATGAAGAATAGTGCGGCCAAAATAATGTGTTCTAGTGCCCAGAGAGAATGTGAAGAAGACAGAACAAAGCTGAAACTGCATCGTTACAAAACTGACTACAGCCTGCAGCAGAGAGCAAAAAGAAAGTGTCGGGTAACACTGAAATATTTCCATAACAACCAAAGAAGCATAGAGAAGGAAAAACTAAAACTCCTCCAAACTTGAAAATAAGAACTTCCTTATTCTCATACCCACATTGAATAGCATATAGCCATATACCATCGATATTGATTGAACCACAACATATTAACTAAAGATAAGATACATCGCCTCCATGCATTGGGTACAGTATATTCTTTATATAAGACTACAATTGATATAGGCAGAACGTCCAGTCTTGATTACAAACACTTTTACCAGTAGTGTCATACTTCTCATAAAGTTTTTGTTTTCAACATAGTGAATCATGGGGGTTCAATTAATATTTATGAGATAACTCGTCTCGCTAGTTATAGTATGGTTATTGACGTAGGTGCTGCTTCATGGATAAGTGACACGGTGAGAAGTGCAATTAAATCTGAGGGGAATAGTCAGTTCCTCAATAAGATAGTCAGTTCCTCAATAAGTTTAGAGGGTCGTCGTATACTTTGCTTGCACGTATCATGAGAAACCAAAGAGGAATCTTCTTGAAAATGATGACGATTACAAGGAAGGAGTTCAAGAATACCATCATTCCGGGGGTAGAGAACTTGAAGGGATGAATTGCATTCTCAGAAAGCTTAGGCAATATATTCAGCAAGCAGATTCCAATTCAGATTCCAACTTTGAGGAAGACTGATAATCTGCAAGCTAGGTCGGGAAGAATCCGGACACGGAAAGAAAGACTTACAGACGCAACAAATTTAAGGAAGTCGCAAAACTCAAATTTCCAGCACATTTCCCTGCCAGAAAATGTGACGAATTGGACCATGGCGGTACTGGTTTTAAGATACAACGTGGAGGATTTGTGGGAGAGCATTCAAGAAGGGGTGACCAAAAAGTTGAATAGAATGGTGGAACTGAGTCTATTTCAGGTGGATAAAATTGTGATGTGCGCTATGAATAAAAAAGGGAGGGATACTGTGTTCATGGGGTAAGGCGAAACTAGGGAGTGCACTCACTGTGGAGTTTATGCTGTGGAAAAAAGAAGTCCATAATGATGTCAAGATCTCATGTCGGGATTCGTGGATTGACGTGGAAGGCCTTCCTCTAAACATGTGCACTACTCATATCTTCAAAAGTATAGGGGCTAAATGCGGCAGGCTGGTAGAGGTTGATAAAAATACTTTGGAGATGAACTACGTTGCTTATGCTCGACCACGGTTCAAAGGAAACCAGCAGGGGTTTATTTCTGAAAATTTGATATTAAAGTGTTGGGGCTCCACAACCAAAGCGAGATTATTTTCTCTTGAATCCCACGGCGGTTGCACCAAGTTGACTATAGTTTTCCAACCACGTGGAAAGGAAGTCGTTGTCGAAGCGGTTAGAGAAAATGTAGAACAAACACGTGTTTGTCTTTACCGAAGAGTGCAGCTATTACCGGAATGAGTTTGATGGCAGGGAGACAGCAGGCCCTTCGGTACTAGCATCACGTGGACAGGAAGGTATGGGTGTGGAGGCATGCATTGATGGGAGAAGATACTCTATAGCAGATGGCCATACTATGACGGTGAGGGAGGGGGAGACCTTTATTGATCAGGAAGCCACCATGTGCCACTATCCATTAAGAAAACATTTGATGGCAGTATGCCAGTCGGTGGAGGCCCCCTATTAGCCAACAATAGAAAGGCGGAAAATTCCATGTGCCTTTCAAATACGTGTAAAGAGCTTCGAACAGGTGGCGATTTGTGCATCCAAAAGGTGGGAGATGAGACACGTGAGCTGCTATTAGGAGGAGGCAATCAGGTTAGTGCCTTAAATTGGGTGGGTGAGGACAGTGATATGATTCACTTGAGCAGGGGGAGGAGGCTATAGAAAATAGCCCTAGAAATGTCTTTGGGCCCAAAACACTAAGCCCCTTTGCAAAGAGAGCTACATCAGAGCCCAAAATTAAAAGAGCTACGAGCCTTAACACATTAACGGGCAGTAGTCATCTTTGCCCCAAACCAAGGGAGGATTTTGCAAAGGGACAAATTGGAGTAAAGCACTCACAATATCAAAGAAAAGACACAAGCTAATCCATCCCTAGGTATTGAGGAGAAAAACAACAGTAATTCTCCTAGGTTCTTAAATAATGACAATCTAATTTCTCCCAAGATTTTATATGACAAACGGCGGAAGAGAACAGTAACAAGGGCCAGAAATCCTCTTGATGAAGAAGCTGGCTTCAATGAAGATGTCGAAGATTGTGTTGAAGAAAACCTTGACCAGCAGCCCTTTGATTTTGAATCGCCATTGTCCAACAGCAGTTCGAGAGAGGATGAAAGTTCAGTGGAGGAAACTGACTCCGATGAGAGTGAGATGGTCCTTGTGGAGTCAATTATTCAAGACATCAGAGGACTTATGGAGAGAGGTCAGGTTGGGATGAATTTTCAAGCTAAGGAACCCATGCTTATTTCTAGTAATTCTAACGAGGTAAGTAATCTTATCCCAAATTCGAGCACTTCTGTCCTTTTTTATTCAGCTAGGGAACCCTCCTTGTTCAGTTGGGGAGGGTTCTGTCCTTTTTCATTCAGCTGGGGAGGGTTCTTGTCCAATTGTGATCAAGGAGTTTTGGAGAAATAAAAATCCAATGGTGACTGACAATGGGTCTGGATGTTATGAGGTTAGAATTCCAGAAGTTGTTGACAGCTTATCCAATTTGACTCTAGGGAAGTGGTTTACAGATGGCAGCCTTCCAAGTCAAACCTCCCACAATAACCAAAAATCCTAGTATGGGTTTTGATTTTTTTGTTACATTTTCAGAGGAAGAAAGGAAAGTAATTGAAAAGGTGGTTAAGCAAATCAAGGCTGTGAGTATCTCTAATTGAGATAATGGTAAGAAGACACCCAAAGGATCGAACAGAAGGAAAAACAAGAGAGGTCATAGAGAATTGAAGGGGCTGGAATGGGGAATGAGATAAGGGAATAAAGAAAGGAGTGGAGCAGGTTTCTAGTAAGTTGAAATGATTGTAGTGTCTTGGAATGTTAAGAGGGGTGGGATCGGGACAAAAAAAGGAGTGATAAAGGATAGCTTTAGGGATGTAGTGATTCTGCAGGAAAAAAGAAGGAAATTTTGGAGGAGCAAGAAGTTGAAAGCTCGTAGAAAGCCAGGTTTAGGAATTGGGTTTCTTTGCCTTCTATGGGTAGGTCGGGGAATATTACTGATGTGGGATGTTAGGACAATCCAAGTGGTAGATTCATTAATTGGTTCATATTCAGTGTCAATAAAGATTCAAAAAGGAGATTCATTTTGGTGGTTGACATGTGTGTATGGACCAGTGTCATCTAGGGAAAGACAACTCCTGTGGGACAAATTAGTGGGCTTACAGGAGATTTGTGGTGACAGATGGGTACTGGGAGGTGATTTTAACGTGGTTAGATTTACACATGAAATATCTCCACCTTCTAGGCCCACGAGAAGCAGTAGAATGTTTGATAGGTTCATTCAAGAAGGAATTTGAAAGACATTGCTCCATTAAATGCACAATTTACCTGGAGCAATCTTAGAGAATCGAAAGTGAAAAGCAGATTGGATAGGTTCTTATTCACTTCGGAGTGGGGGGAGGAGTTCCTGGAGGTAAGGCAATTGGTGGAAAGTAGAATGGTGTCGGATCACTGTTCGGTGATTCTGGACACCAGTCCGATGTCTTGGGGGCCTTGTCCTTTAATATTTGAGAATATATGGCTTGAACATCCAAGGTTTAAGGAGTTTTGCAAGTATAAGCGGGATTCGATGGTGGTGGAAGGATGCGAAAAATATAAGTTTTTGAGAAATTGAGAAGTTTGAAAGGGCTAGTGAAAGAACGGAACAAATAAGTGTTTGGGGATGTCAGGTTGATGAAGAGTTAATTAATAGCTAAGATTGATTTTTTAGATAGACAAGAGGAAGATAGGGGTCTAAATGAGGAAGATAGCTAAGATTGATTGAAGAGCTTTTTGGGTTTGGAAAAAGAAAGAAAGGTAAAACAATGTGGAGAGCCATAATTCCAGCTACTATATGGGCAACATGGCTTGAAAGAAATCAGAGGATTTTTCAAGAGAAGGAGATGCCTCATGAAGATTTATTTGAGAAAGCTAAATTCCTGGTTTTGCTTTGGGCATCCACAAATTCGTCTTTTAAAGACTTTATTCCTAATTTTTTTACACTAGAGAGACATTTTGGTTTAGTTAGTGTGTTTCGGTTTAGAAGTGTTGCCTTTGGTCAGTTGTAAGAACTGTGAAAGATTACTAAAGTTTTCTTGAGGAGTTCTCATACATAGTCTAGCCTCGGTCAGTGGTGTGTTTGTAATAGGCTTCTGTTTGTGTCTTTCTTGTCTTTTGATGGATATCACATCCATCTCAAACTTTTGTATTTCTTCTTTTGTTCAATGGAAGTTTTGTTTCCTAAAAAAAAAAAGAAAAAGAAAAGAAAAAAACTAAAGATAAGATACATATATTCCTAGGGAACAACAATAAATCATTGGGGAGAAAAAAAAAAACAGAATATCGAACACACGAGAAAACATATTTACCCTCAGGAAACCCTGTTCCAAGATGAAACCTAAAACCATCGGCACAGCAGTGAAGATACCAATTTGAAAAAGAAATTGTGTATTCATTGCCGTCGTAAGTGCAGTATTGTCCAAAATTCTAGCTCTGACTTGAATGGTCTCACCAACTCCAGACAAAGCCTGAAAGAAGAACATGTCTCATCATCACATGAACAAGAACATGTCTCATCATCACATGCACAAGAGTATGATCGCATCAAAACATACACATACAGGGGGCATTCGAACAAAATCACCCAAGAAGAGAAGAAAATTGATTCTATAACTCCATTTTTCCCCCTCTTTAATAAGATTTCCTCAGTTTTCACTTTCAAAATAATGTTTTACACGTGTGCATGTCAACAATAGAAGTCCACATTTGTAAACTGAAAAACCAATACATTTAAAATACAAATGCCCAAACGGACGTAAAGAAGGGTCATATCTAACAGAGTAAACGGATTCCAAGGATGGTGATAATTTCATCCATTAAGGACATAGTAATAAGCAAATAAAACTAGTAAAAATCTGACTTACCAAATATGTTTTCCCGTAGAGGAAAATGTATACAGTCAGCACTGTCAACTGCACAAGAATGAAGGGTTCGTATCAGTAGATTTGACTACATGAAGATCCAGAGGACAATCATTAGTACAAGCAAGAAAAGTTGTGTTACATCATGGTCATTCAAAAATGAATCAATTAGTGAGAAAATAAGACGTTGGTAGCAAATCTAAAGCATCTTACTACATATTTTAAAAAGAAAAAAAATGCACAGGATCCTTTTTTTATTTATATTTTAAAACCAAAAGAGAAATATTATTCAATAATAATGAAAGAAGCAAAAAGATTCAGAGAAAGGAGATATCCTCCTAAATATAAAGAGAAAAGCACACTATAACATTTCATTCAGTCCCAAAACCTTTGGGCGCGGAAGCCCAGAAAGACATCAAGCACAACTTGAACCAAAATCACTTGTTTTCTCAGCCAAAGGAAAAAAGAAAGAGAGCAATGCTTATATACAGAATCCACTGAGAATTAGCTTCCTTTAACAGCTGAGACTTCAATAGCTTGTGACATGGAACCACCACCATATAACCACGATAAATCAGCTAATAAAAAAAGTTAAGTGTAACAATGCAATCCTACCATGGTACAAAAGTAGTAGCCAACAGTGGTAAAGTAGAATGACATCATCCGAAAGAAATCAAACAGCTGACCAAGCCGGTACACATCACGACTAAGAACTTGTTCACCATTTCCACCAGCAACTTTTCCTTCAAATACAGCAATCTGATTGAGCCCAACATCTCGTCCCTTGCCAACCTGTAAATTATCATTAGAAACTTATGTCCCACATATAAATTAGTGAGAAACTGAACCACCATACCTGAATATACTCATGATGGGTTACGTTTCCTTGCCGCAAGGTTGAATTAAATCCTTCATGTCAATACCAAAATCGTAAGGGGAAAAAAGTCAAACCAACTTGAATTTCACCAAATAAATAATGCATTATGATAGAAGTCAAATAGCTTGTTAATGAATGCAATAGCAAAGATTTGTTAATGAATTTAAAGACCTCCTAAGTTGCACACTTTTCCTCCCCAACAAGCTACCACACCACCATCTTAGGAATGATCCGTATGACGCAAACAATAAAGACACCAGACCAATATGTCTTAACCGAAAAGCATCATCCTATGGGCATATAAAATGTAGAAAGAAGCTATAAATGGAAAAACATCAACCGTAAATCTCCGCCCCCCCTTCCACCCCCCCCCCCCCCCCCCCCCCCCCCCCCCCCCCCCCCCCGCCTTTTTTTTTTTTAATAAACAACCTTTCATTGATTGAAATCAATTACATGAGAGGAGGATAAGGACTCCACCAACGGGACAATCAGAACATCAACTGGAAATCTTACAAATACAAAAACCATTACCTGCATATATATCTTCACTGATGTTGATAATACGAGATGCCTTGCTGATACCACCTCGTGTAATATGGAAAACTCTATCAAAAACATCTGGATGGCCATAATGCATACGGACCCTGAACATTATTGAGGAGGTCACTTCCAAATGAATAGCGTTTCAATGACCCAGAAAGAAGAGGAATAAAGGGCATGATCTAAATAGACTTACTTCAAAGGATTTGCTAAAACGCGTTGACCTAGTGTTACAAAGCTCGTTTCCTGATTTGACATGAATGAGGCTAAGGAAGAAACACTGAACATTGACATGCATATTTATTATAATCAGTATGAAGAAGCAGTGTACCAATCAGAAAATGGAAACTCGATGATGCAATAAAAATTACCTTCCAGTAAATACATGTTCCCTGACACCAAGAATTGTAGGAGGGCGAATGCCATGGTCATGATGGAATTCTTCGAGAAGATTTCTCATTTTCAAGGCTTCCTCAAAATAATTATCCTGGAGCATAAAAATTAATCAACATTATAGACCAAAAAAAACATTGTACAGTACTAACAATCTCGCTGCCTAAAAAAATATAGCACAGAGAAGAAATCAAATTATATAGATGAAATATCCTTCACCCACGGTTATTTCCGACCTGCACAAAAATTTTTGAAGCTCTGAACATAAGATTGGTTCTTCTGAGTTGATGTTTCAACTAAGGAAAGTTTTCTGTTCATCTACTCTAAAAGTTCTTTTATAATCATACTTTTTTTCTTCAATAAGAAAACTTCCTTTCATTATTAACATGGGTATGATTCTAGAACAGAAAAGAAAAAGGTACGATTCTAAAACAATTTGTAGAGTAGATGCATAACAAATTGTCTTCGCTCCTCATAGTCTACAAATAATATCAAACTACGGAAAAGACTTGATAGGAGAGTACATCCCCATTCCCTTGTCCACTTTTAGATTGTGTAAGAATAACGTGAACCCAAAGGATATGGTGGTCACCTGATTCATGTCAATTGTCTGAATTGCATTTCCACGAGTAAATATAATTGCATGGTTTTGATTCTCAGGTTTTCCTTCACCAAGTTTTGGATTTCCAGGTAATTTTATGGAATATATTTCCTGGAACACCAACCAAATCGTCAACAGAAAATAAATAAGCATCAATGAATATATATATATATATATATATATTATATAAAAACTACCAATCAAAAATAAAATATTATAAAGCAAAAAGTTTTTTAAAAAAAAAGGAGTACACCAAAACTAGCTAAAGCCACAAACAGAATTATCAATGAATCAAACAGGATCAATACTCCAATCTATAGAATAAAAGAGTACTCCAAAACTAGCTAAAGCTACAAATAGAATTATCAACAAATCAAACACGATCAATACTCTAATCTAACGAACAAAAAGAACCATTCAAAAGGCCGCCAAGCATAAGTAGGGAAAAGAAAAGAGAAAAGAACTGTGAAAGAAAACTCATGCTACTACTCAACAGTAATTGCATTATAGGAAATACAAGACTAACAAAAACATAACACACTGTGAATACAAGTACTCGGCGGTAATTTATCGATTAGCATTTAGTACCACATGGAAAACTTATGTGATGTTTGGCAATGCGAGCTAGAACCAAAACTTTTGATTGCTACTTTGTAAAGCTCTTACATGCTCTAGAAAAAGTGTGCCACGGTGTAGCGCTCTCACATGCTACAATGTTTCAACAAAAATTGGTTCTAACCAATGCTCCCAAACACCATATTAGTTCAATTGATAAACACAAAATCTACGAGGAGTAACAAACCCCAATGTATCCCTAACACAATCCATCAAGAACAAGAATCTGGAACACACACACACACACACATATTGTGGAGACTGTAAGAGATATTTTTACCGAGTGTAGATTTCAAAATGAAAAGAATAAAATGACACAAATTCACTGGTAACAAATAAATCAAATAGGAAAATTGCAAGTTATAATGTAACAAATAAACAAGCAGAAGCACGGAAATGAACGGACAAAAGTAAAGACAACCGACCTTGTCTTTCCCATTGATATCACCCTTAACGAGCTTCGAGTAATATTCATTGTGCACTTTACCCTCCTTAAGAGTTTCAACATCATCAATAAACGCGACACGAAGTGCTTCATTTCTGTCAGTAGATGAAATATAGAACAATTAACACAATTGTTTAGCATATAAAACTACTATTGGCATGTAGGTGTCACGTTATAAAGTAATGGACCAATCTGAGAGCAGAGTAAGGATGAAACAAGGCAGAAATTTACCGTTGCATAAGTAAGGCAATATCAGCAGCCTCAGGTTTTTTATCCTCTTTCTGTTTACCATATATTTGACATGTTACTACATATGTAAACTTCAGGTCTGCCAGAGCCCGCGCTTCAGGAGACAACTCAAAACCTCGAGTCTCAGTTGCATCATTACTGGATATTGCAGCCTCCAAATCTGAAATCGCCACTACACAATGACTTATATGGCAATGCAAGATAATATATATATATATATATATATATTTATATATTAAAAAAGAAAACCCTTCTAACCTCCAGAATTCAGTCTCTCCAAATAGGTCTGAAGCATAAGAGCTTTCCCATAGTACATCATCCCACGGACTGCAAAAATCAACTTGATTATTTAGGACCCAAAACTAAGATCATGAAATATATTAACTCATGCCACATTTAATGACTAAATGCAAAGGATATTGATCGCAGCCACAACATCGAGGGAGCAAAAAACTATAACATAACAGCAGCATCAATGAGAAAAACAATAATAAATAAAATTAAAATAAAAACGATGACAATGAAAACAGTAAAAGAGAATCATCCAGACGTGAAAAGAGGGGGAAAAAATAGTATGCTGTTTGGGAAAAAAAAAAGCTTCCACTTCAAAGCATGATAGGAAAAAACATTTCTTATGCATAAGAAACATTAAGATATCTCAGTCAAATATTAGAAGTTACATATTTTTCAAATTATAATCACACTGGTTGCCTGATGATACTATAGCTAACACAGATATAAATGGGACTAATTTACAGAGATTAAAATACCAAAAAAAAATGATAACAGTGCCGTGGTATTCAATTTTTCAAATTGGTATATGGAGATCATTAAGAAGTACGAACATACAAAACCGGTCAGCATAAGAAAAAAAAAATAGAATCTGAAGACCATTAAGAACATACAAAACTGGTTAACATAGGAAATAAATGTGAACAAAAAGAATAAAGGTATACAGAGCAAGGAGAAACGTTCAAGAGTATACAAAGAAATTGACGTAATGAAAACACCTACCAGTTCTGGCCAAGGTTTGACCTCTGTAGGAGGCCCAAAACCGAAGCTCCAAAATATCGCTGGGACTGTCAGCAAGTTCTGATTCATGTGCATTTTCATCACGGCCAATTCGAGCAAGAAAGTTTTTCCACTCATCTGCATGCATAATAGCATCACGGTTAATACCATAAGGCAAGAAGCCCTTTTAGCAACTACATTCTATCTGCACAAGACATACAAATCTAAGAGGAAGAGACACAGCGGGATTCTGCAAAATGACACCTAAAAATGACAAGCTCCACATAATTATGAAACAGGAAAACACAATATGGTTACATTTGTAACACAAAATGAAGCTGACGATCTTTTCAACCATTTTTTTAAGCTAAGGATAAACCAGTAAAGATCAACATAGGAACCAAACAACTAACGAAACAAAAGGCATAAATATACTGCTTGTTAGTTTCCCGAATAAACGTACCTGGGTATATTTTTTGGAGGTAAAACAATATTGATATTCCATCCTCATTTTTCTTCAGGAGTTCATTCATACTGTAGAGCACAATCTCTGAATAATACGGTGTAAATACACTGCAGAAGGGTGCACATAAAAGTAGATGAGTAAAAGATTTAGGGAACAACACAATTCATAATTAAATAGATATACGGCAATTATCACCTGAAGGAAAGCATCTCATTCACAGGTTTTGCCATAGGCATATCCATGAAAAGGGAATTTGTGAAAAACTGCAGCCTACGTCTAGCCTCCAGATTTTTGGGAACATTTGCAGCTGAATCTTTGATGGTTAGCAATGAATGGAGTCTTTTCACTTGTGACCTCTGCACATCTTCCTTAATTACATCTCATAGACGAATGATAAAGCAAAAAAAAACAGCGAAACAAGGAAAACTGCCTGCACATACCAGCTCAGCATCTTTGGGCCACTTTATCTTCGTAAAGAGACGACCTTCTGTCCTTGCTTTTGACAACAAATTCCACGTTTCATAATTTTTACTGAAAAATATAACAGGGCATGTAATAAGGATTAGACCAAAAGACTTCTTCCACAAATACTCAGTACATGCAAGCTTGACGTATACCTCATATCAATAGATAGAAAATCATGGCGGATAACATCGTACAAGTCTTGAACAGCCTTAACAGCACCTTTCTCCATATCTGATGTTTCGCCTTCTTTCTGTACATATAATATAAGTAAGTACAAGACAAAGTGCCCATATCGGAATGCCACTTGCATGTACATCATAATACCGGTAGATTATTCCCAAAATATTTTAAAAACAGAAAAGGAAAGCTGAAGGAAGCAAGATCATTTTCTGTGAATCAGGGTTCGGAATATACAGAGACACAATTGTACAGACACTCACACAGGACAAAAATCACAGATCCAGATATCCATGACAGGAAAAATAGTAATTTTAAGTTTTTAAGTTTCCTCTTTCATTGTTTCCCCCTCATGCTAGCACTTCTTACCCTTTGGTTTAATTTTGTTCTCCCAATAAAATTTCCCAGTTAAATAAACAAACATACATATCTCTTCTAGAAGGGTTGGAACGGAAACATAAGAATTCATATCTAAATCTATGAAATGAGTTTATAGCATATTTTCTAAATGCTTATAATAAAAACCATACTAAGGTTGTCAATTGCACAACCAAACCATCAAAATACTTTACTGCGTTCAAGTGTTAAAGCAATCACAATACGGGAACAGAATACTGAAAGAAAGGAAAGCGAAGTCAACATGCCTAACTGTAGAGAGAGAGAGAGAGAGAGAGAGAGAGAGAGAGTAACCACAACTACCACACATATCAATGATAATGTTCTCAAAATTATACGAACCAGAATCCCCATCAATGCAAACACTCTCGATATCACAAGCGACAGCTTATTTAGTTGAAAATCAACGTGAATACTCCCTTTTGTTATGCTTGCATGTATGTCGTCATATATCCTTTCAACCCTGAAAGAAAAAAGAAAGGTTTCTTTCAGTGGTAAATCAAATTTTCAGTCAGAATATAACTATAACTAAAAAGTTTAGTTCTTTTCGCAATTATCAGTCACAGCAGCCATAAAAAAGCCTACAAAGTTTGTAGCTTCTATTGGGAACTTACCACATCTTTCCTTCTTCATCCAATATGTTTGTCAGAATAAGCCTAAGTGAATGAAAGCACTCTTGGACAGCATATTTCATGTAATCATCTCTTGAAATTCTATCCCAAAGTTCCTCTTGTGAGTCTCTGCTCTCCGTGGCTATGTCCTTGGCAAGATATATCTATATAAAAATTGTTCACGGCATTAGTCTAAGTTACTTAAATACCCAAATATATCATTGAAAAGAGACTTTCTTTGTCCAAAATTAAATGCGTGGAAATACTTGCAATTAATAAAAGCAACTAGTGACCTTGCTAGCAAGAAGAAAGAGGGGCCACTGAACCAAAGGAAGACTTCCAGAATTTTTAGGCATTTCGAGTAATTCCATTTCACTGCAACAAAATTTAGGGCCAAGAAGAATGGCAACAAGTAACGTTAATAATCCTGCGGAACTCCAAGGAGCTAATGAAATAAAAATATAGATTTTAGTGCTCACTGGTTCGTGATATAATCTTCTTCCCTAAGATTTTTTATGATTTCGTTCCAAAACGGAGAGAAGCGAGCAGCATCAACCTTGTTCTTCTCTACAACCTTCAAATGCAAAATTTTGTCAGCTCATTAAAGTTATCTACCTAAATTTTAATATGAGAATGACAATAGTAAACTAAACATGGGCAAGATCTCTCAAAGAACCCTAGTAGCAAGTGGTCATTAATCCACTCAAATTGATGAGAATGATTTGGTTCGCCACAAGGGACTGGAAAAGAAAATTTTTAAATTGACTAAAAAAAAAAGACTATTAACAACGGCCTATTTGTAAGGAAGTCACTAATTTTCATGATAGCATGTCCATGAAAATGTTGCAATCCTTGGCATTAACATCTAAAAGGACGCTCTTTCACTGCACCAACATTATAAACTGTTATATTAGAAACTAGAAACTAAAATTGTATCAACGTTAGTTCTTTTTGGTACAACTCACCTCACTGGAAGACTGGTGGGAAGTCCTGCAAAAGAAAAGCTACACTCAGATTTCCAGTGAAAGGAAAGCATTCGCTTCAACGTGAAAGCAGTTACAGTTTAAGTTTCCTTGCCATCCATAGTGGAATGTATTCATATTGAAACGGGAAAAAAAATGCCAAAAACGCTAACAGAACATTGACTTGCCAGTAACGGGAAATACAAACAAATAGAGAAACCACCTGTCGAGATATTGTCTTTAAAAGGAAAACCGTGTGGACACTTATGTGATCCCTGATTTTATGTAATCCCTGTTTTATGTAATCCTTGATTTTATGTAATCTCTGTTTTTTAGGGATTAGTTGAGCTGTATATTTGGTGTATACTATTGTTAGGATAGTTTCCTATTTTAGTGAGATAGCAAACGTGTATATAATAGGTGTTTTATGTATTTTCTGATAACATTGAATTACAACCAGATTTTTCTATTCTCTACATGGTATCAGAGCTCTAGGATCGTTCCTGGAGATTTTATTTTTTCTGACCCTCTTGTTCAATCTGATTCCTCCACATCTCCTTTTTTTTTTCCAACCACTCAGCCATGTTTGAAACCACTCAAACTAGTCCTGTCTTGGATGTGCCTTCAACCGAGAATTCTGCAGTAGTTTCAACAGGTGATTTGCAGAATATACAAGCAGCGTATCGTCTAAATGGAAGGAATTATCTGAAATGGACACAGCTGGTTCGTACGTTCTTGAAAGGAAGAGGCAAACTGAGTCATTTACTTGGAACAGGACCTGCAAAAGAAGACCCGAAGTTTGTTGCTTGGGAGGAACAGGATTCGCTAGTGATGACCTGGTTGTGGAATTCGAGGATTCCAGAAATAAGCGACACATGTATGTTCCTTGGTACAGCCAAGGATATTTGGGATATGGTTCAACAAACCTATTCTAAAGTTCATGATGCTGCCCAAATTTACGAGATAAAGACAAAAATCTCTACGACTAAGCAAGGAACCCGCACAGTCACAGAGTATTCCAGCCTCTTGCAAGGCTTATGGCAAGAGTTGGATCATTTCCAGTGTATTGAGATGAAGTGCAGCTCAGATGCAGCAATTCTTAAGAGGTTCGTTGAAAAAGACCGTATTTATGATTTCCTTGCTGGTCTTAATATTGAATTTGATGCTGTAAGGGTACAGATCTTAGGAAAAGAGGATCTGCCATCTCTAAATGAGGCCATTTCAATAGTCCGGGCTGAAGAAGGAAGAAGGAGTGTTATGCTTGAGGCACAGGCTGCGGATGGATCTGCCCTAGTGACAAAATCTGCTAAAAGTAAAGACTTTGTCACGTTACAGCCCAGTGAAGGATTCAATAAGCAGGCTGACTCATCAAAACCTCTCAACAAGCAGTCAAAAGACTCCCTCTGGTGCAGCTACTGCAAAAGACACCGCCATACGCGAGAGACATGCTGGAAACTCAATGGAAGACCTCCAAATATGAGCAGGAATTTTTCCAATAGGACTGAAAGTGAACGAGGACAAGCACATGTGGCTAATACTCATCCAACTAGCAAAGAAAATCCACAAAGTTCAGTTTCTGAATTGAGCAGAGAAGACATTGAAAGGTTAAAAAATTTTTTGGGATCACTTGAAAAAACTTCCACGGCAGGTACATGCTCATTAGCCTTTTCAGGTATTTCTCTCTCTTCTTTTACTTCTAATGTTTCGGATAAAGTTTCTCCCAACATATGGGTAATTGATTCTGGAGCTACCGACCACATGACATGTTCCTCTCACAAATTTATTACCTATACTCCATGCTCTAGCCATAGGAAAATAACAATTGCTAATGGATCCACCATTACTGTTGCGGGACAAGGGGATGTTTACATCAATAATAGCCTAACTCTAAAAAATGTCCTCCATGTTCCTAAACTCTTTACAAACTTGGTTTCAATTAAAAAACTCACTAAGGATTCTAATTGCAGTGTGACCTTTTTTCCATCTCGTTGTGAGTTTCAGGAACTGGGCACGAAGAGGATGATTGGACATGCTAGTGAAAGGGATGGTCTTTACCATTTGGAAGAACCAAGTGGAAGTGCTAAAGTTGAGAGTTCTCGCCCTTTATCATTCCTGTCCGAGTCAGTCATTTCTAATAAAGACAAAATATGGCTTTATCATCGTCGTTTGGGTCATCCATCATTTAGAGTTCTTAAGTTTATGTTTCCTTCGTTATTCAAAGGGTCTTTGGTTGAAAGTTTTCATTGTAGTGATTGTGAAATTGCTAAACACAAGCGTTCTTCTTTTCCAACAAGTAATACGAAAACTTTTGTTCCTTTTTCTCTTATTCATAGTGACATTTGGGGGCCATCCACAGTTCCTAATGTTTCAGGTGCAAAATGGTTTGTGTCATTTATTGATGATTGTACCCGTGTGACATGGATATATCTTATGAAAAATAAATCTGATGTTGGCACAATTTTTCCCAATTTTTACAATATGATCAAAACTCAATTTGGCGTTAGCATTAAGAGATTTCGATCTGACAATGCTAGGGATTACTTCAATCAGTTCCTCTCTCCATTTTTCCAAAAAGAAGGAATCATTCATGAATCCTCTTGTGTTAGCACACCCCAACAAAATGGAGTGGCTGAGCGAAAGAACGGTCACCTCCTTGCCATCACAAGAGCATCCTTGTTTCACAAAAATGTTCCTAAACATTTTTGGGGAGAAGCCGTCCTAACTGCTGCTCATCTCATAAATAGACTACCAACAAGAGTTCTTGATTTCAAAAGCCCAATGGAAACTCTCACAAAATTCTTCCCGAACTTCAATACCTCAAATAATCTCACTCCACGGATTTTCGGCAGCATTGCTTTTGTTCATGTTCATTCGCAAAATAGGGGAAAACTTGATCCACGTGCTCTGAAATGTGTCTTTGTTGGCTACTCTTCCACTCAAAAAGGGTACAAATGCTTCCACCCCCCATCACGGAAGTTCTTCATCTCTGCTGATGTTACATTTGATGAAATAGAGTCATATTTTCAAAATTCCTATCTTCAGGGGGAGAATTTGAGTGAAGATAGGGATAAAGATCAGTTTCTTCTTGAGTTTCCTATTCAGTTTGAGTCTACAAATATTGAGTCAACATTGACACCTGCACCTGACTCACCTGTCTTGTCCTCTATTCAGCCCGGTTCCAACCCTACTGAGCCAACATCAATTGTCAATTCTCCTACTCATTCACCCAGGTCACATGGAATGATAAAGGAAACGGGGAATCAAGACACTACACAGCCACTACAAGTTTATTCCAGGAGGCGAATACCGAACTCTAGACATGAGCATTTTCAATCACCTGTTCGAGCTGCAGTTCAAGCACCTGAGGTAATCCTTAGACCAATTGAGACCACCACACAGTCAACTACCTCGGAGGAACTAGACAATAAAACCATTGAGCCAAATGATTATGACATACCGATTGCACTTAGAAAAGGAACAAGAGCCTGCACCAAACACCCATTATACCTATTCATGTCCTACCAAAACTTATCCCAAAGTCATAAAGCCTTCCTTAGCAATCTACATTCAATTCCCATTCCCAGAAACTTATCTGAAGCATTAGGAAACGAGAAGTGGGAAAATGCCATGAAAGTGGAGATGGAAGCTCTTGGGCAGAATAAAACTTGGGACTTGGTCAAGATGCCAGAAGGAAAGAAGTTAGTTGGGTGCAGATGGGTGTTCACAGTAAAATACAAGCCAGACGATTCGGTGGAGAGATACAAGGCAAGATTGGTTGCAAAAGGCTATACTCAAACTTATGGTATAGACTACCTCGAGACATTTGCTCCAGTTGCAAAAATGAATACAGTTCGGATCCTCTTGTCATTAGCAGCTAATTTTGGATGGAGCTTACAGCAATTCGATGTAAAAAATGCATTCTTACATGGTGATCTTGAAGAGGAGATTTATATGGAAGTTCCCCCAGGATTTGAATCAAAAGATGGGATGGTGTGCAAGTTGAAGAAGGCTCTATATGGACTTAAACAGTCCCCAAGGGCCTGGTTTGGAAGGTTCACAAAGGTGATGACTACCTTGGGTTACAAACAAAGTCAAGGCGATCATACTCTATTTGTGAATCACTCAAATTCAGGGGGAGTGACTGCATTACTGGTGTATGTTGATGATATCATAGTGACAGGTAATGATGTTGAAGGGATGCAAAAGTTGAGGCAGTACTTGAAAAAAGAATTTGATATTAAAGAACTTGGGAAATTGAAATATTTTCTAGGTATTGAAGTGGCTCATTCAAAGCAGGGAATTTTTATATCACAACAAAATATGTATTAGATTTGTTGAAAGAAACAGGAAAATTAGGGTGCAAACCAGTTGATACACCAATTGAGGTCAATCACGGGTTATGTGAAGCTCCTGAAGACGCAGTTGTGGACAGAAAATTCTATCAAAGACTTGTAGGGAGGTTGATTTACTTGGCACATACGAGACCTGATATTGCATTCGCCGTGAGTGTTGTTAGTCAGTTTATGCATAATCCTAAGGAAATGCATCTCAAGGCTGTGCACAGGATCCTACAATATCTTAAGGGAACTATTGGGAGAGGAATCTTGTTCAAAAAGGTAGGAAGCATGTCGTTGGAGGCCTACACTGATGCTGATTATGCAGGTTCTTTAGTTGACAGAAGGTCAACCTCGGGTTACTGCGCATTTCTAGGAGGCAATCTTGTGACGTGGAGGAGTAAAAAACAGAGTGTGGTGGCAAGGTCAAGTGCGGAATCTGAGTTCAGGTCAATGGCACTTGGGATATGTGAGCTTTTATGGTTGAAAATAATTTTGGAAGACTTGCGTATTAAATGGGAAGGTCCTATGCGGTTGTATTGTGATAACAAGTCAGCCATTAGTATCGCTCATAACCCAGTTCAACACGATCGAACAAAGCATATTGAAGTGGACAGACACTTTATAAAGGAAAAGTTGGATAGCGGCCTAATTTGCACACCATTCATCTCAACTAAAGATCAATTGGCCGATGTATTTACAAAGGGACAACCGAGCACTGTCTTCCAACGTATTGTCAGCAAGCTTGGAATGAAGAATATCCATTCACCAGCTTGAGGGGGAGTGTCGAGATATTGTCTTTAAAAGGAAAACCGTGTGGACACTTATGTGATCCCTGATTTTATGTAATCCCTGTTTTATGTAATCCCTGATTTTATGTAATCTCTGTTTTTTAGGGATTAGTTGAGCTGTATATTTGGTGTATACTATTGTTAGGATAGTTTCCTATTTTAGTGAGATAGCAAACGTGTATATAATAGGTGTTTTATGTATTTTCTGATAACTTTGAATTACAACCAGATTTTTCTATTCTCTACACCACCCATGGCACATTTACAAGCCAAGAATGCCAATTTTTTAGGAATGATTCAAAGTCCACATATTTCTTGTTTTACTAGCAATGATACGGAATAACGTAACGGAATTAGATCATGGTGGCAGAAGGCAGATTGTGATTCCCATTCCCAATAATGTGAGAAACTTTTCTTTATTCCTACATAATATTAAGAAACCTTTCATTAACGTTTCTTTGGGCACATTTCGATAATAAAGAGTCCAGCTCCTTATTTTTTAATTTCCATTTAGGTGTTAACCAACTTCAAAAAATTCTCATTTTGATTTTCAAGGATGTTTATAAACGCCTGCATGTTTCCTTTTTCAAATTCCTTTTGAATCTCATTACTTCTTACTTCTTACCCTCATTATGAATTAGAAAAATGTAGTCAAGTATAATTACCTGTTAGAAAGGCGTGCATGAAGATTGTTCATAAAAGCTCCTGGAAACTGCTCAAAAAGCTTGTGAAGCGCTTCCAAGGACCTAATCTGGAAATAGACCAAAATAAATTAGCAAATACACAAAACAACACCGTAAACATAATTGAGATAAACTCCAATCAGATAAAATAACTCACTTCTCCTAGACGATCTCTGGCCCCAAGCAAAAAGCCACAAACAGCCGATATAACAGTGTAAAACACATGGATATCTAATAGATAGATCTGCAACATAAAGAGAGACGGTCAGGAGAGAAAGGCGGGAAAACAGCACCAAGAAAGCATGAAATCACAGAATGATTGCCACTGCAACAATTTAGCCATCAAGTTGACATCAACTAAAACTGTCTCAGAATTAATGATTCTGATGATTTTATTCACGAACTAATAAGTGCATATATAGGAGATGGACAGAATCCCATACTCCTACAAATCAGGAAATAAAAATAACTAACTCCTAGATATTCCTAGAATATTCCTCGATATTGGCTCGCAGGCCACTATTCTATAGATTTGGTTTTTAAACAAATCTAGTAAAAAAAACAATAAAATAAAATCAAGATTAACTTCCGTAACAACTAAAATCAAAAAAAAACATCCGAGGATTTCTACACCCCCTATGTAAATATCATGCATTCACTAGATCCTTGTGACTTGGTCTATGAAGTCCTTTGGTAAGGATGTCCACAATTTGCTCCCTAGTTGGAACATACGTCAAACAAATTCATCCGTTATCAATCTTCTCCTTAATGAAGTGACGATCAACTTCAACATGTTTGGTGCGGTCACATGTACTGGATTTCGTGCTATACTCACAGCAGCCTTGTTGTCACAGTATACCCTCATTGGTGAGTCCACGAAAGTTTTCAACTCATCCATTAATCTCCCTAGCCAAATTCCTTCACATACCCCATGAGCCAAAGCCCGAAATTCTACCTCTACGCTGCTTCTAGCAACAACTGTTTGTTTTTAAATCCTCCAGGTTACCAGATTTCCCCATACATAAGTACAGTATCCTGAAGTAGATCTTCTATCGACCGCTGAAGCTACCCAATCTGCATCCGTATAAACCTCAATTAATCTATGATCTCCTTTTCTGAAGAATAGCCCCTTTCTTGGTGTACCTTTCAAGTACCTTAACACCTAGTGGACAACTTCAAGGTGTTACTTCTTGGGTGAGTGCATGAATTGACTAATTACACTCACAACAAACGCAATGTCTAGCCTTGTATGAGAAAGATAGATCAATTTTCCTGCAAGCCTTTGGTATTGCTCATGATCCACTTCTTCACCTCCTTCACTATCAAGCTTAATATTTGGTACTGTGGACATGTCAGCAAGTTTACATCCTAGCATTCTTGTCTCCTGTAGAAGGCCGAGCACATATTTTCTTTGAGAAACCATGATCCTTGCCTTGCTTCTTGCAACCTCCATGCCCAAGAAATACCTCAAAATCCCGAGATCGTTGAGTTCAAATTCACCTACTAAGTACTTCTTTAATCTACTAAGTTCTTCTTAGTCATCTCCTGTCATGATAATGTCATCCACATATACTATTAAAATAGCAACTTTTCCCTCCCTAGATTGCTTGAAGAAGAGCGTATGATCAGTTTGTGCTTGAACAAAATCTCGACTCTTTACTGCTTGAGCAAATTTTTTAAACCACTCCCTTGGAGATTGTTTGAGTCCATAGAGTGATTTTTTCAGTTTGCATGCTAAGTGTGGAGCCTTCTCAAAACCCGGCGGAGGTTCCATATAGACTTCCTCATGTAAGTCACTATTGAGAAAAGCATTTTTTACATCTAGTTGCTGAAGTGGCCAGTCAAGGTTGGCTGCTAATGATAATAGTACTCTCATAGTATTAAGCTTAGCTACAGGGGCAAACGTCTCCTAATAGCCAATGCCATAGGTTTGAGCAAATCCCTTGGCTACAAGTCTCGCTTTATATCTGCTAATACTTCCATCTGAATTGTACTTAACTGTGAACACCCATTTACACCCAACAGTTTTCTTACCTTTAGGTAGTTCAACAGTTTCCCAGGTATCATTTTTCTCTCAAGCCCCCATTTCTTCCAACACAGCCTGCTTCCAATTTCTATCTACATGAACATCCTGTATATTTTTTGGAACTTTTGTCTTGGAGGGATGTAGTCAAAGCTCGAAATCCAGGAGACAGTTTAGCATATGAAACAAACCTTGAAATATAATGCTGAGTACACGATCTTGTTCCTATCTTGAAAGCAATAGGTAAATACAAATCACCAAAAGACATGTCAGTGATATTGGTAGGAGCAGGTTCTTCACCATGGGTCTTAGGCTCAAATGTGTCAGAGCTAGGAGCCAAGTTTGGTTTGGATTCTTGAGATGACTGAGCTTTCGGGTTATTATATCTCTAAGGATGATTTCTCCATGAGTAAACAAGCAGATTAGGTCGATTTAACCGAGATGAGGGACTTGGACTTAAAGGATTCAACCAAGACTAAGACGAGGGAGACTGAGATGGGGGACTTTCCCTTGTTTTTGAAATACCCACGTCTACACTATATGTGGGGAACACAATAGGAAGAGGAGTTAAGTGAGACTAAATGGAGACATCTGTGTCTGACTGAAGTGGTTCCTAAGGCTCATATTCACTTAATGTCTCCCCCTGAAGAGGAGGCTTGGAAAATTACGGCCGAGACTCATTAAATGACACATCCATGGACACAAACATACAGCAAAGTGTGGGTATGTAACATTTGAAACCACGCTGAGTGGGTAAATGTCCTATGAACACACATTTGATTGACTTGGGCCCAAGTTTGGATCAGTGTTGACTAGGTACATGAACAAAGACACTACACCCGGAAGTTTTGAGGGGTAAATCACAAAGTGCTCGGAATGAAGGATAAGTTTTTAACAAAACTGATAATGGTGAGTTAAAGTTTAATACTCGGGGAAGGCATTCTATTGATAAGATGTGAAGCTATCAGAACGGCTTCACCCCAAAGGTAATTCGGTATATTCATAGTGAACATTAGGGCCCTAGTGACTTCAAGGTGATGACGATTTTTTCGTTCTAAGACACCATTTTGTTGTGGTGTGTCAAGACAGAAACTTTGATGTATGATCCATTAGTTGCTAGATAATCACCTAAGAGAAAATTAAAATACTCCTTTCCATTATCTGTACAAAATATCTGAATCGATGCTTGAAATTGGTTTTTAATCATGGAGTGAAATGTTTGAAATGTTTTTCCTGCCTCGGATTTTTCTTTGAGGCGGCAAAGCCAACAAACTCGTGTGATCATCAATAAATGTTATGAACCAGCAGTTTCCAGAAATATTTTTAACACGCGAGGGACCCCAAATATCACTATGAATCAAAGTAAATGGACGAGACTCTTTGTAAGCTTTAGCTAGAAATGATGTTCGAGACTGCTTTGCCAATTGGCAGAAATCACAATGAAAAGAACCTGGATTTTTATTGATAAACAAACTTGGGAACAAGTGTTTGAGGTAAAAGAAATTTGGGTGGCCTAACCTATTGTGCCACAATCTTATTACATCATCACTAGACACAGGAAGCTGCACTCTCGGTGTTTAAGGTTTGTTTCTCAACGTATCCATCATCCCCAAAGAAATAAAGTCCACCTTCCACTCTAGCAGTCCCAATCATCTTCCCCGATCTTTGCTCCTGCAATTCACACAAAAAAGGAGAAAATTTAGCAACGCAGCGCAAGTCCCTAGTCAACTTATTAATAGAAATCAAATTGCAGTCTAGACTGGGTACATATAATACTGATTGAAGAATGACTGTATCTGACAATTAGATGGAACCTCGGCCCACAATGGTGGAATTGTGCCGTCAACTACCTTTACCTATGAACTTCCATAGCATGGTTGGTAAGAATAAAATAAGGACCGGTTACATGTCATGCGATCTATGGCCCCAAAGTCAAAGATCTAGGGCTGCAACGCGTTTTGTTGTGCATGAAAGGCCATACCTTTTTGAGCAAAGTTGCACACTACAGTAGTTGATTCACTATTATTGGCGGGCAGGCTAAGGAGTTTGTGATGCTATTCAAGTTGGCTCCTGCTCAGGAATACACTGACTTGCTCGTCATTTGTACCCAAAATTTCACCTCTCTCTTTTGTTGTTACCTGATAACCCTTACTCCTGTTATTCGAGCCTTTGGTCTTAGCGTTTGGGGGCCTGCCATGGAGATCCCAACACTTTTCCCGAGTGTGACCTGTTTTGTTGCAATGGTTGCAACAAGGACGCCCTCCTTGTGAGTTATCCTTATGGTCTCCACCTGTTCGGCCAAAAGAGCCCTTAACTGTCAAAGCCGTGGTCTTAGCAGGTCCCTCCCTCGCTGAAGTGATCACTTGATCCCTTTTTCCGAGCATGACACGACGCCTGCTAGCCTACCGTTGTACTTCTGCAAATGCCTTGCCGATGGATGGAAGCGGCCTTCTTCCTAGAATCTTGCCTCTCACCTCATCCAAGTCTTTATTCAGCCCAGCCAAGAATTCATACAAGCATTCCTTATCGAGATGATTTTTGAATTTGACATTCCCTTCTAAATCTCCCCAGTCTGCTTCGTAATACATGTCGAGCTCCTGCCAGAGAGTTTGAAGGGTGTTGTAATACTCCATGACGTCGAAGCTGCCCTGTGGCATATCTTTGAGTTTTTTTTTTTATCTCAAAGACCGAAGAGGCATTTTCGAGATCTGAGTAATTCTCCCTTACGGCATCCTAGATAGCTTTTGTTGTACGAAGGAAGAGATATGTGTGACTGATATGAGATTCCATTGAGTTGATCAACCACGCCATTACAATGGAATTATTGAGTTCTCATGAGGCATATGAAGGATCACCAAGCTCGGGTTTCTGAATTTCTCCTGAGATATAGCCCATCTTGCCACGTCCACGTATTACCAGGAGAATGGACTGAGACCACTGGAAGAAATTTTTCTCATCGAGCTTGTGATTTGTTATCTGAAGCCTTTGCCCTTCTCCAAAGGATGCAAACGTTTGGACTAGAACCGGCACTTGAGATATTAACGAGGACGTTTCCTACTCTACGCTCATCGTCGTGTTTCAGGAAGAAAAACGAGAAGAATCGCGATATAGAGCGTGTGGCTTGGATACCATAAAACTGTTTCAAAATTAATGATTTTGATGATTTTATTCACGAACTAATAAGCGCATATATAAGAGATGGACAGGATCCCATACTCCTACAAATCAGGAAATAAAAATAAGTAGCTCCTAGATATTCCTAGAATATTCCTAGATATTGGCTCGTAGGCCACTATTCTATAGTTTTGGTTTTTAAACAAATTTAATATAAGAAACAATAAAATAAAAAAAAGATTAACTTCCGTAACAACTAAAATCTTAAAAAACATTCGAGGATTTCTACATCAACTATTAAACGTAAAAGTTTAAGTAAATTAGTAGTAAACAACCTAAAAGAAGGTAATCACAATTTACTGGGTCAAGATTCCCTAAAAGGAAATGAAAAGCATTTGGGGTATGTCCAAAATAAATTCCGTACACATTGGATTTGTGTTCAGGCATCATTTTTCTGATAGTAATCTTTGCATTAAGGTCTGATAAATATTTTTCAGCATGGTACAAAAATATTGTAAATTTTTCATAGCTTTTTTTGTAGCTTTGTTTTGTCTTTCTGGAGGATAACTCTTCCTCCCTTTTGTGTACATATTTTCCTTTCATTAGTAGATATTTTCCATTTCTCTTAAAAAAAAAAAGGCCTTACAGCTACTACGGGAGCCCATAAGCTAACAACAGTCCAGACATTATAGTTTTCTGCAAACAAGGCAAAAAGACTTTAGTTAAATGGTCAAATAGTACAATTTCCTGCATTCAACATCTAAAAACAAAAGCCAAAGCCACACGTAGTATATCATAACAATGACGTAACGTAACAAACAAGGCCAGCTTTTTTAAACACTCGATGATTTAAACACTTAAAATTCCAAAAACGAAAACAATCAGTGCCTTACCTTGAGATATTATGCTATGCCAAGAATATGGTATTTTTTTCATTTTCACTATTGTCTGAGTTGGCCCTACTAGTGGTTTGATCTGCAAAAAACAAACATATAAACTCACTCACACTATTAAAAATAAAGCCAGCAGAAAATTTCATTCGTGACTAACCTGGAGAAAATAGGCAAATGAAAACTTTGCACCCAAAACAACAAGCCAAAACAGCATATACCTGCGAGATTGCAAAACAATTTTCTAACAACTTCCAGTCACCTCTAACACGTACCAACATAAAATGATATTGAAAACCATTTGGAAGAATTTAATTACCACCATATTTTTTCAAAGAATTTAGTTGCCACCATATTTTCTTTTTTACGAACAGATCATGATTATGAATACTTCTCTTATATATAAACATATATATGGGAAATAAAAATTTCAAAAATACTTTTCTCACAACCAGGTATGATAAATTCAAGATATCATATCTATAGAGACAGAGAGAGAAACACACACACAGAGAGAGCAAAAAAAATTACTTGAAGAAATCAGTGGTCCTCTCATACATGCCACGTCCCACATAATAGCGTTCCTTCAAAAATGAATACACTAGTCAATAAAACCATTTAAAAGGTTTTACCCTTTCTCATTGATAGTTATCAATTGGAAAGAGGGAGTGGTGGTGTTTCTTGTTTTTGCTTTAGCTGTTTTCTGATTTTGTTTAAGCCTTATTTGTATTCTCTTTTGTTTTATTTTATTTTGTATTATATACTCCTATACACCGTGTAGGTAATTTTTATCAATGAAAGGTCGTTTATTATCAAAAATATAAATATATAAATGCAAACCAACCAACAATATTGAAAGTCAATACATAAACAAACCTGGCGCATCCATTTGATAAAGCGAATGACGGGCCAGCGATCGCATTGATTAGTCAACTGGTGGCAGGCAGGAATCCGCATGAGGAAACTAATGAAAAATTGGATGCCAGCATATATGCCTATGACTATCAGATACAGTCTGAAAATAAGAGGATTTCCATTTCGTTCACTTTCTTCTTGCAGTGCTCTCCTGAATTTAATAGAGGAAATGTTACCTTTGACTCAGAATTAGACAGAAAGACCAAGGATATCCAGGCAGAAAAAAATGATGGAAGAAACGTAAAGAAGAGAATAAATACGTACACATAAAGGAAAGTTATGACGACTGAAGCAAAACTAAACCAAATAAAACGGAGAAAAATACGAGCAACTGCTAGGCGCCGTGTTGTAGAATATGCTCCATACATCATTATAACATCTAGGACGCCTGGATGAACGAAATAGGATTTCAGTATAAAGAAAATTAACTTGAAAAATGTAACAATGAAATAGGACTGAGGATTAATTAGAAAGTTAGGAATTAAAAGCACAAGTTAATACAATACACAAAGCGTTGTTTCTACACAAGATAAATACATACTCTCAAAAAACTTCATGACAGCGAATGTTGGGCCAAGACTGAGAACTTCACGAAAGGTCTTCGCATTAAGATCTCCTTTATTGAATGCAATAATCGTGAGTCCCTGAAAATAGGAGAGAAGATGAATCCATCGATAACACAATAGCTTATAGTCTTGGAGGCAACGAATCTTACCCCTTAAAATATATAAATATATATATAGACACACACATATATATCAAAAGCTAAAACAGAATAAAAGCACAATTGCAGAAAGAAAAAGAGAACAAAAAGAATAAAGAATATTCAACTACAGATTTCAAAAAATCCCTCTCAATGACCAGAAGACAGTTGATATACGTGAGATACTCAGATTCACTGCAAACATGCAAACCTGGAACATCATCACAAGGAAGATCCATAGACGATGGAAGCTATGATAAAGATGAAGAAAAGTTCGGTGCTCCACAAAAGATGTTTTCCCTCGATGTTTACTTCCACCAGATTTAAGCATCCCCTTTTTCAGAAAAAGAAAAATAAAATCAGCAACACATTTAGAGGTGGAGTTAAGGCCATATGGACCACAATACCAGCAGTAGTAAAATATCCTTATGCCCAGTCTGGTGGGCAGCATGTGTATGTGCGCACGCGCACATGTTACATGTATATGAATATGCATATGTATGCATGCATACATACATGCACCTATGCAAATATAATATTCATCAGAAGAAAGTAGCCAACCTTCTTGGGTTTTGGCTTTTGAAAGAAAAGTGAATTTCTGCGCCATGGCCAGCCAAGTTCAAAACAATGAAGTGACCTGAACAGAGAACTGTTAGCCTTTAAAACACGACATTCGCTATGAGCATGCAATGCTTCAAAAATCTCACCAGAAATACTCGTTAAAATCATCATAATTGCGCCATGCAGAATGAGGTGCTCGTCCATTATTGTTGTTTGCAGCTTCCTGTGCATGAGAACACTTTATTTTTTAGAAGTGAATATTAGCCAGCGATCAAAATTTTTGCAAAATGTTAAACCAGCAATCAAGTTAATCAAAATGTTTGCAAAAGAATGAGATACACGAGAATTACTATGATAATCGTTTCCTATGTGTTGATCAGACAAATGGACAGTTACATAATTGCCCTAGGAATACGGTTTTCTAGGTCAATGCAAGCTACAAGCTTGATTTGTTGCAGTTAAAGTTCGCCTTTCAGAATAAACTGATAGTTGCTTGCAATTGTACTTCTTTTTAGTAGGAACTTCCATTTTCAGTAACAGGGATATATGGCAACACAGCATGTGTGTGAGTGTGTGTCCACAATATGCAAACTTCCTTTATTGATAAGAATCGATTCAAAGGAAAGAGGATAAAGATACTTAAAGAGAAGCAGAGATTAAAACAAAAAAAAAAAGAAAAAATCCATACAACAGAGAAAATCTACAAAACCGAAAACTATTAGATCCCAATAATATCTCAATAGACAGAACGAACTGCAAACAAATAAATAGCTATGAGCTTTAAAGTGAATTTGAAAAAAAAAGAGATTCCTTCTTGAATGTAAAGTGAAGAAAAAGGAATAAATTCTTTCATTCAACATCTCAAGTAAAAGATTGTCAGAGAGACATACCGCAGCCACAACATCATACAAAGGAAAGATAACTTGATCAAGGAATGAAACACCATTCTCAGAATTGCAACTATTAGCTGGCTGTGCAATCTGCTGTCTCAAAATCTCATCCATTTCCCTTGCCATCTGCACATCAAAGTTGTGATTCACAATGCTAAATGGTAAGCGAAATAATAGAAAGAATATGAAAAAGCAGCTTCCACAGAAATTCAGATAAAATAAAGAAATAATGTAGCCATGGACTAAAGTGAGAGAAAAGGATACTCAAAATGACAGCAAAGAGACCATACAAGGGAACAAACGACAATAAGACTGACAGAGAAGCATCTTAGGCAATAGGTGTTGGAAGTAATGCACTTTTTCTTAACAAATTATGAAGTAACTGACTCCAATCAATTTTTTTAACATAGAAACCAAAACCATAAAAAAAAAAAAAAAACCCTTCAACGATTTAAACGAGCTTCAAACTGGCCGACATTACAGGACAACCAGCAAGGGCTTGATCTAAAAAAAAGAAAACACCTCAAAGGAACGTATTTTTGTAAGAAAAAACAAATAAATGTTTTTGGAAAAATTAAGTGGATGGCCAGTTTTGACCACCCTGAACTTTTTGTTCTTTTAGATAAATGACCGAACTTTTTTTTTGAAGGCAAATCGCCCTTTCTCTTAACGGTTAGTCAATAATAAACCTAAGGTTTATCACTGATAAACTGATAAATTATTGATTGTAATTGGTTACTCACAAACTCATATTGGTTAATCAGTGATAAACTATATGAATCAATAAATCGCTAATTAACCATTTTTTATATGGTTAATCACTGGTTAGCCATTTCTAAAAACAGCCATTTCCCTAATTTAACAAAACTTCAGTCATTTACTAAAAAGAAAAAACCCATGAAAACAGCCATTTACTTTGAACCTCAAACCTTTTTTTTACCCAAAAAAAAAAAAGAGCGGGGTTATGGCACCACCTTAGCGGATATTAAAACATCATATCTACTAGCAACTGCATCCTAAGTTGCAGTGGTGGCAATCAATTCCATCATAAGTAATGTGAACCAGATGAGAAATTCCAGAGGATATAAACAACATTGTTATAAATTTGATGTTCGCACAACCATGAGAAAACAGGGCCCGTTATGCAGAAAAAAAAACAGCTGATGGTTTACTTACATGATGGAATATGTAGCACAAGCATTCAGGAAGAAACCTGATATTGGCTGCTTCTCCCCATATTAGAAAGTACAAGGAAACGAAGAGTAGTTTTTTTTCCTTGCTAACAACTTCAAAACTGAATTCCATTAACATCTCATAAGTCTCAATCACTATAAGCCAATACATAAATAATGAACAGCGAGAAAGAGTAGAAAGAGATATAGATATCCATACTTGCTCCAAACTGGCTGAATACCCAAGTAGTTACACCATTTAATATAGTTATCGAGGGACTTTTGGAATACATTTTGCACTGCAGCCTCATCCAATTCCTGAAGCAACAAAAAAACATATTCAGACATGAAAAATATCAAACTATTTCAGTCTGAACATGGATTTGTTGCATAATAGATTTCTAGCACAAAAAACCCATTTCTGGGGAAAATAGAATATATACACCAAACGCAGATAATAGAATATCTTGTAACGTTGTTTAAGTTACAACTTTCTACGTACAAAATCCCCAAGTCAATCCAAACTCTTAAGCAGGGGCTCGGACTCGATCCAAACTCTATGGTCTAAGTTATAACAATGAAGCATCTCCAGGACATGTAGAACTCGAAAGTGGTTCCATTAAGGGCGGCACAAAACAAGAAACCAAACCCACAATTCAATGCAATTTGATATAAACTAAACATACAACTGCAAGAAGACATAAAATGTGACACTAGAAGAGCAACAGTGTTAGCCGCCTTTGGCATATCGACGCCAATGAAATGCTTTTAGTACACATCACATCTCTGTCGGGAAAGAAGTTTCGAATAAGCCTAAAGAAGAGCCATGAGGAAAATTTCAAAGGGAGTGAGAAGCTTGAAACGTTTATCAAGATACAAAGAAACATTCAGAACCCCAAGAACAATACATCCCCTATAGATTACAGGAAATAAAAACTCGAAGCAAACTCTTTGTACTAGGAAAAACAAATTTAGAGCAAGTCACATACTATTTCATGATTGAAGAAACCCAAAACTTTTTTTTTTTTAAATAAGAAACAATAGAATTTTATTAATAAATATTAAAAGCTGTACAGCAGGAGATAAGAAGGCCACCTGAACCCAAAACTTAATAGTAATACCACATAATTTTGAAAGATTAAGTAAAAGTTGAGACAACTAGTTGTAAAATAACAGCAACATGATTTCCAATAAAAATTTCTTCAGAAACCTAAAATTCACATACAACCTAAAGAATAGGAAAGCTAAACAAATATATAAAAACTAAAATAGGTAAATCATCAATGATTTGACGAACATAAAAAAATAATAATCCCAAATTCCCAATATTGATCTACACCAAACATAACCCACAGTTAAATGTAGACTTACAGGTTCATTTTCTTCAAGAATATGAAGTTGGGACTGTTCGTTTGCAAGAAGATGAACAATATGTTCACGCTGGTTGGAGACACTATCTTTCTGGCATCATAAATTCTAAAAATTAGAAGCAAAAAGGCATACGATCTTACAAAACATGATTTTGATCAATACAAAGGCTCACGTTTCTAAGCTATCTAAGAAAGTAAGAAAACAGAAATGGAGCTTAATATACCATGTGATCAAGAAGAAACAAACCTGAAATCCAAAAATGTAATGCAGAAAATCAAGCATATCAGCATTCCTTGCAGCAGGAATGGAAAAATCTGCAGGCAATTTTGGTAGGCCTCTGAAAATCTTTAATGCTAATATTGCTGCTCGAACCTGGCCATCAATTCATTGCATTAAGACGTGTTATAAACAATAAAAGATGGACTGAAAAAAAAATAAATAAACCAATTAACCTCGGGCAAAGAAACAATGGCATTTGTTGTGCTAGGAGCATCAAGTGGAATAATGTTGTAAGCAATTAGGTCCTCCGTCATAGCCGCGTCAGATTCCATTACCCGTTTCAGCTGCAAAATAAGATAGAATATGCTCTATATGTTAGTCCAGGTATATAACTAAAGGGAAGGAGGGGGATTGAAAAAACACCTTGTTGGTTGTCAAATAGTGTACAAATAGAATATGCTTTATATGTTAGTCCATGTATATAAGCTAAAGGGGAGGAGGGGATTGAAGAAACACCTTGTTGGTTGTCAAATAGTGCACAATTTATTAAAAAAAAAAAAAAAAGAGGAACAGGACACACTTATTGATAATCGAAAATTTACAATATTAGAGAGGACGAGATATCCTCCAAGAATCAACACAAAACATATTACAAAAAAGAAGCCCAACTCCTAACAAGGTCAACAAGCTTCCTTAATTATTCTCTCTTTATCTAGCCCCCTGCCAAATGGATGACTCACAAATCCAGGTTCGGTTGCTAGACATGCGGGCCCGGCCACAGACTCATAGAAATATGGGTGGTAATAATCACAACTACATCAATGACAATGACAATAATGGCAAAAATGCATGAAGCACAGAAAATACTAAGTGCTTTGACTATAAGTTTCTGTAGAGATTCTCGGGAAGTTTGTTAGGGATAATCTTGATTTTTATTATTTTTCAGTTAGAAAACAGAATCTATAGAATAATCGCCTGCGAGCAAATATTTAGGAATATCTAGAGTTAGTTAGTTTCCCTAATTTTTAGGAATATAGGATTCTGCATGGTCTCTATATATATTTGTACTCATTAGCTTATGTATATATCAGAAAATATTAATTCTGAAACAGTTTTATGGTATCGGAGCCACACGCTCTATATTGCGACTCTTCCTCTCGTTTTTTTCCTTCTCCTGTCCGTAAAAAACGACGATGAGTGCAGAGCAGGAGGTGTCCTTGTCAACAACATCTCAGGTGCCGGTCCCAACTCAGACATCTGCATCCTTTGGCGAAGGGCAGTCACTGCAGATAACAAATCACAAACTCGATGGAAGAAACTTCCTTCAATGGTCTCAATCAGTACTCCTTGTGATACGAGGGCGCGGCAAGATGGGCTATGTTACAGGAGAGATTCGTAAACCTGAGGCTGGTGATCCTTCCTATGCTTCATGGGAACTTAATAACTCCATTGTCATGGCATGGCTCATAAACTCGATGGAACCTCACATCAGCCGCACATATCTTTTTCTTCGGACAGCAAAAGCTATATGGGATGCTGTAAGGGAGAATTACTCAGACCTGGAAAATGCCTCTCAAATCTTTGAGATTAAAAACAAACTCAAAGATATGCAGCAGGGCAGTCTTGATGTCACGGAATATTATAACACTCTTCAAACTCTCTGGCAGGAGCTCGACATGTACTACGAAGCAGACTGGGGAGATTTAGAAGGTAATGTCAAATTCAAAAATCACCTTGATAAGGAACGTTTGTACGAATTTTTGGCTGGATTAAACAAAGACTTGGATGAGGTGAGAGGCAGGATTTTGGGAAGAAGACCACTTCCATCCATCGGCGAAGCATTTGCAGAAGTCCGACGGGAGGCCAGCAGACGCCGTGTCATGCTCGGGAAAAAGGATCAAATGATCACTTCAGCTGGGGAGCGACCTATAGAAACCACGGCCTTTGCAGTTAAAGGCTCTTCTGATCGAACAAATGGAGACCAGAAGGAGAACTCACGAGGAGGGCGTCCTTGGTGCAACCATTGCAACAAAACAGGCCATACTCGGGAAAAATGTTGGGATCTCCATGGCAGGCCCCCAAACGCCAGGATCAAAGGTGTGAACAACAGGAGCAAGAGCTATCAGGTAAAAGCAGAAGAAAAAGGCGAAAACTTGGGTACCAATGATGAACAAGTCAATGTCCTTCTAAGCAAAAGCCAACTTGAACAGCTTCATAAACTTCTCAGCCAGCCCACCTGCGGTAATGAATCAACTACAGCAATATGCAGTCTTGCACAAACAGGTATGCAATCTCGTACACAACAAAACAAGCATCAGCCCTGGATTTTTGATTCTGGGGCCACAGATCACATGACAAGTAACCGTTTGTTATTTGATTCTTACCAACCATGCAATGGAAAATCAAGGGTAAAAGTTGCTGATGGCACCTATTCCTATATTGTGGGCCAAGGTTCTATCCGACTGTCAAAAACAGTCATTCTTCAATCCGTGTTACACGTACCCGGTTTAGACTGCAATTTAATTTCCATTAACAAGCTGACTAAGGACCTAGGCTGCATTGCTAAATTTTTTCCACATTTGTGTGAATTGCAGGAGCAAAGATCGGGGAAGATGATTGGGACTGCTAGAGTGGAAGGTGGACTTTATTTCTTTGGAGATGATGGATGTACTGAGAAACAAGCACTAAATACCGAGAGTGCATCTTCTGTGTCTAGTAATGATATAATAAGATTGTGGCACAATAGGTTAGGCCACCCGAATTTTCTTTATCTTAAACATTTGTTCCCAAAATTATTTGTCAATAAAAATCCAAGTTCTTTTTACTGTGAGTTCTGCAATTTAGCAAAGCAATCTCGAACATCATTTCCACCCAAAGCTTACAAAGAGTCTCGCCCATTTACCTTAATTCATAGTGATATTTGGGGTCCCTCACGTGTTAAAAATATCTCTGGAAACCGTTGGTTCATAACATTTATTGATGATCACACAAGAGTTTGTTGGCTCTATCTTCTCAAAGAAAAATCTGAGGCAGGAAAGACATTTCAAACTTTTCACTCTATGATTAAAAATCAGTTTCAAGCATCAATTCAAATACTTCGTACAGATAATGGAAAGGAGTACTTTAATTCTTTTTTGAGTGATTATCTAGCAACCAATGGGATCATACACCAAAGTTCTTGTCCTGACACACCACAACAAAATGGTGTCTCAGAACGGAAAAACCGTCATCTCCTTGAAGTCACTAGGGCTCTAATGTTCACTATGAATATACCGAACTATCTTTGGGGTGAAGCGGTCTTGACAGCCTCACATCTTATTAACAGAATGCCTTCCCGAGTCTTGAACTTTAACTCACCATTATCAGTTCTGTTGAAAACCTATCCCTCATTTCGCCCACTTTCTGATCTGCCCCTCAAAACATTTGGGTGTAGTACTTTTGTCCATATACCTAGTCAACACCGATCCAAACTTGAACCCAAGTCAGTTAAATGTGTGTTCGTAGGTTATTCACCCACTCAACGTGGATTCAAATGCTATTCACCCACACTCCGCCGCATGTTTGTATCCATGGATGTGTCATTCAATGAGTCTCAGCCTTATTTTTCCAAGCCTCCTCTTCAGGGGGAGACATTAAGTGAATATGAGCCTTGGGAATCACTTCAGTCAGATATTGATACCACCTTGCGGTCTCTTCCAACTCCCCTTCCTATTGTGTCCTCCACGAATAATCTAGACTTGGGTAGTCCAGAAACAAAGGAAAGTCCCCCTTCTCTGTCTCCTTCAACTCAATCTCGGTTGAAGTCCTTAAGTCCATCCTCTCGGTTAAACCAACCTAATTTGCTTGTTTACTCACGAAGAAATCATCCTCAGAGAAATAATAACCTTGAAGCTCAGCCATCTCAAGAATCTGAACCGAACTTGGCTCCTAGTCCGGAGATATTTGAGCCCAAAACCCATGGTCAGGAATTTGTCCCTACCAGTATCACAGATATGTCTGCTGGTGATTTATACTTACCTATTGCCTTCAGGAAAGGTACAAGATCGTGTACTCAGCATCCTATTTCAAGGTTTGTTTCATATGCTAAACTATCTCCTGGATTTCGAGCTTTTACTGCATCCCTGTCAAAGACAGAAGTTCCAAAAAATATACAAGATGCTCTTGCAGATAAAAACTGGAAGCAAGCCGTGTTGGAAGAAATGGATGCTTTAGAGAAAAATGATACCTGGAAAATTGTTGAGCTACCTAAAGGTAAGAAGACCGTTGGGTGTAAATGGGTATTCACGGTTAAGTACAATTCAGACGGAAGCATCAGCAGGTACAAAGCAAGACTTGTAGCCAAGGGATTTACTCAGACCTATGGGATAGATTATCAGGAGACGTTTGCTCCTGTAGCTAAACTCAATACTGTGAGGGTACTATTGTCATTGGCAGCTAATCTCGATTGGCCACTCCAACAATTGGATGTAAAAAATGCTTTTCTCAATGGTGACTTACATGAGGAAGTCTATATGGATCCTCCACCGGGGTTTGAGAAGGCTCCCAACTTAGCATGCAGATTAAAAAAATCACTCTATGGACTCAAACAATCTCCTAGGGAGTGGTTTGAAAAATTTATCCAAGCAGTAAAAAGTCGGAAGTTCATTCAAGCACAAACTGATCATACGCTCTTCTTCAAGCATTCTAGAGAAGGAAAAGTTGCCATTTTGATAGTATATGTGGATGACATTATCATGACAGGAGATGATCAAGAGGAGCTTAGCAGATTGAAGGAGTATTTAGCTGGTGAATTTGAACTCAAGAACCTCGGGACATTGAGGTATTTCTTGGGTATGGAGGTTGCAAGAAGTAAGGCAGGGATTATGGTTTCTCAAAGAAAATACGTGCTTGATCTTCTACAAGAAACAGGAATGTTGGGATGTAAAAATGCCGTTACTCCCACAATGCCAAATAATAAACTTGATAGTGAAGGAGGTGAAAAAGTAAACTGCGAGCAATACCAAAAACTTGTAGGGAAATTGATCTACCTTTCCCACACAAGGCCGGATATTGCATTTGCTGTGAGCATGGTTAGTCAATTTATGCATTCACCAAAGAAGAATCACCTTGAAGCTGTCTACCAGATATTAAGATACTTGAAAGGTACACCAGGAAAGGGACTACTCTTCAAAAGGGGAGATCACAAGTTAATCGAAGTTTATACAGATGCAGATTGGGCAGGCTCTACAGTCGATAGAAGATCCACTTCAGGATACTGTACTTACATATGGGGAAATCTAGTAACCTGGAGAAGTAAAAAACAAACAGTTGTTGCTAGAAGCAGTGCTGAAGCAGAATTTCGGGCCTTAGCTCATGGGATATGCGAAGGAGTTTGGCTAGAAAGGTTAATGGATGAGTTGAAAATGCCTATGGAAACACCAGTGAGGATCTACTGTGACAACAAGGCTGCTGTGAGTATAGCACGGAATCCAGTACACCACGACCGCACCAAACATGTTGAGGTTGACCGCCACTTCATCAAAGAGAAAATTGACAACGGAAGAATTTGTTTGATGTATGTTCCGACTAGAGAGCAAACTGCCGACATTCTTACAAAGGGACTTCATAAGCCAAGTCACGAGGATCTAGTTAACAAGCTAGGAATGCACGATATCTACATACCAGCTTGAGGGGGAGTGTAGAGATTCTCGGGAAGTTTGTTAGGGATAATCTTGATTTTTATTATTTTTCAGTTAGAAAACAGAATCTATAGAATAATCGCCTGCGAGCAAATATTTAGGAATATCTAGAGTTAGTTAGTTTCCCTGATTTTTAGGAATATAGGATTCTGCATGGTCTCTATATATATTTGTACTCATTAGCTTATGTATATATCAGAAAATATTAATTCTGAAACAGTTTTAGTTTCTAACAGATTATAAGAGGACTACACAACCAACCTCATCAGGAATTTCTTGACATAACTGCTCAAGAACCGTCCCTAAAGCTTTTAGAGTTGCAAACACCCTTTTCCTCTTAACTCTCTTTCTCTCCAACCTGAGTTCAAGAGATAATAATAAGTAAAGAGATGAATTATGCAGATTGCAGGCCAAGGAAGACATAAAAATAAGATGAGTTAGGTCAAAAATTAACAACTTACCTTCGTTGTTCTTAAGTGAACATTATTTATTACGTTTACACAAATAGATAAAAGCAAAGAAAAAGCAGAGTAGTCAGGTTCAAACGATGGTTACATACTCGCCCAAGTTTCCACTGAAAGCACCAGACTCCTTCAGCTTCATTTCTTCTTCTCGTAACTTCTCCACATCATTCTTTTCTCTGTAGAATTTGTAAAACTCTTGCAGACGAGCTATGTCCTGGCTTCTGTCTATTACTCGGCCCTCCCTCTTTGCTAGCTTTTGCTGAAGATGTGGATCCAAAAAAAAATGAAGACATGGATACATATGCCCATATGCAAACATGAAATTCTAGTACCAAGTGTAAGCTTTGCACAAAATAACAAACAGATTTTGGAACAGAATTTACAGATGTCAAACTAAGCATATACCTTAATGACAGAATTCAGTCCGGTTTTGAACTGTAACACTCCCCGTCCTTCACTGTTAGGATCCAGTTTTTGAGCCAGTGAATATGCATACTCACACACTGCAGGTGAACCAAAAATGTTATCACCATAAAACTTTTCCAAGTATCCAACTCTCTCAGAGATTGAAATTAATTTTCACTCAAGATATTGAAAAAGAGAAATGTGTAACATACATATTCTGGAGACATTGGGATCCTCATTCTGGATTTCATCTGCAGCTCTCAGAATGTCATCTATATCCCTATTGTTTGCAAGTGAAGATGGAACATTTCCGGCAATCCCATCGATAGGCCGCCCATACGCATCTTTCCCAGTCCTTTCCCTCCTCAAAACGGAACGAACCAAACGCTCCCACAGATCCTCAGCTTGAGACATTTTCTATAAAACTTATAGCATATAAAATTTAAGAAAACTTTCAAACTGGATACATATACCAAATAAAATTGAAGACAAAAATCAAAAATCACAAATCAAACTGAATCTGCACAGAAAAGTTCATTTAATATACAACGAGTCAGACGATAACTTCATGAAACACAAAGGAAAAGCCACCACTGCACTGCTGCAGTGGATAGAGCTCACATGAAATCAACAGTTATTCTTACAAATACTACACATAGGATTCAAGCAATTTAAGAAATAACTAGTCAGTAATTAAACCACAATCATCACCTCAACCTAACTCTATAAAGTCAAAAATACTTCATAGTCCTACACATTTTCTTAGACAGCAAATCGTAAGACTCAGGGGAAAAAACGAAAGAAAAAAAAAATCAGAGGTCAGTCAATCAAATTAAGTTCTATGGGGTAAGAAAACAAAGGAAATGCAGCTTTGCCACCCAGCCCTTTCTCTACTCAATACAAAACGAGCTAAACGGTTCACAAATCCTCGAATCACCACATGGAACTAAATCAAACTAATAGGTTGTACTTGTTTGTTTCTTGTAGCGTTTTTCTGAAAAAGAAAAAATGAAAATTGAATTTTTTTAAAACCTATGAACAGAATGGGCTATCAATCCGTGTCAAAAAGCTCAATTAGTGTACAGAGAGTCTGACGGTAACTTGATGAAATACAGATCAAATGAAATCAACAACTATTTTATCAGTACTAATAGTTACTAAGCATGGAAGTCGAGAAATTTAAGGAAGGACAAGTAATTCAACCAAAAATCATTCCCTCAACCTTTCTGACTGACCAAAATTTGAAAAATTAAAGTAACCAAATCATCACATGAGATTTCTACTAAAGTTTCTATGTACACTGACTGAACTAGTGTTCTTAAACTTGTACATGTTTTTTTATGTTTTATGTCGTGGACAAAAAATCATAAGACTATGGGGAATTTCACAGCAATTTAGGGTTACTAAAGTTGTCTCTCTCCTCATCCATAGCGTGAAGTTGACGCTAAACAAAAGACAAATCAGGTCAGTGAATCAAAGTTCTATTGGTAAGAAAACAACCTTCAAATGTTCAATGCCAGAGGCGTAGGATCAAAATAACGGAATCTCAATTCACGTTGAAGTATAATTCTGTGTTATGCTCCGTTTGGTCACCGAGAAAGTGAAAGAAATACCAACAGAAACCTGAAGGAAAAAAAGTAGGACAAGTTAATCTCGAAAACAACAAAAGAGATACGAGGATCCAAAAATCGAACTCCCTTTTCGTTTTTCTCCGATCGATTCTGCGCACGATTTATCTCGGCGAACGAAAGACGACGACGAAGAAGCAAAAGAAAATGCAAGAGAACCTGAAATGGCGTACCTAAGAGAACCAGAAATGGCGTGAAAAGATAAACCCTAGGGACCGAGTTGAGGACGAGTTGAATCGGTCTCGACCAGCTCAGACCGAAAAGCGGGTATCTCTTTCTCTCCTGTTTAATGAGCTTTTTAAGAAGAAGATGATGAAGAGAAGGAAAAAAAAAAAGGAACTTTCTTTGGGGTTTTTTTTTTTTTTTTGGACTTTCTTTGGATATTTAAAAACGGGAAGCAAAAAGACAAATAAAAAATGAAAAGAAAAGGGGTCCCCCTGCCTTCAAAAAAAACAAAGATCGCGATCTAAACCATTTTTTATTTTTTAGACATAAATTATATATTTAATTTAAAAAAATATTGCTTAATCACAAATTTCTCCCTCACTAATTGTGTCAATGACATTTTAAGAATTACAATTACTGTTATAATTACAAATTTTATACAAATTTCTCCCTTATTATACGACATTTACATATTGATTTCATATTTAGAAAAAAAAAAAAAGAAAAGTGTTGGTTGTTATTAAAATGATAAAAATCTTATGTTAACTAACATCGTTCCTAATGAGATTTGTTGCTTTATTTAGGGTAAAATTAACATATTATTTTTTTAATTCAACCAAAGCCGTTGGTAAGTGAGAGATTAGTAAAAAAAAATTAAATATTATACCAATGAATTGTTATAGATTAGTAAATAAATTAAAATACTATACCAATGAATTGTTATACTTTAAAAATTAGTCTTTAATTTTCATTAAAAAACGTCATTAAAATGATTAAACGAATGTGATAAATTAAAATTAAAGAACAAGAATCCTCCAAAAGAACAAAAATAAATGAATAAATAAAGGCGTAAGGATAAAGTAGTCAAACGGAGGACCGGTTTTACCGGCTACAGCCGGTCGTGGTCGCACACGGTAATGGCGAAGAAATAAAGAGTTGGTCCCTGTAAGACGCGGAGAATCAAGAAAACTTCGGCGGTAAGAAAAATAAGTCCAACTTTTCTAAACGGTCACCGCCTTCGTCTTGAATCTGATCTGGTGCAGTTGTTGGCCGCGGTGTTTGTTTGGGACGCCAATTGGTGGGCTGGACCCAAAACTATGTGGGACACGAACTGGGCTCTCCCTCCACCGAAAAAAGGGCTGCACTCTCCCACTTGTAGATTAGGCTTTCATGTTCAAGCGTGTGGGCTTCTCAATGGGCTGCTGCAAGACATAGTCCTCACGGAAATATTCATAAATCTAATCTTTTAATATTTACTTTTTTTATACATAGGTGTGACATGTCACACTTGTTTATTTTATAACACAACTTAATATATAATATAAATAATAATACGGTATAAATTTTTTTACATATGCTATAAATAAGCATAACTTTTAAAAATATTAGTCACATATAATTTTCTCAATTGGCCTGGCTCTACCGCTCTGGTGGATTGTGCTTTTAATGTGGTTCTTTACATAAATACTACAAATCTAAAGCTTGAATTGACTAAAACAATGTTTGAAACTTTAATTTCAATGCATCAGTTGCAACTAAATTTTCAAACAATAGCTAAGTCTATTGTTTTGTGCATTCTTTGAACTTAATGAACTCAAATTTGGATTCGAATATCAATGGTCCATTTGGTAAATGGATTCAATTAGTGATTTGATTTGAGTTAGTGTGATTTGAGTTATAATTTAAGTTAGCGATTTAAATTGTTATCTGAATTCGTGTTTTGATGTGCATTTAGGTTTTAATATGAGTGTGGAATAAAATTGAAATTTGTATTTGGAAAGGTAATGAAAATAGTTCTTGATTTATTAACAAATCTAATAAAATTTTAGTGCTAATGATCCTAAAAATATGCAATATGGATCTTAATTTATTCATCTCTTCACTAGGAACACAATGAAAAAAGATTCATCTTAATTGGATATCAAATGAAGAAATTATGATTTTTTTCCTCAAATATAGGAGAGAGAATTTTAGTTTTTACTATAGCAAAGATATATGAGTATCAAAAGTTTAGAGGGAATGAAAACTTTGAAAACTTAGAGCCCGTTTGGTTCGAGTATTTGAATAGAGTATTTGAATGAAGATTTAAATTTTTGTGAGAGAAAATACTGTGGCAAAATGATTCGAACCGTGATTCGAACCACGACATAAACGATGATTTTTGATACTCAAAGGATTCAGATTTTTGGGGAAACAAACACGTATCGAAAGGATTCTTGATACTCGAATCTTAATTTGAGTCTATTAAGTCAAAATAATACTTGAAACAAACGGACCCCAAGAATCCTTTGAATACATGTTTGTTTCCCCTAAAATCCAAATCATTTGAGTATCAAGAATCCAAGTTTCAGAGTTCTCATCCCCTAAATTTTTAATACTCGGATATCTTTGCTACAGTAAAAACTAAAATTCTGTTATATGAGGAAAAAAGTCATAACTTATTCATTTAATATCCAATTAAGATGATTCTTTTTTCACTATGTTCTTAGTGAAAGAGGAATAAATCAAGATCCATGTGTATATTTTTTAAGATCATTACATTAAGATTTTATTAGATTTGTTGATAAATAAAGAATTATCTTCACTACCTCTCCAAACACAAATTCTAATTTTATTTCATACTCATATTAAAACTTAAATGCACATCCAAACATCAATTCGAATAACAATTCAAATCACTAACTTAAATCCTAATTCAAATTAAATCACTAATTTGAATTCATTTAACAAACCGACCCTATTTATATGCATATTCATGCGTGGGCACGGAAATAGGTCAAAATTATTCCTTCATGAATGCGAAACGAATAATTACATGTGGCAATTGATTGGTTAATTACTGTGGTCCACAGACGTGCTTTGATACGTAAAGTGGAGCCCATTAGATGTAGATGTGTGTGTATAATATCTACAAAGTTTCTTTGCAAACAGAATTTAAAAGTCTATTTAGTAAAAGGATTCGAATTATGATGATTTATATATTTTTTATTTGAGTTTTGTGATTTGAATTATAATTGAGCTAGTGTTTGATTGTGAGAGTATTTAAATTTGGATTTGGGTAGAAGATCTAAATATGTATTTAGTAAGTTTTTAGAATTATGATTTGAGTTATGAATATGTGTTTGATATATATGAGATTTGGATTAGCATTTTTTGTGGCCTTTTTGTCGAAACTAAAAAAATTCTACCAGGACTAACAAAAGTGCTTGTAATTTCAGGTTGAAAATTAAACATACGTTGTCTAGTAGACAAGTACAATGCAACTTTTATTTTTTTTGGCTGAAAAAATATGATTAATCTAGTGTCTTAATTCCCACAAATTAATAGATAAAAGGTTGTGGAATAGTCAAATTTGTATATAAATTAATATCAAAATTCAGCTGACTCATCAATAAGATGAATTTTTGTCGTCTTCTTGGTTTAAATATTCTAATTATTTCAAGTGACCTTTTCATTTTTGAATAATTATAAAACATCACTAAATATCAAATTGAGAAAGCAAATGTGTCGTTGATAATCAGGTAAATTACAAGTACTGGATTGAACAGCAAGAAAGAGTTCAAAGAAAGAGTTCAACGTCCGGTTCATAATTTAGAAGTATAGATGTAAGACATGAAAAGTGCGTGAGGATTTAATAAGATAAGAAGTCTAAAGAGGACTATTTACCGGGTGTTTGGAAGGATAGTGGGGACCGTAGTTCCTACCATTTTTTAGTTATAAACAGTAAAAAGCTCTTATATGTTATAGTAACAAAAAAAATACTACAATGTAAAGCTCCACATGATATAATAAAAATGATTCTAACCAACGATTTTCACCCTATTTCAAACACCCTATTAGTCTTTCAAACATTAAGGAGGATCTCTTGAACCTGTTCTCTCTCTATATATATAGGTGCTCTATAGTATGTTGGGCTAGTGTGAGTCAGATACCCTAACAATTTGCTGAGGTGGCACCCGGTCCCTAATGCAACAACCAATCAGAAGAGATTGGCTGACTTCAGCGCTATTTGCCATTTGGTCATTAATGCAATAGAAGTGTTGTCTTTCTGCAACTCTTTTTTCTCTGGTAATTATCTTTCTGGAACTCTTTAAGTCTTGTTAATTCTTCCCTGTTCGTCAAAATTCTCTTTCTTGTTGCAATAGAATTCTGTTTTTCTAACATTACCTGATCTCAGTAGAAATATAGAATAACATGCACATCCAATGCTAACAAACATTTAAAAGATTGTAGTCTTTCATCTTTGTTCCATTTTGCATTATTGGATCATATGATTCAATTTTGGATCTTGAATATGTGTTCGCGTAACAGTGTAAACATAAAAGAATATGTAGTCAGTACTAGAAATTTGTTATACTCTATATGGCTTTAGTTATAGTGACCTGATATCTTTGGGCAAAAAATTGAAGTTAAAATCAAAATTAAAAATATTGATATCATTGTTATTGTTATGCGAACTTATTGAGTTTATAATTGTTGGCTATATGTGCAATACATAAGCAAATATGACATTCGTTACTTCAAGTTGAAACCACTATAAAGGTGGATGAATTTATATTTGACTTAAGAATCTTATAATTGTAGTTCGTCTTTTTGGTTGCGCCGTTTTTCTTCTCCAATAGAGTGTTTGGAAGAGTGGTGGGAACCGTTGGTTAAAACTACTTTTACTATAGCATGTGAAAGATTTACACTATAATGATTTTTTTTTATTGTTACTATAGTATGTAAGAGCTTTACACTATTAATAACTAAAAAGGTAGTAAAAACCACGGTTCGTTCCACCACCCTTCCAAACACCCTTCCAAATTACGAAGTTTCGTTCCTTTTGATAACAGTACTCTATCCGTCAAAAGTTTTTTTTTAAACCTTTAAGGGTCCGTTTGGTTTGAGTATTTGAATAGAGTATTTGAATAAATATTTAAATTTTTGTGAGAAAAAATACTGTAGTAAAATGATTCGAACCATGATTCAAGTATCGAAACAAACGAGAGCCCTGTCTATATTCTTGGGCCATCTATCTATCAAAAGTTTCTTTTTGAAACCCTTGGGAGGCTTATTTGTAGTCCTAGGCCAGTCGAGTAACTTAAAGGGGAGAAAAATGCAATTAATTTTTTTTCTCCACACCGGCACTTTTCCCTTAGGTTGTTGTACTGGAACTGCTCCAAATCAATGCTTAAGTGCCTATGAACCAAAGCCTAGACACCGTTTGACTTCTTGTCAACCTTGTTGTCTCTTTAAGCCCTTTTTGCACCGAAAAATTGTCGAAAAAACATTTTTCTCTTAAATCTACAAAACAAAGCAAAATAAAGTGAAAAACTCTAAAAATTGCTTTAAAACTAACAAAATAATAAGTGAAAAAATCCAATTAATTAGTATAAAACCAACTTAACAATGGTCCTTAAAACAGAGGAGGAAGAAGAAGAAGCAGCAGCTTTAAGGGTAGGTTCAAAAACGCAAATTAATAGACAGGTGTTGGCCAAGACATAAACTCCCTAATATATGCTCAAGATTCAACTGATGAGACTAGTTTTCATCTCGAGTCCTCTTACGCTTCCTTGTCGTCTTGTCTTCGTCTTCGTCTTCTTTCTCGATAAAAACTCCACTTCCACTGGCTTCAGACACTTCACAGGGTCTGTTAATTTTACTACTTTCTCCCACATCTTGATCCATAGAAGCAGTTGAATACTGAGCATACAATGGACAGACTCCACACTTTGTCACGGAACAATCAAAACCAGGACCTCCCGAATTATCCTTCGACGGACTGATTAAGCTATTTGCAGGGCAGAACCCAAATGACGCCTCGGTTAAGTTATGTATAATGGACCAATTTCCTCCTCTTTCTTTGACAAAATTGAGATTCAGACTACAGTCATACGACAAGAACACATGTGGAACCTCGAACTCTGGCCCAGACCAACCTGTCAACGCGATGTCAAACTTGTAGCTTTGACCACGGTTGGTTTTGAACTTACACTCAACTTCAAACGCTAATTCAACGTCCTTGTTTTGCTTATTGGATCCAACGACGGCGCATAGAGCGAACCCCAAGAAATTGTTGCTAAACCAATGTGGAGAAAGATTGATGTTTATCGAAGACCCTTCAGATTTATAGCTGAACCAGTTTGGAACTTCATTTCCCGGGTAACACAATTCGAGGTTGGGCTCTTCCTCTAACTTGAGAATAGTGAGTCTATGTTCAAGTCGGTTAAACATTAAAAGAAAGCAGATTCATGTACTGACTTGATATGAAAGAAACATTTAAAAAAAAAAAAGAAAGGGCAAAGAGAGATATATCGGATGACGTACATAAACATGTCTCGGCCTTGACAATGCAGTTGCCATGCGCAAAATTCTAAATTGTGCACATGCCATGACATTTTTACGTGCATTTTCATCCAACTCTAGGCAATTTATAAATGAGACTGTCTCAATATCAGGCATATAGTCATCTAAAGCTTGTGTGAGAGGCATGATTCTTTTAGGTACTGTCTTAAGCCTTCTGCTGTTTCCCAAGGAAACTAATTCAAGACTTGAGAGACCCTCAAATTGTGAAGGCACTTCCTCTATTGCTGTTCCTTTCATACGCAGACGAGTAATGTTCATTGGAAGTGATGGAAATTTGACAAGAGATGAGCAGAGCCATCGAGAACAAGAAAATCTAGGGACTGCAGTGTATGCATGCTGCTTGAGAGAGTCTTACGGGCTTTACAGTCTGCAAGACTCAAATAGTAAAGATTGTTGAGGGTGCCCGTTGAGAAGGAAAATTCTTCTATTCCAGTATTATTTAAAGTCAATGTTTGTACGACTGGTGGTATCACTGTCAGATTTTTAAGGTTCCAGTTGCCGCTGAGATTAAGATTGGTGATCTTGTTGAAATACTGAAGATACGAAGGAACTTCTAGCGAACTTGTGCAGCCTTCAAGATTCATACTCTCGAGATGTAGCGCTCGAGAGAGATCGGGGAATTGAATGAGATGCTTGGAGTAACTCAGATCAATCTTTCTCAACTTTTCAACTGTAAGCAATAGAGAAATGCATCTTATGAGTATTAGTATTATATAATTTGACCACCATACCTACTACAACAGAGTAAGAACACACCTGAACTTCGTCCCAAAGTTGCTCAACCTTGCTATGGGGCATTTCAAGTACAACAAGATTTTCGGGATTAAAATCTGATGGCAAAGATCTTAAAGGGTATCCACACCAATGAAGATATCTAAGTGCATCTGGGAGAGATTGAAGACCTTGAGGAAAGTGCAATTTGCACTTCTCCATGCACATTCGAGGATAGTAGATTTTGAGCAGTCTTAAATTGTAAAAATTTGCAAACACAACAGGATTCAAGTCTATGTCTCTAATCTTAGACATATCAAGGAATATGCCTTCAACTTCTCCGGTTCCTTGAGATCAAGAACAAAGCATATAAATAAGCCTAGAATGCATGTGCAAAAATGAACAAATAGTATTTAATTAGTAGTTTCTAGTAGAAAAATGACTAAATAATTGGTTTGAGAAAAAATTTGGATCTTACAGTATTTGTCTTCAACATACGATGGACATCTTCAACGATCCACAATCTACTACGCTTTCCAATTTCTTTAGATTCCTAGCGGACAATTTCCCAACCCATTTCTTGTACCAAATCGTGCATCCATACCTTGTTCTCTTTGATATTATGAGTGATTTATTGATGAGATCTGGTATTCCAACATCTGCACCTAAATCACAACCATCCAGTATTGTTTCTATATAATCCCTATCCTCACCTTTAAAGAAACATGCAATATCAAGAAATATATCCCTTTCCATGCGGTCTAGTCCTTCGTAGCTAATTCTCAACACATTCTGTACTTCAATATTAGGAGCCATTTTCAGCTTTTTCAATGTACCTTCCCACTCTTTTTTGCTCTTTGAATGAAGATGGGCGCCCAAAACTTTGAGAGCCAACGGAATTCCTTTGGGGTAATCTACCACCCTTTTTGACAACTCCACAAATTGTGTTGGGGCCAAGTTGCTTTTAAAAGCATTTAAACTAAAAAGTTGAAGAGCTTCATTGGAATCCAGTTCCACAACCTCATATAATTGAATATTATGTGCATTTCTAAGCACTTGTCGGTCTCTACTTGTTACAATGATTCTACTTCCATGACCAAACCAACCATGGTCTCCGGCTAAATTTTCTAATTGTTTTGGCTTATTCACGTCGTCAAGAACAACCAACACTTTTCTTCGGCTAAGCCTCGTCTTATAAAAATTTGATCCCACAACCATGGTGCTCAAAATTTCTTCCTCTAACAATGCAGATAAAAGTTCCTCTCTTAAGTGGTTTAGTCCATGTTTCTCTGATTCTTCCCTGACATTTCTAAGAAAGCATCTGCCTTCGAATTGATAGAAGAGTTGGTTACCACCCATTCCCCGAATGCCTACAACTCGAACATCTTGTGCGCCAATGCTTAACAATGATATGATTTGCTCGCCGTGCTTGTCAATTCCAACCAAGCCCTTGGGATCTTCACTAGATGATATACTGCTCAATTTCTTTAGTATGTCTTGAACAATTGCCTCAACTAGTTTGGCTTCAGGCCTATCATATGATAAGCCAAATTATAGCTAATATTAGGAAAAAATGATGATCAAAATGATACTGTTGAACAAGAAATTTGGATAGATGTGATATGTTTTTGGTACTTATGTTGGATTTTGTCGCAATTTTCTCTTCTTATTTTGTTTGCTACTCGCAACATAATCTGTTACTTTTTATCTAAAATTTCTTGGTATTTCTAAAAAATTTAACTAGAATTGTTGTGAAAATAATACAATTAATGTGCTATTTTGTATTGTACCCTAATACATAATGCTATTTTTTATCTTATATCTATCTTTTGTCGTAATTATTACGCTTTAAAAGTTGTAGAAGCCAATCTTCAATATTAAAATACTTTAAAACGACAATATTGGAATGACTAAAAGAAAAGGTCCAACTATGAAAAACATAGAAACCGAGAAATTCTTTACATACTCTTAAATGGCAATAATATTTTCCAATTAACTTTCACAACAAAGGAAATAAGCAACAATATTTCAGTATTAAAAAAAAAAGTATATGGAACAAGTGAAATAGAAAGTATGAGCAATGTGAAAGACTTTATGGCCTCCTAGACCAGATGATATATGGCTTCGGTGATGCAGAAATACATAAATTGAGGTTACCTAGTAACGAGTGAATCCCAACCAGACAAATTAGCTGCTGTTTTCAGAGCATCTCTCCACTCCTGCACTTTGGTGATATGGTCTTTAAAACGTTCTTCAAGTTGATTAAATGCAACTTCATAACACCCCTCCTGTTTCCGCACATTCGACGGATCTATGTTGTAGAAAACTGGCACAACAATCTGTCCATTCGTTTTCCTGCATTTGAGCATGTGCACTAGTTCATCCAAGCACCACGAGGAAGAAGCGTAGTTTTGGGAGAAAATGATAACGGAAAGCTTTGATTCTTCGATTGCTTTCAGAAGCGCAAGCGAGATTTCGTCTCCCCTCTCGAGCCTGTAATCCATGTAGGTTTCAATCTTCTTCCGGCACAAAGCGGCATAAAGATGACTCGTGATGTTGTCTCGAGTGTCCACGCCTCTAAAACTAAGAGACACGTTGTGCTTTTCTTCGATAGAAGACGGAGCTGAGGGCGAAGAATGAGAGGCCATTTCATTTGCTGTGAATCCACTACTCAAATCATGCTAGTTCATTCTTAATCACTACAAACTGTTGTAGGAGAGAGAGAGTGAGATGGCTACAGCAATGAGGGCTAAACTGATCAAAAGAAAATAATATGAAGCATAATTCTCACCATCAAAAGTCAAAAGTCAAAGAGTCAAAGTAGTACAGCGTTGTGTTGAAATTGGCTGCTTGTAATCTATGTAGTTTAGGGGCTGCGGCAATTTTATACTCTACGTAACCTGATCTCTTTAGTTACTGAAAACTAACTACCGAAAGCCATATGTCTTTGACAGGGTCTAGATTTCTCATTATGCTTAAAATTTCTTATTCTGAATTTAAATCATAATTTTTCAAATTTTTTTATCAAAATATAAAACTATTTATATTTACATATTATATCCATTTTGTAAACTTATTGCAATATATAAAAACACATTTATAAACAATCTTATAAGAAACATGCTCATTTGAAGATAACAATATTGACCAAAACAAAACAACTTAAATTCAAATCATGGTTGTCAAGAAAGGGATTAGTTACCTACCTCTTAAGCTTAAGAATAATCCGTTAATCTTGGAAATGATTAACGTTAGCTCTACACGTCCTTAATCCTAAGACGTATATAAGGACAATTAAAACTAAAGCTCAACATATAACTATATTCATAAGTAAATCATGTGTTAATCCATTCCACTAATGTGCTATTAAAATTTCATGTAACTTTGATATATGATGCGACTATGTTTTAAAATGAATTATGATTTCATTTTTGGTTTAAGACTTGTTTTAGAATTAATCCTAAGTTCAAACGGGTTTTAAAAGGTTTAAAAATGACAAAAAATGAAGAAATAACAAAGTTTTCTAGCCTACCGGTCCTCGAGACGGGGGGCTTGAAGGCCCTTCAAAAAGGCCACAACTGGTCAGCCGATGAAGGTAACCGGCCTGCAGCCTTCAAGTAACTGGCTTGCTGACCTCAAATAACATGGAAGATTCGAGGTTGAGGCTTTTGAACCTTTCAAGCTCCAAACTCGATTCCGAACTTATTTTTCGCACTTAAGAGCATGAAAAACATGCATAAATGATAGAATAACATTAAACAATAATTTTTAAACTCATTTACGTGGATTTAAACATTAAAATCTAAAGTTTAATCTATACATGCAAAAGTAAAATTAAAACACACCAAGTGCGAGTTTTTAACATTTAGATTGAAAATGTTTAATATTCAACGATTATGTTCATGATTAAACAATAAAAACATGTTTCTAATATAAATATCAAATCTAAACAGCAATACAATCTCCAGTTTATTCATTCCAACCAAGGTTCATACTCAAAAACATAAAAACACAAAAACACAACATATGCTTATTTTCTCTACAAAACCAAGTTTTAATCCAAAAATATAATGAAATAAACCAGATTGAGTTGAATACTAACCTTGAAATGCTTTGAAAAACTTGAAAACTCAAACTGTTAATGGTGCTTGAGAACTTGGAGTGTCTTGGCCATGGAAGTGATGAATTTTTCTAATTTTTGGCAAAAAGAAGGGCTATCTTGTGATGGTCTTTGCTGTGTTTTCGGGGCTTAAAATCTGAGAGTGAAAGTGAGAGAGGGAGAGAGACATGGGAGTAAGAGAGTGAGAGGGAGTGGGTGTGAGAGTTGTGTCTGAGTGCTCTCTATGGGTCTTAAAAGTTCAAGGCTTGTGATAGTTTAGGTCTTTGAGATGATTTGACCAAAAGCATGTAATAGGGTGCAAGTGGCGTGGGAATGAGAGAAAAAAAGAGTGTGTAGTAAGCGGAAATCTTTGCCTGAGTGGTTGTGAAGGAGCTGGGAAAAGAGACCATGTAGAGTATGAGAAGAATGGGCATAAAGGATCTTTGCTTTTGCTGATTTTGGACAAATGGAGGGGCCACTTTGATTGAAGCATATTTTTGGAGAGAATGAGAGGGGCAGGCGTAGGTGAAGGGAGAAAGAGTGATGCGAGTGTGAGGTTTTTAAGGACTCGTTTGGTTCGAATATTTGAATAGAGTATTTGAATGAAGATTTAAATTTTTGTGAAAGAAAATAATGTAGCAAAATGATTCGAACCGTAATTCGAGTATCGAAAATATGCCAACCAAACAAGCCCTAAGTGGGTGGAGTTGGGTCTTTGAGGTGGGGTTGTCTTAAGATTTTGAAACTTGAAAAATGCAATTGTCTCTTGGGAGAGGGGGCTGCACGTGGGAGTGCTGGAAGTGGGGATGTTTGGGCTAGCTTTGTAAATAAAAAGGAATATGGGGTGTGAGGGCAAGTAGATTAAATAGTAAAAATAGTTTAAAATTTAAAATTGTGACAAAAATGTATTTTAAATATGCATATGTGTCGAGTAAGCACGATCTTGGTTTCATTGGCCCCTTCCCTTCAAGGGTATCAATAAAACAATATTTTGGACATTTTCATTGTAAGTGGTTTGTGCACTCACGTAAGTGCTTTATGCACTTTTATTAAAAACTCCATAAAGTAGAGTGCTTTGTGCACTAACAACATTGAGTGGCTTGCGATTCGCTTATTGGCTGAATAGAATATGTAATGGACATATTCTATATACAGAGAACGTTTTTGGGTCCCTAGCTTCCTCCTCACTCTATGCCGAATACACCATCTTTGTTTGAGTCAGAGCAAGAGCTGGAAGCTCCCAAAACAGAGGAACGTCAAGCTGTCAAACGGGAGAACGGCGAGCATCATACCAGAGGGAGGCAGCGATGGACACGTTCAAATTGCACAGTAGTTTCAATGGCGGAGGTATATAAACGATCGATATATCCACACTTTGATTTTATATGCTTATGGTTATTGCATATATTTAGTCTAATAATTGACATCGGAGTCGATATTATCTCTTACTTTGAATATGTGCAAACTGTATTTTGGTGGAAAACATACCCACATGAAAATTTTTTTATTTTGGAGTTTTTTTAGTGAAAACTAAAATTAAAAATCATTAGAAAATTGGATTTCTAACATTTCTGCAACTTGAAACGTCATTTTTGGTGTTCGAAAGGCCAAGAAACTGTCGGTTTTTATACCGAGTTTGAACTGGGTCCAAACCGGGTCAAAAGACTCGACCAGAGGTTGAAGATGACTCAAAAAATGACAAATCGTTTCAGTTTTGAATGCCCAGCACAGCAAAAACGATATGTCATTTTTTCCCTCCCCTGTAAAACGACATGTCATTTTAACATCAGTGGGTGTTTTGTTTCTTCTAAAACGACAAGTCATTTTTTAGGGCAAAAAAATTCAAAAAAAATCTAAAAAAATTATGGGTATTTTTTCAAAATTGTTATTTGAATATTTTGGGAAAACTTTCATAAAATTTATAGATTTTAATATTTTATGAAATTTTCTTAATATCCACAATTTTGATACTTTTATGATTTTTTTTCATATTATAGTATAATTTATGAAAATTTTAGAATTTTGAATATTCATAATTTTTAGTATTTGTTATGAATATTATATATTTTGTGTGGATATAATTTTGTATCTTTATGTACATGTATTGTTCAATATGCATAATTTGTGATTTAATTATGCATGCTATATTAAGTTGTATAATTTAGTACATTAAAATTTTGTATAATATTGTGCTAGATTAAGCTTTATGAATGTATAATTTAATTTATGCAAAATGAAAATTAATATATAAATTATTAGTTTTTTGTTCATATTTATTAATATTGATTTAAGTTAAATGCAATTTATTTATGAACAAAATTTTAGAATAACTAATCCATATAATTTTAATTAATTAGAGTTTAACCACAACAGTTTTAGTTATGTAAAATTATAGATTAAATGATTTAGGATCACATTTAGAAAAGGACATTTATTGCAATTAATCATAATTGATATAATAAATTTTATCCCACATGAATTTTTATTATATTTCTATGATTAATTAGGATTGAATATCAAATTATATTTCTTAATTTACTCACAGGGATTAAGAAAAGGAACATAATTTGATAGTTTTATTATAAAGTTAAGTGAATCTATTTGAATTAAAACTTTAGCCCATAGACAAGTTTTATGTTACTAGATTCATAATTTTAAGGAACATAATTTGATAGTTTTATTATACAGTTAAGTAAATCTAATTAAATTAAAACTTTAGCCTACCGACAAGTTTTATGTCCCTAGATTCATAATTTTTAAATCATAATTTACATTGGTAAAACTTGATAAAAGTTTATTAGTCTCAAAAATTATGAAATCTAAGCATGTAATTATTAATACAACCTTGCAACCTGAGAATTACTTTGACATTAAATGTAAAATTCCTGAACTTAAAAGGGACAATTATAAAATATGGAAGGAAAGAATTCTTCTTCATCTTGGGTAAATAGACATAGACTGTGCTATTAGGGAAAATGCCTATTATTACTAACACTAACACTTCAAATGAAAGTGCACTTTATGAATGATGGGAGTGATCTAATCGACTCAGTATGATGATTCGTAAAGAACAATATGTTTGTTGGTATTAGAGGTTCCATCGATCAGCGTAAGAATGACAAGGCATTGTTGAAAGTCATTGATTAGCAGTTTGCATCATCAAATAAAGCACTTGCCAGCACCTTGATAATTAAATTGTCATCCTTAAGGCTCGCCGGTGTTAAAAGGTGTATGTGAACACATCCTGGAGATGGAGAACACCGCGGCTCAATCATAGACAAGCCAAACAAAAAAAGAAAGGTAAAATACCTATTCAAGGTAGAATTAAAAAGGAATCCAAGTTTTTCTTACGTAAAAAGAAAGGATACATGAAGAAGTGTTGCACTAAATTCCATAACTGGCTTGAAAAGATAGTAATCAAATTTTATTTGTTTGTTATAAATCTAATATGATTAATATTAATCATAACACATGGTGGATTGATTCTGATTATACAATCTATATTTCGAATACTTTTCAGGGTATACGAAAATTAAGGATGCCAATGGGAAGTGAACAAAGCATCTATTTAGGGAATAAGATAGGTTCATGTATGAAGGCAATTGGAACATGCACTATAATTTTAAATAGTAGTTTTATTTTGAATTTAGAAAAGACCTCTTCTATTCCTAGCTGCTCTAGGAATTTAATTTTAGTTTCAAAGCCTGTACTTTAGGATATTCTTTCAATTTTTTAGCTTGATAAAATTGTTAGGAATGTTACATTGTCTGATAGTCTTTTCTCTATTAATTTGCAGAGATACCACCTATATTGCTAATTGATGAAACTTAGAAGATGCACATTTCTTACAACCAAAATTAATCATTTTGTATTAATATTTCTCGTAAAACTCTTTAATTATAGCAATTTAGTGATACATAATGTTTTAGTGTCTTAATATGAAAATGTGTTTAAAAACATGTTTTTAATATGTTTTTATGTCTAATAATATTTTTAGTAATTTTTAGAGTTGTTTTAGAATGTATTTAGTTTATAAATAATCAAAACCGTAAAAATAATAAGTAGTAATTTTATTTTGAGCCTTAATGAGTTTGATAATATGTTTTAAGTTTATAAATATATTCTAGTATATTTTTAGTAATTTCAAAAAATATTTTCAAATTTTAAAAATTATGTTTGTGTCAAACCGAAACAGAATGAAATTTTAAAAGTTTGTAATAGTTTTTGTATGTTTTAATGTAAAATAAATATTTTAAATATTATTGAAAATATTATTTTGGTAACATAATTAATTTTGTTTCAATTTTCTATCTTTAAATTTGATACCTGATGGAAAAACGGAGCAAAATGGAATTAAAATAGACAAAATCAAACAACAAATGCATTAAAAATGAAAGGACATTCAAAATTACCACGTCAGCCACGTGTTGTGATCTGCTTGGCGTGTGCAGACACCTGCCAGCAAAGCCTCCAGCGTGTCAGAGGGAATGTTGGGCGTTTTGATTCCGTGCTGTTGATATTACTTGTGAGCGATCTTCTAGCCGTTGGATTGGCCTGCTGAGAATGATCGGACGGTCACTAGCTTCTTTCTCATTTGGCCCACATGGCCCATTCATGTTTGTGTTTTCTGTCCGTTGGATCAGGAAGTTGATGCTCAAAATTGCGCCTGACAAGCATGTTCTGCCTCCGCATCGCACTGAATCTACAACCCAGATTTGCACGCTGATGAACGAATCTTGCGCGACAGAAGGAGAAGAAAAAAATCGTTGAAAAATGGCGCATCTCATCCAAATTTCAACGAAGAAAGAAAAAACAAATAAATATAATGTATAAGACCCCCAAAAAAAGCATTAATGCTCTTATGGCAAATTAGGGCATTTTTTAGGATGAGAACCTCTATTTGTAGAGTTTTCAAAAATAATTAGTTTAGGGAATTGTCCTTTATTATGCGTTTAAACGCTAGTGGTAACCCGTTCTACGCTTTGATCAAGTAGGTGTTTTGCTCCTACTTGAATTTCAAATGATGTTTATCTCTTGGACGATCTTCCTTCGCCTTGTTCCACGTGCTGTGCACGTGACAATCAGATGTCCTCACCCTTGAGCTTGAGCTAGCTCCTACGGCTTGCCTAATAGTAGTCATTATGGGAATCGTTGATTATTGTATCCACAAAAACGAATCAGGTTGTAGCAAAGTTGACAAAAATTTCAGTAATATAACTTGGAATGGAAAAAAATTTTGAGAAGTACATGTGCATGCAATGTATGTCAACTTCTTTTAGCGAGACAACATGGTCCAGCCACACTAACTAATAGTGTGGATTCCACGAGCTGAAGGATGGAGCCCGTCTCTGATCGCTGCATCGAGCAAGTTCGTTAGAATCGGGCCAAGGAGGCCTACACTAGTTGGGATGGCAAGCAATAATGCAAAAATAAATCACCATTTAAATACATACCAAGGAGAACCATACACGTGAGACTGAATAAAATCCTTCTGTTCTTTTGAAATTGGAAAAAGCTGGTCGGGGCTCCAGTGAACCAAATGGAATTAACAAAATAGCAGCCCCAACCTCAAAGTACATAATTTACATTTAATATAAACATTTCAACAACAATAAACAGTCCTCTTTTGTTTGTTCCTTGCTTGTCGGTAAGGTAGCTCACTCTCTGTTTCGGGACGAACGGTCTTTCCTTTGCCCGCCAAGAATACGAGAAATCTGCAAACCTCTGCTGAACGCTTGATTGAAGAGCATACGGGTTTGGAATTCCGACACAAATGGGAACCAAGCCAAGAATGCAACGGGAGTAAAGAGAAGCAAGCCCATCACAATCTCATAGCCACGCGCAAGTGTCTGAATGGATCCCCAGAATCCAGCTTTATGGACGATAGGCTTCAAGGCTTGCGCAATCTGATTGGACAAGAATAGGAAACAATACAATCTATTAGGCGATTCATGCATAAACATATCAGAGAAGCTCATCGCAATGGATGCCGCTAAAAGCAGTACTCTTTGGAATCAGTGGTGCCAGGCGCCACTGCTTATGGATCCTGCATTCATTGGGTGATGCTGGACCCCAATGATGCTCTTTATCATTTTTCACATTTCAATAAACAGGAGTAAAATGGTAATTAAGAGAATACGTTAAGTATTCTAGGAAAACATATAAAAATTGAAAGTAACAGCAGAAAATCAGAAATTTCCAAAATGAAAAGACCCATCTTAATTAGAGTCCCAAAGAAATGGAAGCACATAATATGAACATAGAAGTATGTAGAGACGAACTTACCAAAAGCATGCCCCAGCCGGTTGGCATAAAGGCTAGAATACACACAATAATGTCCTGCACTGTCATGTGAGGAAGGGCAATCAAAGTGACCAGAATGGACACAAAGGTTAAGAATATCAATCCCTTGATCAGCCGGAACATGAGTTGGAAATTCGCACTGAATTTTCGCCTCCCAACAGACACAGTCTTCAAAAAGTAAGGAAAAACACATAAGTCAGTTGAAGTTTATGGAGTAAATTAATAAACCACCCATGTAGCTATCATGTAAGTGAAAAAGTTCAGCAGCATGGCATAGAAAATAAGAAGGCAGCCAACATCCAAATAGGCATCAGCATTTTCTCTGTTTTTATTTATTTTATCTAATGAACGCAATCAGAGAGAACTGAGAACCTAAACAATAAAAATTTAATAGCCCACTCCTGTTTGTTTCATATTTTAAATCACAATTCAAACTTTTTGCTACAGTATTTTCTTTCACAAAAATTTGAATTTCTGTTCAAATTTTATGTTCCTACTTATGAACCAAACAGACCATTATAGAAGTATATTGACTTGAATAGTGCCTTTAGGACGAAATATTTTTGTCACCAAAACTGCCAAGCATTTAATTAAAAATAAAAAAGAATTAAAACTCACCTTCATCACAAACAATATTACAAAAATTACCAACCATGAAATACCATAAACCTGACAATAATTGAAATAAGATGTTAGTTCTTATGAATAAAAGAAAAGTCAGAGAAGAGAGAGATTACAAACTAGCATAATGTCTTGTTAACTCTGCATTGTCGTCATGAATTTATATCATTAAGGCTAGGAAAAATAAAATCACATTGTTGCAAAAACAGAAAAAAATAATAATAATGCTCTTGGCAAATTGAAAAATTAAAAATAAGAAAATGAAAAATGAGAATGATTTTCTCCTACTACCATTTCATTTCAAGCAACGAATACCAGGGTATCAGTGGGTTAGAACTTACCAGAAAACTTTTGGTCTTGCTTGAAATGGTCAAGTGATATACAAGCCCATACTGATAGATAAAGAATCGTATAGCTAAAAATATCTCAACTATTATACCACGCTTCCCAGAATGACGGAGATGCTCTTGTTCCTCCTCCCACCATGATTCCCAACTCTTTTCAGGAGGAACACCGATTCCCCCTCGATTGCTTATCCACTTGTTCCAATCAGTCCAATCATCAACAATCTTTTGCCACTCAAAACCAGAAGGATTGAACAGGAAAGGCGCGAAAAGCCAGGTGCCAACCATAAACCACATAGAAATAGTGATCAAAACATAGGCAACAGCACTTCTATAAGGTTGGCCAAATATTTGGTACACAACCAACAAGATCATGAGCTCCAAACCCTTGACAAAGTGGCTGCGCGAGTAGAGCCTATAGTTATCAGCAAATTTGGCATGGAACACAACAAAACCTCGACCCGTGGGCCTATATTTTGCACCTCCATGAAGTAACGTCCTTCCATAATAGTGGGTTTTTGTTCCAAGTGAGAATGTGAAAAACACTGGGGCTAGTTGCAACTGCATCAGTATGAATTCACTCAATGCTGTCCGGAAACCCCTTTCCAGGCCAATTTCCATCAACATAGGTAGGGACATTAAAAATCCTATCTGGACAAAAGATTGAGAAGCGAGAGCAACTTGAAGAGGCTTATTATCCCGTATACCTTTTTGAGTACTTAAACCTTCTTCCAGTCCACTAAGAACGAGATAAAGGCGACCATAAAGAAACACATAAACAGTCAGCACGGTTACCTACAAGAGGGAGACAGGTTTTATTGTTCAGTGTCTTCAGATACTATATATAATAGTTTGACCTGAATTGTATAACAAAAAGTTTGTATACCAGATTACTAAAGTAGAAACCAATTGTGGTGAAATAACATGACAACATCCGGAAAAAGTCAAAACGATGTCCAAGACGATATATATCTCGACTCAAAGTCTGCTCTCCATTTCCATTAGCTATTTTCGCCTCAAACATAGAAATCTGGTTGAGGCCCACATCTCTCCCCTTTCCAACTTGTATGTACTCATGATGAGTTACATTGCCTTCACGCAATGTAGAATTGAACCCTGCAAAACAATCACATTAGTCCTCCGGCAACATCAAAATCATATATAAACTGTAAAGATTTTCTCCACTTAAATATGTGTCCTTTTTGTACCAGCAAATATGTCTTCGCTCAGATTGATAACCTTGGATGCCTTGCTGACGCCTCCTCTAGTAAGGTGAAAGAGCCTATCAAACACATCTGGATGACCATAGTGGAAGCGAACCCTGGAAGAGCAGAAACAAAGAACCCAGAGCTTAGCGTAACATCGGAAAACAAATTGAAAGAAAAAGAAACAATAGGGAAAAAAAAATGATAAACCCATAAGACTTGTTTCCATTTTTTCTTTTAGGAACAGCCTTTGAGAGACATTTGGAAGTTTTAACTTACTTCAGAGGGTTGGCCAACAATCTCTGGCCAATGGTCACAAAACTAGTCTCCTGATTTGACATGAACCAAGCTAGAGAAGAAACACTACGCCAAATAGCAGCAGAACAATTAGGGATCTGGTAATCATAAACATCTTTGTATTGATTTCACGTTAACATCAAATCTACCTTCCAGTAAATATATGCTCCCTTAGTCCAAGAATCGAAGGATTTCTCACGCCATCATGCTTCTTTAAAAATTCTTGCAACAAATTTCTCATCTTTAAGGCTTCTTCCATGTAATTATCCTGCAAAATTTCTTAAACTTCAGAAGATTGACAATATGCCACGATATGAACTTTCTCAACAGTACAAATCGTTTTACCTGGTTCATGTCTATTGTTTGCAAACCCTCCCCGCGTGTGAAAATAATGGCATGATTCTGGTTTTCTGGCTTTCCCTCGCCCAAAATGGCAGGTCCTGGAAGCCTTATTTTATAGATAATCTGTGCATAGACAATGGACTCAATTTATTGAAAAATATTTCAAAGTGGTTTTATATGTTTAAAAAGTTTACTTACTGTGAAGCTGTTTTCATGTCAAGCAATTTATACGTTCAAGGCTTTAAGAAAACAATAATACATATTGGGAAACTAGTCTACAGCTAATTAACATATCCAGATGTCAGTGTGATGTTTAACCAATAAAGTAACCCAATGGTCATGCTTATTTTGCAACACAATTTCAGCATTGCTAATGTTTCGAACCATGAGTTCGAAATAGAGAGCAATGGCAATTTTCAATCTAATGTGGACCAGATTGCTGCCTATGAAGCTAGGTCACACAATCTTTTATGTTATACAACAAAAGAAAGCATTACTAAACGTCAAGCATTGCACCATCCATTTGATTGCTCTGTTGGACTGACATTTACCTGGTCAAGGTTTTGAAATGCTTCCTGAGAATCAATAGGCTTTGTTGGCAAAGCCTTAACCAGAGTTGAATAATAAAGTTTTGGGTTGTTTCTTGAACTTGATCTGTCTTTGCTAGGTTGTTCAACCTCATCAATATACGCCACACGAAGTGATGGATATCTGCCACATGGAAATACATGTCAATTAAATTTTTTGACAGATACAGTTCAAGAAAATTCTATGCACACTATGCTTGGTGGACACAAACGTTGTCATGAGCCTCAAGGTGTCCAGTGCACGAGCGTCACCAGATCGCTTGTGAATGCCATACAGTTGGCAAGATACAACATATGTGAATTTCATATCCGCTACTGCCTGGCATTGTGCCCACAATGATCTTTCCCCTTTTTGTTGATCCTCTGAATTCAATTCTACAGCCTTGTAGCCCTCCATTAAGTCTAAGAAGTGAAAATTCAGCAAGAGAACAATATAAGACTACATTCTTAGGTCTTAGCATACCATACAAATAAAACTTAATTATGTTTCCATGAGATATAACAAGTACCCTCATCTCTAGCCATATCAAGAAAAGCCTGAAGCTCCAATGCTTTCCGATAGTACATCATACCCCTTACTGAAATTCACACACAAAGTTTAGTAACTGCAAGGAAGAACAAGAAAAACAATACGCATAAGATTATCTCTGCGAAAGATTTGTCAGTAGAAATTACCAGTTCTAGTCAAAGTCTGGCCCCTGCATGAGGCCCAACGACGAAGTTGTTCTTCCAATTCGTCAGATTTTTTTAGTTCCTCCTCACTACTGCACTTCACTCGCTGAAGGAAATTTTCCCATTCATCTGGATGTTTTTATCCAACAGTTCAGTAACAAAAAAGGTACATCTTCATTAACGCAAAAGAAATTAGAAAATGCTGGACAACTCATGGTGCAGTGAAGAATAAACCTGGAAAAATCTTTTGCAGGTAGAACAATATTGAGACACCATCCTCATTTGGTTCTTCCAAATTTTTCAAGGAGAAAAGAACATCCTCCGTGTAGTAGGGAGTCAAAACACTACAAGTAAAAAGTAATTTTATAGTTGTCAGGAAAGAGACATAGGAAAAAGAAAAGAAACACAAGCCTGCAACACCCATCCCAACTAGCGAGAGAAGTTGTGATCCAGAAATAAAAAGAAATCATGATACTCCATAAGTGAATGCTATTAGCTATAGCCTTGTTAACCTTGTGGATAAGTTTGATAATATCGTAAAGAAGTATAAGCAAAATTATTAATAGAGAAAAGGAGAGAAAAATTAAAAAACAAAATAAAATAAAAATAAAAGAAATTGTTGCAGAAGATAAACTGAATCCTTGTACCTCTTTGACAACAGTAATCTAAAGGCAAATTCAGATCAGAAGGATCACACCATAGAAGAAAACATTATGCAAAAATATCAGATGCAGTATGAACGAATAATACAAAATTAACAAATCATTACATCCAACATAAGAAAAAAGAATATAAACATCTTTCAAACTCAAGATTAAAAGAAAAAATATACAAACTACCAAGCGGCAAAAGCTATACGGAACCAAAAGGACGAAGCATGTATCATACAGATAAAAGTATGTCATGGTGAGCTGCAATAGAAGGAAAAAGCAATGAGTATAACTGTAAATAACATTCTGACAGAAAGCTTACGAGAAAGAAAGCATATTGCGAACTTTCGGGGCATCAGGCATGTCCATAAACAATGAATTTGAGAAAAACGAAATTCTCCTTCTAGCCTCTAAATTAGATGGCACGTCCATGGCAGATTCCTTTGTGGTAAGCAACAAAGAAAGTCGTTTTATCTGAAAAACAGGTGTGGTCTTACGAACTTCCCGAAACTTCCATATTTACCATGTCATAACTCATCTAAATAAAGGACTCGTATCTAAATTTCTGACACACCTTCTCTTTCCATGCTTCTGTCAGTGGATTGATAGGAAAATTGATAGCTCCAGCCGATGCAAATAGCTGATATTGTTGTTCAAGTGGAATCATCCCCTCATGCCCAGATCCACCATGGATTGAATCCACCAAACTAATCAACAGAATAATGTCATCACTACAAGGATAGAGCATAAAGAACATCTAAGGAGGAGTCAAGTAACAATTTAACACCTTGATATATGATCCTCCATCATTATGTCTCTTGTCACAGTTTCCAACATGTCCTGGAAAAAAAGCACCACTTGATTGCTGTCATCTTGCTTGTTTTCTAGCTGCAAAATGATGCTTATGTTATGACCACAAATAAGACCTTAAAATGACTGAGCACAAAAAAATATTTGCAGAGAATGTTCAAATCTTACCAACAGATTGATAAGCTTAACAAAGTGCTCATAGAGGGTAGGAAGAGCACTCATCTTGAAATCAATAAGTAAATCACCAATTTCTATGTGCTTTTCAACCTCATTGAATATGTATTCTACAACCCTGGAAAGCAAATCAGAGAAATTACCACTTGTCAGCAAAATACAGTGTTACGGACACATTAAATGGAACTATCAGGGCTCCAGAAAGACCTCCTAAACTGAGCAGAAACTTACTCTTTTTCACGTTCACCTTGAACCAGGTACCTAATAATGTTCCTAAATGAAGCATAGCATTCACGAACAGCACAAGACATGTAACTGTCCGCCTCAATTCTCTTTTTTAGCTCTTTATCCTTTCCGTTGCTGTCCTTGGCCATGTCCAATGCTATTGGGATCTAACGGGCAGACACACAATACCAAATGTAGATGAGAAATTGATGGTTTCTGAATTTCTATCAGTATGCATGATAAAACCAACCTTGCTTGCGAGTAAAAATGGAGGCCACTGTATAAGATCCAAATCACGATCAGCCCAGTAAGGAACAAGCAAAAGGTCCATCTCCCTGATAATTACAAGAAAGCTTCGCCGTAAGGGTTTTAAAGGAAAACCAAAGAAATGATCTATGCATATTAAACTCTGTAATGTTACCTGTTGCTTATTAGATCTTCCTCTCTAAAACTACTGATGATTGTGTTCCATAACTGAGCAAACCTTGCTGCCCCCTTCTCTTTGTTTGATGGGATCTTCAGTATAAACAAGTACGCAAAATTCAAAACAATAGTATTCTCATTTTTTTTTTCAAAAGAAATACACTAGTCAAAATTCCCAAAACTGTTAAAGGTACAGTAAGCGAAACCTCGGCAAAATTACGAGATAGGGTTGCCCTCAGCCCTTTCTTTTTTGGCTCATTCTTTTCCTCGGGAACCAAACGAGCATTAAAAGCACCAGGCAGTGACTCAAAACGAGATCTTAGCATTCCCAATGTTCGAATCTGGAACAATTTGAAGCAACAATAAGTCACATGATTTCATGACTCGTGAAGATAGTTGTTAGTTTACCCACTTTCCTAAAAGCTTAAGCTGTTTTTCACAATGGAAAAAGCAAATATATATCCAATTAAAGAATGAGAGACAACTCTTAACCTCTCCAAGGCGTCGAAAAGCTCCATAGATGCCCCCAAATAACGTCGAGAATATTGCATACCATATCTGGGTATCCATAAAATAAACCTACAAAAAGTTGCTTTATTAAAACATTCATTAAGGTCTGCCAAATATGACAAGAAACATTAATTAGAAAAGTAAGGTGACAAAACCCATACAAGAATAATTGGAGCCCAAAGTGCAATTACAACGCCAATATTGTTTCTTGCTGCACAAAGATAGCAACAAGTGAATTGTAGTGGTGAGAAAATAGAACACACACATTTGCAACATAAAAATACATATGTTAGATATGTTCAGTACCACGAGGAAAGAACTCATGCCATTGAAAAGTAGTAATATGTACATCCATGATCGCTTTTGTTGGCCCGACTAGGGGCTTTATCTGCAACAATGGAAGGTCACAAAAATGATTGTGCATTGGCGCAAACTCAATAAGGAGAACAATGCAAAGAACCTCAAGAAATATAACTACATTCTAAAAACGCCCCAATCAGGGGACACTATCACCTACTACCAATATCAATTTGTTTACTGCAAGTTAGAGGAATAACAAATACAAATTTCCAGGGTGAATAAAGGATAGAAACAATACCTCTATATAGTAGCTGACAGCCAACTTTGTGATTATGAGGAGAACCCAAAACATAGTATACCTAAAAGTTTAAATCCGAGAAATAGGAGACTTCAGATTAAAGCATAATGACAATATCTAAAGAAACTATCCAGCAATTAATTGAAAGGAGTCCTACTTAAAAAGAGAAAATGTACTCTCATGCATTCCCCTGCCGACGTAGAGGCGAGGCTGCAAATGGCCAGAAATTCAAAAAATAAAAAAATAAGAAATAAAAAAATGGAATGGGAATCCCAGAACACCAAAATTTTGCTAACCTGTGACCACCACATCATTAGCATCACAATCCTGTAGTTTGATCTCTCAAGGAAACGACGAATGAATGGAAAGAGAAACAACACTGCAGCCAACATATTCGGAGACAAGTAGATGACAACAGCCAAAATGAACAAGGAAGGTGAATTGGAGCTGTTCCCAAACCAGCCTTTGATGGTTTGAGCAAATCCAGGAGGATTCTCCCAAGTATAAGCATAAGTAACCGGTAGAATTATCACCCAAGAAGCAGCTGAAACAACCTTCAAAATGTACCGTAACTTGACATGAAATGACATACTCCACTGGGATTTCCAACTAAGAATTACATCAAGAACAGCTGCACAAGTAAAAAAAAATCCATCAAATATTACTAGCACTTGGTAAAATATACATTGCCATTTAAGAAAGTTGCCACTTTCCACAACTGACGTAAATACTTGGCAACTAAAGGGAGAGATGCAAAATAAATTTGTAATTTCACAAAATCCAATGACATAACAATTACGCCAAATTACTCAAACAAATTACACAAAGAAATGAAAAGGCTCCCTCAAAAATAAAATAAAAGGCATGCACTTAAAAGCCAAAATAGAGGAACGAACAGTATAACGTACATGCATATGAGATGAGAAAACTTTACTTACCTTGCCCAAGCTTCAATATTGCAGCAGTTATGAAGACACTCAATACTTTCTTGAAAACATCATCAGTGAAGATAGAAGCAGGTTGCCCTGACCCGTTCCAAGCAATAATAATCATAGCCTTGCAGAAAACACCCACATTCAGCACCAAGTCATAAAGTTAGAGAGGAAGAAACATGATGACCCTAGGTGAAACCATGAAAGTTAAATACCTGTAAACAGAGAATAAAGAAACTCCACATACGGTCAAAGCTTCTAAAAACATGCGAAAATGACCGTATCTCAACAAAGTTAACTTTTCCAACCCATCGATCTCTGCTAAGTGGCTTGCCGTCCTGCACATTATCACCAGAAATTATGACTCAATTAAGTGAAGCTAATATCTTTCATATTGAACAAAGACTATCAAGTGAAAAGTACATCTTTTAGATTAAACAGGACAAACTATGGAAGAATAAGTGCTTACAAGCTTGAACTGAAGTAGAAGACAAAAACAAAAAAAAGAAAATAAAACAAACAATTAAGCCAAATGTATGACAAAAAAATTATTTTACTTTCCGTCATTTACGATTTCCTATACTCATAAGGACATTATGAACAGATGAGTACTATATCACATCCAGATTCTCAATAAAGACACAGTCAAAGAGCTTAATGTTAAAATCTCCCAACTATTCTCATGTAAAATAGTAAAGACCGCTCCATGTGAGATTAGCATGGGAGATCCATTTTCTCAGTATAAATGTTCTCTTCTTTTATTCTCATTGTATGTAAAAGAGACAGAAAAAAAAGGACGGAAAAGTAAAAAGGATGGCTTACCCCATTTCTATCGTGATGTAGTTGTTCAAGGGGCAAGCAAAAGAAATCAGCATCTGCACGCATGGGCCAACCTAACCGGAAACAATCAACTGACCTATAATCCATTGAAAGGAATTAAGCACAGCTTCACACCCAAGAAAACAAAGTTCCAAAAAAACCAAATATAATACCAGAAATATTCATTTAAATCGTCATAGTTCCTCCATTGTGAATGCTTTGATCTTCCCTTTTGACTCCTTTCAGCTTCCTGTCATGCCAAGTAATCATAACAAACAAGAAGATTTATAACCCACAAAAAGATCATCCTACATTCAAAGACATTCAACCTTAAGAAAAAGACACCAAAAAAGATGCATAAAGAACCTTGGCAATCACTTCATAGATAGGAGTAACAACTTTCCTCAAGAAAGCCTCCTCTTCACCTCCATAGGCTGGCTTCACATTCTCGCCTGTCATGGGACTGACATTACCGGCTAGCATACCATACAATTCAAATGCCATCTAAAACATAAACGAGGGACGTTAGAGTCAAATCGCTCCAACACACTTGCTTAAAAAACCACTGCTACATTATTAACAATCAGTGATATCTCAAGCAACTTACATGATGGTAAATATAACAAAGGCATTCAGGCATGAATCTTAAATTTGCTGCCTCTCCCCATATTAAAAGATACAGGCCCATGTATAGAAGTTTGCGCTGTTGAACTTCCTGCTGTATGGTTGGTAGCCTGCAATTAGATGCAGAAAACAAGTTCAAAGCATTTAAAATAAACAAGAAATCAGGCATTGGAATTTTTTCTTTTTTACTGAATGGTAACTTGGGAGTTTTGCACGGAAGTAAACAGAAGCGCCAAGAAGACTGCTCTAAAAACTCACAATGATAAATATCTTGCTAAAGGCTAAAAGAAATAGGCACTCACCAAAGGCTGCTTTTCCGACCCAAATACTTGCACCATTTTTTATAGTTCTTGAAAAGCTTCTTCATCACTTCCGTCAAAGCTCGATCATCCAACTAACAAAATGAAAGGACAAGCCAAGAAAAAAACCCTCAGCTCTTAATAATTATTCAAACAGACAACTTTTTGCTGCTTTTTCTAACATTCTCCGGATACCAAGACCTTTAAATTAGAAAACAATGACTTAACTACCAAGCTGTCCTATCAGGGACATGTTCCAACCTCCATTATTTTCAAATGAGAAGGGAGTAACGTACTATCCATTCCATTGAGAGAAGTCCATTCAGTTAGTACTTGTATTAACTGCACTAACCTTGGGTTGTTGATCAGGCTTTGGGAACTGCCGTATATGCACATTAGCAAGCAATAATATCAGGTGCTCTCTTTGGTTTGCAACATTATCCTTCTGAAAATTGATTAAATGGCCAATGAATATGAAAAGAGTAAAACACGGGATGGAATATAATACAGGCACTGAAATTTTAGATGCAATGCAAAACAAGGTTCAAATTTTACAAAATACATTACCTGAAACCCAAACATTGCTTGAAGCCAATCCAGAATGTCTTCCTCTTTTCTCTTATTATATTCTTTGGGCCAGGGAAGACCCCTGGTGTTACGAAGAGCAACAACAGCAGCTTGAATCTGCAATTAAGATACGGATTAATGTAAAATCATAGCAAGGCCGCAATGCCAAAGCTACAGTGACTAAAATCATACCTCCAGATATCTCATGATTGCCTGGTTTGCACTATCAGGATCTAAAGGAAGAATATTGTAGGGCACCAGAATCTGTGTCTTCTCTGCAACTTTATCTTGAGCTTCCAAAATCTACTTTCATAAACCATAAGGTTACATATGGGCTATAAGGGATCCAAAAGTAGTAAGTCCTTAAAACAATAGAACGGTATCAAAGCTGAAAAAGAAGATGACAGCACTACAGATATCCGATCTATATCTGGAATGTAGTCTCACCTCACGATCAACTTCCATAGATTGTGTCATATTAACGGCCTTCAAGACTTCAAAGAGAACGTTAGCCGTCTGGTAAGCCTTGGTAAGCTGTGCACTGCAAAACAATCGAAAATGAACCATCAACATATGCAAAAGCCAAAGCGATTCTCCCAAGCATGTACAACCTAAGAACACCAATCACCTTCACCTAAAACAAGACCTACCGGTCAGCTTTATCTGCAGCATTTTGCAAAGCTTGGATATATTTCTTGTAGTAGTGCTGATAGAAACTCTGCATTTCACGTGCATCACTTTTCTTCACCCTACCCATTAGCGTCGGATCATTTTCCTGTCATGTAGAGTCAAATTAGCCAGTAATACAAAATGAACTACGAAGGAGGCTTTGGAAAACCACTACATCTTGTATAAGACAGCCATAAACATAGAAATCTTACCCTTTCAAGACGTTGAAGGAGGGCTGTTTTAAATTGCCGGACACCACGTCCACTTGATGTGGGATCCAATCTGTGAGCTTTCTCAAAGGCATAAAATCGACCTACAATAGATGCGTGCATTGAATTTCTCACGATTGAAGACGAAACACACATAATGAGGGAAGAACAAATTTTTATTAAAGAGGGTAACACGGGAAAGACCAGCACAAAGTAGGAACAAGAAACTTAAGGATGAAGTACGCAGAAAAAGGAATATCAAAATATAGACAGATTGAAGCATCATGAAGTAGTCACTATGGAGCATTTAACTTCCTTGTGATACCCACAAGTGAAGAAGATAAAGCTGTGCACAAGTATGCAGGAAATTACCGAAATGTAGATCTAACATGCGAAAGGTTAAGAGAAACAAATAAAACCTCAAGATATATGAATCCAATAAACAATGACCTGTATAGAAGACTAATCAAAAGAAACAAAGTATTTTCAATCAATGATCAGTTTATGCTTTGGAAGCCAATATTAGCACCTTTAGAAAAGATTAAATTTAGAATTCATACAATTAAAGTTTTTTGTGCCACCCCAGGACACAAATTATAAACTTGATACATTCGAGCAAAAAACGACAATAAATAGAAGCAAGATTGTGTAAGTAAACAAAACAACTGGAAACCAACAATGGAAGAAAAAAGTTTTACTAAATATGCACATTTCCACTTGTATAGTGATGCATTTCTATTTTCTAACTTGAAATTAATGGTACATTTTTAGCAAAAAATTGAAGCAATTACTTACAGAGATAAGCGACCCTGGGGTTGCTCGACTCGACCTCATTGGCAACACGGAGAATCGGCGCAATCTCGACGAGCGACGACGGCACGACCTCACTATCGAAAATGGATTCCCCAAGGTTCCCGGCGGTTTGCGTCCGCTGGATCCGCCTCTGCGGCTGCGGCGGCTGATCGGACCTCCCTCTCGACGACATCTTTTTCCTCTCAAGCTTCGATCAAAACTTCAGAGGAGCAAAACCACCTCTTTTAACCAAACAAAGGAGGCAAAAAAATGGTTGAAGAAACTAAAAAAAGCAATATTCCGTTCCAGACAAAGAAGAAGAAGAAGAAGAAGAAGAAAAGAAAACCTAACAATGTACCAGAAACAGAGCTAAAATAACACCAACATAGAGGAGAGAAAGTGATTACCAGCTGATTTAGGGGAAGCGAAAAAGGCTGAGAATCAGGCATCGAACAAGGAGAACAGTAGTAGCTTCCACTACTCCGGCCAGAAACCCTAGGAGAGAGAAACAGAGAGCAAAGAGAGATTGAGAGAGAGAAAGAAGAGAGAGAAGGCAAAGACAAATGGGTGTCTGCAACACTGCTGCAACTTTAAGCTACTTGGGTGCAATAGAGGAGCCTTGGGAAAGTTTTTGCTTTTTACTGATCCGCTTGCATGGCGCTTGTAGAGTGGTATACCGTCTGCCCAAAAAGGGACTCAGAAAAGACTCTCCTACTACTCCTGGTGGGCCCCGAATTATTCTTAAAGTTCGGTTCAACAAAGGCCTTGTTTTCAACGGAACCACAGTAGTGCCACTGTGGGCGTAATTAATTGTGCAGTTCGCGAAATGACCGTGCTGCCCCAACATTAAAATCTATAACGTGCCAGTGCGTGTGATTTGTGGGGGCATTTGTGTAAATCGATTCGTTCCCGCTTGCAACGACTGCAGAGTTGATTCCGCAATAAAATGGAAAAGTAGGGGCATGTTTGGTAGGTTATTCGGAGTTAAAAAGTGTAGGGTCGTTTGGTAAATAGTTTAGTTTGAGTTAGTGCGATTTGAATTAGGATTTGAGTTAGTGATTTAAATTATTATTTGAATTAACGTTTGGATGTGCATTTAAGTTTTAATCTGAGTATGGAATAAAATTGAAATTTATGTTTAGAGAGGTAGTGAAGATAGTTTTTGATTTATTAATAAATCTAATAAAATCTTAATATTAATGATCTTAAAAAATATGCAATATGTATCTTGATTTATTCCTCTCTTCATTAGAAACACAGTAAAAAAAAATCATCTCAATTGGATATCAAATGAAAAAGTTATGATTTTTTTATTCAAATATAGGAGAGAGAATTTTAGTTTTTACTGTAGTAAAGATATATGAGTATTAAAAGTTAAGAGTCATTTTAATTGGATATTAAATAAAGAAGTTATGATTTTTTTTTAAATATAAAAGAGAGAATTTTAGTTTTAACTGTAGCAAAGATATCTAAATATTAAAAGTTAAGAGAGGATTAGAATTCTAAAAACATAAATTCTTAATACATAAATGATTTAAATTTTTTAAAAAATAAATATATATTTAAAAAAATTTTGATATTTAAATTTAAATTTAAACATATTAACTAAAAAAAATGCTTGAATCAAACACACCCACAAAGATTCACGGAGATCCAAAAGCTTTTAAAACCGGATGAAACGGTAACCTGTATCCGTTTGTGAATTACAAACGGGCGCTTGTGCCCTCAAGGTGAATAGGAAGACGAATACCAACAACCACTCAGCTAAACACCGGCGAGGGTCAAAAGGTCAACGTTAACCGCCGTTTTCTTGATTAAATATAAACTTCCGAGAATAGATAAGGGTAGTTTAGGCATGTGATATAAAGACAAGGTCAGTTTAGTCATTTAAGGAGGCAGTAAGTTATTCTCCTGGTATAGAAATTAAGGAGGGGAAGACGATTGTCGGTTCGTTTGTCTTAAGCTGAGGACCTTTTTTTGCTCTTTTGGTAGGACCCACTAAGGGCCCCAGCATTTGGACTGGCGAGGCATAGGGAGTTAAAAACGTGACCGGGCGAGGACCCCACTTTCCGCAATTACCCAAACAACCGCCAATTATATTCTACCAGGTGTATGCGTACAAGGATGAACAGTGGTCCAAATGCCTGGACCCCTTACCTCGAAGTGTGAGCCTTCTTTTTTTAACGAAAAATTCATTCTGATAAAAATAAATAATTTATTTTTTTAGAAAATTTTTAGGTTGTATAAGAGAGTTGAGATTAGACATTTGTAAAAAAATTATAATATGTGATAGTTTTTTTTGTTGTAGTATATTTTTTTGTTTTATACAGTAATATAAAAAAGTTTTATATTATTTAAGTTAAAATTGATTAGTTTTTAACTGATTTTACTACACTTTTTTTTCTTCCTTTCTTTTTTCCCGCTAGCTAATCACCCTTTTCATAGACAATATCAATGATCTTGCAATTGCATAACCACTCATGTCACAGGTACAAATAATTATTTATAGGATGTTTAGAAATATGGTGGGAACCATTTTTATTGTAGCATATGAGAGTTTTACATTGTAGCATATTTTTTTATTGTTATTGTAGCATATGAGAGCTTTATATTGTTCATAACTGAGATTGTGGTGGGAACTGAGTGGTTCCCACCACTGCTAAACACCCCTTTAGTAACACACTTGCAGCTTGTCAAAAATATAAACATACAAATATTTGACACGACAAGAACAAACATACATAATGCGCTTTTTTTAAACCTTCTATATAACCTATAAAAAGCTTTCAATTATTTGAAAATTACCACAATGTAGCACAATCCACCCACATTACATTTTTTCCAGGTAATCTGGTGGTTCACAAAATCTCGATATTATTAAGACCGAAATACTTCTATGAAGGAAATACGTGACTTTTGTAGTGGAGTGAGAGAACCTTTACATACCATTATCAATATGTTACAAATGTGAATTATTTGAGCACGAGTTGATAAAGATCTTGCTCTGAAGAAATTTTTTATTAGGAAAAATTACATATTACGTAGCACTTTTAAAAATATGTTCATTCATGTCATATTTAAAAAAGTTGTGACACATTATTAAAATGAGGAATTTTCATATATGTTATATTTTAATATTTTCTTTTTTATAAATATCACGTATGTTTGTTTGTAACGCAACTTAACATATAATATGAATGATAGTATATCGTAAACTTTTTTAAATGTAACGTAATTAAACATAATTTTTAAAAATATGAGATAATGTGTGATTTTTCTCCTATTGGATGTGTCAAAAGGCCCAACACATCCCTTTTGATCACAGGCTTATGACGGGCCTACGTCTAGCTTTGTAGAGCTGGCTTTTTTTTAATTAACCAAATCAAATATCCGTTTGGCTCTTATCTCATATATATATATATATATATCTTTAAAAAACGTTTACGTGAAAAATAAAGTTACATTTCCTTTTTTTTAAAAGCAAGTTTACTTATATATATATATATAAATATATATATATAAAGGTTAAAAAACAAAACGTTAATGAATTAGGCAGCGAATTTGTTTAACGTGTTATATATATATTAATATATTGTAAGATCTTATATATAAATAAGATTTGGTTCAAAACCATATATATATATATATATATATATATCTAAATATAAATTTAAAAATAAATCATATTTATTTTTAAATAGATCTTAAAATTAATTAATTAATTAATTAATGCTCTGTTAAATGTGACAACATATATCATATTATATTATGCGTCACAAAAAATATTTTTCTGTATCACATTAATATCTCAAGTGTGGAATAATTAATTTAGAATTCAATAATTTTAAATTAAATATGTATAATTTATTTTATGCATTAAATCCAATATAGTGTTTTAGATGTGGTATTGGGGACTTATGGACCTATAACCCAAGCTCCAATAAATTTGGCAATTAATTAAACTCTTTGATTAATATGCCAAATTTATTAGTTTTAGTATTATTTCACTAAAAACCTAAAGCTGAACTCTTGAGATTATAGTAAAATTACTCAAAGAAAATAAGCGAGTAGCTCATTGATATAATCATTACATATAAGTCAGTCCTTCATAAATAGTTCATAATAAGAGTTAGGTATAATTTTCGTTTACCTCTCTTATTATATTTTTATCCTTGAGTTCCAATAATTCTCTAATGAGTTAATTCATAATCTTATTATGAACGAGCGCTCTACTATTCAAACCTCGAATTATCACTCAAGAGAACTATTTTTCTAACTTCCATAAGGAATGAATGGACTCCATATCTATATAATATTATTCCCAGCTATTTATTACATTATGTTTCCAAGATGCTAAGTTATGATCTGTGCTTAGATAAACCTTACCATGCAAGTCAAAAAATATAATGTCATAAATAGGAGTCTAATAAATACTCAAGATTAAGACTGTCAAATATATGATTATCATAGTGATAAATTTGAATACTCTATTTATAACGGATGATTATTAGAGATTCACAAATTATCTGGTCAAGTCCTATATAATCTCATTATATAAAGTACCTCCAATCCAATGTCTCTACATTAATAGCCTGAATAATGACTATTTCATTCTAAATAAGATTAGATCGTACTTGTAATATTTAATTAAAGATCCTAAACTTTAATTAATTATTATGGACTATTTAGATTATTATTTATAAATTTAATCCCTAAGCATATAACACTTATATGCTAAATTTATAGTGACATAAATAATCATGGAATTTTTTCGATGTTTATAAATGTATTCATAACAAATATAAGCAATCAAAATAATAATAAATGTCACTTTATTTATTTATTAACAATATGTATAATATCACAGCTTTTAGGACACTAAACTCAACACTTAACCCCCATAGCCTTGGCAAATTTCACTGCGACATGGCCAAGCCCACCTAGGCCAACTATGCCAACATGAAGACCAGGCTTGTCAAGTCCATAACACTAGGGACTATAAACTGTGATCCCAGCACATAAAAGAGAGGCCACAGCGTCAAGAGGTAGGTTGTCGGGAATGCGAACAACAATGTGCTCGTCGGCCACCATTGCGTCAGAGTAGCCTCCGTAGGTGGTGGTGCCGTCATAGTAGGTGGCTCCGTAGGCCTGTATCATCTCGGAGCAGTAATTCTCGAGGTCACTGGCGCAGCTTTCGCAGGAGCGGCAAGCTCCCACCATGCAGCCCACGCCCACTTTGTCGCCCACTTTGAACCTTTGCACTTTGCTTCCCACCTCTGTCACTCTGCCAACAATTTCATGCCTGTAATATATATATATATATATCAATATGAAGATTGTACATAAATTTAACAAAGATCTCGCCATTTAAAATTATGTATAAAAAAGGTGTCATGCTAAGGTTATTAGGAAACTAAAAATAACTTCATTTTTTTGTATAAAAAATCCTAGTTCTAGGAAATGAGGTCTAGCTAATTCTATGAAAATAGAGCTCCACTGATCAGTATTGCCAAGTTTATGAGGTTTTCTTAATGTATGTATTACAGATTATAGAGAGATCTAAAGTGAGTAGTGGTAAAACCAGAAAAAAAATTTCTGGAGGGGGTTAAAATTTAGTGGACAATCGAAACTTCTTTGAAAGATATACTTGAAAACTTTAATTAAAAATTTTTCAAAGGCCAAATGGCTCATCTTTCCCACAATAAACATAAAAAATTTTTGAATCTTTTATGTTAAACAATTTTACAAAAATATTAAATCATGAATCTTGATCGATCTAATTTTGATTAATCAAAATAAAAAGAAAAAAAAGAAAAATAGATCATACCCAGGAACAAGTGGATAGGTAGAATTGCCCCATTCATTCTTAAGCATGTGAATGTCCGAATGACATATCCCACAATACAACACTTTGAACCTTACATCTTTCTCTCCAGTTACCCTGCAACCAAACAGCCACACAAAAAGAGAAATTTAGATTTACAACACGATAAATTATTCTTGAAGAATTTGAACTAGAAAGAAAAACAAGATTCATGAAAATTAAAACCTTCTAGAGAAACCGAAAGGAGATAGAAGACCAGAAGAATCTCGAGCTGCCCATCCAAAGGCCTTCTTTGTGATGCTCTTTTTCGTAACACTTGGCCATTTTCTTGAATGATATTGCCAACAATTGAAAAACCAGAGATACTTAACATTGAGAGAGAGAGAGAGAGAGTGACTTCACTTTACAAATATGAAATATTACATGGCCGCTTGCGGAATGTTTGTTGTGTATATATAGCAAAGACATAAGCTACGTGTGTGAGTGAAAATGTGAACATATATGTATTTATGATGACGTATTGGCTGAGCAAATCAAGGAGGGACAATGAAATACAAAGGAGCAATCTTATTTATTGGTAAAGTATGATTACGCCAGATCAGAGAGTTCACTTTGCAATTGCAGGGCCACTTACGGAATGTGTGTTATGTATGTTTATGGTTATAATGACGTAACTGCCAAGTCGGAATTGGTGTGTATACTGTTGACGTATTGGCTGATCAAATGCGGAGGGACATGTATGTATTGGTAACGTATTCGCCGAACAGGAGGACAAGGAAAACAACAAGAAAATATTTCTTGGCGGAAAAGATTTCCCGTAAAAGGTGAATTAGAAAACTAAAAGTACATATGATTTATTCTAATTAATACCTTTAATTAAGTTTTTTCAAAATACGTTTTGAATTAACTTTCATTCAAATAAAAATTTGGGTTCCCATTTATAAAAAAGAACCATTCATGTTCTTATTTAATTAATGTATTTAATTAACAACCCATGTGAAAATTACATGCAATTAGTTGAAAGTAGAATTAGCAATAAGGAATAAATTTTTTGATTCAACAGAATTTTGCAAAATTTAAATTGGCACATTAATAATTAAATTTGATACAATTATATTCGTTAAAAATAACACCCTGTTACAAAGTCCTAATGAATTGCTTTCTCTTATTTCAGATAAGGATGGCTTTGAATTCATACTCGAGGCCGAGGACATACTATCTTGTTGTTTGGAAATTGCCCAAAGAAATAGGAGATCTCATCCACTCAAGGCTCTTTATGTTGGATCAAAATCCAATATATATGGGCTAATATATTAAATAAATGTGAATTAAAGGCTATCAATAAGGTTGCCCAATTAAAAGTGATCAATTTAGGTTTTGGGCTTTTAATGCATCATTAAGTGTGGGCCTCCTATGTGTAGAGACTAAAAATATAATTACTAATTTTATGATGGGCTAAATTGGTAATTAAGGATAATTGTTAGGGCTTAGCAATTATATAAATGGGTTGTGGTCCCCAAGTCAGTGTGTACATTATTTTTCTGTTACCCATCTACAGAAAGATTACAGAGCATTCTGATAAGGAGGATTTACGTACCAGACTTGAACGATCCCCAACCAAAAGACTCAAGAAACACATTCAATCAATGGATTCAGGTTTGCTTCCACATCTTATTAATATTCTTGATGATTTGACATGAATGATCGTGGGAAGTTGAAAATGTTCCCATCATCCATAGGGAAGTTGAAAATGTCTGCAGACGTTCGATTTGCGACTAGAGCTGAGACATTTGTATCTACCTCACAACCACGATGTACATACATTTTAATATTTTATTTGAGGTTGGATAACCTTGTCAATTTGCAAACTCTGGTGAATATCCCAACGAGGGAAATTACAATTTTCTAGATTCGTTGGAGAAACTGACCACTCCTACCAAACTAACAGTGAGTGGTACAAGAGTTAAATTTAACAATCTTCAATTTCTAGGCATTTCTCATTAAGAATGTAAAATCAGTTGTTATATTAACAATCTTCAATTTCTAGGCATTTCTCATTAAGAATGTAAAATCAGTTGTTATATTAAGCCGTCGTCAAATTTACAAACTACATCAGTTACCAGAAGACAATGAGTTTGGTTTCTACTAAGCTTAAGAATGACCGGATGGAAACATTAGAAAAGCTCCCAAATTTGAGGACCCTTGTTCATACAAAAAGGCTGATATGATTTAGGGGCATAAACTGTTCCTGGTTGTTGGTTTTTGTCCGTGTTTTACTCATTATTTTTTTATTCCCTGCGATTTATGTAGTTTTTAACAAGTTTCAGGTTGTCTTTTTTAGGAAATTCCATCGTTTTAAATGTTTGATCTTGTTATCCCACTTGCAGTCGTTTCGCTAGATTGTTAGCCATTGTGTCACCACTGGTTTCCTGAGTATGAAATGTTCATTTCATTTTCCAATATTTGTTGTCTTTCTATGATTTATTTTTCTTTATACATTCCTTTCGTTTCAAAGATTTTTGTTTCTTTCTTCTTTGATGTAGTTTTTGATTAGCTGCCGTTTTGATATCTTATAGTCGTTTATTACGTATTTGCATATTGTGGTTTTTATAGGAAAAAAAAATTGACGTAATATCTCCCTATGATCTTTTTCAATTATGTAATTTCCAGCTTCTCGTCATTTCTTTCTAATAGAATATACACGTGTTGATAGAAACAATCAAGATCTATTCATGTCAACTTCTTTTTTTTTTTCTTTTATTTTGATTTATGTCTTTTTTATTAGTGATTTTCATTGCTGTTTTGATAGCTTATTGTCGTTTATTTCATTATTAAAGTGTTGCGGTTTTTAAGACTATTGACGTAACAGCTCTTTTTATTTATTGCTTTTTTTTTTTTTAAATTGTTATGGTTCAACGGGCTTGTACTTTGTAACGTTGCTATGCTGATTCCTGTATTATTATCTTTTTCAAATATGTTGTTTGCAGGTTCTTCTCATTTCTTCATAATTGCATACTATTCTCATTGATTCTTATGTTTTTAGTTTTTTTTTTTTGGATTCATGTCGTTTTCTAAACAATTTGCTTTCCATGGTGATGTCGTTTCTATAAAACATTGTTATTCATTATATTCATGTCGTTTGAAAGTGTTTGCGGTATCTTCAGATTCAGATAATGTTCCAAGAAGAAGAAGATGTCGTTCATTATATTCGTTAGATTTTGAAACTTACTTTAAAATATGCAACGCACATTTAAATGTAACAAAACTTAAACATATGATATAAATGTAGTGGACATAAATAAACACATTTTTTTGAAGGTATGGCACATGTAATTTTCTCTACAGTTGACATAATCATCATCGTCCTTTTTTTTTTTTTTTTTCAAATTTGTCGGTTCCAGTTTTTATGTTGTTTCAGCATCCTTGTCGTTTCGTGCGATTATGTTGTTTCATTCGTTATACATGCCATCAAAGATACATATGCAACAATATGATGAAGATCAAACTCAGATTAGACAAGATGTAAAAAAAAAAAAAATGGTTAGCGTTTGATGAACATTCCAGAGAAGACAACCAATTTTCTCTAAGTCTCAGTTTTTATCTGTGCAGCTAATTATCTGATAATTATTTATTATATATATATATAACATATAATACATGTTCCATAGTATACTCTCATATCTTGTTACGCTTTTTTTTTCTCCTGAAAAATGTGAAATTTCAACCAAAACAAATTGTTGCAATCTTGGATCTAATAAAAACACCAATCCTTATTAAAAAAAGAACTGAAATCGATGTAAGAAAACTTCTGTTATGATAAATAAAAAGAGTGAAATGGACATAAATTAGTTTATCGTGCACTTTTCCAATTAAATGTGCGCATAGTTCAACAAATTGGATAACGTCATTCCTGTAAAAAAAAAAAAAAAAGAAAGGATAGCTCCACATGAAAGAATTTCCTTGCCTCTAGTGTTTGGTTCATTTGCATGCTATAATAATGAATATGTTGTCATCATCAGTTTTTGTCGTCTTAAAATCTTTCAAATTTGACCCCTTTTTTTTAATTGAAAATTCAAATTTAACTTTAAAAAGCCATGAATGTGCTAAAACCCCTACAAAAACACGGAAAAACATTGAATCATAACTATATCGAGATCCAAGCGAAAGACACCCATCGCCACCATAAATCGTGCTCTAAATCATTGGAACTAAAAATAGAATAGTTGCTTGTGTTACGTTTCTTTCCTTTTTTTTAATTCATGAATAACAGAAAAAATGCGTTTTTTTGGGATTATGGATTATTGTAGGCCTCCTAATCCCCTATGACAAGTTAACTTATTGGGCTAGATTAGTCCAAACACACTGATTTCTACATGTGACCATGCAAGTTAGAGCTCTTCTTTCTCTGTTTGCTTTGGCACTTTCTTTTCCCTTTTTTAATGGCACTTTAATTGTATTCGTCTCTAAGGAATCTACGCCTGATCATTAATTTTCCACAGAGCCGATTAAAAAAAAAAAAGAAGAAAAGATATTTATCTTGCATGAAGAAAAATACACTATACGCCTGTTGTGGACGTTGCACACACACATGCAATTTTTTTTTTTTGGGGTGCAAAATCAGCAACGTGACATATCTTTCAGCTTTACTTTCTTTGGTACATATTTGGTTCATAATTACACCGTATTGCCGTCAAAGTGTTTGGGAGCACCGCGTCAACATAAATTACTGTAACATGTGAGCATTTTATATTGTAGTTTTTTATTATATTATGTCAGATCTTTACACCGTTCACGGTTATAATTGATGGTTAAAACTACTTTTTCAAATGGCCTATTACAATTCCAACTACCTATCAAACTTCGCACACCCAAGTTTACATATAGTATGAAATGACACCCTTAAGTGAAAGTTTTCCACTCCTATGATTTACCCTTGATAAATTTTATGAGATTGAGTTAAACCATTCCTAATTAAGTCAGTACCTGGCTAGAATTGCTTGATATCATGCCAAGGGCAATATATTGGAAATTGCAGTTCTATGTGAGAATTGACAAGGAAAAAATGCTTGCTAAAAATGTAATTTAATCTCACTTTTATCCTCATTTTCTTTGCAAAAATAAAAAAAAATAAATATTGCTATTTACTTATGGGAGCGTTGTGGGTGACTTAGAGGACAAAAGTCCGGATTATTATCTTTAGCACTCTTCCAAAAAACATTGACCAATCCTTTTTCATGCAGAGGGATCAAAGTGCCTCTCAATTTACCTATAAACAAATAAGAATTCGCCTATAAGACTGAACAATAGCCCACCCCATTTCTCATCAACACCAAAGTTCATGAAATAACTGGAAAAGAAAAAAAATAAATTACATTAAATCAAAGAAAGAATCAGAATTTAGGGGGTGCCCACAGAATTAACTGTTTTGCTCATGTGGAACCCATAGAGCTTGCGTGTTGTGCTATACGGAACAAAAGAAGTGACCTTTTTTTTTTTTGGGTCTTTCTTTCCTTTCCCTTTTGGCTTGGTCGGCGCAGCATAACTCTTCTCACGTCAAGTTGACATTTAAGAGTGCAGTACAGGCATGATTTTGGGTGCACTATCTTGTTTTTTAAGGGTTTTATTTTTTGCAACTCATTACCAACCCCCATTTATTTATGTAGTTTTGATGTGGGTCTATCCCATTAAAAAAGAAGTTCTCTTCAAAGTTTCTATCAATCTTGGAAGGATTCTTTAAACTTATCCTACCAATTTGTGTTCAAAATTAAATAAGAGGGTCTAAATATGTGGTGGTACTATTAAACTATTTCTTTTGACTATTAGTGATAATGGCATGGTGGCAAAAATGTCCTATTTAGAGGTTCAAGTCTCCCATCACACATAAGAGGCTGCCTTATGACGAAAATGGGCTGGCCTTAGTCCGAGTGCGTGATCCTTTTTTAAGAAAAAAAATTATTTTCTTCCCTCAGTAGGATATTCCCCTGTTTATTTTTATTATGTTCCAAAGAAGTAAACTAGCACCGCCAATGGTATTAAAGCAATAAAAAAAATAAAAATAAAAATAAAAAAAGAGAGAGGCAATAATCAACAGGGCAAGGGAAGGAAGGACTGAAAGGACGGCAGTTTTTGTAGCGGTTTGAGTCTTTGAAACAAATAATAGGCTATGTATATACACACACGAGCCTACAGGAAAGTGCCTTATTGAGAGAGTCATAGAAACATACATATTTTGTTTTATGTTATTTTATTTATTTATAAACACAAGTCTTTCTGTCTCTTATTTGTCACCTTTCACTTGTCATACTTCAACTCCAAAGCTTTTGCCTTGTTGCCTAATGTTACCATTGTCCATATTTCTTGCTCATTCCTATTCTTTACTGTTTGTCTTCTTCCATTACCAGCAGTCCTTTTTAGACAACTCCAACTCATTGTTTTTCTTTTAATCAGCATCTTCATCATTCCTTTTTTGTTCTCTCCTAAGATTCCTTCACAACGTTCCTAGTCGAGGACTTGGCAAATAATGGAACTGATTGAATTATTATTCTAAGCTGTGTTCAAGCCATTTTTTTTTTCATTTGCAGTCCTTAAGGAAACTGTATCCTGTTTAGCTCTCCAGCAACTGGAATTTCAGGTAAAGTTTTCTTTCCGAGTCATGTCATTAGAGGGAAAAGGGAGTTCGAAAGGTGCGAAAACCGAACATTCATTATCTTGTATGCATGATCTGTTTTATCACCTTACTGATGGAACTTTTGTTTACTTTGTTACATTTGTTGCTAAGTTTTTAGACCTCAGATTTCGTAGATTAGGACTGAAGTAACTTGTGATTAGTTATTTATTCTGTTTCTTATGTTTTATGCATGTCCTATGTGACATAGTGTAAAATGTTGTATAGTTTAAGATCTTGCTTGTTCATTTATGAATTAATTGTACAAAATTGTGTTTTTGGTTTGGAAAAAAGGGTCAGAAAAGTTGTGTGACAAAATGATGTGATCTTTTGTATAGGACATATCAGCAGGATATAATGTTTTATGACGATATTACCAATTCTATTTATTTTAAGTATGAATTTTAGACCAAGTCATCTAACTCTTGTGTTTGCCTTTTCTTGTTTGACATAGGATTTGGTAAAAAGAAAGACATTTTGGAATCATCAATGGCATCATCTTTGGAGGATCTTCTTGCAGAGGATGGATTCAGAGGAAGAAAATCACTGGTCAGGTCGAGAACTTCCTTCAAATCGGAGTCACCCAGTCTGCCAGCTTTCCCTTACCCTGACAGACTCAAGAGAGATATCATGCCAAGGGACAGGATCAGGACAGAGAGAACGAGGTCCGACTTGGCTCGACACAGTACTCAAGGCGAATCACCGGTGTATCGTGATACCGTTTATGGTGGTGCCAGACCAAGAGACACCCTTGTTAGAAGAGACAAGATTTTTGCTGGTGGGGCAAAGAAAGAAGTTAGAGATGATAAGCATGAGACTGGACAAAAGTCTGAGATAGTTGAGGTTGGAGATGAAGAAAAGAATGAGAGAGTAAAGGACATATATTCTAATGAAGAGAAGTACAACTCCAATAGGTTTACTAGGGAAATGGAAATTAAGGACAAGAGTCATGGAAGAAGTTCCAACAAACATGTGCTTGGACGTCGGAGTTTTAGTGACAACAACATGAAAAGCATGAAGCAAAAACATCTGAATTCAGATCGTAATAAAGCCTCATCAAATGGAAAAAGCTTCGAGGAAGCTCAAGTCAAGAAGTATGAGAATGTTGTCAATCCAGTTTCTGAGCCTCCACTTGATGAGGTTGCAATCCAAGCAATGGTTTCGATCCTAAGCGGATACATCAAACGGTTTCTTAAGGACAAGGAGTTTAGATCGACGCTTAGGGATAATTGCCTCTCATCCCTTGATTTTGTTCAAGTAGGAGAGGGAAACAATGAAGGCAAAATCATAGCCAAGCTTGAGCAAGCGATTGAAGCGATAGAAACAGCGGTGGAGGAGGCTACGAGCACGAAGGATCTGAAGAAAGCCGCGTTACAACTCTGTGTCATTGTGGGGCTAAATTCAAGTGACTTGAAAGATGGATTCACTTCTGGGGTTCCTAATTACAAGCTGTCAGCTTGTGCTCATCTCTACTTAAGTGTGATCTACAAGATGCAAAGGAAGGACCGGGTCGCCGCGAAGCATCTCTTGCAGGTCTTTTGTGATTCCCCAAATCAGGCTCGCGCAAAACTGTTGCCTGAGCTGTGGGATTATCTGTTTTTTCCACATCTTTCACACTTGAAAGTGTGGTACAACCAAGAGGCAAATTCTTTAGCAGACTCACCAGGAAGGCCAAGGAAACTTAAATTCCTTGAGAAAGTGTATTATGAGATAGTGGATTCTGGGACTTTCCAATTTGCAGTTTACTACAAGGATTGGCTCACAGAGGGAGTTGAGACTACTCCTATTCCATTGATCCATGTTCCGTCGATATCTATACGGGAATTTCAGAAGGGAGGTAGTTCTCATGATCATTCTTCTGAGCTATCTGGCTGTCCTGTTGATTCATTTTCACCCCAAACAATGATGGTCAGTAAGAAATTCTACAACGCTGTTTTTAGCCATTCAAGTAAGCCCGGACCTGAAGATGGAAGGGACACGGAGAATTCCAATAATTGTATAAGAAGTTTTGATGGTTCTGCCGTCGTCAAAGGGACAGTTAAGGAAACTGATAGAGATGTGGAGGAAGATTTCATCAAGGACGCACCAGAAGATGATCTCTTTCCCGTAAGTAGTACCAATAATTTTAAATAATATTAGGTGTGTCAACTTTGTCTGAATTTTTTTGATACAAACATATATAGCATGTGAATTTTTTTATTAGTAGGTGTTTAAAGATTTGTCACCTATAGCATATTTAACTTACATTGATCAGTAGCAAGATGACAACTCACCTATGTCGGTATCAAAAAGCTGATAAACCGTTAGTACACCTAGTGGTACTCTTTTTTAAAAAACTTTGCATTTTTTTTTCAAACTCAGTGCTAGCTTATAGTATTTTTAGCACTCCTTTTTAATATTTATGAGAGAAGCAATGAATTTCATGCAGGAGAATGGACTCTCAGTGACTTCAGAGGAAAAATGGAGCTTTCGTGAAGAGAGGGTTTCAACAGGAAGAGATTTCAATGAGAAATTTGTTAACTCAGTGACTTGTCAAGAAACAGTAGAAAACTGTCAAATGATAAATTCACCACAAGATACAAAAGAGAATGAGCTTACTCTAAAAAGGCTAGCAAAGTCTCTTTTTGAACTGCAACAGGGAGACAATGAAGCATCACAAGGTAAGTTAACTTTCTTCTTCTTCTTTTATTTTATTTCCTTTTTTTCCCCCTGAGAAATACTTTTAGATCTCCTGCCTTAAAACAAAAGGCGTCGTCATTATGCCTGTTTTAGAATACATTGTTGTCACAATCAAACTTTTTATGTTTGTAATTGAAAAAACTAGAAAGAATCACATATAGAATCCACCTTCTCCATGTGCTGTTCTATTGAAAGAATCACATATAGAATTCACCTTCTCCATGTGCTGTTCTTTTTTTTTTTTTTTGAGCACAGAATTGCGCGGAGTCAACCTCAAAGAAAGACCCTCTTCCCCAATCATTCCCCAGGACTTCCTTTGCCCTCTAACAGGACAGTTATTTGAAGATCCAGTGACTTTAGAAACTGGTCAAACATTCGAACGTGAGGCAATCAAGTCATGGTTTGACCAAGGAAACAGAACATGCCCAGTAACAGGAAAGCCCTTGGAATGCAAACTTGTCCCGTTCACAAACTTGGTCTTAAAGCGTTTGGTTGATACATGGAAATCACAACACTGTAGAAATCTCATAGAACAACTAAGAGAGGAGAGTGAGACAACCACTTTGGTCTTAGAACAGCTTCTCCTTGCTGGTACTGCTTTCACCAATGAGGAAAGAATCAACAATGCAAAACAACTTATTTCCCTTGGAGGCTTGCATTTTCTTCTTCAAAGATTTCGGTGTGGAGATCTCGAGGAGAAGACACGTGTTGCAGCACTGTTGGTATGTTGCGTGAAAGCGGATTGGGGTGTCAGGAATCGGATAGCGAGAGACGTTGACAAGAAGTGTGTGCTTGAGCTGCTTCATAGCAAGCAGGTTAAGGCCAGAGCAAATGCGGTGGCCTTGTTGATTGAACTGATTTGCCTCAGGAGGTTTGTGATAATTTTTTCATTGTAGAGTTTAGAGGACAGTTAAGATAAAAGAAAAAAGTTCTATCATGTCACAACTTTATACAAGGCTTTGTTTGGTAAATTCTCTGATAGTTATTAGACTGAAGAAAATATGTTATGTTCTAAATAGGATAAGAATTGGGATTCCAAGTTGTCTAGTATTTTTTTTTTTTGCCAAAACGTGCTTGTAAAACTTGTAATTCACCCATAGAAAGTAAATCATATCCTCACTTGCACAGAAATTCATAACTTGGAATCATAATCATTTGTCCTGTACAATAAAGTTTATTAAAGTCTGGGGCTCATCAATTTCACACTCATATGCTTCTCTTTTATGAATGATTCAAGACAGTTCCTTTTTTCTCATATATAATTATTGACTGGTCTGACTTTTTATTTATTTATTTAATTTTACAGGAAAAGGGACGTTATAGGATTTCTTAGTGGACTGCAGGACGAACATGAAGGAATGGAGAGTACAATGCATGTTCTGCTTGTTTACCTCCAAAGTTGTCCACCACCCCAAAGGCCTCTAGTTGCCGTGCTTTTGTTGTACTTGGATGTTCTGGTATTAGCCCAAAATCTCTATCTCTCCCTAGTACATAATGCCTTTTGCCATTGAATTCCAAGAAAGCAAGTAGTTGTAAAAACACTAGACATTGATTAAAGCATATTTCTATAATTCTTTTTTTTTCTTTCTTTGATGATTGTAGTGATTAATAGACATTGTGGCTACTATTATAGGTGGAACCTCGGAAGTACAGCATTTATAGAGAAGAGGCAGTTGATGCCATCACTGGGGCACTTGATGCTAGTTTGGCTAATGAGAAAATCCGAGAAAATTGCTGCAGAGCGCTTCTTGTCTTGGGAGGTCGTTTTTCTCCCTCCGGAAAATTATTAACAGAAACTTGGATTCTAAACCAAGCAGGATTTATTATCAAATCCGAAGAAAATCCACCCGAAAACGAAGAAAAGGGTTCATTACTAGATGATGCATCTTCATTGGTACATGTCATCACTTTGATCATAATTAGCTTTCTAAATTCGACAAATAAAATGGCCTAATTTACATTTCATATAGTTGTTTTGTTAGGTAGGAATTAAATTTCATGTGAGTTTATTCCAAGAACTTGATTTATGCTAATTAAGAATGAAATGAACCTAATCCAATTCTGTTTGATCATCCCTTTGAGATATATGGCCTGATTTTTATGCTACAATATTGTAGGATGATGAAGAACAAAGCAATGAGGAGTGGTTAAGGAACTTGACTACGTCGCTACTTGTTAATGGAAAAAGGTCATTTTTAGAAGCCATTTCCAAGTGCCTTGGATCAGAAGAAAACTTGGACTTGGTCAAAGTCTGCTTAACCACTGTGGCGTGGCTGAGCTCTTCACTTGCTTCGATGTCCGAAACTGAGCTTCACCTTCCGACCTTCTGGGTTCTCATTTCGTGGCTAAAGGAAAGCCTCGAAAACGGTCATGAGGTTGAGCACAAGGTCCTTGCCTCATGTTCTCTACTCAATTTCAGCAAAATTTCAGGTCATCCTTTTTTTTTTAACTTTAAACTTACTTATTGATTTATAGATCCTTTAGGAATGTAGTTCAAACTAAATATTTAAACCAAAAGTAGTTTGAAATTTAAATTTTGTGAGATAAAACGTTGTGACAAAGTTGTGGTTTAAGCTGCGTTCCTAAACTGCCTATATTTTTTAACTTCTTGTTTACTTTTTACACTGAGGAGAATTTCCACATTTGTTGTGTGTGACAGAATGTAGAGTCCTTCTTATGTCAATGGCAGAAAATATCAGAGGTCCTCTCGGAAGCCTTGTTGAAGTAACATGGACTGCAAAAATGCTTCTCTCCATCATTTCAGGGGAAGCTTTGTAACATAGTATATATAAATATGTCCGGTTCACCTGTAATTGTTACAATTTCGCAGTTACTAACATTTTCTTCATATATAAAAACCACATCATGCCCTCCATAGATAAGCAAAGCGCCTCTTTAGACTTCCCAAAAAGGAAAAAAAAAAACCGCTTTTAATATTTTTAAGCCATCAAGTCAGTTCTGAGATGAAAAGAGCAAGTTTAAGAATAAATTACAGCAATATTAGCGAATGATTAATCCTTTAGGAAAATGCATTATGCTATACTTTTGCGTATATTATTAAACTACTTCTGTATTGTTTAGTACTGACATGTCTCAATATAGATGGTGTCATATGGCCTGAATTGAACTTTTGATCTAGATGTATTGTTAAAATTGTTATAACTCGTCATGAATATAGGGGAATTTAAAAAAATAAATAAAAAAGTTTGCCAGAAATTTTTGATCTAGAAATGTTTGCTAGAATGATCGCAATGGTAATATAAGACAATGAAGGCCATATTAGCCTGCAAATTATGCACAAATTTTTAAAGCGAGAATAACTAGAAGGATTTATTCTTCACTATGATCAATTAAAATTGTTGACTTTTATATCTCAAAAAAATAACAATAATAATACTGACTTTTTTCACTAGCCAATCCAAATTTAAAATGGATAAACACTTGATCATATCGCTTTCCGCTCTATATTAAACTCTAACAGAACAATAATGCTATATTATTAGATGTATATTATTCTATCGACCCACAACTTTGAAAAAACCAAAACATATACGCATTTCAACTAATCATCTCCCTTGGTTCTTCCTTAATTGGAAAATCAAATAAACCCTCCAATTTTTGTCCTCCAAAAGCATGAGCAACAAAAATTTCCTTCCCAGTATTTTTGTTGCTCTCTTCATCACTTTTGACATTTACAGCCACTCTTACCCCATTCTTTCTGTGCTCTATTTCAACGGTTGGCTTCTTGAAAGGCTTGTTAGGCACAATGTCAAGTTTATCCTTTGACTTGACGAGGCGTAGATGTTTCTTCCCGTACTTTGCCAAGTGTCGTTTCCTCCTTTGCTCCGCGCTCTCGTTCTTGTAGTGGGACCCCATGTGAGCCGCAAACGTTTGTGACGTCATAAATACCCCCTTGCATTTGGGACACGTGTATGGTCCGTATTTCTTATACGGTAGGCTATGGGTCCGCCCATCACCGTCGACTTTGTTTTGACAGTAAGCCTCAGAAATATTATTATTGCCTTGATCATGACAAATTTGGTTATATTCTTCATTTTGGGTAGGATTTGGCTTTTTGGCTCCAGGAGAGAAGGGAACATTCAATGGTTGAGGATCAGGAACTTGGTTAAATGATTGTTTTTCAGTGAATGTAGAATGATTTGTTTGATTTTGGTGATGGGTTTGGTCTTGCTTAATCCAAGCACCAAAATTATTATGGGGTACCAAAAAAGGTTCCCTAGTAGAGACTGAATTGATAAGTTGGGTTCTAACGACCTCTCGAGTTCTCAGAACTTGAGTGACACAAACTTGACCATCTAAGTGACCAATTAATGATGACATTGACTCGTTTGGCAAAGGAAAATAGTCAATGTTAACGGTTTGAACTAGTTGGATTCTTTGTGGTACAAGGCAAGTGTCCCTCACAAATTGTTTTGTTTGATGAAACCCCATAGTGGGTTTAAAATGGTTAGGCTGAGAATTAGCAAAGAAATTCTGATTTATGTGATCACATAAAATAATATTTGAGTTGGGTGTATGAAATTGACCACTCATAGATTGTCTTTGGAGGCTTAAACATGATTGGTTGGAATGGGAATTGAGATTGGAAGAAAATGCCATGGCAATACAATAGATGGAGAAAATGAAAATGAGAATAAAAGAAAATATTGGCTGACAAAATGCTAAGAACTTAGGACGGGTACATGATTTTTTGTTTTTTTAGCTATATATACACACAGATAAAATTAGGGGTGACTGTAAGCATTTTTTTTTTCCGGTACAATTTTTTTTTAACAAATTTTCCAATATTAGTATGTACAGATTTGAATTGGTCGAATAACCAAAGTATGCAATTGATTTTTTTTATTAGGAGAAAATCTGCCCGTTTGGCTACAAAAGGTAAAAAGTTAAGCTATAATCGGTCGTACATTGACCGCTCTTTCGTTTTGCATGATATATGGAAAAATTGTGAAATTTATTGACAGCATCCTCAAAGGGGTGTAGAAATTGATTTATGGCCTTTCTAAGGAAATGGTTTGCATATAGATGTTTCTCTAAAATGGGAAAAAATCCCAAACCTCATATAGAAAACAAAAAAGTCCCATTTATGCAGTATTTCTATACCAACGTGGAGGGTCCCAAGTCCAAAGTCAATTTTCGGATATTGCATTAAAAAAATGTCACAAATGGATTCGAATTAGTGATTTGATTTAAATTAGTGTGATTTGAATTAGAATTTGAGTTAGTGATTTGAATTGTTATCCGCATTAGTGTTTGGATGTTCATTTAGGTTTTAATCTAAGTATGAAATAAAATTGAAATTTGTGTTTGAAGAGGTAGTGAAAATAGTTTTTGATTTGTTAACAAATCTAATAAAATCTGAATGTTAATAATCTTAACAAATATACAATATGGATCTTAATTTATTCATTTCTCACTAAGAACACAATAAAAAAGAATCATTTCACTTGGATATTAAATGAATAAGTTATGATTTTTTTTCTCAAATATAAGAGAGAGAATTTTAGTTTTTACTGTACAAAGATATCCGAGTATCAAAAGTTTAGCAGGGACGAGAACTCTAAAAACTTGGATTCTTGATACTCAAATGATTCAAATTTTGAGGGAAACAAATACGTATCCAAAGGATTCTTGATAGTCGAATTCAAATTTGAGTCCCTTGAGTCCAAATAATACTCAAAACAAACATACCGTCACTTTTTCGATGATACAGTGCATGCTAGGTCCCACTATATTGTATTGTTAATAGTAATGTTATAACCCTATAAAATTAAATAGGATAGGATGCAAGGAAATTCAAAATGAATACATGAATTTTTTTAAAAAATATACATATACAATTATATATTCTTGGGGATGAGTGTAAACTTTTTTGTTATATTTTTTTCAGGTACAATTTTTAATACAAATCTTCCAATCTTAGGATGCACAGATTTGAATTGGGCAAATGACCAAAGAATGCAATTAATTAATTTGTTAGGAAAAAAAGTGTGCCTGTTTCGCCACAAAAGGTAAAAAGTTTAGCGGATGCATATTAAATGCTCTTTTTGTTTTGCATATAATATAAAAAAAAAATTGTGAAATTTATTGACATTATCTCCTCAGGCTGGTGTTGGACATTAATATATTGCCATTCTAAAGAAATGATTACTATATAGAAGTTTCTCTAAAATGGAAAAAATCCCAAACCTCATATAGAAAACAAAAAGGTCCCATTTAGGCAGTATTTCTATACCAACGTGGAGGGTCCCAAGTCCCAAGTCAGTTTTCCGACGTTGGATTAAAAAAAATGTCACTTTTTCCAAGGGTGCATGTTGAGTCCCACTGTATTGTTACCAGTGGAGTTATACTTATATAGAATTAAATAGAATAGAAGGTAAGGAAACTCAGGACGGATACATGATTTTTTTTAAAAAAAAAATACATGTATAAATATATATTCTTAGGGATGAGTGTAAACTTTTTTATTATATTTTTTTCAGGTACAATTTTTAATACAAATCTTCCAATCTTAGTATGCACAGATTTGAATTGGGCAAGTAACCAAAGTATGCAGTTAATTAATTTGTTAGGAAAAAAATCTGCCTGTTTCGCCACAAAAGGTAAAAAGTTAAGCTATAGTCGGATGTATATTAAATGCTCCTTTTGTTTTGCATATAATCTAAAAAATATTCGTGAGACTTATTGACAGTATCTCCTCAGGCTGGTGTTGGAAATTAATATGTTGACGTTCTAAAGAAATGATTACTATATAGAAGTTTCTCTAAAATGGAAAAAAAATAACAAACTTAAATAGAAAACAAAAAGGCTCCGTTTATGCAGTGTTTCATCTCGCGGTTAAAAAATTTCACTTTTCCGATAAATCCGAAAAAAAAAAGTTATTACGCCCTTCCTTCTCTGAGAACTTTCATTTTATAAGATTTGTTTGAAAAAGTTTTCTAGAAGCTGCTTTTGTTTTTTTATCTAAAAACTATTTTTAAAAATATTTAGGTAATCTATCATGACTCATAAGTATTTTATCTCTATACAAATATTTTTAATCAAAGTTATAAAATATAATCTCTTAAAAAAACATGTCTAAAATATATTTTAAAACTTATACTAGAGTTATTTTTTTGAACTTAACTTAAACTAGAGTTTTAGCAGGCATAGAGTATTAGCGAGACATATAACATTTATATAACTTATTAAAAAAACTATAAAATTAATTTGATCTATTTAAATTTTTTTAAAAATATGATTCTAAACACTTAATAAAAAACCGTAATTTTGTTTTTCTCTTTCGAAAACACAAGCAAAAGCCCTCCCTAATGGCCCTAAACGGCATATAAGAGCAAGTTAATTTTCCTTATTTAATGCTTCTTTTTTTCTTTCTTTTTTTTTAAATGAAACCATATCACGTACTTTTTAATATATTGGCAATCTAGCTCTAAAAAAATATTATATGGTTAAACATAGTTGTCAAAATAATATCAAATTATTCAACTATTCTCAATATCGCTTTAAATATCAAATTATTCAAACAATAATTTTCTACTAATTAAGAGTGTGTTTATGAACATAATTAAAACTAATAAGTTGAAACCAAAACACTGTCGCATATGAAAGCTTTACATTGTAGCAGTTAAAACTAATAAACAACATTTTCAAATACACTCTAACACACATCCTGGCAATACCTTGGTAGAAACCTTAGCTGTCGTTTTATCACTTATTAAAGTTATTTATTTAGAGGGAGGGAAAAAAAAGCGAGGTACTCAAAACCCAAAAAAAAAAAAAAAAAAGCGAAACAAAACGAAATAAAAAAGGCAAAAATAGTGGTGCGAATGTCTTTAATTAATCGTGGCGTTCACCTGCTTATCGAAATTATATTCAGATTAATATCAGCCCAATATGATTTACCAAAGGGATCATTGTTGGCTTTACTCTTTAAAATTTTGAAGAGAGTCCCTTTTTTTGGAAAAACAAACAAAGGCATTCTATTTTTTTTTTTCATTTTGCATTAAAAATGCGAGAAATAAAATAAGGATATTTTTATATTTTTTTTTCTTTTTTTGTCCACAAGGTATGATGGGATGAGAATAAAATGTTTTTTAAATTTAAAAGATATCTTCATAGTTTTTAAACACACAAAACAAATTTAAATTTAATTAACACTACAAAGATTTATATATATATATATATGTATATAGCTCGGATGTATTTACATTTGAAAGTCTAGGAAATATCAACTAGACTCGTGAATTAGCCTTTTTAATAAAACTTATGATCCAAAAATAGTAACACTATATGTTAGGCCCTTCAAAAAGTATAATGTAGCTTTTGATTTAAGCTGATTTTCTGCTCTCTCTCTTCCGTCGGTTCAATCGTAGCAATTCTAACTTATATCCTCCTTTTCATGTAAATATATATATATATATATATTTATTTATTTATCACGGTAGAATCTCCTCTTTTTCATGGTTTTATTAAACTAAAAAATCACGCCAACGTGTAGCACGTATATATTGAAGAACTATACGTATCTACCATTAAACAAAATAATAATTTCCAATACCTCATTCTCTTTAGTTTTATAGGGCTCCTAGATCAGGCCATATATAATATATTCGACTAAATACAAATTAATTAGACTCACGTGGAAAATTTATCGTCCACGGCCTAACAAAAATATTCCAAATTTAGTTATTAAAGCAAGAGTAAGAGGTAGCTTCAATTTTATTTAATCACTAAGCCATGCATAATTCGTATATCCATAAAAAATGTATTGTTTTGGGTTAAAAGCTCATTGGCTTCTATTTATCACGATAATATAATTAATATACGATACTATATTTGCTCGTAAATCGAATTCATGCGCGTGCTTTACATTAGAATTTTGAACTATTCCACCCAATAAAAGAAAATCCAAATTTAATTTATGCATGTTCGAAGATTTTTTTTGTTGAACAGTTCATTTAGTCATGAGATCTTCGAATACGATTTTATGCCCTTTTTTCTTTTGGAAGGAAAAAAAAAATCACATTGTAAGTATTGAGTAAACTGTCATGTTTTAATTTCTTTCAACGCAACATAATAGATTGGGGTTTCTAGGCAAAAAGTAGTAATTCTATATAGTAAATTTCTTGAATTTAAATAAATTATAATCTAGTGCTAAATATTGTTCTGCTTGGAGATTACGTCAAGTCATACATGTTATGCAATAGGAAGCTTGAGTTCAAATTAATATATATGGACGGAAAATTTGTTTACACAAACGATAATATATGAAAAATTTTTCTTAAAAAAGAAGAAAAAGAAGCAGCAACAGCAGCAGCTAGGCACAGGCTTAGAATATATATTTCTCCCTCTAATAGAAGAAAAAAATAAATATTTCTATCATAAGAAGGGCAAAACTATGGTAAGACCTTTTCAAAAAGTCTTACATATAAGAATCATTTTTTGTAATCGTTGGATTTAATCTAATGGTTCAAAATCTAAGTGTTATGTAAACAAAAATAAACACACATTTACTCAATTACTTTTTTATTTTAACAAATTAAAAAAAGAAAAGAAAAACCCTAAAACAAAAAAAAAAAAACCTCTCAAAGAAAAAAAAAAAATGCAAACTCTCATCTCTACAATCCCTCTGACCACCCCCACCAGTAATCCACTGGCAACAATCATCTGTGTAAAATCTAGCAATCTCTTGTCTTTGTAAACCCAACTCTCAATGAAACACCCCATATCCACCGCCACTCGCAAGGGGCAGGATCTTAACCAAAGAAAATGGAGGGCTGAAGGAATCGCGACCACTTCCGATTGGGTCATGCATCAATGGCATAACCCACGCAAGGGTGCTGAGAAATCACAAGGATAGTGGTGTCGATGACAAGACATGACCGATGAATGGCAATCCACGGAGGCGACTGAGATTGCGAGATGTCAATCATCGAGCTTCTTTGTCGCTGTGCACTCCAAACTCGATGGCAGCATGTCGTCAAAGATGACGCTGAGGCCAAGGCTTACGGGCATGATGAACACGATAGAGTCGGGACCTCCAATGACAAACGACAGTGAGGGAACTGCATGGGTACATCAGGGAGGACGAGAAATTGGCGACCTTTGACACCATGCTGTGTCATCAACTTTGCGTCGCCGGTGAGGTGAAGAACTCTGCTTGGATCTATCGGTGACCTTGGGCACTATTCTGTCACGCCCCGGAGTACGGGAGGTGACGTGACGGATTATTTGAATTAATTAGGACAAAAATTTAATTAAAATCAAGAATTTAGGGGTTAAATTAAATATAAAAATGTGAAAGTTTCAAAACAACATTTATAAAAGAATTCATAAACATTAAGCAGGTGAAATCATTAAGCGAATAATAAATAATAAAGAACCGCGAGTAAGGGTCCCACTGACCCACAACTTGTGCACACACATAGTACTGACAATATAATAATACAACCACAGTCCAAGCGTAAGGAAAGTTAAAAACATTACATGCCTTGTACAATTAATACAAATAACCTACTAATCCTTCTACTGTTCCTGAGTTCTGTCCGTTGAGTCATCTCTGAACCTAAATGGGAATCTACCTAGAGGGGCAAATTTAAAAACAAACAAAATGTGAGCGAAAGACTCAGTAGGACTATATTTTAATAAATCATTTAATTTAAAGAAAAGTCTCACTATTCAGGGAATTATTCAAAAGAATCCTTGAATAAATAAATAAATTTAGATAAAAACCGTTCTTACCCAAAACAGTTTATTTGGTCGACCAGAAATATCGTCATTTTCTTTTCCTAGGCAAACCATATGAATATCACCACTGTAGTGGCCTAGCTGGATTTCGAGACCTGCCCCCAAGGTCAATCGCTACACGACCCGATCTCTGATATGGCATCATGCCCTTGTGTTTATTTTCATCATTATTCAAAACCCATTTACCAAGTATTATCATTTACATTCATTATAAAGTTCATTATGAAGTTCATCTCAGTTCATGGTTTACAAAAAAAAAATATAACCGATAAATTCCATTTTCAATTAACCGTTGAAAATATTTTTATAGAAACCCTTTTCAAAGCCAAATAATTTTGAAACTGGGTTACCAAAGAAAGGGGGGAGTCCTACCTTGATACTCATGTCGGTGCCCCACACCGTAATCTCGGTCCGCTATACGTTAGCTCCGTGGAACCACGAACGATCCTAGATACACACTAAGTCGATCAACATCTAGTTCGAGACATTCTATGTTACTAAACCATTTCATGATGTCCTAGTGTGCCATTTGTATTTTTAAAATAATTTTATAAGGTTGGAATTTCAATCAGGGTTCAAAACAGTAAAAACGGGTGAAAAATCACAAAATTTCTCATGCCCTGCCGAACGCCCTACTTCGGCCTGCCAAACTGTGCAGTTTGGCTTGCCGAAAATCAAGTCCAATCGGCCGGACATTTTCCAGGTTTGGCCTGCCGAACGGATGAATCCGGCCTACCGAACACGAAGTTCGGCTTGCCGAACTGGAAAAACTCAGAAATCTCAGCCACGGGTTTTTTGTTCTCCCAAAATCCAAATCTTGATTTTAACCTGTTTTTCTCAAATCTCAGGCATGGAAAACATTCATAGATGATAGAAAAACATAATAGAACACTTTTGAACTCATTTAAACAATATTTAAACACAAAAATCCCAAAAATAAAAAAATGAGAGAAAATAAGGAAAAATAAAAAATCTTGAATCTAATCCGTTTTTCTTCAATCCAAGCTTAGATTCTAGGTGTTCTAAGTTCTTTTAAGTCAAATCAAAGGTTTTCTAAGCTCAAACAAACTTAGATTTCAAAAATACACGAAAATTAAAAATTTAGAAAAACTTTAGAAGTTTTAAAACTAACATCGAATCAAAGCTTTAAATCCACGTTCTTGGTTGCCATATCACGTCCCCGAGCTTCCTACGCGCTAACCCGAAGCTTGGACTTGAATTTGGCTTCAAAATCTTGAAGAAATTTGAGAGAGAAAGAGAGAAACCGAGAGAGAGAGTGAGAGAGGATTACAGGTGAGAGAGAGAGAGTCTCACACGGGAGAGAGGAGGAGAGAGAGAGTGAGAGCTGAGAGTGAAGAGAGAGGAAGAGGAGAGAGAATAAATAGAGAAAAACAGTGGGTGGTTTTACTGTGCGAAAACCAAATGCCACCCACGTTTTTGTAAAACGGAGTATTTTTAACATTTTACAAACTGTTCTGTTTTAAAACTCAAAACAACATTTTAAAACAATAAGAAATCATTAGAATTTATTAAATTAACAAAACAACCTAAAATTTAAAATTTAACCAAATGATCAATTAACGTTGAAACATTAATTATGGCACACTAATTCATCATTTTACATTACAATAACATTAAGTTAATTTCGGGGCGTTACAACTCTCCACCCCTAAAAGAAATTTCGCCCTCAAAATTTACATCTCATTTTAGAAACAAAATAAATGCGGATACAATTCCCGCATACTCGACTCTAGTTCCCAAGTGGCTTCATCAACCCCGTGACGCTGCCACACGACTTTTACCAATGGTATCTCACGACGATGCAAACTGATCACTTTCTGATCGATGATCTGAATTGGCACTTCCTCGAACGTCGTATCTTCTCGAACCTGCACATCACGAAATGAAACTACCTTACCCTGCTCAGGCGGACACTTCCTAAGCATCGACACATGGACACATCGTGAACATGAGAAAGTTCGGGTGGAAGGTCGAGCCGATAAGCAATCACACCAACACGCTGAGTGATCTCGAACTATCCAATATGCCTCAGTACAAGCTTTCCACTCATTCTGAACCACATAGTCCCTTTACGAGGCGATACCTTCAAGAGAACAAAATCCCCTGCCGCGAACTCTAAGGGTCTACGTCTTCTATCCGTATAACTCTTCTGTCAACTCTGAATTGCCCCCAATCGACCTTGAATCACAACGATTTTCTCATTGCTATCATGGATCTCATCTGGCCTAAGAATAACCCTGCCTTTCGATCTACCCAACACACCGATGACCGACATGGTCACCCATACAACGCCTCAAACGGTGCTACACCAATACTCGCCTGATAGCTATTGTTGTACGTGAACTCTGCCATATGCAAATATTTCTTTCAATTCCCGCTGAAGTCTAACGCACAGGCACACAACATGTCCTTGAGAATCTGAATAACCCGCTCAGACTGCCCATTAGTCTGAGGATAAAACGCCGTACTGAAGTTCAAATCTGTACCTAAAGCCTCCTAAAAACTCCTCCAATACTTAGCGTTAAACCTGGTGTCTTGATCAGAAGTGATGGACAAAGGAACTCCATGCAATCTCACTATGTTCTGCAGATACAAATCCCCGAGAATCCTCCTCGAACATGTCGACCTGAACGAAATGAAATGCACTGATTTCGTCAACCTGTCGACCACGACCCAAACTGCATCATGCCGTTGCTCCGTCCTCGGCAAACCTGTGAGAAAATCCATCGTCACATGCTCCTATTTCCACCCTAGAATAGGAAGCAGCTGAAGCTAATTTGCAGGCTTTTGATGCTCGGCTTTCACCTGAAGACACGTCGTACACTTGGCTACGTACTCTCGAACAACTTTCGTCATGCCTCTCCACCAATATTGCCTCTTCAAATCACGATACATCTTTGTGCTCCCCAAATGAACGGCGAACTGAGACCTATAAGCTTTGTCACCTCGATGATAGCTGGAACTGCAAGGCGCTCCCGAAAATATGATGATCCATCTGCATGAACTCTCCATTCTTCAAATTGCTCTCTAGGGTCGCCTCCACATGATATACCAAAACTTGATCATAGTCTTCATGGTACCATAGTCCATACTCGCATCCCTGCTCTAGTCCTCAAGAGCCAAACAAGCAAGAATCCCTGAAGACTTCCTACTAAGCGCATCTGCGTCCACATTAGCTTTCCCAGGATGATACTGCAACGCAAAATCATAATCCTCCATATACTCTATCCATCTCCGCTGTCTCAAATTAAGATCCCTCTGAGTGAATAGATACCTCAAACTCTTATGATCGGAGAAGACCTGAAATGACGCTCCATACAAATAACACCTCCAAATCTTCACCGCGTGAATCACTGCCTCGAGCTCCAAGTCATGAGTAGGATAACTTCGCTCGTGAGGTCATAGCTGTCTCGATCCGTACGCAACCACGCATCCATGCTGCATCAACACGCATCCAAGTTCGCGTCCTGAAGCATTTGCATAAACCTCATACGGCTCGTCACTGCTAGGAATAACCAACACTGGAGCTGAAGTCAACCGGTTCTTCAATTCCTGAAAAGCAAGCTCACATTCTTCATCCCACTCAAAGCTGACATTTTTCTGGATTAACCTCGTCAACGGAGCTGCAATTTTCGAGAAATCCTTTACAAATTTCCTGTAGTAACCAACAAGACCCAAAAGCTGTAAATTTCTGCTACATTCCTTGGTCGTTCCCATTCCACTATGGCTTTAATCTTGGACGGATCGACAGAAATACCATGCTCAGAGATGACATGACCCAGAAATTTGACCTCAGTCAACCAAAACTCGCACTTTTCCCTCTTGGCATACAACTGGTGCTCCCGTAGAGTCTGAAGCACGATCCAGAGATGCTGCTCATTCTCCTCCCAAGTCTTAGAATACACTAGAATGTCATCGATGAACACAATCATGAACTGATCTAGATACAGCCTAAATATCCTCTTTATCAAATCCATGAAAGCTGCCGGAGCATTCGTCAATCCAAACGACATAACCAGAAACTTAAAATGTCCATACCGGGTCCTAAAACCTATCTTGGGAATATCTTCTTCCTTAATCCTAAGTTGATGGTAAACTGATCGTAAATCAATCTTTGAGAAGTACTGCGAACCTGCCAACTGATCAAACAACTCGTCGATCCTAGTCAAGGGATGCTTATTCTTCACTGTGACACGATTCAGCTGCCGATAATCTACACACAACCTGAGAGTCCCATCATGTTTCTTAGCAAACAAAACCGGTGCTCCTTACGGAGATGTGCTATTTAGAATATACCCTTTATCAGCAAGCTCCTGAAGTTGCTTCCTCAATTTTTTCATTTCTGTCGGTGCCATCGGATAAGGTGCTATAGAAATCAGTGCTGTCCCCGAAAACAACTCAATACCAAACTCAATTTTTTGATATGGTGGTAATCCTGGCAACTCGTCGGGGAAGACATTCTCAAACTCATCAACCACTAGAATCGCTACACTTCCTCTCAAAGCATAGGGTTCGCACTCTAGATTCGCAAAAAAAGCACAACAAACCAGATTTCTTCGTCCTCCTAGACACGACTTCATGAGACACTCACTCATTAACCAATCACCACCACCCTGGTAGGTGATTATCGTCCCCCTATCAGACACTAGGGTTACTTTTCTAAGTTGGCAGTCCACAACTACATTATACCTGAACAACCAGTCCATCCCTAGAATTACATCATATGAGCTCATGGGGAGTATAATCAAATCACTTTTCAAAATCTCATCCCTAATCTTTATTTTGTAAGATTTACATACACAATTCACACACACCCGCCCCAAAGGAGAAGTTATGACTAGGGGTTCATTAAACTCTTCTATTTGTAATCCCAAGGCATGTACAAAAGAACTCAAAATGAGAGAATGAGAGGCCCCTGTATCAAACAAAACACGAGCTAAGGATTGAGAAACTAAGATCGTACCATCGATAACCGCGTTACTGGTATGAGAATCTGAACCACCCGATGCCATTGCATGAACCTGCACTGGTGCCTTCCCTTTTCCTCTTCCAACATTGCTAGGTCCTGGATTATTCTGCTGATACTACTGAGACAGAGACGACTGCACACTAGCTGTACTCGGTGCTCGATACTGAGGGACGCTACGCTGGAAATGTTGCAGCTGCTGTCCTCGTGCTGGATATGAAAACTGCTGAGGAGAGAACTGAGGATACTGCAACTGCAGATATTGTTGAGGCGGAGGTAGGGTCTAAGGCTAAGACTGACGACTGGCATCTTCTCCGATCTGAGATCCAAGACGGGCACTCCTGTTTGGGCAATTCCTCTTGATGTGTCCGGGCTGCTGATAAAAATGACAATAGAAGTTGTAGGGATTGCTGCGCCCGCTACCAGATGAACTGCTGCTACCACTGTTCACGCCACCCTGCTTGCTCTTTCCCGGAGTTGGACGGCTACTGGTGCTCTTCCTACCGCTCCTCTGTGATCCTCCTGAAGCTTTTGCTCGATCCTCACAATACTGCACATAATCATTTTCCACTGATATTGCTAACGACACAAGCTCTCCAAAACTCCTAAGTCGCAGAGCAACCACCTGTCGCCGAATAGGAGCCTTGAGCCCTTCCTGAAACTTAATGCATCTCTCACGTTCCGATGCCACTGCATATGGAGCAAACCTGGCCAACTCATTAAATCTTGCCTCATATTCCCGAACTGATAAATCACCTTGCTGCAATCTATAGAACTCAGCTGCCTTCTGATCTCTATACCCCTGCGAAAAATACCGATCATAGAACAGCTCCTCAAATTTGTCCCAACTGATATCACCACCGCTTTTCAAACACTTAGCTTGTTTCTACCAAGTATTAGCACCACCCTCGAGCTTATATGCAGCAAACTCCACATGGTACTCATCAGGCACACTAAGGGTATCCAAATGCTTCACGATCGAGTCTAACCAATATTCTGTCAACTGCAGATCCCCATTACCATCAAAAGTCAGAATAGACGCACGCCAGAATTCCTTAAAATACATATGCTCATGACCAACATCAGAATCCTCCGGTCTAGCCCTGGCTGCCATCTGCCGAAAAGTCGTAAACATAGACCTCGTCATACCCTCATCATTTTTGAACTCGACGTTAGTTGTCGAATGACGTCCAGGTGCCATCCTCTTACTTCTGAAAACAAAATTTTAGACCGTCAGAGGTATTTCATTATCATACCTATGTGTGCATAATTCCCAAGGTTCATAACCTTGGGCTCTGATACCATTCTGTCACGTCCCGGAGTACGAGAGGTGACGTGGCAGATTATTTGAATTAATTAGGACGAGAATTTAATTAAAATCAAGAATTTATGGGTTAAATTAAATATAAAAATGTGAAAGTTTCAAAACAACATTTTATAATAGAATTCATAAACATTAAGCAGGTGAAATCATTAAGCGAATAATAAATAATAAAGAACCACAAGTAAGGGTCCCACTGACCTACAACTTGTGGACACATATAGTATTGACAATATAATAATACAACCACAGTCCAAGCGTAAGGAAAGTTAAAAACATTACATGCCTTGTACAACTAATACAAATAACCTACTAATCCTTCTACTGCTCCTGAGTTCTGTCCGTTGAGTCATCTCTGAACCTAAATGGGAATCTACCTAGAGGGGGAAGTTTAAAAACAAACAAAATGTGAGCGAAAGACTCAGTAGGACTATATTTTAATAAATCATTTAATTTAAAGAAAAGTCTCACTATTCAGGAAATTATTAAAAAGAATCCTTGAATAAATAAATAAATTTAGATAAAAACCATTCTTACCCAAAACAGTTTATTCGGTCGACCAAAAATATCGTCATTTTCTTTTCCTAGGAAAACCATATGAATATCACCACCGTAGTGGCCCAGCTGAGTTTCGGGACTTGCCCCTAAGGTCGATCGCTACATGACCCAATATCTGATATGGCATCATGCCCTTGTGTTTATTTTCATCATTATTCAAAACCCATTTATCGAGTATTATCATTTACATTCATTATGAAGTTCATTATGAAGTTCATCTCAGTTCATAGTTTACAAAAAAAATACAACCGATAAATTCCATTTTCAATCAACCGTTGAAAACATTTTTATAGAAACCCATTTCAAAGCCAAATCATTTTGAAACTGGGTTACCAAAGAAAGGGTAGGAGTCCTACCTCGATACTCGTAATGGTGCTCCACACCATAATCTCGGTCCGCTATACATTAGCTCCGTGAAACCACGAACGATCCTAGATACACACTAAGTCGATCAACATTTAGTTTGAGACATTCTATGTTACTAAACCATTTCATGATGTCCTAGTGTGCCATTTGTATTTTTAAAATCATTTTATAAGATTGAAATTTCAATCGGGGTTTAAAACAGTGAAAACATGTGAAAAATCATGAAAATTTCCATGCCTTGTCGGCCTGTCGGACGCCCTGCTTCGACCGGCCAAACTGTGCAGTTCGGCCTGCCGAAAATCAAGTCCGGTTGGCCGGACATTTTTCAGGTTCAGCCTACCGAACTGATGAATCTGGCCTGCCGATCCTTTGAATCTGGCCTGTTGAACTGAAAAAACCCATAAATCCCAACTACGGGTTTTTGGTTCTCCCAAAATCCAAATCTTGATTTTAACCTGTTTTGCTCAAATCTCAGGCATGGAAAACATTCATAGATGATAGAAAAGCATAATAGAATACTTCTGAACTCATTTAAACAAGATTTAAACACAAAAATCTCAAAAATCCAAAAAATGGGAGAAAATAAGGAAAAATGAAAAATCTTGAATCTAATCCGTTTTTCTTCAATCCAAGCTTAGATTCTAGGTGTTCTAAGTTCCTTTAACTCAAATCAAAGGTTTTCTAAGCTCAAACAAACTTAGATTTCAAAAATACATGAAAATTGAAAGTTTAGAAAAAGTTTAAAAATTTCAAATATAACCTCGAATCGAAGCTTGAAATCCATGTTCTTGGTTGCCAAATCACGTCCCCGAGCTTCCTACTCGCTAACCCGAAGCTTGGACTCAAATTTGGCTTCAAAATCTTGAAGAAATTTGAGAGAGAAAGAGAGAAACCAAGAGAGAGAGTGAGAGAGGCTCACGGGTGAGAGAGAGAGAGTGTGTCTCACACGGGAGAAAGGTGGAGAAAGAGAGTGAGAGCTGAGAGTGAAGAGAGAGGAAGAGGAGAGAGAATAAATAGAGAGAAACAGTGGATGGTTTTACTGTACGAAAACCAAGTGCCACCCACGTTTTTGTAAAACAGAGTATTTTTAACATTTTACAAACTGTTGTGTTTTAAAACTCAAAACAACATTTTAAAACAATAAGAAATCATTAGAATTTGTTAAATTAACAAAGCAACCTAAAATTTAAAATTTAACCAAATGATCAAATTAACGTTGAAACATTAATTATGGTACACTAATTCATGATTTTACATTACAATAACATTAAGTTAGTTTCGGGGCGTTACAACTAGGCCATCATCGGAGAAGAATGGTGCCCTTTAAGAATTTTGTTTCAAGTTTATTTTATTTTACTTTATTAAGAAAATTTTGGTGTTCTTGAACTTATTGGACCGGTGAGCTCATTTGTTTTTCACCGTTGGATCCAAATCTAATGAGCAAAAAGGGATCTCATGTATAAGAATGTAACACCCAAGTTTTTTATTTAATGGCAAATAGAAAGTCTAACGTTATAATTGACAACAATGATATTATTATTAACATGCTCTTTAGTGATGTTACAGGTGACAGCGATGAGGGATTCGATGTACTAGGAAAAAAGTTCATGCCAATTATGTAGGAATTATAATTATCAATGATATAATAATGGATGATGTATTTTGTTTTGTTTAATTGAATAGAATATAATAACAAGAAATTAATTAATTGAATTGTTTTTACTTAATATATATATATATATATATAAATAAAAGAATATGTAAGTTAAAGTATATATATACCAATATATATGAAATACACGTTATTAATATAAGTTAAGAAGTTGGGCCTTGGGCTTTGCGGCAAAGTTTGGCCGTGAACAAAATTAAAAAAAGAAAAGAAAGAAAAGAAACAGAAAAAGATAACAACGTGGAAAATAAAAAAAAAGTTTCTTAGGGTTTTAGTCCACATATAAAATCTATATAAAAATCTCTTATTAGTAACCTTAGACTCGCACTTCATTCCTTCCTCATTGATTGGCTTTATGCTTGGTTTTCTTTAGCTTTATCAAGATTTCTAATTTTTTGAATTTTATTCATCTCAGTAAATGTATCAATTATTTAACATATTTATTTGATATTTTGGTGTATTCTATTAGTCTTGGAATTATTACTATCATCACATAGATTCTTTTATTATATGTATTTCATGTCAATTAATGATTGAAGATATTGAAAAGAGTTGATGATTTGGTTGTTTTGGCTAACCTCTCATTAAACCCTAGATTGAAGATATTACAAATTTTCATATATTTGTTATGTAGATATTTATGGGTGTATTTTATTATCAATTAGCATCATGTTAATTATGTGTTTACAATTTTAATTGAGGTTTTATTAGGTTATGGATTGGTATTGAATTTTTTTGATGCCTTATGCCTACTTTTCATATAAACACCTAACAGCTGTCATGTTTCAGTAATTTTTGATTCCATATTGCTTTGTTTATATTTTTCTTATATATTTTTCAAATATTAGACATCTTAAGCTTTCTTTTGGCTTTTCAATTGCTTGAATCAGAGTTTTCTTTAAATAGTTATGATTTTTCAAAGTTGACCCTGAAAGCTGTGTAATGTTACGCAGACCTGAAATTTAGATTGATTTTTGAGGACTTTTTCTTCATGCAAATTATTGTCAAAATATGCGTATAATATATCAAATTCTTTGTTTTTAAGTGTAGTTTCTCATGCCACTATATTTCACAGATTTAGAGTTAACATGAAATTATTATGAATTTTGAAGTGAATAAAGGTCATTCTACCTACTTTTGGGGATTATGCCCTAGGTTCATAAATTGTGATTTTGTGCTTACTGATGTTATTACATGATAATGTGATATTCAATGATAGTATGAGATGTATAAATGTTGTTACTAGTATTATTAGTGACTTATGCTCAATATAAATGTTTAGCATGAACTCTTCAAAGAAGCAAGCACACCAAAGACCCGAGTCGTTGTGTCACCTACCATAAAAGGTTGAGTAAGTCTAGAGATCAGGTAAGTACATCTCTCACCTATAATATAATTGTTCAAAGTTAAAAAGATTGATGTTAATGATATGTTATGAAGACGTTTTGAGATGAGGATTTTTAAAAATAAGAAAATTGATAGAAAACAATGAAAGATGATGTTATTTGTACCTTATTATTCTATTTGATGGAAACCTTTTTATGAAAACCTATATATATGTATTATCTATATTATTATTTTGATGTTTTAAAAAGACGTTGTACACTTGATAGATTGATGGTGATGATGGGTCCGGTGAGCGGACCGATTGGTGAGCGATCGCTTCATCTTTGTCACGGTTGATTTGGTGGTCGTTCTCTCACTCTTTCCATGGCTAGCGCACTATGACGAAGAGGGTACAATGCCAGGGCCCTACTATAGATATTTTGAAGTATTACTATATATATTATTTTAAAAAAGTATATATTTGTTTAATAATGAATTTATTTTATTAAACGTTGTTATTTGATGAAAATGTTTTGTGAGAGTTAGGGTGTACTTACTAAGTATTATGCTTACTAGATGTTTCTCATATTGCAGCTAGGAATAAGAGTTAGGTATGAGGATGGAGGAGCTCAGTGCTGGTGTATGCGTGGTGATAGAAACGGAATATCGGAGTGACACATTCTAAGTTAATGATGATTTAAACTTTTATTCAATTATTTTATGAGATTTCGCAAGTTAAAGATATTTTGTTAAGTTTAATGTTTTTGGTAATGTTGTAACTATATTTTTATTTTTAGATGAAGTTATTTGATTTGATTAAAAAGTCTTGTTTTAAAAAAAATTCAAGCTATTTCATATTACTTTGTTTATTTAAATTTTGTAAAAAATTTTGTTTTACCATAAAAAAAATTCCGTTAGGCTATCGTTATGCATTCATACTGGCATCCTTCAAGTAAGTTGTTTTTACTATAACGTAGATTATAAGTGATGTTACATTTTATTTGATGACTAACATACAGTAGGGCAATATGAGGAGAGGACAAGCTCGTAGACTACCGCTTCAATAAGAGCCCGTAGCCTAACCCAATTTAGCGGAAGTGCTTGCTCAGCTTCAACAGCAACTTGCAGATCAACAAAGAGTTATAGATGAGTTGAGGGCCAATAGAAATGGGGCTAATGAAAATGCCCAAGGAAAAATAGGGAGCAACCTTGCCCTCCTGCTTCACCTGCAGTAGTTGCACTAGCAGAACCTATAGCCTGTTGAGAACCGCTATTAGTACAGTTGAAGAAGGTCAAGCGAGCAAGGTTTGAGGGATCCAATGACCCACTAATCGCACAAGGATGGTTCAAGACTATAGAAAATACTATAAACCTAATGGGGCTGACTGATAATGAAAAAGTGTTGTGTGCGTCCTATTGCCATACCATGGACTCAAGGATTTGGTGGGAAAGCATGGAGCTGAAATATAATATGTATGAGATGACATTGGCTGATTTCACCAAGGAATTTAATGAACAATACTTTAATATGAACTTCATAAGGGAGTATTTTGATGAATTCAATGACCTTCATCAGGGTGACATGTCTGTAAAAGAAGCTTTTACCAATTTTAATCGATTAGCACGTCTTTGTCCAAGCTTGGTGTTAGATGAGAATGAAAAGGTGCAGAGAATGGTTAGAATGTTCCGACCAAAAATTGCGGTGCATGTTGACAACAGAGCATACCCACCGCAAAATGCAAATGATTGTTTCAAAGCAGCACTTCAGGCTGAGTATGACCTCAGAAATAGTAAGAATGAGTGTAACAAATCTAGCCAACTGCATAGTGAAGATAGGAGTTGTGGGAATAATGGGGGTCAAAATCGGCCTTGGAACAACCAGAGTTGGAAAGGTAATAACAAGCAAAAAACTTTCCTTGGATAGAAGATCCAAGGTTGTAGGCAAGGTGGTGGACAACAAAACAAGCAAGCCAGGTTCCCTCCATGTGCTAGGTGTGGAATGCATTTGGGATAGTGCCGTTAGGGCACAGGTCAGTGTTACAATTGTGGCCGTGAGGGCCATATCTCCAAAAACTGCCCCAACAAGACCTATCAGCCTCAACAGCAAAACATCCAACAAAGGAATCCTCCTACCCTACTCAACTTTATGCAAGCTTCCATTGAAGGGCCACTAATTCAGCAGGGAAGCATTGAAGCCCCTTTTATCTACAACAAATGCCAGAATCTATGCAATGACCAAGGAAGATGCTGAAGAAACCTCAACTGTTGTCACATGTCAAATTCTTATTATTGATCAGTATGCTAATGCCTTGTTTGATACAGGAGCTACGCACTCCTTTATATCCACTTCTTTTGCAAAGAAGTTAGACAGACCCCAGGATGAATTGAGACAGAGATTCACAATGTCACTACCATTTGGAAAAGTCATGATGTCTACTCATTGGCTATGTGCAGTGTTGATGAAAATTGTTGATAGAGAGCTTTATAGTGATCTGGTAGTACTCGACATGTACGATTATGATGTGATCCTAGCGATGGATTTCTTAGGCAAGTATAATGCATGCACTGAATGCCAAAAGCGACAAGTTGAGCTTAGACTTGAAGGTGAAGAACGGTTTAAGTTTGGTGGTGAACTGAGAGAGAAGACAAAGATATTTCTGTCTGTAGTAAAGGCTTGCAAAATGTTAGCCAATGGATGTATGGGCTTTCTAGCTAGCATAGTTAACAAGAAAAAGGAAGAAAAGTTGAAGATTGATGATGTGCTAGTTGTTAGTGAATTCACAGAGGTGTTTCCTGATGATTTGCTATGGTTACCACCTGATAGGGAGATTGAATTTAGGATTGAACTTGTGCCTGGTACGGGGCCTATCTCAAAAGCGCTATTTGTAGAGTTGAAAGAATTACATGAGCAGTTGAAAGAGCTTCTTGAGAAAGGATTTATTCGACCAAGCCATTCACTATGAGGAGCACCAACATTTTTTGTAAAGAAGAAGGACGGCTCAATAAGGCTTTGCATAGACTATCGAGAGCTAAACAAGATGACTATAAGGAACAAGTACCTGTTGCCGAGGATTGATGATTTGTTTGATCAACTGAAAGGTGCGACCATTTACTCCAAGATCGACTTGAGGTGGGGTTATCACCATTTGAAGATAAAGGAAAAAGATATTCCTAAGTCTACTTTTGAGATGAGGTACGGCCATTATGAGTTTGTGGTTATGCCTTTTGGATTTCCAAATGCTCTTGTAGCATTTATGGATCCAATGAACCAAGTCTTTAGGGATTTACTCGATAAATTTATGATCGTATTTATCAATGACCTCCTTATTTACTCAAAGTCTCAAGAGGAACATAGTGAGCATTTGAGAATTGTGCTGTAAACATTGATGAATCATCAACTTTATGCGAAATTCTAGAAGTGTGAATTCTGGCTAGATCGTGTGACATTCTTGGGCCATGTGATCTCTAAAGATGGTGTGATGGTTGATCCTGCAAATGTGGAAGCTGTTAACAGTTGGAGTCGAGCAAAAAATGTTAGTGAGATAAGAAGTTTCTTAGGGTTAGCAGGATATTACAGGAAGTTTGTGAAAGGTTTTTCTAAGTTGGCTATGCCTCTAACAACACTCACTCGAAAAGGAAAGAAGTTTGAATGGAGTGATGAATGTGAGCAAAGTTTCCAAGAGTTAAAAAAAGAGACTAATGAGCGCACCTATTTTGACAATTTTAGAAGGTGATGAAGGGTTTGTGATCTGTAGTGATGCTTAAAAAATGGGTCTTGGTGCTGTGTTAATGCAACATGAGAAAGTAATAGCCTACGCCTCAAGACAATTGAGAGATTATGAGAAGAAATAAGCCCCATTCATGATTTGGAATTGGCTGCTGTGGTTTTCACACTTAAGATATAGAGGCACAATTTGTACGGAGTCCATTGCAAGATTTTCACCAATTACCAGAGCTTGAAGTACTTCTTCACGCAGAAAGACTTGAATATGAGGCAACGAAGATGGCTACAGTTGGTAAAAGACTATAACTGTGAGATCCTTTATCATCCAGGCAAGGCGAACAAGGTAGTTGATGCACTGAGTAGAAAATCTTCTGCGGCATTGATGTCAATACATAAAAGATCCCAACCGTTGCAAAAAGAGATTGTGGATTTTGGGATGGAGTTGATTTCAGGATGATTATCATCTTTGACTTTGGCTCCGACATTGTTTGATGACATTCGAGAAAAACAAGATCGAGATCTCAGTCTTCTGAGGATCAAACGGGAGGTAAAAGAGGGGAAATGTGATGGTTTTCGTGTGTCTGACGATGGAGTTCTATTTTTAGGAGATCGATTATGTGTGCTGAACGTTGATGACTTGAGGAAGAAAATGTTGGAAGAAGCTCATGTTACACCCTATAATATGCATCCTAGTTCCACTAAGATGTATAATGACATGAAAAAAAGTTTTTGGTAGTTCAGAATGAAGAAAGATGTGGCTAAATATATGAAGAAATGTTTGACCTGCCAGTAAGTCAAGGCAGAACACCAGAGACGAGGAGGAGTATTACAGTCTATTCAGATACTTGAGTGGAAATGGGAAGATATAGCTGTGGACTTCATCAATGGGTTACCCAAGACTACCAACGGCTTCGATGCTATTTGGGTGATAGTCGACAGGCTGACGAAATCGGCACCTTTTCTACCGGTAAGGATGACGTATTCATTAGAGAAGCTTGCCCAGCTATATGTCAAGGAGATAGTGAGACTTCACGGCGTTCCCAAATCTATTATCTCGAATAGAGATAGTAGATTTATATCACACTTTTGGAAAAGTATTCAGGCAGCTATGAGAACGAAACTATAGTTTAATACTGCTTTTCATTCTTAGATAGATGGATAGACTAAGAGGACTAATCAGATATTAGAGGATATGCTCCGTGCCTATGTTTTAGACTTCAAAGGAAGTTCGTGCGAGAAATTACCATTGGCAAAATTTGCTTATAATAATAGTTATCAAGCAACAATAGGAATGGCACCCTACAAAGCATTATATAGGAGGCGGTGTGGGACACCGATTTATTGGCACGAGGCAAGAGAGAAGAAAGAGATGGAAACAAAGATGAAAAAGAAGACAAACTTTTTAGATAAGATGACAGAAGCAGTGAGGATCATTTGCTAAAGAATTGAGATTGCTTAGAGCCGACAGAAGAGCTATGCTGATGTTCGATGAAGGCCTTTAAAGTTTACCAAGGGTGACTCTATTTTTATCAAAGTGGCCCCGATGAAGGAGGTAATGAGATTTGGCAAGAAAGGGAAGCTTAGTCTACGTTATATAGGACCTTACGAGATTACCAAGCGAGTCGACAATATGGCTTATGAGTTAGACTTGCTCGAGGAGATGTCGACTATTCACAATGTTTTCTATATCTCAATGTTAAAGAAGTATATAACAGACCTTAAACATGTGATCAAACCACAAACAATACAAGTTCGAGAATACTTGAGTTATGAGGAAAAACCTATAGAGATTTTGGATAGAGAAGTCTGAAAGCAGAGGAACAAAGAGATCACATTGGTTAAGGTGTTATGGCACAACCATAGAGTAGAAGAGGTGACATGGGAACAAGAGGATGATATGAAAGCTAGGTATCCTGAATTGTTCTAAGTTTCGAGGATGAAACTTTTATAAGGTAGGAGGGATTGCAACACCTAAGTTTTCTATTTAATGGCAAATAGAGAGTCTAACGCTATAATTGACAACAATGATATTATTACTAACGTGCTACTTAGTGATGTTACAGATAACAGTGACAAGGGGTTCGATGTGTTAGGAAAAAGGTTCACGCCAATTATGTAGGGATTATAGTTATCTATGATATAATAATATGATGATGTATTTTGTTTTTTTTTTAATTGAATAGAATATAATGACAAGAAATTAATTAATTGAATTGTTTTTACTTAATATATATAAATATATATAAGAATATGTAAGTTAAAGTGTATATATATACCAATATATATGGAATACACGTTATTAATATAAGTTAAGAAGTTGGGCCTTGGGCTTTGTGGCAAAGTTTGGCCGTGAATAAAGAAAAAAGAAAAGAAAAGAAAAAGAAAAAGATAACCACGTGGAAAAGAAAAAAAAGGGTTTCTTAGGGTTTTACTTCACACATAAAATCTATATAAAGATCTCTTATTAGTAAATTTAGACTCACACTTCATTCATTCCTCATTGATTGGCTTTATGCTTGGTTTTCTTTTGCTTTATCAAGCTTTCTAATTTTCATAATTTCATTCATCTTGATAAGTGTATCAATTATTTAACATATTTGTTTCATGTTTTGGTGTATTATATTAGTCTTAGAATTATTACTATCTTTACATGGATTCTTTTATTATATGTATTTCATGTCAATTGATGATTGAAAAGAGTTGATGTTTTGGTTGTTTTGGCTAATCTCTCATTAAACCTTAGATTGAAGATATTATAGATTTTCATATTTTTGTTATGTAGATCTTTATGGGTGTATTTTATTATCAATTAGCATCATGTAAATTATGAGTTTACAATTTTAATTGAGGTTTTATTAGGTTATGGATTGGTATTGAATTTTTTTGATGCCTTATGCCTACTTTTCATATAAACACGTAACAGTTGTCATGTTTCAGTAATTTTTAATTCTATATTGCTCTTTTTATGTTTTTCTTATATTTTTCTCAAATACTATACATCTTAAGCTTTCTTTTGGGTTTTGAATCGCTTGAATTGGAGTTTTCTTTAAATAGTTATGATTTTCTGAAATTGACCCTGAAAGCTATGCAATTTTACATAAACCTGAAATTTAGACTGATTTTTTAGGACTTTTTCTTTTCATGCAAATTATTGTCAAATATGCGTGTAATATATCAAATTCTTTATTTTTGAGTCTAGTTTCTAATGCCACTGGATTTAACAGATTTAGCTTTAAGATAAAATTATTATGAATTTTTAAGTGAATAAAGGTCATTCTGCCTACTTTTGGGGATCATGCCCTAGGTTCATAAATTGGGATTTTGTGCTTATGGATGTTATTACATGATAGGTGATGTTCAATGATAGTATGAGATTTATAAATGTTGTTAATCGTATTATTAGTGACTCATGGCCAATATAAATGTTTGGCACGAACTCTTTAAAAAAGCAAGCACACCAAAGACCTGAGTCGCCATGTCACCTACCATAAAAGGTTGAGTAAGTCTAGACATCAGGTAAGTACATCTCTCACCTACAATATAATTGTTCAAAATTAAAAAGATTGATGTTGATGATATGTTATGAAGACGTTTTGAGATGAGGATTTTTAATATTGGAAAATTGATGGAAAACGATGAAAGATAATGTTATTTTTACCTTATTATTCTATTTGATGGAAACCTTTTTATGAAAACCTATATACATGTATTATCTATATTATTATTTTGATGTTTTAAAAAGGCGTTGTACATTTGACAGATTGATGGTGATGATGGGTCCGGTGAGCGGACCGACCAGTGAGCGATCGCTTCATCTTTGTCACAGTTGGTTTGGTGGTCGCTCTCTCACTCTTTCCATGGCTAGGGCGCTATGACGATGAGGGTACAACGCCAGGGCCCTACTATAGATATTTTGAAGTATTACTATATATATTATTTTAAAAAATATATATTTGTTTAATGATGAATTTATTTTATTAAACATTGTTATTTAATGAAAATGTTTTGTGAGAGTTAGGTTGTACTTACTAAGCATTATGCTTACTAGATGTTTCTCATATTGCAGCTAGGAACATGAGTTAGGTATAGCGATGGAGGAGCTCAGTGCGGGTGTGTGCGTGGTGGCAGAAACAGAATATCAGAGTGACACATCCTGAGTTAATGATGATTTAAAATTTTATTCAATTATTTACAATTCTACAAATTTTAATTTTTTAATTATTTTATGAGATTTCAGAAGTTAAAGATATTTTGTTAAGTTTAATGTTTTTGGTAATGTTACAACTATATTTTTATTTTTAGATGAAGTTATTTGATTTGATTAAAGTCTTGTTTTAAAAAAAAATTAAGCTATTTCATATTTCTTTGTTTATTTAAATTCTGTAAAAACTTTTGTTTTACCATAAATTATAGGTGTTATGAGATGGTAACTGTGATGTCTCTGAGGGGGCATTACAAAGAATTTTTTAATAGGTCTTACCATAACATTACCCTTATAAGAAAGCATTATATATTTTAATCATGCATATAGTTATGGATGAACTAGATTATTTTTTTTCCTTTCAAAATGTATTTTTTTAGCTATATATATATTATTAAAAAGAGTTATTCTTACACGTGACACGATTTTTGTTTTGCAACCTTTGTCATGTGTGACGTCACCAAAGTCTAATTAATACCAAATCGACGAGACTTAACAGTGAAGAATGACGGACAAGCATATTAGGTATTTCTCTCCTATAATAATTAAAAAATTATTTTGTTTTAGAAAAAAATAACCGAAAAGGATTCCGATATTTCGAGGAAGGGAGTAAATGACTTCACCGAAAATTTTTTTCAAGGAAAGCTAAAACAATTTTCTTTCCAAGGAAGAACTTATCCCAGGAAATTTATAAGAACACCATATTTCATTATATTTCCATTTGACACCCTCTGAAAATTTGTTTCAATGGGACCCCTCTTTGTGTCTATATAACCATACTCCTAGGAACCATTTCTTCCCACAAATCTCATATCCCTGAGTAGTCCTAGCCCAAAGATTAGCTCTGAAAAAAAAAAAAAGTTCCTATATCTCTCTCTCCTTTGATTCTCAGATGGCCCCTATGGAGAAAAAAGTCCCTGAGAGCAACCCACAAAAATATTCTGAGGAGTGGTTCTCCATGGCAAGCCCCACAGGCAAAAAATTTGGATTGCCCAACATTTCCAACCCCAATTCTTCTGGCCCTTCAGCACCAAATAGGCCTATCAATCCAAATCTCTCTCTTCTCCCCAGGCCCCAAAATATTGTCCCTAATATCAACCCCACCATCAATCCTCATTTTTCATGTAACACCATAGAGCTTCAAAGATTCAATCGTGCTTTTGCTGAACACAGCCAGCGAAACCGCAATCCTCCTGTCAAAATGTCCCAAAGTCATCTCCTTTCTCCACTTCCAAGGCCATCCCGACCTAGAAGATATCATGGCAACAATTATCTCAATCGTGGCCAAGCCTTGATTCACAATTATGTTCCTTTGGCTAACAATCTCTCGGATGGGACCAACTACCCTACGGGAAATTACCCAAATGACCCTTTGGGCCCCTTTGAGGCCAATCCAAACAGATCTATGAGTCTGTCCCAAATGGGGTACCCCCAAGAAATGCCCACTTTTGATCACCATTTCTCATCTGGCTTCTACACTACTACCACCACCCAAAACACAAATTGTCATTGTTGCCCCCATAGTATTGGAGAGTCAAGCACCATTAACACCACCACACCAATAATACCCTTCCTTAGCAATATTGCTACTCCAATTCCTAGATCTGAACCTCCCCTAGACTTGCACCCCTTGCAGGGCCACAAAACCCTAGCTGACCTTCCTGGCTTTGGAGACAACTTGCCGGGGCCACGGGTACCCGCCCGTCATCCCGAAAGGTTCTTCCCGAATTTTGTTTGCCCGGCTTGTAATCATGTATTTGACCCTCAGCCTCTCAATTCTTTTCCTGCACCACCCAATGTTTTTCGATTTGGTCCACATGTCGAAGGCGCTGCAGTAGAGAGAGCACATCTCCAATGGCCGAATGACGTAGTCAATGATCCTGTCACCCTCGGAGAAATCCAAAGGAATGATAATGATAACGAGAATATCAATGTTGCTGAGGAGGCTCAAGAGAGACGTGTCTACCCATGTCTGGAGTGCAACGCAACGTTTCGGAGCGGGAATGCGTTGGGAGGGCACATGAGTTCACATGCGAGGAAGCGAAAAAGGGACTTCATCAACAGCTTCCAAACAGCCCTTGATATTCCTCCTCCTGAAGATGGCGATTTCTTTGAGTTTATCGATGTTGCTTTAGGAGTCAACCCCAACAACCTTCTTCGCGATGTTGCCGCATTGGCCCCACTCCTTGGCAACCCACCGCCTCCTCCGCCTCCTGCTGCTGCTGAGTCGGTCTCCATTGAGGATGCCGGCGAACTCGATGAGGAGTTATCCTCTTCCTCGTCGTAGACCGACATGGGCCCCGCTGGCCGCGGACTTAATTAGCTAGGGTTTATGAGCAAGGATTTGTAAGGGTATTGGCTAGCAATTTTAGTCCGCCTGTTTGTTTGTTTTTGAGTCAATAAGCTCGCCTGAGGAGTTTGATTTTACCTTTTTCTTTTGGCCGGCGGCGGTCTTTTTTCATTTTGTCAGTTTCAGTTCATGTACTTTCACAACATTCCTTGTTTATGGACATCAAAGTACAATTTTCTGATGAAATTGGATTATGTTTTTTATTTATGTTGTTCTTCTAAATCAAAGCGATAATATTGTTTCTGGACTATTATTATTATTATTATTATTTGGCGAGAATGTCTTACAGTTTCTTGTACGTTCGTAGAGAGATCAATTTAACAAGAAGAATGGTGGACAAAAAAAAATTTGTCACATGGATCGAATTCGAAACAACATTGGATATATATTATGAGATAGTGTCGAATAATATGATGCGTTATATGTTAAACAATGTCTTTATTTACGCTCTTCTTGTAATTAAATTATGTGATTCTGAAGTACGTTGTTAAATGGTTTTAATCCAACATTTACCAGCCTTCTTTCATTTTTTTTTTTTTTTGCGCAGTTGATATTAAGATGCTATATATTGTAAAAACACACGCAAAACAACATGTGTATTTTTTCTGTATATATGCAAACATATACAATAAGCGTTGTCTATACTATTCAACATGGAGGAAAACGTATATAGTGTAAATCCTTATTGTGTACTTGGCATATGAAAGAACTTCTGTTGTTGATATAATTTCTTCTATCACTTTTAAAAAAAAAATCTTGTAATTTTCTTTGCTTATATCATTTAAAAAACTCCTATTTTATTTATTCTAAAGTTGAAAAAAAAAATTTATCTTTTTTAAATAAAACTTTTATAACATTTTACTATTATTTGATGATGCAATTAAAAATACAATAGAATATTAAAATAATTAATTGCATATAATTCAATGCATAAGTGATAGACATACAATACGATACAGCCTACCAAATATGCCATAAACAATAGATGCCAAGTCTATTAAAGCTAACGAATAAATTAGGTAACAAAAATCATACTTGTGGTTACACCCAGCGAGGTTCTTTTTCATTTGAAATTTTCTAAAAATAATTAAGACCATCTCTATTATACATCATTTTCTCGAACTTTCCTAAGGACAATCTTGACATTCCATATTATTCACAAACTTTGAATATTATGCTTTCCTGAAAATAATCTTGATATTTCCTATTATATATAAATTTTTGAATTTACCTAATAATACTAGCGACTTTCTATATAATAAGTGTGTTTGAAAACGTCGTTTCAACTTAAAAGTTTCAACTGCTACAATGTAACGTTCCCACATACTATAATGTAAAGCAAAAGTGTGCTATAGTTTAAAGCGCTCACATTCTACAATGCTTTTGTTTTAACTTGTTAGTTTAAGCTACGTTTCCAAAACAATCTATACTTTTGAGACCAGAGCTAGATATTTTAATATATAAGCGTTAGCAACAAAAAATTTGAACTAAAATAATAATAGTTCAATGACTGTTAATAATTTTGCAATATATTAGCTTTATAAATTAGGTTTTAATAATTTAATTAAATTTCAATTCCTATAAATTAGTTTTTAAATTCTAATTCCTAGAAAGTTTTTTTTTTCTTAACTCTTATCGCTTGAGACCACCTTCAATGTCGCAAAGAACCAGCTCGTACAAATTGGCCACACAAATAAAATCGGAGAGTAGGGAGTTGACCTCCGTTATCACAATTCACGAGCAAAAACTCAAAATCAAAGCCACAACATTGATATGATGGAAACAACGACATCTTTATTATATAAAAACAATAAACAAAATGGAGAGTCAACCTCAACTATATGAACAAAGCCACCGATGATAACTCAACCAATGAGACTAAAAAGGCCAAGAGACATAGAGCTGCAAGAAGACAAAAACAACACAAAAGAAGCATGTCCAAGCTAAAGCGAGGTTTGTCAATTTATGTACTGTGACGCCCCGAAAAAGGGGTCTGAGAGTTTTAGGTAAATAAAATGAATTAAACGAGGTAATTAAAGAAAAAGTAAATAAATATCATCAGAAATAAATAAATATCTTATACTGTTTTGAACCCTAATTGAAACTCCAACCTTATAAAATGATTTTATAAATACAAATGGCACACCAGGACACTATGAAATAGTTTAGCAACGTAGAATATCTTAAACTAGATACTGATAAACCTAGTTTCTGCTTAAGGTCGTTTGGGGTTCCACGGAGCTAACATATAGTAGATCAAGATTTTGGTGTAGGACACCAGCACGAGTATTGAGGTAAGACTTCTACCCCTCCTTTGGTAACCTTGCGTCAAATGATTTTGACCTTAAAAAGGGTTTTCATCAAAATATTTTTAACGGTTGATTGAAAAGGAAATTTTATCGGTTATTTTATAAACCATGGGTTAAGGTGAATTACATAATGAACTCCATAACGAATGTTAATAAAAATACCTGGTAAATGGGTTTTAAATAATGATAGAAAGGAATATAAGGGCATGAGGCCATATTAGAGATCGGGTCGTGTAGTATGCGACATTAAGGGTAGGTCCCGAAACTCAGCTGGGCCATTACGGTAGTGTTATACATATGGTTTGCCCAAGAAAAGAAAATGGTAGTCTTTCTGGTCGACCAATAACTGGTTTTGGTAAGGATAATTCTTATTAAATTTCATTTATGTAATCAAGTCCATTTTCTAAATAAGTTTTCTTTTAAAATTAAATGTTTATAATAATGTAGTCCTACTGAGCCTTTCGCTTACATTTTCATTTGTTTTAAACCCTTTTTCCCCCCTAGGTAGATATCAGCTTAGGTTCGGAGAAGAATCTACAGACAGGACATAGGAACAGTAGAAGAACTCTGTATGTTATTTAAATTATAAAGCAAGGCATTTAATATTCTAACCTTTTCTCCTTATTTGGACGGTGGTTGTAATATAATATTGTCAGTACTATGTGTGTTAGGAGTGTTCACGCTTCGGTTATCGTCGGTTTGAGTCAGTTCAGTTACCGAACCGCAACTTTTGGTTTTTAGAATTACAAAACCGAAACTGCACCGCATACCAAGAGTATTTGGTTGGTTAACCGACCGTTCATGGTCGGTTTCCATTGTCAGTTCGGTTCAGTTTTCAGCAGATAGTAATCTAATGGTATACAAGAAGCGTACTATCAGTTTACCATATTTTATTTTATTTTTTTGTTAAAGAATTGCTAAAATAGTACAATGTATTGTGTATTATTTAGGTTTTTTTTTAAATGGTGCTAAAAAAAATACTATAACTGAACCGAAATAGGCTAAAAAAATATTATTTAATTTTAGAGTAAAATAGGCATTCGATTCGGTTCGGTTTATAACCGAACCGAAATATTCAAACCGAAACCAAACCGTCCACTACCGGATGGTTCGGTTAACCGAACCAAACCTGTTCGGTTTTCATGAAACCTATTTTTTTGGTCTTTTCTCGTGCGGTTCTTCCGGCGGTTTCAGTCGGTTTTGGTTTTTTGGCTTTTTTGTACAGTCCTAATCTGTGTGCGCAAGATGTGAGTCAGTGGTTCTCATTCTTGTTTCTTTTTATTTCTTTATTACTTTCTTATTGCTCACCATGATATTCTTATTTGTTTAATTATTATAAATGCTTGTTTTAAAAAAAAAATTCCACGATTTCATAATCAATTTAAATATTTAAACCTATGTTTTAACTAAATCTTCATTTAATTAACTTAATTAACCCGCCACGTTACCTCCCGTACATCGGGGCGTAACATGTACTTTCACAACATTTCTTGTTTATCGAGGTTTTCTTAATCGAAGTATAATTTTCGGTTGAGACTCAATTATGACTTTTTTATATTTTGTTTTTCCAAACCAAAGTGATAATATTGTGTCTGCACTATTATTACTATTTTTGGCGAGATATCTTGGAGTTTCTTGTGTTCGTATAGAGATTATTTCAACAGGAAGAAAGGTGGAAAAACAAAAATTGTCACATGGATCAAATTCGAAACTACAGTGAATACATAGTTATGAGATATTGTCGAATAATATTTTACATTATTTACTTTAGTTATGCTCTTATAAGTAAATTATGCTATTCTAAACATAGTAATAAATGATTTTAATGCAAGATTAACTAATTTGTTTCATAGTTAGAATTAATAAGTTGAAACAAAAATACCATAGCATGTGAAAAGCTTTACATTATAATAATTGAAACTAATAAATTGTAATGACGTTTCCAAACACACTCTAATACACATCATGGCAATGCTTTGGTAGAGACCTTTAGCTGTCGTTTATCACTTGATTAAAGTTATTTATTTAGAGGGTACGCAAAACCAAAACAAAATTAAAAAAAAAAAACAAAAAATAATGGTGCGAATGTCTTTAATTAATCTTGGTGTTCACCCTTCTTTGGAGATTATATTCATATTAATATCCGCCCAATATGATTTACCAAGAGGATCATTGTTGGCTTCACTCTTTAAAAATCTGAAGAAAGCCACTTTTTTTCGGAAAAACAAAGGCATTCTAATTTTTATATTATTTTGCATTTAAAACATAAATAGGGATATTTTTATCTTGTTTTCTCTTTTTTTGTCCACAAGGTATGATACGATGAGAATAAAATAGTTTTTTAAATTGAAAAGAAATTTTTATAGTTTCTAAAGACACAAAAATTAATGAAAATAATTAAAATTATAAGATATAATTATTTAATTAACACTACAAAGATATATATATATATATCTCTCTCTCGAATATATCTACATTTGAGAGTCTAGGAAATATCAACTAGCTAGACTCGTGAATTGAGCTTTTTAATAAAACTTATGATCTAAAAATAGTAACGATCGTAACAATTAGTCATTCTAACTTATATCCTCCTTTAAATATATATATATATATATATATATATATATATATATATATATATCATGCTAGAATCTTCTCCGTTTCATGGTTTTATTAAACTAAAAAATTACGCCAACATTAGCACGTGTATATTGAAGAACTATGTGTATCGACCATTAACAAAATAATATTTTCCAATACCTCATTCTCTTTAGTTTTATAGAGCTCCTAGATCAGTCCATATATAATTAATTCGACTAAATACAAATTAATTAGACTCACGTAGAAAACTTATCATCCACGGCCTAACAAAATATTCCAAATTTAGTTATTAAAGCAAGAGTCAGAGTTGGCTTCAATTTTATTTATTAATCACTAAGCCATGCATAATTCGTATATCGACAAAAAATGTATTGTTTTGAGTTAAAAGCTCATTGGCTTCTATTTGTCACGACAATATAATTAATATACGATACTATATTTGCTCGTAAATCGAATTCATGCACATGCTTTACATTAGATTTTTGAACTGTTGAACAGTTCATTTAGTCATGAGATCTTTGAATACCATTTTATGCTTTTTTTCTTTTGAAAGAAAAAAAATCACATTGTAAGGATTAAGTAAACTGTCATGTTTACGTTAATATTAATACTAACGCAAATATAATTCACTAATCACCAATATGTTGAGCTTTCTTTTTCTCTTTGGCTAGGCTCATTTTTTTTTTCCAGCTTTTTCTTAAAAAATAAGAAGAAGAAGAAGAAGAAGCTAGGCACAGGCTCAGAATATATATCTCTCCCTCTAATATAAGAAAAATAAATGTTTCTATTATAAGAAAGCATTATATATTTTAATCATGCATATATTTAAGAATGGACTAGATTATTATTTTTTCCTTTTCAAAATGTATTTTTAAGCTATATATATTATTAAAATGAGTTATTCTTACATGTGACACGATTTTTGTTTCGCGACCATTGTCACGTGTGATATCACCGGAGTCTAATTAATACCAAACCGACGAGACTTAACGGTGAAGAATGTTGAACGAGCATATTAGGTATTTCTCTCCTATAATAATTAAAAATTGTTTTGTTTTAGAAAAAAAATAACCGAAAAAATTCCGAAATTTCGAGGAAGGGAGTAAATGAATTCATCGAAAATTTTCTTCAAGGAAAGCTAAAACAATTTTCCTTCCAAGGAAAAACTTATCCCAGGAAATTTATAAGAACACCATATTTCATTATATTTCCATTTGACACCCTCTGAAAATTTGTTTCAATGGGACCCCTCATTGTGTGTATATAACCACACTCCTAGGCACCATTTCTTCCCACAAAAATCATATCCCTGAGTAGTCCTAGCCCAAAGATTAGCTCAGGAAAAAAAAAGTTTCTCCATCTCCCTCTCCTTTAATTCTCAGATGGCTCCTATGGAGAAAAAAGTCCCTGATCAGAGCGACTCACCAAAATACTCTGAGGAGTGCTTCTCCATGGCAAGCCCCACTGGCAAAAAATTTGAATTGCCCCCCAATTCTTCTGGCTTTTCAGCACCAAATATGCCTATCAATCCAAACCTCTCTCTTCTCACTAGGCCCCCAAATTTTGTCCCTAATTCCAATCCCATCAATCCTCCTTTTTCATGCAACACCACAGAGCTTCAAAGATTCAATCGTGCCTTTGCTAAACAGAGCCAGAGAAACCGCAATCCTCCTCTGAACATCTCCCAAAGTCATCTCCTTTCTCCACTTTCAAGGCCATCCCGACCTAGGAGATATCATGGCAATAATCATCTCAATCGTGGCCAAGCCATGATTCACAATAATGCCCCTTTGGCTAACAATCTCTCGGATGGGAACAACTACCCTATAGGAAACTGCCCAAATTTTGGCCCCTATGACGCCAATCCAAACAGATCCATGAGTTTGTCTGAAATGGGGTGCCCCCAAGAAATGCCCACTTTTCATCACCATTTCTCATCTGGCTTCTACACTACTACCACCACCCAAAACACAAAATGTCATTGTTGCCCCGATAGTATTGGAGAGTCAAGCACCACTAACACCACCACACCAATAATACCCTTCCTTAGCAATATTGCTACTCCAATTCCTAGATCTGAACCTCCCCTAGACTTGCACCCCTTGCAGGGCCACAAAACCCTAGCTGACCTTCCTGGCTTTGGAGACAACATGCCGGGGCCGCGGGTACCCGCCCGTCACCCCGAAAGGTTCTTCCCTAATTTTGTTTGCCCGGCTTGTAATCATGTATTTGATCCTCAGCCTCTCAATTCTTTTCCTCCGCCACCCAATGTCTTCCGATTTGGTCCACCTGTCGAAGGCGCTGCAGCAGAGAGAGCACCTCTCCAATGGCCGAACGACGTAGTCAACGATTTTGTCGCCCTCGGAGAAATCCAAAGGAATGATAATGATAACGAGAATATCAATGTTGCTGAGGAGGCTCAAGAGAGACGTGTCTACCCATGTCTGGAGTGCAACGCTACGATCCGGAGTGGGAATGCGTTTGGAGGGCACATGAGTTCACATGCGAGGAAGCGAAAAAGGGACTTCATCAACAGCTTCCAAACAGCCCTTGATATTCCTCCTCCTGAAGATGGCGAGTTCTTTGAAATTCTTGATGTCGCTGCAGGAGTCAACCCCAACAACCTTCTTCGCGATGTTGCCGCATTGGCCCCACTGCTTGGCAACCCGGCGCCTCCTGCTGCTGCTGCTGCTGTCGCTGCTGAGTCGGTCTCCATTGAGGACGCCGGCGAACTCGACGAGGAGTTATCCTCTTCCTCGTCGTCGACCGACATGGGCCCCGCTGGCCGTGGACTTAATTAGTTAGGGTTTATGAGTAAGGATTTGTAAGGGTATTGGCTAGCAATTTTAGTCCGCCTGTTTGTTTGTTTTTGTGTCAATAAGCTAGCCTGAGGAGTTTAATTTTACCTTTTTCTTTTGGCCGGCGGCGGTCTTTTTCCATTTTGTCAGTTTCAGTTTATGTACTTTCAGAACATTCCTTGTTTATGGAAATCAAAGTACAATTTTCTGATGAAATTGAATTATGTTTTTTTATTTATTTTGTTCTTCTAAATCAAAGCGATAATATTGTGCCTGGACCATTATTATTATTATTATTATTTGGCGACAATATCTTACAGTTTCTTGTACGTTCGTAGAGAGATTAATTCAGCCAGAAGAATGGTGGACAAAAAAAATTTGTCACTTGGATCGAATTCGAAACTACATCTATGTCTTTATTTATGCTCTTCTTGTAATTAAACTATGCGATTCTGAATGCGTTGTTAAATGATTTTAACACAACATTTACGAGCCTGCTTTCATTTTTTTGCGCAGTGGATATTAAGATACTGTATATTGTAAAAACACATACGCAAAAACAATTGCATTTTTCTGTATATATGTGAACATATACGATGCGCGTTGTCTATACTATTCAATATGGAGGAAAGGAAAACGTATATAATGTAAATTCTTGGCATATAAAAGAACTTCTGTTGTTAATAAAATTTCTTCTATCACTTTTGGAAAAAAAAATTCTTGTAATTTTGTTTGCTTATATCATTTTTTATAAAAACTCCCATTTTATTCCTTCTAGAGTTGAAAAAAAATGATAATTTATCCTTTTAAAATAAAACTTTTATAAGATTTTAGCATTATATTTTTTGATGCAATAAAAAAATGCAGTAGAATATTAAAATAGTTGATTGTCTTTAATTTAACGCATAAATGAAAGACATACAATACGATATGAGTCATACGATTTAACGCATAAGTGATAGACATACAATACGATACGAGTCATACGACATACCAAATATAACGATCAACAATACATGGCAAGTTTATTAAAGCCCATGAAGAAATTAGGTAACAAAAATGACAGTTGTGGTCACGCCTAGTGAGGTTCTTTTTCATGTGAATTTTTTAAAAATAATCAAGACATTCCTTATTATACATCATTTTCGAACTTTCCTGAGGGCAATCTCGACCATCCATATTATTCACAAAATTAAAATGTCATATCATACGTCATTTCTTCTTAACTTTCCTAAAAATAGTCTTGATCTTACTTATTATATATAGATTTTTGAACTTTCCTAATAATACTCATGACTTTCTACTTAATAAGTGTGTTGGAGAACGTCGTTTCAATTTATTAGTTTCCAACTACTATAGTAAGCACTCACATGCTGCAATGTAAAGCAAACATATGGTAGGGCAAAGTGCTCACATGCTAGTATTTTGGTTTTAACCTATTAGTTTATATTGTGTTTTAAATCACTCTATACGTTTAAGACCGGAGTTGGGTATTTTAATTAGAAGCGTTAGCAACCTAAACTTTGAATTAAAATAATAACAGCTCAATGAATTTAATGATTTCACAATATATTAACTTTATAAATCAGGTTTTAATTAAATTTCAATTCTATAAATTAGTTTTTAAATTCCAGTTTCTAGAAAGTTTTTCCCCTCATGTTGCAAAAAAGCCACAAGTGCATAAAATTATAGACAAGGAATACAACAATAAATATAGAGTATTGTTCTTTATAAAGATTGTGTTAATCTAGTTAAGTACCAAAATTGGATAACTCTATAATTATTTAAACAACTGAAAATAAAATAGAAAAATAATAAAACAAAGTATAAATGAAAATATAAACAAATAAACAACTAGGGCATCCGATTTTATCAAAACTAATTTGTTTAATTATTTTATCTTGTCAGTCTCAAATTATTCTCCTAATTGACTGTCAAAAATCTCTAATTTATTCGATGTTATTTATCGAGTTACACTAAAAATACCCTCGATTGCTAACCCATTATGTAACACCTGAGATTTCTAATGCATTAAAAATGCATTAAGTTAAGTATTATATTAAGATAAAAAGTACAGTTTAAGGAAAAATACTGCATAATAATACAAAAAATTATACGATATTAAAATAATACAGTGTAAGAAAGTACACTGATAAAGTTATACAGCATAAAAATTACACTGCAAGAGTAAAGCTATATAGGAATTGGACTGTTTAAGGTCATGCAGTACAGAGTTGGACTATGTAGACCGCAATTTTTTTTATAGAAGTGCAAAAAGAAAAGAAAAAAAAAAGAAAAAAATCAGAAAAAAAAAGTCAGCTCTTTCTCTCTCTAGATTTTCTCTCTCTCCTCAAAAATCGGTCCAAGATTTTGGACTATGTTTTCGACACCTCCCATGCCAATGGAAAGCTCTCGACGAGTTGAGTCCAACAAGGTGTCGTGCTGCCCAAAAAGCCGCCAGAGGAAGCCACACGCGCCGTCTAAAGTGGCGAAGAAATGCAAAATTTTCGACGAGATATCTTCGTCGTCCAATGTCCGATCGACGTGATTCTTATTCCTACACGACCACCGTAATGAGAGGAACAAAACCCACCCTTGGTAGCAGCTCAACAACTGCCGAATTGCTGCACCCGTCTACCGCCACACCACAATGGAACTCTGCCTTGCCGGAGGAGGTGGCCGACACCGCCCCTCCCAATGGACTTAGAGGGCCAAGGCGAGCTAGAAGCCCCACCCAACTGCGCCTTAGCACCACCACCCATTGAAGCTCAACGCCGCCGCCGCTAACCCACCGTGAGGACTTCGAATTCACCATTCCAAGCAACGTCGACCCAAATTGATTGGGGGGGGAATATTCAGAGGAGGATGGGGAAACTTTCCCCCACCTCAATTGCAACAACCCATCAACGATCGACAGAGTTCAAGGCCCACCGCCGTCAACTACCGTGGGAGCCTCCGTCCTTGCCCTTCCTAGCCACGTTGCTTCAAATTGGATGAGGGAAAATGCTCATAGGAGGATGGGTAGAACAAGCCCTCAGCCAATTTCGGGCTTCCGTCACCAGAAGGAGTCTCCATTTTTGCCATCAATGTCGAGCTCTGACCTGCTATGTTAGAGGCATAATTAGGCAAAATTGACACCGTTATTGGACTCAAAAGGGTCGATTTAGGGGGGTAGGCCCGAGCCTAGCTGCCAACGGAGTCCGATCGATGCCAGTCAACACCGGTCAAAGTCGGTCAACGGTCAGTTAATGGCAGTCAACGGCCAGTCAACGGTGACTTTGGATTTTTGTGATCCGGACCTCCGATCAACGATCTGAGACTGCCTCTCGACTCGTTTCGATGCTTTGAACACGATGGTAACCTCCGTTCAAGCTCATTCCACTCCAGTAAAAATCATCCGATGTCGATTGCACACAGATCGAGACAACTCAAACAGTAGTAATAGAGTCTAGAATGACAGTTCTAGTAATGTATGATCTCCAAGAAGCATTCCTAGCCATTCATGGTCGCTCGAGGAGCACTGCAGAGGATGCTTCGCATACTATAGATATAACGAGGTACAACTGGACATGCTTAGCTTGGAGTCCAAGTAAGTAGGAATCTCGTCCACAGTATGAACCGTTTTAAAATAAATTTTTTAGATGCTTTCATGAAAATTTATAAAATGTATAATCAGTGATTGTTACACTGTTTTATGTGAGAATGGGTTTTATAAGGTTATAAGGGTGATGAAAAACCCGTTAAGGGTAAAATCATTATTATCAAAGAAATAGCTAGAACGGAGTCGAATACTCCGATTTAGCATAACGTTATTAGACGAAAAATGTTTCGTAATACGTTAAGTAATGAAATCGCTAGTAAGACGGAAGATTTAATAAGGGATGTTTAAGTAAATGAGAGGTAAACCGAAGGGTTACAAAGTTAAAAGGAAAAGTAACCCCGGTGGGTTACAAAGCTAAGTGAAGGAAAGGTAAACCGATAGTTTGTAAGGTTAAGTAAAGACAACGGTAAACAAAAGTATACTAGTCAGGTTAAAAAAGAAAAGAATGGTTAATGTTTACGTTTTATTATCAATCGAGTGGATTGATAATAAAGAAAGTTAACTAATAAGTCGGCTATCGTTTGATCAGGACACAAAAGCCGACTAACGGAAGGAAAAGGAATGGGATAGAGAACGCTAGAGTTAGTTCATGTAAGTTCAAATCTCACCTACAACATGAAGTAAATGATTTTAAATGCTTATTTATATAATTTACAAATAAGTTTGCAATTATTATGCAAGTTTCTTTTAAAGTATGTTTGCATTTATTATGCAAAAAGTTTTAAAGTTCAAGAAAAAGATTTGCAATGAATTTGCAATTGTTATGTTTAAAGTCTATTTGCATATTGATATGCATAATGTTTTTTTTTTTTTAAGTTTAAGTTATGATTTTCAAAGTATTTAAAGTATGTTTTACATTATGACAATGCATAATGTTTTATAGTTTAAGTTATAAGTTTCATGATGCATTTGTTATGCAATAAGTTGCATTTATTGTGCAATAAGTTTTAGAATAAAAGTTATAATTTGCAAAATGTAATTTTGTTATATGTTACATTTGTTATGCAATAAGTGTTAGAATAGAAGTTATGATTTGTAAAATGTGTTTGCGTTTTATGATGCATTTGTTAAGCAATATGTTGCATTTGTTATGCAGTAGGTTTTATAGTACAAGCTATGAATTGCAAGTGTGTTTGCATATGATGTGATTGCATTTGGAATGTTCACTAAAGTTAATAAGAAGGTAACGTAAAGATAGAAGAAAAGTGTCGTACCATCCTCTTTGTTATGAGGTACTAAAAGTAAAATTAAAGTTTAACCTCCTAGATGTGAGGTACAAGACCTCAATGTTTGATGGTCTCAAGTCTTCCACAAGGGAAGCATCATGTTTATGATCTCATGATTAATGAGTTGGTACAAACACTAAAGTAAAGGAAGAAAAATGAAGGTAAGATAAGGAAAGAGAAGGAATAAGGAGAGAAAGTTAAAGTAAGATAAGGAAAGTTAAGGAACGAAGCTAGAAAGTTAAAGTAAGATAAGGAAGTTAAGGAACGAAGATAGAAAGATAAGGAAATTTAAGGAACAAAGATAGAAAGTTAAAGCAAGAAAAGAACGTTTATAAGACACTCATAAATGAAAGTTCCTAATTGAGCATAAATAGAGTTATGCATTCCGATTTTGCCTCAATTCCTTTTTATGAAATATTTATATGTTATGTTATGAAAGACATTTTGAGAAATGTTTTACGAAAATCGTTTATGTAAAACGTTTCAGAAATGTTTTATGGAAAACGTTTATGAAAAACATTTTCAGAAATGTTTATGGAAAACGTTTTTGAAAAATGTTTCAAGAGAAAGATTTTTATGAGAAAAGTTTTAAAGCATGATTAAATGATTTGTAAGTTTATGTTTGAACTTACTGAGTGAAAGCTCATTAAAAGTTTTTCATGCTATAGGTAATTTATGGGTGACCAGTAGGACCCGTTAGAAGAGCTGGATGATACAGATGACAAATGTGAAGATTTGGGTATGGATACCATCACTGTTTGCTTCCGCTACACAGAGAAAAGGTTTTCCATTGTTTAATGTAGTGTTTTCAAAGTCTAAAGAAAATCTGAGTTTTAAGAAATGTTTTCAAAAGTTTTAAGATACATTGTACTAAATGTGTTACAAAATTATAAAGTGAAGTTTTAGGCTATAAATTCATAAATGTTTCTTATTAAGTTTTAAGAAACAATTTGAAATGATTTTAAGGGCAAGTGTTGAGCGAGGTCTCAACTTGAAATGCGACAGAGGTCACATCAGTTTTAAAGAATGTTTTAAAAAAATTATTTTAGTATTTTTCTTACTAAATAAGTAAGATTACTAATTACGTAACAATGTTTAAGCAAGTAAAGTGACTGCTCTAAAAGGCGAGTTGTCACACACTATATGTCTATGTGAATTATAATAATCAAGAATTTATTAAGTTCGATAGATTTTTATATAACAATCGCATAAACTGTGCAAGTATACGTTCATCTTATATGCCGTATATATTCATTACAATGGTCGAAAAACATAAATCTCATGTCGGTTTCATTATGAATTCAAAAATCAGCTAATTAGTGGCTAATTGATTAAAAGCATTAAGAATAGTGAAGAATACTCAACTAGAAAAAATAATTCATCGATTGCATGCATTGATAAAATAATTCAAAACATGATAATTAGGCTAAATCGAAGCCCTAAAAACAAAAATTAAGGTTCAATATCCCAAATAACAAAAATAAAAAGGTAAGAAAATTGAAAAGAAAAACCCATACAGAGGTGTCACAAGTCTCCATCTTCAAAATATTCTCTCTTGAATTTTCCTAAAGCTAAAAATAAAAATAAAAATAAAAGCTAAAAGACAGTGCTTGAATATTTCTTCTCGGCTCTAAGTTATGAGGGATTAGGCCTCTTCTAAGATAACCTAAAACGAAACTGTTTGCAAGCCTTGAGCAATTAGAGTAAATAAAATAAAATTTGGAATTATTTAACATATGTTTGGCTTGAGGACTAAAATGTCTCCAATGACTCGAGACCTCCCAAAACCCATTTGGTGCCTGAAATTTGCAAGCTTTTTGAATCACTTTTTGGGTCCTTTGAGTCAAGTTCTCAAGTCTTGGTCGCCCTTGTTTACGTGGGACTCCAATTACTGAGCTATAGTGACATATCTAAAAACCTCAAATTCTCTCTCTTATATTAAGAAAAAAAATCATTATTTTTTCATTTGATATCCAATTGAGATAATTCTTTTTTTCGTAATGTTCCTAGTGAAAAGAGGAATAAATTAAAATCCATATTGTATATTTTTTGACATTACCATTAAGATTTTATTAGATTTGTTAATAAATCAAAAATTATTTTCACTACCTCTCTAAACACAAATTCTAATTTTATTCCATATTCAGATTAGAACTTAAATGCACATCCAAACACTAATTTGGATAACAATTCAAACCACTAACTTAAATCCTAATTTAAATCACACTAGCTCAAATTAAATCACTAATTCAATCCATTTACCAAACAGACCCTTAATTCTCCAAAATCCCATACAGGCGCCCAAGCGCCAAAGAACAGCGCCAAGGCACCAAGCTCTTTGGTATGATATACTGTGGCCTTTTGTTTTAGTTTGTCCTTGATTATGTAAAGGGTCCGTTTTGTTTATGTATTCTTTAGACTCAATAGGCTCAAATTTGGATTCGAATATAAATAATTCTTTAGATACGTGTTTATTTTTCTCAAAATTCAAATCAAATGAGTATCAAGAATCTAAGTTTTTAGAGTTATGACTCCCTCTTAAACTCTTGATACTCGATATCTTTGCTACAGTAGAAGCTGAAATTTTCTCTTTTATATTTGAGAAAAAAATTATAACTTTTTCATTTGATATCGAATTAAGATGATTCTTTTTTCATTGTATTCCTAGTGAAGAGAGAAATAAATTAAGATTCATATTGCATTTTTTTAGGATCATTAACATTAAGATTTTATTAGATTTGTTAATAGATCAAAAAACTATTTTCACTACCTCTCCACACACAAATTTCAATTTTATTTCATATTCAGATTAAAATTTAAATGCATATCCAAACGTTAATTTAAATAACAATTCAAATTACTAACTTAAATTTTAATTTAAATTATATAACTCAAATTAAATCAATAATTTGAATTCATTTATAAAACGGACTGCGGTTGCCATTCAATTCCCCACGTCAGTATCAGGGAAACAATCCCAGACTAAACCATCTGATAGCCTTGGCCACATGGAAGCGCGTGAGTTGTTCGAGTGTTTACTTTGGCAACGTGGCGACCTACAGCTGGGAGACGTAGAGGATGCATGAGAGGAAACAAATGCCACAAACCATGGGATCCGGCAACTGCTGACAAGGATTGCTACTGGTGCTAATCCTTGACACGCCTAAAGAGAAAATGAGATGCACTCGCATATTAACGAGGAGATGGAGATGGTCGGACAACTGTGGACATGAATGCTGTCCGCGTGAGGTGCTAGTTAGACAACAATTTATTTCGAATTTCATTCCCAATTTGACATTCTTGCCCATCAAATTAATTCCAATTGTTACTTTGCCATTTTGCCCAATTTCCTATACAAATAAGAGAAAATACTATTTAAAAAGAAAAACTATAATAAAACTCACAAAATATTAAGTTAAAAATATCTAATTTACTATAATAAAACTAACTTATCACCTCAACTTTTATAGACCAAGACCACCTTCAATATCGCACAGAACCAACTTTTGCAAATTAATCACACAGATAAAATCGAAGAGTAGGAAGGCAATCTTTATTATCATATCAATAGCAAAAGCTCAAAATCAAGGTACAACACTTATACGACGGAAATAATAAGGTATTTATTATACAAAAACAATACACACAAAATGGAGAGGCAGCCTCAACCTACACGAACGAAGCCACCCACGACAACTCGACCAATGAGACTAAAAGGGACAAGAAACATAACGCTGCAAGAAGATGAAACACCGCAAAAGAAGCACCTTTACCGGCGGTTGAGTGAAATCATGCGTTGCCATTGTTAGAACACCTCCTACTGGAAAAACCATCGCGACCACACCACTGAGGATGAGCACTCTTCAGGCACAACCTAGATCTCCAAGACCACTGCAACGAGGGGCCCCCCTTGGAGTTTTAGTGTTGTCAGAGCTTCGGTGCACATCGGACGGAAGGTCAACAACCCGACGACCCCAACCTATGCATCTCGCAAAACTCGAGCCCGTCGGTGACGAGACCAACATAGACTACCAAATCGTCATCGTGAGGCGTAAAGCGCCATCTCTATGGCCAAGGGACTGATGGTCAACCAAGGAACAATATCGGACTTTGACCTTAAGAGAAAATGAGAAGTGACGCGTGGAAGAAATCCTAGAAACTCAAGAGTGTGTGAGAGAGAGACAGAGATTAGGAAGAAGGGACAAGTCGCATGTTTGACGCGCGGACATTTCTAACAGGTAAACTGAAGCAATTCCTAGAAAGTTATGAACTCATGGAGCAGTGCAAATGGATTTTAGTTTATTTAGGCTTTTAAATTTTAAATAATAAATACAATTAAACGTAAAAATTATGGGCACGTATAATTAAAATATTTATGAACAAATTCTATATTATTTTTGAAATTGTAAAGTTTAAGGCTGGAAAAAGGAGATAAAGGTTTAGGCTTTTAAATTTTAAATATTAGGCTTTTAAATTTTAAATAATAAATACAATTAAACGTAAAAATTATGGGCACGTATAATTAAAATATTTATGAACAAATTCTATATTATTTTTGAAATTGTAAAGTTTAAGGCTGGAAAAAGGAGATAAAGGTGGAGCAAAATCTTTTAATTAACTGAATGTTATATTTAAGTAATAAAATTAGCCAAGTTACTATGGCTCTGCGCAAGATCACTGCAAATAAGTTACTTATGAAGGGTTGGGTAGAGATATTGGTACATGAATATTAGACAAATTGACAAAATTATTTGACAAAATGATGGAGAAATTAAGAGATATTCGTTGAAACTGTTAAGAAAGAAATATGACAGTTTATGACATGTTTGAGTGATTTTACCAAATTAGTCCGTTTTGTGGCAGATCAAACTGATTTTTTAAAGTTGGTTGCTAAACAATCATGTGATATTTTAAGTGACTTGAAATTGAGGAGGCTTGTTAGGTGGAGTTTGTTATAACTCTAATCTAAGAATTGCCATCACGCTCCGTAAAGTTTAAAATTTCTATCCCCACCTCAATTAACTCCGCATAAATTGGCAGAATATGAGGCGAGCTTCTTCATCATGAATTTGGGGTACTCGTGGTATCTCATACATCCTATTAGCTATTTTTCATGATAATTTAAATAAATAAATATTTAATTAATATTAAAGTTTGAATTTTCATGCACATTTTGTAATATAATATTATGCTTAAAATTATATATGTTGTAGCTCATGGTATATAATATATTTATTTTTAAAATAGGATATAATTAAATGGGAGGGGTAGATAAGAAAAGGGGAGATCTGGGACCTCTAAATCTGCTTATGTTGCATAATCCACTCTGGTGTAAAATTTTAACCTGTTTACCACCCTAACTCGGTTAAATTGGGGGTTTTCCCCTCCATTTAAAGCAGGTTTGTGAATAAATTGGGGTAGCAGGTAAAATGGTCATCTCAACTCTGAACATCAAGCAAGGACATATCAAGTGCCAATTATAGAGACAAATGTTTCTTTCTATTGCTTAACCAACTTATGTAATACCATAATTGACATGTATAATACAGTTACTAATCAGAACCGTTAGTGTCTGGAACTGTTTTGTTTACAAGCAGCTCTTGTTAGGTTAATAAATGACAAAATATTTTGAATATTTATATATAGGTATCGAATACTACGAATTGCTGTGTACTTTATTCGTTAGACATTAAAGATAATCTTAATTAATTAATATATTATTATTTTTTTGAAAATTATAGATGTATTATTATTGATTACATAGTTAACTAATCAAGTTAATATTTGTTTTTTTAATTTTTTTTGTTATCTTGAGGTCATAGTTTATTTTATATATTTTAATTTTTCAAATATATAATTTTTTAACTATTTCAACTAAATTATATTAATTATTATCGTTAAACGTAGTCCGTCTAGGTCACCAAGCACCAAAACACCGGTTTTGCTTTTCCACCACATAAGGTTCGATGTTAATCTTCTCCATATTCTTGTCCAATCCAATCTTGGACTTAACCCTATAAACCTTGTCTGGAATAATATGGAGCTATAAACCTTGTCTGGAATAATATGGAGATATTTACGAAATATGTCACAGAAAAACTTAGTAAATTGAACTTTGTTACACCTTAAAACAGTTTGCATTGTAAACATTACAAAGTATCTTGTAAAGATCCCAATAATGTGGCAAACAAGGCCTACGAGATTAACAATTGTGTGAGTCAGTAGTCCTTGGCATAGATTTTTTATTTGTTGATTTTATTTCTATTCACTATTATATAGACATCATATAAACTATACTGATTGACTTTTTTCCACTAATTTTATTTTTGTTTTAATAAATATCTTTTTATAAGGTATAAAGTTCATCTCATTTCCTTTATATTCTTTGTAAGTAAGCCGAAGCCACTAATTGAATTTAAAACAGTACAAACACAACTGATAAGCTAAAATGTTCCTTACATGCCCAAGAAAGAACCCCCAAAGAAAAAAAAAAAAAAAACACTAAATTATAACCGTAGAAAATAGATAGAAAGAATAAAAATAGATAGCACTATTGTTTCTAATTTCTCTCTTTTTTTACGAAGAGAGTAAAGTCTTCCATTCTTAACGTTTTATTAACGTTACACAAGTACTACATACCAGCACCCTGACACTTGTTACTAAATATTTTTGTTTCCCCCACTTCCGATGAAGTTCAAAGCTTGTTCCTGTACCAGAAAACACCCTTGTTAGGAGCTTCATCATCCGGCTCAACATAGAGACACTCCTTGGCCTCCCTCCACATAGCCTTGAAAATCGGCGTCCCGTCAAAACGGTAGTACTCTCCCAACAAAGGCTTCACTGCTTTAGTCGCCTCCATGGCGTTGTAATGCGGCATTGTCGAGAAGAGATGGTGAACCACATGAGTGTCGGTGATGTCATGGAAAACCCTGTTCAAAATGCCATAATTGCGATCAACGGTCGCCAAAGCTCCTCTCAGCCAGTCCCATTCTGATGAGTCGTAATGAGGCAACGCCGGATGCGTGTGCTGCAAGTAAGTGATCAGAACAAGGAAGCCGTTCACGATCAGCAAAGGAACGCCGTACACATATAAGACCCAAGTTAGCCCTTTTAAAGCTGCGAGGTTGTAAAGCACAAAAGTTGTGACGAAAATCCCCGCATCAGAGATGAATATCTGAAGCCTCTCACGGTCAGAATAGATTGGACCATAGGGATCATAATGGCAGGCAAAACGGTCGTAGTGTCTGCCAGAGACGTTGAAGGCTAAGTAGAGAGGCCATCCTAGAGTTAGAGTGACAAAAAGGCTGAGGACTCTCCCTGGAGGGTTGTTTAAGTACTTGGAGTACCATGCCATTTTGAACTTTGGTTTCGGGACAAAGACCTCGTCATGTTCCAAGGATCCGGTGTTGGAGTGGTGGCGGCGATGGCTGTACTTCCATGAGAAGTAGGGGACGAGGAGTGCCGAGTGGAGAATTAGACCAACGGTGTCGTCGACCCATTGATAGTCGCTGAAGGCATGGTGGCCGCACTCGTGGGCGATGACCCAAATGCCAGTGCAGATGCAGCCTTGGAGGATCCAGTAAAGAGGCCAGGCGAGGTAGGGGAGAGGGTGGGGGAGGAGGTGGAAGTAAGAGGTGGCAATGTAGTAGAAGAGCACGACAAAGATGAGGTCGTGAACGACGTAACAGAAGGAGCGGACGAGGGAGCGCTTGAAGCAATGAGGTGGGATGGCTTTCTTGATTTGGCTTAGAGTGAATGGAGGTGTTGTGTGTGGCACTCGCTCGACCGGGCTCTTCTTCCCCTCCAATTTGGCGCCACTCAGCACAGCCATCCCGCCGCCGCCTCCCATTGCGCTCCCTAAAAAAAAAAAGTCAATCAAAGTTCAAACAGGAAACTCTCCGTGCATACACTCTTAGATAGTAATCGTCACTATAACCAACAATTCCAAAAAAAGTGTAGACAGTTAAATGTTTATACCCATTTAAATGTTCATTATTTGTAAAGGTAACAACGAGTAAGATAGAGAACTGAATTGGGACCATTTTCAGTGTTCATTTTATAAGGTAAAGGAGTACTACTAGGACCAGAAATGCACAAGATAAAAGTAGTATCTCATGTTCATTATTGTCGTTTGAGAGTATAGAAAATCCACAAGGTGGTAAAGTAGCGTTAGGACCAGCAACAATTTGCTTCGAGTTGGGTACTTGGTAGAAAAAGGAGAGCAAACCAAAGGACAAAGCCTGCTAAAAAATAAATGTATAGATGACAAAGAGATATAAACCACACAAATTAGTTTTAGCCCTATAGCCTTTCATCCGTTACCAACACCACGGCCAGGCACACCACACAAAGTGCTAAAGACAAAATGCGGAAAAAAGTTGTAAATCGCATGAACTGCATGGTGGGCAGAAGCTGGAATTGTAGCCCGTCGGAATGCTGTAATGCTGTTCGAACCATAAAATTGTGATCTAAACTAATATTACAACAATATTTTCTGTCATAAAATTTGAACTACAACTACTTTAAGCTATAGTTTTTGGTTCGAACTGCGTACAAGTTTCATACATTTTTTTTAAAAAAAATTCATAACCCAAGGCTCTGTGATTGTAGATGTATAATATCTCTGATACAGAAAACATGTTCACGTGGCTGAACTATATATGCAACAAACTAGCAATTGGAGTCAAGTAATGTGGACAATGGACGGTAAAAATTAATGATTTTGGAACTACACCTGTAAATAATTTTAATATGTCACTGTCACTCTTAAGACACATGCATATATAGAGAGAGAAATGGAACGAGAGAATCTACAATGCATGCCAGAAAATTGCATGAGAGGAATTTTCTTGCTTTTGAGAGTTTTCGAAAAAACACTACAAATGCTGTTAAGGTCCAATGGCGTGACTTTCTTACAGGGTACAGAAGTTGTTATTGGAAGTGTGAAAAACACAAAATCTAACTTCTCAAAAAAAAAAAAAAAGGAAAGAAATCCTTTGAGACTTTATACTTCAATAAGATGTTATGAAGTTCATTCTAATATTAATATTTTGGTGGAATTGCTTATTAAAAAATTTAAAAATAATTTTATCCCATAGGATATTTTAAAAATAGGGTTTCATATAATAAATTTATTTGATATTAGAAATAAAAAACGTAAATTGGGTAGCTTAGAAAGAGATAAAAGGACAAATGCAGCTCAAATACTAACCTTAGAATAAGCTACACTTTAAATCCTAGCCCACCCCCCGAAAATTTGGTGTTGGGCCATCTCAAAATTACCAAAATAACCTGGGTAATGAGACAATTGATCTAATTATATTTATTAAATTAAAATATGACTTTAATTTGTAAAAATTCTACAAATATCTCATAATGATATTTTTAAAATTATTTATATGTAATTATATGGTAAAAATATAATATTATTAAGATAATGACTATATCATTAAAGATATTTTTAAGATAGTTTAAATATTGTGATGGATTTTAATTTTATAACAATATGGGTAAATATTGTATTTTTTAAAAAATAATAAATCTGTTAAAAAATTATAAAAAAAAAATCATTATTATTGAAAAAATCGAAGTACTTGATGACGTAACAGATATAAACTGACTGCAAAACGACAACGACATTAAAGGCTATGGATCCTCAAAATTTTAACCTTTCCCATTAAAAAAAAAAAAAAGAGGTTACGAAGTTCAGTTAAAAGTCTAATGATGATGTTTCCAAGGGAAAGAAAAGGTAATTAAATTTGAACTCCGTAATATCCGGTCAAAATTCAGAAACAAACAACAACAAACTTCAGGAACCAAGGCCCGTCTGGCTTCATTCTTATAATATTTAGAAATATTTTTATATATTTTTTAGGTAAAAATTTTAAAACACCCTTAATATAATTATAAATTTTTTTATTTTTTAAATAAAAATATTTTCACTTATTTTTAAAAACAATACTAAACTATCTCTAAATATAAAAAATAAACTCAAAACTATTTCTTCAGAATAAAAAATAAAAAATAAAAAATAAAAAGCACATTAATGTCTAATTTTCTGCAATACCAAAAGCCCGTAAGTCCTTCAAAATATTAGGGAGAAAAAAAGAAGAAAAGGAAAACAGTCATGCAAATGGCGAATGCAGTGCATGCCCCATTTATTGAAAAGGAAAAAAGACCAGAACCGACAGATAATCATTTAATTTAGTCAAAACGCAACTGTTTTTTTCCAAAAAAATTTTAATTTTTTTTTCCAGATCCAGAGACTGCTAAATAAAAGAAACATGGCTGGTTAATAAAAGGAATTCTCAAACATAAACAAAAAAACACAAAATTTATCTGCATTACCGTTAAAACACCAAAAATATATCTTTTTTTTTCCCCCTGTTTTCACAGTAAAAAAGGGAAGAAAAAAAAGGAAACAATATCCACTGTCTACGAAATAAAACATGCATTGCAATAGAAAAAAAGAAAAAAGAAAATGCAGAAATGGGATTTGATCAGAAAAACAAATTACTAAATAGATCTATCATAACAATGCTAGAAATTAAAAGTACTATCAAATATAACAAAAACCAAAACAAGAAAAAAAAAGGTTCACACTTCACAATATGAAACAGAACAAAACAACAGAAACCACAAGTACCTGGAGATAAGAAAGCTCTGTTTGAGAAAGCAGTTTTCTAGAAAGCACTTGTTTTTTTTTTTTTTTTTTTTAAATAAAGTGCCCTCTTTATCTTCTTCTCTCTCACTCTTCAACCGAAGAACTTGCTCGCTCTTTATTCGGAGAATGGTGTGGTTCGGAGACTCGCATTTAAAGATGAAAGGGTTTCATTGATGTGGGTCCCAGAAAGATTGTCACACGTACGTACACGTACACTTGCTCTTTATAGGAGACCCTCTTGACACGAAGATCTCTTGGTAAGTCTGCTTCCTACACCGTTCGATTTACGTACTCCAACGACGGGTTTTGATATCGAACAGCTAGCCAAGAGCACAGGAAAATGGACAGCAGATGTTGATGAGTTATTCTTACAATGACAAAAGTAACCCTCCCGTTGTCGTTTTATTTCTATTTTTCGAAATGCATTGTCGTTTTATTTCTATTTTCCTCGAAGTGCGTTGTCTTTTTCCTTGCCTTTTCTATTTGATAAAAAAAATCTCTTAATAGGGTGTCTAATTATTGGATTATGGTATGCTAAACACATTTATCGGTCATCTGGTTTCAAACTGACCTAGGGTTTTTTTTTATTAAGTAAACAGAGGTTTAAATTATCTGGAATGAGTCTATTTGAATCTTGATTACAGAATTAAAATAATTAGAAACTGTACAGGTTTTTTTTTTTCATTTTTAATTTTCTGGCATACGTGGTTGACAATTTGAGTTCAACATAGGAACACAACTCAAAATCGATCCAACTCGATGGTATGATTAATACGAAGTTGATTCAGTTTATTATTTTTTTGTCAAAAATATAGAAAATTTTATAGATAAATATTTTTTTAAAAAAATAAATTTAACAAAATTATTTCAAATAAAATAAAAGATAAATAGCTCAATTGATCCCTAATTTTTTTAAAAATGTGCAATTTGGTCCTTAAATTTTTTAATTTAGTTGGGTCTTACCTTTTAAACAAAAGTGCGATTTGATCTCCAATGTTAAATTTTATACCAAAAAAATTTTAAACATTTTTAATCAAAATTACAAAATTACCTGTCAAAATAATTTTGCTTACATCATAAAAAACAAAAAACAACTGTTTGCTAAATAAATAAACCAAAAAAATTTGTATTAATTACCTAAAAAAATTGCTAACAAAAAAAACCCTCCTTCCCAAACTCTGACGAACCCCCTCCCCTTCCCCCTCTGTCGTTCATCCTCCCCAACCTAATCACGACCCCCTCCCCAATCTCTCTCTCTAATCCTCATCCCCTTGCCCCAAATCTCCATTCTTAACCAGGCTGGAAATCTCCCTTGATCGGCCGAAGCCCGAACCTTACACAATGAGCTGATCACTGTCGAGCCCACTACAATCCTCCAACGACAGAGACAACCTAGGTGCCAATATCGCAAGCCACCCGTCGCGAGTCACCTACAAAAAGATCGCGACCCACCATGAAATGCAACCAATAGATCGTGACCATCTCGTAGTCCTCCAATGATGGAGACAACTTAGGCGTCATCGTCTAGTCGCAAATCCTAGCACTGACATTGCTGCAAGCCCCTTCATGAGCCACTGACAGACTTCGGCCGAGGGGAAGGGGGTGAGAGGGAATAGGGCCGATTGGACATTGAGAGAGAGACAGTGACAGCCCTATACCTTTAGCCATCACTGGCATACTAGTGAACATCGCTTCCTGTGGGCTACTGTAACGTCCCGAAATTTATTTAATGTTAATGTAATGTAAATGATGAATTAGTGTGCCATAATTAAAGTTTTAACTTTAATTAGATTATTTGGTTGGATTTTTAGTTTTTGGTTGTTTTGTTAAATTGATGTGTTCAAAAGATTTCTTGTTGATTTAAAATGATGTTTTGAGTTTTAAAACACAACAATTTGTAAAATGTTAAAAATACTCCGTTTTACAAAACCGTGGGCGGCACATGGTTTTCGCACAGTAAAACCGCCCACCGATTTTCTCTATTTATTTTCCTTTTCTCTCTCTCTCTCTTCACTCTCACGGGCTCTCTCTCTCTCTCTTCCCTCTCTCTCACTCGGCAGCCCCTCTCTCTCTCTCAATCTCTCTCAAATTTTTGATTTCCATTCGAATCCAAGCTTCGGAACAGCAAGGAGGAAGCTCGGGGACGTGATTCGGCGACCGAGAACGCGGATTGAAGCTTCGATTCGAGGTTAGATTCGAAATTTCTAAACTTTTTACAAAATTTTCGATTTTGTGTGTTTTTGAAATCTAAGTTTGTTTAAGCTTAGAAAACCGTGGATTTGTGTTAAATGAGCTTAGAACAACTAGAATCTAAACCTAGATTGAAGAAAAACGGATTGAATTCAAGATTTTTCATTTTTCTCCTCTTTTTCTTATTTTCGGATTTTTGAAGATTTTGAGTTCAAATGTTGTTTAAATGATTCCAAACATGTTTTAGAATGTTTTTCTATCAACTATAGTTATTTTTCATGCCTGGGATTTGAGAAAAACAGGTTGGAATTCAGATTTGGATTTTGGGGATCGAGAAACCCGTGGCTGGGATTTCTGGATTTTCCCAGTTCGGCAGGCCGAAGTTCATGTTCGGCAGGCCGAAGTTCATGATCGGCAGGCCGGTGTTCTTCCGACCGGCAGGCCGAATCTGGGGAAATGTTCGGCAGGCCGAACCTCGTTTCCGGCAGGCCGAACTGTACAGTTCGGCAGGCCGAAGCAGGGCGTCCGGCAGGCCGACCGAGGCATGGAAAATTTTGTGATTTTTACCCGATTTCACTGTTTTGAACCCTAATTTAAATCCCAACCTTATATGATGATTTTAATGATACAAATGGCACACTAGGACATCATGAAATGATTTAGTAACATAGAATGTCTCGAGTTAGATATTGATTGACTTAGTTTGTATCTAGGATTGTTCGTGGTTCCGTGGAGCTAACGTATAGCGGATCGGGATTACGGTGTGGGGTACCGGCACGAGTACTGAGGTAGGACTTCTATCCTATTTCTTTGGTAGCCTGGTTTTGAAATGATTTGGCTTTGAAAATGATTTCTATCAAAATGTTTTCAACGGTTGTTTGAAAATGATTTTATCGGTTATATTTTTATATACCGTGACATGAAATGAATTTCATAATGAATGTAATTGACAACACTCGGTAATTGGGTTTTGAATGATAATGATAATAAACACATGGGCATGATGCCATATCAGAGATCGGGTCGTGATCGACCTTGGGGGCAGGTCCCGAAACCCAGCTGGGCCACTACGGTGGTGATATCATGGTTTGCCTAGGTAAAAGTAAACTGGTGTTTTGATTTGACGAGTAGACTGTTCTGTGCCAGAACGGTTCTACTCAATTTATTTATTTATTTATTCAAGTTTCTTCTTGCATAACTCCTGATAACGCTATGTTTCTTTGCATTAAATTATTTTATAAAACTTAGTCCTACTGAGCCTTTCGCTCACGTTTTATCTGTTTTAAATTCCCCCCCCCCTTCTAGGTGGTTTCCCATTTAGGTTTGGAGAAGATTCTTCGGACCGAACTCAGGAGCAATAGGAGAATTTATTTACATTCTGTATTTATTAATCAAGGCATGTAAGACTTAACTTTAATTGTACTTGGACTGTAATTGTATTTGTGATATTGTCAGATCCATGTGTGTGCACAAGTTGTGGGTTGTGGAACCCATATTCGCGGTTTTTATTCAATTATTGTTATTTGTTTAATGATTTTAAATTCTTTATCAAATGTGGTGGAAAAATTTCTTTATTTCTTACTTAATTGGATTTTTAAACCCTTAATTTCAATTAAACTCTCTTTTAATTAATCTAAATATTCCGCCACGTCACCTCCCGTACTCCGGGGCGTGACAGCTACATTGAGGGGGAGTAGGCCCGTTGGTTTGGCCGGTGAGCTGGAGGTGTGTGACACCCGTTATTCTCCTAACGGGTATTGAGGTAATTAAATTAATTTTTAATGTATAAAAAAAAAATTGCTTCATTTAAATTTATTTTATAATATTTACTTTTATCTATTTTTAAGTTTGCTAAAATTCTCCTATATTTATTTAGTATGATTACTAAAAAGCCTTAGAACTTCTAATAAATCTCAAAAATGTCATATTGGCATTATGTGTGTTAAAGTCTTTAGATGAGACATAAGGATATCTTTTCCAACTACTCTTGACCCTCATTTTCTTTATTTCCTCCGTGACATGCTTCAACATGTCTCCTCTATAATTGTTTCTATCACTTCTCTTCAAAGACTTCATCTTTTCTTCCTTTCTCTTCCACGGTTCCCATACTCTTCTTCTCATTTCTTTGCTGAAGCAAAATACTTAGAGAACTTCTTCAAGGCAGCCATAAAAATCAGCCACCATCACCTCCATTTGAGCAAGAATTTCAGTCATACCGAAGTAAAGGAACCTGTTTTGAAGCCATTTCAAGCTTCCAACTAACCATAATCCGAGGTTAGAATCTTATGAACAAATTTAGTCTTTCATTTATAAATTTTCTTTTATACTAAAGGATTATTCAAATTTGCGTTCTTAAACCTAAGTATATGTTTGTTGCTATTTTGGAGCATATGTATGAAGTCTAAGTGTATATGCCCTAGACAGAAAATTTATATTGTTAAACTTTATAATACCTCTATGGGCAGTGGTTATTTCTTGAAATTCTAAGATTAAATTAAAATAAATTTTATGAATGTAGTTGTATGTTGTGCTTTAGTTTTAATTGTCCTTATGCACGCCTTAGGATCAAGGGAGTATGGAGCTAACGTTAATTGATTCCAGGATTAAGAGACTGTTGATAAGCTTAAAAGGTAGGGATTCTATTACTCATCTTTTGTGAGGTTTTTATAGAATTAAAATTGATTGTTTTGCCGCAATATATATATATCTATGTTGAACTGATATTATATGTGTATCACATATGAAACTATGACATGGACTCGTCTTGTATTGTACGGCGAGGAACATAATGAATTGACACATGTTATAAATTGAGAAGCATGGTTAGGAAAATTAACTCTATTAATAATGATTTAATATAGAGAAATTGTGAGACATGAAGAGGGCGACGGTTACGTCCTTGGGCATGAATACCCTAAAAGGTAAAATAGGGGGAAGGCGATGACGCTTCCTTGGGTTGAAAGTCCCAGAACACACTGTACAGGAATCGATTTGGTGAGGACTCGGGGCTTGATGTCCCCTCACCGGAACACCCTTGGAATGTTTATAGGGTGATCAAGTGCGCCCATTTGGGTTTCGATGAGTTGAGTGATACTCAATTTAACATGGATACCTAGGAACAATGATGATTGTTAATATTTGTATAAATGTGTAATTATGACACTTGGTAATGATTAACTACGGTATCCATAAGATGTGATCATAATAAACCTCATAATCTGGAATATGATGTAACTTACTAACCATGCAGATTTTAATGTGGTAATGATAAAGGTGAGTAATGGTTTTCTCTACTGAGCATAGTGTTGCTCATACCCTTATGTTTATATCTTTTCAGGACTCACTAAGTGTGAGGTGGCTACGAGAAATATAGTTGAGGAAGTGATGTAGCTATATTACATTGGGACTGCTTCAATTGTTGAGAATGTTCTTCATGATAATGTAAGCATCAATTGTTACTTTCTGTGACTGTATTACAATGTGATGAGGGTTAAAATGATGATGACAACAGTTTATATTATTAAATTTAAGGTGCTACATTAAAACTGTGGTTTAATTGTCGTTTATATTTTTATTTTTGAGTTGAGAGTTTTCATTTAAGTCCCGGGCAAATTTTATTTTTAAGGTTTTACTTTTATTATTTATTTTTATTTTATCTCATTAAAAACTGTTAACCCCCATATAGGGGCGTTACAGAATTTTTGGTATCAGAGCCTAGGTTCGGTTAACCTAGGGAGTGTAGCACCACTTTAAAAAATATATTTTTGAGATGGTTTTGAAGCTGAATTTTCATTGTCATCATCAAAATGAACCTTCACATTGATTTATACAGTCTAGAAGGATGTAACATGGAAAGGCCATAGAATGAAAATACTTATGGTTATATGAGTACCATAATTATATAGAAGGAAAGTATTAATAGTTATGAGGGAATGATAATTATATGGAATGAGTTTATAAGTAGAATGCTTATGAGAGATTCGTATAATATTAGGATCTATAAGCATATCTAATTCGTATAAACGATGAGAAATTCGTGTAGATACGAGGATTTAAGAGCCTTTTGTCTCGTGAAAAACAATAAAAAAAAAATATAAGGCTTGATTTATTGATTTTAAAGTTTGACATAGATATGTCAAATTTTTCGTAATTGATTCAAACCTAAGTAATGATTATGTGTGGATTCGATGGAACACATAAGTGTCAATATCTTTTCTTAAAAGTTCTATTTATTTGAGGAATATGATATAAGTTGGGAATCATGGTATTGAATCTTGAGAGAGATAAATGTTAGACTTTTGGTCTGTTGAGACTGTGTAAAGTCTAGAATGCATGAATCTCAAAATTGGAATATTTCGTTACGTACATTGTATTTAAGTGTATCAGTGAATCTTTTGGTTACCTAAGGTTTTGTTATATGAGGAAATTATATATTGTATAAGTAGAATTGTGGGGATTGTAGATGTTCTTAAGTAGTAACATCAAGTGTCTTTGTTCATTGATATGGTCTATGTTGAAAGACGTAAATCGTATTGATTTCAAGGTTAGTCACATTCTAAACCCTTGGTAGCAATGATGATGAATCCATTGATAGATGTTAAGTATTATCAATAACATATGGGTGTATGCATTGTTCAATAAGGTTTTGATTAAAACAAAATTATTTGAGTTGCTGGATCATTCAGGAAGATCCTTGTTGTCGTTAAATTAGATTTGTTGTTTATAGTTAACTTTATCTATAGTGGGCTTTAAATTGGGTTTAAGATGTATACAAATTGGTTTTCAATTTTATGTTTGTTATTTAACTCGTTCTAAATGTGTTAAGGCCCGAAACAACCTGACCATTTTCAACTAAGAACATTTGGGCCTAGTTCAAATCTTAAATCAGTTTGATTCACACTGTCTCTCCCACGTGGTTTCTATACGTGTCATATACAGTGGTTTAATCATTGTTTACATATACGTTTACTGTGCATAGGAGCTTATTTCTCCGAGTTCACTTTTTCTCTCTTAATTTGTTATTTTCTCTCTAAATCGCAAATCCTCTTCTTTTTCATTAAAAATTCTTCTTTTTCTCTAAAAGAAGAAGGAATTCTAGGATTCTGCAATTTACTATCTTAATTTTTCCTTTCTATTTACTCTTCTTTCATCTCATCATGGACCCAAAGTACCAACACCTGAGAAAGTATTTCCCATCACTCTCCCAAAAGATTCTCAGAAAGAAATATAAGGCTAGAATTACTCGGTTGTGGATTCTTATGCGTTTTGGCATTCCTTGTGATGTGAGAATGTTGATAGAGGGGAAGATCCGTCCGAGTGACTTTAGTCAAGATGTCGGTTTACCAGGAACAGGTACCAGTCGTAGTGCAATGAAAAGAAGAGCTCGTGCCATCGTGGTCACTTGTAACAAATGTGGAAGACAAAATTGTAACGGTAAATGTACTTCACCTGGTTATATGTCTACGAATAGAGAGGATAAAATAAGGTTTTGTAGGGATGGACTTTCAAAGGAGAACTTGGATAGCATCCATCCTCCTCTCCACGGTCACCCTAGTGGATATGTTCAAGGAGCTATTTTTAAACTCTGGCCTAAATTTTATACAGAAAGACAACGCCTCAGGAATATGGTATTTCTAGATCCTGTTTGCCAAGCCATAAGAAAACTGGATGGGGAATAAGTCATCGCTCTATAAAGGTTATTTAGTCTTTACTTATTTGAAGCAGTTTTAGCTGATGTTCAACAGTTTGTGTTTTGCTTTTACTCAGAATATTTGCTTTTGTGTTTGAAATAATTGTGATTATTAGATTGATACAGTAAATGTTAATATCTTATTTAATTTATGATTTTCTTAAATATATATATAATAAAATATATTATCTTATCAGACACGTTACATACGGTACAGTAATATGTTTGAATTTTGAAAAGCTTATCCAGATATTTCAAGATTTGTGTCTCAAATTTCAAAAGTTCTACAGTATTTGTCGTTTATATTAAATTTCTAGACTTGGTGTATATTTGTCAAAAAGTCTACAGTTGTGTCAAGAGGGTCTTTTGTCAAATTGTTCTCAATTGTCAAAAGTTATACAATTAGAGTCTAATCTTTTTCAAAAAGTGAATCAGATTTTCTGTAAACTATCAATCACCTTATCTTACTTTCTTATCCGCACAAGATTTTGTTTAAATCTTTGGATTACCTTTTCATTACCTACTCGTCTATCTCTTTAGCCCTTTTTGTATATTTCTCATCTTTAAAAACTCATGTAGAACCCGAAGTCTAAGTGGAGCAGACATTAAGCAACCACTTCTATAAACCAAATATGTCTACCTCCCAGTCCACGAAGAAAATAAAGAATGTCTGTGTCTTTTGTGGTTCCAGCCTTGGAAAAGATAAAGCTTATTTAGAAGCTGCAAATCACTTAGGGCAAGTCCTAGCACGCAAGAAGATTAACATAATCTATGGGGGTGGTAGTATAAAAATGATGGTAAATATGGCACTAGCAGCTAGGTCTAGCGACGCTACTGATGTAAGAATTTGGCCTCATATTCCAGTTGAAGGAAACCTTTGTAAGGAAGCCATAGGTAAGGGAGAAGGAGTCAGGAGTATCCCTAAAAATTTTAAAGACATAATCTATAGTTCTGATGCTTTTATAGCATTACCTGGTGGTCTAGGTACTCTTGAGGAAATATTTATAGTTGCTTGTGGGCAATTGTTGGGCTTTTATTCCAAACCTTTGGGACTGCTGAACGTAAAGGGTTTTTATGACGGTCTTTTGAAATTTCTAGATTACGCTGTGGAAGAAAACATCACTACAGAATCGGAGAGACAAATCTTTGTCACTGCTTCAACAGCTGAGGAATTGATAGATAAAATGCAAATCATACATCCAGAATCCGACACTGCAACATCCAAGCTTGAATGGGAAAGGGAAAGCCGGGAGCGGCCAATTGATTTGAATCTCCATCTGTAATCTTTTTGTTTTATCTTTGGCATGTAGGCATGTGTGTCCGTATTTCGTGTGTTACGAATAACCGTTTGCCTTGTATTCTGTGTTTCTTGTGGTACGTTGTTGTTCAATCTTTTAGATTCATTGAGCCTAATGCCGGGATGGCTGGATACGGAGTACTTGATGCTCTCGAAACGCATCCTTCTTAAGGTCCGATCTTTTGTTTATCGATGTTTTTGTATCCTCTAAGCATGCATGATATGGATAGCTGGTATACGGAGTGCCTTGTACTCTCGAAACGTATCCGTATTATGTTTGTAATGTGTAATATTCTGTTAATATTATGTGGAAGTACCAGAGTCAGTTATGAGGATATTCCATATGAAATATAAGTATAGTATTTGGGTTGAATGTTTGTGTCATGAGGATAGCTGTTTAATGAAAAATATGTCGGGTATGTTTGCAACTCTGAGATTCCGTTTAATATCTCTATGAGTAAGTTTAATGTATAGTTTTGAATAAAAGCGTTTGTGATATATGTTTTATGATTATGTTTTAGTTTATTAGTTGAGGTATGAAATCAAATCTATTTGACTTTTCCTTACTCAAAAAGGAAAAGGAACCTAAAGATGAAGTATATAAAATTTCTCTGGCAATCTCCTTAAATGTGATTGTAAATCACAGTCCATGGACAATGAAGGACTGGAATCATGGTATGGTCAATATGTATGCCTGATCAGATTCTTAGACTATTATACGGTGTTATAAGTTGAAACTTGTCAGAAATACTCTCATTGAGGGATTTAGGAGTAAGATTTATTATGCAAGTAAATAAGTGGAGATACGATAACTTAATTTTGGAAGATAAACAACATTAACGGTTTAGACTCGGAATTGGAATCATAATGGAATCAAAATTTTTACTAGTATTGCTAGAATTGAAATTTCGAGGACGAAATTTCTTTAAGGGGGGTAGAGCTGTGACACCCGTTATTCTCCTAACGGGTATTGAGGTAATTAAATTAATTTTTAATGTATAAAAAAAAAATTGCTTCATTTAAATTTATTTTATAATATTTACTTTTATCTATTTTTAAGTTTGCTAAAATTCTCCTATATTTATTTAGTATGATTACTAAAAAGCCTTAGAACTTCTAATAAATCTCAAAAATGTCATATTGGCATTATGTGTGTTAAAGTCTTTAGATGAGACATAAGGATATCTTTTCCAACTACTCTTGACCCTCATTTTCTTTATTTCCTCCGTGACATGCTTTAACATGTCTCCTCTATAATTGTTTCTATCACTTCTCTTCAAAGACTTCATCTTTTCTTCCTTTCTCTTCCACGGTTCCCATACTCTTCTTCTCATTTCTTTGCTGAAGCAAAATACTTAGAGAACTTCTTCAAGGCAGCCATAAAAATCAGCCACCATCACCTCCATTTGAGCAAGAATTTCAGTCATACCGAAGTAAAGGAACCTGTTTTGAAGCCATTTCAAGCTTCCAACTAACCATAATCCGAGGTTAGAATCTTATGAACAAATTTAGTCTTTCATTTATAAATTTTCTTTTATACTAAAGGATTATTCAAATTTGCGTTCTTAAACCTAAGTATATGTTTGTTGCTATTTTGGAGCATATGTATGAAGTCTAAGTGTATATGCCCTAGACAGAAAATTTATATTGTTAAACTTTATAATACCTCTATGGGCAGTGGTTATTTCTTGAAATTCTAAGATTAAATTAAAATAAATTTTATGAATGTAGTTGTATGTTGTGCTTTAGTTTTAATTGTCCTTATGCACGCCTTAGGATCAAGGGAGTATGGAGCTAACGTTAATTGATTCCAGGATTAAGAGACTGTTGATAAGCTTAAAAGGTAGGGATTCTATTACTCATCTTTTGTGAGGTTTTTATAGAATTAAAATTGATTGTTTTGCCGCAATATATATATATCTATGTTGAACTGATATTATATGTGTATCACATATGAAACTATGACATGGACTCGTCTTGTATTGTACGGCGAGGAACATAATGAATTGACACATGTTATAAATTGAGAAGCATGGTTAGGAAAATTAACTCTATTAATAATGATTTAATATAGAGAAATTGTGAGACATGAAGAGGGCGACGGTTACGTCCTTGGGCATGAATACCCTAAAAGGTAAAATAGGGGGAAGGCGATGACGCTTCCTTGGGTTGAAAGTCCCAGAACACACTGTACAGGAATCGATTTGGTGAGGACTCGGGGCTTGATGTCCCCTCACCGGAACACCCTTGGAATGTTTATAGGGTGATCAAGTGCGCCCATTTGGGTTTCGATGAGTTGAGTGATACTCAATTTAACATGGATACCTAGGAACAATGATGATTGTTAATATTTGTATAAATGTGTAATTATGACACTTGGTAATGATTAACTACGGTATCCATAAGATGTGATCATAATAAACCTCATAATCTGGAATATGATGTAACTTACTAACCATGCAGATTTTAATGTGGTAATGATAAAGGTGAGTAATGGTTTTCTCTACTGAGCATAGTGTTGCTCATACCCTTATGTTTATATCTTTTCAGGACTCACTAAGTGTGAGGTGGCTACGAGAAATATAGTTGAGGAAGTGATGTAGCTATATTACATTGGGACTGCTTCAATTGTTGAGAATGTTCTTCATGATAATGTAAGCATCAATTGTTACTTTCTGTGACTGTATTACAATGTGATGAGGGTTAAAATGATGATGACAACAGTTTATATTATTAAATTTAAGGTGCTACATTAAAACTGTGGTTTAATTGTCGTTTATATTTTTATTTTTGAGTTGAGAGTTTTCATTTAAGTCCCGGGCAAATTTTATTTTTAAGGTTTTACTTTTATTATTTATTTTTATTTTATCTCATTAAAAACTGTTAACCCCCATATAGGGGCGTTACAAGGTGATTCCTCCAAAGTTGAGATTTTTTTTGTTTGTTTGCTTCTTTTTTTTTTTTCTTGAAAAACAGTTGAGGCTTTTTTTTATGTTTTTAAAGTTATTTTGTTTTTACTTTTTTTTTTAAAATTGTTTTTATGTTTTAATTTTAATTTCCTTAAAGCATATTAGGTATTTTACTAAAAACCTTTACGAAATTAGTTAAAATATTTTTTAATGGTCAATCTTAACGATTGGGAACTAAATTGCACATTTTTAAAAATTATAGAGCCAGTTAAATAAAGAAAAAGATTGGAGACTAAATTGTACATTTTTAAAAAGGTTGGAGACCAACCGAACTATTTATTGTAAAATAAAAAACTATAATGTTTTATAACCTAAGTTCACAAAATAAAGTATAAATAAGTGGATTAAGTAAGTAAAGTAATACTTATGTTGCTAATTTTAGTCGTGAGAATATAGATTTGAGTGATCTTGTTATCAAATAAGTGACACTTGGATTCACTCAAATTCAACATGAAAATATAAGTCGACAAAAATACGACTCAAATTGCCACCTCTATGCGTGTTTGCTAGATTAATCAATTGCCGGAAATATCTTCTCTCTTTCCTGCAAGACATTATGTTGGAAATAATCTATATATATTTTTTAATGGAAATAATCTATCTCTATCCTTAGCTTATTCGGTATGCAGAAATTCAATCATCCAATAGATAAAAATGACAAGATGTTCATCAATCCACATCAAGGTGGCAATTAACTTAGCAACTGGGAAACTTTATGATATTCTTAAGTACCTCATTTTTTTATTTTTTTTTTGTGAACCATAAGTATAGATTAGTTTAGTTGTATGGAGTTCATGTGGTAGGACATATACTCCTTTGGCCGTAAAATACAAAAAAAAAAGGGTAAGGTATACAATTGTTCAATTTCTATCAAATTTTATGAGATTATTATTATTTTTAATAAATACTATTTTAAGGCATCACCTGTTTTAGTGATTGAAAGCCAATAGAACAATGCTATAAGATAATGGTGGTGCTAAACATCAGACATTGATAAAAGATAGATAGAACTCATAGATGAAGTTCACTTTCTGTTAGTTATGCTGCTTAACACCAATAATGTCTCCAAGCATTTTCTTATACTAATTAGAAAATCGTTAACCCCTAGTGGGAAAAAAAAATTGCTTATATTGACGAAAAACCAATGTGTAATAACTCGATTGAAAAATACTCTTTCTCTAGAGGCATCAATGAACTTCTTTAAAAACTTTTTTTCAAATAACCAATCATACAAAAAAAAATGATGAATTTCGAAAGCGCAATGCTGGGTTTTATTTTTTAAATAAGAGAATAGGAAACAGAAAAAATCAAACGACAACATCAGCTTCAGGGAAGGGTGAGGATCCAACGAGAGCATTCATGAGCACCAAGTAAGAGTTGACCTTAAATGATGAAACTGCCCACCATGCAAGTTGTCACGGGTGTCGAAATTCACTCACGAATTTCCACCAGTGATGGCGCTAAGTTTCTCACTCAGCCAGCCAACTCGCACACAGTTTTAATCAACTCGCACACACTCTTGATCAAAGTAAACATAAACACGCAAGTACGGGAAATCTCCCAACCCTTTATTATCTCGCATAAAAGGAATACAAATCAATGTTTGCTGGGATCACACACTCTCAAAACCGTGTCCTCAGCCTTAGCCATCCATGGCTATAAATAAACAAAAACCAGGCAACACGTGGTGGCTGACAGCCCCAGCCACTAGGCCACACAAACTCACGGGACACATGTATTGGGTCTCGGATTGCCACCTGGGGCAATGAGGGCGCGGGTCCAAGTAACTGCTTGTAACCGCTCGCACATGCACAGCAGTCGCGCACGCTTGACTCACAATCGCACGCCACATCGATCAAGTAACCGTCTTGCCATCCTGCTGCTTCTCCACGTGCCTCTAGGCCTGGTCTCTCCAAGCCATGTGTCAAGTCTCGGTCTATCCAAGACATGTGCCTCAACTTCCCGTCATGTGCCACAACCAACTCAGATTGCCTCACGTGTGTGCAGGTCTACTCCCATGCACGTTGCCTTCCTTTGCATGCTGGTCTTCACGTCCATGCCATGCAAAACTCGCCTGCCACCAAGTCAAAGTGCACTCATGCTCTACTCTTGACTCGGCTGCTCACAGTCCGCATGCACTCGCGCACACGGGTTAGATTCAAATGATTAGGTGCTGACACAAGATTTGTTCTGTAGTGCAACTGCGCCGAACACTCGTCAAAGATTCTCGGATAAAAAGAAAACGGTAAGAATTGGCTCTAAGCAAGCACTGTCATTTTGGTTTTATCAATCAAGTAAATAAATAGAGGAATTAAAAAATATATATAAAAACAGAAGTATGTCCTTTTGTTTTGTTTTGGCTAATTTAAGTTTGTACACGTATAACGTGACACTCATACGTTACCTCCGTCTCTCCGCGAGGAAATCGATGTATAATATTCCTATGAAAAGGCATCTTCTCTGGACCAATTTATAATTTTCAACTGTTAGTTAATTTTTGTCGATATTGATTAAGGTAAAAAAAAATTAACAAAAAATGCTTGGCAATATTATTCGTCAATGAAAGTTTTAAGCATTTTCATATTGATCATTTAAAAAGTTCTATCACTTCAGGCACTGATTTTCATGCATTATTACCATGTCCAAAGGTGTCAATACTTGAAAGCATATACTTGGGAATTTAGAAAGCATCCTTCTTCAGTTTTTATTGGTTTCCAAGTATATGTTATCATACTTCTCTCTCTCTCATCTAATAATTTGTGTTCTATATCAGATTCAAAATCTTGTTGTGATTGGTTATTTAACAACCGAAGAATAGCGAACAAAAAGAGGGGGAAAAAACATAAGAAAGTAACAGGATTTTGCTGTCATGCATGGATAAAGATGTTGAGGGCCTAGTTCTCATCAGAGGAACTGCGTATAGTCGATGTACAGCATTTTTTCGTATTATTAATTTGATCTAATGCTTGAGGGAAAATAGTGCGTATCAAACTCTACAAACAAAAAGGAAAAAAATGCTTGAAAAGATACACCAACATGAACATACGTAAAAAAGAGATCAACTGATATGAAGAAACCTTTAACCTTAGACAACGTAAGGATATAAGTTTTATAACGAAGAACATGATAATTTTTTGGTGAGTATCTGTTTTTAGTAATGATTTTAACTAGATCTAACGGTTTTAAAAAGTTCAACAATTTGTGGGGCCGTTCCCACTGCCAGTGACAGGTGTAGGATTTGAATTCAGTAGGGAGTGATATTTGTATTAAACTTAAGTAAAACGTTTAACATTTTTTTATAATAATTTATGTATCAAATATTATACATTTTCTAAATGATATGTATATAAAAAAATATCAACATTAAAACTAACCTCCTAAAATTAGTAGAGTTCGTAGTCCAAATTCCAAAACTGATAAGAATAATTTTACAGTATATTAAACGTTGAAGCTAACAATTGTTGGTTGCTGCAACTAAACTTTTGATATAAAAACTGGGAAATAAAGCTAGAACCAAAAAAAAAAAAAAGTTTGAGAACGAAAATTAGATAAAATAAGAAATATATTTCTAGAAGTATGGATTTATAGATACTGGGGAGGAATAATAATAATAATAATAAGATGAAAGAAAAGAATAGAAATTCCAAGAGAAACGAGGCAGGGGCTAATAGAGAAAATTAAAAACAGGATGACTTATGAGAGAGGGAGTTAGAGAAAGAGTCACTCGTGGCTTCACTCATTGAACAAACTGAAGAACAAAAAAAAAAAGTAATGATACATATATAGCCAGGTTTTGTTTTTGAGTGAGGTCACGTGCTCATACTCGTATTGGTCCTTACCGGCCTGTTTAGTTCGAGTATTTGAATAAAGTATTTGAATGAAGATTTAAATTTTTGTAAGAGAAAATACTGTAGCAAAATGATTTAAACCGTGATTCGAGTATCGAAATAAACGGGTCCTGCATGTATCTTTGGCATCGGAGAAGTCCCTCAAAAGACACCCCCAAATACAAAACGAAAAAGGAAAAAAGCACACGTAATTGGGGGGCGAAAACCATCATAACAGGCCCCATACATCAAAATACTAATAAGAGTGAAGCCCTCAACACCAACCAGCGGAAAGGAAATAGAAGAGAAGGTGAGCTGTAGTTGACAAACACACAATGCTGACGTGTACAATTCTAGATGACAACCCTGCTTCTGCGTACCAAAAACTCCTAATGGTAGGCTTAGACAAAAATTAAAGATCCCAAAAACTCCTCCAATTGTTTAACTTAACAAACTTGATACATTTATTAAATAAATGCTTAACAAGTTATTTTTTGCATATCTTATTTTGACAATTAGAGTGAAATTAAGACAAAATAGATTCTAGATAAATAGTGTGTTTGGAAAATCAGTTGAAATAAAGTTGGAAACAATTTATTGTAACATGTGAGAGCGTTAAACTGTAGTATATATGAGAGTTTTATTGTAACAGTTGAAACGATGTTGCCAAGCAAATGTCTGACTTGATTTCTTTTAGACTTCATTTTTTAACTGGTCTTAAGAATATCATCAAGAGACTATAAATAGCGGTCTTTCGTATAGTGCTTTAATTTGCTATAATCCAAATATTTAGAACTAAATTAGCTTCTTACACTCATATTTGGCAAAATAAAAAAATGTATTGCTGAAAGACATATAATTATAGCTCTAATTGTGCGTGAATATTGACAACAAAAAGTGTATTTTCGAACCTGGAGATAAAGAATTTGAACCCTAAACCTCAAGGTTGGCATTTAAATTTTTAAAAAATAAATAAATTTGAGCCATTTGATAATTTTATATGTTCATTCTAAATAAAAAAATATTGATATGTCCTCAATATTCCAAAAAAAAAAAAATTCCAACGTTCTTTTATCAAAATCATTTATAAGTTGTAGAAACCTTACAATATCGGCAGCATATGGAGGAAATCTGTATTTGAATTGTTGAGGTGCCCGTTCTATATATCAGAAGCATGAGCAATCATGCAATATTGGTCTAAATATGGGAAATTTGGTCAAATTAGGATGAAACATTTGTTAACGTTTTATAGCACAAATGGAAAATTTACAAGGGCAACATTGTCTTTTCAACTTGGCTAAGCTGTCATCCAAATCATCATTACTAATGGACAAACCACTATGGAACGTTACCAAAGAGAAGAATACAGATCGTAGTCTCTAATGACCCTCACTAATAATAGTGATCTAGTGTTTCTGATTGTGATGAATATTTCCAAGCCCTGTGATTGATTGCCGTTAACAATTTGGGGGTCCCATCAAGAATGCTTAACTTATGGGCTTAACATGCATGATCATCATGATCGTACAATTTTCATAAGATGACCATCTAACGTCCTAATTATTGTGAGTTTCATAGTTTTATTTTTGTGACATTTTTAAGACCTATTTTAAGAAAAAAAAAATTGCAGCTTGCAAAGATCCTCCACAAGCAGTATATAAATGTGGCTGCTTTTTCTAACACAAGACACAACATATCGAGCGCAGCTTGAATATCACCTCCCATATTATATTCCATCACTCTTCTCTCTCCCTCTCATTAGTTAGGCTAAAATCTCCTACATATATACCTCTGGTACGTTAATTAGTTACTACAACCTTATTTGATCATCAATCCTTCATCTCTTTGGTTGGTTTTTAGAATTTGTGGGTATTTGTTGTGTGAAATATTTCTAATGGTGTCTTTTCTAGCTACTATCTAGGTAGTTTATAATATTGATCTTCTACGCAAAATAAAGGAGCCGCCTCTAATTTTCTGCATTTTTGCATGTATGAAAAATATTATAGATCTTGTGATTGCAGACTTAAAAGGAAAACCATGCCCGACTCCACCACAAGGTGAAGAGTACGAATTCTGCCCAGGTTTCAATATATATATATGTGTGTGTGGGTGTACATATAGATTGATTCTTCTATCTATTTAAGAAAAGAAAGCATGTTTTGTAACGTATCTTTTCTCAAATGGATAGATGATTGATTATCAATCAGATCCATATAAAAACACTTACATATAGACATACATACACACACACATATATATTTTGTCTTACATTCCATATCTCAATAGTAGAATTTCTTATTACATGATTTTGATGACCTCGTTTGATATAGTAAGACATGTAGATCTATGTAGATCTATTGGTTGTGACAGTGTTTGTAATAAAAGAAGTGATAATCAATCAACAGAATATTTGTTCAACGTATATATTCTTATCTCTATTATAGTAGTTTGTACAGCTTTTAAATCCACGATGTGTTTGTTGTCTAATCGTAGCCATAAGCGTGTGTAAAATTGTCCATATATGATATAATGTCGTTTTGTGTCAGCCTTTTCAGTTCATTCCGTTTCACCTCATCAAGTACTTTTTCTTCAGTTTCAAAAATGTTCATACATACTTGGCCAATCCCAATTCTTTACTCTAACTAAGATCCTTGTGCTGTACATATGGATCACTGGCTAATTAATCAATACTATTGTCTTTTTCTCAAGAAAATTTATTGTTATTATTATTATTATTAACACCAATATTTTTTGTTTTTAATTTTGCATGGTATAAATCTTAATTGAAATTTTTATTTCAAAAAAACTGACCAGATCATACTACTAGTTTGTCAGTGCAAGTTTAGGCGATGGATCTTTTTCAGAGGATTCAACAAGCGTCTCAAATGAACAGGCCGTGCTACAATAATCGCTCCAGTAATCGAGCGGGTTACGTGGACCTTACTCTGAGATTAGGCATGCCTAATCATGATTACAACGATGATAATCCGGCCGAAATTTTCCAATCTCTTAATTCAAGCCCTTTCAATCCTCAACAAGCTAGTCTTAACTATTTCAATGAAAGTCACATGAGTACTACTAGTGATCAGGTACATATATCTTTGTACTTGTTTGTGATTAATTATCCCTTTTGGAGTGTTAATTTGTCATATCAAAGTTGTAGTTCTATGATTTTATTGAGTTAATTCCCTTTAGTTACTCCAAATAATTAATAATCTATAATTAACATATTGTTGCAACCTTTAATGAACAACTAACAATTAATAAGACGCTTTTTGAGTGAAGTATTTACTCTTCTCTTTGTTTGTTTAAAAAAATAAACGGCTTAAATGTGTCTTAATTAATTTGAAGAAAAAAAAAAACGAATCGTTTTACACGTCCACGCACACAATCTCTCTTTTCTTTTTTCTGTGGTTATAGCCAGTCATACATTCTTTTTTTTTTTTTTGAAGATTGTATTTTTTTTGTACTGTTATTGATTATTTGAAATCGTAGTTATTGTTGTTAATTGTCCCTTTACAATTTTTACCTGATTGTTGTAAGTTATACTTTTATAAATTTCATGTTAAGCAATAAACGTAATATTTCTGTCACTTTCAGTAAGGAATTTAATTGTACAGCGCACACATGACACATAAGTTAATAAATAACTCCGTTAAATAAAGCCATTAGACAACAACGTGAAATTACATTAACTGGAACCCAATAATATTGGGTAAAAAATTGTCAAACTAAGAATGTTTTGACCATATATGGCAATGACATTAGATTACAGGCAATATATAGAAGCACGTATATCATAATAAATAAAAAATATGCTCTCTTAATCAAATGTACTGTTGCATATACTAGAAAATAAGAGTTTTAAAAATCTGTTGAGTATTTTTTTATTTTAAACTTCGGGTGAGAGATTCGAACTCATTCCCCATAAATGAAGTCGGGTGTAATTCTACCACTAAGTTGTGCCTCCAGCTACCAATTTAGTACTTTTACGTGCATAAATTTTATTTAATGCCACAAATCATTTAGCCATTTTAAATTGTCTTGGGATCAGTCAATTGTCGTTTGATGCCTTTTCACTTTCAGCCCCCCATGCAATTCTGGCAATATGGTCACAACCATGTCGTTTCAGGAGATCATACTACTGGCAACAACTCTTATAGTAATACGTTCATCAACACTAGTACTAATGGTGGAGCACCAAACAATGACTTTGGAAGATTCAACCAAATGGGGACCAATATGGGGCAGATTATTAACACAGAAGCAGACCAAGTACATATGTACGCACCTCCTAAAAATTCTAGTTTCAATGCCAATATCATGGACTATAATCAATACAGAAGTGCACATTGTCCTGAAGCATCAATACAGAACAATATTCAATGCCATGATAATATTGGTTTTAGATCAAGATCAGGCCAATCTTCTGGAAGGAAGCTGAATAATAGACTGAAAAAACAGCTCAGCGATATTGATCATGATAATAAGGCAATAATGGATGTAGAAGAAGAAGTTGGAGTAGTAGAGGATCATGTACTTGTAGATGGTGATGGTGATGCAAATAATAAGCGCTGCTGCAACCCTAACTGCCAAACTGGGACTACTCCCATGTGGCGCAGAGGTCCTCTTGGTCCCAAGGTCTATTTCTTAAATTTTACTTCTTCAATTTTTTTGCCGTTACGGAAACGAGGTTAGAATCATAATTTTATTATTCAAATCAATTTTACTACAATATTTATTCTCATAAAATTCAAACTTTGTTTCCAAACGGCCTAGTCCTTACTTTTTTATAAAATGAGAAGATATATTAAAGTACTTTATTATTAAGTGGAGGTCCAAATATAATTTTTTTATAAAACAAGGGATGCGAAAATCAAAATTTTATTACTTTTTTGCCTATAATAAAAAGAGGGTAGCTAGTAAGAGAAAAAAAGTACAAAGTATATACATAATACCTTTGATACAGAGGCAGAGCTGCCCAATGGGCTATTTTTTCTTGAGACCTAATGGCTCTTTCTTATTTTTTCCCATTAAATTTTTTACCACCTAAAAAGTTTCTGTATTGCAATAATATCGAGGTAAATTAAATCTTTTAAAAAATTTCAGTTGTACCTCAAATTTTGACCCTTTAATTGTACTCGTATTTCAAGCTGAAACCTCCGCATAAATAAAAAAAAAAAAAAACTATATTACCATTTAAACTTATAGTTTTGAAACCTTAAACTATAAAAAGTAAATTAAATTCCATCTAAAGATCATCCGTGAAAAGAATAAAATAGAAAAAGTAGATAAACTGAATGCAAAAAGAGAGACAATATAAGAAAATATTATTGCGTAATAATTTCAGTTTCACTACAAATTGACTCCCTCTACTACTTGCATCATCCATACCATATGAATTTCTCACCAAGTAGCTAGTCTGTCCAAATACTTAAACATATTAAGCTTTGTTTGGAAATGAAGTTGGAACTTATTAATAAAACTCTTACATACTACAGTATAAAGTAAAAATATGTTACAGTATAAAGCACTTATATGTTTCAGTATTTAAGTTTAAACTATAAGTTCTAACTATATTTTCAAACACACTCGTATACGTTATTGAACACAGTCTCTACCAAATCAGTACTTGCTGTTAACCTTTTTGCTTGCTTTCTTAATTTATTTACATCACAAAATCTCTCATTTCTGATTTAATTTGTTATATTTGTATGTTTCAGAGCCTGTGTAACGCTTGCGGAATAAAGTACCGTAAGCAACAAGGGAGGCTGCCAATATAGCTGCGGCGAAGGGTGCAGAAAACACTTCTAGTACCAGCAACCTCAGTTATCATTGATAAAGGGATTTCTATAGTAGAAATGTCGTGAGTGATTTTTGACAACTTTTTTTTTTCTTTTTTGCTTCAAGTCTTGTTGTTGTTGTTGTTTAATTGTTACTTTATTTTGCTCTCTTCTTTCTATTAATTATATATATATATATATATTTTATGAGGAGGTCATTTTACCTAACTAGTAAGTATTACTATTTTAATTGAATTAGCTTTTCAACGTTCTGATTTATGAGTATTTGCGTTAAAAATTTATAGCACGCAATGTAGAACAACTTCTAATCATATATCAAACTATTAGAAAGTTAATCTAACAATTAGAATAATAATATCTATCAGTTTGATAAGAATTCTTATCCTATCATATAAATACTTATAATTTGTAGGTTTACTAATAATAACGAATTTTGGTTGTTTGCTCTCTTGTCGATTAGAAACATGTTATATGACGTCTAACATGAATGGTGCCTTTTTCCTGACATTTTATTTTATTTTTTGTTTCTTTTTGGTACTTTTTCAAAATATATTTGTAATTCATATTTCTGAATATTAAATCTAATCATATTTTGTATTAAAATTGAAAATGTATGAAAAAGATCTCATACCATTTATAAGTAGATGACAATTTGTTGTTGCTTAAGTTAATCAATGGCCAAGTGCTTCGTAAATAAATTAGGCATAATTAAAATTAAAAAAGGACATGTGTAATCTCCATGATGACTTAATTGCTAAATCAAAATTATCTTGTGGTTTAAAGTTGAGCCAATTATATTTTCAATACTTAGCATTAAAATGTATACATGAACAAAATGGCTGCCTAATTTTTTCTTCTCGTCGTAAAAATATACATCATCCTAAAAAATATATATATAGCAAAAGATGTTAAATACAACATACTTAATTACATCATCTTGTTAAACACAACATACCTAACAAATAATTTTAAGCATCCTAGTATTTCAGACAATTTGATCCTTAAGGAAAAAAAATACCAAAATATTTAACAAAGGAAAAAAGGAAATCCCTTGATTTTTTTAGACAAAAAATCTCTCAATTTTTAGATGATCAAACTATTAGACCCTATTTATAATCAACCAAAACCAGCTACAACTCATTCTTAACTAATATGAGACTTTTATAAAAACAAGTATACAAAAAATCTCCACCTTGACGAGTTTGTCAGTCCCATTCAACTTCCCAATTCCACGTATCCTCGAGTAAACAAAGTTTTCAGCACTAGCTGCAAATACACCCGCAAATGCTATACACCCGAAAATGTTCAAGCTCATAAGATATTGATCAAAGTCCAAAAAGTGTTTGAACTTGATTGTCGTGACCACCTCAATCATCGTTTATGCATGATTTTTCTTATGAAGAAATATCTCCCCTTCTTCAAAAATTTCCCCCACAAAGTGATAGCTAGCTCACGTAGATATGCTTCATCCGTGCATATTGAACTTTATTCATTGTTAAGTTGATTGGCATCCTAATTGTCACAATACAAACTAATGTGACTCTGAACAAATCTGAAGTCTTTATGCTAAATAAACAATAATTTTGAGGTTGGTCAATAATAGTTTTATATTCTAAAAAAATATTCACGAAAAGGACATGAGTCCTTTAGTCAAGTTTCTATGTTCCATCAACAAAAGTCCTATTTTGATGAGGGAAACAAGGCAAGGTGCTATAGCGTGATTCTTTCCTCAGAAAATAAGAATATTGAGCAAACTAGCTATGTGCATTAATTTGTCTTTTTCTTTTTTCTTTTTTCTGTTTTTAAAAGTGCATGCCATCTTTCATCTGGGCCCTTTTTGCCACTTCAAAAGGATTAGTGTCACATGCGAAACAATGCGTTAGTATAACTTCAAGATTTTTTAGGCATAAATTTTTATATTATTTATGTGTGTGTATATATATATATATATATTTTACGATTATTTCTTTCTCTCTTTTTCTTTCTTTCTTTGTTTTTTGGTCTCCAACATCATGAATTTTTGTTTGTAATTTTTTCTTTTTAGAGTTTTTGTTAGGTCTCAAGCATTTTTGTCGGCCCATTGTCCCCCAAGAAAACGACAACAAAGAAAATTTTTGTCAAGTTCAAATGTTCAATAACTCTATCAATGTATATGAAGTTAGATGCTATTGTCTTTAATCTAGTTCTTGCCCGAAATAGAGATATTGGATATATCGAGCTTTCCATTATTAGACAATATGATATTTCTGGGTAATGTTATTGAAACATAAATTAGTGTGCAATTTGTAATTGTAGGATTAACTTAACAATAAATTCACGTTAATTTTAGTTTATAAAACTGTAGTTAGTAGTCTAGGTTTGAATATATTTAAGGTGGTAAATAGTATATATTTTTTACAGTTGTTGAAAATATCTTTAATTTAAAAGAAGATTCTAAGGTAAAATTTATTAGCAAAAAAATTAGTAGATATTTTTTAAATAAAAAAATAATCAATAAATTTGGGAATATATAGGAATAAATTCTAGATTTTTCAAATTTACCTATAGGATACATCTAGATTGATTTATTAAATTTGATCATAGGTACATCAAAAAAAAATTGAGTAAATTTAAGATTTATCAAATTTAGTCATTGGGTAACTCTAGTATATCCTGAATTTGTTGTTATTTGATAACTTATCTAAAATTGCTAACATCTAAGTTTTCAACGGTATTCTCATTTACATATTACAATGTTTTCAATTCAAACTTTCAATCCCAACTCATTGTTCAAGTGATCTAAAAAGTCGTAGATGTTAAAATAAAGGATAAAGATTTGGAACTATCCTTTTGATAACCTCCCCTTTTTGTACAGAAATTTTTTTTAAAAAAAAAGTAGTAAACGAAATATGATGGCTCATTCTATATATGCATTATGCACACGCCAGACATGCTCTCTGTTTTTGTGATCCGAATTCAAATCGTGTGTTAAAAAAAAAGGCTGCAAAGTGACAATTGACAGCTAATTGCTACAGAATTAGTTCTCTTTCTCTCTAGCTAATTTCTTCATGACTGACTCAAAAGTGAAAGAAATAAAACATGAACATCATGATATATTAATAAGCATGCATGTTATGAAGGCCACCAATCTACCATATTATAGTGGTTCTAAGTTTCGGGAAAACAAATAGGCCATTTGAAAGCTTCGGTGCTTAGTCTTTCAATAGTGTTTTCTTTTACATACTATAGTAGTTTTAGTTTAAACTTTCAATTTAAACTCACTTTAAAAAAGGCCTAAAAATTAACCAAACTTCATGAATTTAGAGCCTTGCCTTTATACAGTTATAACAAGTGCGATAAACCTAAGAAAAAATAGTTTTTGTGCAACCTTTTCTTCTTGAAGTTTAATGCATATGTAGATTTCATTTTGATTGGATTATGGATAAACTTAACTTTTCCATAGTCTTAACACTTTGACCTGTTAGACTATATAACTACAAGAAAAAGGTGTTTATATCCCAAAGTTCTCAACCATTTTTTCTAAATTCCAACATAAAAAAGGACCTTCTCCAAAAATAATAATATGTTTGGTTTGCCCGTTTAAATTGAAAAAATTCAAATCTTAATCGATTTTATAACAATATTTTTCTAACAAAATTTCAATTGTTGCAACAATTTTAGTTTGAACTAAATATTAGAACCAATGTCCAAACACTATAGATTCATAAATTTTCATAAAAAAAATAGATTTATAAATAAGGAAAAGGATAGTTATCATGAAGATCCAAGCAAAAGAAAGGAATGAACAAGACTTGTTGTCACAAGCCAAAAGAAAAGAAGTAACAAAATTACCCTACACTAGATGTGGTGTCCAGCTTTTTATCTATACAACATACAGTGGCCAAACCAAATCACTTTATACCAAATGGATGTTGGTGGGTCCAACTATTTGTAGACTCTGTTGCACATATCAGATTTGATGGACTACGTATATATGCAGGCTCTCAAATATATATTTTCATGCTACAAATGTAAACTAAAAACTAACTTATATTTTTGAAATAAAAAAAAAACTAGTTTGGAATTAGGAGTACACAAATGGGGTCGAGTGCTTAAGTGGGAGACAACTTATCCCTCTCTACAGCTAATATATATATATATATATGGAAGAATACTTTCGCAATGTTTGATTTAATAAGTCTGATGAATAGTAATATGGTCCTGTCCTTGTCATTACTCGTTTGTCTCTTTCTCCATTTGGACTGCAAACAAGTTTAGGTTATATTCATTTTAATTTACTCTATTTTTCTCATAAGAATATTGGTCACAAATCCAATATTATATAACATGAACATGATGTCAGATAAGCAATTTTATTTATTTATTTTTATGCATTAACCAAATAATTCTCAAATTGTTTACAAGTGCAAGCAAAGAAAAGGAAAATATGTATCCTTCTCTAGCTCGTAGGCGCTGCAGTAATTTGGAATAGGAGCATAGTTACAAGTGTACAAAAAAAAAAAAAATCCCATTCTAATTAAGGATTGAAACCTTGATGTGTAATTTTTGCTCTACAGTAAGGCCCACCACTTGTTACAGCCTTATAACTTATAAACAAATAAAAGAATAATCTTCTGGTGCTTGAGTCATTTCTCTCTTTCTCTTGACTTGATGTCTACACCAAAGAGCCTAAATCCTTTCTCCTCCACATTCTTAGACTTAGACACATGATCTTCTTCATTGTATTGACATTGATCACTGCCTTGATGATGATCAAAACTTAGCTTCCAATCCTCCTCCATCAATTTATCACAATGATAATAATTATTTATTCCTTCATTATTATTACTATTACTATCACTATTCCAACGCTCGTCGCTTTGAACATTATTGTTAACCCCGTTATGGGTTACATCAATTAAGCAAAAACTTTGGCCATTAATCACCTCCCTTATAATTCCTGGACGGCAGTACTTTTCACATGCATAAAACGTGATTATATCATTGGCCTTCAAGTTATTTTCCTTCACAAACCGATTCCAACCCCTTGTGAAGACAAAGCTTTGGCTACTCCTCCAATAACAATACCGGAATCTCCAAGGCCTCATTTTCTTGTCATAGAAAACTAGCTCAATATCTTCTACTCCGTTTCCCTCCACATGATTATTATTGTTATTATTATTATTATTATTATTATTATTATCATCTTCGCTAATGTAAGGAAAATACTTGACCGCATATTTTTTGGGGATGACAAGTCTATTGAGCTTACCAACATCACTTGGTGTTAATTCCTTTTGAAATAGTTGCCTTGTCAAGAGCTGTGAATCTCCATGACCCTTTATTCTGTTGAGGTATTGATGATCATGATTAGTAACGGCATTCGCGATAACGTGATCTTCCTTACTTTGAGACCGATTCCTTACAAATTCTTCGAATTTCGACTCGTAAGAACCGTCCTTGATCATGCTAAGGACTGTTTCCGTGGTGTGGTGGCTTTGGAAATCCGGCTCTTGGATAGTGAGACTAGTCCAGGGGAAATTCCTCTGGGAGTCGCCGCTCCGGAGCTTGATGGCGGCGCTGTCATAAGCCATGGCTGCCGCCTTCTCCGACTTGAACGTGCCGAGCCAAACCCTCTGGTGGTTCGCGTAGATTTGCGAGCCCCAATGGCCGTTTTGCTGTGGCACAACCCCTTTGAACTTGGCGGACGATGGGGTGGCATTGTTAATGTTGGCATCAACTTGATCATGATGATGATGCTCAAGTCTTGGACGCTTATTCATCGAATGATGATGAATTGCGTAATTGTTATTTGTTTTGGCACTTGAAATCATGCTTGAGGAATCATCTTCCATCGCATTTAGAAGGAAAAATACATGAACTAGGATAAAATTTGTGAATACTGAAGAGAAAAGAAGAGAGAAAATGGAAGAGATTATTTAAGCTAATTATTAGAATAGTGGTGAAGATTATATATGTGTGTGTATTTGTTTATAGTATGGAGCGATCTGGTAATCAGAGATTTTCCTGTTGCATGAAAATGGTAGCTTTTGTATTTGGAAGGTGGAAAATTAATAGACTCAAACTAATTTAGTTTAAGGACTAATAAATCCAAACAAAAATCAAAACCGAGTACAAAATTTTCTCGAGGTACTAGTAAAAAGTTAGAACAAACATGTAGTCGCCTTGCTTATTTTAGGCAAACTTTATCGCATAAAAAAAACTAATTAACCCATTTTGTTGAGCTTATTATCCTTTGATTAAATATCAAGTATTTACTTTGTTCTTACCATTGAATCTCAAACCAATATGATTAAATCATCATGCATTTTTCATTCAAAAAAAGTCATCATCACGCATTTTTCGAGTATGAGTTGGCTTTAGATAGATGAAAAAAAATCTTCAATATAGACAATCATATATTCACATATATAGGAAAGATTAATCTCGCTCTTCTTTTGTGAAAAAGAGCTAATATATTAGTTTTGTTTGGACCGGGGAAGGGGGGACAGGTTAGGAAAGATTCTATTTTATGTCCAATTTCATATATGTATGCAATACATTAATGTGCGTAGTAGAGAAAATATTGAAAATGCATTTTTTGTATTCCAAAGGAAAAAAAAATTATTTTAGTAGTTAATTGGCATGTTTTTCGTCTTTGAAAGTTGCTAACATTATTAACCACCTTCAAATTCTAACTTAAATCTATTTTATATTGTCCATGTGTTGTAAGAATCTTTTATTTTATTTTTTAATGGAAAGAATCTTTTATCTTTTATGTTTAAACTGAACATAATTAAAATGTATTCAAATATGAACAAGGAATGATATTAGAATACATTTTAATTATGTTGAGAAAAAAATAAAAGATAAACGATCTTTTCCATTAAAAAAGTATAAAATATGACCAAAGAACGATTATAGAATCTGAGCAAAAAAAAAAAGAATGATATTAGAATATTAGAATATTAAAAAAAGGAAAGAGAATTTGGCTTCCAAACCGAAGCATCTGATTTTAGACCCGTACAAATTTTTGGTCTCCAATTAAGAATTTTAAATGGTTGATTGATTTTCGTAGACATTTCGTAATCGTTTCAAAAGCTATTATTTTCAGCTCAAAAATTTTAAGTTTTAATGTTTATATTCATAATTCATGTAATCTAATAATAAAGAAATTTCAAAATCAAATATAATTGAAAGGCGAATACGCTCCTTGTTTTAAAAAGAAAAGAAAAGAAAAGAAAACACGCTCCTCATTATCAACACCATTCTTGTAATGGACCCCATAGTTTTTCTCCAATGTAAAAAAAAAATGAAAAAGAAGCAGTTCAATTTTTAATGAGTCACTGGATAGATTGAGTGTTTTAGATTTTTCAACCCACCCAATTAGAATTGAGTTCGATTAATTTAAGCCATCCAATCAATCAAATAGTTAAAATTAACCTGTTCAATTAAAGTCGGGTTGAGTTGTGTGGCATGAGGCCACAGTTGATCATTATAGGAAATAAAAATAAACTAACAATTCAATCCAAAATAAATAAATATATATATATATATATGAAAGAAAAAGCTATAATTTATCATCTAGCAAAATTCTAACAGTATCTAGCAAGTCCTAAACTAACATAAAAAATAAAAAATAAAAGGTCCACAAAATAAGTTCCAATATATAAATCATAAACCAACAAACAAATGGTAATAAATTATTATAAGTAAATTAGATGAATTGACTCGACATTTTTATTAAGATCTAATGTGGACCTAACCTGACATGACAAGTTTACATGAAGATGGGTTAATTAGGTTAGACGGGCTATCGGGTTTCTTGTATCCAATCCTTCAACAAAATTACCAATTAATTTATATTTGACTATTTAACTAGCCAACCAGACAAGAGCAATATTGTAAATCGAGTTGTTTTTAAGTCCTAAGCCTATAACTTCTATTGTAAGTAGTTGAGTGATTTGCGAAATTTTGCGGCCAGTATTTGAGTAGACTCCATTAATATAGATCTTAGAAAGGATATACCCTTACGAATATTGATCTTGTCTTATTTTTTTATGATGTATCTAGTCATCTTTTTTTAGGGGATTTATCTAGTCGTCTTATTATCTTTTTTTTTTTTACTTTTTAAAAAAACATAATTAAGACATCAGATAAATCACCTTTTAGAAAACATGTATATAATTATCATAGTGATTTATTATTATAATTATTAATTATTCTCTTTAAAAAAAGAAAGTTCAAAGTAGAGCTATCTTTCTGTCCTGGATGAGAAAGCCATGGAGTTTATAAGGAGCTAGTTATACAACAAAATAGCCTTAACTATCCGACTTTTAATATTGACCAATGTTCACTACATAAATACGGCTTAGAGAGCTAAAATAATTATCACCCGAATAGTAATATCACCTGAATAATTATCCGACTGTTAATAGGTGCAAACTTATTAACTGAGTTACTTTTCCACCATAAATGACAAAAGAGTTTAGGGGTTCTCAAATTTCCCGGAGAGTCGAGCACTTTTCCGGCTGGAATTTCATCCTGTGACAAGCATTACCACTCACTCTCTTCCGTCACCGGAGTCTCAGGATATCCCGGAACAAGTCACTTTCGCCGTCACCAAATTCCGCAAAAGGTTTGGTCAAGCTAAATTGAAATTTATTTTCCTTTGTTTAATACGCTTTTATAATTTTACGTAATGCGTCAAATATAATTTATATATTAGTATGGATTCCAAATTTATAAGCAATATATTATAACTAGGACTGAACATCATGGGTGGCCGTTTTATTGAAAAACTGTTGAACGACTGTTGTTTATGTTTAGTGTTGAAAATTTTGGAAGTTTCTATTTTTTCTTGACAATTATAAATTCAAAAGTGAAAATGAGGAGGCATTATCATGCATCACTATGTCACTGAAAATAAAAAATAAAGGTGAGAGAAGCAAAGATCGAGATAATGTTCATTTTGACGTGGAAATTCAATTCCATTCATGCAAGGGATGAACAAGTTTGTGGCACAGCTTGATCTTCTAAGCAAACTTTGCTTTGCCCATTTCAACATTTTTTTTCTTTTTTTAATATATATATATATATATATATATTTGTTCGAAACAAGGGTAAAGTAACATTGAATATGGCATTTCTACTCGTTCTGCACCCCACTCACACTCAAATTGTTTGTCTATAAAATGAACTCTAACACCCACTGAACGATCAATACAGCTTCTTAATTCTCTTCCTATTTCCTTCAAGATTTCTTGCCTTTATATTCTTCTTCCCATTGTTTTTTTATGCCTTTTTCTGTCTCCATTTGTCACACTATGTTCATTTTTTCTTGCTTTTTTACGTTTCAATAATTTCCCCTGGTTTGTTCTTATCCTTATATGTATATGTGTGTGTGTGTATATATGAATATATGCTTATTGTTTTGTGGTAATTTGTATATATACTGTGCCTTCATTTGACACTTGATCTTTCAAAGACTATATGGCAAACTTGAAGGCAATAAAATCTTATATACGTATTCTTTTGATTTTCATTAATATTATAAATTGTGACAGGAAGAGCCACCCACGAAGAATAGACCGTTTGTACTTTTTTATATGAAATTTTATAAAATTTATATTTACCTTCTTTTAAACCTCCTTTAAAATTATACATCTTTTTATTTGTCTAACCTCATTTATTCAGTTACATTCTAACCCTCGCTAACTTTTGCGGTTCCGCTCTTGTATATAGTAGATTAATTCTGCAGGATATTTAATACATGACAAAAAGAGGAGGATTTATGAAGATACAACACACACACTTATACGTCCATCAATTAATATATTTTTTTGGGTACTTTTTTGCTATAATTAATAATTTGTAATATTGTACTTAATTTGCAGAAACCTTCAATGACCCAAATGGATTCCCGTAACTTCACCAACGAGGCTGCACTAAGGTTTAGTGAACCACTTAACCAATAAATTCAGTTTTAAGCCTTACTATATATATATATATATACACACACAAACACATACACATATATTAGAGACAATTAGAACCGATTGCAGTTCCACATATGAAGGATAGCTAGCTCAGCTTTATCTCTATTAATGGATGAAACTGAAGTTTTTAATTAGTTATATTAAACTTTGTGGCAGAGTAGTTTCTGTTCCTTGATTAGAGTTTGCTGAAATACAAACTCCATGCATGTAATGCGTACGTTTCAATTCAATGCAACAAACTACAAAGGTTGATTCAAGTAAAAGAAATTTTGATGAACGTATTGTTTAATGGGTGTTTGTTCCTAGTTGTTCTAATACTATTGACCAAGCTTTATAGTTAGATACATAGTAAATCACAAATTTTGAAACTGAACATACGTAAAAAAAAAGAAAAAAGAAAAAAAAATGAAATTGAACAGAATCGCAAAAAAGCAGTACTAAATTTGCTTCTTCTTTTTTTTTTGTTTTGGCTCAAAATAGTAAGTTTACGTTACAGTCCCTCAAGTTAGTAATACTATCCTCAGTAGGTTGATTCGATGTCATATATAAATACACACACATTTTTAGGAACGGCAAGACTGCCTTTTCACTTTATTATTTTTTCTGTTGTAGCAGTACTAACTAGTTATAATTTTAGCAAATACTATTACTTTTCCCTTGTAATAACCACTATTAGTTATTAGAGATTATTAATTAAAGGGCAGGTAATTAATTTTAATGTACTGATTAGATTGAGTCATTTTTTATAACTTATAATTTTAATGTACTGTAATTAATTTTAATTTTAAAAGTAGGGAACAATAAGGCCGCGTTTGGATGGAATCATAATAGTGCGGCGGTGCTACGGAGGAACAGGTCGGTGTCTTCGACGTCTGCGGTGAAGAGGGTGTTTTCGATGAGAAATCTTCGTCGGTTTCGGAGAGGTACTGTCGGATCCATGACCAGTCGGTGACGTTAGCATCGCCCATTGACTATGGAGAATTCGAAGAAGAAGACAAAGGTACGAGATCTGCTAAGAAGAAGCACGGAGGAGGCAAGATCCTTAAAGCCTGTAAGCCATTTTTTGGAATTCATTAAATTAAATTATTTATAGGGTGTTTGGAAGTGTGGTGGAAACCAGTAGTGAGAACCACTTTTACTGTAGTATGTGAGAGTTTTATACTGTAGCATATATTTTTTATTGTTACTGTAGCATGTGAGAGCTTTACACTGTTTATAACTGAGATTATAGTTAAAACTGAGTGGTTCCCACCACTGTCAAACACCCCTTGGTCTTCTTTTAGTTTGGTACTTTATTGTTTAATTTTTGACCACTCAAATCTTGTAATCCTCAAGTCAAACCGTCTAGCCCTTTTTGTTTGATTTTATTTTCTTGTCTTAAATTTTGGTTTTTAACACGAGTTCTGTTATATGTCCAATCCAATTAATATAATTGGAGGAGTTTGATACGTTGATTTGTTCAATATATTTTCCTTAAACGTTTTCAATCCATTTTGTTGGTGGTTCCGGTTTATTATTAGGGAGTCGTTGTTTGCGTTGTGATTTTTCACGTCTAAATTGGTGTTTATAATCTTCTAATTTAAAATGAAATTGCCATTTTCAAAAAAATAATAATAATAAAATAAGTTGATTGGTTGAGCATCCTGTGTTTGAGTTGCATGACTCTCAATCAATTAGCTAATTAATACAGCATTAATGGTTAAATTTAAGAATGCTTAAATTATCATTGATGTTGGGAAGTGATCATAAGATCACTAAACAGTTTTTTTAGGGATTTTTTTTGGTGTCCTCTTTAAGTCAAATCTCCAGGTTTATTTATTGTTTTCCATGTCTTAAGTTTTGTTTTTTTAATTGTTCACTTATTGTACAATTATCAAAATGTGAGCAGTTCAATGAAGTGATTGGTGAGCCTCCTGCGTTTGCTCTTTCAATAATAACATCGATGACGATAGAAATAATAAGAAAGCATTGGATAGAGGGTAGATATTTTTATATGGAAACAGATGGGCATGTTATGGAGCAAGAAGATTTTTTTTTTTTTTTTTCCCTTCAATTTGTGTTTGAAAAAGTGTGAGGAGTAAATAATAAACCTTATCCTGAGCACTTTGAAACTGAAGCAACGTGGATATTTCTCAAATTCCAAAACCAATAATGTCCTTTTTCCTTAAAAGAAAAAAAAAAAAAGGGAGGAAAATGTCCTTTATTTTTTCTCCGTAACAAAACAAAAAGAAGAAGAATTTGGCTTTGAATGAAATTGTGACAGGGATTTAGATCAGTTTCTATTTATGGTCTATTCTTAATTTTAAATGTACGTGGAAGCTATATATAATTTTCAGTCGTTGTACGTTGCCAAGAAAAATTCTATAATGTTCGACAAATATTAATTTTTCATAATTGCAAATGGTGAATTAGGCAAGTACTTTGTAAAATACCTACATAACTTTTGATGAAAAAGAAAAAATATAGCAACTTTGTATTTTGTTTGTACAAAAAATTGTAGAGAAATAAGTTCCTATCATGTATATAAAGTTTTGTTGTTTTCTCTTTTTCTATTTTAATTTCTTCCCTTTCAAAATTTAGATAGGCAAGAGAGAAGAAGCTTGCCTATGAAAGACATGTTTCATATTTGTATGGCGATGTGGCATATACGTTTACATCTGATGTTTGCCTTCCTGTCGTGATAACAAATAAGGCAGCCACGTCATTAATGGACCACCGACGTGTGGGACCCGGATAAATTCCATAGAGAAGGAGCCACGATAGCAATTGCAGTCCTAACGACGTTAACATAAATAAGAAAATATACTCTCTCTCAATCGGCACTAACTAGAGATGTTAAATAGGCTGATTTTTATACCCAAGTATGTTTCGTGTTATGTCTAAATTGGTCCATTTATTGATCATGTTAGTGCTAGGCGTGACTTATTTTATCTGAAAAAATTATAATACGTGATTAAATTACTGTTATGAAATTAACATCTAACATAATATTCAAAATATCTTAAAAATGTCCTTAATAATATAGTAATTATCTTAATGATATTATATCTTGTACTATATAATTACATAGTAATAGTTTTAATGATATCATTTTAAGATATTTGAAGAATTTTTACAAAGTGGGGTCATATTTTAATTCAATAAATATAATTGGACTAGTTGTCTCATTGTCTCATTTTATTTTTGTGGCATCAAGCCCAACTTATGGCTCATTTATTAATGGGTCGTACGTCCTATAACATGCTTGGGTCGTGCTCGTTAACATATCGGTATTCTTGTTTCTTGTTGTGCTTTTATCTCTTAATATGTTTTTGTCACGTGTAGTAGTCAATTTTCTAAAAACAAAAAAAATAATTAAAAAAAAAACACTAACTTGTTTGGGAGTGTTTTCATTTTAGTTTTTCTTTTTTGAAAAAATTTGAAAATGAAAATGTTTTCAAAAATATATCAATACTATTTTTAAAAATAGTGTTTGGTAGTATATGATGGTATATTTTTAAAAACAAATATTTTTAATAAAAAAATTATTAAAAAGAACAAAGAGGTAGATATTCCTCTGCTCTGGTGAGTTTTCCTTCGTCTTCCTCTACTCTGGTGGTTGCGGATGCCGACAACGATGGACTCGGCCCTCAAGTTTGATGGCCATCGAACACCCCCTCTCTCTTACTCTCTCTTTCTCTCTCACTGGGTGTCCATGGTGGCTGACGACAGGGTCGTAGGGTGATGAGGGTCATTGGGAGGAGTGGCACAGTGAAGGAGATAACATTGTTGTCAATTGAAATCAAGCACCTCTCGCCAGTGGAGATCGCGGTTGCTGGGCCAGTGATCGAGGAGAAGAGACGAACTCCAGTGCTGGGAGACGGAGTCGCGATTGCTGTGGCTGGGCGACACAAAGATCTACCGCCAATGGACAACGACCAACTGAGTATTTCAGGGATAAGACAGGTTAAGAGGAGATCTCTTTCATCGACATAGGGCTATGGCTAGGGTCGCTGTTTTGATGACGACCTCTAGCATTCTCCCGTGACATGTACGGGATGTCAACGATGGCACTAGATTTTTAGTTTGAGAGGTAGTCAGGAGACTTGTTGGAAGGGGAGAGAAATTGAGGGAGTGAGAGAGAAGATAGAAAATTATGAAAACAATTTTTTTTTTGGTTTTAATTTTTAGGTCTTTTTTCGAGGATGTTTTTCAAAATTTTTTAGTTTGGAGTAGGTTCAAAAAAGTAACCAAACTATGTTTAAAAATCCTTTTCATTTTTTGTGTTTCTGACAATAGGAAAAAAATCCCAAAAACAAAACCAAATGGCCCCTAAATCTTAACAAAAGTAAGTGCATTATTTATACAAATCTTTTTTTTTAGGACAACAACATTATAGAATCTTGTACGATGTGGTTTCCATTATTTAGTTTTTGTTTTTTATATAAATCAAAGAGGGTAGGTATATATTAGCAATTGACAATTTACCAATAACAAAGAATGTATTTGATTTTTTTATCGAATCTATTAGAAATTTAATAAAAAAAATTATAAAAATATAAAATATAATTGTAAAATTAGTTTTAAATTACATGTTTTAATCGTGATTGTAATTGGGCCCCAATCATTCTATTGACGTGCTTGCGCTAGCGCTGCACCCTTACTGTGTCGTGCTCTTAATGTGTTTCATGCTTAAAAGTTGCACCCAGCTTAGCCCATTTAATAAGCAGAATGGGTTAGGCCTATTTAATAATCACGTCATGTTGTGCTTACTTTTTAACATATTGTGCTCGTGTCGGTCCATAAGGCTTGGCCTGTTTTGACATCTCTAGCACAAACATATGCCCTTACCAGAAGGGTACGTTATAAATTTCAAGAGAAATTGTGTGTTTTCCCCCTCTTAATAATAATAATAATAATAATAATAATAATAATTTATTATTATTATTATTATGCTTAAATTTCCCTTTCTTGATTGATTAGCTTGAATGGTAGTTTTGGTCTTTATAAGATGTTTGAAAAGTGTGGTTATAAAAAAACTTTTGAATTGAAAACTATAGCATATAAAAGCTTGACATTGTATCTCATTTTTTAATCAATGTACCATATAAGAACTTTATACTGTAGTAACTAAAAATTTTGGTTAAAAATGATTTTGCCAAACACCCTTTTAATAAGGTTTCCAGAAAGTCCTTTCAAGGCCACTTCTTGGATTAACAGAGGACTTGTTAAGGTCTTTGATTCAAAATCAAAAAAAGATTTCTAGTTGTTAGAATTTAGCGTATGCTTTTTTTTTTGTGTATTTCATTAAAATTTATTAATGGATCTAGCCTGTGATCAAAACTAAGTTTTCTTAAGTCATGAATAAGCACTAACATGTATCTCCATGATACAGAACACAATTACCTTTAAAAAAAAGGGTACATTTTAGTTGTTAAAATATCTGATGATAAGTCCTAAAGCATGATTTTGCTAAATGCTTAACACCGCGACACCAAATATTTCTAAGGTGTTTGGTGTGATGATTAAAAACGTTTTTACTGTAGCATATGAAAGCTTTACACTATAGCAATTGTTTTATTTTTACTGTAACATGTAAGAGCTTTACACTGTTTATAACTAAGAAGTTAGTTTGAACTGCCTTTGCCAAACAACCTTTTCATCTTGCGTACCCTACTCACATCTTGTTTTCCAAACGAATCAAAAAAAAATTGTTCTCCAAACAATTGATGAAAAAGACCTCTATCAACAATTTTTAAATTAGTTCTCACACATTGGTTGCCCGTTTAAAATGCCTTGATATGGTTATAATATATCGATGTTCTTTGATGTCACTAAGTTCATTTATCAAGGTGTAAATTTTTTTTGAAGGTTTTATTAAATATATACTTTTTTTTTGAAGAGAAACAAGGCGTTAATTAATATCACGAATACATATACACATTTTTATGGGCAAATAAATTATTAAGACCAGGCAACTATCTTTCATATTATTCTTTTATTTCCCTGATTAAGGAATATAAAATGGTCCCTTTAAAAAGATTTTATATTCTTTTTTGAAGGAAAAATATAAAATTATTCTGAAAACAAATGAAAAGGTCATTTTCCACAAACAATGTACAGGTGTCAAGTGCGCGAGCAAAATGCAGGGAATAGCGCGGATGTGTGTGGCATTTGTGGAGGTTAAAAACGTAAATTCACAGCACACAAATCAGAACTTGTCGTTGTCTGAAGAAACGGCAAAGGAAAATAGACGTGAGAGACGACGTAAACACGAGAAACTCGCCCAAATCCATTCCGATCCGTATTTTTAGGGTAGTTTGTTTTGAGTATTTTATATTTAATAAATTTAAATTTAAATTTAAGTATTAAGAATTTTTTAAATATGTCTTTATTTTTTTAAAAAATTAAATTTTTTGAATATTAAGAATTTAAGAGCGTGTTTGGTTTAAGTATTTGAATAGAGTATTTGAATGAAGATTTAAATTTTTGTGAGAGAAAATACTGTAGCTTAATGATTTGAACCGTAATTCGAACCACGAAACAAACAGACCCTAAGTTTTTAGAGTTTTAACTCTTTTTTAACTTTTGATACATAGATATCTCTGCTCCAATAAAAACTGAAATTATCTCTCTTATATTTGAGGGAAAAAATCATAACTTCTTCATTTGATATCCAATTGAAATGATTCTTTTTTCATTATGTTTCTAATAAAAAGAAGAATAAATTAAGATGGATATTGCATAGTTTTTGGGATCATTAACATTAAGATTTTATTAGATTTATTAATAAATCAAAAACTATTTTCACTAACTTTCCAAACACATATTCTAATTTTATTTTATACTCAGATTAAAACTTAAATGCACATTCAAACCCCAATTCAGATAACAATTCAAATCACTGACTCAAATACTAATTCAAATCATACTAACTCAAATCAAATCACTAATTCAAATCCATTTACCAAACGGACCCTTATAATACCATTATTATAACTCATATAAAAAACATATAAAATTAAAAAACTAAATTGGAGGAAAAAAAGAGATATATTGTCATTTCGGTACCATATGTTTTAGTGAAACATCATATAGGTATTTTGTTATTTAGAAAATATCAAAACAGTACCTTATAGTTTTCAAAAATATTATTTTGGTACCTCGATGTGAAATTTTTAACTTATCTTTTTATTACCAAATCCTATTTTATTATGTGAAAACTACAAAAGAAAATAAATACAAATAATGTCAAAAAAATCATAATTCCACATCTATGTTTTTTTTTATGAGTTTTATATTACATTTTGTTTTGATTTTCTATTATAGTTTTACAAACCTAATTTAAGGTTTATTACTAAAAGGATAAAATAAAATTTTTATGTCAAAAATACAAATTTAAGGTACCAAAATTATATTTTTGAAACCTATAAAATACTAGTTTGATATTTTTAAAATAATACCGTATCAATATGATATTTTTTTAAAACACATAGCACCAAAAATGATAATATCTAAAAAAACCGGTGGTTGGCGTGGAAACTGTAAAACCTCATTTCATACAAAACCGGAAACAGAATCTATTCTCTTTGTTCTCTTAATAATAAAAACAAAATAAAAATACTATTCTGGGAACAGAAATAACTGTCCATTCAATTAATCTTCTTTCTTTCTTTCTCCTCCGCTAAATTCTTTGCCTTTTTTTTTTTTCTTTCTTTGCTTTCGATTTTCCGACTCAAATTTAGGACACTCTGTTCGTGATTTTTTTTTTTTTTTCAAGTCGCTTGTTACAATTTTGACTGAGTAATAACCGACTCGGTCGTTGTTGGCCTGAGAGTTGGAAAAAAAAAATAAAAAAAGTACTTCTCATTCTCAATTCTCTTCAATGGCGGCGGGCGGTGGAGGACTAACGTTGGAGGAGGACAATTTGCCTTGCTCCAGCCATGGCGGCAAAATCCTCCCCAGGGCCGCCGATGGCCACCTCAAGTACATCGGTGGTGAGACTCGCGTCGTCGGCGTCCCCCGCGAAATCACTTTCTTAGTTCTGTCTCTCTCGTTGTTTGTTTCCCGAGAAAATCTCTATTTTCAGGTTTTTGGAACGCAACAACAAGAAGAAAAAGCCCTTTTTCTTCTTTTCATCAAAAAGAAAAAAAGGAAAAAAAAAACAGATGTTTTATTTTTGTTCGTTGAAAGGTCGACGCCAAGTGTTTTGCATGATATCGAATTTTTTTTTATATAATAATTTGAATATTGCTTGTGTCTGTACTTTTTAAATTCGATGTATCTGTGGCAATGACAGTAGCACTGACAAATAGTGCAGATTTAAAGTTTTTTTGAGAAAAAGAAGTAGTGCAGATTTATGAGCGATATATATCTGTATATATTTAAGAATCATAAGGCTAAAAAAAAAGAGGACATAACCATTAGTGAGAGAGTACGTGGCATTTTTCAGTCTCTTTCCATTTTACTACTTAGGAATTTTTCATGATGGTCTTAGGAAGCAATAGTATGTATCAAAGGAGAATTATGTATAGGGCAAAATAGGATTATGCATCAAAAATCATATTGAGCCAAAAAAAAAAATGGTAATGTAGCACAACTTGAAATAGTATGGATGAAGCATCTTTTTTAACTCTTATGATAGATTTTTTTTACTGTATCATCAATTGTAAACTTGAGTTTGACATATTTGTGTCCTTTGACACCTAAAGCATTCTTTTTTAATTCTTATGATAGAATTATTATTTTTTTACTATATAATCAATTGTAAACTTCAATTTGACATTTTTTATATACTTATAAATTTAATTTACGTTTGTGTCATGTTCTTTTCACATAACAGAACTAAAGGAAAGACTTTCGGATCTGTTTGATGGGACTTGGTGCTCAAGTACCAATTGATACCTGAGGATCTAGACACCTTGGTCTCAGTGAAAACTGACGAAGATTTAAACCAGATGCTTCATGAATACAACCGTCAAGAAAATCAAGGCTCACCGAAGTTCCGCACCTTTTTGTTTCTGTCCAAGCCAACCATTGCTCATGATAATCAAGCCACCTTTGTGGATTCCCTACCCCATACACTCGAGCAACGCTATATCGACGCTATCAATGGCATAGTTCAGGCTACTCAAAGGACTAAATTAATCACTCCCATTCTTACAAACCCTCCAATCTTCAACATCTCCTCTGGATGCTCTTCATAGACCTCTAATTCTTCAGGGCTCCATTCTGTTGAACCTACAGCCCTCGATACATTGCCGCCTTGTTACATAGGCGGTAGTAGTATTAGTAGCGTGGGGCTTAATATGCACAGAGTGCAAAGCTCTCATAGCCTCTACCTTACAAAGCCTCTCCACCAAAGCCCCCAACCACACCACCATCATCATGCTTACCAGCATTTAGGAATGAACGGATGGCTTCTCCACCATTGTCGACTTTAGGTAGGGTCTACTTAAGAAGGGGCTTATCTGGCCATGGCCTTGATCACTACTACACAAGCATTAGGCACCATAAAGGGAGTGGAGGATTTGATGATTTTCCTATCTGTGGTTCTCACCGTCAGATTGATAGAGCAGTGAGTCTTCCTCATAGACCCAGAAGGAAATTGTTGGAGTGATGTAACGGACATACTAAAATATGAAGAAATGATATTGTATAAATGATTCTTCATTGTATAACTGTTTGTATTTGTTGTACATGGCTAGTAGTTAGTATAATGGTGGTGTTCTTTGATATCATAATGTTTGTTATATAATGTTGTTTGAACACAAGTTTATAATAGGTCGTTTGGAAGAACGGTTAAAATCAACAGTTTTCGTTTGAGAATTGTATATTGTAACAATTTTTGGCTTTTTACTGTAGCATATGAGAGCTTTACTCTATTCATAGTTACAATTGACAGTTCTAACCATTTTTTCAAATGACCTATATATATTGTGAGTTTTGGGGTTGGGGATAGAGGAGAAGAACTGTTTGTTTCTACTAAGTCCTACTTCTATTAAATTGCAAAGAAAGTGCGAGAAAATCACCAAAGCCATAGGAGGCTTTAATACCATATCAAGATTACTTAGAGAAAGAGAGAAGTGAGAGAGTAACTCTGATTGGTACAAGCTTCATCAATTTTACATGTTAGAACTCATAAGGTTATGATTTATTATATGATGGGTTGATGACTCTCTATTATGGGAATTCTTCATTGACCAACTACAAAGGTCGCATCTTAATTTGCATTGTCACGGTGAAAATCATACCACAACAAGAGGTTTATAACTGCATAAAAGGGTCTAAGTTGTGAATATTTTTAGCATAAACTGAAAGCTTCGTAGGAAAGTAACTATATACGGTTAATTCATTATTTTACATAAAAATTAACCAATACTCTTACAAAGGAGATTGAGTGAAATAGCATATGACAAATTGAAATATGATTACGAAAACATTACACGCCGTTAATAACATTATTAGAGGCAATGAAATACAAGGTTTAACTGAAACACAAGGTTTTGTTCATTATTATTGTTGTTGTTGTTATTTTTATTACAATTATTATAATTACCATGAATCAAATTGCAACCCTTTGAAAAATTTATGAAGTTTAACTGAAAAAAATTAAAGTTTAGGAGGTAACTCATCAAAGCACAAAAAACGAAGAGGTATAATTCTAAAAGCCCTTTAACGTTAATATATCTTTATTTTAGCGACAAGCAACAAAATTACCAGTTAATTGATATTTGACTATTTAACTAGCCAACCAGACAAGAGCAATATTATAAATCGAGTTGTTTTTAAGGCGTACCTATAACTTCTATTATAAGTAGTTGAGTGATTTGCGAAATCTTGCGGCCAGTATTTGAGTAAACTCCATTAATATAGATCTTAGAAAGGATATACCCTTACGAATATTGATCTTGTCTTATTCTTTTATGATGTAGCTAGTCATCTTTTTTTTAGGGGATTTATCTAGTCATCTTGTTATCTTTTTTTTTTTTTTACTTTTAAAAAAAACATAATTAAGGCACGACCAGATAAATCACCTTTTAGAAAACAGTTATATAATTATCATAGTGATATATTATTATAATTATTAACTATTCTCTTTAAAAAAGGAAAGTTCAAAGTAGATCTATCTTTCTGTCCTGGATGAGAAAGCCGTGGAGTTTTATAAGGAGTTAGTTATACAACAAAAGAGCCTTAACTATCCGACTTTTAATATTGGCCAACGTTTAGTATATAAATACGCCTTAGAGAGCTAAAATAATTGTCACCTGAATAGAAATATTCACATGTGCCTGAGAGCTCAGGTTTTGAGTATTATATTTGAGAAGAAGGCTGAATAGTAAATCCATTAATATTGTTGCTCGGTGCAAACTTATTAACTCAGTTACTTTTCCACCATAAATGACAAAAGGGTTTAGGGGGTTCTCAAATTTCCCGGCGAGCCGAGCACTTTTCCGGCCAGAATTTCATCTTGTGACAAGCATTACCACTCACTCTCTTCCGTCACCGGAGTCTCAGAATATCCCGAAACAAGTTACTTTCGCCGTCACCAAATTCCGCAAAAGGTTTGGTCAAGCTAAATTGAATTTTAATTTCCTTTGTTTAATACGCTTTTATAATTTTATGTAATGCGCCAAATATAATTTATATATTAGTATGGATTCCAAAATTATAAGCAATACATTATAACTAGGACTGAACATCTTGGGTGGCCGTTTCATTGAAAAACTGTTGAACGACTGTTGTTTATGTTTAGTGATGAAAATTTTGGAAGTTTCTATTTTTTCTTGACAATTATAAATTCAAAAGTGAAAATGAGGAGGCATTATCATTCATCACTGTGTCACTGAAAATAAAAAATAAAGGTGAGAGAAGCAAAGATAGAGATCACGTTTTATTTTCATTTTGACGTGGAAATTAAATTCCATTCATGCAAAGGGATGACCAAGTTTGTGGCACAGATTGATCTTCTCAACAAACTTTGCTTTGCTCATTTCAACATTTTTTTTCTTTTTTAATATATATATATATATATATATATATATATATATATATATTGTTCGATACAAGGATAAAGTAACATTGAATATGGCATTTCTACTCGTTCCGCACCCCACTCACACAAATTGTTTGTCTATAAAATGAACTCTAACAGCCACTAAACGATCAATACAGCTTCTTCATTCTCTTCCTATTTCCTTCAAGATTTCTTGCCTTTATATTCTTCTTCCCATTGTTTTTTATGCCTTTTCCTGTCTCCATTCGTCACAGTATGTTCATTTTTTCTTGCTTTTTTACGTTTCAATAATTTCCCCTTGTTTGTTCTTATCCTTATATGTATATATGTGTGTGTGTGTGTGCATGAATATATGCTTATTTTTTAGTGGTAATTTGTATATATAAGGTGCTTTCATTTTACACTTGATCTTTCAAAGACTATATGATAAATTTGAAGGCAACAAAATCTTATAAACGTACTCTTTTGATTTTCATTAACATTATATATCGTGACAGGAAGAGCCATCTATAAATGAGAATAAACTATTTGACCTTTTTTATATGAAATTTTATAAAATTTGCAGTTACCTCCTTTTAAACCTCCTTTAAAATTATATACTTTTTTATTTATCCAACCTCACTTATTCAGTCACATTCTAACCTTCACTAACTTTTGTGGTTCCGCTCTTGTAGATAGTAGATTAATTCTGTAGGATATTTAATGCATGACAAAAAAGAGGAGGATTTATGAAGATACAACACACATACATATACGGTCAATAATATTTTGCTCATCTTTCCTGTGTATATAAATTTCTAAACAATTGAAACAAATTAAAATCCAACGTCCATCAATTAATATATTTTTTTTGTACTTTTTTACTATAATTAATAATTTGTAATATAGTACTTAATTTGCAGAAACCTTCAATGACCCACATGGATTCCCGTAACGTCACCAACGAGGCTGTACCAAAGGTTAGTGAACCACTTAACCAATAAATTCAGTTTTAAGCCTTAATATTATTCAGCTAAGCCTTGCTATACACACACACACACACACACACACACACACACACATATACATATATTAGAGATAATTAGAACCGATTGCAGTTCCACATATGAAGGATAGCTAGCTCAGCTTATCTCTATTAATGGATGAAACTGAAGTTTTTAATTAGTTATATTAAACTTTGTGGCAGAGTAGTTTCTGTTCCATGATTAGAGTTTGCTGAAATACAAACTCCATGCATGTAATGCGTACGTTTCAATTCAATGCAACAAACTACAAAGGTTGATTTAATTAAAAGAAATTTTGATAAACGTATTCTATAAATGGGTGTTTTTTCCTAGTTGCTCTAATACTATTGACAAAGCTTTATAGTTACATACATAGTAAATCATAAATTTTGAAACTGAACATACATTAAAAAAAAAAGAAAGAAAAAAGAAAAAAACCATGAAATTGAACATAATCACAAAAAAGCAGTCCTGAATTTTTCTTCTTTTTTTTTTTTTTTTATGTTTTGGCCCAAAATAGTAAGGTTACGTTACAGTCCCTCAAGTTAATGATACTATCCACAGTAGATTGATTCGATGTCATATATAAATACACACACATTTTTAGGAAGGGCAAGACTGCTTTTTCACTTTATTATTTTTTTCTGTTGTAGTGGTTATAATTTTAGCAAATAGTATTAGTTTTCCCTTGTAATGACCACTATTAGTTATTAGAGATTATTAATTAAAGGGCATGTAATTAATTTTAATGTACTGATTAGATTGAGTCATTTTTTATAACTTATATATGGGGTTGTTATTAATTAATATTCTCTCTCTTTAACAAATGAACAGTCCGGGGAATTAGAAAATAGAAGTTCTGGAGAATGTGGAAATGAACAGAATGCCGTGATAACTTCTATTAATCACCAGGGATCATCTGTTATTAAAAAGAGAACAGGAGGGTGGAGATATGCACATCTCTTGCTGGGTATGTAAAATTAAACTACTACATAATTAAGAAAAAAAATTATGTATATATATGGTCCTCATTTTGTTAATTTTGGTGTTGACTTATTTTATTTTATTTCTCTTTTTGTAGCCAATCAAGCCTTAGCAACGCTGTGTTTCTTTGGAGTTGGTGTCAACTTGGTTTTGTTCTTAAGCAGAGTTCTTCAGCAAGACACTGCCGATGCTGCAAACAATGTTAGCAAGTGGACTGGAACTGTTTATTTGTGCTCTTTAATTGGTGCCTTCCTCAGTGATTCTTACTGGGGCAGTTATCTAACATGTGCAGTCTTTCAAGGCATCCTTGTGCTGGTAATTAATTATTTTTGGTTCTTTTACCTTCCTATTTCTTTTTTTATTTCCATAATTTTCTAAAAGATATTATCACTTGTCTTAAGCCAAGCAATACTATTCAGCATGAGTAGTACGAGCCACACGTGACCACTCAAATTATTGGTCATTTTAGAACTTGTATGTGAAGACCGACATTATGAGTTGTAGCGCTGGATAATTCTGACCCCCTTTGTTATTTTTCTCATCGTACAATATTCAAAATCTGTCGTATTAATAAATAGAGAAAATTATATATTATGTCATATTTTTAAAAGTTATGTTTGTTTATGTCATATTAAAAAGTTTATGTCAAACTATCATTTATATTACATGTTAAGTTATGTAATAAATGAACATATGTGTTATTTATAATAAGTAAATCTTAAATTATGGCATTTATGAACATTCTCTTGATAAATATGGAGCACTTTTATTAGGCCCTGTTTTGCTCAAAAACATTTTTTCATAAATATATGAGGGATATGATTGGTTAACCAGACAAATTTGTTCCCTTGTTTACTAGGGTTGTGGTCTATTAACCTTGTCATCTTGGCTTTTCATGATCAAACCGGCGGGGTGTGGTGATGGGAAGCTAGAATGCATGCCCTCGTCGTCTCTTGGTGTAGCTTTATTCTACATATCCATATACCTTGTGGCCTTTGGATATGGAGGTCACCAACCCACTTTGGCAACCTTCGGGTCAGACCAATTCGACGACTCGAACCCGAAAGAAAAGGATTCGAGGGCGGCTTTCTTTTGCTTCTTCTACTTTGCCTTGAATGTTGGATCGCTCTTTGCGGAAACCGTCTTGGTGTACTTCGAGGATATGGGGCAATGGACCTTAGGGTTCTCCGTGGCTTTGGGTTCGGCAGTTATAGCCCTAGTGTCGTTTTTATGTGGCTCGCGCCGATATCGATATATTAAGCCGTGTGGGAACCCTATTCCGCGCGTTGCTCAGGTCTTCACGGCTGCTGCTAGGAAATGGAATATTGTTCCGGCAAATCCGGAAGAACTGTATGAGGTTGGAGGACCCAAATCCGCCATTAAAGGGAGTAGAAAAATTCTCCACAGCAATGAGCTTTCGTAAGTTCTCTCTTATTTCTTATTCAAGCCCTTAATTTTTTTTTCTTCCAAGTAAGTTTCCTTTTTACAAAAACTTAACTTGTTAATTCTTTTTTTTCCTTTCTAGAATTGAGTTGACAATGATAACCGATATATATTGGTGTCATTCTTTCAAAATTACAAAAATACATACATACATAGGTATATATTGAAAGTCAATCTATATCAATTAATGTTTTTTTTTTAACAAAATTTGCAGGCTACTTACATTTTGTTAAAAATAGACTTTTGTAATGAAAGGATAAAATCAAAATACGTCTGCAATGCAATAGAAAATATTTATATTAGTGAGTCGTAAAATAATTCTCCAATGTTATATTTAAAATCAAATTTAACGTATGCTATTCTGGGTGCTACATTTTGTATATATGAATAGATCTATGCGTAATGCACAAATTCTAGAATTAGTTTGAGAATCCTAATTACGAGTGTAATTATCACATATAATGATGAATAAAAAAATTATTAAAAAAACGACGTAATTAAGGTATGTTATTGGAACTTGATCAGGTTTATGGACAAGGCAGCAACTCTGACGGATAAGGATTTAAATGGTCCACTAAATCCATGGAGGGTTTGCACCGTAACCCAAGTGGAGGAAGCAAAATGTGTCCTGAAAATGTTACCAATCTGGCTTTGCACCATAATTTACTCGGTGGTGTTCACTCAAATGGCTTCTCTGTTTGTGGAGCAAGGTGACATCATGGACTGCCACATCGGAAACTTCCGCCTCCCGGCTGCTAGCATATCCGCAGTCGACACCGTCTGCGTCCTGATTTTCACCGGAATCTATCGCCAGGTCCTAATCCCCATTGCCGGAAGACTAAGCGGAAACCCTAAGGGCTTAACCGAGCTTCAAAGAATGGGAATTGGCCTAATCATTGGAATGTTTGCGATGCTTGCGGCTGGCTTGACGGAGGTTGAGAGGCTTAGACGTGTCATCCCGGAGGAGAAGACAAGCTCCTTGAGCGTATTTTGGCAAGTTCCTCAATATGCCCTAGTTGGTGCCTCGGAAGTTTTCATGTACGTTGGGCAATTGGAGTTCTTCAATGGGCAAGCCCCGGATGGGATAAAGAACTTTGGAAGTTCGCTTTGCATGGCCTCAATTTCGCTAGGGAATTATGTGAGTACCCTGCTGGTTCACATGGTGATGGAAATAACGGCTAAGGGTGAGAAACCCGGTTGGATACCTAAGGACCTTAACGACGGCCACATGGACCGATTCTACTTCTTGATCGCCGCGCTCACCGCCATCGATTTTGTGATTTACATCTTCTGTGCCAAATGGTACAACTGCATCAACCTTGAAGAGGACAATGGCAAGGAGATCCAAAGCAAGGAAGAAGAAGAAGTACGAGAGGATGAAGTTTTAAGTAGACTTTAGGGAGTATTTGTAGTAGTAGTACTAAATATAGTCTTGTTTTTTGCTAAGAAATAATTAGTCTAATTGAACAACTTCAATAAAGACTAATTAATTAGATTCTCTCTCGTTGTGATTTCTCTATCTAGGCCTTTTGTTTTGCTTTAATCATCTTTAGCTTCTCTCTTAAGACTTTATCGGCGCAAAAAGCTTAGCTTAAAGGAACCATGACTTTATGAGGGGATTGGACAAATAATTGATTTGGAGGTATGATTGGTTTCCTAGGTTTTTTAAGCTAGCATGATGGCTTTTGTCGTTGAATAAAGTATACTTTCATTATGTGGATCATTTAATTCTTTTATTTTCATTTTTTTTAGTTGTACTAAGATTATGGCTTTACTAAATGTGTTTTTGTTTAATTAATAATGTTTTGTCTGCTAATACCCTACTACTTGTTAGTTTAAATTAATGTTTGAACTTTCAAAGTTGTTGTTAGCTAGCTACTGCTATATCTTGTATATTATGAGCAATATGAGTGATGTATTATTATAATTTTTATGAAAATGAAGGTAAAAGAAGAAATGTGTCTTTGCCTATCGGCATGCCGTAAGGTGGGCACATATATTGTCGCCGACAAAATGATATAGAGTGGGACTTTTCACTAATATTGACCTTCCCTAAACATACCTCAAATAGCTTGTCCTCTTTTAACTAAGCATTCTTCTGTAGAAGTCAGCCACACACGTCAAACCACAAAAAATAAAAATAAAAGAACTCACAACATATATCGAAAAATAACGTGGCTGTCGTTTGTTGCAGCCTAATATAAACTTTAGGGTATAAATCATTTAATGTGGTGATTTAACATCAGATGTTTTTCTATCTTTTCCTTTCCTTCTGAATAAGTGGTTTAGTCTGGTCATCGAGCCATGCATCATCGGACCGACGGTCATTTGAGACGATGAGTAACATTAGATACATCTTTTAAATTGAATTGAATGGTCGAATTTTATTTTTTTTTTCAATAAACGGGCCCAAAATGACACCTGTTTGATGTATCCAAAGCACCAGAAGCCAATTCATTAACAACAGCAGCAGCGGCAGCAATAATAATAATAATGACATAACAAAGGAAAAAGTTGATATTTAACCACAGCAACCTTGTATCATAATGTCGCTTTCGAATATCACTTACCTAATCTTTTGTATTCGTATGTTTGGTAAAGCAAGCAATAATATAATCATTGAGCTAGGAAGATTAAAACTAGGGACACTCATGAGTACTCTCTTTTTTTTTTTTTTGGTGGGGGGGGAATACAACCAAACTTTAAACATCAACAACCCTGTAATACATGAGACATCGCCCTTTCGAATGATCATATCCATTCTGATTACAACGATACCCACTGAATTCAACATAGCTAGAGGCCCAACTACAGGATAGTACCTTTGTGAAAAAAAGCACAAGTAAGGCTCTATTTGACAACTCCCTTATAACGGATAGATGCTCCTGATCGATTGAAGGCCAATAATACCAAGCATCATGGGGGCTACCATCAATCGCAACAAGGAAAACATCCAATGCATAGAACTAAATTCGATGGTGGGTCAACAACAGTTGGAGGTGGCTTTTCCACCTCCATTACTACAAAGAGCCAAATGGCCAGATACAACAAGAAAAAAAAAGGTGGATACAGAACCACCTTTATTACACAACTAAGCACACATATAAATACAACAAATGGAACTACAGGAAGGCTTAACCCATCAGAGAGCCCGAACGGGCAACACAACGGCATCCTCCGAGGCCTAGAGATCGGACCAAATTTGGAACGCTAGAGAAAGAGCACCATCGCTTGCCCGCGGCCAACTCTACCTGAAGGCAGCACACAACCTCAATCCCTGTCTCGCTACGTCGCCGGCCTCCATTCTCCTCTACCATCGAACTTCGATCCCAACACAACCCCCTCTTCCCGCACTGAAGCGACCCCTACCCCACCCAATCTCCCAGATTTGGGTTCCCGAAGAACTCACAAGCCTGGCAGCCCAGCCCGCCAGCGGACACAGAGGTCACCATCGCCCTTCGTCTTCCCCTACCCATCTCTCCTTCCTTCCTTCCCAGAGCTCCGCCGCGAAGCTCCTTGCCCCATCAAGCTACTGTCGCATCACCAACTGCCTTCTTTGGCCCAGCCCCCTGTAATTCCACGGAGCCGTCCTTTAGCCAGGACCTAATCACTGGCAGCCAGTCGACGACGGGCACTGGACGTTAGCCCCAGGAGAGGGGCGATTTAAGCGCAAGCAAAAAAACCTTAGTAAAGCAAAATGGTAGAGAGAGAAAGAAGAGACCTTTGTGGGTACTCTCTTTTTCACATTGAAGAAGACATTTTTATTACAGAAACTTCTGCCTACCATAATAATTTTTCAATGATTTTAGGTTCATCTCTTTTAGGTGATTGAGATTGATATGATGCACTTCATCCAACGACAATGTTCCAGCTGTCGCTTGGTCATGCGTCAGATTTTTTTTTAATTATTTTTTCCTCCTCTCTTGTAAACTTGTACAATAAAAGGTTAACATCATATATGTCAAGTTATACATCAAATTTTAAATTAAAAAATTTGAGTTGTCAATTGTTAGTTGTCATCGGTCAACTTACTCAAAAAGGATGATAACAATGAAACTAAACCTGGCAAATAAATTGTGATATCTGCTAGTATTTGGAATGTGATAAATAATTTAGTACATATCTAGTTTTTATAATAATAATAATAATAATAATAATAAGAATAAGAGAAAGAAAAAGCCCAAAAAACAATTTTTCTACTCCTCAAAATTATATTTGAGTTTAAAGTTTAGTTATTTATCTGTAACATTTTAATGCTCAATTTTTCTACAAAAGAAATAGGTTTAAAATTCAACTTTTTGAAGGAGGTAGTATTTCTCTTCATCTTATCCCAACACCTTGGATGTGAGTAAAGCTCTTTGGAGTTAACTAGTTGGCATACTAATTTTCAAGTATTATCCTTGGGTTTTAGTATTGTCCCCTCTATTTTTTGATTGATACCATTTTTAGCAGTCAAAAAGTCCCAAATACCCTCAAACAAACACAAATCTACCTAATCTAAGTAAAATACTATCTTGCCACCTCCCAAGTGTTGCCCATCAGAAAGACGATGAACCATCCCACCCTAAAAAATAATGACCTATCGTAAAACAAAAGTTGACGACTAGAACTAACAATAGGAGGAGATTTGGTTGTAAAATTAGGATCAGTTTTGTCTTTGTATTTTTTAGAAATGGTATACTTCAAATTTTCTTACAGAAGTTGTAAACCACAAAATATGTATTTGTCAAATTGACCTACGTTGGAAAAATAGTACGCAACGAAATTTTAAAAATCTTTTATATCAAAGTATTTTCAAAAACACAAGTTTGACACACTATATGCATAAATTAACTAGATCTTACTAACCTTATATATGCCGAAAGGCTACCGCAATCAATGAAGAGAAGTAACGTTCCAGAAGGACCTCAACCAACTAGTCTTCTTTGTGATTTTCTATCCACGATCGGAGTGGGTGTGGGCTCACATGTACAGCTTTCCACCAGGCGACTCTCCTTCTAATCAATTAAGAGAACCCAAAACTAGTGTTTGTGATTTGTGAACAAGAACTCTTAAGGAGTTTTTAGAATCTCACCAGCAGAGTTTCACTCTTAATCTCTCAATTGATCCAAATAACTTATAAGACTCACTCCCCTTTTATAAAGATTAGGCCAAGGAGTCAGTCCTTATCAGATAAGGCCTCGAAATTCGAATCAAAATCAAATCATAAACAATATCTGATAAAATTTGCGTGAAAATACGTGATCCTTTTATGACCGATTGGCAGGCTGAACTAGCAGATCGACCTGTCGAACCTCCTCAATCGACAGGCTAAACTGAAAAATCGACCTGTCGAACCTCCGATAAAAGATCCCTATAAATCTTTATTTTCCACATGAGGTGCTTGAGATAGAGCCTCAGTTTTAATTCAAATAACCCAATAGAAAAGCTATCTGATTAAAATAGTCATATCTAGATTATCTCTAGGAAAATAAATATTCCTGATAATTCAACAAGTTTATCTTAAATTAATTCAAAATTAATCTAACCAATAAACAGACATGAATTATCCGTTCCTGATAATTCAACAAGTTTATCTTGAATTAATTTTATCACAAAATTAATTCAACTGATAAATAGACATGAATTATTTGATTCTTTTTGAATTTTAGCCAATATGATAAATCTGACATAAGTCATTAATTATTAGAAAAACACGCTGTATCGTTACAGGATTTTTGTGAGCTAGCAAAGGAGACCAAATGGACCTATATAGTTCAAGCTCTTGATAATTATAAAACCCAATATCTCATATATACATTTCATAATTATCAACTCCAACGCTACTCCACTAAAAGCTTGGAGCTATACTCTTGAAGTATATAGAATTATGAAGCCCGTATAGTTAAGTCTCCATGACATAACATAGTGAATCGTAGCCCCATAGGATTATTCATAATTGGCTTAAGAACAAGTTCTGTCTTACCTTCCTGATTATTTTTATCTTATATTCTATTATCTCACCATCAGAAAACTTACCATCAATAAGATAGTATACCATTCAGTTACACTTATGTATCCAAATGGTTGAGCGCTTCAGTTTTTCAATTACAAGATAATGCATATAAGAGGATATCACTACTCCTAAATAGGAGCTATGGATTCCATATCTATAAATAACGGGTCTAAACTATCAAGAGTCATGCCTCTAATATACCGGCATGCGTACCACTATTAAAATATGAGTGTTACCCTTTGGTACATCAAAAGACACAAGTCAAGATAACGGGCCTACTATTCATCTCAAGATTAAGATACAATACAAATGATTTATCTAAAGTGAATCGATTCACAGAAACAGAATTATTAATCCAAATCAATTTACTTTATGTCCCAATTCAACACATCGTCATCTATGACAATGTGCCAATGTTTCTATTCGTGGAGTCCACCTTCGATGGTCAAGACAAACCATCTTCCAATAGGGATATAGACAACAAAACAATCTTAACATGAATAAAGCACTCAACTTTATTCCATCGATTGCAGATATTATGATTTAGACCGTCACCTTAAGAATCGTGCCTTTCATATAATCTATCCATCATATGCCTAATTCTTAAAGGTGTAGACTGACAATCTTAGACTTTTGTTTGCTTAACATACATTCAACAAATATGAATATAAAGAGGACAAGTTTTGGTATATAAATAATAAATAAATTTTTTATTGATAAAAATGTCTCCAAAAACATATTACATTTTTACTCCTTAGGGCATACACATCTAACAACGTGAGCATAGTTTTTTTAGGGTAAATCAGGGATAATTTGACAAATATAAGCTTTGTGGTATTGCTTTTTAACTTTACCACTTCTATAAAAAAGTTTGAAATATATAAGTTTTAAAGAACACAAATACAATTAATTTTGACTTTTTATAGGTGTGGGTGGGTGGTTGTAGCAGAACATAAAATTGAATTTTTACTGTCCAAAAGTGAATGTTTCAAACTTACATGAAGAAGTGTTTTAATTGTATATCAAGCTGTCCAAAGTGGGAAAAAAATACAATACATAACTAAATTATTGTTATGAAATTAAAATTCAGCATAATATTCAAAATATCTTAAAAATGTCATTAATGTCAAAGTAATTATCATAATGATGCCATATTTTGTACTATATAATTACATATTAATTATTTTAATGATATCATTTTGGAATATATATAGAATATTTTCAAAATGGAGTCATATATTAGTTTCGTAAAGAGTATTTACATAAATATCACTTTTTTCAATTCAATTTTTATTTAGGCACAAGATATTAAAAGTTTTTATGTCACAACCTTGAAACATGTCCTATTGGGACATGTCTGCATGTCCCTCCAAGACATCTTTCTTATTTCTCGGGAACATGTCGCATGTCCTGCTAGGACATGCTTTATGTCCTACCGAGACATCTTTCATGTCCTTAGGGGCATGTCACATGTCTCACTAGGACAAGTTCGTATGTCTTGAAGAAACATTTTTTAATGTCCCTTTGGGACATTTTTGGGTGCCCTCTGCATGTCTTGACAGGACATGTCTGTCGCTTCTCTCTTTCTTTCTCTCTCTTCGTCGCTGCAAGCTCACCTTCGACATCAGCGATGTCATCGGCGACCACTACATCCCAACAAAACAAAAGAAACAAACACAACATAACAAAAATCATTCACAAAGACAAAATAGAAAAACTAAACAGCAAAAAAAAAACAAAAAGTGAGCCTCTTCACATCTTACACTGTCTTGTCAAATCTGCCAAGAATTGCAGGCAGAACCGTGAGCGTCATCATATAAAAAGATGTAGGAAGCGAGGAATTTATTGAATCTTTTGTGTTTATGTAATAATACAAGCCCTTCACAGAAAATGTAATAATACAAGATTTTGTCAATTATGGTTGTTCCTGAATGAATTGAAGAGGAATTGGGTTTCTAAATCCAGGCCTTTCTTAAAATGGTGGATCTCATAATATAAGCGTAATGTATAATGGACAATCATCGAAATGAGGATATGGTGGATCTCGAACGACGACGAAGGACAATCAGCGGTTGCAATACCGGGGATCAAACCGCGATGATGTCAAATAAATGCCGGAGAGGAAGTTGCAGACCTCGCGATCTCCGAAGCTTTTCATCTTCGACGATGATGAGTTTTGACAAAGTGGGTTCGGAATCGCGACATCATAACGAGGTAGCTCGTGTGCATTTCTTACTTCGTTCGGAGTTGCCACGGCGCTGAGCAAATGGCTCTCTCACTTTTCCCATGTTCGACCTTGCAAGTGGAGCCCTGTGCCGGAGAAGACAGTTCTGACAAGCTCTAAGTCGGAGACGAAAGAGATGTAATGAACTGAAGGAGAGAAAGAGGAAGGTTTTCGTTCATATTAGAGAGGAAATTTTTGTGGCACTTGTGGCATAAGTTTTTTTAATTTTTTTTAGCTTAAATAAAATAATGGGTTTAAAGAAAAAATTACAACACGTGTCTCAATTATTGTTACAAAATTAAAATCTAACAGAATATTTAAAATATCTTAAAAATATCTTTAATAATATAGTAATTATCTTAATAATATTACATATTGTACTATATAATTATATATAAATAATTTTAATGATATTGTTATGAGACATTTGTAGAATTTTTACAAATTATAGTCATATTTTAATTTAATAAACATAATTGGTTGGGTTTAAATCGTGGCATATAGAATTTTCCCTTCAATAAACATATTAGGTTATTCACCAAAAGTAGAAATGTAACAAGAAAGAAAAATTAAGAGACTTGCGAACAAAATTTATAGAAAGATCATATATATGCAAAACATTGAAGTAATAATGGTATCTTACAATTACATAGCCTAGTGAATTAATAAGAAATTGATTATGATATTAATTTGTTGGGTATATGAATTAAATGTTTATTATTGACAATGTAAATTCCCATGGTATAGTCATTAAATTGATAAAAAGAATAATCATAGTAACTATAAAGGATATGAGATGTCTCTAAATTATGTTTGGTTTTATGCACAAAGAAACATGCATGAAGGTATATGTTATTACTTATATGAATATATTGGAAACTTATTTTCACTTGCTCTTCCAACTTTTAATAACACAACTATGAAAAAAAAATTGTTATAACGAACTAGAAGTTCGCTAACCCACAAGGCATATTAGGTATGAACATATGTATTTTGAAAATCCCTACAGGTAATATTGTTTGGAAAAATATTCCCACCATCAAGGGGGAGGGAATTTGCAGTTGGATATTATTGATCCTCACACAAATTGATTGATTGAGCATTATAATGTGGTATAAAATTGTTAATTAATATTATAAAGAAAGAGACTAAATCACTTCTCTAACTACTAATTTAATAGCTTGTATTGAGGTCTCTAAATAACAATTTGTTGTCTTATGAGTTTTAGAAATACTTGAAGCATTGAAGACTTGTTTAATCTAAAGTACCACACTTGTTGGAAAAGAAAGAAACTTATAAATATGCTGGTATTATAAAGGGACCATATTCTTAAAAAGGATATACTCGGAAAAGGCTATTGACATGACAATTTGATATATTTGTTAAAGATCCAACTTCATGAAGTCATTGAGCTCCTGGAGTAGTTCAAAAAGTATACATGAAATTTAAAAATAGTACAGAAAAGAGGGAGATCTCCACAAGTCATGCCAATATAAAAATAAAGTTAAATTGTAATAAAAGTTATTGTCGACAATTACAAAAAGCATGAATTATTAGTATATTGAAAAAAAAAGTGAGGATCTTGAAAAATATTTAAAATCCTCCGAAAGTGATTGACATGAAAAAATGTCCTATAAACAAAATATGCAAAGTCTAGGCAAGTATATACGCTAATACAAATTATAGAGGACCAATAGTCTAAAATATTTTAAATATTCAAGAGAGTAGGGGGAAATGAATATTCATATGAAATAGTGCATATGAAAATATATGAGATATTCATATGAAATAGTGCATATGAAAATATATGAGGTCATAAAATAAATCATGAGTTATAGCAGTAAGTTTTTGTAGAAAACTTATAAAAAAAAAACGAGTAATGATACTCATATAAGATGGATAAGCAATTATATTTGGATAGCCTGGCAAAATATATATAATAAGTTTATGTACGACTAAAAAATATGTTACAACAATCTATTGATATTTATAAAAGGTCCTAGAGGGGCTTAAAATGTCTTAAAATATAAATTGAAATTGCATGTTTAGTTATTAAGGTCACAAGGATCTTTGTATAAATGAATGCAATCCAGATATGAATGGTACCATTTATGTTTTTATGATATAAAAATTGGAAGTGCTAGCAAATTAATATCACCATTGCTTCATAATGAGCTCAAACATATTGGATTTGCTGTTATTTGTGAAAATTCTTGAAGCAATCATAAGAGAAATTTACGAAGGCAAATCTCATAGAAGGAAGTTTATTCAGACCAAAAAAATTGAGATTTGCTTAAAAGAATCCTTATCCATAATTTCCCTTACATATAAGAAAATTGTCCTAAAGAACTTTTAGGGATATCGTGTATTTTTATCATTATTTGATGATTATATATTTTGAGGATATACCATAATAATTCCAAGTCTTGAATTTTTATATAGTGTTTTATATAGTATCTTAGCATTTAAAGTAGTATTATAGGATAAAATATTATCTGAATAATTAACAGAATGACAAGTATTTGGCTAGAAGGTGCAAAATATTTTATACTCACTTAGAGATGAGTTTATGTATAAATAATTGTTGCACCATTGTTCTACCAATTAGGAAATAAATATGTTAAAGGATCGTTTGTGTATACCCATAAAAATAGCCAATACTTTTAGAAAATTCTTTATGATAAATGAGCTCTTAAAGAGTAATAGTTGAAATATTAATAAAAATACTAAGGGTAACAAGTACTTTAAATAGTCGATTATAAATATCTTGAATTTATTTATAATAATATGTATCGATTCAATCATTTTCTATCAAATCAATTGTTATTGATTGAACCACGATAGCGGTCTCAAAGCATCGTACTTGGGCCCATTTAACTCCGCTACCTAAGGCCCAGTTCAATCAAGAAGTAGCATTAATGGCCGAGCCCATGTCACTGGTGAGCAGAAGTTACGGAGGCACCCATGAATCAGAACCGTACACGAATCGGAATCGGGTTCTTCTGGTGTGTTACGAATCCTTTTTACACAATACAAAATGATGGCGTCACACGGGCAGCACGTGAACGCCACTACGTCCGTTCCACCACCTCAGCCAGCACGAGTTGTTTCCTTTAGATTTCGCATTCATTCAACCACATTTAAATCTCTTTTTCAGTTCCGCCCTTTCTCTCTTTCCCCCTTTTCACTGTTCTTTCCGAACCCTAGCCCCTCTCTCCCTCTGCCTGCGTTTCAGGATTCCTCTTCTCCGCTCGAGTTTCTCGCATTTTCCTGCTCTTTCTCGGCGTTTCTTTTCTGCGTCTTCTTGGATCTCTCTGTGGCAAGATGGAGTTTGGAGGTGGCCGAAAGAGAGGGAGGCACGATGCTTCCTTGAACGGTAATGGCGGCTTCAAGAAATCCAGGCCAGGTTCGTCTTCTTTTCCTTCTCTTACCTTTGCACGCAGGCGTATATGATTTTCTTTTTTGTTTTTCGATCTGTGCCAAGTGATATCGGTTTCGTGTTTGCGCGGTTAGGGCCAGGGTTTTCTTGCATTCTGTGCGCTTGTTCTGTGTGATTTCTTGCATTGCTAGGATATAGTGGATGTGAAATTTTAGTATTGAGGTTTATTTGGTCCTTGCGAGCGAAGCAAGAAAGAATTTTGAGTTTAACGGTTGTCCAAGTTTAAGAAGTGAAAAGGTGTTTTCATAAGTTGTATCTTTCTACATTTGGGGTGATAGATCTTAAGTGGAGCAATCAAATTCAGTGTTTTGGAGTATAATTAGTCAATTTCTTTTTTCATTCCATAATATTGAAGCTTCTATTGTTTCCTCTGTGGAGTGTGCCTTATATTTGTATGTCTGTATTATTTTTATACGGCTGTTTTCGAGGAAACAATTGAAGTGACTAGCATGGTACTAGTTTCGTTTTCAGCGACTTTGTTGCATTTTTTTATTACTCTGCTTTTCCCCCCTCATGAGACCTTGGCTTCCGGAAATTTTAATTTAACGGGAGGAAGTAAAAAATTCGTCTTTGTGTACATACTTGTTTAGAAATCTTTGTAAGAATTATGGTGTCAAAAGTCGACTTTTCTTAACAGAATAGATAGATATAAAAGGTGGACAAGTGGAAACCTGAAACACATATTGTACATAAGATAGTCACTCAAAGATTTTTTGAGATGATCATCTTGTTTTAGACTGATGACGAAAGAATGGACACCTTAGATTCAATGTGGCATTTTCTTTAAGGAATGCAGTAAGAAAACTTGAGGTTGGCCCAAAAACACCCCAAATGCTTTAGAGATATATTTTTTTCATTGGGAGACTCTACTTATTCTACAATTATTTGAAATTTTTAATAGGATAGGTATTTTTCTTAATCTTATGTAATAATATGGTGCTAGATATTATCAAGTTTGAAGATTAACAATCCAATGTAATTTTACCTGAGGCAAATAATTAATGTTCTCAACAGAATTGGAGTCCTTATCAACTGGTATAGGAAGCAAATCGAAGCCATGCACAAAGTTTTTCAGGTTCAAATCTTAACTTATCTAAAATAAATAGTCTAATGCAATTTTCCATCTTGATAATTCATATAAATTTAGTAAAAATTTTTACACCATTTTGCAAGTAAAATATTGTGATGTGGACTAATGGAATGAGCATTTAAAGCTGTGATACAGGTTGTACATTCTGTTCTAATCATGATAACAAAGACTATGAACAGATACGGTTGAATCACAAGATGTAGTTCAATAACTACTGGCTGCACTATATGTAATTTAAAGCAGTTGTATGGAACGCAGAACTTTTCTTCATATAAATGGTCACATGTAGTCTCTAATACAATCTTTCCAAGTAAAAGCAGTGTGATGGGCTACTGATTTTGCCGCTGAATTGTGGTAACCATTGTTTTATCTATCAATCATGGTACAAAAGGTAAAGAGAGAACGGGTAGAGGGGAAAAAAAAAAAAACAGAACAATGAATAATGATGATGTCCCACATTGTTCTGCATTCTTGGGCTCTATCTGCCATGCAGTATTGCAGTAAACTGAAGGGACCCACAAAACTCTTTTTCTTTTTTTTTTTTGGCTGAAAATTGTTGTCTTCAGTATTATTTTGGTTAAGAAGTATGTTATTTAGTTAAATGTGCTCACGTAAAAAAACAAGGTTAGACTCATTGCAAACCATTTCATGTACTGAGGTTTAGGTGGAGCTTTGGGTATGACGATTAGCTATTTCCATTTTCTTTTGTTTTTTGAGTCTCTGTACGACTGTACCTTTTTTTGTTTTTCTTTGAGGTTGCTACTAGCAATTCTCTGTAAGACAGCTATATTGATGCCTCTGTTTGGCTGAATGGGGCTAAAAAATATCCTTTTCTACCACTTAAGATACGAAGTTTACTTTCCATAAATAGACATTGCAGTTGTGATGTACTCATTGTTTTTAATCCTTATTTGTTTGCAGCACTTCTGGGTGCCCTTTTGGTGAAGGATGCCACTTCTTGCATTATGTTCCTGGTGGCTATAAAGCTGTGTCTCAGATGATCAACGTTGGTGGCAACCAGGCCCTTCCTCCAGCTACTAGAAATCCTGCTGCCCCACCATCGTTTCCAGATGGTTCTTCTCCTCCAGCTGTTAAGACCCGCTTGTGCAACAAGTACAACACGGCCGAAGGCTGCAAGTTTGGTGATAAATGCCATTTTGCTCACGGTGAGTGGGAGCTTGGCAAGCCAACCGCACCATCCTATGAAGACCATCAGCGTGGCATGGGACCAGTGCCTGGCAGGATTGGTGGTAGGATGGAGCCCCCTCCAGCAGCACACGGGGCTGCAGCCACTTTTGGGTTATCGTCCACAGCTAAGATCAGCGTTGCTGCATCACTTGCTGGAGCCATTATTGGGAAAAATGGTGTTAACTCCAAGCAAATATGCCGCATGACTGGAGCAAAACTTTCCATTAGAGATCACGAGTTAGATCCTAACCTAAGGAACATTGAGCTTGAGGGCACCTTCGATCAGATCAAACAAGCAACTGCCATGGTTCAAGAGCTTATCGTAAATGTCGGCTCAGCTGCTGGGAATCCCATGAAGAGCCATCATGGTATGGGACATGCGGCTTCAGCAAGCAATTTCAAGACGAAACTCTGCGAGAACTTTACTAAAGGTTCATGCACCTTCGGGGATAGGTGCCACTTTGCCCATGGAGCTGAAGAATTGCGCAAGTCAGCGATATGACCCCTTTCACCTCCTTGGTGCGAATCTCTTTTTAGGATAAACTCTTGTAACAGCATGTAGCTTTCTGTTCTTTTTGACTTTTTATCAATATTGCAGCATTTTGAGTTTGGTGATAGGGTTTGATATTCTTGCATAATTAATTCGGCTTATTTTCTCTTCGTTTGTCCATTCCTGTTCCGAAACATTGGCTTGAGTTTTTTTTTAAATTTCTTTTTTGGTCTTTTTAAATATTAAATCAAATTATTGCGTAAGTTAACTGATAAAGTTCAGATTGTGGATACATGAGCTACCGTATGCAAAGTTTGCTCGCTAGATAAGCTTGTATTTATTTCGCCAAGGATGCAAGCTTTTTTTATTTGTTCAATATTTTTGTTTTGGATCGTATTGTTTATTTGTTTGTTTTGACTGTGATTTCGTAATCGGTATCCATCTGCCTTGATATGTAACCATCTTGAGGATTGGCTATTAAAAAAAGAGAGGGGTCGGGGTAAATTTTTTTCTCCATAAAAAAAATTTGAGTTAAGGTAAACATAGGAAGTATGAGGGCAATTCGTAATAGTTCTGTTTTGTTTTTTTGTTTTTGTTTTTTTTTTTAATTTTTATTGGAGTAACAGTAATTCGTTTCTTGAATCAATTCTGTTAAAAACGAATCCAGTTATAGCATATCAGATTGGTGGTGTTTGTTTGGGAGAGTGGCTCTAAACACATAGTTTAAACCACAAATAATGTAAAACTTTTATATGTTACAGCGTAAAACTTTTATATATTACAATATATGGCTTCAACCTTTCTTCTAAACACTCTAATTGTTTTCGGTTTCTTTGGAAAAGAAAAATTCTTTCACGGGAAATGTGCTTAGTAGAAATTGTGAATATTATTAACTTGTCATTATGTTTTTTCTTTAGACTAACTTTATTGGTACCTATGAGAAAATTAAGTCTTTTTTAACGCAACTAATGTTTTGTACTATTTTTTTAAACCTTTGATTCATACAACTTTTAACATACAATATGTTTAAATTATTCCTATAAAAAATTTTACCACCTAGCTCTTCCTCTCTCTCTTGTCTCACTCTCATTTTATGTTTCACGCTCTTCTTTCTCTCTTCCTGTGCCTCTTTCCCTCTCCTCTCTCTCTTTCTATTTTTAAAAGTCATAGGTTTCAACTTTTTGTCACAAAAATGATGGAAATAAAAAAAAACACCAATAGAAATTGTATTTTTCAAATTGACCCGTTACTCCCAAACAATTAATGTCACCCTCCCCAAGTTTTTGAACTTTGCTCCGGTGGCAAACCAAAAAAAAAAAAAAAATCCTTTATTCCGCTGGCCAATAGTGCTCTACAATTATTTCCTTCGGGCTTTTTTTTTTTTTTGTTACATTTAAAGGTGAGGGAACAGAATGTAATTGAACTTTGGGTGGGTGAGATTATTTACGACAAAAAAAAATGACAGTAATGGAGGAAAGCACATTATTTAAGTCGTGACACGTTAAAAAATAAATTTTAAAAGATGTATTTTATTAAAATCCTAAAAAAATGGTGGTCTTTTTTTATTTGCAAAATTAAAATATGTTTTCAGTTTGTGAATATTTTTTATATGTCCCAATGTATATGTATAAAGACATTAATGACCTAAATAATGATATTGTTAGTTTTATTTTATTTTTTAGAATACTTGAAATATACGGTTTTAAGATTTCAAATGGATTATGATATCATTATATTTAAAAAATCCTTAAAATTAGGTTGTTTGTTGTTTAAATTCAAATTGGTATCCAAAATAAAGATTTTAAAATTCTCTCAGCTAAAAAATATAATTTTTTTTTATAGAATCAAGATTTTATTGATAAATTGAAATTAAGAAGTTGTAATTAAATTAATGATATAGTATTTATTAAGTCTTTTTTTTGTATCTTGTAGTTTATATAATTAATATATCATTAAGTTAACGACGTGTAATAATATTCATTTTTTAAGACTTCAAATGGTAATAGCATTACTATTTTTTGGTGATAGGTAATTAAATTAATGAAATAGTATTTATAAGTATTTTTGTGCGTCTTATAGGTTTTATACTTGATATATCTTTAAGTTAATGATACATAATGATAATTATATTTAATAACATTCATTTTTTAAGAGTTCAATTGATAATGATACTTTCTATTTAGGATGTGTTAATATTATATTCATTTTTTATTGCTTCTTATATTATTTTTTAAGTGATAATGATACTTCCTATTTAAGACTTCAAGTAACAATGATATTAATTTTTTTTATTGCTTTTTATATTATTTTTTTGAAATTCTATTGTAAGTAATTTAATGGCATGGATGATTTTTTTGTTGTTTGAATTATATTATAATTAATTAAGCATATATGTATTTCTTTAATATCATTTTTTCTAACAATTCAACCGTAAGAAAAATAAGGAGATTTGTTAAAAAAATAAAAATAAACACATGATAGATAAAGTATTATTATCATTATGTATTATTAACTTAAAGATATATCAATTACAAAACCTATAAGACACACAAAAGTACTTATAAATACTATTTCATTAATTTAATTACCTATCACAAAAAAAATAGAAATGTTATTACCACTTGAAGTCTTAAAAATGAATGTTATTATGCATCATTAACTTAATGATATATTAATTATACAACCTATAAGACACAAAAAAAAAACTTAATAAATAATATATCATTAATTTAATTACAACTTTTTAATTTCAATTTGTCAGTAAAATCCTGATTATAATGATATTTACTATTTAGGATGTGCTAATGTTATGGATTGGTAATACAAACAAATTTTTAGATTTTTAATATATGTAATTTAAAAAAATATATAAATGATATTTATAAAATAAAGACAAATTTTAATTCACTTATTAAAACATGGCCACATTATATAATTTTTACTAGTTAAAAAACAAGGCCCAAACAAAACAAGTGTGAACCCTACCTCTTACGCACCTACCTTAACCAAATACCCAACTTAACACCCATAAGTTCGTAACTGCGATGCAAATTACAATTACAGGCATTATAAAATAACCTGAGAATACACTTATTTCTATTCTATCATAAAACCAGGAATAATGTTTTTATTTAAAAAAAAAAAAAACAGAGAAAAGTTTATTCTTAATTCTTATTGAATAAAAAAAAAAAAAAAAGAGAACAGTGTTTTTTTTCATATATATTTTTTCTTTTTCAATATATGGGAAAATGTTATTCTTTAAAACCAAAAAAAAAGAAAAAAGAAAAAAAGATTGCCATTAGAAGCTCTACCAATCTGAGCATTCGACAATACCGAAGCTCCTAATTTCTCCCAAAGTTGGATGTCTTTGTTCTTGCCGCCACCATCGTTCTCCTCTGGAAAAAAGTTCTCTTTTTCTATAAACAACAAACAACGAGAAAATCTCACCTTCTTCCTCAAAAAAACTCTCTCTCTCTCACTGAACTTGCCGGTTTCTTTCCTCCGCATTGGCGCTTCTCCTAGCAGAAATGTGAGAAAAATTCATGTTTCTTTGGCGACTTTTTGTCTATTCTTCTGTGTTTTCCTTTGTTGTTAAGATTTACGTCGCATTTGTGATAAAGGGTTTTAGCTTTCTCTATCTGTTGCGGCTTATAACGTGCTGGGGTTTAGGCAAAATTCGCCGCTTTTTTCTTTTTCTTTTTCCTTTTCCATTATCAAGTGACCACATTTTTTTGCACAGTGTTTAATCGAACTTAGAGGGGTTCAATTTCATTAATCAATTTTATGAATTATTGAGTTTTTTTAGTTTACACTTTACAGCCTTTTGGGTTTTTTTAGTTATGGATTTTTTGTGTTTTGCCTCCGTGTTTAGCTTTATTTAGCGGATTGTTATTTTTCTTTTATCCTTTATTTCGGAATGACTTGGCAATGTGGGCGTTGAGAACTCAAGAATTTTCATGAAACTAGTGAGTTGTGAAAGAATTTATTTTTGGAACAATTTTGTGATCAAGTAAGAGGGTACTATTTGTATCGTTGGATTTGTGTAACTGGATTTCATTCTTGATTTATTATTTGGATTTTGTAAAGTTTGTGAAACTGGGTCATTGAATTTTCTGTCTTTCATCGTTACCAGGTAATTGTAAGATAGTAATTTAAGTTATTCTTTCTTCTGTATGTCGTTATGCTTCTGATTTGAAGACTTCATTCAACCTCGTAATCTATTTATGGGTTCTGATTCTGATTTCTGTATTTCTCATGTAGAACTGGGCTTTCAGCGAGATTTCGTGTACTTAACATGGCAACAACGGCAGCCTCTAGCCTGCAAATGGCAACTGCAAGACCCTGTATTTCATCTTCTCGTAGAGCCTTCAAAGCAGCTCCCGCAATGGTTCAAGGCAACTGCAAAGGAGCATCATTGGCAAAGCTTTCCAGTGCCTGCCATATATCATCCTCTGTAAAAATTTTTGGTCGCAGCTTTACATCATCCTCTGCCAAATTTAATAAATCCGTTATAAAGGCAATGTCTGAACCTAGCGAAAACAAGGTCTCAGGGTTGCCGATTGATCTGAAAGGTTAATTTTTCATTCCATATATATGTATTTTTATGCAGCTATCTTCGTCTTGATTCTCAAACACACTATTAACCAAAGCTAGCTTTTTTTTTTTCTTTTTTTTTTTTCTTGGGTGTAGGTAAAAGAGCGTTTATTGCTGGTGTAGCTGATGATAATGGTTATGGTTGGGCAATCGCAAAAGCTCTTGCTGCTGCAGGTGCCGAAATTCTTGTGGGCACATGGGTTCCTGTAAGTGATTTGGCGTGTTCAATATTTGTCATGCTCTTCTTAAATTTGTGGAAATGTTGTACCTATTGACTAGAAATCTCTTGTGTAGGCTTTGAACATTTTCGAATCCAGTCTACGACGTGGAAAATTTGATGAATCACGCGTGTAAGATGTTGTAGCAGTTGTTTGTTTTGTATTACGGGGTAATATTGATGAATTGATTATGCCAATGAATTATATGTTGTTTTCAGGTTGCCAGATGGTTCTCTAATGGAGATAACCAAAGTATATCCTTTAGACGCAGTTTTTGACAACCCTGAAGGTGTACCTGAAGATGTAAGTAGACATACACGGTTTGCTTTGAAAAGTTATGAAAATTGTCAAATATATGTCCAACGTGTGTTTAATGTTGTTGATGCAGATAAAAGCAAACAAGCGTTATGCAGGATCCAGTAATTGGACAGTTCAGGTTTGTCTCGATCATTATATTAGCAAATCTGCTTACGGAGGAGCTTTTAAGAGCCTACATGGGAGTTTGAGAAAAGGATGAGAAATTTTACAATTAGACGGTTTTTTTTATGTGCAATTAGGAAATGTCTAATTTTCTGCTTGTTCTTGCAGGAAGTTGCAGAAAGTGTGAAGAATGATTTCGGCAGCATTGACATTCTAGTGCACTCACTCGCCAATGGACCAGAAGTAAGAATTGTTCTAAATATGGAAATTTTTATGCACAAGTTCTTGGCACTAAAGAAGCGCCATCTTAACAGGTAACTAAACCTCTACTGGAGACATCCAGGCAAGGATATCTTGCTGCTTTATCGGCATCTAGTTACTCCTATATTTCTTTACTTAAGCATTTCCTCCCAATAACTAATCCAGGTATGTTTCTATTTGTTTATCCAAATAATCTTTCTATTCTTCACGCGCTTGAATTTGAATCTCCGGTGATGTGTTAAGTAAATAAATTTGCATTTTTGGTTACAGGTGGTTCCTCGGTTTCTCTTACCTATATTGCCTCAGAAAGGATCATTCCTGGGTACCTTTTCCATCCGTGTGAAGTGTGTAATTCGTGTTTTCATATTATAACTTGTCATGCCATATAAAAAATCGGATATTTTATACTCAGATATGGTGGAGGTATGAGCTCTGCAAAAGCTGCTCTTGAGAGTGACACACGGGTGAGTTCCCTAATATTTTTGTGTATGTATTTTGACCAATGGTCTGTATCCATATTTTGGCTATATTATTTAGTTCAAAACCTTTTCTTCCTTTAATCTTCTCATTGTTTTGATGTGATTACTTCAGGTGCTTGCTTTCGAAGCGGGTAGAAAACACAAAGTTAGAGTCAACACAATATCTGCTGGTATTTTCCGTCCTCTTTTACTAATTCAAATGCCATATATCCATTCTTTGGAGTTCTCAAAAGGAAAAAAAGAAAATCCCTGTTCTGCTCCAAACTAGTGAGTAGAGAATATGTTGCAAAAGCTCGTGAGCATGACAACGTATGCATGTGTGTAGATTAGCTGCATCAGTAAAGGATTTTGTTCAAAGCTATTTGTCGTTTTCAGTCCTTTTTTATTTTTATTTTTTATTTGTGGTGGAAAAACGTTGTCTATTGTAATGCCAACGTGATAGAGAAAGATGATCTAGCTGGGTTTCAAGGTTCTACTAGGGATTCCTTATTCTTTTTTGGCTGAAAGTTAAATAAAGATGTTAAAAAAGAAAGGTAGTAGTCTTCCGTTTCCTGTTTAATTTCAGTCTTTCAGCTATCTTTAGAAATTTAAACACGATAACAGGTCCATTACTGCTTCTATGTATGTATATATGATGTGGAATGATCTTGATCTCGGGTATCTCTTATTTAACATTCATGGAGATCTTGATGTCGGGATATCCCTTATTTAACATTCACGGATCAAACCACAAACATGCACCTTGACGACACTTTTTCTTGTGCAAATGCTCAGGGCCACTACGAAGCCGCGCTGCAAAAGCAATTGGCTTCATCGACATGATGATCGACTATTCATTAGAAAATGCACCTCTACAGAAGGAACTATCTGCAGGTTTTTCTCCAAACACTTCTCACCCTTCGGCCTTTATCGTAACCTATCTGTTCCTGCCTTCTTTTTGTTCTATAATAATAATAATTGCCATTAATTTGTTATATGAAATACTTATTCAAATCATAAAAACCTCTGAAACAGAGGAGGTGGGGAACACGGCGGCTTTCTTGGCGTCACCTTTGGCTTCAGCTATAACGGGTGCTGTTATTTACGTCGACAATGGGCTTCATGCAATGGGTGTGGGAGTTGACAGTCCAATATTCAAAGACCTCGACATTCCAAAGACTCAGCACTAGAATAAAACTGCATGCCAGTTGAACTTTTTTGACAATTTAGTTGTCTAAGAATAAAAAAGACGTTTCTAGCATTTTGCTCCCCTTTTTCTTTCTATTGTTGGAACCACTTGAATGGCTTGGCCAGCGGCCCCCCCATTTTGTCATGAGTAAGACTTTCTATTAAACACTTGAGTTAATCTTAGTAGAACTTTGGAATCAGAATGATTTGTCTGCATCATATTGATGCGCTTAATGCTTGTTGCTCAACGTGCACAATCATATTATTGATTCACACTTCCTCCAAAGCTCTGTCTCTCTCAATCAAAAGATAAACTTGATATTATGATCATTTTCCAATAAAAGATCCGCTCGTTAAGAATTGAGATAATAAGCAAATTCGATAGTTCTGGAATTGGTGTTGCCATGGGAATATCTTCTGCTGATTTTGTGTCTACATTGGTGGCGATATAGACGATTCTATTAGGCATTAGCTCCTCCCCAACTGGCACCACATCCCTCATCATATGCAAAAACCAAACGAGTATAAAACTACACACCACAACAAGATAATCAAAGTGTTTTTAGAGATTATATAATTTTCAAGTCGTTTAGAAGAACGGATGGAACCATCAGTTACAACTGTAAACAGTGTATAGTTTTCACATGCTATAATTAAAAAGTACAAAAAATGCTACGGTATGAAGCTCTCACATATAACAGTTTTCAAACTAAAATTATTGGTTCTGACCGTTCCTTCAAACAGCCTATTTTTCTATAACTGGAAGGATTATGTAAAGGCCAAGGAAAAGTCTACAAGCCCAAGAAAAAAAAAAAGGACTCGCAAGTCACTATAATATGCCATCAATACAAGCCCTGAAAATTATACCTTCCCGTCCGAGAAATCAAATCAGAAGACAAAATGGTTGCAGTTAAACTTCCTTGATGCAGCAGAAGCAGCACTAGGAGCGTTCTTTGAGGCTGAAAAGGGAAAGAAACACCAAAGAATAAATTTTAGTAGCATTGGTATGTTTATAAAATAAAGTGACATTAATGGAAATTCGAGCTAGCTTAAAAAATGAACTTACAAACACAATATGTGATCCGTTTGCGTCCTCAGTTGTTTGCACCCGGCCATCTTTAACTAGAAAAGACAAAGCAAACAAATTCTCTACTGTCTATGCAAAAGAAGAGCTGTTTAGTATCAACCTCTCAAGAGCAACACCCTGCTTCTTTTTATTCTTCAAGATCTCGAACATTATCGACATTGTCTTGGCCGTCACTAATTTGTTCCGACCAATAAGCATCTTCAAACTGTTGCACACGAGCCATGGTTATGCATGAGCAAAAGCAAAATACATAACAACAATAGCCCATCATGTCCTTGTCCTAGTTCCTTAAAATCCCCAAAAGAACTCCTGTAATTAGTTAAACTAAATCACCCATGTCCTAATTTCTTTTTCTGATTTTGGAGTAAGCATGTGACATATAAAACACTTCTAAAATAACTCACTTTTTAATAGCATTTAAAGCTTAACCACAAGAACGGTATTATACTACCTCATCAGGCCGATCAACGTCAGTTGGCTTCTTACGATTTTTATAAACCCTCTTTGGCTTTGTCACATCAGTTATGGGTCCAACTCTCGAGAGAGGAATTGGTATTTTCGTCTCACTAATTGGTCCAATCCTTGAGACAAAGAGTGACAGAAAAAGAGTTTACTATAATGAGTCACGTTGTGATTGTGACTCTTATGAAAATAATACGATAGAAACAAAGAATAAAAACACACAGAGAATTTACGTAGAAATCTAAAACGGAAAAAAACCACGACAAAGGAGAAGAAAATCACTAAACTCGTGAAGATTACAATGGAGACGTTAGGGAGGCTCAAAATTCGCTAATAATTAAAACCCTAACGTAATATATCATATATATATATATATATATATATATATATATATAGGTATAGACAAAACCTTATGGGCTCAAAAACATAAACTAAACGGTCCAAAACCAACGGTCCGTACCGCGGGGGCACACCCCTGACGAGATCAGTAGTGGGCTACGGGATCGGGCTTATCGACCTGATCCTTCCGCTACCGCCATATATCTCATGAAAAATCTCATTTTTGTTTTTCACTACAATTTATCGCACCACGAACTTTTCGAGTCTAACCAAACTGAATTCAAGTCACCATACTTTAATAGTGACAGATTCGACACTTTACCAAAATAAAAAATAAAAACTTTACTAACATTGTGCAACATTGTGCGACACACTTAGCACTTTCAAAAAATAAAAAAATAAAAAATAAAAAATAAGAAAGGTTGGATGCCTTTTCAATGGCCTATTTAAAATAAATAAGCATAGGTTTTAAAAATTAGGTAAATAATTATTTATCAATAATAAACTAAGTTTATTTATTTATCAGTGTTAAACTCAATAAATAATATTTGTCTAATTTAAAAATTTACAGTCACTTATTTTAAAAATACTTAAAAAAAGTCATTTATCTCCATAGGATTACTTACATAGTGGGACACCCATGGGCCTTGCGTAAAGCTGGAGAAACTTTTCCCGAAATTAAGTTTTTGAAAGCTAATAGTCTATTTGATAAAGTTAATTTTAACCAATTTTTAATTAAAAACAGTATAAAACTCTTATATGTTATAATAAAAATAAAAAACCTATTACAATATAAAACTCTTATATATTACAGTATTTATATTTTTAACTAATATTTCTAATTACTATGCCTAACACACTGTAAAACTCCACCCTTAGAGTGTCCAAAAAGACTGAAGAGACAAGAAACAAAGTCTGATGGACAAATACCCACGTTGGAATATCACCTAGCGGAGGGTTCAATGGCCTTAGCCATCCCCAATAGAGCCTCTGCGTCTGATTTTTGTTCCCTTCACGCCTAACTGAATCAATAAAACCCAATTTTCAATTTTATACACACATACACAATATATATATTATTCAAAAAATTGATTAGCAAAAAATATATATATCTAAAAAAAACTATTATTTTTTTAAAGAAACGATTTTTGCCGTTCTTGAACTGTTTGTTCACTTCGTTGGCTATAACAAAGAACTTCTCTGAATCTGGTTCCGCTAATTCATCTTTCTTGTCTACAATGATGAATAATGGAAAAGAAGAAACCAAAAAAAAAAAATCCATATTTAAGAATGAATAAATTAAAAAACATTTAGAGAGAGAGAGAGAGAGACGGATTTCTTATTTTGAGACCATTGATCTTATCGATTTTGGAGCCAACCACCCGACGTTCAACGGAAAGGTTACGACTTGGCTCAGTCGACTCGTCGTGATCATGATTTGCAGCTGAGTTTGGGTTGACAATGGACTCGAGTGTAGCCATTTTTTCTTTAAAAAAAAAGAAAAAAGCAATTCCAGATCAGAGGAAAATGAAGGTCTATAAATACGGAATTAAAAAAAAATACTATAAATACAGAATAGAATTACAGATTTTATATATAATTTTTTTCTTTTGGTCTTATAATTAATTTTATTTTCCTATTTCTTTCTTTCTTTTTTTTCTTTTTAAGGTTTTCGTGTTTCTTTCTAGTACCTATGAGACAGACGAACCGTAGGTTTATTGATTTCCCGCGGAAACTGAAACTAGCTTTATTTTGTTTATTTATTTATTTAATACTTGATCGTCAAGTTTCCCTTTTTTTTATTATTATTTGCAAGTACTTAAGCGATATTCGATACGACTCCTGAGCCACCAACTCCGAAAAAAAGGTACTTAATCGAAAAATTGAAATGTCAGTGAGGCTGTCAGCGAATTTCTTTTTCCGCCGAACCTGATGTTTAGTTGTAGTTTTTTTTTGCTTAAATGAACTATGATATGGTCTTTAGAATAAAGAAAACTTCATGTTAAAAAAAATATCTATGATAGGGTTCTAAAAAAATAAACTTTGATTCAACTCAAAAAACATTTTAGCATGTTTTAGTTTATTTTTTAATATAGTATGTGAAAACTATTATTTTATGGGCGGTTTAAATTCGTAAATTTAAACTTATTTACTAAATACAAAGTATTAGATACATTTTTAATCATCAATTTTGAATCATAAACTATTTATTTTGCATATTTTTAAAGGTTAACTTTACTTTTGGCTCCTAAACGATGCAACATGTCTCATTTTGATCATAAGCTTCAAGATGCAGCATATTACACCTTTAAACTACTCAGTTGGTCTAATTTTGAATATTTCGTTACCAAATCATTTAAATATTGACATAATTAAGCAAACAATTTCACTTTTAGCTCCTAAATTATGCAACTTATCTCATTTTCACTATCAAACTTTAAATTATAATAAATTACACCCTCAAGCTATATAATAGATAAATAAAATTTAGAAATTTTAATTTCAAAATATGTTGAAAACGTATATAGAGCCAAAAGATCAAAATGGTAATTTGTTATAATTCTTCGATATTTAACATATGTAGTGAAGAAAAAGGTCAAAATGAGACAAGTTTTACAATTCAATGATGTAATGTAATATAATTTAAAGTCTAGGGGCCAAATGAGATAATTTTCATAGTTTAAGGGCTAAAAGTAAAATTATTGGCTCAGTTGTGTTATTATTTAATGGATTTGGCAAAGGAATGACAAAAATGGGACAAGTTGAATAGTTCAAGGATGTGATTTGCTACGTTTTAAAGTCCATAGTCTAAAACGGGACAAGTTGTATAGTTCAAGGGTCAAAAATAAAATTAACCCTATTTTTGAGATATTGAATTTTGGTTCAAATCTTATAAGATAGTAATATTTCTATAGGTGAAAAACAAAATTTCTAAGGAAAGATTTGAGAGAAGAAAAATATTTAGGACATCACAGTATTAAATATCATTATTAATAAAAGGTGGGCTTTATCTGTAGGTCATACACTATAGGACCCATATTCATTAGTTGATGATACTTAATACCATTAGTGTTTTATAACAATGCTCTTGGAAAATGAACTATCAGTATTTTTTTTTCCCGTCAACCATTAGATTTGTATTAGAAACTATTAATTTTACGTTTTTATTATTTTATTATTTTAATGCGACTTTGACAAAATTTAATGATCTTGCACTAATGTATTGAGAGATAGAGCCAATTGAGGCCCGGAGAGGGCCGCAGCTTCCCTGGCTAAATTGGCTCCTTTGGGCCCACTTCTTTTTTTTTTAAATGAAAATTTCTTTTTTATCTTTTTTTTTTATTTAGCCCCCTTAAACTTTTTTAATTTCAAATTCTAGCTTGAATTTTTTGTAATATCTTATACATATCTTTAAATTGATCCAAATTTATCCCCCAAATTTATTTTTAATTCTAATATTTATACATAATACTTTAAAGAGTTTCATATTCAAGTTTAATTTTTCACTTCTAATTATACGCTACAGTACAATTAATTTAACTTGAAATTCCAATTTAGCTAAAGCCTGAAAAATTTCTCTGGCTTCGTCACACAACGTATTAGGTGGTCGAAAATTTCGTATCCCTTAGCTATTTATGTATCAGATTTACAATGACAAGTCATTTTACATTTGAAAATTTTGTAGCCATAGAAATAAAAGATAGGTCCTTTTCCGCGGGTTCCTGCAAACGACATCAAGTTTATGAATAACACCTTCCCGTCCTTTAATATGGAAAACGACATATTGTCTTCTTTTTTTTTTTTTTTTTTTTTTAATGTCATGCATTTGCAACATAAACTCTTTTTTTTAACCATTTCGCCTAAACCCCTCGTTGCCTCTATATGTATTAGCGCGAGAAGTTTATTGTTTTATATATATATATTTTAAAAAAAAACTACTACTGAAAACTTATGAAGGGCCCGTTTGTTTCGTGGTTCGAATCACGGTTTGAATTATTTTGCTACAGTATTTTCTCTTACAAAAATTTAAATCTTCATTCAAATACTCTATTCAAATACTCGAACCAAACAGGCTCGAAGTATATTTGAGCAAAAATAACGACACTTGGTTTTTTAATTAAAAAATTTTCCTAGTTTTTTAGACTACCTCATTAGGTCGTTTAAGCTTGAAAGCGACATGTTCTTTCCCTCGTTAAAACGTTGACCTCATTTATTTTAATGAACGACGTCTATTGTACTGTCCAAAATTTTTATGTCGTTTATACAATTGAACGACATTTAATAACACTACATAGTTCCTTTCTTCAAAACGACATCTCGTTCTACTTGCTAAAACTTTCGAATGACATGGTTTTCACATGTGGTTTAGAAGTCCGTTATTGGTTCTGTAAATTAGCACGCGCCGTTTTATGTTAAAATATTTGTCGTCGTTTGTGGCAGAAAACGACATTTTTTCAAGTATGTTGCAGTGGCATCTGCTTGACGCGATCGACAGATAACGACATGTTGCTTTCATTAAAAAGGAGTACTTTTGGTGTCATTTGCTTAGATAAACGAATTGTCACCTGAGACGTGTCGTTTTGCTTGAAAATATTTGTTGTCGTTTTATGACTGAAGGGTGAAATTTTATTTTAACCCTAAGTTTTGCTTAGCAGCTAAGATTTTTGGGGGGGTTTTTAAAAATGACTTTTTGGGAAAATTTTTTTTGTCAATGACCTTTTTTTTTGACAGCTTTTGGCACAAAAAAAAATGCATTTTAGACGTCAAAACGGTTCCTTTTTTTTTTCATCCTGTTGAGGTTTCTTATTCTCCTACAGTCATTTTTCTTATTTTTTTTGAAAAAAAACTAAGACAGTTTACATGCACAAAAAAGCGTATTTTTTGGTTCTAAAAGAAAAAGAGGTCATTTACTCAATTCAAATTTTTTTTTTCCCTTTCTTCAAATTCTTCCTGATTGATTTTTGAGTCAAAAGAGAGAATGCAATCGTTGGATGATGAAATGGCCCAACTGAGTCCAACTATGCTGGTGAGTTCTTGCCATTCTAATTTCTATGAAAGAAGCCGAAATTTTTTATTTTTTATTTTTTTATTTTTTTTATTTTCTCCCTATAAGCAACAATTCTAATGATGGACGACCCGTCGGCTCTTGATTTCACACCAAGACTGAAGTTTGATACTTTAATAAAGCAAACGACATATAGTTTATTCATCTTTATGCTATTGTCCCTTTTACAAGTGGCACCGTTTTGACCTGTAACACATGTTGTTGCCTTTTTTTTGTTTATTTTTTTTATTTTATATGGAAGTCACTCTCATTATTTCCATAAGCTAGATTATTTCAGTGTACAAATTCTCATGGATAGGATTTTGTTTTAGCCTATTATATTTGACAAAAATCACTTTTTTTTAAGCATGTTTATTTATTTTTCCTTCCAATAGAATGATGTACTTTCATTATATTTTTAAAAATGATTTTTATATATATAATTAAGAGACTTCTTCAATGAAAACTGTAATTAATGGTGCATATTTTAAAACCGTTAAATCTAGTTAAATCGGTTTTTTTGATAGATTTAACAAATGAAAAACAAGTATCCATCAACTAAAAAATTGCCATACAATTGTAAGAGTGGACGTTTTCATGTATAGAATAGAACGACAGTTACAATAGCACACATCATTCTTTTTATTAGTGAAAAATAAAGTAATGAAAATATTGATTTGCACATTTTTTTAATCCTTTTTGTCAAATAATTCAACAGACACTAATAGACGATTTTAAAAAGGAAAGAATAAAGAAACAACCATGATCAAAAGATCCATTGATCTTGTAAAAAAGAAATAATTTTTGATCTTAAAACTAATTTCTTCGCTTTTACTTTGGGACGAGTTAAGACTATAAACAATATAATCAGATCGGACTTGAATCCAAGGTATTCCTTTAGTGCAAGAATATGGATAACAAGGAAAAAAAAAACTGTATATTTAAACGGAGACTTTTGTTTCTTCAATCAAAAAGAAACGAAAATTTTGGGATTTTTATTTTCATTAGGATAATTGAGCCTGTTTCGATTCCCTTTATGAAGAAAATTAGAAAATATACCTTTTACTCTAATATTTAGTTGTATTTTCCTTTAAAATTATGTTACTATTTTTCTTTTACGCATAAAATTTTCCTACTATTAAGATACCATATATGTAAACTGTGGGGTTGAAAACATATATTGTAACATTTGAGAGTTTTATATCATAACAAATTTTTCATAACATGTTTGACAATACACAATTAAAGATCTCATATGTTATAATATAAAATAAAATTAAGTTATAATAAAAAGTTATGTTAACATTAACTTTTAATTTTAATGACGTTGTCAAATATATTGAGCTTTATATTGTTTTCGGTTAAAACTCTCTTCAAACACCACAATTTAGAAAGGACAAGATCATGTACCCTAACATTCTTCTAGATTTTTCTTTTTCTTTTTCTTTTGTTCCTTAAGGCCCGGCCCAACTACCCAAGGTGGTGGAGCGGGACGGCGAGGTAGGAAGGGAAGAAATCAAGAACCCCAAATAACAATCTGATAGCAAAGGGCAAAACCCAGCCGGGAAGAACAAGGACATGACCCAAAAGTAACGAAATTTTCAATAGGAAAAAAAAAAACTAAAACAAATTAAATTTCAAAAAGATACCACAGAAAGAGTCACTTATAAGAAAATAAAAATATATAAAGGCAAGCGATGGGAAAACATCCCTTCCATTATCGAACCAAATTTATCTGAATCTCTCGTGCGTGAAAAATATATACATATATATTATACACACAAATATATATACACATATATAAAACCAAAAACCCTAATTTTGAAAAACCAATGATGACATGAGAGGAGCATGGCTAGGGAACACGAAACGAGCGTGCAACCGTGGGGCACGTTGGAGGAACTGTTGCTAGCGTGCGCCGTTAACCGGCACGGTACGAAGAGCTGGGACTCCATCGCCATGGAAGTCCAGAACCGGACCTCCTCCTCCTCCGCCTTCTTCCTCACGCCGGAGAACTGCAAGCACAAGTTCGACGACCTCAAGCGACGCTTCATGATGTCCGACAAGGACGGCGACGACGGCGAATCGTCCTCCTCCGCGATGGTCGTCGACCAGCTGAAGCGGATTCGCGTGGATGAGCTCCGCCGGGAGGTCCTCCGCCGCGACGTCTCGATCGTGTAAATCCCGCCCCTTTCTTGAAGGAGATCTGATGAGATCTAAGAAAAAAATATAAGATTGTGATGTGATTTTTCTGTGACAGGTCTTTGGAGTTCAAGGTGAAGAGGTTGGAGGAGGAGAGAGAGCGGAGCATCAAGGAGGAAGACCAGTCGGAGCCGGAGAAGAAGAAGAATAGGGAAGGTGACGACGGAGTCGCCGGAGCCGGAGACGGAGATGGCGAGACATCATCGGAGAACCATGGCGGCGGCGGTGGCGGTGGCCGTAGATCGAAGTCTGGCGACGACGGTTCCGAGTCGTGCGACCGCGAGAACCGATCCTTCAACGAGTCGAATTCCACAAGTCAAAAGCGAAGCGACTTGCAGCGAAACGGCTACGTATTTGGAAAATCGGAGCCGGGGCCCGAACCCGAGAGGAACAAGTCGGATCGTGTCGGATCGGAGCGCGAGGGAAAAGCGGAGGAAGAGGAGGGAGATGACGTGGCGCAGAGGGAGAATAGCGCGAAGCAGAGCAGCGAGGCGCAGAGCTCGATGAGCCTGTCGAAGAGGAAACGGCGTCTTGTTGGGAGTAGTAGCGGCGGCGGCGGGGGAGGCCGCGGAGGGAGTAGCAGCGGCGAGGAACCCGAGGAGGCCGAGGGAGAAGAGGTTTCTCCGGCCACCAAACGGCTTTCGGCTATCAAATCTGAGCCGTTCGTTAAGCTTCTCCGGATCATTCGCTCGCACCGGCTCGGCTCTGTCTTCCAACGCCGGCTTCGTAGCCAGGTACTCTTGTTTGGTTCTTTTTATTTTCCTTCTTTCTTTTTTTTTTTTTGGCAAAAGAGCTAGACACCTTTTGGCTGTGCTTTGACGAAAAATCTTGTCTCTCAGAAAAACAAAAATTAACGTAAATCTGTAAAGTTGAAAAAAAAAAAAAAACTTATCGGAAATGAATTGCATTTTAAAAAGATAAAAATTGATTAAAAAGAATTAAAATCAAGTTATGAAATTGAGCTATTATAAGCTATTCAGTCGGTTGGATTTGTTATGGGCCAGTATCACAACGACATTTCACGGACGATGATGGTGATATTGTCATTTAATAATGGAATCGGCGATTATTTGAACGAACCAATTTTTATAAATTAATTAATTTGTTTTTTGAATTTTGAAAATTTTATTTTGGGTGTGGACTGAGTGGAAACGAACCAATGTGATTGGTCGAGGAGATAACTTGGGCTGTAGGGCATGGGATTGAGAACGAGGCTCACGCTAGTTTGGAGAGGAGAAAGGGAAAAAAGAAACGATTGATATTTGATATTTGATATTTGATATTCTTCTTTGTCGTCGTCGTCGGTTTAAATTTTCCACTTGGCTCCTTGTCATTATATACCTCCAGAATGTCCCCGTGGCATATTGTGCTGGCCTTTATAATTTCTTTTTTTTTCCTTTTTAGTAAAATAAAAAATGTCTTACTGATGGTATAAGAATTCATAATTGTGTCTGATGGTATCACATAATTATCTCAAGAATATTATCCGCTTCAAAACCAAAGCAGGGGAATTCGTAGAACAAAAAATAACATAAAATAATAATAATAATAGTAAAAGTAAAAAATAAAATCCAAAAAAGCCGGAAATGCACGTGTGATAGTATGGGCTTTGTCCTATGGGTATTCATTTCCTAACGGGCCAAAGTTGGTAGAATGCCGGCCCAAAAGTGTGAGTAGTTGGAACGTGTGGGCTTATGGTTGTTAGGACGTCATTTTAGGCCCATGACTTGGGACACTCACAAAGCCCCAGGACCATGCCACCTTGTCTAGGAACGGACCACGTGGCATGTGACGCAATATGAAGTACGATTTCCTAATACCAACAAAGCTCTTTACTTTCTCCACTATTTCCTAAAAATGTACTCAGCTGTTACGGCCAACGGCATTATTTTTTTATTCATTTTTATTGTTAACTAGGGTGACATTTGCTTATGCCTTCTTTTTTTTTCTTTGGGAAAATGATATACCAAGGTCCTGTTCACGGTTTCGTGCATGTACGAACCATGATAAAGCCCACGTTGGTCAGGAACAACCAAAATGTCATAATCATTGTCCGTACGTTGCCCTTGCAGTATTCCTTACATAAAATTTGGGGAAATTCCTCATAGATCATCATTTGGCACTAATGAAAATGCACGTACATAAATCATAACATGTGGTACGTATATATCATTCGGATTTTGAGTAATCTTGCTAATCGAGAAACGTACGTACTGTATATGTATATATATATATTTTTTGCAGGAATCTCAAAGGTACAAAAATCTGATCCGGCAACACATGGACCTTCAAACGGTGGAAGCCAGACTCGAAAAAGGGCTCTACTTGGATTCATCCCGCAAGTTCTTTAGAGACCTTCTCCTCGTATTCAACAACGGCGTCGTTTTCTTCCGCATAGGCTCTCAAGAGCACGTGGCAGCAAGAGAGCTACGTGCTCTAGTGTTGAAGGAAATGAAATCCGGTAAGAAGCCAGGAAAAAGTCAAGCGTTGACCGTTAAGCGAGAAGATGGTTCAGTGCTTCCCAAACCCCACAACAATAACGTTGTCAAGAAGTCTTCTATTATGGTTACGTGCGGTAAACGAGGCGGTTCTAGTGCTAAGTCACTTTCTTCCGAAATGTCCAAAAAGGGAGGAGATCATAAGAAAGAAAGAATGGTGGAAAAGAAACAAAAGTCTGTCAACATGAAGAAGATTAATGGATCTTTTGTAGCGATAGACGACAAGGGTATAAGGAAAAAGAGGAGCCAAGAAAGAGCAGGGCGAAGAGGAGGCTTGAGAACGGGCAACAATGGCAGCGGAGAAAGCGAGAGAGAGTTCGGAGGGAACGAGCTCAGTTCCCATGACGCTTTGGAGGTAAAGATGGACAAGAAAGAGACCGTGAAGAAGAAGCAAGGCGTGGCGAGCTTCTTGAAGAGGATGAAGCAGAACTCACCGAAGCATGCAGCGGAGGAAGACGTTTCGGAAGAAGATAGCGAAGCTAGCAAGGTGGAAAAGGAGGAGAAAAAGAAGACTAAGGGAAAGTTAAAGAAGTCGAGTAGTCCGATAAAGGACAGGGTAACGCGAAGTTCAACGCATGGAAAGGCGACAAAGGAGGACAGTAGAAAGGCGAAGAGAGGGGTGGGGAGGCCACCGAAGAGACCGGAGAAGGTCACGACTACAAACGGAAAGAGGGGGAGAGGAAATGCTGATCAATCGGAGGCAGGGGTTGTTGGAGGGAGGCCTACAAAGCGTTCTAGGAGATGAATAGATGGATGTGATTGTTGTATAATGTAAATTATGTAGTGTGTTTGTTTTTCGTTTTTTATTTTGTTTGCTAGGACTAGGTTCACATTCTGCTTTACGTTTTCTTTTAACTTGTTACTTACCCAACTAAAGTCAGGGCGGGAGGTTATGGGAGAGGGGGTTTCTTTTTCAAGGGAGGAAAACGGAATGTTTTGATGAGCTTGTAGGGTGTTTGTGAAAGCTATCTGCATATATACGCACAATGGGTTGGGTTAGCGTCCATGGGAAATTATTTTGAATCGGAGAAAACCGAAAAGAATGCCTATTGATTAAAGAATTTATACCATTTCTTAAACACTGTGGGCTTGTTTGGTATTGTTTTTATTTTAAAAAGACATGATTCTTATAGAAGAGCAGAAAATTAAATAAAGAATTAAGTAGGACAAATTTCCTAATTTTTTTTTCTAAGTTAAATTTTTGTATAGAGTTGCCCACTTGACTTGGACCAAAAAGCATCAAAGAGGATGGAAAAAAAAAAGAAAGAAAGTGGACCCTACACAAAACAACTAAAATTGAACATTATTGTAGAAAGTTCACAATAGACAAATGTTGCTTTTGTCATCTTGCCATTGAATAAATAGAAAACACCAATCCACACCGTAGGTCTGTCTACGACAATGGCTAGCTTCATTGTATAAATGCAAAAAAAAAAAAAAAAAAAAAAAAGAGTAGTGTTCTCTAAAAGAGTTGAAACTGCATATTGTAACAAATGAGAGCTTTACATTGATTGCAATTAAAACCGTGATTGGGACCACAACCTTAAACACTTAAAAGGACAATATTAAACAAACAACATACATATATAGTAGCCGGTAGACTATGGCTAATTTTAAGCATTTCCGTCAATCTGACCACAAATTGTTGAATCGTTACATGGAGCTTCCTGCCAATATTCTCCTGGGTCTGGAAGATGGCAACTCTATATGAACTGTGGAACAACAAAACAAAGGGCCAACGAATTCCCCAAAATCCTGCAATGAAAGTGCCATACTGACATAAAAATGTGGATCACTGTCTAATATTCCCATTTTACATGTCATTGTGGCACTTATGTTAATTTTTTTCAATTGCTGGAACTCAGAGATTTTGGAATTCATTAGAATCATCGAAGTTTTCATCGGCTAGCAAAGCTTCATTCAGGAAATTTGCTACAATAATGAGCTATATCATGAAGTGCAAATTGTTGCAGAAAAATAAAGAATTAACATGAGACATGGGAAGCTGTTCTTTCTAACATTGAACTTTTGTCAATTACCATGCTTGTTGGAGGTAAGAAGATGGAATTTTCCCATAGAATTAGTAGTTTCTAACAACTATTATCATCTTTAAGCAGGTTGGCAAGTCAATAGAAGACAAATAATTAGAGTGTTTGGGAACCAAGTTTCAACTGCTACAGTATAAAGTTCTCACATGTTATAGTGTAAAACAAAAGTATGCTATGGTATAAAACTCAAGTTTAGAATCTTGATAAGTTAATTCAAGTAGAATAAGAACAATCCATTAGGGAGAGAACCCATCAGTGAAATTGTGGGTATTTCCTCTTAGTCACCTAGAGAGGCAGCCATATATTCAATGTGTGACACAACACAGCCTTCATGCATGGTCAGAGACAACACCTTCCCACCGGTCTAATAAAGGACCGATTTAAAGGAGTAACATTAGATCAAATAAGTAGGGGAGAGACAGGAGAGAATCACGGACACGGACATGATTCTTGTTGCAAGCATGGTTTGGAGATCAGAAAATGCAGGTAACAAAGCTGAGGACCATGCACGGTAACCATGGTTTTTGCTTGATAATTTGTATCTACTCATGATGACATAGTATTAGATCTCTATTTAAACAAGCTTTTCACCAAAGAAAATAGAAGTTCAAAAAAGAAACGTAATAAAGATGAAACAAGTCGTATATTGCAGCTGAAAAAAGATGCATCATTCAGATTAGGACAGACGTGCGAGGTTAACGTACTCTTTTTTTTTTAAATAAAAAATTTAAAGACTGTTTATTTGTTGTTGAATGCAAACTTGGAAGAGACCTTTTAAAACTCCTGTTTATTTAGGGACATGATGTGATCGTTTTTTCCATAACTACCCCGCAAATCAATGCTCTAATTAGTTTCCTTTCGAAGTCAAACATATTACTTTCTAGCTAAGAGGGTCATCAGATGGCAGACGGGTCTTGCTTCTTTGACTAAGTGTACTCAAACAAAAATCTAAGCAACTAGTGTTTCTCAGTTCATAAATGTTCATAACCAACTTGCTTGATTATTCATGAGGTAATAGACAAGAAAAATGGTCCTTCTTTTTGCGGATTCCTCTTTGTTTTCACTCCTTGTTTAAGAGATAAAGTGCTGTCATACTTTCAATTGTGATTCTCTAGTCCAAGATTCCTCAGCATAAAGTTGATTAGGCACTCGCTAGGTGAAGTTTTCTTTTTCTTTTCTTTTTAGTAATTCCCCATATTTCATATAATCATCCTATAATTTACCATAGGTAAACTCTTAGGTTTAATTATCTACATGCCAAATGCATCTCCAGTGTTTCCTCATTTAGTGGCTGCCTAAACGAGTTTGTTGTGCTCTACGAGAGCGTTTGGTAAAATCAATTTTAATCAATTTTTTTTGTAGAGTGTTTAAAAATATAGTGAAAACTACAAGTTAAAACTAAAACATTGTAGTATATAAGAGTTTTACGTCATAACAATTTTTTGTTTTTGCATTAAAGCTCTCACATGCTATTGATATAAGAAAAATTGAGTTATAATATAAAGTTCTAATGTGCTATATTTTTAGTTTAAAAGTTTCGGTTCTAACCACACCACTACTACTAAGAGAGAATAAAGCTTTTCTTTTTTCTTTTTTTTTTTTTAAGAAAAAGAATCTTAACAAGTATATATATTCATTATTTACAAACAGATATACATTTCCCCTTTTCAAAAGATAAAAAAAGGAAAAAGAACAGAGATACATGAACCTTTGGATTAAATGGAGACAGAAGCTGTGGCCTCAGCCTCTGTGGGGGTCATCTCTTGTACCGTCACACAACGATCAATCGACGACATGTCGTCTCGTGAACGAAGCAATGATTTGAGCGACATGCCGTTTTGACAATGGAAAGAGATTTATGGCAGTCATACGACATGTTGACTGTTGAGTTTGCTATTATGGATTGGAATTATGGAAGATGCTTCGACATAAATTGAAGGTTGATAAAAACAAGGAAATGGACCACACCTAAATATGGTATTATTTGCTCCAGAAATATGGTATTATTTGCTAAAAAGAAAATGTGGTTGTAGTTTTTGGAGGTATAGTTTACCGGTAAAACTATATTCTAACTGTATCATAAGATAAAATTTGAAACGTCTAACTAAAAAATGATTGATAGCATTTTTTAGCGACGAAAATGACACCCAACTTGATACATAGTTGAAGAGCTAAAAAAATAAATAAAATAAAAAAGAAGTGTGCTTAATTAATGCTAATCCAAATTGACACGCGGGCATCCTCCCTCAATGGAACCAGCCCAACGACGACCACAACAACTTCTTTCACGGCCCAAGTCAAGTCCAACCAACATTTAACCCTCCCCTCTCTCTCTCTCTCACAGCACCCCCCGTCTCTCTCTCCATTGCATATTTTTCCTTCTTTGTCCTTTCCTTCAACAAAACTCTCTCTCTGATGTCAGACTGTACGGTCGAGTCCTGCACAGTAGAGACCAGCGATGGAGCAAAGCTCCACACCAGGCTCTTCAAACCAAAAGGGGAGATCAAGAACAAGCTTGTGGTGGTTCTGGTCCATCCATTCTCAATCTTGGGAGGTTGTCAGGCTCTTCTCAGAGGAATAGCAAGTGGGTTGGCCGCGAAAGGTCTGAGGGCTGTTACCTTTGACATGAGAGGCGCTGGGAGGTCCACTGGGAGGGCTTCTCTCAAGGGATTCGCGGAAATCAAGGATGTTATTGCTGTCTGTAAGTGGGTTTGCGATAATCTCTCTGCCAACAGGATTTTGTTGGTGGGCTCTTCTGCAGGTAATCATTTTTGTTTTGTTTTGTGATTTTAGTCTTTCATTGATGCATGTTTATGGCAGTAAAAAAAAGGGGGGTTTTTGTTTCCGGGTAGTGCTTCTATTTTGTTTTGTTTTTTGGTTTTGGTGGATGGTTTTTGTGGATCTGTAAAAAATTAAAATTAAATTAAAATCAATTAGCGAAAATTTGAAAAAGGGCCAAAAAAAAATTTCAATTGGGGAAATGGCCTCTTACTGTTGATTTTACCGTTGGTTTATGGCTGATACAACATGTTCTAGATCAGGAAAGACTGCGTGTGTAGATATATTTGTGTTGCTAAGATTGACAATTTTCCTTCTCTTTTGCACTCTGTTGTGTCACAGTGATGACTTTGATCATGCAAGTTTTCAAGTTTCAGCTTATTGGAGATACGAGAGTCCTTGATTCATCCAAAAGTTTGAATTTTTATACATCGTCAAAATAGAAATTTTGGACATTTAAAATTTTGAGAATTGATATAATTCAAAGTTCAAACAAGCAGGTTTCAGTGGGAATATTTTCTCATGCTCACATGTTAACTCTGGGGTTGTTTGGAGGATTTCTTTGGTTATTGGGAAACTAGATTTTAGGTTAATTTCAATCGATGAGTGTTGTTATTCGGGGTGGTATATGATCTTTGAATTTTTAGCTTGATATCAAAATTGAAGTTCCTTATTGCTTGAAGAATACCCACACTTGGAAACATTGTGGATGTAGAATGAGTAGATGTTTAGAAATGAAAATAATATGATGAGAGGCCTTCGGATTTTCTGCATAGGTTTACAAACATGCAAATTTGAATCTTAGATTTTTGAAGAGATATAGGTGGGATCTATGAACACGAAGAAAGATATATCATTTAGCTTCCCTTCTTTTGTTCTGTTATGCATTTGCATAACTATTGCTATTTTTGTCTCAAGAATGTTAGTCTACTTCACCTTCCTCTTACTACACCTCTTGCTTCTTTTAATTTTGTGATCTTCACATCAGAAACAACTCTTTTGCTGTCTTGCTTGTCATAGATTGAGAGTAACCTTTATAATTTGGTTTTCGGTGCAGGCGCGGCAATTGCAGGTTCAGCAGTTGATCAAATAGAACACGTTGTGGGGTATGTAAGTCTGGGCTACCCTTTTGGCATGCTGGCCTCAATCCTATTTGGAAGACACAACAAAGCAATTCTTGACTCCCCAAAATCGAAGCTCTTCGTGATGGGGACTAAGGATGGGTTCACGAGCATAAGGCAGTTAAACAATAAGTTGAGTTCCGCGGCAGGGCGTGTCCAAACACACTTGATAGAAGGAGTGAGTCACTTCCAAATGGAAGGCCCAGCTTATGATGCTCAGATGGTGAATCTCATCCTTGAGTTTATTGCATCATTATAGGGTTATCAGCCATTTTATAGAGTTTGTGCTTGGACATAATGTCTTCAAATTGTCTTCTTAGCTCTGAGCTTTGCGTGTACATGCTAACTATTTACGGTGTGTAATCTGCAGGACTTGGACAGTTTGCTATGCTTTCTTCCTCTACTAAACCATCAAAGTAAAAACAAATTAAGTACCTATCCCAGAGCGTTATCACGTATCAAAATGATATATAATCTTAGCAGGTCATAGAAGGAGAAACAAAATGGCCATAATTAGAACAATCTTTACATAACAAGTGTCATTTGTTACAACAAAAAATTTTTACATTTAACTGTTCGCCCTGCTATAAGTTACAACTTACAATGAAATAAAGCCTACTCCTAGAAAATGAAATACAACAGAAGGGTCATCAACCTAGTTGAGTCACTAAATTAGCATATGGCACACTACAACAAATACAGTGATGTAATTGGGCACTACGAGCATTCTAAGGCCCCAAGGTTACAGTTACACGTCATCACCATCATAACGCTGATCGTCCGGTACAAGTCTTCCTTCCCTGGCCATTTTATCCCCATTTGGACCCTCAACAGGTTGTCCTTCACCCATCTCATCAAACTGCCGTTTCCGCCATCCTCGTTCATGGTCCATAGATTGCCCTTGAGAGAATGGATGATCTCCCTCATCTGCTTCTAAAGCAAAACAAATAATATAAAGAAATGGAAATGTAATCGTCATCCACAATTTTCAAGACGTTGTGTTGATACCTATAAACATACATCCAATTTAGTATAAATTTACCAACTCCAATGTAACTGGAAGTCAGCACTCTTAAGACAAATCGTAATAAGGTGGTAAAGCTTGGCAGATAGTATAATTTATGTTTCCCACCTCACAATGTTTACCACAAGAAATGGTCAATGGGTTCATATTTAACAGATTTAATATTAACATGGACTAAGGCCAGTATTACTGGTAACAGGAAGACATATTTGGGAGCCCTTACTGTAAAGAAGAAGAGAAAGGCAAGGCATTGATTAAAAATTTATACAAAACCAGGTCAATCTGACTATCCGAGAGTAAAATATTAAGATACAACAAAGGGTCGAAGAGGTTCATTGACTTTTATCTAGATGGTTATTATATGGAATTAGTTATTACCACTTTCACCGTCAGATGCATCTTCAAGCTTCGCAATTGCATCAACCAAAGATTGTTCATGGTCCTGTGATGAGGACCAACGTCACAAAATAATGCAAAGAAAAAGCACTCGGTGCAAGGAGAAGAGTAAAAGAATAGTTGTTCTTGGTTCTTACTTTCAGCACTTTTTTTGCCTTCTCAATTTCTATAGGGTCGGGATGGCTAGCACCAAAAACTTTTTCAACCTGTTTTAAGTTAACGCATAAAGGAAAAAACGAGTCATCAAGTGAGCAGCTAATTAAAAAACATCCGTAGAAATGAAGGGAAAAAAAAAAAAAAAGAATGAGAAATTAGTTTTCTTATACCTCCTTAATCAACGTGTCCGTGTGACGTATTTCTATATCACCCATGCCCTTCTTCCCAATGCCGTTCTGTTGTAAAGGGAAATCTTTCTTTGGTTGACCCTTTGTCGTCCCTCTACCTCTTCCAGCACCAGGAACTGCACTACCGCGTGCCATGGATTTCTTATTCCCTCGCCCGGGTCCAGGGCGGCCGCCTTTACGAGAAATCCCAGGATCTTCACCTTCCCATCTAATATCTTCAGGAGATATCTACCATTGGAAGGTACAAAGTCATTAGCAAGAAAGTATCTTGCAATGCTAAAGATATTACTGCTCCAAATATGATTTTATTACCCCAGGCAAACAGTTCAAGAGGCAAACTATATAAGATGCTTACGCACTACACGGTACATGCCCCTGTATTAGCACTTTTGTCGAGTGCTAGGTGCCATCCGTACGTACATGGACAAAATTAATTATTATTAATCAACTAATATTTACCTAATTTCCAGTCTAGAATGGTATAATGGTTCAAGTTGCATAAAAAAGAAGGTATCAAGATACAAGTAATCCAATTGACCAAGTAAGAGGACTTCAAATATATAATTTCTAACGACTCTTAAAACATTAAGTTACGAGTTTAGGCAAGTAATAACCCCTTGAAACCAGAAATTTTATAAAGAAAGGGAATATGGATGGAAAGCAAGCCCAACAAAATTCACCACCTTTCGAAACTAGCAATTTTATAGAGGGGAATATGCTAAAAGAAAACGAACAAAATTCGGCTCCTGACAGCGGTGTAAGCCTCACATATTCAAGTGTAACCTTTTGATGGAAAAAAGAAAGTTAGGGGAGAGAAGTGCCACAACTTGTTATTCAAGTATTCAACATACATGGTCAAAAAAAGTATGCCACAATCTATTATTAAATGCCCAACAAGTATAAAAGATAAGGTAAGTGTAAATAAGAGGTTTTCATGCAAAGACGAATATTCACAACCATACAAGTTGCTTTCATTGAATTAATGAATTATGGACTAATAAACGCAGATTGACACCAGGATGCTGGTGCAAGCTACTAAATGTTCAAAATTGAAAAAAATGCATTTAGTACGAGTCATCAACCTGATGTACCCAATATAAATTCCTAAAAGTCAATTACAAAAGTAAAGCAAGTCTTCGTATCAAGTCATTAAGAGTCTCACGGTCGTAGCAATCATTTATTTTAAAACGAAATTTCAAACCTGAAAGGCATTAGGGAAACAAGGATTTTCTTCATTTATTCAAAACACCCAAAAAAAAAAAGAAGGAAATCAAAAGAAGGTGAGCTGTCTTACCTCTTTGAGATTAACCCATTCCCATGTCTCGTCTGCTGTATTAATATCATAAACCAGAGCATGTCGACCCTGTCAATAAAATAGGAATAGCAAGATTAAAAGGCAGCCCATATTTATTTAGATACGGATTTTTATTATACTAAAAAAAATAAAAAAGATATTACCTCAAGAGCATTGTAGTCAGTTATAACAGCCTCGTAGAAGTGGTTGTCTTCAGGCCACCTCGTCCAAACTTTTCTTCCAATTAATGGATCAAAGGCTGCTCCCTCAGCAGCTTCAGTTGTTCCAAAGGCACCCGCGGAACCTCGATTTGTCGCTTGGGCCCTTCCAGCGACACCAGGAGAAGGGTACGGCATGGACTTCATAGCAAATACGGCAGGTAGTATAATCCATTAACAAAGACTTAAAAAAAAAAAAAAAACCCCAAAAGGTTTGTCATCTCACCATGTTTGTCAATATCCAAAAACTCTTTCAACTTACTGATTTTGGCTTCTTGGTTCGAGCCCCTGGGGGAGGACCTGGACCTCGCCTTAAAGCTGATGAAGATGGCTGCATAGAGGGAGGCAGCGCAGGTGATGGAACTCCAAGAGACAAGGAAGCTACAGACTGGGACGTTTTCTGTTTTTTGCGCGATGCTGAAACAGTAGGACTAGGTATGGGGTCATGGATCGGTTGAGGAGCACTAAGCATGCCCGGTTGAAGCCCGCTTGCCTTTCTCCATTCCCTATCAGCATAATTTATTACACTCTGTGAAAACGCGGAACTGACTGAAAGTAACCTATATTTTTCATGAATTTGCTCAGCATAACATGTAATGGCATAATCAGACCTAATCCTCCGAATCATGTCGTCAGCATTAACCCTGGATAGAAGCTCCCTGTGTTCCTCATCAGACACTCTCAACTCCTTTCTTAGTTCCGTAATTAAGCTCTCCTTATCCTGAATATACAAAAATGAAAGAGCAAGACTTCTGAAGACTTTTTCCTCACATGAACAGCAGAAAGAAAGAAAATGAAAAATCAAATAGCTACCCAAGTGATGGCATCAGATTGAGCTTTAAAGGCTCGAAGTACTGAACAGTATGCTTCTTGCTCAATGTGGTGGATCTGGGTTTCCATGTCACCATGTATTCTAGGTATCGGTGCAGAGCCAACGGGTGCAGATCTTCCATTTCCAGAAGCACGACCTCCTCGTTGGAATCTATTTTGATGAGAAGGAGGAAGATCATCGTCTGTACCTGCAATAAATTCAAAAATGAGGAAACATTTGAATATCTATGTGCAAATTCAAAGTTTGTAGGCTTGTCAAAAAACAGGATAGGGGACATGACATACAAACAGACAAGTGACTGGGAACTAATGTATCCTAATTGTCATCCAGTGCCATAAGCTTCTCTAGCAAGTAAAGAATTTTACTGAAATGCTGTTACATATTAAATGCCAAAAACAAGTTACATTCGCAAATTCATATAACCGTTAAGAATATTTTAAATGAATGTCTACATATTAAATGCCAACCATTAAAACTGTCCCAACATCTGTAATTTATGACTCACTTAACCAGCTATTCATGTCAAACTAATCTAACATTAATTATAACTCATAAATCTTACAGTACGTAGCATTAGAGAGATATATGTTTGGAAATTGGAATAAATAACAACAATTTTCTTCCTATAGAGCTAATTACTCTTCCTACACAATCTCTCTTCAAATACCTCTAAAGTCAACTTCAAATCAATACACGAAACAAGAAGAAGCTGCGATAATTACGCCATAGAACGAGATCTGACAAACTTGGACTATTGAGAGTTGCTTAAAAAGTAAAGATGTTTGTTTCTTCAAGTAAAAAGTAACGTCTTCAAGAACTTCATCAAGTTGATCTAAAGTGAGGAACTTGGGTGAGCATTACTTCAATCATCAGATATCCTAAGGTCAAAGTAACCATAAAACATACAGAACTCGCTGAAGCTTACACTAATCTTTACACTAAGCTCCATAAAGTCCATTAAAAGTAAGATCTTTAGTTTCTAAATCAGAAAATTCCCTTCAAATTAACTGGGGGAATCGCAAGCTGAGAGTAACTAATCCACAACAAATCAAGAATAAAACTCAATCAAGTCAAAATCAGTAATTTTCACAACAAAGAAGACACGATTTGCGACTAGATAGAATCCATCGAAATTCAGCTGAGAAATCCGTTAAATAAAAACGCACACACAAAAAGAATATTTGAACAGAATCTTCTCAAGTAGCTCACCACTGCTATCAGAGAGCCCGTAGTCCATTGCGACCTCTGAAAAATCGAACCTTTGACCAAAGCCCCAGTACACCGAAGTCGAAGAAGCTTGAGGACAGCAAAAATTGCGTCGATTTCTTCGGAAGCTCGAGCTGGTAAAACCTAGTTGGGGTTGAAACTGGCCAAATCACAGAAATTGGCTACAATTCCAGGCATGAATCGGAACTTGAAGCTAAGAGAAGTTCAATTCGAAGGTCAGAGAGGCTCAGAGAAGACGATCGATCGGTGAAGGAGAGACCAAATTGCGGCTTGGGAGTGTTTTCTTCGAATTGTGGGGCAAAATTGGAAATTTGAGGAGTTTAGGGGCACCAAAATTTATTTTTATTTTTATTTTATTTATCCCTGTACATTTGGTAAATTAGGGCAAAGAGATTGGACGGCGGTATCTGTACGAACAAGAACGATCGATCGGACGAGACGGATTGGGGGAGGGAAGGCGGACTTGAAACGAGTTTATGGCGCTTCCCTTTTTCAGTTCATAGTTCTTTTGAGTTCCGCTCCGGCCATTGTCTGACCGGCCCTTACTGAAACGCGTTTCTTTTTTGCTGTTAACAAAAAGTAAAATGCGTTTCTTGTGTGGGGTAAAATTTAAAATCCTCTGATTTTCTTGTTTTATCTTTTGTAATTGTTTCCTAAACATAATCATCGGACTCTAATCTTGATTAGTTAGAGTTTAAAGTGTCTGATCTCTTCTGATATGCATTTTTAAATCACCGTCTCTCCAGGGCCGTGAATTGTTTTCGTCTGAATAAATATATGCGAGTCAATCTCTCAAATTCGACCATGTAATAAATTGCAAGCTATTCTTTCAACGATTGATAGCGACGAAATTATGGAAGGTTGTTTGGTAGTGGTGAAAATCATTTAATTTTTATCATAATTTTATAAGATGTTTGGAAAAATGGTGCGAATCAATGGTGGAAACCACTTTTATTGTAGCATGTGAGAGTTTTATATTGTAGCATATTTTTTTATTGTTACTGTTACATGTGAGAGCTTTATACTGTTCATAACTGAGATTACTGTTCATAACTGAGATTGTGGTGGGAACTGAGTCGTTCCCACCACTGCCAAACCCCTCCTTAGTTATTAATAGTGTAAAGCTCTCACATGCTACAGTACAATAAAAAAATATGCTACAATATAAAAGTCTTACATGCTATAATAAAAGTGGTTCTCATTATTGATTTTCACCACCTTTCTAAACACCTAATAATTTGTCCAAATAAATAAAAAAATCAATGGAAAACATTTCTAGTCTTTTATTTAAGGTAGATGTTGTTGTTACGTATCCCATACAAAATAAAACGGCAAAAGAGACACATCTATTCACAAGTCCCTTTTTTTTTACATGTCCAAACCAAAAATGTCCTCTCTTTAATAAAAATCAAAATCAAAGAAACAAACGAAACATAAAAACAAAGAAAAAAAAGGGAAAAAAAAGAAAAAGAAAAAATTAATGCAAATGCTTTTCCATTTCTCATCCAAGGCCTCTTCATTTTCACTCCCTTCTCTCTCTCACCTCTCTCGCTCCGCCGCTTTCCTCCGCCACAGCCACCGGTCTTCGAAATTCCCATTTTGCCCCTCGCTCTCGCCCAAATTTCCTCGGTTGCCCCTCGCATGTCACGCTAGCTCCGGCGGGGTTTCAATGGACTCTCCCTCTCCCTCGCCGGACACCGCCGCGGCCGCCACCATCTCACTCGAATCCGTGGCGCGTGATTTGCAGAACCAGAGCCTGCGCGGAGGCGAAGGTCAGCGAGACGATGATTTTGGCAACGGCACGAAAAAATCTAGGTTGAAGCTCGAGGATCTGAATTGGGACCACTCGTTCGTCCGTGAACTGCCTGGTGATCCCAGGACCGACACTATGCAGCGGGAGGTTTGATTTGTTTATTTAATTTTTTGATCTAATATTATGTTTGGTTGCTGAGAAAATGGCGGAAAAGTGAAAAAGGCTTACGCTTTTCTAATCCAAAATGTCTGGAATGTTAATTGCTTATGATGTTTAATCGAAAGAGACATTTTATCTTAAAATTTTCCAAGAAATTGTTCAGATTTTATTTGTTTTGATTTTTCAGGTTTTGCATGCGTGTTATACAAAAGTGTTACCTTCAGCGGAAGTGGATAAGCCGCAGCTTGTGGCGTGGTCGGAATCCGTGGCTGAATTGCTTGATTTTGATCCTAAAGAGTGAGTTATCTCGTTGTGAAACCTGGAATACAAAAGTAGTTCAAAACCCAAACTTTATATTAAAGAACATAACAGAGTGTTAGGTGAGTTTCTTTGATAATAGAAAATATCATTTATTCACTTGGCACTACATTAATTCTACCATATGATACGCAATAGTCTCGAGATTTTGAGAATATTTTGAAGTAACTAACTAATGATGGCTGAAAGTAAAGAGAAAATTAGTTCACTTTTTGTAGTTATGATTCATGAAGTTTTTTATTCATTAAGTTTTTTATGTCATCTTCACGGAACTAATAATAGCTGTGTTGGGGTTTCAGGTTTGAGAGACCAGATTTTCCTCTTCTGTTCTCTGGGGCGTCTCCTTTGGTGGGAGCGTAAGTGTTACACTCGAGATTGTGTTACGAGATATGAATATTTTAGGCCCTTAGTGGTTTTCTATACAATCGTGATTGAATGGTTGTTTTACAGTGTGCCTTATGCCCAATGCTATGGAGGACATCAATTTGGAATGTGGGCTGGGCAGTTGGGAGATGGTCGGGCAATAACTCTTGGGGAGGTTCTTAATTCTAAGTCTCAAAGATGGGAACTCCAGCTTAAAGGAGCTGGGAGGACTCCATACAGCCGATTTGCGGATGGGCTTGCAGTGCTGCGCAGTAGCATAAGGGAGTTCCTTTGCAGTGAGGCAATGCATGGTCTTGGAGTTCCAACAACTCGAGCTCTTTGTCTTGTGACGACAGGGAAATTTGTTACCCGAGACATGTTCTATGAGTACGTTCGGCAGACTTGGATTGCTATGCTATTTGCACTTTCTTGTCACATGCATGGTTTTCTTTTGTTGTAACTTATTAAACTTAAGTTAAAAAATATGAGTTACCCTTGTCTATTTATTTAAGAAGGTACCTTCCATTTTCGATAATCCGGATAAATTTCTCCCCTTTTAGTGGGATTGAAGATTACGACAATCTTGCTAAGCCTAACAGTGACAGAAGAAATTGGGTATCATGTATGCCCAAGAACCATATCCATTAAATCTCTGTGTTTTCATGTGAGTTACTAAAGTGACATGCATTTATTTGCAGTGGGAACCCAAAGGACGAGCCTGGTGCAATTGTCTGCAGAGTTTCCCAATCCTTTCTGCGGTTTGGTTCATACCAAATACATGCATCTAGAGGCAAAGAGGACCTTGGAATTGTTCGTGCCCTTGCAGACTATGCCATTAGGCATCATTTTCCTCATATTGAGAACATGGACAAAAGCGAGACTTTATCTTTTAGCACAGGCGATGAACATCATTCAGTTGTGGATTTGACTTCTAATAAGTATGCAGGTAATGTCAGAAGTTTGCTCTTGTGCTAGTGAGACATACTAATAACTCTAGCCTACATATATGTTAAATTATAAACCTTCACGGCTTCACTTATTATGAAAAGGACACAAGTTCAACTATAGTTAAAGCGTTTTGGCCTCGGAAACAGACACAAGGTTTAATTTGTTACTATGATACACCCTCTGAAAATAACTGAAGAAATACTTTTGTGTGAGAATTTTAAACTTGTTCATTACCTTATTGCTTTTGTGGTAATCTCATACAGCTTGGGCCGTGGAGGTTGCTGAGCGTACTGCATCCTTGGTTGCTAGCTGGCAGGGGGTTGGTTTTACTCATGGTGTTTTGAACACTGATAACATGAGCATTTTGGGACTCACTATTGATTATGGTCCTTTTGGATTTTTGGACGCATTTGATCCAAGTTACACACCAAATACTACAGATCTTCCTGGCAGAAGATATTGTTTTGCAAATCAGCCTGATATAGGCATGTGGAATATTGCTCAGTTTGCCACAACTTTGGCTGCTGCTCAGTTGATAGATGATAAAGAGGCAAATTACGCCATGGAAAGGTAGTTTCGATTGGCTGATCTTTGTTCAGAAGAGAATTTCATAGTTAGCATGTACTTGATGATTTTTGCTCTTTGACTTCTTGCAGATACGGAACCAAATTTATGGATGAGTATCAAGCTATAATGACTAGAAAACTTGGTCTTCCTAAATACAATAAGCAGTTGATCAGTAAACTTCTTAACAACATGGCTGTTGACAAAGTTGATTACACAAATTTCTTTCGCTTGTTATCCAACATCAAAGCTGATCCCAGTATCCCGGAAGAGAAGCTGTTGGCCCCACTTAAAGCTGTTCTATTAGATATTGGAAAGGAGCGCAAAGAGGCGTGGAATGGATGGGTAAAGTCCTATATAGAGGAGGTATGATAACGATGTGTTTTCTGTTATTCGGCTACATGCAAACACACCTAAAACACATTCATACAGGAAAATCCCTGGTTTTTGAAAATCTTTGCACGGTAGATATTTAGCATTTCTCGTTTAAGCATTAATTCCATTCTTCTAACATGTAACAATAACGGTACTTCTTCAATTGTGTTTCGAATTGCGTTAGTTTGTTGGCAAAATTTTCAGAAGGGTCTAAAGTTTCGACCTCCTCACTCTGGCTGTGAGTGTGTATGAAGAAGCAACTAACATATGGTCGTCAAATATCCGACTACTGGATCTCTCTATTTCACTGTGACTATTTATTGAACGTTTCTCTCAATTTTATTTGGTTTTTGCAGCTAGCGGCAAGTGGCATATCAGATGAAGAGAGGAAGGCCTCCATGGATGCAGTGAATCCTAAGTACATTCTCAGGAATTATCTCTGCCAGAGTGCCATTGATGTCGCCGAACAAGGTGACTTCGGAGAGGTTCGAAGGCTGCTTAAAGTAATGGAGCGGCCATTCGATGAGCAGCCAGGAATGGAAAAATATGCTCGCTTGCCTCCAGCATGGGCATATAGGCCAGGAGTCTGCATGCTTTCTTGTTCTTCATGAGTTGTTGCTGTTTTGTTCTCAATTCTCACCTTATATTATAGTCGCACCTTGAAAAAAAAAAAAAGTAAAAAATTTCATCTATTTATTTTTTAATTAATTTTTCTGGGTTAAAGAGAAACTTGCCATCCAAAAAAGACAAAAAAAAAAAAAGGTTTTAAAGAGGGTAACTTCTTGTATATAATAGTGAAATTCAGTTTCTCATATAATAAATAGAAACAGTTGGTATATGTGTTGCTTCTTGCTTTAGTGTAGCCCCCCGGAGCCAGAGGATTCATTAATTATCACGGAATTAAATTTGAGTTTTTGCAGCTAGTTGAGGTTGTTGGTTTGTTATTCTATTGTTATTAACATAATTATTTTTATTTTCATTTTTGCTAAGAAATGGGTTTGTTATTTGACTTCCTTTGTGTTCCACCGATGGACTTCCATCATGTTCATCTGTTTTTTTTTTTTTTTTTTTTTTCAGATTTGCATCATTTGTCATTAAAGAAATGTGCAGTCTTGAATGAAAATCGTTTGATTTGATTTTAGCTTTAATATCTAAAGTGCGTGTGCCATCGATCGTAAATAACAAACATTTAATTGGGTTATCTCAATCAATTGAATGCCGCAAAATTAATTTCAAGTGCTACAAAGTCAGACGAATTAAATGACTAGTAAATCATTGTCTCTGAATAAACTATTTAAATAATTGACACTACCATATCATTTTAATATTTATTTCCCGGCAAAAGAGAAATCGATTTAAATTTAAAGTGCCTTTGATAACTCAATTAAATTAAAATTAAAATCAAAATTAAAGACGCTATATTTTTTTCTTTTAAAAAAGGTTATCTTTTGGTCTTATTTTGTTTTATTTTATTTTTTTGTGCAACATGCAAGTGAGACCACATTCCATTAGAAATTTTCTTAATTAAGAGGCTATTTTTTTAATCAGGATTTTTTTTTTTTGGCTCTTTTTTCAAACTCTTCCTTTATCTTTGGGGGATTTTGATAAATGGTCTTAAGAATTTTTTCACTCGGTACAAAAGCCTTTACAACTCTTATAAAAGAACATAACCAGCTTTCTTCCTCCATAATCACGTCCGATCTGGTTTCTAGACCGAGAAAGAAAAAGGGTAAAGAGAGTTGAGATAGATAGAGAAGATAAGAGCAGTGGCAAGTCTGTGGTGGTTCGATTTTTCTCTAGCTAAGTAAGTACATTCTATTCCAAAGCTATGAAACTTACAACTTTTTTCTTCTTTCTTTTTGTTTTTGGCTTTTAAGTGTGGATTAAAAAATTCTTTCTAAATGTTATTAAAATTTCCTTGAATGCTTCTATCATAACAGTTTGGAAAAAAAAAAAAAGGTTTCAGAAAAGTTGTTCTTCTGAAAGCTACTTTGAAATTCTGGTTTGGTTAGCTGGATGCCCATTAAATGTTTGCTGAAATGCATATGTGAACGAACTATGTTGATTAAACATCGACCACTCTTAAACAACCTAAACGGTTTTTATAAGTTGTGTGATTATTTTGTTTAAAATTACGTTGTTCTGTGTTTTGTTTTTAGTTACGTGGTGGTCTTGCAAAAGTGGGCACTACTTGAATCAGATCACTCTTTTGTGGATGAAAATGATGTTAAGGAAGAATAAATAATGGGTTCAACGAGTCAATGAATTAAGTAGTGCCGGCAATTTGGGTCACGATACGATGACACGACTCGAACCCGATACGAAAAATACAGGTTAGGGTTGGGAAAATAGGCCTCGGGTTGGAATTGGGTAGAACCCGTCTGACCCGCACAAAAAATGGGTTGGGTTCGGGTCAACCCGAATCAACACGAAATCAACCCGAAATAACCTGTAAAAAATGTGTCGAAATAAGGTTGACCCGATAATTAACTTGAAAATTGTTAATCAACCCGTGTAATCCAAATTGAACTCGTGTGACCTTAATATAACCCATATAACCGGAAATTAATTTTAATATGTCAAATTAGTCTAACATTTGTTGTATATCCAACTTGACATGATTCTAATTTCTAGCATATTTGTTTTTGTTAAACTTATACAAAATTTTGTTAACTTTTTTGATGGTTTTGTTTTGTTAGGTTATTGTTTATTTTATAAGCTTATTGTTGGGTCTATCGTGTTGTAGGTCTATCGGGTTTAGCGAGTCAGTGTGTTGTGTTAACACGAACATGCACAAAGTAACATATTGGCAGGTTGCACGGGTAGGGTCGGATCAACGCGTCTATGCATCAGGTCGTGTCCGGGTTGGGGTTTTTTTGACCCGTTGCCAGCCTTATTCTGGAGCAGCTGAAATAATTGTTGAGTGTTGCTTCATACTAAAACTGAAACTTTGAACTAGTTTTAGAATTTTTGAATATGGGAATAATCATTTGGTAGTTTTGATGGCTAGCGACCATGTGACGAGTCAAAAAAAAAAAGAAAAGAAAAAGAACAAATTCCCTCATGTTATTTTAATCAGGAATACTGTATTTTTTGTGCTGTGCTCTGCAGGGAATGAGACATTTTCGAAATCTTGAGGTATGGAAAATGGGTATCGTCAACTATTTGGATGCCCTTAAGTGGCAAGAAAAACTGGCAAGTGCTAGAAAAGTCCATAAGATACCAGATACCCTTTTGTCCTTGCAACATCCACCTACATATACTCTCGGCAAACGGAGGACTGGCCACAATCTATTAATACCCGAGTCTGACCTTAAAAATTTAGGTGCTGAACTATGCTATACGCAGAGAGGAGGAGACATAACATTTCATGGTCCACATCAAGCCATTTTGTATCCCATTATTTCTCTCCGTGATATTGGACTTGGCGCTCGGAGTTATGTGGAGAAACTGGAATTGACTATGATCGAATTGGCATCTTTGTATGGCGTCAAAGCTCAATCTGGACAAACAGGTGAAACCGGGGTTTGGGTTGGAGATAGAAAGATTGGTGCTATTGGGGTTCGGATTTCGTATGCAATCACCTCTCATGGGCTGGCATTCAATATTGATCCAGATTTGAACTATTTTAAGCATATTGTGCCATGTGGGATTGCAGATAAGGAAGTTACATCATTGAGAAAGGAGACAAATATGGTGCTTCCTGCAGAGGAAATAATTCAGGAGCAGTTGATTTCTTGTTTTGCAAGGCAATTTGGCTACGACAGTGTTTCATGGAAGGAGGGTGATTCTATATTGTCTGCTGTCAGGGAAATTGAATGAGATAGATTTCTTAACTGTGTAATCTTTCTTTACTTTTATATTAATCGTTGAGATAATTTTTTGTTAATTTATTACATTTCACATGATTGAAAAGTATAAAAAGTTCGCTGATTTCATTAATTTGGAAGGAAGTCCAATCCAGTTTGGAAATGCTAGTCATTTATGTTGGAAAAATTAATGTATACATGTGGAAAGAAATCTTGGGAAGTGCATGACAGTTAGATTTTAGTGGTTTTTTAAGTTAGGAAGCTCAAGGATTTTGACTTGTGAAACTTGTTAGGACTAAGATGATCATGTTTTAGTAGTCAGTACCATGAGATCAGTTTTTGTCATGGATCAGCATCTAATCTAGCCCACAATCTTCAAACAAGCATGCTTGACAGCAGAAACCATGTTACTAAGTTCCAGGCTACAATGTTTGATCATGCATTCATTGGGATTAGAAGAAGTCAGCACCATTTCTTCTACACTAGTCCTGCTGACATAGACCACATGTTTTTCTTAAGAGAATCTTTTTATCCACATGTATTTTGATCGAAGCTTAAATAAATAAATAAGTAAAAAGAACTGCATTCCTGGTCAAATTTTGATCAGCTTTCATGAGCTCCTTGACATTATCTTGTAATACAAATTCTCTTCAACCTCTTGAACCAAATTTACTTCCACCAAGGCAGACGGGCTTTTATTGTAAAGAATTAAGGAGTTTTCCATCCCTAGTGAATTAAATAAAGAGACTTAAATCATTGATGCATATCACATAGTTTAATGAAGCAAATCCTTTTATTCTAGAAAATCATCATTCTATATTCCTTAAAGATTGCGGATGCGGGTTCAGGCAGGTTCAGAGAGGAATCAAACTGCTAAAATTTGGCTATGTCGAAAATCAGAAGAAAATATGGGGCCATGGCGAAACACCGTCACTGAAATTGTCTCTCTGGATATCAGAGGCATTTGTTTTGGCAGGCAGTCAGTTAAGCTTGATCATGATAAATCCATTTATCTAGTTAAATTTGACTACTGTTGAAAATTAGGAGAAAAGAAGATTTGCCAAAAGTAGTAGTTCATGAAAGGAGAACATGGCAATTTCCTGGAATATGATGGGGGTTTAAAAGCAAGACTACCCCAGCCAGGTTTAGCTGTGTTTGTCAAACTTATAATACATAGAATAGTATTTAGGTATTTATACAAACAAGTACAGAAAAATGAGTTCACGAATTTGGTCTCATGTAATAAGTCACATGATACATTATGTAAAATATTCAGAGTTTTCAGAGAAGTCAGGGTTATATGGTTTTTAATTTAGCATCACATGAGTTCTATTACTATTGCCACCACCTACTTGAGCAGTTGAAAAGTTTGTGAAGCCAGAGTACAGAATTTTCTGCCATTATTTTCCCAACATTCTTGTTTAGTATCTTTCCAATAGATTACAGTTACACAATTTGCCCTGCCAGTTTGTCAACCAGCCCTTGAATAGTTGCCATCTTGTGCTGGTAAAGTAAGGGAGAAACAGTGCAGCAATACTACTGATACCCACTGACCGACTAAAGGATTCTTATACTATATTTGGTTCACGGTCTGAACCGTAATCCAAACTTTTTTCGCTCTCTCGTTAAAATTTAAATTTTCGTTCAGCCTGTAACCTATGACTTTTTCATGCAAGAACCAAGTTATTTTTTTTTTCTTTATTAAGTAATAAAGTGATCATTATTCATTTTTACCGATTACTAATTTGCAAGTGAACTCACATTTCGTACCATTATGTGAATTTTAAAAGACCCACAAATTAAATAATAGCATGTGACAATTTTTGACTTACTGCAGACATGTTTATTATTTTAAAGTTTTATTGGGAGACATCTAATATATCATTACACTTACTCTTGGCTGCAACTTCATATAACATGCATGCACCATCTAATATATCATTACACTTACTCTTTGGCTGCAACTTCATATAACATGCATGGACCACCACCTTTTCTGAATAGAATACTTCATAAAGATATATCTCTGTCTACTTCCTTCTTCTAACAATCTCCATCTCTCTTTCTTCTGAAGCAAGCAACCACAATGGAAACCAGTCAAAGAGCTTTGGTTGTATTCTTTGCCTTGATTATCATGCAAACTTCTCTGTGTTCTTCACTCCCTCCCTGTGAAGAGAAGCAAGTTCATACGAGGGATAGAAACCAACCCAGAAGATTGCTAGTCTCAGTTGCTTCATTTGCTGCTAAACCAAACAAGTTGACCAGTAAAACTTTAGAAGATGCAGAGAGATCTGTAGAGACAGGTTTAAGGAAAGCACCTCGCAGCAAATCGAATCCTATCCAAAACAAGTAAACAAGTAGAACAACAGTTTAGAAATCTCTGAAGGAAAGAGAGATAAAAATATCTCGTTCTCTTTCCAAATTTTTGCAGTTTCCTTGCTTATTTACTGTTGGATAGGTAGGAGAATCAGATCTCTATACTTTCTTCCTTTCTTGTTTGTTCCCCCCACTTTCCCCGTTTCTCCAAATTTTTTTTTTTTAAAGATTAGATTCTTGTATTTCTTTACTTCTAGAGTTAGATTCAGAAAAACAAAAAAAGCATAAAAGAGGGAAATATATTTGGAAAAATCTGTAAGAAATTTATCTTAAATAGTATTTAATTATGTGCTTATCTTTTTGTTAGTGATTATTACCTATTAAATATGTGAATATATGATCTTATTGTGGTGCTTGGTAAGAATTGCAGATGAAAGAAATCTGCACTTGTTAAATCATTTATAGTAACAGATTTGCTATTAAAATTTGACCTCCTTTTAGGTGGTAGGTTTACAGCTAAAATGTTTTGTTGATTCTTCTCTCTCCCTCTCAAATTATTTGTTCTTTTAAATCATCATCTTTTCCCTTGTGGTACTGCAAATACTGCTATCCTTCAAGATTCATTATCTGTTATGACTTTTATCTCCTCTTATCAATCAAACATGATGAACTACCCTTTTTATGGTCAATTTCTCTTGCTCATCTCCTTTAATAAGTTTCTGCCAGAGGAGCTCTGTAAAAATAACCAGATCAGTTACTCTTAAAAAAAGAAAAAAAGCAAAGGGTTATGGAAAAAAAAAAAAAAAAAACTGAATGAAAACATGGTTTTAGCTTACTAGTTTGTTAGCTGGTAGCTTCCTAGTTTGTTAGCTGACCAAAGGAGGGATCGTTATGTATCTGCCTCTGCGACTACAGTTTCCCTTGTATAGTTAAATTCTGTAGAATCTCTTTTCTTTCTTCAGATCTCAAAAGAGAACTTGGTAAAAACTGCTTTAATTTCTTATTCTGGCTAAAAGGGCAGTCAAACAAGTGCCTATAATCTTTAAGTTAATGGCTTTCAAGTTTTAACTGCACGATAATTGTCAGATTAGGCTTAAACTTGTGGCCAAATCAGTTTAAATTGTCTGATTTGGATTGGTATTCAGTACAGATAGGACACAATTTGATGATGCTTCCCCATTTTATTTCTTCTCAAAAAGATACATTATGTCATCTTTTCAGGAATTATGGAGGAAATGAAAAGCTTGAATGTAGCAATATTTATGCTTTACCACGACCTTATTTGTCCTGCAGATTAATAATGTTTCCAGTCTTGAATCCAATTGCTGTTATTTATTACCTTTCTAGTCTTTGTCGTCTTAATTTTCTTGTTTCTTAAATAAAATATGCTAATCATTAAAAGTTGTCTATGTCAAACTCAAACTCAAACCACTCAAATATATCTTTCAATATTTATTGTTCTCTGTGTTTATTAACATTCTCTTCTCAAGTTCTGTCTATACATTCCCCGCTGGATTTGGTCGTCCCGTAAACTTTTTTTCTTTTTCTTTAATTCAACAATGGCATCGGATTGTTTACTTATTGGGCAGCTACTACTCTTCTTCTGACTTTGGCGTCAACATTACATACCCAAAACTTTTTTCTGTCCTTTCTTGAATTCTTTCCTGATAACGACTAAGAAAATCTCTTATTCAATGGCCAATAGTACTGTATATAAGTGAACAAAAGACTTCCATGAAATGGGCAAAATCATGCACGTACATATGCAAATATGCTTCATAGAGCCATGAGAAAGAATGACACATTAACCCTTGTTTTGATCCATAATGACCATATTGTAAGCTTCTGGATATGGCCTTTTCTCTTCGGATCATAGCATTTTCCTTGCTTCTTCTTCTACCAACTTCTTGTTTGGCCCAAACTAACAATGGAAACATAACTGTCGGAGATTATCTATTCGCAAAAGGATGTTCTTCTTCTTCTTGGCTTTCTCCATCTGGTGATTTTGGGTTTTGGCTTTCGCCAACTACAAAACCAACATGATCACTTCTTGCTTTGCGTATGGTATGCCAAGATACCAGACAAAAACATCATTCGGTACGCAAATGAAGACATCCGGCACCAAAGGACTCAAAAATCAACCTCACTGCTGATCACGGGCTTGTGCTAACTAATCCTCAAGACGAGGAACTATGGAAATCCGAGTTTCTTTGAGTTGTTGCCTATGCTGTTATGAACGATGAAGGCAACTTTGTGCTTCATGATAATAATTCAAACACTTTATGGGAAACTTTCAAGAATCCTACAGATACCATGTTACATTCTCAACTGATGGACAGAGAGGAGGGATGCTTTCTTCTCATCAATCGGAGGCAAACTATGCTAAAGGGAGATTTCAACTACGTTTACGAGAAGATGGGCATGTCTTACTCAATACCATAAATCTCCCAACCGACTATAAGAACGAGCGTTATTATCGAACCAAAGATATAATACAATTGGTCTTCAACGAGTCAGGCCAAATGTATGCTTTGAGAGAGAGTGGTGGAAGATTCAATCTGACAGATGAAAGGATACTTTCGACGAGGGACAACTATTTACGAGCAACTCTAATTTTTGATGGAGTTTTCATACAGTATTTTCATCCAAAGAGTTTCACTACTAGAAATGTGAGTTGGACTTCTCTCTTGACTGTGCCAGATAATATTTGCTTTATGACAGTCTCAAAAGATTTTAGTATTTGTGGCCACAACAGCATTTGCTTTCTGAGAGACGATAAGAGGCCAAGGTGTGAATGCCCAAGAGGGTAGTCTCTGCTTGATCCAAACGACGTTTATGGAAGTTGCAAACCGGATTTCTGCAAAGCTGTAGAGAAGATGAGCTTAGTAATGACAAGGATCTATATGATGTTGTGGAGCTCAAAAATACTGATTGGCCCACATCGGATTACACGAAGTTGGATCCTTATACTGCAGAAATGTGCAAACAATCTTGCTTGCAAGATTACCTCCGTGCGGTATCCGTTTTCAGGGAAGGAAGTTGTTGGAAGAAGAAGTTACTACTCTCAAATGGGAGAGTGGACAGCAGTCAGCCGTTGGTTGCTTTCATCAAAGTAAGGAAGGATAATTTTAGCACTTCTCCTGCTTTATATGTTATGAACAAAGACCAGGACACTTTTATCATTATGGGATCAATTATATTGGGCATCCATGTCTGTGTTAAATTATTTTTGATTGGTGGAACTTGTAGGGTAAAACGATTTTTCTTGATTTGCAAGAAGAAGGCTCAAAGGTTTTCAACAGAAGTAACTGATACAAGTTCACGCCGCTTCACTTACAAAGAACTTGAAGAAGCCACAGATAGGGAGGGGAGCTTTCAGAGATGTTTACAAAGGAGAATTGCAAGACGGCTTTGTGGCAGTGAAGAAACTAATAAAAAGTTTTGCCGTACAAGATGGCGAGGAGTTCAAGACTGAAGTGAAAGCCATTGGTAGGACACATCACAAGAATCTCGTACGCCTGGTTGGATATTGCGACGAGAATCAACATCGCCTATTAGTGTACGAATTCATGAGCAATGGCACTTTGGCAGCTTTCCTTTTTGGGGATTCAAAGCCCAGTTGGAAGCAGAGAATTGACATCGCATTGGGGACCGCAAGAGGGCTCCTGTATTTGCATGAAGAATGCATCACTCAAAATATAAAGCCTCAGAACATACTTCTTGACGATTGTTACAATGCCAAAATATCGGATTTCGGGCTGGCAAAGCTATTGATGATGAACCATAGCCAAACAGACGCAGCCATAAGAGTAACAAAAGGGTATGTTGCACCTGAATGGTTTAGGAACATGCCTATCACAGCTAAAGATGATGTCTATAGCTTTGGAGTTGTACTACTTGAGATAATCTGCTGCGGAAGAAGTGTGGATGTGGAGACGTGTGGTGAAGAGATTTTGGCTGATTGGGTTTGCGATTGCTTCCAAGTGGGGAATTTAGAAGTTTTGGTTGAGGACTGTGAATTAAAGGGCTTGGATGATAGAAAGCAGCTTGAGAGGATTGTGATGGTTGCTATTTGGTGCATTCAAGAAAATCCGTCTCTTAGACCGACCATGGGGAAAGTTGTGCAGATGCTTGAAGGAGTTGTTGAAATCCATGTTCCACCATCTCCCTCACCAGTTTCCACAACCAACTAATTTTTTTTATTTTTTTACGTACGAATTGAGTCTCAAACCGATATCTCCTGTCTGTAATGGTATCAAACAAGAGTTGAACATTGTTCGGGGGGTCTCAATAAAAGGGCACATTAGCAATTGGCTGCTGCCAAGTGATCCTTCTCCGAACTTTCTGAATGTTTAGAAAAATAAAAAATGCATACTACGAGAAGGAGAATATCAAGTCTTATTTCTTGTCCCTTTCCGATTAGATTTGAATTAAAAGCATCCTAATAATTTAAATTTTATAAAAGAAAATATGATAACAAAGCCGGTGTTTTCAAACACACTTTTTTATTGATTGACAATTTGAGAAAAAGGTGTTTTAGTTGAACAATTAGATAAATAAAAAAGTTATTTAAGAAAACTATATTCGATATTAAAAAATATTTTAAAGAATTATAAGAGAAAATTTAGGCAGCAAATAATGATGTTCATATGGATAAATTAGAAGAAAAAAAATACTTCAACAATATACATTTAAAATCTTCAATTTGAAGAGAAAATGATAAAAAGAAGGGCAAGAATAGAAAAAGATACACTATTAGGAAGAAAAGCACAAAAAAAAAAAAAAGGACGACAAGCATAAAAAAAGCTAAAAAGAAGAGCAAAATGAAAAATATAAAGGACCTGTTTGTTTTGATATTTTAATCACGGTTTGAATTATTTTATTATAATATTTTCTCTTATAAAAATTTAAATTTTTATTTAAATATCTTATTTAAATACTAGAATCAAATGGGTCAAAAATTATCTAGGGTAGAAAAAAAAACTCGGCGGCCAAAAAAAAAAAAAAGAAAAAGAGAAGCATAACACGGAAAAGTTATTGGCTATTCGGTAGTGGAGATGCATGGACCGTTCGATTTGATCGTCTCCCGTGACAAGACAGAGGTAGTTTCATTCTTAGAGGACTTTTACATCTCCAAGTGGGGACACACATTTTGTTGGGGGTAAATTTCATAAATTCTCTAGGTTAGTCATTAAGTCAACATACTCCTCAACTTTAAAATATATGCATTGTACTTTTAAAGCATAATACTTCTTTAAATTTATCTTAAATTTTGAAAATATTATTTTTTTAATAAAATTGTTAAATTTTTGTTTGATTTGAGATTAGATATAATATTAAGGGATTAATGTTTTTTATACTTTAAATGAATTAATTAGGCATCAAACTCTTGCATATTTTATCATTAGAGTATCAAGCATCAAACTCTTATATATTTTGTCTTTAGAGTAACTACTCAAAACCCAAAAAATATGAAGGAGAAGTGAAGAACTAACATAATTCAAGCTAGTTCTTTTAAAGGTTTTGAATAAACCGATAAATTTATCCTTTTAATGATAATAATAAATATTATTTTATTCAAAAAACAATACGTTTCAAATTTTAGATGGTGAAATATAAAGAAGTATTATATAGTTTAAGGGATACAACAAATATATTTAAAGTTTGAGGGCAATTTAATACAAATAATATAGTTTTGGAGGAATTAAAGTTTGAGGGCAATTTAATACAAATAATATAGTTTTGGAGGAATTAGTAAAATTTGTGCCTTGTTTTATTTCAAATTTCTTATTTAATGACTTCTTACACTTAAAAAAGTAATTGATTCGAAGTCATTTGCTCGTCTTCCGTGATTAGAGGACTTTTATATCTCCAGGTGGGGACACACATTTTGTTTTATTGCAAAGTTCTTATTTACGGACCGACTACGCTTAAAAAGCATTTGATTTGAAGTTTTCCTGGAAAAATCGTACATGTAATGCAACATCTTTGTTATTTTAAAAAAATGTGTCACTTATTTTGAATCAATTAACGTTAAGACCATCTTAAAGTTAAAACCATCAGTACTTCATCCCACAAGTATTATAGCAACAATGACACCGTTTACAAGTCTCTGATTTGATTCATTTTGGTTAAGTTTTCATTTTCCTTAACAATGGCTTTTTCTCTTGGGATTATCCTTTTTCCTTTTCTTCTTCTTCTTCTTCTACCGACTTCTTCCTTTGCCCAAAGTAACAACGGCAACATTACCGTCGGAGCTTCTCTGTTCGCAAAAGCCGAGAATTCTTCTTCTTGGCTTTCTTCGTCTGGTGATTTTGCCTTGGGCTTTCGCCAGTTACAGAACCAACATGATCTCTTCTTGCTTTGCATATGTTACGCCAAGATACCGGACAAAACCATCGTTTGGTATGCAAACGGAGACCAACCCGTTTCGAAGGACTCAAAAATCAACCTCACTGCTGATCGCGGACTTGTGCTAACTAGTCCCCAAGGCCAAGAGCTATGGAAATCTGAGACTATTTTTGGAGATGTTGCCTATGCTGTTATGAGTGACAAAGGCAACTTTGTGCTCCACGATGGCCGTTCAAACAAGTTATGGGAAACATTCGAGAATCCTACAGATACCATCTTGCCTTCTCAGGTAATAGATAGAGGAGAGACACTTTCATCTCGTCAAACCGAGACAAACTTTTCCAGAGGGAGATTCCAACTACGTTTGAAAAAAGATGGGAATCTTGTCCTCAACACCATAAACTTGCCCACCAACTTCGCTAACAATCCTTATTATGAAAGTAACACCACTGGGGGGTCTAATTTGTTAGGAACACATTTGGTTTTCAACGAGTCGGGTCACATGTACATTCTCGGGGAGAATGGTGAAAGATTCGATTTGTCAGATCAAGGAACTTTAGTCCCATCAAGGGGCTATTACTTTCGAGCAACTTTGAGTTGTGATGGAGTTTTTACACAATATTTTCATCCAAAGAGTTTTGGTACTGGTGTTAACGTGAGTTGGACTCCTCTTTGGTCTATTCCAGACAATATTTGCATCTCAATGATTGTTCCATCAGGTGTTGGAGTTTGTGGGTACAACAGCATTTGCTTTCTTAAAAAAGATAAAAAGGCCAAGGTGTGAATGCCTGAGAGGGTACTCTCTGCTCGATTCAAACGACCTCTATGGAAGCTGCAAGCCGGATTTCATACAAGGATGTAAAGAAGACGAGCTTAGTAATAATACCATGGATCTATATGATATTGCCGAGCTCAAGAATGCTGGTTGGCCGACATCAGATTACATGCAATTGAATCCTTCTACTGAAGAAATGTGCAAACAATCTTGCTTACAAGATTGCTTCTGTGCAGTTGCCGTTCTCAGGGAAGGAACTTGTTGGAAGAAGAAGTTTCCTCTCTCAAACGGGAGAGTGGACAACAGTCGTCCATCAGTTGCTTTCATCAAAATACGCAAGGATAATTTTAGTACTTTACCTCAAAGCAAAGATAATTCTAGTACTACGCCTCGATATCCTGTACTTCCGGATGCAAAGAAGAAAGACCAAGGCAGTTTGACCCTTACGGGTTCAATTATGTTTGGCAGCTCTGTCTTTGTTAATTTTTTGTTGGTTGGTGCAATCTGTGTGGGATATTTCTTGATTTACAAGAGGAAGCATAAAAGGTTTCCCAAAGAAGTTTCCGATATGAACTTGCGTCGCTTCACTTACAAGGAACTTGAAGAAGCCACAGATGGGTTCAGAGAGGAATTGGGAAAGGGAACTTTTGGAACTGTGTACAAAGGGAAACTACAAGAGGCCTATGTGGCAGTGAAGAAATTAAGATGGTGGTACAAGATGGCGAGAGGGAATTCAAGGCTGAAATTAAAGCAATTGGGCACACACATCACAAGAATCTTGTGCGCTTGCTTGGATTTTGTGAAGTGAACCAACATCGTCTATTGGTGTACGAGTTCATGAGTAGTGGAACTTTAGCAACTCTTCTTTTCGGTGATTCAAAACCCACTTGGAAGCAGAGAATGGAAATTGCCCTGGGGATTGCTAGAGGGCTCTTGTATTTGCATGAGGACTGCAACACACAGATCATCCGTTGTGACATAAAGCCTCAAAACATACTTCTTGATGAGTATTACAATGCCAAGATATCGGACTTTGGCTTAGCAAAGCTGTTGATGATGAATCAGAGCCATACTCTTACGAGCATTAGAGGAACAAAAGGGTATGTTGAACCTGAATTTTTTAGGAATGTGCCTGTCACTTCCAAAGTTGATGTGTATAGCTTTGGAGTGGTACTCCTTGAGACCATATGCTGCAGAAGAAATGTAGAAGTGGAGATTTGCGGAAAAGAGATTTTGACAGATTTGGCTTATGACTGCTTCCAAGAGGGAAATTTAGATGTTCTGGTTGAGGACTCTGAATTAGAGGGCTTGGATGATAGGAAGTGGCTGGAGAGGATTGTGATGGTTGCCATTTGGTGCATTCAAGAAAACCCGTCTCTTAGACCAACAATGAGGAAAGTTGTGCAGATGCTTGAAGGAGTTGTTGAAGTCCATGTTCCCCCATGCCCCTCACCATTTTCTACAGCCAACTAAAGCTTCTTCTATGTTGATTGATTATCATCATGGCCTTGTGCTACTATATTTCTGCCACTCTCATACCACTTAATAGTATGTTGACGAAACTTTTAAATTTATGCACAAGATATTATCTAGCTTATTATTAAAGGGTTCAATAAGTTCTTGTCAATCTGTCAAAACTTTTGAATCGTCCAGAAAAATGTTGAGAGTTTGCAGTCTCGAATTTTGATCGAAGATATTTGGTTTTAATATCAGTTTACACCAACTATGTGTCACCATTTACCGTTACAATTCTCTGGTGCAAATTACTTAGAACTACCCTTTTGGTATTTCCGTCTTTTGTATTTTATGCTTACAAAGTTACAATCTAGCTTTATGTATCTGAACTTCGTATTCAATTCTGTTTTTCTTAGCACTAACTACACCACACTAAACACTACACGAGAGTCAACATCGAGTTGAGATCACATGAAACCAAATAAACATCATGGCAAGAATCTCGAGCTAATGACATAGGAACATAAAATACTAAAATTGGAGGGAAGACCGAGTAATCGATAAAAAAATTTTACTTTTTTTTTATTAATACTAATGGTCTCTCTTATTTTGCTTTCTAAACTTTAAAAATCATATTTATCTTGTGAACTTTTAAAACTTCTCACTTTACCTCTTACTTTGAAAGTTACCACTATCCCTTTGAATTTCTAAAGCTTCTTGTTTTGCCACTAGAACTTTTAATTTTTTGTTTAAATAGACAAAATTACACTCACTTGGAAGTCATAAAATGTAATTTTTACCATTTGTAAGTGACCTATGTGCGAATTATGTAGGCTTAATTCTATTTATCTGAATGGAAAATCAAAGACTCAAAGGGCAAAGCGGGTAACTCTGAATGTTTAAGAGCCAAAGTGGTGATTTATAAAGTTTATAGGACAGAATAAAAAGTTTTGAAAGTTTAGTAGACAAAGCGATGATTTTTAAAATTTAAAAGCTAAAATAAAATAGACCCTAAAATTAAGAGGTTATTAGTATTAATAATTTTTTTAAATAACTTCATTACTATTAGACCATGTTTTCGCTAGAAGAAAAATAAGCATTGAAACAAAGGAAGCAACACGTTTAAAACAAAGCAGCATCACAAACATAAAGTAAATTTGGGTGGACTTATTTAATTTTCTCGTTATGGGGGTTGCCGTTTCTCACAAGGCTTGATCGACTCCAATAATTTGCTCCCATCCGAAAGAGAGAAAGAGAGAGCAAAAATAAAATTAAATAAAACCACAATCCCCTAATTTTGTTAGGTAAACCTTACGTCTCATCATTTTGGATGCTTTAATTTGGTAGGAAAAAAAAAATACTACTATTTGATTTGGCCAACCAGCAAAGAGCATAGAGCTTTGTTTAACCATTTAATTAAAATAAAACTCGAAAGTTTTGAATTTCAAAAAGCTTAGATAATTCAAAGATGAAATTTTTTTTAATCTTGTTACTAATAAAATAGTATGTCTTCATAAAAAAAAGTATACTATATGTTAGACTACGACCTACAGTTTTATGAGTATTAATGATTTTTTTTAAAGGATGAAAAGGATTTGTTATGAGACAAAATATACGCAATATCCGTACATAAACTACACATTCTTAAAGTGGAGGTTTTCTCCAATATATTGCTATATAGCACTTGCAGTCTGGTTTCCACCTCAATATTGAGTAAATTAATAATAAATGTATCAAATTCTTTATTGGAACTTCTGTATTTTTGCTTAACAAAACGGAAAATGGAAAAACCATTTATTGGCATTTTTTTTTCTCTGGAATATTATACACAAATTCTTGAACTTCATTTTCTAATATACTGTACAAAATGATTGTTAAGAGAGTCGATACTAGAGAGAAAAAAAATAGGGGCCATGGGAAAATATCCATCAGAGCCTTATATACCGTTGGGCGTTGGCTACTGATGATGGACCTAGTTTATAATAAGAAATTCAACCACCACCCTGGACTTTTCTATTATTTGAATGGGACCTAAAAAATTATATAAAACAAGAATCCTCCAATTATTTGTGATTACAAATAGTGAAGTCAACATTATATGCTTTTTTATATGACTTGGTCTCTGCCCTTGTATTTTTCTTGCCCGCAATCAATGTTCTAATCAATGGAACTTAAACATAAACAGGACAACTTGTGACGTGAATAGAATATAAAATAATACAAATAATTCCAAGCTCGGTCCTTTGCATAAGAAAAGTCTCCTCCAAAAAGTTGTTTTTGGGTTTTTTAGAAGTTATTTTGTAACTTTTTAAGTTTAAAAGTTGTTTTTAAAAATATTTTAATGATTTATAAAAGATATCTTTTGCTCTTTAAAAATATTTTTTGTCAAAATAATAAAATGTGGCTTCTTAAAAAATACTTCTGAAAAAGACTTTGAAACTTATACAGAGTGTTAATAATACATTATAAACTCAAATATAATATTTTGTTTGTAACTTTTAAAAAAATTGCAATAATTTTGACCTAATAAACTTCTTTTAAAAATGTGGTTTCAAATACTTAATGAAAAGCTACAGTTGTTACTTTTTTTTCTTCTACTAAAAAAAAAAACATAAGTAAAAACTGCGCCAAACACACTATAAAAGTCTTCTAAATAAGAAAGAAAAGTTTAGAAGACGCCTATTAACATCACTCATTTTACTTTTTACATACCTACTCTTAGACCCCATGTTGTACTTATTACATCCATTTCAAAATACCAAAATAATCTTTACACCTAAATAAATTTTTCTTTTTTTTTGGTCTACCCACCAATATAACCAACCAAACATGATTACACCCAAGGAAACGTAATTTTTTTTTTTTATAAATTTGATCAATTTGATACGTCAAAAAAAAAAAAAAAATCTTTTTTTTACACCTCGAGTCTATATCGGCAAACCTGTTGATGATGAACCAGAGGCAAACACACACTGCCATAAGAGGAACAAAAGGGTATGTTGCACCTGAATGGTTTAGGAACATGCCTATCACAACCAAAGTGAATGTCTATTGAGCCGTTTGGTATTGTTTTTAAAATCAATGAAAATGTTTTTGTTTTGAAAAATAAAAATCTTTAAAAATTATGCCAAAAGTGTTTTTAAAATTTTTGTTTCAAAAACGTATAAAAACATTTCTAAAAATTTTGATAACAAAAATAAACGAGGCCTATCATTTTAGTGTTGTACTACTTGAGATCATTTGCTGTAGTAGAAGTGTGGGTTTGGAGACGAATGACGATAGGAAAGAGATCTTGACAGATTGGGCTTACGATTGTTTCACGGAGGGAGCCTTAAGTGTTCTGGTGGATTGGAAGTTGAGGCATTGGATGACACAAGAAGCTAGAGACTTATGTAATGGTGTCTATGTGGTGCATTCAAGAAAACCCTTCAGTTAGACCCACAATGAGGAAAGTTGAGCAATTGCTTAAAGGAGCTGTTGAAGTCCATGTTCCATCTTTCCCAATCCCTGCAGATTCTGTAACCAATTAATCAAACCAAATGTTTTTACCATGTAAACATGTAAAGTAATTTGTAGTTTGTAGTTAGCAGTAGCTATGTATCTTGGGTGCTTGGTTTGCTGGGTAGAATTATTGGTTAAAACTGTAAGCACTGTAGCATGTGAGAGTTTAAATTGTAACTAACTTCTTTTTTTATCATAACATGTGAGAGCTTTATACCATTTTTAACTGAAATGTTGGTTAAAATTAACTTTACCAAACACATATAAAATAATTTGGAGTTGTTCTTTTGAATCTACTTTCAAAGAATTTGTTCAAGGAACTTGATCAAGATTTGGTTGAGCGGGAGGTTCTAGAGAACAGCGTTGTGGGGAAAATAATTAAAAATAAATAAATAAAAGGAGAAAGAATTGACTTGATCAGAAGCTGCAAATCATACATTATGAATACATACTCTTTAAAAATGAATACATACTCTTTTTTTAAAAAAAATTTATTACCACTAGGCGATATTTGTAATCACGAGAAAAAACAATATACCTCAAATGAGAATAACACTTTAAAATAAATCAATTTCACAAAGTCAAATTTGAAAAGACTTCTTTAATTTTCTCGTTTTGGGTTGCCTTCTCCCACAAGCTTGATCAACTCCCTTAATTTGCCGCCATCAGAAAGAGAGAAAGAGAGAGCAAATACAAACATACATATATATATATATATATATATATATATATACACACACACTTATATAGCCCTAATTAGGTAAACCTTATCGTTTTTCATCAATTTTGACATGCTTTAATTTGGCAGAAAAAATACTATTATTTGATTTGGCCTTAATTCAAAGAAAACTCGATAGTTTTGAATCTTCAAAAAGCTTAAGATAATTCAAAGTCGGATTTTTTTTCTTTTCCGTGAGAGAATAAAAAAACTAAACGCTTTGCTAAATGACACAAGAGCAATCCTGTCTAAAGTCATAGGGTTACTGCCCGTTGTTAATAAACAGTGGCTCTTAATCTAAAAGTAGACTGTGTTGAGCAAATTTAATAGTAGTAAAATTTTCTGATAGCTAATTTAACTCTTAAAAAGATAAAATTTCACCTGCTTTTTTCTAAATCAAGGGATTTTATGGATAAAGTGGCATGGCAAGAGACAAAAATGTGACGTTGAATAGTGAAAAGTATGGGCAAGGCATGGTGTACATTTAATGAAAATTTTCTCCCTTTTTCTTTCAAAAGTGACGCCCGCTTTAGGTAGATTCTAAACAGGTTTTTGCCCCGCTTAAGTATTTATGAAACACTTTAATAATGAGTTAAAACTAAGGGTCTGATTAGTTTATGTATTTTTTAGACTTAATGAGCTTGAATTTAGGTTTGAGTATAAAAAATCTTTTAGATACGTGTTTATTTCCCTCAAAATCTGAATCAAATGAGTATCAAGAAGGAATTCTAACTCTCCCTAAACTCTTGATACTAAGATATTTTTACTACAATAAAAGTTGAAATTATCTCTCTTATATATGAGAAAAAATCATAACTTCTTCATTTGATATCTAATTGAGATTATTCTTTTTGCATTCTATTCCTTGTGAATAGAGGAATAAATTAAGATTTATATTGCAAGTTTTTTTAGGATCATTAACATTAAGATTTTGTTAGAATTTTTAATAAATAAAAAACTATTTTCAATACCTCTCCAAACTCAAATTCTAATTTTATTCCATATTCAAATTAAAACTTAAATGCACATCCAAACATTAATTCTGATAACAGTTCAAATCACTAACTCAAATCCTAATTCAAATCACATAACTCAAATCAAATCATTAATTCGAATCCATTTACCAAACGAACCCTTAGTGAAAAGTTAATCAAAGTTTAAGAAAAAGTCTATAAATAGACCCATCAATTTCAAAGCATCATTTTTCTCTCTCTCCCAAAATTCTCCTAAGGCAAAACTACTCATTTTCTCTCTTTCTCTTCCATTTTTCCTCCATAAGAAAGGACCTAATTTCTCTCTTGATTTCTCTCAAAATTCTCTCCCACCACTAGAAAATCACTAGTCAAAAATCAATCTAAGGAGTTTGAAGGAACTCTCAAGAGTAGATCTCCAAGAGTATATACCTAAAGTTTTCTCTTTAAAGTTAAGAAAATAGTCTATGGTTTTATTTTAGTATTGTTGGCATGTAATGATTTTTATTTATGTTGATGTTACGGTTTTAGTGAGTTTATAATGATGTAATTTCAACATTATGTATGTTGAGCACGAAAAAGTTTAGAATCAAATTATGTTTTAAGTTTTAGAAGGGCTTGTTATTTTCTTTGACTCTAAAATAGATACTTTAAAGATTAACTTTAATATTGCTCGTGTTGGGTATGAACAAGAGCAGATTTAGGTTATGGTTTTATATGTTGAAGATTCTTCCACTTTCTTTTACTTTAAAAATGTCACTTTAAAGATTATTTTCAAAGTATTCTTAAACATGGGAATATTTGAGTGACTGCAACATTAAAGACTTATATAAGATGTTAAAAACTGAAAATCTTGACTCTAAAACGATATTTCTAGTGTTTGTTTTTTAGCTATCCAGTGAGGTCGCAGCGAGGTTGTAAAGGAATTGTGACTTGGTTTGCGACCTTGGTAGTAAATGGCTTATACGTTTCGTTCCTACCTGTATTTTTCTATTTCAAAGCTCAGAACATTATTTTTAACTGTTTAATAAGACTTTCTTTGGAGCTACAATACGATTGATAGTCATTATTAACTCTTTTTCGTTAAGTGTTGCATGTGAAGTCGCGACTTGGGTTACGACCACAAGTTTGCAGAGTGTGTTCTATTTAAAAAACCAATTCGGTTTTCACTTCCGAGAGTTGAAACCATTTATTTAATTGTTTAGATTAATTCTATACAAACTACATATGCGATTGGTCATGATTTTTGGAAAATTTCATTGAGGTCATATGTGATGTTCCAACTTGAATTACAACCTTGATAATGTGAAATTCAAAACTGCGGAGTTTTTTTATGAACACATGGGTCTAAGGTATTCCTAAGGTCTCTATAACAACAACAATACAATTTATGATAGTTCCAAGACTATTCGGTTATATATTTCAAGTGATGTTGTAAGTGATGTTGCAACACTTGTTGCAATATCTATAATGCAGTTTTGGTTTTTGAGAAAAAACGAACCGCAAAGAGTTTGAATCATAATTTTTATAAAATGCAAAATTTTTTAGTCTCGGTAAGGTAAAGAAACTTTCATGAAGAATAGCTTTTGGAATTTTTAACTCTAAACTGACTTTTAATAGATTTATGTACAGATTATGTAAACGATAAAGTTTACAAAACTGTTTTTCATATATAATTTATGGTGGTTTTAAAATTAACAAAGATTTAATGAATTGTAGAAGTCGATAAGCTTGACCACAACTTTATGATGCCGTTTACGGGTCTAACGCCCAAACCAACTCAAAAAGCCATGTTCAAATCAAAGTGTTGATTGTTTAGCATTTACAATGCCATAGACATGTTTAGATATTAGTAGGCTTTAGGCCTAACATTGCTAATACAAGGATTTAATTATTTAGATAATTAAGTCATGAATTCAGTATAGATGATTAAAGGCAATTAAAGAAAATTAAATTATAAGGAGTAGATTAATTTAATCTTTGTAACAAATATGAAACTTTTGTGATCCATTAGTAAGGAAAACATGTTCTAAGAAAGGATTAGGTTCCTTTATTATGCTAAATTTAATAGCATGAACTAACAATACGCTCTCTATGGGTGTTCATCTGCAAAGTCTATAAATAGAGGATAGAGAACCTTGGCATATTAGTGATTTTTATTGCTGAAAATTTAGTAAGTAGGAATCTCGCCTACAGCATGAATATTTTCTAAGTAAAATATTTTAAATGTTTTATAAAAGTTATAAATGCTTGTTTATGTTGTGTTATAGTATGCGATACCATGTCATATTGCATACATAAGTTAAGTTAAGAGTATTGTACCAACCTTCTGACTTACAGGGAAGATTCAAGGCCTCTCGACTTAGAAAGAGGTATACAAATTGAGTTTAGTTCATAGTCTAGAGTTGTTGGGGACTTCACGAACTTTAACTTCTCGATGATCATGTGCTATGGCTATGTACAGACCAAGGGCCCTTTAGCTTCATAAAATTTGAACATAAATAAGCATAACTGGTACATGCATTTTTTATTATATATTCTCAAATGTTTTGCGAGACATTGTTCATACTTGCCGAGCAAAAGCTCATCCAAGTATGTTCACACTGCAAGTAAGATGTCTACTAGCAACCTCGGATGGATAGTGGTACAACAACGGACAATCTGTGGAGATGGAGAATGGATGCCATGTATATTTTATTCTGCATTTAGTTTTGATAATTAAAACTTTTTATTTAAATAAATGTCGTACTAATGAAACAATGTTTGTATATTTTGGTGACAAAGATTGTAACTGTGCAGCCTTAGTCCATATGACTTTAGAATCTTTATGCTAATACATTATGTTATTATGTTTGTTGCAACAAAAGTAAGAATGATTTTAAGCAAAGTTAATCAGTAAGAAATTAAAAAAAAATTATTCTGCAAATTTTAGTAATTCTAATAAATGTACATTTAAGTAGTTAAGTAGTGGTCACATAGGTAGGATCATTACATTAAAGAATACCAGTATGACCAAGCTTGTTCACATTTTGACGATGAGTAAATCTAGTGGAGTTTTTCACGGCCTTGGGTACACGGGTGGATGCACAAGCACAACACAACTTTTGTCTATGAGAGCACAATGTCTATGCTACCACTATCATCCAGTAAGAAATTTGTTCACATATCTGCTCCTTTATCAGGCACGTCTAACAGGTTTGTTTCTATTTGTCACTTTTATAATATAAAAAGGCCATATTTGACCTATGTGCTTTAAATTCTTAAAATCATTGAAAAGTGACATGATAAATAATTCATTCTTTTCCTGCAAATCAAAAAGAACTCTTAAATCTAAGATTGATTTAAATAGAACAGTTAGAAAAGATTGGATTTAAAATTTTGATTTGTGTGTGAAAGAAAAACTCGAGTCCTATGATGCTTTCAAAGATTTATGCATGAAATTAAAGACTGCAAAGCAATTGATAGACATATTTTCTAAGGCATTTGATACTCTTAGGTTCTAATCATTTAGAAAAGCATTAGGAATTTGTATTCTTTGATATGTATTTTAGTTTCTTTGCACTTAATGCATGCACATTGCATTAGGCACATTTTGTGTACATGCTTATTATTTTCTATATAAAAATTTGAGAATTTAGTATGAAAAATAGTTGGTTAAATATGGATTATTTGAAAAGACTATGTTTGTGCATAAGCCAATCTTGATTGTTATAGAGCTTTAACTAATTGATTTGTGTGCACTAAAACTATCATATTCTAAATGGATATTTGAGAATGCCCTAGTCTTGATCTTTTTTGAATTATACTGCAACTATTTTCTTGGATTCTTTTATGCAAATATAGCATGTTAGAAATAAATTATAAAAAAAAGAGTGAAAAAAAAGAGAAATAACTATCCACAAGTAATCTGTGCTTATGTATTACCAATACATAGAGGACGATTTACCATAGATGAAAACCCCTAAGTTCAATAAAGTTGAATATAATAATGTTATAATAAATAGAAAATATATTTACATAATGTGCTTTTTAGATGATTAGGATAGTTGTAACATGTTTTTCAAAAATTTTGAGATGACAGGTTGTAAAAATTAAGAAGCTCTATTCAGACATGGTATGTTTACTCACACACATTTGGACTATATTTCTATGTTTTTGATAATTTTCGATTTGATTTATATTCAAGCTATGTTGATTTTGAAGATAATCCATGTTTAAAAGACAAAAAGTAAATCTTAATTCCCACCAAATATATTTTTTATTTGTGTGTAGGTGTATCATGATTATTTTCTACATTTTAGGTTTTTTTTGTTTGCATGCACATATTCACACTAGACAATAAAAAAAAGAAAACACACACACACACAATAACATTGTCATATAGTTATCAAAAAGCTCCATGCATTATGTCTTTAGAAATTTTATCTGTCAATAGCTTGTAAGTCTGTCAAGAAAATTTTGGTTTGAAAAATTAAAAAATATGAATTAATTCAGGAGGAGCAATGACTTGAATCGACATCATGCATATTGTTTCATTAGTTTAAAGGATCTTTATTTTTCAGTTTCCATACTTTCTTTTGAATTTTTTTGTTAGACTAATAACTTTGACATTTTTTAACAAAATGGGGGAGTATATATTGGATTTTTCCAAATATACCAAAAGAGAAGATTGTTATGTTTTTGAATTGGTATAATCGGCTTGTAATTATCCACAGAAAAAAATATTATCGATTTCTTTTAAGAGATAAATGTGGAAAAATATCAAAGTCTAGAACATTTTATGCCAAGAAGATTTCAAAGATAAAGCTTGTAATGTCCTGAAAAATCCATAAATTGATAAGTATGATTAATTAAAGATTTTTCCATAACCACTCCATTAAGTACATAGGAAAGTGCACGTTTTGAGTTTATAAATACAAACTTCTATAAGAATTGAATTCAAGGTGAGAAATTTTCTGCAATGCCTAAAAAATTTACAAGTTTAAATCACGACTTAATCACGATGTATGATTATAAATTTTCTCAATTAGCACGCACTTTGAGAGTCTTAATAATTATAAGACTTTAGTAATAAACAATTTTATAATAACATAATTTAATGTGCTTCATGTGTGAAACATATAGTAAAATGTGATGTTATGATAGCACACTTGGATAATTAGAAATAATTATTCAATGTACTAAACCAAGCTTTTATGATTTAATAATATCATGTATGGGTCAAAATATTAGTCTTTATGAGAATCTCAATTAGAACATTTAAATTGAGATTAATAAAAAAAAGTGGAGGAATTTTTGACTCAGAATAGTTATATGGAATTCTTACATGATGTCGGTTCAAATAAAAAAAATGATCAACAGCTCAACACCATAAATTGGAAAATGGTGAGCAAAAAAGTCATGAATATAAGATCGATTTTAATTTTAATGAGAACAGAAACATGATGAGAATTTCAAAAAAGTCATAAGGATTTTTGAAAGTTTGAAAGTTCTAATATCCTATATGCATACAGTTAGCTATTATACACGTTACTAATTATGTAAAGTTAATAATAATAATAATAATAATAATAATAATAATATAAACAAAAGGAGAACGTTAATGGAGTTCGCAAATGTTGACGAGCCTTTTAAGGCTGGCCCACTTAATAAGATAAGTTAAAGCTTAAATAATTAAGCATAAAACAAGTTGATAAGCAAGCATAAATTATTCATACATGTTTTTATTAAAATGATTTTTAATCATGTTTTACAAGCCTAATTTCCTACATGCTGAGCAAAAGCTCATTTAAGTATGTTTATATTGTAGGAAGAAAACCTGTCAGTGACACTTGATAAGTATTGGTAAGCAGCAGACAAATGGTGAAGTTGGGAATGAATACCACTTACGTAAATGTAACATTTTTCCATTTTTAGTTTACAAAATTATGCATGTTTTTATTTAATGAAATTATGTACCCATTAAAAAGTAAATGAGATTATGTAAGTATGTCTAGAAAACCGGAGTTATAATCATACAACCTTGGTCTATAGAACTTTAAGATTTAAAAATATTGCAATAGAAAATGCAACAAATACACGAAAATTTTCAAGTAAGAAAATTATAAAATTATTTAGAATTAAAAATGTTTATAAGAGTTTTATGTTAAATTAAGAAAGGATTTTAATTAATATGATTTATGAGTTTATTATTATGAAGATTTAAATAATTATGCTTTAAGAAATTAATATGTTAGACTTAAGAGAATAAATTATAAGAAATTATTATTATGTTAAGTTTAAATAGAATAAGATTTAAGAAATCTATGTGTTAATTTTAAGATAATAAATTATAAAAAAATATAACAATAATTTAAGGAATGATTTAAAAAGCGTTTAAAATAAGAATGTATAACGATATTTAATTTAGAATTCTTTTAGAAATATTTTCATTTAAATTAAGAAATAGTTTCTAAATAATTATCTTTATGTTTTAAAGAAAGGTTCTAAGAAATTATTAATATTATATTTTAAGAAATTAATGTTATGATGTATGTAAAGAATTAAGTCTTTAAAAATTATGATTTTGTTAAAACATAATAATTATTATTATTACATCATTATTATGTTTAAAAAAGCAATATTTCTTTAAAAGAAATATTTTAGGAAATCATTATCAGGATTTCGTTTTAGAGAAAAAAAAATTATTCTACAATTTAAGTACTTTATGTTAAAGCATGTTTAAAATCAAGATTAAGTAATTAAGTAATAGTCACATAGGTAGGATAGTTACAAATGCAATGTGTTTGAAGGATTTCCTAAGCCTAATTCAAATTTCTAATCAGAATCTAAGTCTATCTATCTTAATTTGGAGAACAAGTTTGATTTGAAAAATGATTGAAAAATTGAATTAAAGGAGGATTTATCTATTGTTTATTAAAGCTGAGACTTGGATGCGATTTAGTGGTTTTAAGTCAAGAATGTATGATTTAAGAGAGAGATCACAAGTTCCAGTGACAGATCGCATTAGTTTTGAAATTGAAGTTCAAATATGTGACAACAGATTTTGTGATAATTTGAAATTTTGATAAACTTTCACTACCTATAAAAGGAGAACGGGTCTGGGATTTTTCCATGGAGTTTCCAAAAGGCAACCAAGCATAAAGGAAGTGGGAATTCGTCCAAGTATTTTTTGGAAAAAGGTACATCATTTTTCAAGAGGAGAATTTGCAGTTTTAGGGAGAAAACATTCTGCAGTAGACAGGAGTCTAGTGAAGCAGATCAAAGACGAGTGGTGCTTGCTAAACAAGGCTATAAGAAGTAGAGCAACACAGGCGTTAATCACTAAGAGGGAGTCTTAAATTGAATAAGTACAATTGGTATTTGTAAATAGGTTCTCTTAGTGGATTATTCAACATCTGAGAGTGACCCATAAGCATAGGTTTTATAACCGAGTAACAGTAAAATTTGATGTGTTCTTTTTCTTATTTTATATGTTGGTAACTTTTAATTAATCAGACTTTAATTAAAAATTGATAATTTTCTAAAACAGATCCTTCAAATACAAGCTTATTTCTATGTGTTTTTGTCAATATTTGTGTGTGTGTATAAAAGAAAAGTCTAACAGATAAAAGTCTCGAGTACTTCTAGTCTTCCAAATAGAAAGAAAATTTTATTACGGCTGTTGTAGCCAAGTCATTATTGCGCGTTCCCCGGTCGTCTATAAAGTGAAGCAGAAAACTTAACAAAAAGAGTAGAGAAAAAAAAACAACACATAAGCCCCTTGTATCTTGTTCAAGCCATGGCTACGTCTAGTCCTCATGATCAGATCTTTCTCCTTCCCTTATTAGTGCTCCTTTTTCTCTTACCAATCTCTGCTTCTGCCCAACAAACCAATAACAATGGCAACAACATAACCGTTGGAACTTCTCTAACCGCAACACAAAACTCTTCTTCATGGCTTTCACCATCCGGCGATTTCGCCTTTGGCTTTCGCCAACTACCAAATCAGAAAGACCTCTTCTTGCTCTGCATATGGTACGACAAGATTCCCGACAAGACCATCATTTGGTACGCGAACAAGAATCCATTACCAACGGCTCCAACAAGATCAAAAGTAAGCCTGACTTCCGAAAACGGGCTTGTGCTGACAGATCCTCAGGGAAAAGAGCTGTGGAAATCTGAAAACATTGTTGGAGATGTTGCCAAAGGCGTCATGAGCGACGAAGGTAATTTTCTCCTTCAAGATACAAGCTCAGAAACGTTATGGGAAACTTTCAAGAATCCCACAGACACTATTTTACCTTCTCAGGTAATTGAGAGTGGAGGAATGTTGTTTTCTCACCAATCCGAGACAAATTATTCCGGAGGGAGATTCCAGTTGCGCTTGAAACAAGATGGAAATCTTGTGCTCAACACCATAAACTTGCCTTCCCACTTTCAGAATTCTCCTTACTATGCTAGTGGGACGGTTGAGGGGACTAATTCATCGACTGCGGGTACTCAATTGGTCTTTAATGAAACTGGTTCCATCTACATTTCCAGAAAGAATGGCGGAAGATTAAATCTGGCACCAGGTGATATAGTCTCGGCAAATGACAATTATATTAGAGCTACTCTAAACTTTGATGGGGTTTTCGCTCAATATTATCACCCAAAGAATGGAAGTGGGAGTTGGACTTATCTTTGGTCCATACCGAATGATATTTGCCGTGCAATGAGAGTTGAATCTGGTGCTGGGGTATGTGGTTACAACAGTATTTGCACTCTCAACCAAAACAGGCCAAAATGTGAATGCCCACAAAACTACTCTCTGATTGATCCGAATGACGCTTATGGAGACTGCAAACCGGATTTCATACAAGGATGCGAAGAAGATGAGCTTGTTAGGTCGCAAGGGGAAGGTGCAGCTGATCTGTATGATGTTGTGGAGGTAATCAACACGGATTGGCCCACGTCGGATTATGTTCAGTTGAGCTCTTTTACGGGGGATTTGTGCAAAGAATCATGCTTGGGAGACTGTTTGTGTGCTGTTGCTATATTCAATGGGGGGACTTGTTGGAAGAAGAAGTTACCTCTCTCAAATGGCAGAGTGGACAACAGCCTCAATTCCAGGGGATTTATCAAAGTCCGAAAGGCAGAGTATTCCATTTTGCCCAACGGGTCTAATGGTCTTGTGCCAGAAGTAAGGAAGGAGAAAGATCAGGACACTTTGATCCTGGTGGAATCAGTGCTTTTGGGTACCTCTGTCTTTGTTAATATCTTATTGGCTGCTGTTGTTTGCACGGGATTTTACTTCATTTACCGAAAGAAGAAAAGCAAATCCGCGCTTGCAGCCCTAAATGTTTCCGAGGTGAATTTGCGTTGCTTCACTTACAAAGAGCTTGAGGAAGCCACAGATGGTTTCAAAGAAGAATTGGGAAGTGGAGCTTTTGGAATTGTCTATAAAGGAATGATACAAACGGGTTCTAGAGTTGTTGTGGCAGTGAAGAAGCTGAATTTCGTTGCACAAGAAACTGAGAAGGAATTCAAAAATGAAGTGCAGGTAATAGGCCACACACATCACAAAAATCTGCTCCGCCTGCTCGGATATTGTGACGACAGGCAGAACCGTCTCCTTGTATATGAGTACTTGAGCAATGGCACTCTGGCAGGCTTTGTGTTTGCGGACATGAAGCCAAGTTGGAAGGAACGAACTGAAATCGCATTAGGAATTGCGAAAGGTCTGCTGTATTTGCATGAAGAGTGCAGCACTCAGATAATCCATTGCGACATAAAACCACAGAACATACTTCTTGACGATTATTACAATGCCAAGATATCGGACTTTGGCTTGGCAAAGCTGTTGATGATGAACCAGAGCCAAACACAGACTGCCATAAGAGGAACAAAAGGATATGTTGCACCTGAATGGTTTAGGAACATGCCTATCACAACCAAAGTTGATGTTTACAGCTTTGGAGTTGTATTACTAGAGATCATTTGCTGTCGTAGAAGTGTGGATTTGGAGGCAAATGATGATAGGAAAAAGATCTTGACAGATTGGGCTTATGATTGTTTCACGGAAGGAGCCTTAAGTGTTCTGGTGGATTGGGAAGTTGAGGCATTGGATGACATAAAGAAGCTAGAGACTTATGTGATGGTGTCTATGTGGTGCATTCAAGAAAACCCTTCAGTTAGACCCGCAATGAGGAAAGTTGTGCAAATGCTTGAAGGAGTTGTCGAAGTTCATGTTCCACCATGCCCATATCCTGCATATTCTATAACCAATTGATCAAACCAAATTTCGTTACAATGTAAAGTCGCTGGTAGTTTGAATTTAGTAATGGCCATGTACCTTACCGTCGGCTCTTGCAAGTGGCGACATAAAATAATTTGGGTTGTTCTTTTAAATTTATTTTCAGAGAATTTTTTTAAGCAATTTATTAGTAAAATTTGTTTGAACGGGAAGTTCTAGAGAACAGAGTTGTGAGGACAAAAAATAAAAATGGACATAAAAAAGGAGAAAGAATTGACTTAATAAATAGCTGCAATTTATTGTTTACAATTGTCGAATACGTTATGAAGACAATGTATCACAAAAATATCCATCTGCAATGTAACATTAAAGAATATATTTTGTTTAAGTTGCAATTTAGTTCCTTTAGTCCTATACTAAGTTAATCTCATAGATGATGATTTAGAATTCCAGTTTATGAATTTGACAAAATCACTTAGATTATTAATTTTAGATATTTCATCTTCTAATGGACTTGTAGTGGTGGTGGTGGAAATCCGAGAACATTTTTGGATATGTTGCCAAAGGTGTCATGAGCAGCCGATGCAATTTTCTACTTCAAGACTGCAGCTCAGAAACCTTGTGGGAGACTTTCAAGAATAGTACAGATACCATTTTGCCTTCTCGGATACTTGAGAGAGGAGGGACACTTTCATCTCGTCGATCGGAGACTAATTTCATGAGATGGAGATTCCAAGAACGCTTTACTAGTAAATTCATATAAATGTATCAAAATTCTTAATTCGAAGTTGGAACTTCTGTGTTTTGCTTTCTTCATGAGCAAGTTTCTTCTATTTGATGCTTGATCTAATTTTAAGGTAAAAAATGTCATCAAACTTTTTCAAAAGGGGAAAATATTGTATAATCGTGATCTTCCATGTGATATGCACGGGAGGTTGTGGATGTCGAGGACCCGTATTATGAAGACTCCGGTAATGAGGAGGCTTACTTGCCACAGAATGGAGTTAACCCCACTAGAAATGAGGCTAGATCTCATGATGATGAAGCGGGACAAGGGCACTAGAAGAGCGACGTGACAGTTTTTTTTTCCAAGTGCTCCGCTTTGCCCATATCCTGCATATTCTATAACCAATTTTGATCAAATCAAATTTGGTTACAATGTAAACTAATTGGTAGTTTGAAGTTAGTAATGGCTGTATACCTTACTGTTGGCTCTTGGAAGTGGCTACACTAAAATAATTCCGGGTGTTCTTTCAAGTCTATTTTCACAGAATTTGTTTAAGCAGATTATTAGTAAAATTTGTTTGAAGGGGAAGTTCTAGAGAAAAGAGTTGTGAGGACAAAAAACTAAAAATGGACATAAAAAAGGAGAAAGAATCGACTTAATCAAAGGCTGCAAATCATTGTTTATAAGTGTTAAATACGTTATGAAGACAGTGTTTGGTTTTGTTTTTGAAACATTTTTTCTCATTTCCAAAAAAGCAAAAATGTTTTCAAATGGTTGTTTGGTTAAATTTTTGGGCCAACCAAAAACAAAAATTTGCAATATATATATATATATATATATTAAATGGAAGAAAGAAATTTTCATAAATGTGATATTAAAAAATTACTTATATAAATGCTATATATATTTATTTATGACATAATTTAACATATAATATGAATGATAATATAATATAAATTTTTTAAATGTAACATAAATAAATACAATTTTTACAAGTATGGCATAACATGTAATATTCTAAAATTCCAAATTTTTTCTCTTCCTCCCATAGCTCCTTAGCAGGTCGTCGGCGTCGAACTGTCCCACCCCCTCAACTAGCACTAATGCCCCAAGCCCACCCGTGAATCTCCGTCGATCGCCATCGTTGCCGGTGTCAAGCAGGTTGTCGGCGTTGCAGCATCTCACCAGCGTCATAACCTCACCCAAGTCCACTGGTGTTGCAGCCAAAGAGGAAGAGGAAGACTTCTGTCACCACAATTTTAGTGTTTTTAAAATTAAATTTGGTTTTGTTTTAATTAAATTTGGTTTTGTTTTACAGTAATAATTTTTTTTATTAAAGAAAGATTTTATGTTAGAAAACATACCAAATGTTGTCCATTTCTCTTCAATGGGAGTAAGAATCGGGGACATAAAAACTCATTTGGAAATACAAATAGTCAAGTCAACCCTATTGCTTTTAATTTTATTTTTATGACTTGGTCAAGTTGGACTTCTTCTCTAGCTTACCCTGCGCTTTCCTGACCGCCGTCAATGCTGTAACCAACATACTAACGAACAATTTGTAATGTGCATGAAAATTGGAATACGACACAATAATTTCAATAATAAAAGTCTGAGTCTCGGGTACTAAAGTCTTCCAACGAGAAACAAAATTATTTCACGCATTTGAAGTTCTAGAGTCACTATTATTGACTGGTCCCTGGTTTGTCTAAAGTCTTATAAGTGAAGCAGGAAAAAAAAAAAAAAAACAGAAAACAAAACAAAACATAATCCAGTTCTATCTTGTTCAAGTTATGGCTTTGTCTAGTCCTCAAGATCATTGTTAAGAAAATAATATGACAAAAATAGAAAACAAAAACACACAAAGATTTACATAAAAATTCAAGATGGAAAAAAACACAGACAGAAGAGAAGAAAATCACGAAACTCAAAAAAAGATTATAAGATGGAGACAATTAGGAGGTTAAAACGATAATATCAAACCCTAACGCAATATATATATATATATAGGCGAAGACAAAACCTTATAGGCCCAAAACATAAACTAAACGACAAGATCCGTACCTCTATCTTTGTTAATATCTTTTTAGCTGCTGCTGTTTGCACAGGATTTTACTTCATTTAGCATTAGGAATTGTGAAATTGCTGTTTGGAAGGAACGAACTGAAATTGCATTAGGAATTGTGAAAGGTCTCTTGTATTTGCACGAAGATTGCAGCAGTCAGATAATCCATTGCCACATAAAGCCTCAGAACATACTTCTTGACGATTATTACAACGCCAAAATATTAGAATTTGGGTTGGCAAAACTGTTGATGATGAACCAGAGCCAGACTCACACAGCCATAAGAGGAACTAGCAACATGTATGGTTTAGGAACATGCCTATCACAACAAAGTTGATGTTTACAGCTTTGGAGTCGTATTTCTAGAGATCATTTACCGGCGTAGAATTATGGATTTGGAGGCACATGATGATAGGAAAAAGATCTTGACAGATTGTGCCTATGATTGTTTCACAGAAGGAGCCTTAAATGTTCTGGTTGATTGGGAAGTTGAGGCATTGGATGACATAAAGAAGCTGGAGACTTATGTGATGGTGTCTATGTGGTGCATTCGAGAAAACCCTTCTGTAAGACCCACAATGAGGAAAGTTGTGCAAATGCTTGAAGGAGTTGTTGAAGTTCATGTTCCACCATGCCCATACCCTGCATATTCTATAACCAATTGATCAAACGTAATTTCTTATGTTTCTAGTTAGCTATGTATCTGCTGTTGGCTCTTGGTGGTGGCTATATAAAATACTTTGGGATTGTTCATTTGAATATTTTTCAATGGATTTGTTTAAGAAATTTGTTAGTAAGTTATGTTTGAGCCTGAGTTTTGAGAAATTTATTATGTAGTCCAATACTTTATGAAGATTTAATATGTCATAGAAATCTCCACCTGCAAGGTAACATTAAGGAATATATTCCATTATGTAACCTCGTTAAAAAAAATTTTACAAAATCACTTTGAAAAAGTTGATTAATTATTGATACCTTATCTTCTAAGGGACTTCTTGTTGTTGTTGGTGATGGCAAAATAAAATAAAATAATCTGTTGGCCCTTAATTGGTCCGTCCTGCTGAATAACATAGTAGCGGACTTATGTGCTTCTTTCTATAATTTTGGCTCGCAGTTGTATATTTTGGAGGAAGGTTACACTAACACAATACAGATCTATGGAATGTCTCGGAGGACACAGAATAAGAAGAGAATTGACTTACTTATAAATTCCAAATTCTTTGCAGGTAACTTTGTTTCATTCAACTCTTTCTGATGCCTTATTCTACAATGAGAAAACTCCAAAAATCAAATTGAATCGTAAAAACACTTATCACGAATATATAAATAATGTAAAACATATTTGTACGAATTCTTGTACGGTGTGGACCTCCACCAATAAATCTATGTTATTTTACTATTGGATTTGGTCAAATTCACTTTTTGTAAATCTGATGGTTAAAACAACACACTCCGACCAATAAGTTACTTTTTCAATATCCACTGTAATAGAAATTCCCTCATCATGAGCTGTTTGTTGGGTTACAGTGCATGATATTAACATGGCTATTAAGCAATATCAGCCATCAATTGCTTTCCCTGCGTGTTTGATAAGCCAATATGCGTGTTTAATCAGGGGAAAAAAAGAGAAAGAAAAAAAAAAAAGAAAGCAAACAATGACTTCTTTGTCGTCCATTGCCTTTTTTTTTTCCCTCTCTCTCCTTTTTTTTAAGATCTTGTCCATAGAATTTTGCAGTGTCCATTTTCCAATTCCTAACTTATACCACCTTCAAAGTCTTTTTTTTCAATCTTCTGGCATATGCACATAACCCATAAATTACGTCCCATTAATAGAGTGTCCAAATTTTCAACACAAGACCACCGTAACTTGACCGATACATTTTTACTGAAATTGCAAAGTAAATCTCAAATATACGTTACAAAATTGGACTTTCAGGAAATTGGAAGGAAGCAATGCTCCACTAACACTAAAGGAATTTTTATGGTAGCAACCGTGCTCTTGCACTATCGGAGAACTTGTTGTTTTGGTCATTTAATTAATTTTTCATCGATCTTGAATCTATGATTAAGAGCAGTTTTGTGTCATGCGCTATAAAATTTTATATGGACATATATAGATTAAGCCGCTAAAATAGTATTTGAAAGGTTAGGATAACAGTTCCTATCAGAGAAGGCTCCTAAGTCTACGTACTTTGTCAGTGTTTTCTACAACTCTTGTACTATAAATTTTGCTCTCTCCTTCCTCAAAATCTCATCATTCTTACAATGGCATAGATGTTCCCTAAGACTAGTACTTTGTCAGTCTCTTCTACAACTTATATACTATAAATTTTGCTCTCTCCATTCTCAAAATCTCGTCTTTCTTATTATGGCTTTCCTTGTTACTAGATTCTTCTTCTTTCTTCTGTTATTTCCTTTTTTTGTTGTCATTGCTCAAAACAATGGCACAATAAGAGTGAATGGTTCTCTCATTGCAGGGGATGATAATGCCTTGTGGCTATCTCCTTCCGAAGATTTTGCCTTTGGGTTTCAGCCACTTGGCAATGATCATTTCTTACTTGCCATTTGGTACTACAAACTACAACAAGATCACATAGTTTGGTATGCAAATGAAGATAACCCTGCACCAAGACGGTCCAAACTAGAGCTAACTCCGGGCAATGGTCTCGTCCTTACAAACCCCCAAGGCGATAAAGAGCTATGGAGATCGGACGTCATCCCAACCACTGCTCAAGTAGCCTATGGTGTGATGAATGATACGGGCAACTTTGTGCTTGTTTCTCAAAATTATGAAACTGTATGGGAGAGCTTCAAAAATCCCAAGGACACATTGTTGCCTACTCAAATAATAGGCGTCAACGGTCAGCTTTCTTCTCGAAAAAGGCCTAACGACTTTTCGACAGGGAAATTTCAATTTTGCATGCAATCCGACGGCAACACAGTGCTCAAAACCATAAATTTGCCCACCAAAGAAGCTTACGATGCGTACTATGCTACTGGCACCCGCTGTGGATTAAATTCTGGTCATCAAGTAGTATACGACAAGTCAGGCTACTTGTACATACTAACGAAAGGTGGGGGAAAGTTTAATATTACATCACCAAGAGATGTTAGGACTTTCCCAGCTTCAGACTATTATCACAAAGCAACTCTCAATTTCGATGGAGTCTTGACAGTGAGTTGTCATTTGAAAAGCTCCTCCTTGGCAAATGCAACATGGATCCAAATAAAGGCCATACCAGAAAACATTTGTGTTGCAGGTCATGGAGATCTGGGCTCCGGACCATGTGGGTATAACAGTATCTGCACGCTTAAAGAGAACCAAAGACCATCTTGTAAATGCCCAATTGGGTATTCTATCCTCGATCCAACCGATGAGTACAGCGGCTGCAAACCGGAGTTCTTACCATTATGTGATGGTACTTCTTCTGGAGATTATGTGGAGTTGCAACCACTGGAAAACACTTTTTGGCCGACTTCTAGTTATGAGCTCTTTAAGCCTTACAATGTTGAGGACTGCAAAAGGTCTTGCTTGCTTGATTGTCTTTGTGCTGCAGTCACCTACAATTTTGAAGAAGAGAGCTGTTGGAAGAAGAAGCTGCCGCTTTCGAACGGACGAGAGGACCATAAAGTCAGAACCACAGCTTTCTTTAAATTGAGTAATGTTTCCACAAAGGTGAGGCCGCCTGATAAAATAATTTTGAAGAAAAAAGGGCAGAATAATGTGTTGTTAATTGTAATATCTGCACTCTTGGGTAGTTCTGTGTTTGTCAATTTCATACTGGTGAGTGCAATCTGCTTGGATTTCTTCTTCTTCTATAGGAAGAAGCACCTCATCACAATCTCTCCAAATAAGAGTCTTGTTAAGAGCAACTTGCGTCATTTTACTTGCGAAGAACTCACAAAAGCGACGAATAACTTCCGAGAAGAGCTGGGAAGGGGGTCTTGTGGCATAGTCTACAAAGGAGAAATTGATCAATTGGGTCTTGTCGCTGTAAAGATATTAGACAGAATGTTTCAAGACACTGACAAAGAATTCCAAGTTGAAGTGAACGTAATTGGTCACACTCATCATAAGAATCTCGTGGGACTAATTGGGTATTGCGACCAAAGGAAACACAGGTTGCTCGTGTATGAATTCATGCGGAACGGCACATTGGCAAGCTTCCTCTTTGGAAGTCTCAGGCCAAATTGGCATCAAAGGGTTGACATAGCGGTTGGAACAGCCAGAGGTCTTGTTTACTTGCATGAAGAATGCTGCACCCAAATAATCCACTGCGACATCAAGCCTCAGAACATTCTACTCGATGAGTACCACAATGCTCGAATTTCCGACTTTGGATTGGCAAAGCTTCTAGCGATCAATCAAAGCCATACCAAAACCAACATTAGAGGAACAAAAGGGTATGTTGCTCCCGATTGGTTTCGATCGGCGCCTATCTCTGCAAAGGTTGATGTGTATAGTTTTGGCGTGGTGTTACTCGAGATAATTTGCTGTCGAAGACATGTATTTGATATGAATGACGGGGAGAGAGATCACAAGTTGATCTTAATCGATTGGGCTTATGACTATTATGTAGATGGAAGATTAGATGCATTGGTTGAGAACGATGTGGAGGCCATGAATCAGATAAACATGGTGGAGAGGTTTGTGATGGTTGCATTTTGGTGCCTCCAAGAAGACCCTTCTCAGAGACCCTCCATGAAAAAAGTCATGTTGATGCTTGAAGGAATCATTCAAGTGTCTGCTCCCCCAGGTCCTTGCTCGTCTAGTTTTTGATCAACCAAACTCTGCAACTTTCACTATGTAGAACAAGTACGCAAGCAATTTTCCTTGTTTCCGACCTTTTTTATCTGTTCTTTTCTATCTGTTAATTTTCATGAATTCAAATTCCATATTAGTTTTATCAAGTTCAATTATTTAGTGCAAAGCCAATACTCAATACATAAAAATCTCAAACTGTCACATAATCATTAAGGCTGCGTTTGGTAATAGGAAAAGAAATGCATTTAAACTAGGTGTGGAGAGGAAATAAAACAGGAATTTGCAAAGACCAAAAATCTTCTCTCAAGAACATTATTAATCAAGAAAAATTAACAAAGATTTTTACAGCTTCATCAAGTAAATTACCAAAGAAATTTTACACCATTAAAACCTCACCATGGATCACATTCTTTGATCGCCAAAAAAAAAAAACACACAAGAATCTTTCATATATATATATATATATATATATATTTCCTTATAATCGACTTTTAGCTGTTTTAATCTAACTAACTATTCCACTAATCAGAACATGCCTGCTAGTTACTCCTAATCCTAGCAACTTTTTGAACTCATGATCATCCAATTTTAGCTTTCCACATCTGACTCTTGTAACTTCAACAACTACTTCTTTAAAGAAGCTCCTGCATGCCACAGTATTTTGGTTCTAACTAAATGTCGTCCACAGACTTTTGCAGTGTCCATTTTTCAATTCCTAACTTATACCACCTTCAAGGTCTTTCTTTCTATCTTCTGAGATATGCACATAACCCTTAATTACGTCCCATGAAAGAGGGTGTCAAAATTTTCAACACAAAACCACCGAAAGTTGATTAACACACTATTATTCAAAAATGCAATACAAGCCAAATTGTGGAGAGAAGTACAGAAGTCTATATCTGTTATTTAACAGGATAAGCCAATTTCTATATATGTGTATATATATAATCAAGGGCCAGCAGATTGTTTTATATTGGCATCACTAGTAGCTACAAGTCCCTTCGAAGAAAAAATATCCATAATAATTAATCATCTTATTCCAAGTGATTTTGTCAAGTTCATAACGGGAAATCTAAATCATCATCTATGAGACTACAAGTAAAGGAGTTAATGATATAGTTAAACGAATATATCTATAAGATTACCTAACTGCTGGAGATTTTATGATATATTAAGGCTTCATAAAGTATTAGACAACATGATAATATGACAATGATTAGCGGCTCCTGATTAAGTCAATTCTCTCTCTTTTTTTATGTCCATTTTTATTTTTTTTCCCCACAGTTCTGTACTCTAGAACCACCCATTCAAAAACATATTATAATTGAAATCCTTAAACAAATCCATAAAAATACACTCAAAAGAAAAACCCCAAAATAGCTTTATATAGCCACTTCCAAGAGCCAACAATAAGGCACATGGCCAGTTACTGAACACAAACTACCAATTACTTTACATGCTAAAGAAACTTGGTTTGATCAATTGATTATAGAATATGCAGGATATGGGCAAGGTGAAGCATGCACTTCAACAACTCCTTCAAGCATTTTCCAATTCCTAATTGTACCACCTTCGTAGTCTTTCTTTCAATCTTCTGAGATGTAAATAACACATTAGTTACGTCCCATTAATAGGTTGTTCCAAATTTTCAACACAAGACCACCGGAACTTGATTACTGCATTTTTATTCAAATTTCAAAGTCGATCTCAAATACATGTTATTATATTGGTTGTCAGAGTATGATGACCCGAATTCAATTTGACCCAACCCGAAAAGCTAGTGATGCGACAATTGTGATGAAAGAACAAATGTAGGATTTTTTATGAGATCTGTGGAGGCAGCAGAGAGATCAGACCTTTGTATTTTGGGCTGTTTAGTTTATGTTTTGGGTCCATAGGGTTTTGTTTTTGTCTATATATATATATATATATATATATGATGTATTGCGTTAGGGTTTGGCATTATCGTTTTAGCCTCCCTAATCGCCTCCATCTTGTAATCTTTTTGAGTTTAGTGATTTTCCTCTACCTGTGGTTTTTTCCATCTTGGGTTTCCATATAAATCTTTATGTTTTTTGTTTTTTGATTTTATCGCATTATTTTCGTAACAATGACCCTAATCTCTAAATAACCAACAATAACTTGTAACGCTTTCATTTTCATCAAACAGATCCTAGGGCCTGTTTGGCCGGTAATTTAATTTTAAAAAAAAATTGTTCTCTAAAAAACCACCGATTCTACTTCGGAAAGTTTATGAACTATTTTCGATTGTTGAGTGCAATAACTAGTTTTGGTATAGCTCTTCTCCATATGCTTATCCTAATGTTTCGAACGCGCTAGTAATTCCAAGTGAACAATTTTTGTTCTCGTTTATGACCACTCAAATTTTGATGTGAGAAATTAGAGATATGGCCATACATGCCCTAACTTCTCCAATTTTATTTCCACAGCCGAACACGAAATGCAGAAGCCAATTGTCAAAGTTGTTACGTACTCTTCAAGATACCTACATACAGAGACTTGACTTACTTTTATTTTAGGAAAAATAAATAAAATTGGATCGTTGCTTGACTTTTAAAAGAGAAAAAGACAGTAAGCAAAAAGCTTTTCCAATATATTCTTATGTTTTACGGTGTTTGACGGGTCTAAACTTGTATGTTACAATGTAAGCAGTGTAAAATTTTCCAATCAATTGAAACCAATGAACACGTTGTTGGTACAAAATCAAATTAATGCAAGTGTCCCCCCATGAATTTATTAATCTATACGTTGACTTGTCCATAGTAACAATGACAAAAGCAACAAGTAATTCCCAGAAACAACTTTTAAAGAAAATCTAAAAAAAAATAAAGCTTTTAGGTTGATTCTCTTAGGTATATTAAATGTTATACATACTAAACAAAAAAATCAAGCAAACCTCAAAATCCCTCCAAACCCCTAAACATTTAGTAAAATATTATTCATATTTAGCATAGTGCAGACTGATTTCTTGTGGAACCCAAAGGCCAAAGCCATATGAGCAGAGTCATAACTAGTACTAGCTACTTCCTGCAGTAAGTTATTCTAATATACCATCTATCAATTTCACCCCATTTTGTACCATGGCTTTTACACCACCATATTATGTTCTCTGCTTCTTGATTCCTTTTCTGATGTTACCATGCTTTTCCACTGCCCAAACTCGAGCAAATAGAACATTGGGCTCATCCCTTAAAGCAGCTAACGATAACTCATCCTGGGAATCGCCATCCAGCTATTTCGCTTTCGGTTTCCAGAAAATGGGTAAAGATGTGAGGGTTGTTTCTAACATTTATAACGACCCATAACAATAAAACAAAATCGAATATAGGATCATGAATTACCTCCTGCCATTGCCCTTTTTCTGTGGACTTGGGCCGATGCCGGAATTTGTAACGTTGTTTTGCGTTTCTGAGCACTCACAAACATTCCTTGATGGTGTAATAAAATTTTCTTAATTGTTTGTATCTTCAAGGACCCAAAACCATATTCACTCTTATAACCGTGACCATCACACGGTTTTAAATAGTTGAGGACGGTTAATTACCGGAATAACCGCTCGGCGGTTGACTTTCATTTCGAACGCTCCACGTGGGCCAATTAGGTTCCAACATTCTCCTACTTGGCCCATACATCCCATCAACCATTACAATAAGAAACAAAATACATGAATCATGGTGATAAGTCCTCTAAATGACGAGTATTATCTTCCATGTATTACAATATATCTTATCTCTTAAGATTTGCCCATGCAACTTAATGAATAAAGCCTATGTTTATTCTATGTCCAAACTTCAGTGACATTTTTCAGAAATAAATTTGTGCACTTAACTGAAGACGAAATGAGAAAATATCATAAATATAGAGTTTCATTATAAAGGTACAACAAATTATATAAGGGAACCAAGTCACATTATGTCTACATGATCCCTAAGTTTTGCTGGTGGCATGCCTTTAGTCAAGGAATCAGCAATCATCAATTCAATGCTCATGTGCTCAAGGACCACTGCTTTATCCTTAATACTCTCCCTTATGGCTAGATACTTAATGTCGATGTGCTTGCTTCGACTATCGCTCTTGTTGTTTTTAGCCATAAAAATAGCAGCTGAATTGTCACAAAATATAATCAATGGCCTAGAGATAGAATCCACAATCCTAAGCCCAGAAACAAAACTCTTGATCCATACATTATGCGAGGTAGCCTTAAAACAAGATACGAACTTGGCTTCCATAGTGGAAGTAGCAGTCAAAGTTTGCTTGGCGCTCCTCCATGAGACAGCTCCACCAGCTAGCATGAAAATGTATCCAAAAATTGATTTTCGTGAATCAATGCAGCCAGTAAAGTTAGAGTTAGGGTAGCTAATGACTTCCAAATTACCAGTCCGTCTATACATAAGCATATAGTCCTTGGTTCCTTACAGGTACGTCATCACTTTCTTTGCAGCCTTCTAGTGGTCTGATCCTAGATTACTTTGATATCTGTCCAACATTCCTACAGTGAATGCAATGTCAGGTCTTGTGCAAACCTGAGCATACATAAGACTTCCAACAGCTAAAGCATATGGAATGTTGCGTATCTGTTCTCCTTTAAGGTTATTTTTTGACACTGATTTAAATTGAATTTGTCACCCTTCACAATGGGAGCTATACTGGGTGAACAATTTTTCATCCGAAATCTCTCTAAAACTTTGTTGATATAGGTCTCTTGAAATAGACCCAAAATGCCTTTATATCTATCTCTATGTATCTTAATGCCTATAACGAAGGATGCATCGCCCAAATCCTTCATGTCAAAGTTTTTAGAGAGAAATTGTTTCCCCTCATGTAGCATACCTTGTCATTGGTTGCAAGTAGAATGTCATCCACATATAGGACCAGGAAATAAATTTTATTCCCACTGACCTTCTGGTATATGCATTGATCCATGATGTTCTCTACAAATCTAAATGAAGAGATCATGTCATAGAATTTTAAATACCACTGAGGGGAGGCTTGTTTTAACCCATATATGGATTTCTTAAGTTTATACACCAATTGCTCACCATTACTAGAAGAGAATCCTTCTGGTTACTTTATATAAACCTCTTCCTCTAGTTCACCATAGAAAAATGCCCTTTTTACATCCATTTGTTGCAACTCTAAGTCAAAATGAGCAACGAATGCCAAGATGATGCAGAGAGAATCTTTCTTAGATACAGGAGAAAAGGTCTCATTGTAGTCGATTCCTTCCTTCTGAGTGAACCATTTGGCGATGAGTCTTGCTTTATATCTTTCGATGTTGCCCAATGAGTCTTTCTTTGTCTTATAGACCCGTTTACATCCTATGGCGTTTGCACCATCAGACAACTCGATAAGATCCTAGACTCCATTAGCTGCCATAGAATCCATCTCATCCTTCATAGCATTGTGCCAAACTTTTGATTCTTGGCAACTCATGGCTTGTGAAAATATTTCAGGATCATTTTTGGCTCTAATATTGTAGTCTGATTCTTGCAGATACACAACATAATCACTAGAAATTGCCAATTTCATCTCTCTAGTAGATCTTCTTAATGTTGACTCAACATTTTCTTGGGGAATCTATTGTTCAACTTGTTGCTCAACTGTTTCTGGTGGTTCTTGAGTAATTTGACCTTCTAGATTATTATCAGTAGTTTGCGAAACTTCAACAATCAGTTGCACAACACTCGGTTGAACTATAGGAGTGTTATAAACAATAATAAACCTATCACTTGATGTAGATGGTTGAGCTTTAGTATGATCTCTTTCAGGAACTAAGTTCTGAAATTGATCGCTCTCACTAATCAAGTCATTCTTAAGAAACTTGGCATTCCTTGACTCTACAAATCTAGTGCTGTGAGTTGGATAGTAGAATCTATATCCTTTGGACCTTTTGGCATATCCAACAAAATACCCACTAATGGTCCTCAGATCTAGCTTCTTCTCTTATGGGTGGTACGCTCTTACTTCAGACGGACATCCCCAACGCGTACATGTCGCAAACTCGATTTCCAACCTTTCCATAACTTAAATAGTGTCTTTGGGACAGCCTTGGTTAGAACTCAGTTTAATATATACACAGCCGTCTTAAGAGCTTCAGTCCATAAGGACTTAGGAAGATTGAAGTTATTCTGCATACTCCTAACCATATCCATTAACATTTGGTTTCTTCTCTCTACCACACCATTCTAACTTGGGGAACCGGGCATTGCTGTATTTGGGCAACTTTCCCATGCTCTTGAAGAAACTTCACAAATGGACCTTGAGCTTATCCATCCTTAGTGTATCTACTATAATATTCTCCACCTCTATCTATTCTCACGATCTTAATTTGGTTTTTGCATTGTTTCTCTACTTCAGCCTTGAAAACTTTAAAGGCGTCCAATGCTTCGTCCTTTGTATAAAGCAAGTAGAGATACATGTATCGTGAGTAATCATCTATGAAAGAGATAAAGTATTTCAGACCATATGAGTCCATGTTTGGACTACAAATATCTGAATGTATGATCTCTAATATTGTCGAACTCTTCTTGGCACCTTTCTTAGACTTGTTGGTTAGCTTTCCTTTAATGCAACCCACACAAGCCTCGAAGTCAGTAAAATCCAAAGTACTGAGTACTCCATCATTTACTAACCTTTTGATTCTCTTAATGGAGATATGTCTTAATCTCTGATACCACAACATAAAGGAATCGTCATTTATAACATAACGCTTAATGCTAGATTGAACATGCATAGCAGTATAAGATGGTTCATTTTGTAAATTAATTGAGAAAAGACCATCAGACAAGATACCATTTCTAACAAGATTATATTTATAAAATAAACTGAAGGAATTTTCTAAAAAAGTAAAAGAATATCCTAAAGGTACAAGTCTTAATATAGAAATTAAGTTTCTAGAAAAGTTTGGAACATAAAATGTCTTATCCAATTCTAAAGTAAAACCACTGCTTAAAACTAAGGTGCATGTTCCAATAGCTTCTATTATGTGAACGCATCTTGTTTCCCGAAGAGATGCTTAGCTTACTTCCTATTGGCTTCCTTAGGTTTCACATACCCTGCAAGGTCTTCACAATATGGATTGTATCCAGAATCAATCCACCATGTGTTATAAACAACATCAACCATATTAGATTCATAACAAACAAATGAAACTGGATTACCTTTCTTCTCAAACCAACTTTGAAATTTGTCACAATCCTTATTCATGTGTCCCTTCTTTTTATAGAAGAAACACTTGGATTCCCTCTTAATGACAGCTTTGGAAGGTGTTTTACCTTTCCCCTTATCTCTAGCTTAATTCTGGTCTTGATTATGATTCTTTCCCTTAGTCGTTGTCAGTGTAGTTTCACCCATTTCCATTATTAGCCACCCATCTTCTTGCGTACACATGGTCAGCAATTCATTGATTGACTATTTGTCTTTATATGTGTTGTAAGAAATTTTAAAGGGCCCATATGGCTTTAAAAGGGTGTTCAAAATGTAGTGCACCAAAAAAGACTCAGATATATCTACCTCAAGATTCTTAAGTTGAGCCGCTATGTCCCTTATCTCTATGATATGTTCACGCACACCTCTCACACTAGTGAGCCTCAAGGACAAGAACCTCATGATTAGGGTGCTAGCAAGTGCCTTATTTGAAGTTTTAAACTGCTCATCAATAGCTTTTAGTAATGCTCGGACCTTGTCATACTGTTTAACGGAACCACGCATGCCAGCAGAGATCTTGGTCTTTATGAACATGACACAAGGCGATTAGATCGCTCCCAACATTCATAAAGAGCAATCTCATACTGAGTGCTGGTTTCAGTGTTACGGGCTCGTCTTTCCATATGGCATAATCATTGTCCATTCACCCCAAGTGAAGGAGAATTTTCTCCTTCTAGACCTTATAGTTATCCCCTTTTAGTTCAGGGATATCACGTTGAACATTAGAGAAATTCACAAGTTGTATGACTGTATAATTAACTAACACACTTATGATCTAAAATATTGAGACTAACAGATATAGTTCATGTTTTACCTATTAGACATGTATGCCTTAAGGAGTAAAAATGTAATATATTTTTGGAGACATTTTTATCAATAAAGAATATATTTATTTATTCATTTATATACCAAATCTTGTCTTCTTTACGTTCATATTTGTTGAATGTATGTTAAGCAAATAATAGTCTAAGACTATCGATCTAAACCTTAAGAATTGGGCATATGATGAATAGATTATGCGAAAGACACGATTCTTAAGGTGACGGTCTAAAACATAAGATCCGCAATTGAGGGAATAAAGTTGGGCGCTTTATTCATGCAAAGATTGTTATGTTGTCTATATCCCTTTTGGGAGATGGTTTGTCTTGACCATTGGAGGTGGACTCCGTGAATAGAAACATTGACACATTGTTATAGGTGACAATGTGTTAGATCGGGACTAAAGTGAATTGATTTGGATTAATAATTCTGTCTCGACAAATCGATTCACTTTAGACAATCATTTGTGTTGTATCTTAATCCTAAGATGATAATGGGCCCGTTGTCTTGATTTATGTCTTTTAATGTACTAAAGGATGACACCCACATCTTAATAGTGGTATAGATGCCGGTACGTTGGAGGCATGACTCTTGATAGTGTAAACCTATTATTCATAGATATGGAATCCATAGCTCCCCTTTAGGAGTTATGATATCCTCTTATATGTGTTATCCTGTAATTAGAAAACTAGAGCGCTCAACTATTTGGATACATAGGTGTAACCAAATAGTATACTGTATTTAGATGGTAAGTTTTCTGATGGTGAGATAATGGAATGTAAGATAAAAATAATCAAGAAGGTAAGACAGAACTTGTCTTTAAGCCGGTTATGGATAATCGTAAGGGGATATGATACACTATGATATGTCATGGAGACTTAGCTATACCAGCTTCGTAATTCTATGTAGTTCGAGAGTGCAGCTTCAAGCTTTTAGTGGAGTAGCGTTAGAGTTGATAATTGTGAAATGTATATCTAGGATGTTGGGTTTTGTAATTATCAAGAGCTTAAACTATATAGGTCCATTTGGTCTCCTTTGCTAGCTCACAAAATCCTGTAACGATACGGTGTGCTTTTCCAATTATTGGTGACATATGTCAGATTTATCAGATTGATTAAAATTTTTAAGAATTAGATAATTCATGTCTGTTTATCGGTTGAATTAATTTTGTGATAAAATTATTTCAAGATAAACTTGTTGAATTATTGGGATCGGATAATTCTTGTCTGTTTATCGGTTGATTTAATTTTGGATAAATTAGATCAAGATAAATTTGTAGAATTATTGGGAATTGATTTATTTTCTTAGAGATTATCTAGATAAAGTTGTTTTGATCAGATAACTTCTCTATTGGGTTATTTGAATTAAAACTGAGACTTTATCCTATAGAATCTCGGGTGAAAAATAAAAAAATTTATGGAGATTTTAATCGATAGTTCGGCCTGCCGATCCACGTGTTCAGCCTGTCGATGGGGCCTGTTTGGCCTGCCAATCAAGATGTTCACCCTGTCGATAAGCGAAGGATAAGATTACGCGTTTCCATGCGAATCTTATCAGATATTGATCCGAATTTGATTCTGTTTCGAGTTTTTGAGACCTAATCTGATAAGGACTGACCCTAGGCCCAACCTCTATATAAAAGGAGTAAGTCTTAAGAGTTACTCAGATCAATTGAGAGATTAAGAGTGATACTCTACTAGTGAGAATCTAAAACTCCCTGAGAGCTTTTGTTTACAAATCATGAACGCTTGCTTTGGGTTCTCTCGATTGGTTGGAAGGAGAGTCACCTGGTGGAAGAGCTATTCGTGTGAGCCCACACTCACTCTGGTCGTGGATAGAGAATAACAAAGAAGACCAGTTGGTTAAGGCTCTTCTGGAACGTTACTTCTCTTCACGCTTTACGAGGGTTCTTTGGCATACAAAGATTAGTAAGATCTGGTTAATTTATGCATATAGCATGTCAAACTTGTGTTTTGAAAAATACTCTGATGTAAAATTTTTAAAAATTCCACTGCGTATTCTTTTTTCAACAATTGGTATCAGAGCCATGGTTTTTACATAAATTTATGAGTTTGTGATCATGTTATTTGTATAAATTTTGTGATTTTAATCTCTCCTATGCTTGAATTAAATTTTATAGAGAGTTGACACTCTAGGTTTCTATATAATTATATGTTGTCATGGATTATATGGTGAATGTTTATTAATTAATCATGGATTGATTAAATTATTATTTAATTATTAATTAATTAATTAATTAATTAATTAATACCGGTTATGGTTCTTTAGATGTTAGAATATGTATCTAGGTTTTTCATGTAATTAGATGGTAGACTATCATTTCCGTCTAGGAATTATTGTTTAATTTTAAATTTGTAAGAATTTTGTAATTAAATAATTATTTGGAGAAGACGGATCTAAAAGATGGATGATAGCGCACACAGGTATTTCCTGAGTCTCTAATTTTTGTTTTTGAATTGTTGAAAATAAAATTGATGAATTGCATTAAAAATTGTATTTTTTAGAATGGGAGATTTCAGCTCGGTCGACATGCCAAACATCCGATGGTCACAGATCGACAAGCCGGACGTGTGGTTCGGTAGGCCGTCAGTGAGGCAGAAATTAGGTGGCTCTGGCAGCAAGCCGAACCTGCATGACCGGCAGGCCGATCATCTAGATCGGCCTGCCGACCGAGAGCTGAAAAATTTCTAGAAAATGTACAGTTTTAATTTTATTTTTGAGACAATTCTGAGAAACATTAAATTTGGATATGACCGAAAATATGAAGTATTCGATTCATACGGGATTGAAGACTGGAAGATGGGAATTACATGAAGAAGGATACAGCTTGAAGATTCAATGATGAAGAATCGATAATATGACTCGATTATTCTCTTGTAATATTAGTTTTCTATTTTCTAGGGTGAAGCCATAATATTACGGTTATTTATTATTTTGCTTGTAGCTTTGCTTAATTGCTTTGCTTGTCTGCATTATAATATGATTTGCCATGTATATTGATAATATGTCATATAGAATAGGGAGTGCCGCTCATATTAAAATTGTTCATGCATATTCTTAAAATAAAACCTTGATTTTAAAAGATTGAGTGGGAGAAGGTTTTTGAAGAGGAGACCTATGGCCTCCATCGTTGGTCCATAGGTAGAACATGGTGGTCTCGACCCCTAGGAAGGGATTTTATCATGTACCAGATTTGATCTCTGAGAGGATAAGGTATTTTAGCATGATTTATGGTTTCAGACCCCTAGGTGGTGATTATAAACTATGGATAAAATATTGAAACGATGGTTATACACTCATGTTAATTTTAGTATTAACCTCCCCTAGGAGATCTGTTAATAAAATTAATGGCCAAAGAAACGATTATTAATATATGCTGAATCATGCGGGTCCTGGATGGCATATATTAATCAGGAGGGGATTCGTGTTCCTGATTGAATTTAACATGACTCCCCTAGGAGCTTGTTGAATTTTGAGTTGGGAATTATCGTTGTAAGGATGTGACATTTTCAAGGTTTTGACATATAAACACATTTGGCAATACTTATAGCACTGTTTTCAAAGGGGTTCTGACATCAGACAAGAAAAATTTGGTTGCCGTCAAGAAGTTAGACAACATGGTAAAAGAATGCAAGAAGGAATTCAAAGCGGAAGTAATTGCTGTCGACCGTACAAATCATAAGAATTTGGTGCAGCTAATGGGGTTCTGCAATGAGTGGCAACACCGACTTCTTGTATACGAATTTATGAGCAATGGAAACTTAGCAAGCTTCCTTTTTGGATCTTCAAAGCCAAGCTGGCACCAAAGAATGCAAATTGCCTTGGGCACAGCTCGGGGCTTTGCACGAAGAGTGTAGCACGCAAATCATCCATTGTGATATCAAGCCTCAAAATATCCTCCTTGATGACTCTTTTGTAGCAAGAATCTGTGACTTTGGATTGGCCAAGATCTTGAAGATGGACCAGACTAGAACTATGACTGGAATAAGAGGAACCAAAGGATATGTAGCTCCTGAATGGTTCAGAAACATGGTTGTCACAGTTAAGGTGGTTGTGTACAGCTTTGGCATTTTGCTGTTGGAGCTCATTTGCTGCAGAAGGAATTTTGAACAAGAAGTTGAGGATGAGACACAAATGGTATTGGCTTATTGGGCGTATGATTGCTACGCGGAGCAGAAATTGGATTTCTTAGTGTAGAATGACGGCGAGGCCACGGAGGACTTGAGGAAAGTAGAGAAGTATGTAATGGTTGCAATGTGGTGCATCCAGGAGGATCCATCACTGAGACCCACAATGAAGAAAGTTGTTCAGATGCTTGAAGGAACCATTGAAGTTTCAGTTCCCCCATCCCAACCTCATTAATCAGTTCCTTATAAAATCCAAATCTATATGCATGACATCTGATACTTCTCATGAACGGTAATTTAGATTATGTGTTAGTCTTAGTTTCAATGTGTAACAGTGTGATTAGAATCATATTTGAGATCTATGCATGGTTATGTACTCTCATACTCAAATGATTGAAAAAGTGAGATGAAACTATATGTTGTCCAAATACATGGCTTTATGCATCTTTCAGACCACATGATTGATTTATAATAGTTAAAAAAAAGGATAAAATATGAATGGATAAGGCAAACATGCAGATAAAAGATAGGAAAAAAGTAATAACAGAAAAAGTAGTTTAAAAATAAATTGCTTTTAGCAAATATATCTGGACTAAGTCAAGATAATCTTTTGCGAAACAAATAAAACAGGGGATGGAGCAGTAATAATATTGCTTTTATAAGTATTAATATGTTGACTCGAATAAATTATGTTTTCCTGTGAATTTCCCTAATGAGTCTATATTTGCTATCTCATTTGTATATCTATTTGGCTATTTCTTTTATTATTTATTTGACATATTATTCAAATTCAATAACCTAAACATGAAAATAGGACCTAACTGTTAAAAGTAATCAAATAATTCATTTATGTGTTAAAATAACATACCTCTTGAAGCGATTAGGTATGATAAGTTTAACTCTTTGACACTTTAGATCTTCCACGTCTAGCCTCCTGTTCCTTGAACAGGACGTGTGGGCATCTACGTTTTATGAGAATGAATCACACGTTCTTTAATTTAGGTCTTTAATTTGTACTTAATACATGAGAAATCAAGGGGTGGCTATGAAGAACACTTCTCTCTAAACTGAGAAGGAGAATTGGAATTGAAAAAAATAAAAGATCTTCCTAAACACCTATTTATAGATACATAAGAGGAGTTCTGTTCTAATTCTGATTTATTCAAAATTAAACTGAAACTTATCTCGATCTTATTTTTAATTGTTTATTTTATCTTAAAAAACGTTAAAAAAAATAGATTAAATATGCACGTGGTGCACTTAATCCATAATGGCCTTCAAGAATTGCATCCTCACAATTCAATTCTTTTTTATTTTAAAAAAACTTTTTTCTTAATTAAATAAATAGGACTTGGAGGACAAGTAAGCCTAGCATGGGGATAAAACTATGTATCACATGCCCATAGTATTGGTCCCACTTACGCTATGGTATCCAATTAAATAATCACATTATTTAATTTTCATATTGATTAATTTAAAATTAAATTGATAATTCAATCCATAAGTTCAAATAATTTACGGAGATGGCATGAGGAACTATGAACATAATTTCAAACTCCAATCAAATAGATAATTAATTAACAACTTAATTAATTTATCAATTTTTATTTTAAAGTTACTTTACTAAAAACTTGAAATTGCACTCTTGAAAATTGTAAATATAATTTATTCAAAGAATTAAATCATCCATTGATATAGTCATTGTATATAAATTGATCCTCCATAAATTCATAATTAGAGCAAGGTAAAATCCGTTAATCTCTCTAATTTCTTCTTTATCCTTGAGTGCCTTTGATTCTCTAATAAATAATAAATTCATGAACTTAATCACAAATTGAGTGCTCTTATTATTCAAGCCCCGAATCAATACTCAAGAGAATTATTTATGTGCTTCTCGTTAGAGAATGAATGGATTCCATCTTGTAATATCAACATTCCTAGCCATTTACTTCATTATGCTTCCAAAATACAAGGAATGAGATTAGATTCTAGAATCTGCACCAAGTAAATCAAAAGACATAATTTTATAAATAGGAGTTTGCTAATAGCTTAAGATTAAGATAATCTTATATATGACAATCGGTCGATGTGATTAGAACTTGCTATATTTTATAGAAATTATTAGCTGTTCATATTTCATGATGTTCCGGTCCTACATAAAATCTCATTATGCACACTATACTCATCTAATAACTTACTACACTAATGATTTGGATAAAACCGTTTCATTCTTAATGGAAATAACTTGCACTAGTAATACTCAGTTAAGATTCCATACTTTAATTGAATAATTAATTATATGTTATTGGTCATTTTAATTATCATCCTTAAATATTATCCTCTTGTATATAACACTTATATACAATATTTAAAAGCACATAGATAATTATGAAATTTTAATTATATTCATATAATATTCGAAATACATACACACAAATATAATGAATAAATTCACTTTATTTATTTATGAATATGTCCATTACAAAACATCATATGCTTTATGAGTATCTATCTTAACAGCATTATCATCAAGCCCCTCTTTCTCAACAGAGATAAATCTGGCACAAAATGGATTTAAAGTTGAACTGACCACATTTGGCCTTTTTCCCAAGGGTCCAGCAAGAAACTCGATATGGATTGCTCATGCCACCGGCCTTGGAGTTGCTTATGCAGCCCTGCTTGATACCGAAAATTTTATGCTGGCAAACAACAACTCTGCCAATCTGTGGGCGAGTTTTGGTATGCCAACAGACACGTCGTTGCCTACTTGAACTCTTGTTCAAGGAGGGAAGCTTGTTGCTCACTACTCTAAAAAAAATTATTCAAGTGGAAGATTTCATTTCATGATGCAAATGGATAGAAATCGTGTGCTTTCTTCCAGAATATTTCCCCTAGATGTTGCTAATACCAACTTCTGGAACAGCAAAACATATAACAATGGGCACCGGTTTATCTTTAACCAGTCCCGCTTTATTTATGTTGAAGCAGAGAATGGCACCACACTCAAGATATTATCTTCAAATGCTAGCTCAACAAAGGACTTCTACCACAGGGCAATTCTTGAATATGATGGTGTTTTTGTGCTTTAATTTTATCAAAAGACCAGTGTTCCAGGCTTCGGAGGTTTGGAAATGAAATGGCATCCGTCAATTGAAACCTTTATACCTCCAAATATCTACACAGGACTTTTAGAATCCATAGGAAGCGGACCTTGCAGGTACAACAGTTACTGTAACCTAGGTAATGACCAAAGACTGATTTGCCTTTGCCCAAATGGTTACATGTTCATCAATCCAAACGACATGACAAAAGGATGCATACAGATAGCCAAAGCCAAAAGTTGTAATAGAGATTCACCAGAAGCTGATAGATTTTATATTGACGCCATGGAAGACACGGACTTCCCTTACTCTGAGTATCAACATCTTCATCCAGTGACTTAAGATCAGTACAGGAAGGCTTGTTTTGGTGATTGCTTCTGTGCAGTAGGCTTTTTCAAAGACACTGATTATTGGGTGAGGAAAATTCCTCTCAGAAAAGGGATGATAGATCAGAAGGGCAATGGGAAAATTCTTATTGAAGTAAGGAAGGAAATCTCTTTTACCTCCATTGGAGGTAGAGGTAGAAATTCGACAAAAAAGATAATTTGTTCTATGGTATTGGTTACTAGATCCGTTCTCCAAAGTCGCTCAGTGTTCCTTAATGTCCTTCTGCTAGTAGCAATTTTCATGGTTCTTTTGCACTTCAAGCGAAGTGCAAAGGTTGATCAAGCTCAACAAAACCAATCTGTGCCAAGAATGAAAATGCAGACTTTCACTTATGAGGAACTCGAAAAAGCTACCAATGGATTCAGAGAACAACTTGGTAGGGGTGTTTTCCGTACCGTTTTCAAAGGGGTTCTTGCATTTAATGACGGAACTCCAGTAGTGGGTAAGAAGTTAGACGACATGGTGAAGGAAGGCGAACAGGAGTTCAAAGTAGAAGTAAGTGCAATAGGCCGTACACATCACAAGAATTTGGTACATCTGATCGGGTTTTGCAACGAAGGGCAACACTGATTTCTTGTGTATGAGTTCATGAGCAATGCCTCCTTAGCCAGTTTCTTTTTCGTACCTTCAAGACCAAAGTGGGACCAAAGAATGCAAATTGCTTTGGGAATAGAGAGGGTCTATTCTACTTGCATGAAGAGTGTCGCACGCAAATCATATGCTACAGGGCACCAAAGGATATGTGGCTCCTGAATGGTTCAAGAACATGCCTGTCAATATCAAAGTGGATGCGTACAGCTATGGCATTATGTTGTTGGAGCTGATTTGCTATCAAAAGAGTTTCAAAGCAGAGGCGGAGGATGAAACTCGAATGATAATTGCTAATTGGGCATATGATTCCCATAAAGATGGTGTAACGACCCGTCCTATATGGCTGCCACTTAACTTAAATATGATCATAGACTTAAACTTACTTACAATTAAGGTAGAGAAATTCAAGATATATTTTTTTTAAAAGGATTCTTACTGAGGAATCCTTAACATAAAACCTTAGAGGAAGTAATAACTATTTTTTAAATCTTAATAACAAACGAATTCTTATTAATAAAGAATTCTTAACATATAACCTTAAAAAATATAATAATCATTTCTCGAAACTTTATTTCTTAAACCTAACATAATAACATAAATTTCTCAAACGTGATAATAACGTAATAATAATCATTATGTTTTAACATAATCATAATTTCTAAATCATGATCCTTTACATAACTTATAACATTAATCTCTTGAAACATAACCATAGTAATTTTCTTGAACTTTTTCTTTTTAAACATAAGAGTAATTATTTAGCAACTATTACTTTAAAGACCTTTCTCAATTTAGATAAAACTATTTTCAAGACAATTTTAAAATAAATATTAAAATAAAATCCCATTTAAGTGCTCTCTAAAACTTTCTTAGCAATTATTTATATATTTTACTTATAATTTTAACATCTTAGAAATATCATATTATTTTCTTAAAAGTAAACCTTCTTAAACCAAACAAAATATGATTTCTTATATATTAACCTTTTTAAGTTTAAGATACCAATTTCTTAAAGCTCTTCTTTTAGACTTTCATAATAACTTCATAAAAACATATCCGTAAAATTCATTTCTTAACATAACGAAAATCTCTCGTAATCCTTTGTAATTCTAAATGAACTTATAATTTTCTTCCTTACAAATTTCGTGCATTTGTTGCATCGTTTATTGCAACATTTTTAAACTTTGAAATCTCTGGACCAAGGTTGCATAATCACAAGCTTGGTTTTTAAAACATAATTACGTAAATTATTTTACTTATTCATATGCACATAATTTTCGTAAAGTGTAAGCATACGAAATTTCGTAAAATAAAACATGTATAAATTTGTAAAAATAATAATGCGGAAATATTATATTGCGTGAGCGGTATCCATTCCCATCTTCACCATTCGTCCGTCGCTCACCACTGTCCATCAAGTGCCGCTGACAGGTTTTTCTTACCTATAGCATCAACATACTTAAATGAGCTTTCGCTCAGCAAGTAGGAAATTAGCCGTTGCAAAACATAATTAAAAATCATTTTAATAAAAATATGCAATATGAAATTACCCACGGCGGCGCACGACGGGCATGTGGAACTCCGGCCACCGGTGATGGTTACTAGCAATTGATTTGGGCATTTTGCTCTTCTCAACTGTCTGAACACGACTGTCCCCTCAATTTGGTCCAACGTCGTCGTAAACGGTGAAGTTGAACCACCTATGGCGACGGCGGTGGGTGTCTTCCATTCTCCGACCGGCAGCAGCTGTGGTGTGAAATTGACGGAGGCATTTTACTCCCCGTCACCCTCTGAACGGAATGGCGACGGCGGTGCACCATACCGTCGCCGGACATGGCGGCTCCGACGACGGCTTGACGTCGAAAAGCGGATGATTTCGTTGAGGCTTTTCTGGTGAGAATCGTACCGTAATATCGGTGCCATTCTCTTTGTCTCTCTTCGTTCTGAGTCCGTTGACACTAAGATCGTGCCGATGGTGGTCGGACGGAGGAGAAATCACGTCGAAAAATTTTGTATTTCATCGCCACTTCAGGCGGCGCATGTGGCTTCCTCTGGTGGTGTTTTGGACTGCATGGCACACCGTTGGACTCAGCTCGATGAGAGCTTCCCATTGGTGTGGAAGGTGTCAAAAATGATGGCCAGGATCTTGGACTGAGTTTGAGGAGAGAGAAAGTAGAGTGAGAAAGAGATGAGCTGATCTGATTGGCTCTTTTTTTTGTGTCAAGTATTTATAGGCCCTCTTGTGGTCCACACAGTCAAACACATATTGTGTCGGGTTGATCAAATGTGATCCATAAACGTGAAATTTTCATAGACATAACTGTACTTTTTAAAATTGTAATATTCTCATTATTTAAAATATTACATAAATTTTAATTTTCTTGTTGTATCATTGCCGTACAAACATCTTCATACCGTCATAAAATCATTTTCATAAAAGTTATCCATACTATATGGATTTTGTGATTTAATTTTGAAACCGTAAACTTTGAAACATTTATCTTCAAAACCGGTGATTAACTATTTTCACAACTGTATCCATATTTATACAAGTGTATATATACATATGTATGTTTTTTAAGAAAATGTTATATATTTAAAACTTTGGTCAATATAATTATTTTATTATTATTATTATTATTATTTTATTATTATTTTACTTTTAAAACTTTAAAATTTATAACATATACTTCTCACTAGAAATTGTCATATTGTAAACTTCAAATTTCATTATGAAAACAATAGTTGTAATTTTGTAAAAGTTTTGTAAACTAAATTGACTATCTAAGTCAATTTAATTTAAAATTTCAAACTTAGCACAATCTCATGCTTTATGGATATAACACGAATTACTTCTCGTAAAGATCCATTTATGGGTCCACGTCTTAGCAATAAATCGACATTTGTGGACCCCATCAACACCCTTCTTCTTCTTCTTCACTATTATTATGACAACTACTATTATTATTATTGTCATTACAACAATAATAATAAACTTTACGTACTTATTAATGTGTATAATAATTAACTATACACATTCAAAATATTGGAATTCTCGAACTTCCAATGATCTTTATAACTTTCTTTAAAATTCTTACCTTACTTTATGATCTCTATAAATTTCGAGATCAATTATAGTAAACACATGTCATAAATCTTGCACACTTAAACTTAGTGCTCACCATTTTCTAAATTATGGCATGAAGCTCATGATCACCATTGATCTGGGTTTCTTTTACTAAACTGACATCATATAGGAATTTTTTACATTATCATAGTAAGTTGAAAATTCCACTTTTGTCAAATAACATCATCTTTTTGGCTCATGCATGAAATTAATAAATTATAAACTTTTAATTTAACACATTAAATAATTATTTTTATTATTTTAATGTACTATCATAACATTACATCGTTACATGTTTCATAAATAAAGCACATAAATTTGTGCATTCACAATATTATTTATTTTTAAGGTCTTACAACTATTAAGACCTTCAAATTTGTGTATTAATAAATGCTAAACTTGTACCTTCTCAAGTACTTAGCTTAGTAATGATAGAAAAATCCTTAATTAATCATACTTATTAATTTTTGGATTTTTTCGGTCATTACAGATGGAAAGCTATATTTGGTATGCAGCAATCTTAAGGGTGGGAATGAGAATATGAGATTCCCATCTTTGGTACAAGAATTTTGATTTTTAGATTCTTAAAAAATTCAATCCTATGAGATTTACTTTACCCCATTTGAGGGTAATCTAAATGCCACCCAACAATATGATATTTATATTCCCAAGAATCTCAAAACCGTAAGAATGTCACATTTTCTTCCATGATGATAATAAATAAATAATATAAAAACTATTAAATATTTATAATATTATTAGAACTTAATATTATTATTTAATGTCAATATTAATATAAAATAATAATAAATTATAATAATTATATTATTGTTATTATTTATATTCATATTCATATGCTATATATTATTTACCATAAAAAATATATTATGTATTATATATATATATATAATATTTTAACATTGACAGATATTATTATTTTAGCATAATTTGAAAATAAAGACAATAATAACATTAACAATAATAATAAAAAATATATATAATATATTACATACACAATATTTAAGTAATATATTATAATTAATTAGTACTAGTATATAATATGTATATAAATACTATAATATAAAATAAAATAAAAATAATTTAATACTATTTATTATATAATATAAAATGTAAATATTATATTAATATAAAATAATAATAATTTAATAATAAGTATAATAACATTAATAATAATAATATAATAGTATAATATCAAAATGAATAGTAAAATAGTAATATCCATGATAACATCAATATTAAATTATATTATTACTATTATAATAATATTAATAACAATAATAAATATAAAATATAATTAACTATGTATAATATTTTTTACAATAATATTTTTATTTAAATTTAATATTAATAGAAATAATACTATATTATTAATAATTATATTTTTATTATTATTTATATTCATATCAATATATTATATATTATATACAAAATTTTAATATTAATATATTGTTAAATATTAATTCTATGATTATTATAGATTAATATTTTTATATAATATAAATATAAATATTATATTAATAGAAAATATTAATGTTAAATAATAAATAATATTATTTTATTATTCATATTTATATTATTATTATTATTATTTAATATTAATACTAACATACTATATTGATACATTTAATGTTGATACCATAATTTATTTTTGTCAATTATACAAGATTCATATTACAACCAAAACGTGATATTATTAGAAGATTCTTGTGTACAACCAAAACGTAATATTATTAGTTTCCTGCGAAACATATTATCTACTATCATTTTTCTGAGAATATGATTCATATTGATTACTGCATACCAAACACCACCGAGTAACATAAAGAAGGTGGAAAAGTATGTGATGGTTTCAATGTGGTGCATTGAAGGGGAACCATCAATAAGACAATTCCCCATATCCATCCTCATTAATCAGTTCTATATAAATCCTTTATATATATATATATATATTTTAGGGCAAGGATTCTTATAATCTTTAGGTATGTTGTTGTACTTGTATAATGTCTAACCGCCAAGGTACATTAAAAAAACAAAACAAAACAAACTTGTAAAATACGTGTTTCTGATACCAATCTTTCTATCTGTTTGACTTTTTTCAACGCTAAAATATGCACATACGAATAAAATCTAAATTTCATGAATATAAACCACCTAGCGTGTAAAACGACAGCGTCGTCACAACATTGGATTATAAACAACAATGGTACGAGGTGACATCGGCGCGATATAGTTAGGAAAAACGACATTATCGTTTAATTGATGTAAATACTCGTCGTTTTTCCAAAGTCATTTTTTTTCCTTCTAATCAAAGACAACGAGTAAAAACACGTTTTCTTTTTGCCGCTAAAAAAAAAAAAAAAACACGGTTTATTTAGACCCACAACGAAGAAGGTTGTCAGGAAGCTTGAAGGATATTTACATAGTTGAATCTTTATACATTTCTGAATCTTCATATTTTAATGTTGAATAACAAGGACACAAGTTGTTTCGTCCTGTTAAATTATTTGGAGTAATCATTTTCTTTCAATTTGCAGGAGTCAGTCAAAGTCAGGATATATAATAATAATAATATGCCATGCTTTCCAGGAGCCGATTTTTCCCCTTAATACATGTCAGTATAATGCTTGTTAAACTATGGTGATTTAAATTCAGTTTGATCCGATCAAAAAAACTCGCGATATGATATTTGTAGTGAAAGAAAAATATGAAGGGCCGTTTACTTTATGTTTTGGGTCCATAGGGTTTTATTTTTGCCTATATATATATGAAGTGTTACGTTAGAGTTTGACATTATCTTTTAGCCTCTTTAATCATCTCTATCTTGTAATCTTTTTAAATTTAGTGATTTTTTTTTCTTCTGCGTATGGTTTTTTCCCTTCTTGTGTTTCCACATAAATCTCTATATATTTTTGTTTTTTGTTTCTATCGCATTATTTTCGTAACAATGACCCTAATGTCTAAGTAACCAACAATAATTTGTAACGCTTTCAATTTCATCAAACAGGTCCTAGGGCCTGTTTGGCCGGGTAATTTAATTTAAAAAACAAAAAATTGTTCTCTAAATGTCCACCAATTCTAATTCGGAAAGTTATGAACTAATTCCGATTGTTGAGTGTAATAACTAGTTTTGGTACGACTCTTCTCCATATGCTTATCCCAATGTCTCGAACGCGCTAGTAATTCCAAGTGAACAATTTTTGTTCTCGTTTATGACCACACAAAATTTGACGTGAGAAATTAGAGATATTGCCGTACATGCCCTAACTTCTCCAATTTTACTTCCACAGCCGAACACGAAATGCAGAAGTCAATTGTCAAAGCTGTTAGGTAATCGTTAAGATACCTACCTACAAAGACTTGACTTACTTTTTTTTTAGGAAAAATAAATAAAATTGGATCTTTGCTTGCCTTTTAAAAGAGAAAAAGACAGTGAGCGAAAACCTTTTCCAATCTATTCTTATGTTATACGGTGTTTGACTGGTCTAAACTTATATGTTACAATGTAAAGAGCGTAAAACTTTCCAATCAATTGAAACCAATGAACACGTTGTTGGTACAAAATCAAATTAATGCAAGTGTCTCCCCTGTAAATTTATTAATCTATACTTTGACTTGTCCATGTGACAATGACAAAGGCAACAAGTAATACCCAGAAACAACTTTTTAAAAAATCTAAAAAAAATAAATCTTTTAGGTTGATTCTCTTAGGTATATTAAATGTTATACATACTAAACAAAAAATCAAGCAAACCTCAAAATCCCTCCAAACCTCTAGACTTTTAGTAAAATATTATTCATATTTAGCATAGTGCAGACTGAATTCTTGTGGAAGCCAAAGGCCAAATCCATATGAACAGAGTCATAACAATTAATAGCTACCAAGTAATTCTAATATACCATCTTTCAATTTCACCCCATTTTGTACCATGGCTTTTGCACCACCATATTATGTTCTCTGCTTCTTGATTCTTTTTCTGATGTTACCATGCTTTTCCACTGCCCAAACTCGAGTAAATATAACATTGGGCTTATCCCTTAAAGCAGCTAACGATAACTCATCCTGGGAATCGCCATCCGGCGATTTCGCTTTCGGTTTCCAGAAAATGGGTAAAGACGGTTTTTTATTAGCCATCTGGTTCAATAAAATACCTGAGAGAACTGTTGTCTGGTCAGCAGATTACAAAAATAAACTGGTTCAGGAAGGATCCAAGGTTGAGCTTACTGAATTTGGCCTCAACCTAAGGGACCCAAAGGGCACTTCAATATGGTCTTCCCCAATTTCAGGAACTGGTGTTGCTTATGGAGCCATGCTTGACACAGGAAATTTTGTGCTGGCAGACAAGAACTCTACCCCTTTGTGGGAGAGCTTTAAACATCCAACAGACACGTTATTACCGACGCAGAACCTGGCTTTAGGCAAGAAACTCGTGGCTCGCCTCTCGGAAGCAAATTTTTCAAGCGGGAAGATTCCATCTTGTGCTACAATCAAATGGAAATCTAGAGCTTTTCACAAGAGAATTCCCACTAGAAGATGCGCACTATCGTTACTGGGATAGCGGAACGCAGGGCAGTGGCTTTGAGGTGATGTTTAATAAGTCTGGCTTTATTTACGTTGCAGCAGAGAATGGAACCGAACTCAAGAGGTTATTCTCGCAAGCTTCTTCCACGGACAATTTCTACCAAAGGGCAATTTTTGAATATGATGGCGTTTTCAGGCAATATGTCTACCCAAAAAGCGATGGCACTATCTCTCGGGGTTGGAATATGTCCTGGTCCCAATCTTTAATAATTCCTCCGAATATCTGTGCGAGTATTGTGGACGAAAAAGGAGGTGGAGCTTGCGGTTTCAACAGCTTCTGCAGCCAAGGAAGTGACCAGAGGCGAAGTTGTTCTTGCCCTGATGGTTACGCATTCATCGATCCAAACGATGAGATGAAAGGATGCAAAATGACTTTCGAACCTCAAAGTTGCGATGAAGGTTCGGGAGACGCTGATCATTTTTCTTTTTCCAGGAAGGAAGGCTTTAACTGGCCCGAAGCTGATTATGAGCATTTTTCATCGGTGGGCGAGGATTGGTGCACGAAAGCTTGCCTGCATGATTGCTTCTGCGCTCTTGCGATTGTTGGTAGTAGTGGCGATTGCTGGAAAAAGAGAAGTCCTTTTTCAAATGGGATGAAGGACTCCAATGCGATAGCTCTAATCAAAATTAGAAAAGATAATTCTACTTCCAAGCTTGGCTTCGTAGACTCGAAAAAGAAAGATTGTTCAACGCTAGTAGTTGTTGCATCAGTTCTTTTAAGTAGCTCAACTTTTCTTAATATGCTATTGATAGCAGCCTCTCTAGTTCTTTTCTGCTCCAGACGTCAGAAATCAAAGGTAATGACACCAAATCGATTCAAACCGGAAATGAATTTGCAAACCTTCACTTATGCAGAACTAGAAAAAGCAACTGACGGATTCAAGGAACAACTAGGAAGTGGTACTTATAGCACCGTTTTCAAAGGGGTTCTGACATCAGACAAGAAAAATTTGGTTGCCGTCAAGAAGTTAGACAACATGGTAAAAGAATGCGAGAAGGAATTTGAAGCGGAAGTAATTGCTGTCGGCCGTACAAATCATAAGAATTTGGTGCAGCTAATTGGGTTCTGCAATGAGGGGCAACACCGACTTCTTGTATACGAATTTATGAGCAATGGAAACTTAGCAAGCTTCCTTTTCGGATCTTCAAAGCCAAGCTGGCACCAAAGAATGCAAATCGCCTTGGGAACAGCTCGGGGGCTAGTTTACTTGCACGAAGAGTGTAGCACGCAAATCATCCATTGTGATATCAAGCTTCAGAATATCCTCCTTGATGACTCTTTTGTAGCAAGAATCTCTGACTTTGGATTGGCCAAGATCTTGAAGATGGACCAGACTCGAACTATGACTGGAATAAGAGGAACCAAAGGATATGTAGCTCCTGAGTGGTTCAGAAACATGGCTGTCACAGTTAAGGTGGATGTGTACAGCTTTGGCATTTTGCTGTTGGAGCTCATTTGCTGCAGAAGGAATTTTGAACAAGAAGTTGAGGATGAGACACAAATGGTATTGGCTTATTGGGCGTATGATTGCTACACGGAGCGGAAATTGAATTTCTTAGTGGAGAATGACGGCGAGGCCATGGAGGACTTGAAGAAAGTAGAGAAGTATGTAATGGTTGCAATGTGGTGCATCCAGGAGGATCCATCACTGAGACCCACAATGAAGAAAGTTGTTCAGATGCTTGAAGGAACCATTGAAGTTTCAGTTCCCCCAAACCCGACCTCATTAATCAGTTCCTTATGAATATCCAAATCTATATGCTCTTATGAACGGTAATTTAGATTGTGTTAGTCTTAGTTTCAATGCGTAACAGTGTGATTTGAATCATATTTGAGATCTATGCATGGTTATGTATTCTTATACTCCATGATTGAAAAAATGAGATGAACTATATGTTGTCCAAATACATGGCTATATGCATTTTTATACTAGATGATTGATATACAATAGTTTAAAAAAAGGATAAAATATGAATGGATAAGGCAAACATGCAGATAATGATAGAAAATAAGTAATAACAGAAAAAAGTTGTTTAAAAATAAATTGCCGTTAGCAAAATATATCTGGACTAAGTTAAGATAATCTTTTGCCAAACAAATAAAACAGGGGATGGAGCAGTAATAATATTACTTTTATATGTATTAACATGTTAACTCAAATAAATTATGTATTCCCTTGAATTTCCCCAGTTATATAGTCTTTATCCATTATCTTATTTTTATGTCTCCTTAATTTTTCTTTTTATTATTTATTCGATACATCATTTAAATTTAATAATATAAATAAACAAATAAGGCTTAAATATTAAAAGTAATAAAGCAATTCAATATTAAAATTTAATTGAGAGCAGAGCCAAGAAGATAAATGAAAATAGGACGTCAGATCTTGATTCAGCTAAAAGAATACTTAATTCTTTCCTTTTTTTTTTTTGTTTTTTTCTCCGAATCGTTAATTCTCTTTCGTAGCATAAAAACATCATTAATTTCCACTGAAAAGACCCTTAATAATCATTATGTTTTACTAGACCACACAGAACGCATGCAGGTGTCACAAGAACTTCAATTGTTGAGGAGTCAAGGACGGCAGCTTCATGATAGGTTACATTCAAAGAACTTTTAAGTCCATAATACTGAAACGATAGCTAAAAAACAAGCATGAATATTATTATCCCACAAATGTGAATAAGTGAGTCGTTGCTTGACTAGACGGTAAAAAAAAAAAAAGTAAAAAATTGATTAACGGGTTCTGCCTAATGTAAATATTTATGGTTGTGCTTTCAACCATGGGGTTATAACAAAGTAAATAAATGACTAATAGGTTTTACGTAATAGTAAATTAAAAAATTACCATCTCGCCTAGGTTTTGATATTTAATTAAAACATCGTACATCAAATGATTGTTTTATAATTGTAGACCAAAAAAATAACAAAGCTCGACAACAACAAAAGTCTATTACGAGCATGCATAGAACATAGTACTAGGCTTTATGTGCTGCATCCAGTTTATGTGTTGACACTTTAATCTCTTCTAGGCCGTTTTGACTATTAGGCCTCTTGGGTTTGGACTAATGTCCGCCCTTAAAATTTTTTTTTCATATTCTTCTATAAATAAGAATTCATGTGGCTTGTATTTCTTTGGTACGGGGACTGTCATTTACTTTGGATGCCCTTCGCAATCATTGTGTTGCAAATTATTTTCCACGTGACATATCGTCGTTTTACCATTGATTTGTATTTTTGTTAGAATTTCTTCTTATGCAGCTTAGAAGAAATTGAAGTAATCCATGCGTGCGTGCTAATGTATTAACATGCATGATCTAATATTTTTGTCTACATAGTTGTTTCTTACTTCTTAACTATTAACTATATATCCAAATTCCAGAATCTTGAAGGTTTCTAATCCTAAAATCATGAAGGCTGATTGGTCTGGTCTGCCTCAAGATGTTTTAACTTGTTTCGCCAAGACTGACTACCTTTAATGACTACATTTCCGTTCGGGCAGTTTGCGCGTCATGGAGATTGTCCGCGACTAAAAAAAACTTTAAAACTTCGCAACAAGTTCCATTGCTCGTATTTTTAATTCTAAACAACCGGCCAGGAGGTTTTATAATGTTGCTAAGAAGAAGGTTCACCAAATCCTATTGCCTTTTGAACCTTGTTTGCACAAGCATATATCCTTAGGATGGATGATGACAGGGGATCAGAACAATCTCCACCTTTGGCATCCTTCATCACATACTCAGATTCAACTCCCAAAGGAGAGTTTTGATTTCTATTCCACGAAGTTTGCTGTTACAACTCCTAACGGATCGTTACAGTTAAACTTATCTTTTTATTTTATTAAAGTGCATAAAATAATACTCTAAAATAATATTCTTAACTTGTCAGAAATAATTTTGAAACTTCAATAAATTTTAGAAAAAAAATTTTAATACTATTTTTATCTTATCAAAAAATAATTTTCATGATTGATGTAAGTCTGAAATCCATATTGCGAAATAAATGTAAGTTCCCAAATAATCCTCCGATCAAAATCATCATCAAACAAAGTCTCAAAAATTTATTTAAAATAAAAATGTTTTCATTCCATGATCGTTTTTCCATTTTCCTATTGCATTGTCTCGCATCTGCTCTAAGCTTCTCCATCCTTACATTTTAACTTTTCCCTTAGCTGCAACATGAATTAACTTATATAAGCAAAGATTAGTAAGACACTTATATCTCACAAAATAAACATATTTTCTTATATCATATAATAAACATCATCATAAATATAAACATCCTTGAAAACTTTTTAACATTTTAAAACCGTCATATAGTGGGCCTGACGTTGTACTGTCATAGCGCTGGTGAGTAAGGTGGCTTATCTCAAACCAACAGTAACAAAAAGTCTACTCATCAGACAAAAGACCGCTCATCGGTCACCATCAACATCAAGGGTGTACAACGCCAATTTAAAACATAAATAAATATATAAACTTATATATATATTTCATTAAAACGTCATCATGAGAGAAATATTAAAACATCTTAACATCATCATCAACATCAACATCAAAAATATATATTTCTCATCATCATTTTTTTTATATGTTGCAGATGAGAGTATACTTATCTAAACCTTTTTAAGCTTTTCCAACGGTGATGTACGATCGAAGTCTCTGGTGCTCTTTTTAAAACCGTTCATGCCATAAATATAATAAAATTATTAAAAAGTCATAATAATCTATTAAATACATCCATCTTATTAAAACAACACCTAAATAGCTAATTTCATTATCCTATAATATCAAAACACAAATAAAACAAACAATTACACAAGATTATAAGACTTTACAAAATAGACAGCCAGACCTTTGTATCTTTCAAAAATCATAACAATTCATACTGAATTCTAAATGATCTGAAAAGTGTCAAATAAAATAGACATCGAGAGCTTTCTATCAACACCTAATTCTTTAAAAATGGAGTCCGTTTGGATACCCAAAAATAGTTTTGAATTTTGATCACAAAACTTTGTAAAAAAAAAAAAAAACTAACAGCCAGACCTTTGTATTTTTCAAAAATCATAACAATTCATATAGAATTCTAAACAACCTAAAAACTAGTGTCCAATTAAAATAGACATCTAGAGCTTTCTATCGACACCTAATTTGTTAAAAATGGAGTCCATTTGGATACTCAAAAATAATTTTGAATTTTGATCAGAAAACTTTAAAAAAAAACTGACAGCCAAACTTTTACTATTTTGAAAACTCATAACAATTAATACAGGAATCCAAATAGTTTAAAACCAAGAAAGTAGACATCCAGTGCTTTCTAATGGTATCTAATTTATTAAAAACAGAGTCCATTTAGACCTTTAACTAGAGTATTAATATTTAAGTATAAAACCTAGAAATTTCCAGCATGCTTCTTATAACAAAAATTCAAAAAAAATCTTATCTTAAAAAAATTATCACCAACCACATGCATAAATCACATACACACGATAATCAATCTTAAGATATGCTTCTAAAACATCAATTCATGAAATCACCACCCCTAACAAAATCATGAATTTAAAAGATGAAATACCTAGAATCATCAAGTTAACAAAATCAAAGCATAAAAAACCATGTGTGTGTGTGTATATATATATATATATATATTAAACAATGATCCAACATCAATCATCATATAGCCTCTTTCAATCATCAAACATACCTTCAAAATAACATAACCAAACCTAATAGAAAATCACCCAACTTTCATGAAATAATAGATTAAAGACAAAGCATACCTTAAAGTTCTCTTGATTATGGCTTGAAAGAAACAAAAGTTTACAAAAATATATATATATATATATAGAAGGATGAAGGTTTACCAAATGGTATTGATTTTTTTTTTTTTTTGGGTATCTTGAGCGTACAAGAGAAAAGTGAGAGGAAAAAAAGATTGAAAAGAATAAGTGTATAAAACTTTTCAGCAATAATTCCAGAATAAATTTTGGAATTAATTTGACATTGATTAGCGTAATTTAGGTGATTTAATTTGGGTAAGAACGGTTATCTAACAATTAAAACAATGAATGAAGATTAAATAAAAAATTAAAAGCCAAAGCTTTCCTTTTTTAAAAAAAATGATACATGCTATAATATATATATATATATATATATATATATAATAAATTCATCAATTTACGTTACAGATATAACTAATATATTTAATATATCACATAACTTTCCTCTTTTTTTTTTAACAAGTCAACATATATATATATATATAATAACATATATAACTAATATATTACATAACTTTTTTTTAAAAAAAACGACTCAACATATAAAATAACATATTAATACTTATATTTACAAGCAAGGTATATATTAACGTATTAATATTACTACTCATATACATATATTTTATTCGTACAATCATATTATAACACAAAATCATCAAATCATCATTTTAAAAAAAAATCATTAATTTGGCATGAATTTCATTCTAACACCTCGAGCTCTCGTCGTGTCACCTAAAAAAATAATAAACATAACATTATCGTTATTTGCATATGATATTATCACATTATCCATGTTTATTTTCTATAGTCAAATTTTAGAGTGTTGCATTTGCACTTGTTGTTTTTGAAGCCGAAAAATAGTAAAAATAGCGGAAATAATAAAATTGTGTATAACAAAAATTTTTATAAAACTTTTGGTAATTAATATACAATTAATATATAAATGTAAATAAATAACATATCTCTTGAAGCGATTAAGTATGATAATTTCAACTCTTTGACACCTTAAATCTTCCACGCCTAGTTTCTACTTATTTGAACAAACGTGTGGGCATCTAGGGTTTATAGGAATGAGTCACATACTCTTTAATTTAGGTCTTTAATTTGTACTCAACACATGAGAAACCAATGGGTGGTTATGAAGAATACTTCTCTATAGACTTTCTCTCTCTAAAGTGAGAAGGAAAATTGAAATTGGAAAGAATAAAAGCTCTTCCTAAACATTTATTTATAGACACATAGTACGTGCTCTATTCTAATTCTGATCTATTTAAAATAAAACTAAAACTTATCTTCATCTTTTTAATTACTTATTTATCTAAAAAACGTTAACTAAAAAAAATAGATTAAATGTGCGCGTGGTGCACTTAATCCATAATGGCTATCAAGAATTGCATCCGCGCAATTCAGTTCTTTTCTATTTAAAAAACTTTTTCTTAAATAAATAAATAAAACTTAGATAACAAGTAAGCCTAAAACATGCCATGTTTAATAGAAATTATTAGCTATTTATATCTCATTATGTCCCGGTCCTACATAATCTTATGATGCACAGTGCACTCATTTAATGACTCATACATTAACGGTTTGGATAAGACCGTTCTATTCTTAATACAAATGACCTGCACTAGTAACATTTAATTAAGATTTCACATTTTAATTTAATAATTAATTATAATTATTAATTATATGTTACTGACCATTTTAATTATTATCTTAAATATATATAATATTTAAGATTACATAGACAAGTACGGAATTTTACTAAAATTCATAAAGTATTCAAAATACATACACACAAATATAATGAATAAATTCACTTTATTTATTTATTTATAAATATGTTAATTACAAAACATCATACGCTTTACGAGCATCTATCTTAACAGTGCTATCATCGAGCCCATCTTGGACATCAAACTACGCAATTATGGTGATATTTAACGAGTACTCAGATGGTATCCATGGTATAGGATCTGAACCATGTAATAATATGGCTTTCTTGAAACCGGGAGTTCATGGGTGGACCAAGATAGATTTAAGTCAACCTGCTACAGATTTAACTTATTATAATGGCCAATTTTATGTTGTGGATTACAGGAGAAGAGTTTGCCTTGTGGTTTTGGATATTAAAGACCCTGATCTGATCAAAATGGAGGAAGTTGTTTCTATGGATTGCAAATCATTGCAGGTGCCAGGATGGACTTACCTTGATTATTATCGCGAGGAGGTTGAATACTATTTAGTAGAACCGTAAGGAGCTTTGTTGTTGATTAAAAGAAATAACTCTTGGGAAAAGAGCCAGTGGTACAGCCCATATCACATAACCACCATGTTTAGTTTTCAAGGTGAACATCATCAATAAAAATCTGGTAAGGTTAAAGAGTTTGGGAGATCAGGCTTTGTTCGTCGGTAATGGCCCTTCTTTCTCCGTGGAGACGGGATATCAAGCGGATTGTATATACTACAACATGGGTCATCGCAACTGTATCTTTGATTTAATGGGAAATGGAGAATGTGAAACCTTTGATGACATTGGAGTCCACCCATTTCTTCCTCTTCCATGGATTCTGTTACGAAAATAGTACGATGGAAACAAAAAACAAGAACACACACAGAATTATATGGAAACCCAAGACGGGAAAAAACTATAAGCAAAGAAGAAAAAAAATCGCTAAACTCACAAAAAGATTACGAGACGGTAATTTTTAGGGCAGCTAAACACGATAATGTCAATCCCTAATACAATACATAACCTAATAGGATATAACCTTAATATATGATATAACCTAACGGGCCTAAAACATAAACTAAAAGGCTTAAAACACAAAGGTTCGTACCATGAGGCAAAGCCCCCACATTCCCGCGAGATCAGTGTGGATCGGGCCTATCGTCCTGATCCATCCGCTACTACTACAAATCTCATGAAAAATCTCATATTTGTTTTTTTGTTTCTATCGCACTATTTTAGTAACGGATTAAACAAAGCTTTTTATACTGTTGTTTAGTTTTTCCTCTATTGAATCAAGAAGTTCAAAAACAAGAATTATATATTTACTCTCTCTCTCTTTTTAGAGTTGGTTTCTTAATGACGGTATCTTTATTTTTCATTGATAGCTAGAGCGTATTTTTATTTGAATCATTCTGTTATGATATAATAAACTCCCTTTGTTTTAATCTTAAAGCTTATAATCTGTTAAACACCCATTGTTGTCTAGAGGATAGCATCCTCTTTATCTCCCCCTTTTAGAACTCATTTGTCTCCTTTTACCCTATTTACATATTTATCTACAGTAGTCATAAATTAGGTTTGGAGATAAAATTCTTTTAATATTTGGTTTTCATGTCTCTAATTCTTTGAAGATTTGGTTTTAAGTTTCAAATTAGAATGTGCGCATATATATTCATAGTTTGGATATGTGAGCTCAGAACATATATATCCTAGAACATTTTTTTTATCATTTTATGACAAGTCTTTTCGTAATAAAACAATTAATTTAAAGATTAATAATCAATAATAATATTTTTCCATAAGTTACACATGGACTCCGTATTTTTCACCATAGATTTTGCTTCCTCTTATAAATTACTTGCACAAGCATCATAGAATGCTAGGCACATCTTAACTAGATTGACATTCAACAAGCTCCGTTCTCGTGTGCCAAAATGGGTACCAAATTGAACCCGATAAGAAGTAACATGATCCCCATGATTTGAGAAAAATTGCATTAGGGGCCAGTCATATTAAAATTGATCAACTTCCCTTTGTATTAATTGAGGAAGGATTTAGAAACACTTATTTCATGCCTATTCTTGATTTGGCCTTTTTGTCTGATCTGTGTTAGTTATCTGCTAAATTATCCAGTCAATTTTTAAGTCATTGTTTTTTTATTAGCACAAAAAGAATTGTTATAAAATTAATAAGAATAGGCAATAGAGAAATGTAAAATAAAAACACATACATTTACGTGGAAAACCCTAGACAAGAAAATGCATCACATATGTTGCACTACAAGCTTTTGGCTCGGACCAAATAGAATTCAAATCACTACTCTAACAACAAGATTGATCACCAAATAAAAAACATATATATAATGTAAAACTAAACGCAACAAGTTGAACAAAAGCAAATTTATTCCCGGCGCAAGGTGAACTAATAACAAGATTGCTTGGAGTTATGATTTTAGTACCATACAAGCCAACAAACTCATCGTTGAATTACTAGTACATTCATATAAGAGTAGCTCTACCAAACAATTGATTGACTAAAAATACGTTCATCAACCTTAAAATAAAAAGGGAAGAAAAATCTCAAAAGCTAATTATCAATTACGGAACAGAAGAAGGATCTGGAGGCAGGGGAACTTCAAGGACTCCTTCAAGCATTTGGGTGACTTTCTTCATACAAGGCCTCCCCAAAGGATCCTCTTGAATACACCACAAAGCAGTCTTCACAAGCCTCTCAACCATCTTAACATCTTTTCTCGCCTCCTCGTCGTTTTCCAACAACAAATCCAACCTTCCTTCCCTATACCTATCATATGCCCAATCAGATAGTATTATCTTGTTCTCATCCTCTAAGTCAAGCTCAACATTCTTCCTACAACATACGATCTCGAGCAGCACTACTCCAAAGCTGTAAACATCCACCTTGGACGTTATAGCGCTGTTCTTGAACCATTCGGGGGCAACGTAACCTCTTGTTCCTCTAATTCCGGTCAATGTTCGAGTTTGATCTAGCTTTAGAAGCTTAGCTAGACCAAAGTCGGAAACTCTTGCGGAGAAATATTCATCGAGAAGTATGTTTTGGGGCTTAATGTCGCAGTGTATGATTTGAATGTTGCACTCTTCGTGCAAGTAAAGCAAAGCTTTTGCCGTTCCAATGACAATTCGCATTCTCTTCTCCCATTTTGGCTTGGAATTAGACCCAAAAAGGAAGCTAGCCAACGTGCCATTGCTCATGAACTCATACACCAAAAGTTTGTGTGGACCCTCATCGCAGAATCCAAGTAATCGAACGAGGTTCTTGTGATTCGTGCCTCCGATCGCACTAACTTCTGTTTTGAATTCTCTCTCGCCTTCTCCACCAACAATCTTGTCAATGCGTTTGACGGCAATGGGTTTTTTTCCCTGGTCCAAGAAGCCTTTATAAACCGTTGCAGAAGCTCCTCTACCAAGTTCTTCTTTAAACCCTTCTGTCGCTTGTTCAAGCTCTTGGTAATCGAAATTCCGCAGATTTATTTCTCCGGTTTCTAGGTGTGACTTTGGCATATTTGTGACTGATTGATGAATTCTCGCCTTTCTTCGTATCAACAAGAAATAAGCGAGAAGAATTGCTGAAAAAATTATCAAGTTTAATACAGCCAAGCTACTCAACACTATTGCTCCCTTATGGGACATACCTGAATGATTTTTCTTGCTCCGAGTCACTTCAAATTTAACGGGGTCTTTCCCCACTTTTATGAATGTCTTGACCCCGTCAAGTAAAGGGTCTATCCACCCATTTGTGAGAGGCTGTTTCTTCTTTGAACAAATCCCTTGTTGATAAACAGCAATGGCGCAATGGCAATCTCTCAGGCAATCTTCCCTACATTCTTCTTCAGTTTCCTTCTGAAGGAAGTAATCAAACTGTGGCCAATCCATGTTAGGCACCTCGGTCAAGGTGAAATTTTGAGCCGCTTCTTCCACCCCGATCTCATTGCATTCTTGAGTGCTGAAACTCGGTTTGCAACCTTTTCTTATTACCTTATAATCCGAATCCGAGTACACATAGCCCGGTGCACATTTGCACTGCGGTTTTTTGTTTTCGTCCATGACACAATAGCTGTTGAATCCACAATAAGGAGAAGACCTCAAGGGAACGTTTTGGCTGCCAACCACAGATGCAAATCTTGCGCAAATGTTTTCAGGATTGGTGGACTTAGCCGTGACAAACCATGTCCGAGCTCCGATTGAATCATTGCTAATTGCCTTTGGGTAGAGGTATCTTCTAAAAACTCCGTCATTGTCCAAAGTGGCTCTTTGGTAGAACTCATTTGGTTCAATTGGGTCCGGATTGATGACCGGAACCCACGATCCATTCCCTCTCACAAGGTAGACATAGCCTGACTCCTTGAACAACACTTCAGTGCCGTTAGCCAAAAGAGTACTTTCGGTATCCCAATAAGGAAAATCCATATTGAGGTAGAACACAAAATTGCCATCATCTCGTAAGCTAGCCTGAAATCTTCCTTCGGAGTAATCCGTATCTGAATTACGACAAACAAGTGCATTGCCTTTCTTTAGTGCTTGATTCGGCAACAAGGTATCTGTGGGGAAGTCGAAACTCTCCCACAAACGAACCAAGTCTTTGCCCGCAATCACAAAGTTTCCATCATCATGCATAGCTGCATACAAAACTCTGCTCGAGGCAGAGAACTCTGCGGCCCAAATTGGCTGACCACTTGTGTCTTTCAACACAAGTTGGCCATCTGTAGTGAGCTCAACTTTAGATCCTTTTTCCGCCGTGTTCTTTCTGTTGGCTGACCATATCACAGTTTTTTCAGGTATTTTGTTGAACCATATTGCTAGCAGGAATCCTGAACCGCCGATCTGTCTGAAGCCGAAAGCAAACTCGCCCGATGGCGATGCCCAGGTAGAGTTGTCGTCATCCTGAGCAGTGAGAAATGAGCCCAAACTTACGTTGGAGTAAGTTTGAGCTATAATGGAATAAGGTAATAATAGCAGAAGAAGAAAAGGAAAAGGAAAACAAAATGAACATTGGAAGACTAAAATTGCCATTTTTTTTTTTGTGTTGTTTGTCTAGTGATGAAGACGATCAAAGATTAATATATGCTGCAAGCCGTGTGAGAGGGGAAATTAATTAAGATGAGCATTTTTTTTTTCTCTTCTTCTTTTTGAAAATTTTGAGTTGGTCTGACCGTTTTTGTTGATTTATGAGAAGCACTAATTTTGTGTTTTTCTGCTCTTTTTATTGTATTGTTGACCAACAAAAAATGGTAGACAGTAGACTCTTGTGGTTTGCCCTTTACGCAAAGGCGTCTAAAGGATGGAAGTCATGAAAGAGGAAAAAATCCACAAAAAAAGTAATAAAAAATAATCAGCTTTTTGACAAATTTCATTTCACCCACATGTAACAACGTTCCCAGAGGATGAAAGTCATGAGTGGCAATCAAATCAACTTGTTTTTTTTTTTTTTTTCTTCAACAAAAAAAAAAAATTAGAGGGAAAAAAAACTCTTCTTTAGATGAAAATACGATTTTCTTAGATAACAGTATGTCGTTTTTATACTTCAGTCGCGTATATTACATTTGTTTTATTTGAAGAAAATTTAAAAATGAGTTTTAATATATATATATATATACACACACACATGTTTATGTCCATGTATGTACATATATGTATTCTTCTTATTCATTTTTTTTTTTTTCAGAAGATCTTATTCATTTCGCGAAGTTGTTATTTCCTAAGAGTTTCGTTATTCTGAAGTGATTATCGTTCCTTAAAAAAAAAAATAATAAAAGAGTGATTATCGCTTATAGACTTGTTGTTCCATAAAATTTTGCTGCCTGTAAATCAATTTGTCGTTTTCATTTTTTTTTTTGGGGGGTTCCTTACTATAGGCGTTAATATAAAATTTTATCGTTGTCAAATTTATTGTCGTTTTTCACATATGTTGGTTCCTTGGATTTTTTTTTTTTTTTGTTTAATTGTTGTTGTTTTTGTCTTTTCAGAGAACGCCGTCGTTTGTAGATATTATACATAGATGTTCTTGTTTACGCTGTCGTTACGATGCTTTGCTAATAGTAGGGGGGAATATTGGGTGGGTTGGGTGGGTTTTCTAAAAATCTTAACGCATCTAATCAAAGTTTGGTTTCATTGATTTTAAATTTTTCCAACCAATCAACCTAAAGGTCAAAACCAACCCATTCAATCAAAGTTGGTCGGGTTAAATAATATAAAAAGGAAGAAAAATCAAAACAAATAATTTATCCCAAAATAAATTAAAAAACTAAAATTTATAAGGTATTTGTCTTATAAAGGTCCAAAATTGTCTCAATGAGTTAAAATTAACTTAAAGATAAATACTTCGCAACACAAATTCAAATTAAATATATTAACTCATAAACTAATAAATAAACCATAATAGAAACCAATACAATAAAAATACTAAGAAACATCAATCCATATAGTGCATAATTATCCATCTCTAATTCCAACTTCAATCAAACATCCTCTTAGTCTAAAATGCAATATTCATCACTTGACATAAAACATAATAAGCTTCCATTTATCAATGTAAATACAAAAATAATACGTACATACTTTTGTGAATATGCATTTGCCAATTTCTCATGGATCCAAACAAGAGCATTTATCAAAAAAATTGAAAAAGTGAGAAAAACCAAAATAATTCAAAGATGCTAGAAATAATACACTTCAAAATACATTTTTTAGTTTTGTGTACGTATAATATGTATATTAAAAATTATAAATATATAATATAAATTATTTATATATATATATATAAATAGATTTGGTGGGTTCGGGTTAGGATGAGTCGGGATTTTTCCAACCCAAACCCACTTAATAAAACTTTGAGTTGGGTTGGATTGGGTTGAATTACTTATCAGATTCATCAAGTTTAGGTTATCTTGAGTTGGATTAGGTGGGTTAATTAAGTTCATCGGCTCGTTGGGTTTTTGTTCATGCCTAGCTAATACCATGAGATGTTGTCATATTCATATTGTATAGATTTTATGCTACTTTGTCGTTTATGCAAATTTTGTTGTCGACATGACGTTTGTATATTTGTTGTCGTCGTTTATAACTTACAGATAGTTATTCAATGAGTAAGATGTTAATGTGTACTATTATCGTTTCCTTTTTTTCCTCCTGGTCCTTTATAACTTAAAAGACAATCATTTAATAAGAGGGAATTTCATAAGTGTTATGTTTTAAAATTTATTTTTTATAAATATTACGTATATTTATTTATGACACAATTTAACATGTAATATAAATAATAATATGACATAAACTTTTTTAAGTGTGGCATAAATAAATAAAATTTTTAAAAGTGTAGTGGAATATGGAATTTTCCCTTTAATGAGTAACACGTTGTCGTTTTGAAGATGCTGCTTCTATGAAATCTATTGACGTTTGTAATGCTATTGTCGTTTTTATAAATGATGTCGTTTCGTTACTAATGCTGTCTGTAAATTTACGATCGATTGTAAGAGTCGTCATTGAAGGTGTCATCATTTCAAAAGTTCTTGTTGTACGATGTCGCCTTAATGTTATTGTCGTTTTTTACTATATATATTATATATACACACACGTTGTCGTTTCGTGATGATGTCATTTGTAAAGGTATTGTCGTTAATATGTTGTCGGTTACATAAGACGCTACGGTACGGCAGCATGAGAGAGGCGCCATCGGGCCTCTTTGTACAGGTTGTCGTTTCAGCTAGTTGTTGTCGTTTTCATGAATTATGTACTTTTAATATTATTTGCCGTATATAATATAATTTGTCGTTTTTTGGTTCTTGCCGTTCACCCCAAATCCTGGTTTCCGTCGCGAGCCGGTCACAGCTTTCTCTCTCATGCACACACGAAATTCAGAGCCTTTTTTTGGCTTCAATGGCTGCCTCAATATCAACCCTATCCGTCAAAAAGCATGTCTCAGAGATCGATTGCCAATTTTGACTTCAAAAATATTCTCTTACAGTTGGTCGAACTCGAACCCAGAGCTGAAAACACTATTCCCCATCAAAATTCATGTGCTTGAACTTTGAACTACAAATGGGCATTATCGGAATCCTAATAACCAAATAATGAAAAGACCCTTTTTTTGGTACCCAGACCATATCGCTTTGTGTTTGAACAAATGCTTGAAAGGGAAAGCCTTGAGGCCAGGCAAACAAGTTCATGCCGTGCTTTTAGCCTCTGGAATTGACACAAATGCCTTGTCTTTGAATTCCAAACTTGTGGGAATGTACGCAGGTTGTGGGGACATGAGGTTTGCGAAATCCGTGTTCGACAAAATCGAAAACCCGAATGTTTTCGCGTGGAACTGGATGGTTTTTGCTTCGGCATTTAATGGGGATTGTGAAGAAGCAATTGGGTACTTTTATTTGATGCGAGAATCGGGAGTTTTAGGGAATAAGTTCACTTTTACGATTGTGCTTAAAGCTTGTCTTGGTTTGATGGACGTGAAGAAAGGAAAAAAGGTTCATTGTATGGTCACTAAAATCGGTTTTGAAAATGATGAGTCCGTAGGAAATGCGTTGATTGTTATGTATTGTAAATGTGGAAAAGTTTGTCATGCAGGCAAAGTGTTTGATAGAATGGCTAAGAGAGATATTGCTTGTTGGACGTCGGTACTTTCTTGTCTAAGCACAGAGTTGAAGCTGCCTCTTCAAACAGACATTTTGGTGATTGTGATAGAATTTCACGCATATATAATAGTTTTTCTGGATTTGATTTATACAAGTTAATATATTCTTATCTGTTGGTATTAGTTTTAGCAAAGACAGAACGCTGGCTTCACTAAATTGAGAACAACTACAGCAAAAGAACCTTAGTTTGAACGAAAGAAAAGTATTAGCGGAGCTAAGCTGGGCTTAAACAAAAGAAAAAGGACATAAAACATTATTATTAGTAGTGTTAGTGTTAGTATTAGTATTAGTATTAGTATTAGTATTATTTGTTTCTTTTAACTTGGTCATACTTCGAACTTCAATTCAATAAAATTCATCCAACCTACTACACCTTCAAAGTTTCATTGTTGTAAAATTTTCCAGCCCGTTAGGTAAATGTTTTTGGGTTACTTATAAGGTGTTTGAGAATCTTAGTTTGAACTAATTGGTTCAAAATATTGTAGCAATAGAAAGTATTAAACTGTAACTCATTTTTATTTTACACTATAGCAATAGAGGGTTTTATCCTGTTTGAATTCAAGCCAATTGGTTTGAACCAATTTTTTAAACACATGCTTAATTAAAAACCTCCTCCTAGTCATTGTTTGGCCATACAATTATAAGAAAAGAAGCACTTAAAATGGTCTTATATGTTATGTAACCAAGAGTGACTTAATGTTATATAATTAATAGGCTGTTTGGTATGTAGGCTCAAAACTGTTTAAGACAGATCAAACCATAAAGACGGTTTAAACTGACATTTGTTGGAATAATAACTAAGACTAATTAAAACAATAGAGGCAGTTTTAAAATAACTTAAACCCCCAAAATCTAAATTTTGTCATCTTCAAACCATTATTATTCTCATTTTTATTTCATAAACAATAATTTTTTAAACATTAATTGTTAGGGGTGAGCTCGACGCCACCGTCGAGGAGCCCTGCTCCAGGTAGTTGGCAAACCAGCTCAGTAGGAGCTACTAGGAGTGAATAACCGAACCCTACGAGTTTGGATCGCGTGTCCAAGGTGCTTTTTAAGGCCCACCGGGCCGCACCACAACCGGTGGCCTCCTCGGGTCAAACGCCATATAGGACGGATTTCTCTTACTTGTGAGCAGGCTGCTACTCGCCATTACTGGCCAACAGATGACAGGCAACTCACTGTCGGATGTGAACTAATCTACCAACGGAGAGCACGACACTTGTCTTCTGCCTTCTAACACGCCTTGATGTGACACACTGTTGTGGGCAAAACCCACCTAACACCCGGTTCAAGTGGCAACCTATAAATAGAGTGCATTTATTGCATTCAGGTAAGCATGCTCCTTCCCAACTAATCAACTCTCATTCTCTGTCAAACAACGCCTTCCTTGAGCGTTTGAAAGCCCTTGTTTATTGACCAAACCTTTCATTTCTTGCTTTCAGAGCGTCCCTCCTTTTGTTGCAAGTCTGCCCAGACAAGCAGAGACGAGTAAGGAAAAGCTGTCCATCATGCGCAGCCGCATGTGTAACTCTCATTCTCTGTCGAACAACGCCTTCCTTGAGCGTTTGAAAGCCCTTGTTTATTGACTAACCCTTTTCATTTCTTGCCTTCAGAGCGTCCCTTCTTTTGTTGCAAGTCTGCCCAGACAAGCAGAGATGAGTAAGGAAAAGCTATCCATCATGCGCAGCCGCATGTGGTGTTGGTCCGCCACCGTATTATGATAAGCATCAACATTTTGGCTCTAGAAGGAGGACAACCTACGCCTTTACTTGAAATCACCAGCCACAACGAGTTTGTGATCCAAGATGGTGACTCGAGGCAACACCCGGGATGAGGGTGCCCGACAGGAGGGGTCAGGAGAAGCCAAAACCAAAACCAAAACCAAAATCTAGCTAGACCAAGAGGCCTCCTCGGGCCACGAGATCCCATTCTGGGGGTCAGGGAAGCGTAGCGAAGGCCAAATAAGTGCATGACCCAGTCGCCCAAGACCCAATCCAAGAACTAACAAATATTGTTCGGATACTAACCCAGCAGCTCGTGTAGCAGGCACAGCGCCATGAGGCTCCTGGCGTGCTTCCCCTGGCCGTGGCTGACCAGGCTAGGGGTCAAGCAGGACAGAGAGCTGCCAATCTTAGTGAAGCTGACTCTAAGCGATCCAAAAGATCCACGCATGGCGTATTGGCTAACAACAGCTTTTCCAAGAGGGACGGCTTGGCCCGCAAGGGGTGCGTGCTTCGTCACTACAAGGCTCCTGAGCTTCCATTTTTTATTGGCTCAGGCGTCAAGGGGAAGCTTAATAGGGTCGCCACCTCGGGGTTAGTGACAGGGTTACAGAGCACCCTATAGGATGGAATTGCTTGAAGATACCAACAGTCGTCAGCTCTAGGAGCTGCAACACCAAATTGATGAAATCCACAACAACTGTTTCGGGTTGGATGACATTGGTGCTTTAGATCCACCATTTATCGACGCCATCATGCGAGCCCCTATGCCACCAAAGTTTAAAGTCTCACAAATCAAGGCCTACGATGGGACCGCTGATGCTGACGAGCATGTCGAACTATATTGAGGACACATGCTTCTGTAAAACACCAACGACGCAGCCATGTACAAGGCCTTTTCCTTAACCTTAACCAGGCCAGCTCGGCAATGGTTCCAGCATCTGGAACCAGCTTCGATAACCTCTTTTCGACAGCTCTTTGATGTCTTCTCAGTAGCCTTCTCCACAACAAAGATGAAGAGAAAGGAAATAATTTATCTGTATGCTGTCAAGCAAGGAGATGGCAATGTAAGAGATTACATTAATCGATTTACTCAAGCAGTGCTCGAAGTTAAGCACATCGAAGATAAGACCCTAAAGCACACCTTTATGGGGGGTCTCTGAGATGAAAAGCTGACCTGGTCGTTAGCCTTCGAGCAGCCAAGCACATTTTCTCAAATGCTCACCTCCACGCAAAGGTATGCCGATGCAGCTGAATATATGAAGAGCCGCCGAGAAGAGGGTAGCAATAGCAGCACTATAAAGGAGAAAAACAGAAAACGGCACCTAAGCAATCAAGCGTTGAGCAGAATAAGAAGCGAAAGAAGGACAAGAAGACCGAGAAGCCAAAAGTGTCGACTAGGAAATTCCAAAGCTATACGCCCCTGGTTGCGAGTATTGATGAAGTACTTGCCTAGGTAAACGGGAGAAATCTACTGGTCAATCCGCCCAAGCTCAAGGGCAGTAAGGCAAAAGCGGGACCAAAACAAGTGCTATAATTTTCATAAGGACGTGGGACATAACATCCGTGACTGTATCCAGTTCAAGGACCAAATCGAGAGGCTGGTCTGAGACGGGCACACGGGAGTTTGTAGAGCGAGTCTTAACCCCGGGCTCTACAATTGGGAGAAACAACCAACCGGGCCAAGACGTGCTGAACCGCCCATGCAACGATGGTGGGAATGCCCAAAACTCCCAAATATTGTTCACACAATCTTTGGAGGGTTAGTTACCGGGGACACGTCGAGGAGGCGGTAGGCTTATGTTCCAGAAGCTTAGCTGGTCAAGAAAGGCGAGCTCATTAACATGTCCAAGCACGTCAATAAAATCTGCCGCCAGCAAGATATGTTGATCACATTTACAGAGGAGGAGGCATTTAAACTAATTCACCCGCACAATGATGCTCTTGTGTGCAAGCTCCACATTGCCAACAACATAGTCCGACATATGCTGATCGACAATGGTAGCTAGGCAGATATCCTGTTCAAGCAAGCATATGATAAGTTAAAGATCAGTAATGCTACCGTGATCCCAATCCAGACGCCACTTTACGGCTTCACTGATGAATGTGTCCGAGCAGTTAGGAAGGTTAGCCTACTGGTCACCTTCGATAAGTGTGCTGCTTGGGTAACACTAATCGTTGATTTCCTCGTTGTCGACAAACCCTCACAATACAACATTATTATTGGTCGTCCGATGCTAAATGCACTAAGGGCTATGGTCTCCACTTACCACCTGGCCATGAAGTTTCCAATAGACAAAGGGGTCAGAGTAATCAGGTCACAGTAAAAAGACTCTCGAGCTTGCTATGCTAATGCTGTAAAGGCTGCATCAGCTTGACAACTTATTGTCTCAGCCATTTACAAGGTCGATGAAATACAGTTCCCGATCAAGCAAGAGCCTAAGATGCTCTCTAACCTTGACCCCTATCTGCCTGAAGAGGAGGTGAGAGCCACTCCTGTCAAGGATCTGGTGCCGTTCAGCCTAGACGTAGCATATCCTGACCGCATGGTCCAACTCAGTTCTTAGTTGAATCTTGAGATCAAGGCCAGCCTAGAGAAACTCCTAACAGAGTATTGGGATGTGTTCGCATGGTCTCATGAGGACATGTCCAACATTGATCCTAGCATAATCTGTCACCGGCTTAACATTTGACTAAACTACAAGCCGGTTGTTCAGAAGAGAAGGGCCTTCAACCTGAAAAGGTACGCCACCATTAATGAAGAAGTCTAAAAGTTCCTAATAGCAGGATTCATCTGAGAAGTAAAGTATTTGAAGTGGTTAGCAAATGTGGTCCTAGTCAAGAAGGTGAATAGAAAATGACGCGTTTGCATAGACTATACCGATCCAAACAAGGCCTGCCTTAAGAATTGCTTTCCGCTATCCTGAATAGATCAGCTCGTTGATACAACTGCCAGACACAAGCTGCTAAGCTTTGTTAGACATGTATGCTCTAAGGAGTAAAAATGTAATACGTTTTTGGAGACATTTTTATCAATAAAGAATTTATTCATTTATATATACCAAATATTGTCCTCTTTACGTTCATATTTGTTGAATGTATGATAAGCAAACAGTAGTCTGAGACTGTCAGTCTAAACCTTAAGAGTTGGGCATATGATGGGATGATTATGCGGTAGACACGACTCTTAAGATGATGGTCTAAAATATATGATCCGCAATCGAGGGAATAAAGTTGGGCGCTTTATTCATGTAAAGATTGTTATGTTGTCTATATCCCTTTTGGGAGATGGTTTGTCTTGGCCATCGGAGTTGGACTCCGTGAATAGAAACATTGGCGCATTGTCATAGGTGACGATGTGTTGGATCGGGACATAAAGTGAATTGATTTGGATTAATAATTCTGTCTTGTCAAATCGATTCACTTTAGACAATCATTTGTATTGTATCTTAATCCTGAGATGAATAATGGGCCCGTTGTCTCGACTTGTGTCTTTTGATGTACCAATGGGTGACTCCCACATCTCTATAGTGGCATGCATGCCGGTACGTTGGAGGCATGACTCTTGGTAGCGTAGACTTGTTATTCATAGATATGGAATCCATAGCTCCTCTTTAGGAGTAATGATATCCTCTTATATGCGTTGTCCTGTAAATGGAAAACTGGAGCGCTCAACCATTTGGATACATAGGTGTAACCGAATGGTATACTATCTTTGGATGGTAAGTTTTCTAATGGTGAGACAATGGAACGTAAGATAAAAATAATCGGGAAGGTAAGACAGAACTTGTCCTTAAGCCGATTATGGATGATCATATGGGGATGCGATACACTATGATATGTCATGGAGACTTAGCTACACGAGCTTCGTAATTCTATAAAATTCGAGAGTGCAGCTCCAAGCTTTTAGTGGAGTAGCGTTGGAGTTGATAATTGTGAAATGTATATCTGGGATATTGGGTTTCATAATTATCATGAGCTTGAACTTTATAGGTCCATTTTGGTCCCCTTTGCTAGCTCACAAAGTCCTGTAACGACACGGCGTGCTTTTCCAATAATTGGTGACTTATGTCGGATTTATCAGATTGGTTTAAAATTTATAAGAATCAAATAATTCATGTCTGTTTATCGGTTGAATTAATTATGTAAGAAATTAGTTCAAGATGAACTTGTTGAATTATGGCGTTCGGATAATTCTTGTCTGTTTATCGGTTGTTTTAATTTTGGACAATTAGAACAAGATAAACTTGTAGAATTATTGTGAATTGATTTATTTTCTTAGAGATTATCTTGATAAAGTTTGTTTTGATCAGATATCTTTTCTATTGAGCTATTTGAATCAAAACTGAGACTTTATCCTTTAGAATCTCGGGTGGAAAATAAAAGATTCGCGGAGATTTTTTCTCGGCAGTTCGGCATGCCGGATGACGTGTTCGGCCTGCCGAACTGGCCAGTTCGGCCTGCCTATCTCACAGTTCGGCATGCCGACCGCGACAGCTAAGATTACGCGTTTTTCACGCGTATCTTATCAGATATTGATCCGAACTTGATTCTATTTTGATTTTTGAGACCTAATCTGATATGGACTGACCCCAAGGACCAATAGGTATAAAAAGGGAGTGAGTCTAATGATTTACTCAGATCAATTTGAGAGATTAAGAGTGATACTCTTCTAGTGAGCATCTGAAAACTCCCTGAGAGCTTTTGTTCACAAATCACGAACACTAGCTTTGGGTTCTCTCTATTGGTTGGAAGGAGAGTCACCGGTGGAAGAGCTGTACGTGTGAGCCCACACTCACTCCGGTTGTGGATAGAGAATAGCAAAGAAGACCAGTTGGTTGAGGCTCTTCTGGAACGTTACTTCTCTACACAGGTCGCGGAGGTTCTTCGGCATACTGAGGTTAGTAAGATCTGTTTAATTTATACATATAACATGTCAAACTTGTGTTTTGAAAAATACTCTGATGAAAAATTTTTAAAATTCCGCTGCGCACTTTGTTTCCAACAATTGGTATCAGAGACGAGGTTTTTACATAAATTTGCAAGTTTGTGATCATGTTGTATGCATAAATTTTGTGATCTTAATCTCTCCAATGCTTGAATTAAATTTTATAGAGAGATGGCACTCTAGGTTTCTATATAATATATATGTTGTCATGGATTATATGGTGAATGTTTATTAATTAATTATGGTTGATTAAATTGTTGTTTAATTATTTATTAATTAATTAATACCGGTTATGGTTCCTTAGAGGTTAGAATGTGTATCTAGGTTTTTCATGTAATTAGATGGCGGACTATCATCTCCGTCTAGGAATTATTATTTAATTTGTAAGAATTTTGTAATTAAATAATTATTCGGAGAAGACGGAACGAGAAGTCGGATCTTGAAGATAGATGATGGCGCCTCCAGGTATTTCCTGAGTCTCTAATTTTATGTTTTTGAATTGTTGAAAATAAAATTGATGAATTGCATTAAAATTGTATTTTCTGGATTGAGTGTTTTCTGCTCGGTCGGCATGCCGGACCTCACAGTTCGGCAGGCCGAAGGTCACAGATCGGCAGGCCGGACGTACGGTCCGGCAGGCCGACAGTGGGGCAGAAATTTTGGTGCTCTGCCGGCAGGCCGAACCTTCATGTTCGGCAGGCCGAACCACCATGATCGGCAGACCGATCACCCAGATCGGCCTGCCGACCGAGAGCTGCCAGGCGTCCAGAAAAAGGTGCGATTTTTTAGTGCAGTTTTAATTTTATTTTTGGGACGATTCTGAGAAACATTAAATTTGGATATGACCGGAAATATGAAGTGTTCGATTCATACGGGATTGAGGACTTGAAGATGGATATTACATGAAGAAGGATACAGCTTAAGGATTCAAGGATGAAGAATCAATAAATGTCTCGATTATTCTCTTGTAATCTTATTTTTTCTATTCTCTAGGGTGGAACCATAATATTACGGTTATTATTATTATGCTTGTAGCTTTGCTTGATTGCTTTGCTTGTCTGCATTATAATATGATTTACCATGTATATTGATAACATGTCATATAGAATAGGGAGTGCCGCTCATATTAAAATTGTTCATGCATAATTTTAAAATAAAACCTTGACTTCAAAAGATTGAGTGGGAGAAGGTTTTCGAAGAGAGAACCTAAGGCCTCCATCGTTGGTCCATAGGAAGAACATGATGGTCCCAACCCCTAGGAAGGGATTTCTATCATGTACCAGATTGGATCTCTGAAAGGATAAGGTATTTTAGTATGATTTATGGTTGCACACCCCTAGGTGGTGATTATAAATCATGGATAAAATATTAAAACGGTAGTTATACACTCACGTTAACTTTATTATTAACCTCCCCTAGGAGCTCTGTTAATAAAATTAATGGCCAAAGAAACGATTATTAGTATATGCTGGATCATACGGGTCCTGGATGGCATATATTAATCAGGAGGGGATCCGTGTTCCTGATTGAATTTGGCATGACTCCCCTAGGAGCTTGTTGAATTCTGAGTTGGGAATTATCGTTGTAAGGTTGTGATATTTTCAAGGTTTTGACACATAAACACATTTGTATGATTTTACATGATTGTGTTAACTTACTAAATTATTATATATGTTTGCTTATGTTTGGTATATGATTCTTTATTGTAGATTGAAAATGTCTAAAAACGCTTTATCATCGATACTTGACAAAAACCAATTGACCGGTGAGAACTATAATGATTGGAAACGGAACCTGGACATCGTCCTTTCCTTTGAGAAACTGAAATATGTTCTGACAACTCCTTGTCCTCCCGAGCCTACGGGAGACTCAAGTAATGAGCAATTCCAAGCGTACGAACGCTGGAAAGATGCTAATGATCAGGCCCGCTGCTATGTTATGGCTAGCATGAATAACGTGCTGCAGGCTCAACATCAGGATTATGAGACTGCGAAGCAGATCTTGGATAATCTTGAGGACATGTTTGGAGGCCAAGCCATAACAAAGCGGCAAGGGGCGCTTCGGAAACTCTTAAACTGTAGACAGAGACCGGGGACATCTGTAAAGGAGCACATGATGTTGGTCATGGGTTACCTCGCTGAGGCTCAAACCAATGGAGCCGACATCGATGCTGAAACTCAGATGACTATGGTCTTTGAGACTCTGTCTAAGGAATTTATTCCGTTTAGAGCTACTTTTAATCTAAGCAATAGACGGGATATGACCTTGACAGAACTGATGAAACAGTTACAAGAGTTTGAACTGCTGATCAGGGAGTCTCCTGCTGGTGGAGAGGCCAATATGGTAGCTGCTTCTGGTTCCAATCCTAACTCTGGGAATGGAAAGAAACAACGGGCCAAGAGTGGGAAGTCTTCTATTCCTATTGCTACTAAGAGCAAGAAGAAGAAGAAGAAGAACCCAAAGAAGCTTAAGTGCTTCTTTTGTGGTAAGGTCGGGCATATAAAGAAGCATTGCAAGGACTTCCTTTCCAAGGGAGGTAGGTGTGATCTTCTATATTTAGAAACTTGTTTGGTTGAGGAATCCAGTGACATTTGGGTCATAGATTCTGGTGCAACTAATCATGTTTGTGTTTCTCTGCAGGGATTCAAAGAAACGAGAAGTCTACTTCGTGAAGACTTAACGCTTCGGATGGGCGATGGATCCTTGGTCTCAGCGGAAGCAGTGGGAGATGTCCATCTTTATTTTGATAATTATAGGAGTTTAATTTTGCGAGATTGTTTTTATGTTCCTAAATTTAAAAGGAATTTAATTTCTGTATCTTCTTTATTTAAAGACTCCTACGTGGTATCTTTTAATGAAAAAGTGGTGATTCGTAAAAACAAATCTTTTATCTGTTCTGGATGGATGCAAAATAATCTATATTTTATCAAACCTAAGATGGACTTGTTGCTTAATGCTGAGATAAATGATAATAACTCAAAAAGACTTAAAACTTCTCACTCTAATAAGACTTATCTTTGGCATTTGCGCCTTGGCCATATTAACCTAAATAGGATTCAAAGGTTGGTAAGGGATGGACCTTTAAGTCACTTAAAGGTGGAATCTATACCTCAATGTGAGTCTTGTTTGGAGGGTAAAATGACCAAAAGACCATACGGGTCTAAGGGCAATAGGGCCGAAGGGGTTCTAGAACTTGTGCATAGTGATGTTTGCGGACCGATGAACATCCGGGCACGAGGAGGGTATGAGTACTTCGTTACTTTTATTGACGATTACTCAAGATATGGGTATGTGTACCTAATGCACCACAAAAGTGAAACTTATGATAAATTCAGGGAGTTTCGGGCTGAAGTGGAAAAGCAATTGGGTAGACCCATAAAGGCACTTCGATCAGATCGAGGTGGGGAATACCTTTCTGATGAGTTCTTGGGACACTTGTTAGAGAATGGGATTTTATCCCATTTGACTGCGCCGGGCACTCCGCAGCAGAATGGCGTAGCAGAGAGAAGGAATAGGACTTTGTTGGACATGATTCGGTCCATGATGAGTTATTCATCATTGCCTTTATCCTTTTGGGGATATGCACTACAAACCGCATGTTATCTTTTGAACAATGTGCCTTCAAAATCGGTCCCTAAAACTCCTCACGAGTTGTGGACAAGACGGAAGACATCCTTAAACCATATTCGCATATGGGGATGTCCAGCTCATGTCCTGTTTAAGGATCCGAATAAGTTGGAAGCACGTTCAGAAGTTTGCGTGTTTGTAGGATATCCAAAAGGGACTAAAGGGGGTTATTTTTATAACCCAAAGGAAAATAAAGTCGTGGTTTCAACTAATGCAACTTTCCTTGAGGAGAGTTACATGAACGACTTTAAACCTCAAAGCAAAGTGGTGCTTGAGGAGTTGAGGGGTAATCCGTTTACTCCGGAGGTTCCGAACGAAACCATTCCGATCGGTGTAGAAAAACCAAACAAACCTGAACAACAACCTCAGGGGCTTCGGCGTAGTGGGAGGATCGGGCGTCAACCTGAGAGGTATATGTTCAATGGGGAGGTCTTTTTGGCTGAACCGGATGAACATGACAGGGATCCTTATACTTACACAGAAGCTATGGAGGATGTTGATTCAAGACTCTGGACAGAGGCCATGAACATTGAGATGAAGTCTATGGAGACTAATCGGGTCTGGGAGCTTGTGGATCTTCCCGAAGGGGTAAAACCCATAGGGTGTAAGTGGATCTACAAGAGGAAAAGAGGAGTGGATGGAAAGGTCGAAACCTTTAAGGCTAGACTGGTAGCTAAGGGTTATACGCAAAAGGAAGGAATCGATTATGAGGAAACCTTTTCGCCTGTAGCCATGCTTAAGTCCATCCGGATTCTCTTGTCCATAGCTGCCGCTCTCGACTACGAGATTTGGCAGATGGATGTCAAGACGGCTTTTCTGAATGGCTATCTTGATGAGTCCATTTATATGGAACAACCAGACGGGTTCAAGGTCACGGGTCAAGAGGGTAAGGTTTGTAAGTTGCTAAAGTCTATTTATGGACTTAAGCAGGCTTCTCGTTCTTGGAACATAAGATTTGATCAAGTGATCAAGACTTATGGGTTCTCACAAAATGTGGATGAACCATGTGTTTACAAACACATTAAGAATGGGAATGTGGTTTTTCTACTACTCTATGTAGATGACATTCTGCTAATTGGCAATGACGTTGGGGCGTTGTCATCGGTCAAATTATGGTTGACCAAGCAGTTTGACATGAAGGACTTGGGTGAGGCTAATTTTGTTCTCGGTATCCAGATCTTTCGGGATAGGAAGAACAAAATGATAGCTTTGTAACAGGCCAGCTACATAGATAAAATTCTCAGGAGGTTTGCAATGCAGGATTCCAAGAAAGGTGGGCAACCATCTAGGTCTGGAATTACTCTTTCTAAGAAAGACTCTCCAAAGTCTTATGAAGAAAGAGAATACATGAAGAAGGTGCCTTATGCTTCGGCAGTAGGTAGTCTCATGTATGCCATGCTTTGCACTCGACCAGATATTAGCTATGCGGTCGGGATTGTGAGTCGATTTCAGGCGGATCCAGGACCAAACCATTGGGTTGCGGTAAAGCATATTTTCAAGTACCTGAGAAGGACTCGTGAGTATATGCTTGTGTATTCGGGTGAGGATTTAACTCCTCTAGGATACACTGATTCGGATTTTCAATCCTGCCTGGATTCTAGGAAATCAACTTCAGGGTTTGTGTTTACTCTAGGTGGCGGTGCCATCAGTTGGAGAAGTGCGAAGCAAGATTGCACTTCGGATTCAACGATGGAGGCCGAGTATGTGGCGGCTAGTGATGCTTCGAAAGAAGCAGTGTGGCTCCGCAAGTTCCTTGGGGATCTTGAGGTAGTTCCTGGTATGGATAAAGCGGTATCACTGTACTGTGATAACAGTGCGGCGGTAGCTAATGCTAAGGAACCAAGATTTCACAAGAAGAGTAAGCATATTGATCGGAAGTATCATGTGATAAAGGACTTCGTTGAGAGCGGGCATGTCACGGTGTGCAAGATCGCGTCAGAGGACAATTTAGCTGATCCATTTACGAAGACACTTTCTGGGAGAGTCTTCGAAAGGCATGTGGAAGCTATGGGGATGCGAAATTTGCAGTATTTACTCACTTAGTGCAAGTGGGAGATTGTTAGACATGTATGCTCTAAGGAGTAAAAATGTAATACGTTTTTGGAGACATTTTTATCAATAAAGAATTTATTCATTTATATATACCAAATATTGTCCTCTTTACGTTCATATTTGTTGAATGTATGATAAGCAAACAGTAGTCTGAGACTGTCAGTCTAAACCTTAAGAGTTGGGCATATGATGGGATGATTATGCGGTAGACACGACTCTTAAGATGATGGTCTAAAATATATGATCCGCAATCGAGGGAATAAAGTTGGGCGCTTTATTCATGTAAAGATTGTTATGTTGTCTATATCCCTTTTGGGAGATGGTTTGTCTTGGCCATCGGAGTTGGACTCCGTGAATAGAAACATTGGCGCATTGTCATAGGTGACGATGTGTTGGATCGGGACATAAAGTGAATTGATTTGGATTAATAATTCTGTCTTGTCAAATCGATTCACTTTAGACAATCATTTGTATTGTATCTTAATCCTGAGATGAATAATGGGCCCGTTGTCTCGACTTGTGTCTTTTGATGTACCAATGGGTGACTCCCACATCTCTATAGTGGCATGCATGCCGGTACGTTGGAGGCATGACTCTTGGTAGCGTAGACTTGTTATTCATAGATATGGAATCCATAGCTCCTCTTTAGGAGTAATGATATCCTCTTATATGCGTTGTCCTGTAAATGGAAAACTGGAGCGCTCAACCATTTGGATACATAGGTGTAACCGAATGGTATACTATCTTTGGATGGTAAGTTTTCTAATGGTGAGACAATGGAACGTAAGATAAAAATAATCGGGAAGGTAAGACAGAACTTGTCCTTAAGCCGATTATGGATGATCATATGGGGATGCGATACACTATGATATGTCATGGAGACTTAGCTACACGAGCTTCGTAATTCTATAAAATTCGAGAGTGCAGCTCCAAGCTTTTAGTGGAGTAGCGTTGGAGTTGATAATTGTGAAATGTATATCTGGGATATTGGGTTTCATAATTATCATGAGCTTGAACTTTATAGGTCCATTTTGGTCCCCTTTGCTAGCTCACAAAGTCCTGTAACGACACGGCGTGCTTTTCCAATAATTGGTGACTTATGTCGGATTTATCAGATTGGTTTAAAATTTATAAGAATCAAATAATTCATGTCTGTTTATCGGTTGAATTAATTATGTAAGAAATTAGTTCAAGATGAACTTGTTGAATTATGGCGTTCGGATAATTCTTGTCTGTTTATCGGTTGTTTTAATTTTGGACAATTAGAACAAGATAAACTTGTAGAATTATTGTGAATTGATTTATTTTCTTAGAGATTATCTTGATAAAGTTTGTTTTGATCAGATATCTTTTCTATTGAGCTATTTGAATCAAAACTGAGACTTTATCCTTTAGAATCTCGGGTGGAAAATAAAAGATTCGCGGAGATTTTTTCTCGGCAGTTCGGCATGCCGGATGACGTGTTCGGCCTGCCGAACTGGCCAGTTCGGCCTGCCTATCTCACAGTTCGGCATGCCGACCGCGACAGCTAAGATTACGCGTTTTTCACGCGTATCTTATCAGATATTGATCCGAACTTGATTCTATTTTGATTTTTGAGACCTAATCTGATATGGACTGACCCCAAGGACCAATAGGTATAAAAAGGGAGTGAGTCTAATGATTTACTCAGATCAATTTGAGAGATTAAGAGTGATACTCTTCTAGTGAGCATCTGAAAACTCCCTGAGAGCTTTTGTTCACAAATCACGAACACTAGCTTTGGGTTCTCTCTATTGGTTGGAAGGAGAGTCACCGGTGGAAGAGCTGTACGTGTGAGCCCACACTCACTCCGGTTGTGGATAGAGAATAGCAAAGAAGACCAGTTGGTTGAGGCTCTTCTGGAACGTTACTTCTCTACACAGGTCGCGGAGGTTCTTCGGCATACTGAGGTTAGTAAGATCTGTTTAATTTATACATATAACATGTCAAACTTGTGTTTTGAAAAATACTCTGATGAAAAATTTTTAAAATTCCGCTGCGCACTTTGTTTCCAACAAGCTTCATGGATGCCTACTCCGGCTATAACCAGATCCGAATGGCCAAGGAAGATCAAATAAAAACTGCCTTTGTCACCGACCAATGGCTTTACTGCTATGTAGTCATACCCTTTGGACTCAAGAATGCTGGGGCTACCTACCAACGCCTAGTCAACAAAATGTTTACTCGGTTAATCAGCAAAACAATGGAAGTTTACATGGACGACATGCTAGTCAAATCCGTCCGAGTAGTAAACCACATGGCCGATCTTTGAGCTAACTTCAACATTCTCTGGGAATATGAAAGTTAAACTCAACCCAACAAGATATGCGTTTGGGGTCAGCTCTGATAAATTTCTCAAATTTCTAGTCAACGAGAGAAGAATCGAGGTTAACCCAACCAAAGCTCAGGCCGTTATAAACATGCACTCACCTTAAACGGTCAAAGAGGTGCAAAAGCTCACCGACATGGTAGAGGCCCTCTCCAGGTTCGTCTCTCGGTCTACCGACAAGTGCTACCCATTTTATCAGGCACTCAAAGGGAGGTTTAAGTGGAGCAGGTAGTGTGACGAAGCCTTTCAAAATTTAAAGAAATATTTAGCCATACCCCCGCTCCTATACAAACCTTTACCAGGAGAAATTCTATGCATTTACCTTGTTATTTCAGAAAAGACTGTTACCTCGGTCCTCGTCTGAGAAGAAGACGGAGTTCAGAAGCCCATCTACTACACAAGCCATACATTCTAAGGTACCGAGGAGAGGTACCCACCTCTTGAAATACTTGCATTTGCCCTCGTCATTTCGGCTTGAAAACTATAGCTGTATTATCAAGGCCACACTATCCAAGTCCTAACGAAGTTCCTAGATTGGCAAGTTCTCTAGAGTCCAGAGATATCAGGATGGATGGCCAAATGGTCAGTTGAACTTGGCCAGTATTATATTCATTTTGTTCCGAGGATGACTATCAAGGCTCAAGCCCAAGCAGATTTTATTGCTGAGTTCACTGATCCTGAGCATGGCACACTGCTAACCAAAAAAGCCCCCGTCAAAAACCTAGACGCTCCTAGCTGCAGTGGAGGTTGTCATGCCTCTGGGCCAGAATCAAAATGGAAGCTCTTTGTAGATGGATACTCCTATGCTAAGGGTTCAGGTACCGGCTTGGTCCTAACTAACTCAGACGGATACAAGACAATCTACACACTTCGGTTCAACTTCAAGGCCTCTAACAATAAGGCAGAGTACAAAGCACTGTTGGTCGGACTCATAATCGCCAGAGACCTCAGGCTAGACCACATAACGACCCACAATGACTCCATGCTAGTTGTCTAACAGGTTACTGGGGTGTTTCAAGCTCGAACAGAATCTATGACCACTTATTTACAAGAAGTCAAGACATTGCTCGGGCAATTTAAATCATACTCATTCAAGCAGATCCCTAGATCTAAAAATTCTGAGGCCGATGCTCTTGTTCGATTGGCCTCAGGCCTGGGCGACAGTGAACTAACATTGATCCCCATCGAGAGGTTATCTGAGCCAAGTATAAACAAGGAAGTGGCAAGTGTAATCGAAGATCAAGAAACCACCTGGATGGACCTGATCATACGATACTTGACCACAACCGAATTGCCCGGCGACTGAGAAGAGGCACGTCGGATTCGTAATGGCTCGAGCCTGTATTCGATGATCGGTGGAAAGCTATATCGGCAAGACTATACTACACCGTGCTTGAAATACGTAGGGCGGGGAGAAGTTTAATATTTAATGAAGGAGATCCATGGGAGGCTATGTGATAATCACTCTCGAAGGCGATCCCTGGCCCAGAAATGTCTTCGATAAGGGTACTATTGGCCAACCATGGAACAGAGCTGTAAGGACTTTGTGCGAAAAGGTCTTAAATGCCAGCAGTTTTAAATGCCAGCAGTTTTTGAGGGTGCTGGACACTATGCCAAGCCACTCACCTCGGCGGCGTGGCCTTTCACCAAATGGGTCATCGACCTTATTGGACCCTTTTCCTCAAGCCTGGTCTTAGTTTAGGTATTGTATTATGGCCATCGACTACCTCATGAAATGGGTGGAAGTACAGTCATGCACCAACATGACCAAGGTTAAGTGCACAAACTTCATATGGAAGAATATCATTTGCTGGTTCGGGATCCCGTATACTATCGTAACTGACAACGCAAAGTAGTTTGAATCCTGAAGTCTCCTCTGCCTATGCGAGCAGCTCGGCATTAAGAATGTATTCTCTTTTTCGAGCTACCCTCAGAGCAGTGGGTAGGTTGAGGCAGTTAACAAAATGATTAAGGACAACCTAAAGAAAAAACTCAAGGGCCTTAAAAGGGCGTGGATTGACGAGCTCCCAAAAGTGCTCTAGGCTTATCGAACAATGGCCCGAACTGTCACCAGAGAGACTCCGTTCTCCCTCGTTTACGGGGCTAAGGCTATCATCCCGGCGGAAGTTGGACTGCGAAGCTTCAGGGTCAAGCATTACGATGAAATTCGAAATGCTGAGGTCATGATGTCCGAACTTGATTTGCTTAAGGAAAAGAGGAACCATACTGTGATACGTAACGTAGCTCGAAATCAAGTCATTGCTTGGTATTATAATAAGTAGGTCCAACCGAGAAGCTTCAAAGTTGAAGCTTTAGTGCTAAAGAAAGTCACTGTTCAGCAACTCGGGTTAGTGTCGTTCGACCCAAAATGGGATGGGCCGTACAAGGTTGTTGGAATTGTCCGACCAGGCACCAACAAGCTATTTGATATGGAGGGAAACCTACTCGATCATCTTTGGAACGCTGAGCTTCTTAATAAATTCTTTTGCTAACTAAATCCTGAAACCTTTTTTGATCTTTGGCCACATTCTTTTGTGACTAAACCTGCCAAATAGGGCTAGAATGTAAATATACACATTAATGAAAAATTTAATTCCTACATTGTTCCATTAAACAATGCGTGTTAAGGAAGATTCAACCCTAAAGAATGATGCCATAACTCCAGTATGAGGGACCAGACATTAACTCTCGAAGAGGGAGAGTTACCCCAAATAGCCAGACTGGGGGGCTAGTTGGCATAATACCAACCTCTAGATTGTCGCCGCATAGACCACCCAAACAAAGTCGCCTTAGCATGACTATACTTGACCAATCTTGGACTTGCAAAAGTTTAAATGAACTTAAGCAAGTCCAGGGGGGCGACAGGGTATAGGGTACCACATGCCGTTATGCTCTGCCCCATCAAGAAATGGGCTTCCCCTGCTTGGCTAAACTCAATAAATGTTGTCTTTTTCCAAGGAAGTTTCTTCCCGAGGAACATTTAACTTGGAAAAATAAGACGTTTCGTTACTGAGAAGCTAAACTCGGCAAGAACAGAATTAGGAAAAGGCGAGTTTGGAATCCATTTTCAAAAATGTTTACCCTAAGGAACATCCAACTTGGAATAATTTTTAACTCAATTTCTCTTCTGAGAAGCCTTTAACTCAGAGAGATGAAGTTTAAACTTCGTTCCTGAGGAGCCCTACATGCTTTTAAAGGACGAAAATAACATTTCATCCAAGAACAATCTCACTTAGAAAAGAAAAATTTAAAGATCCAAACTAAAAGGAAAATTCTGAGAAGCGATAAACTTGGTGAAAAAGAAAATTTTCATTAAAGAAAGTGGTGGGGAGGTACAAATAACCGGACACCTCTCGAGCTCGGGTGAAAAGAGAAAAAACAAAGCTTAAGCCTGGGCCACGTCCCCGTCAATATCGTCGCCACTGTCGGCACCTTCCCCGTCTTCGTCGTCAACTTCGACGACATCCTCAGGCTCGGACTACTGTGCTTCGCCCTATTCTAGCTCGACGATGAGCGACCAGTTGAAGTCCACCGTCTCAGGATGATTCTTAATGATGTAATCTTAAAGGTCAGTCATTCTGAAGTAGTAGTAGTCAACGTATTTCGGGGACGCCTTGAATTCCTTTACGGCTTGGGAAAGACGGCTAGGCAGTTCCTCCCTCAGGAAGCGCTGGTGCTTGGCCTGAGAAGCCCACAGCTGCTCCCTAAGGTGGTTGACCTAGTCCTAGGACTAGTCAGCCTCGTTCCTTGGCCCTTGGGCCGCCTCCCTCTCCTACTCGGCCTTTCCCTTGCCTTCTTAACCTCGTCCTTAGCCTGAGAAAGAGCCTCCTTGATTTGATCAAGCTCGATGCTTTTGGCACTAAGCTCCTTCTCGACCTCGCCCTTCTCGAGCGCGGTCTTCTTATGCCTCTCCTTCTCAAGGTTAAACTCTTTTTGCCAAGTCATATAGGCCAGCTCCAGGAACACGCAGACCTGAAAAGATGAAGGTTAGAATGCGATAAATCCAAGCTAAAAGGAGCTCAGGATATGGTCTTAGTTACCTTAGTGGTAGAGTGGAAGGCGACGCGGAACAAGCCTTTAGAGTTTTCTCCCTAGAGATTTTCCAAAAAGGACTCATCAGGGACAGCCTCGGCAAGATGGTCAAGAATAAGGCGGTGTGTGTTTTGCCGCCTCCACGGAGTTTCACCTGAAGGCAGTGGCACGACGGTGGTAATGGCCGGAGGTTGGACCTGCTTGATGAAGCCCCCTTTTTCACCGACGGAGGTGGGGGAACAACTTAGACTATTTGGGGTGGTTGCTCGGTCCTAGGTGACTGCTCAGATCGAGATGGTTGCTTCGGTCTGGGAGTCCTCTTGTGTTTGGACCTGACCATGGCCTTCCCTTTGGAGTGCTGAAGCCTCTCCATTAGGGCTCACCTTTCCTCTTGGGTGGTCAGTCGGGAGGACATATTTGTAGTAAGAACCAAGAAAATCTCCTAAGTCAAAGCGAGCTCGGCAAAAAAAAATAAAAAATGAGAAACTCAGAGCTCACCACCAATTCGAAGCTAGCCCGACAAATATAGGAGCTGAATGATGTCCTCAAGGTTCTCGTTCGCTATGGGTGGCCCAACATCGAAGGAGCTACTCGATGAGTCCATGATATTGTACGATAATGGCTCCCTTGTCAATCACCTGGATCTAGTGGTGCTCGGCCCTAAGATGTTGGTAGCGCTCGCCCTCGCCATCGGCCGGGCAGGTTGAATGTTGGAAAAAGGATTGGTTCTACTGGACTTTCTAAACCAACTGTAACGGGAAAGGGACTCTTTACTGAGCAAGAACGACTGTTGCCTTGTTGACTCCAGCTTGGCGAATAGGTCCTCCACTGCCCTAATAATGTGGCCCCGTCCATGGTCTCTTGGACCGCACATGCCCTAACTCAAATGTCCTCGAACTCGTTGGTCTTCAAGGACATCTTCACCAGCCCAAGTTAGGAAACTTTCAAAGCTTGTCTGAGTCAAGGTTGCCCATGATGTAATCCTTTTTGAAGCCAGTGACATAGTATCAGCTGGACTGCTGGGGAAGCTTTTTCATCTTGAACACCTACTAAAGGCTTCCTATGGCATCTCAGTAGTCCGGTGGTACCTCCACTGCACGTACATCTCAACCAGCGACCTGTAACTGTTCGGGTTAAGCTGAGTAAGGTAGATGTTCAAGTCATTGATTGCCCAGCAGAGAAAGGGGTGGAATGGCAGGCGCAGCCCGACCCTGAAGAACTCCACATATAATGTTATGTACCCCTCGGGCGGAGTTAGAAGTAAGTTGTTTTCTTAGGACACGATGAGGTCGACGTCGTTTGGGATACTGAATTCTCGACGCAGGTCTTCTAGACGAGACTCTATCATCGTACTAGAGTAGGCCGCGACTGATGTCTGTCCAAACCTAGATACCCGATAAGCGGTCACCCCCTGGACTCAGGTGACCACGACTCTCCTAGCCTCTTTCTCCTCGACAGGGTTCCCCTTGGGCTCTACTTCCTCGGTTGCCCGCTCCTCATTAGAGATCTCAACGGTTACTTGACCCACCACCTGGACCGGGGCCTCAGCGTCTTGACCAGAGGTGCTTGATTCATCGACGGCTGCCTCCAGTCTGACATGTTCCTGGGCAAAAAACTTGGGACATGCTAGCGACGGCTACCCCAATGTAGGGATCCTCGCCCCTACACGATCTCACTAGGCGTCTCCCGTCTAGCAAGTTAAGGAACTCTTACTCAGGAACTAAGGCAGCTTGCTTCGTCCTACATCGGTGATAATCCTTCTATGTTGACCTCCATAGATGATGACTCCTTGGTTTTGGTGCTGTTGTCCGACGAGGAAATATTTATATTTTGGGAGTCCAAAAGGTTACTCATGTTCTTGCATACTTCTCGGGAAGCACCTAATCGGGTTGTGGTAGCTTGGGAAAATAAAATCCTTGAGTTAATGACCACCGCTCGACAACTGGAACTTAGAAGTCGCGAAGAGTGGCCTTGATTGCATGTGAAAATGACATGTGGTAAAGCCCTATTTATAGCTGCCTCAGGCGAAACTCGGGCATAAAAAATGAAGAGGCGCAATGATTATGCTTGTCAAGGAAACACCTAGTCGCATTTTGACACATGTCCCTCCAAGCTTCATCACGTGACCTTCCGTCTCTCGTCGCCCCAACACGCCGCTTAGGCTTCATCTTGAGCTGACCTCACGCTCTCGGCATAGTCCATCCGACCGAGCACCGACTAGGTGAATTGGGAGGCTACTGTTGGGGGTGAGCTTGGCGCCACTGCCAAAGAGCCATGCTCTAGGTGGTCGATAAACCAGCTCGACAGGAGCTACTCGGAGCGGATAACCAAACCCTACGAGCTTGGATCGCCTATCCGAGGTGCTTTTTAGGGCCCATCGGGCCGCGCCACAACCGGTTGCCTTCTCGGGTTGAACGCCATCTTGGGTCGAATTTCTCTTACTTGTAAGCAGGCTGCTACTCGCCTGCACTGGCCAACAGATGACCGGCAACTCACCATCAGATGTGAACTAATCTACTAATGGAGGGCACGACACTTGTCTTCTGCCTTTTGACACGTCTTGATGTGACGCACGGGTTATGGGCAAAACCCACCTAACACCCGGTTCAGGTGGCAACCTATAAATAGAGTTCATTTATTGCGTTCAGGTAAGCACGCTCCTTCCTAACTAATCAGCACTCGTTCTTTGCCGAGCAACGCCTACTTTGAACGTCAGAGAGCCCTTGTCTATTGACTAATCATTTCCTTTCTTGCCTTCGAAGCGTCCATTCTCTTGTTGCAGGTTTGCCCAAACAGGCAGAGACGAGCAAGAAAAAGCTATCCACCATGCATAGCCATACGTGATGCTGGTCCGTCACAGTATTACGATAAGCATCAACATTAGTTCTTGTTTTAAATTTAATATGATGATTTATTTGAACGAGCGCTCTACTGTTCAAACCTTGAATTATCACTCAAGAGAACTATTTTTCTAACTTCCAGAGGGAAGGAATGGATTCCATATCTGTATAATATTATTCCCAGCCATTTATTACTTTATGTTTTCAAGATGCTAAGTTATAATCTGTGCTTGGACAAATCTTACCATGCAAGTCAAAAAACATAATGTCATAAATAGGAGTCTAATAAATACTCAGGATTAAGACTGTCAAATATATGATCATCATAGTGATAAATTTGAATACTCTATTTGTAACAGATGATTATTAGAGATTCATAATTTATTTGGTTCAGTCTTATATAATCTCATTATATAAAGTACCTCAAATCCAATGTCTCTACATTAATAGTCCGGATAATGACTATTTCATTTTAGATGAGATTGGACCGTACTTGTAATTTTTAATTAAAGATCTCAAACTTTAATTAATTATTACGGACTATTTAGATTATTATCTATAAATTTTATCCCTAAGCAAATAACACTTATATGCTAAATTTATAGTCACATAAATAATCATGGAATTTTCTTGATGTTTATAAATGTATTCATAATACATATAATCAACCAAAATAATAATAAATGTCATTTTATTTATTTATTAACAATATATACAATGTCACAGCTTTTAGAGCACCAAACCCAATAATCTCCCACTTGCCCTAAAGCAGGTGAGACATGTCTCTAAGACCTAAGCCTTCCAAGTGTCCCTCAAAGCTCTTTGCAGGTAACGTCTTGGTGAAAGGGTCGTCAAGGTTGTTTTTCGACGCTATCTTCACAACTTCCACATTGCCTTGATATACTATCTCTCTAATCCAATGATATTTTCTTTCCATATGCTTTCCTCTTTTGTGGCTTCTAGGTTCTCTTGAATTTGCCACTGCACCACTGTTGTCACAATACAGTGTGAGTAGTTTATCCATGCCTGGAACTACTTCCAAATCATTTAAGAACTTACGGAGCCAAACAACTTCTTTAGCTGCTTCACAAGCAGCCACATATTCTGCTTCCATAGTTGAATCAGCAATACAAGATTGTTTGATGCTTCTCCAAACTATGGCTCCGCCACCAAAAGTAAACACTGATCCAGATGTAGATTTATGTGTGTCTTTGTCTGATTGAAAATCAGAATCAGTGTATCCAATGGGAATCAAATTCTCACCAGAATAAACTAGCATATAGTTTCTCGTTCTCCTACGATTCTTGAGAATATGTTTTATCGCTACCCAATGATCTAATCCTGGGTTGGATTGGTACCGACTGACTATACCCACCGCATAGCAAATGTCAGGTCTTGTATACAATATGACATACATTAGACTTCCTACTGCAGATGCATAGGGTACCCGTCTCATATTTTATTCCTCTTGAGGTGTCTTAGGACTCTACTCTTTTGAAAGATAAACTCCATGACGTGTAGGCAAATTACCTTTCTTGGAGTTTTGCATCGAAAATCTGATAAGCACCTTATCGATATACGATGCCTGAGACAGCACCAACAGTTTGTTCTTGCGATCTCTTATGAGTTGGATTCCAAGAACATAACTTGCTTCTCCTAAATCTTTCATTTGGAAATTATTGGCGAGCCATTTCTTTACCTCAGATAATACGCCTACATCATTCCCAATTAGTAGGATATCATCTTCATAAAGAACCAAGAAGACCACCTTCTTATCTTTGATGTACTTGTAAACACAAGGTTCATCAATATTTTGATCGAAACCATAAGATTTGATCGCTTCATCAAATCTCAAGTTTCAAGATCTTGAAGCTTGCTTGTGTCCATAGATGGACCTCTGCAACTTGCAAACTTTTTGCTCTTGACCTTTGACTACAAAGCCTTCTGGTTGCACCATATAGATGCTTTCTTCAAGATAGCCATTCAAAAAGGTAGTCTTGACATCCATTTGCCATATCTCATAATCAAGACAAGCAGCAATGGATAAAAGAATCTGAATGGATTTAAGCATACCTACAGGCGAGAAAGTTTCTTCATAGTCAACTCCCTCCTTTTGGGTATAACCCTTTGCCACAAGCCTAGCTTCGAAAGTCTTAACTTTCCCATCCACTCCTCTTTTCTTCTTGTAAATCCATTTGCACCCTATGGGTTTATCCCTTCAGGTAGGTCTACAAGATCCTAGACTGAATTGGAGTACATGGACTCCATTTCAAGGTTCATAGCCTCCAACCATTTTTCCTTCTTAGAAACTTTCATTGCATCACGATATGTCAATGGATCATCTTCACTATTATCAGAGATAGAAACATTTGCTTCTTCAAGTTCCCTGTAGCGAGCAGGTGGTCTCACAACCCTCCCACTACGTCGAGGTGGTATGAATTTCTGATAGGGAGATGTGGTCTCCTCATTTTGTCCTTCGACAACAGTTGTCAGTTGCGGTCTGATCTGATCAGAAAGTAACTCTTCAAGTACAACTTTGCTACGAGGTTTATAGTTTGTCATATAATCATTCTCGAGAAAAGTGGCATTTCTCGATACAAGTACTTTCTTTTCCTGTGGACTATAAAACAAACCTCCCCTCGTTCCCTTTGGGTATCCCACAAATAAGCATACTTCAGAACGTGGTTCCAACTTCCCGGTCTTACCTTTTAGCACATGTGCTAGACACCCCCATATATGGATATATCGCATACTAGGTTTGCGACCATTCCATAACTCTAAAGGTGTTTTTGAAATAGACTTAGATGGAACTATGTTTAGAAGATATACTGCAGTTTGTAGTGCATATCCCTAAAATGAAGTGGGTAATGATAAGTAGCTGAGCATGGATCTCACCATATCAAGCAACGTTTTATTTCTTCTCTCTGCAACACCATTTTGTTGTGGTGTTCTAGGTACGGTGAGTTATCATAGAATACCATGTTCTATCATATAGTCCTTAAATTCAGTATCAAGGCATTCTCCTCCTCGATCAGATCGAAGACTCTTCACCTTCTTTCCTAATTGGTTTTCAGCTTCCGCTTGGAATTCTTTGAACTTTTCAAAAGTTTCAGATTTCCTTTGCATTAGGTATATGTAACCATACCTTGAATAATCATCAATAAATGTGACGAAATATTCGTAACCACCACGTGCTTGTACATTCATTGGACCACAGACGTCTGAATGTATTAGCTCAAGTGGTTTCTTGGCTCTTTTGCCTTTTGCAGAGAAAGGTTTCTTAGTCATTTTACCTTTTAAAGGACCTTTCTTTACTAGTCTATTAATTCTGTCAAGGTTAACGTGACCTAATCTAAGGTGCCATAGGTATGTTTTATTATTAGAAGAAATCTTTTGCTTCTTGGGCTTGGGTTGTTCAACTTTGAACATTTCGGTATTGAGCAATGCTTTTTCGTTGGGCCTTAAGGTGTAAAGCCCATTTTCCAGATGCGCAGAACAAATATCCAAACCATTTCTAGAAATATTAACATAATTATTATTAAAAGAAACATTAAACATTTGTTCAAACAACCTGGAAACATAAATCAAATTTCTACGAAAACAAGGAATGTAATAAACATTGTCTAAAATTAAAAACTTATTTCTAAAATAAAGTTTAACAACTCCCACTACTCTTGCTGAAACAACCTCTCCCGTTCCCACTCTCATCGTTTGTTCCCCGTCGGCAAGCTCCCTTGAAGAACTAAACATCTGCAAAGAAGAACAAACATGGTTAGTTGCTCCTGAATCAATTATCCAAGGTGAAGTATCATCTTCAACTAAACAAGCTTCTAAAACAAGTAAATCTGATGTACCATTGTTCTTCTTTTCTTTGAGCTCCTGAAGATACTTCTTGCAGTTTCTCTTCTAGTGCCCAACTACGCCGCAGTGGAAATATTTTCCTTTAGGCTTCTTTTGGTTTGAGCTCTTTTTGTTGTTGTTGCTTTTGTTCTTCTTAGGTTGCCCTCCATTCTTAGACTTACCACTTCCTTTAGTCCCCTTCCTCTTCTTATTCTTTTGAGCAGAAGAGGAGGGTTGAGCTTCTGCAACATTTGCCTCAGCTTCTTTAGTCTTTTCTTTCGAAATAGATTCAAAGGTTTGAAGCTCATTAAGCAACTCAATCATGTTATATTTCAGCTTGTTCATGAAATAGTTGCTTTTGAACTGAAGGAACGCAGGGGAGAGGGTTTCCAAAATCATCCCCACCTGTGTGGCTTCATCTATCATAGCCCCGTTGACCTCGGCCTCATGGAGATAGTTAACCATGTTGAGTTCTCTGACCGAAATCCCTGCCTTCATTTTTCCATTCATTACTGCCTTAACGACTTCATGACATGCATTTTCAAAAGGTTTACCAAACATGTCTTGCAGAGGCTGCATTATCTCATAAGCGGTCTCCATGCTTTCGTGCTTCATCCTAAGCACGTCAGACATGCTAGCCAAAAGAAAACAGCGGGCCTTATGCTCGCCTCGATCCAAAGATCATATGCTTCTCGTACATTACGAGGAGCATTGGTAGCAGGCTTTGGAGGACATTCCTCCGTCAGGACAAACTTGTAATTTTCGCAAATTAGTACAATGTTCATGTTACTCTTGCACTTGACAAAATTATCTCCGGTTAATTTTTCAGTTGAGAGAATAGCGATGATTGGATTAGACATTGTTACTGTAATAAATAAATAAAATAACATAAATTAAAATGGTTGTATAAACATCATAAATATATGTTTTGGAATAGTAAACGTGATGCATGATGCACAAAAAAAATATTTTACTAATTCCATGATTATTCAATTTTAATAAATAAAGTGCTGCCGTAGGATAAGTCAAATTATTTATGAATTGAATTGAGACATTCTCGATTAATAAATATATTCAAAATATCTCATATTTTCTATATTTATTAATAACCGTTTATTTTGGTCAAGATATAATTAACAATTTAATTATGTCTTTATGAGTGTAACCCACTATTTTAGATTTTAACAACTCAACTCAAAATTGTCGCCGTAGGGTAGGTCAATTTTGAAATACATTATAAAATCCTATCTCAAGGAAGCCAACCTTGATATTGATTTAAATGGACGAAATCAAAGCGTCGCGAGGCGCCACCTAAATCTCACGGTGTTGTACTAATAGTGGAGACCGCATGTTATATTGTCATATTACCTTCTCCCACTCATTATTTTAAAAGATGTGTTTTATCTTATAAAACATCATATGTTTCATAATTCTAGTAGAGAAAAACAATTTTTAATTACTAGATTATATTATGTGTTAATAGAATCTCATTCTATTTACACTTAAATAAATTACTAGATTAAAAATCTAAATTTATTATGAATTGTCTAAGTTACCAAATATTAAACAATTTAAATTAGATAACTTAGAATTAATATGAATTTTACCAAGTCTTAACTATTAAAACGAAATTCACATTATTTGGTTGATTAATAAATTAAGATTCTATAAAACCAACCTAATTTATTTAATCTCATTAAATTAATACTAACACATATTAAATCATTTTATAAACTCCTTTATAAAAAAAATATGTTAAGTGTATGCATGTCATGTTACAATAACTATAAGTAGGCACTTTCCTAGATGACATGTTATCATGCATGAACATGTTATCACAATCATCAGATGCAAATAAATAATAAATTTTTGACCGGGTCCTTTTGGATAATTAAATTACAACCCATAAAAATAAGAGAGAAAAAAAAATTACAAGGGGCAATTTATACATAATTTCCTGCTCCAATTTTGCAGTCTTCATCAGGTGGTTTATTGTGTAACAATATGCTGGATTACCTTTGAAATTTGATAGGCCCAAAGTTCTCAACTGGGCCAAAAAAAATCCAATGGACATCTTTTTCTTCATCGCTCCACGTGTAGCAAGTGAATGAAAGGCGAGAAGAAAAAATAATAATAAGAAATTACAAAAAGCCTATACCCCTTTATAGGTTTACATAGATTGATCTAATCAAACTGAAAATAAAATTATTAATCCAAAAGGACCATATAATTAACGACCAAAAATTCCTTCATTAAACAACCATTCATCACATGAATAAAAATTAACAAAGATGCAAAGTGCCCACAAACATGCATCAAAAACATGATATCATCAAAATAAAATCATGTTTAATTAAAATTATATATGTTGTAACCCGCTCTGATGCCATTTGTTGGAATTAAAATATGAAACGCAGCGGAAGGAACGGATCGTTGACAAACAAAAATTTTCTGAAAACTTTGTTTATCGGGAATAGATATATAATTTTAATTATAGAAAGCTTTAGGAATTTTTACTAACCTTTTGAAGACTATCAGGGTATCCTAGCTTTCCTCTTTGACACCATGATCTTCCAAACTAGGCCTCCACACCAATGGAAAGACGAATGGGTGTCAAACTGCAAGAATGAATTTTCCTCACACTTTTTTGAATCTGCTATGTACTCAACACATGAGATAGCAGACTTTTTTCTTTAGAGAAGAACTCTCAGTTTTTCTCTCTAAGTATTTTGTAAAAATTACGTGAATAATTCTGCTAAGATAACTGTTATCTCTCCTTTTTATATATGAGCCATTAGTAATTTTACTTTCTCTTTTCCTTTTCTTTTTCTTCTTTCCCGAATCCTTACCAATTGATTCCTTATATATATATATATATATATATATGTGTGTGTGTGTGTGTGTGTGTGTGTGTGAAACGTGAAAAGTTTCACGCTTCCTTTTTTTTGACCGAATCATATGATTGATTCGGTTATATATATATATATATATATATATATATATATATATATAAATAAAGTAAAGCATGAAACTGAAGTTTCACGTCCTTCCTCCTTTTTGTTAATATTATATTAATATATATATTAATATATTATAAAATCTTATATATATAAAAAGATTTGGTTCAAAACCATATATATTTAAATTCAAAAATAAATCACATTTATTTAAGGATAGATTTTAAAAAAATAATCAATCAATTAATTAACTAATGCTTAGTTAAATGTGATAACATTTATCAAATTACATTATGTGTCACAGAGGACATTTTTCTATGTCACGTTAATAATTCAAGTGTGAAAAATTAATTCAGAATTCAATAATTCTAAATTAAATATGTATAATTTATTCTATGCAAAAATCTAATATAGTGTTATAGAGGTGGTATTGGGGACCTATGGACCTATAACCCAAGCTCCAATAAATTTGACATTTAATCAAACTCTTTAATTAATGTGTCAAATTTATTAGTTTCAGTGTTGCTCCACTAAAAACCTAAAACTAAACTCTTGAGATTATAGTGAAATTACTCAAAGAAAATTAGCGAGTAGTCCATTGATATCATCATTACATATAAGTCAGTCCTCCATAAATAGTTCATAATAAGAGCTAGGTTCAATTTTCGTTCACCTCTCTTATTACATCTTTATCCTTGAGTTCCAATAATTCTCTAATGAATAATTAATTCATAATCTTATTATGAACGAGCGCTCTACTGTTCAAACCTTGAATTATCACTCAAGAGAACTATTTTTCTAACTTCTATAGGGAAGGAATGGATTCCATATCTGTATAATATTATTCCCAGCCATTTATTACTTTATGTTTCCAAGATGCTAATTATAATCTGTGCTTGGACAAATCTTACCATGCAAGTCAAAAAACATAATGTCATAAATAGGAGTCTAATAAATACTCAAGATTAAGACTGTCAAATATATGATCATCATAGTAATAAATTTGAATACTCTATTTGTAACGGATGATTATTAGAGATTCATAATTTATCTGGTCCAGTCCTATATAATCTCATTATATAAAGTACCTCCAATCCAATGTCCCTACATTAATAGTCCGGATAATGACTATTTCATTTTAGATGAGATTGGACCGTACTTGTAATTTTTAATTAAAGATCCCAAACTTTAATTAATTATTACGGACTATTTAGATTATTATCTATAAATTTTATCCCTAAGCAAATAACACTTATATGTTAAATTTATAGTCACAAAAATAATCATGGAATTTTCTTGATATTTATAAATGTATTTATAATACATATAATCAACCAAAATAATAATAAATGTCATTTTATTTATTTATTAACAATATGTATAATGTCACAGCTTTTAGGGCACCAAACCCAACATTATTCTCATTTTAATCATTTACGTTTTAAACACAAGTTCAAAACTACCGTTTAAACCATACAATTTAAAACTCATAGTTTAAACTATAAAATTTTAAACCATACCATTTTAAACTCCTGCACCAAATTAACGAACAATAAGTAACGTTAGCAACAAGAACAAAAAAAAGTAATATCGTCACTCACAAGACGTGCACGCCAAACTTTACCGACTTAAGTCACTATCAATGCACTCATCAATCTTAATAAAGACATTTAAAACTTTTTAAAAAGAAGATGCATGCATGTTACGCCTTCCTAGTGCCCTTTAGTATGGTCAAATTAGTTTCAAAACTTACTACATTTTGGGGACATTTTAATCGAGAATCACAGGGTGCAATCATTTTTATGGGACATTGGAAAAATCCTAGGTTAATAGATTCATAGCCTGATGACATTTGCTGAATCTAACTTTGCTCATTTTCACCTGCGTTTAATAATTGCTTTGCTAATCAAGATGAGTCTAGGTCTTAACCTGTCTTATACATACGTATACTTTAAACATTTATGTGTATATACACACACATATATATATATATAAATCTCTATGCATTTTAAACTTATTTTAGCCATTGAATTAACTTTTTAATAATATGATATGTAACTGTTCACATTAAAATTTTAAACCATGTGACTACAAAATTATTTTTAGTCATAAATCATATTATTGAGAAGTTAATCTAATGATACTAATAAAATTAAAATATGTCTTATCATAAATTTTGCCTATATATTATTCTTTCTTCTTCTTTTCTATCTTTGTTTTTTTTTTGTCTTGGTTTTGGGATGGAGTGATGAAGAAGAAAGTTCTCATATATCTATTCCAAATTGAAATTAAATGCCCTGCTTGCTCTGTGGTTGTTGTCCATGTATTAGGGGTCTTTCATGGACCACATGATACTTTAATTTGGTTTTTTCCTAAGACCCACACAAACCAAATGTTGCCAAAATATTGAAAACAGTCACATATATATATATATATATATATATATATAATTTTGGTTGTTAGAAAGCATATCCTCTTGAAGAAAATATAAGCAAACAGTGCTTACAACATAATTGATTGTAGGACATACTGATAGTTCCAATGAACCACCTCCATTTCATTCAAGATGGAAGTTGTGTAATCAATGGTTATATGTCTAATCTTGAATTCATAACCAAAGTCTCACACAATATTTTTGAAATAAATAATGCCCAAAACCAAATTTTTTATTTTTATTTTTTATAACAGGCTTATGGCGCAGAAAAACAATGAGCATCAAGAAAGTCAAAAGATTTTTTTTTTTTTTTAACTTTTAAAATACAACACTGTTTGAAGCTAGACTTTGGACAAAGTTGTGGACCAAAAAAAAACCACTGTCATAGTCAGCTTGCTGTCATCCATTAATATGTCTTATTGGTTAGTTTACTTTTTACCCTTTTGTTTTATTATTATCTCAGAGAATCAGTCAAGTAAATTAGGCAAGAATGGACTCCAGTTAATTTAATTTTATTTTTTAAAAAAAGCAATATGGATAAAATTATAAGTAGAGTGTGATTTATGGATTTTTGGTACATTCACGACACTTGGAATGGTTTCGATGCATGCATGCCAACCCATCAGCATTGGGTTTTGGATTGTGAGAAATTATCAGTTTTGTTTGCATTCAATTTTTTCTGCAACTTGAAAACAAACAATTCATTCACAAAAAAAAAAAAAAAAGAAAACAAACAAACAAAAGGTACTATATGGGAGAATATAGAAGAACAGTGGTGAAACTGAAAAGTGAATAGTACCATAAAAGCCACGGACTGAACATGTAAAATCTGTTACTTGTGACAAATTTTAGCCGTTGAAGAAAGATAAAGCAGTTACTAGAAGACTTCTTTTTTTTTATTATTATTATTATTTTTTAAATATAGAGATGGGATGATTCCAACTTAAGACGTCAAGAAGTCTATAAGCACGAAAGGACAAGTTAAAGCTGTAGGGGTGATAATTTAGGTTGGCGGGTAAGTTTAGTGTAGAATTGGAATCAATTTTTACAAAAATTAGATCGACATTAATTCGACTCGTGATACGAACGAGTTAAGAATTCTCAACCCTAATACGATCCGTTTTGGTACGGGTTGACACGAACATGACCCATGCCAATCTATTTCTTATGCGTAATGTTAAAAAAAATGACCCATGACCCAAATTTGACCCACAAGCCTACCATGACCCATAACCCATCCATGACCTGGCTACACTAATATATATATATATATATATATATATATAAAACATAAAAAGAAACATAAAATTAGATGAGTTTCATACCACAACAACAAAAAAATCTAGTCCTAAAATTAAAAAAACATCCAACAAGTCCAAAACATATCACGAGCCATCATAACAACTATTAATACCGTTACTAAATGCAAATTCTAATGCAACTGTTGATATCAGAATGCTTAAAATGTCACAAGCTATCATAACAATGATAGAATAACGAAACTGATTTGTCTTTCAAAATGAGAGGTGATGTTTAGGGTTATACTATTGTCTATATCTGATCTGATATATAATAATAGAATAAAAAAATATCTGAATAAATATAAACTGGTCAGTTACGGATCAGTTTAGGGTTAGGCGAATTGACCCGAATCTGACTTGTTTTTGAACGGGTCAATTTCAGGTTGACAGCAACTAAACTGACACAGGGTTAATTTTTTTGACACTAACCCTTAAAAAGTTCGTGTCGGGTTCGTATCATGTCGTTTTGTCTTAACCCATATTGCAGGCCCTAGTTAAAGACATTAAAAAGCAAAGGAAGTTTATGTGGTAAGACATGTATTTCGATTTTATCAATAGATCATATTATTTTAACAGTTCGATTAACCTTTTAATGGTCTGACATGTGACTATTTATGTTAAAAATTTTATAGAGTCCAACGTATCGTTGTTTTCAATCATAAATTGACCCTTTGAAAAATTAATCCAATAGTTTACAACAACGAAAGTTGGTAGGGTCAAAATGTATATTTTACTGTAAGTTTTGTCTAAAAAAAAATGAAATGTCTTGTATAGTCATAACTATTAGATTAATTTTTGATGGCTTGATTTATGTGAAGGTTATATTAAAAATAAATTTTTAACGTGAACAGTTTGCACTTTCCAGCTAAAAACAAAGGAGTTCTGAAGAAGGATTAAGGGTGGTTGCTGATGCCAAATTGCTTTATTTCTCCTTTTTTACGAAGTTACAGAACAGATGTTATCGATTTGTAGTGTAATCACGATTCCTTTACTTTCTTTCATGCTTTTTTTTTATTTAAATTAAATTACGAGTGAATTATTTTGGTAGTCTTTAATCTTTTATGAAAGTGAACATTTAGTCCTTAATGTTTTATTTTGATTTAAATGACCATAACATTTGATTTTAGTTGCTAAAAGACCATTTTAACGGCTAAGCCGTTAATTTTGAGATCATTTTATCACTTTTTTTTATAACTTTGAGGACTTGTTTGTTACTTTTTTCTGTCCAAAATTAACGATTTGATTGTTAAATTGTCCCTCGGCAATTCAAATCAAAAGTTTGAGTCATTTAAATAAAAAATAAAATATTGAGAACCAAATGCTCATTTTCATGAAAGATTGGAGACTACTAAATCAATTTACTCT